>OZ007496.1:165120796-166450670 GCA_963931805.1 Microdon myrmicae | reverse complement strand
CCGAGGGTTTAACTCGTTCATTTGTTAAAAAGTTTATAATAATCCGTTGCGCAACACACGTATTTACCTCTTGCTCGCTCATGGCCGTACTGATTACAAAGTCGAGTGCGACCGCTACCCAAGCCAGTTCCTCTTCTCTTCATAAACCAAACAACAGCCATGCACAACATTATTTAGTTCGCAACTTGTTGCTAAGCAAAAAAGTAAAATTACCCTTTATATTTGATTCACCCCCGTACATTTCTTTACTAAAATGTGTTTTCTTACAGGACGGGTATCTGGTGGGGCTCCCTTCGACCACGAGAAGTTCCGGAGCGCTACAATGTGCAACTCAAAATTAATTCAAACAGTTATATAATGTCACCTCAAGGTGTTGAACCAGGGTTATAGATTCGCATACGATGAGAGAACCACATATATATAAGGTTACTGACTGTCTCAATTCGCGAGTGAATTGCCGAGTAGTCGGAAAAGTTTAAATAATTTTTGAATTCTCTAAAGCTGCCAGTATGATTTTATAACACTTTGTCATGATTTGATTACTGGTGTTTTGAGAGTTTTTAAGTTGCACAATTATTTGGTTAGTGATTCGTTTAGATATTAATTTAAAGAAGAAAACTAAAGAAGTGAAATCGTCATCAACCAAAGAAAACTAAAGAATAGAATCATGAAGAGTTGAAATCATAGATTCATGAAGAGTTGTCAAATGAGCTCTTTCAATATTCACTCAGTTGTTATATGCAGCTATGTGACTGGCTGTGTTGATGCCTGTAGTTATGTAACTTGCGGACGCTAAGAATGTAGTAAATTGTATTATTATAAACGGGTTTCTAATCACTCAAGAAAATACAGGTGTTAATTTGAAACAGTAGAGATCAAGCCGTCTCAATGTCTGAGTTGATAAGAAAGTTGTATTATGTACAATTAAATCATTTGTAGGCTTGACTGATGACTGGCAGCTCACCACAATTACTGGGCGGTAGGTTAGATGTCCAACCGTCCCGTGAAATATCACCCATTAAGCTACAATGATTGGGAGAAATCCTATCTTTTGTCCTCATTTGAGACAATAGAGATCAAACCGCCCCAACGACTGAGTTTATAAGAAAGTTGTATCGTACACATGATCGTACATTTGTAGGTTTGACTGATGACTGCTATTATGGCAGCTGACCACAATTGCTGAGCGGTAGGTTGAATGTCCACACCTCCCGAGAGATACCACCTCATTTAGCTATGATGGTCGGAGAAAACCTATCTTCCGAAGCTTGGCTGATGTATGCGGTCGAAAAAATACCATCATAGGGCGCCAACACACCGCTGTAGGTTCGCCTATCCTGGAAACGAAAACAATAACGTCGTGTTACATTAGAAAAATTTTGTAGTCATAATTATTTTTTATCATCAAACACGCGGTCCCTAAGGTACTAACTAAATGTGAATTCAACCGGTTACGTGTATATTTTTCATACTCTTACTGTAACAGAATTGATAAAATACATCCTTAAACAGTTTTTGTCGTGCTACATTTTAATGAAAAATTATTACAAGGAAGCAAATGTTTGGGTACAATAATATTCCAGCGCAAAAAAGAGCATTTAAATTTAAAATACTTAATGACGTTGGAAGCAAAAATACTCAAAATATCATTTTAAATTTTACACATATTTCAAATGTAATGTAACGCTCCAGGGCGGGGAATGTTAGACCGATCTTATGTTACGTTACACAGAGAGGACGTAGTAAGAATGGTCAAAAGGGGGATTATGTGGTTTGGTTTATGACCTCTTTGTTGTCTTTCGAACTTTAGTAATGCTATTTTTGAGTTTATTTATTGAAGATTTGGCTTTCATGAACTCTTGGACATGTTCGCATATGGCATTTGGTATTATAATAGCGTCCAGACGAGAGGTTTTTTTTTCGAGAGGGTTTTTGGTTTCGCGGCTCTTTTTTTTCATTTTAGAATGATTGTGGAATCACCCTGTGGAAAGTTGTTCTCATACAGAAGTGTATTTTTATTATTTTATTTTTTCATCACCATCATCATCGGCACTACAACCGGGATCTGGGCTTGCCTTATTTCGTAAGTCTGCCCACTGGTATCTGGTCCTTAACCGAGACTTGTTAAATTGTCCATAATAATTTGTTTTTCCGGCAATGTTATTCGCCTTGCGCCAACCTTTCTCATGGTGTCCCTGCATGCATTGGTTCACTATTTGGCGGGTGCCAAAATAGCTATCCAAGGGTGTCACATGGAGACTGCATATCAACTAGGATTGAACAGGGACAAGGATTGTCCTGGCCTTCGCCGGGTTGAAAGCAGAGACTTTGCCCAGTATGTTCGCTCCCATCCCCATTTTTTTTTTAGTTCGGTTTTATCACGGGTTAACCGACTCATATGGTTTCCTTGTGAAGTTTTAGTTATCTTTATCCTAGAGACATTTAATGCTCGTGACTATCTTTCGTACGCCCTTGATTATATATTTTTACTATTCAATTATCTTTGTGTGGAAATGCACGTGCATTTTCGGTGAGAAACTGAACATTTTCAAGAAATACTTTTAAAGACTAAAATCACCTCCCGACAATACACATTCTCGTTGTTTCCTGTAGAACTAGACATTTCTTCGAGCGGTGGGGTGAACTTCATCTGCTACTTAGATGACCTCACTCTTCTTGTATTATAGTGTCTTTTGTTACGAATTTTGTTTCTTTAGACATGTATTTCACGCAATTTCATTCTCGCCTTTTATGATAGAACTCTACGTCTTGACTTTAATATAACGACATTTTTAAGAACATAATGAGAATGTTTTTAAAAGTTACAACCCTCAAAAGTAATTAAAAGTACCTTTTCAATATCAAACATGACAAAATTATTAGATTCTTGAAAAATTGTGTTTTTGAAATATTAACAGGAGCATCGCCAATAGTTAAAAAAAACGACTACAAACACGGTTATACTTTTACTAAGGATAAACAAGCATAGGAAAGAAGAACGAAACAACATTTGAATTAGAATTCGCAATGTTTACTTTTTTTATCGGAGTGGATATACTGTTTTAATAAGAATTGTATTATTTTAAAATAACGACCAAACAATTAATAAGAAACTAAGAAAACTATGCGGTAGTAGACCTAAGAGAATGCTGTTTTTATCGCATTCAATCTTAATGGCGTTTGCTTTGTTCCGTCGGCGAAAGTTTTTATTAAGAAACCTTTTTCAATGCCTATTGTTTGGATGAATTGAAATGCCAATGAGCATAAATTATATATTATTTATAATGATTCTTCTACTATATGGGTTTATTATTTTTTGTTGAGAGGGATTTCTCGCCACAAACATTGTATTTATATTTAAATTTTTGTTGAAATCTCTCTCGACAAGCCGGTATATAAAAACTTGTAATTTACTTTTCATTTCACCAACTCTCCTCCGCCAATTTTACTTTTTAAAATGCTTGCTATTTTCAACGGATGTTTGTTCTGCTTTGCCACCTGCGAGCCCCTATGTCAGTGGCAAAGCAGAGAATTCAAATTTAAGGAAATGACGACACGAACATAAGAGTGTCGTGATTTTCTTTCCATATATATATTATAATTTGTTAATATTCGAATTCATAAGACGCACATTTAAACGCCATTAAAAGATTTTAGAAGGATATATTCAATCGTAAGACTTAAAAAATACAATACAATTCGCTCTAGCGATACAGCTCTGAATGTAAAATAATGTCGAAATTAAAAACTATATGATTATATCCGGATACAAATGTGTGTTTTTTTAAAATCCTACTGCTTTCATTTAATTTTCACGGTCTTTCAATAGAAAAAATTTAACATTATTTTTTATATACTTATTTTGTTTGTTTTTCCTTCAATTCTTATTTTATTCACATTGGTATCAATGTAATGAGGATTTTTTTTTTAATTTGTGAGAAATCACAACAAAAGTTTATACAGGCTTCTATGAAACTATGAAGAAAAAATAAGGAAGTGACAAAGGATTTGTAGAAAATACTGGAAAAACTAAACCACAACAAAAGAATACAACATCAAAACAAGCCTAATGATGATAAATAGTGATGGTGAAATATAAAAATTAGAATAAGTAGTATTCAATGACTAGGCTAATAAATATTCAAATTGTGTAAGATTCAAATATGAAGCAAAATAAGAAATAAGGCACTTCCGCGGAAGTGGAGTAAATGATATTTTAAATTGTAAGTAAAAGCAAACATATAAGAATATTCTAAAGGAGTAAAACAATTAAATAAGTAGTATTTAAATACACTTTTGTAAACAACTCAATAACACATTCGTGGTGTTATTTCACTAAAGTTTTGGTAAGGTAAAAATAAGTAAAACAAAATATACTATAAAAACAGATAATTTTAAAAAGTTATAATAAAGCGTGTTTGTAAAACGATATATATATAAAAAATATATACATATATAATACAATTTTTTACGAAAGAAAGCATTAACTAATAAAAGCTTTTTTATATCTAAAAAAACATTAGAATAAAATTCAAATAAAGTGATTCTGCTTAATAACTTTCACTCGATCGTTTATAAAAATGAGAACAGAAAATAAACCAAAACATTGATTATGGTAGCAATACACTATTTCATATTAATAGGCTTAAATAAAAGCCTTATTTTGTGTTAAGGAAATATAGATATGATTCCTGTTTTTCTTTTTAATAAAGAGGAACAATTTAAAAATATATAAGGAACAATATTAAGTATAAAAATTCAATGTGCATTTGTGCAATAGGAACACATGGAGCTCATTGCGTTTATTTTGAAAGCAAATATCGGAAATTGTTCACGTAAAGCTTTTCTAAAAGTGAGAATAAATTAATTGAAGTATATATATTTCTTTCATAAAAAAGAAATTTCATAATAAAATCAGGAAGAAAAATCATAAAATTTAGATATTTAACGTATTTATATAATAAAGAAAAAAAAATATTTTATAAAAACAGCACACATTAAAAAAAACAAGTTTACTAAAAGAATATCCTTTTTTTATTAACAAAGTCAAAAAGTAACCAAAAAGAAATAGGTCCCCTATGTGTAATAAAAGTAATTGTACTAATTAAGAATATATTATATACAAAAGATGAAATTTATAATACGGTCAAATAAAAAAGGTAAACCCAATTTAATAAATTTAACTCGCTTTCTTTTTGGCTTGGAAAAACATAGATCTATTCTATAATAACAAAATTTCCCCTGGCGACAAAAAACTGTAGTCTACAAGAGGTACGAGGCACATTATATTAACTAATCGGGAATTATAAAACAAGTAAAAAATAATAATTACCCTTCTGACACTTGACCGAGCAAAAGAATAATGTTTTCATTTAAAGCTGTTTGTCTTGGATAACATTATTTAACGTAGACGTCGTTCCACTTTAAATGTAGCTGTTTTTTTATCAATTTTTATTTCTTCCCCTTATTCTAATTTATTTACTCGCTAGACAAAAATTATTAAACTCTAGCTTATGGTATCTTATTTCCTAACTTACTAGTCCCTTCGGACTCTCTAAGTTGCATGAATACGCTTAAAGCGTGAACATTTTCGACATTACAATTGTTTTGTTTACATGCATTTTAAAAAACTTAATTGGTTACAAAGAAAATGAAGAACAAAAAAAACTTTGTTTTTGTTATTGTTTTTACCTTATGTCTAACCTAAATACTATACTATTACCAGCATCATCATCGGCAGTACAACCGGGAACCGGTCTTGGCTTTATTTAGCAAGTCCTAAGGCTTGTTAAATTTTCCATGATAATTTGTTTTTCCGGGCAAGGACATTAGTCTTGCGACAGGGGCTCCCCGACGGGGAATCGAACCCAGGTCTCCCGCGTGACAGGCGGGGATACTAACCACTATACTATCGAGGAGCCCATACTTTTACTATTTATTGGCCTGTAGGAACCCAGAAGTTCATGACCTCACCGACTCGACTCCGCCATCGTTCCCTGTCCTGTGCGTTGCCCATTCGCGCCACATGTCCGGCCCATCTTATTCTTCGCGACCTGATTACTCTCACTATTGTAGGTTTGCGGGATAGCTCTTCCAATTGTGGTTGTGGAGTTTCCTCCATTATCGTGCCTCCTCGTCATATTTACCTCCAAAGATACCCCTTAAAACTTTATTCTCGAATACGCGGAATTTTTTTCTCCCCGTTTTGTGAGAGCCCATGTTTCGCATCCGTATAGAGCAATCGGCATGATTATGGCCAGACAGCCGTTTGCGTCTCGGAATCTTTTGGCTCTTCCTCGGTAGCCATTTCTAATTGAATTTAAGCCGGCATACATACCTCTGATGATCTTTGCTCTAGCATTTTCTAGGATTTTTTCGATCCGAGTCGTCTCCCATTCACGTTTTTAGCGTTTGAAAAGTCTAATTGCCTCTTACCGAATTGTCGCGTATCTTTCTGCGTTGACTTCATCATATCTTTGTCAGTGGATCACTCTGAGGCGTTTACGTTTTGCAATCTTTGCCTGGACTCATCGTCAAACCAAGGTTTGGACTTAATTGTTTTCTTAGATCCTAATACATTTTGGGCTGTTTGTTTGATTGTGTCTCTGATCGATGTCCATTTAGTGTCCACACTATTAGCTTCCTTTTCTCCACTAATCCCATTCTCTAGGATGCTAAATCTATTCGTTAGTTCCTCTTGATCTTCAGCCCTTTTGCGCAGGTCTTTTAGTTTATCAATGTCGAACTTTTTGCTTGTCTCCCGTGATTGTCCATGTGGGTTTGCTGCGAGCCGACTTCTAGTTTTGCCCATTACTAGAAGGTGATCGGAGTCGCAATCTGCTCCTCTATATGATCTTACGTCAAGGATATTCGAGTGGTGAATTTTGTCTATGAGGAAGTGGTCTATTTGGTTACGCGTTACGCCGTCGGGTGATATCCATGTGGCCTTATGGATTTGCTTGTGCTTGAACATCGTGCTTTTCACTACCAGATCTTTGGACGCTGCAGACGTGATAATTCGTATTCCATTATCATTTGAAACGTCATGTAGGCTCTTTACCTATAGTTGATTGGAAGATGTCTTCCTTTCCAATTTTCGCATTGCGGTCCCCGAGGAGGATTTTAACATCGAATGATGAGATCCCATCGAATACTTCCTCTAGGGTCTCGTAGAATGCGTCCTTCGTTTCTTCGTCGGTAGATTCTGTTGGGGCGTGTACGTTTACAAATACATAATTGTACCATGGTCCCTGTATTTTTAGCACCGACATTCGGTCATTAATAAATGTCACATCTTTTACATGGGGCGTAATCTTCTTGCTAATGATGAAACCGGTTCCGAGGTTATGTGTATCGGTGCCTCCACACGCCAGTGTAAACCCGTTGGTTTCGATTACTTGACGTGGCAGTCGGATTTCCCGAAGCGCGACGATGTCCATTTTATATTGCTTCACGTTTTCTACGACCGTTTGTATCGCGCCTGGTTTATATAACGTTCGAACATTCCACGTACCGACGCGTATATCACACTTTCTCCGTTTTTCCCTACGTCTTGTTTTTGCCGAGTCGGTGTTTTCTTGATGATTTCTTCGGTTATGGTAGTGTCGGCTCATCACACCTACGCCTACCGGGTTTTTCGTGGGATTGTTTTTTGTATATTGATTATTCATTTTTGTTCCCACGAGTCTTGGGGTTTCAAATAGTCCGCCATATCAGAGCCCCTCTTTGTAATGGTAAGGTCTGTTTACTGCTCTGATTCGACCCGGTGTCAGAGAGGCGCCGTTATAATACAGCCGGTATACCCCTGGCAGCAAACCATCCAATGGGCACGGTGACGCGTAACACCCTGGATTAGGGGTGGTATATCCTTGTGTGTTACTTCTCGCTAGCCTGTCTGACATCCGTGGCCCTACTTCCTGCTTCCGTCAGCATACCCTGAGTAATTTATTGTAGTAACTTAAATACTAAACTAACTAATCTTTTTTTTTACCTTAATTCTATCCTAAACCTAAACCTAACATCTAAACTTAATCTTCAAAATGCTAAATCTATGAGAGCTTTCCGTTGTTTGTTGGGCGGCTTTTTTATTATTATTATTATTATTATTACTTCCTTTTTTTAGCCACTTTTATATGGAGACAGGTTTTTAATTGCCACTCAGCCACCAAAATCTCTGGTGTTGCTTATTCGTGTCTTTTCGGTCTTTCTGTGCTACTGCTCCACTGAACTGCAGGCGCTCTTCATATCTGTGCGCAGCCTCTCAATTATAACATATTCGTTTATCTATCCCCGACCGACGCACGTGATAAATCAACGGTATAGCGGATTCATTTTGTATGAGGCCGTTCATGTCAAGACTGAGGAATGCTTCTGGTGGAATAAAGCCATTGCGACGCACCCATAATACATATATTGTTTGCATAAAATGCACCAAAAATTAAATCGTTCGGCGAGCTCATTGATATCTCAAGATGTCCTCGGATCAACTTGATCATAAAGTTATCCACTCTGTTTTTTATTGGCCCCACCATACAGCGCTTTATTGGGATAGTATTTTTTGTGATCGGATTGAGGAGTCTGTTGTATTCAGTCCTTTTTGACGGTCGTGCTTCCTCGTCTCGACCGAGGGAAGAGCGTGGACTATTTTAGAACGGACAAAGAAAACACTTCTTCCTTTTGTATATTGTGACGCATATGACAATCAGTACTAGAATATTCGAGAGAGTCCGAAACAAAGTACTAGAATATTCTATAAAGTACTGGAAAACTGGAGACTAGGAACAGTAGAACATTCAAGGGTATGGAACGGGCGGAAACGAAACGCCGAATCAGAATGATGGAACGGTATAAATACATCGCACACAGATCACGGAGACAAGTAATGAGTAAGAAGTAGAAAGTGAAGCAAGCGATAAGTAAGCAGTAAAAGACGGGATAAGTACGGAAGCGATAAGTCAACAAATCGTTGTGTACGGTAAAAGTAACGGTTGTGATTAACGGCCTAATAAAGTGTTATATTAATTCAAAATCGATTTAACGGCTCTTATTTATTTTAAATAATTAATCCAGCGAACCCTAAGCTCGCTACAATATTAATTTATTTATTTCGTTTATAATGTTTTCTTTTTAATTTATAAATACGAACCAAGTCAGGTCAAGCCTATTGATTAAATTTAGGAAGGAGGAAAACAAAACAACTCATTCTATTTATAACTGTTTCTTTTAGTATTTATAACACAAACCAAGTCTATTGATTAACTTTAGAAAGGAGGAACCTTTTCGGCGGGTATTACTTGACTTCCTGGTGGCTCAAACTTGACTGATTGCAAAAGTACAAAATTCTCTCTTTTTCGTTTGCTTTCGCTGAGTTTCTTTGATGAACGAAGTCGAACCTAGGGCAAAAGGGTCATCTTCCTCTCTAGATATTTGAAACCCGGCAACGCATGAGTGTCTTTTGGCAAATCACAATCGAGCAGCTGCTAAGGTTGCTTGATTTTGGTTTATGGCTTGTGCGACAAGAATTTATTTTTCTTAGCAGCTGCTGGTTGCTCGATTTGATCTCAGAATCGTCACGTCGAGTATTTGCTATATTTGCTTGGTGACGATTCTGGGATCGTTATATTAGACAACCGCAATTGCAGCTGCTGTGTATGTAGGATGACGATTTTTGGAAACCGTTTAAGAAAATGGGATAATGGATGGGATATGTATATTGGGAGATGGGACATGTATATTGTATGGGAAATATGGGATAAGTACATTGGGAGATGGGAGGATGGTAGGGCTTCGGGAGCACTACAAGTCCGATGTAAGTTAAGGCACGTCCTGAGGCATTGTCTCTCAAAAATCCGAATCTTTTCAATTAAGCTAGGTCCCACATTAAACCACACTGGACATCCATATATGATCATCGGTCTGACGAGAGCCATGTAGCATATAACTTTAACTCTGCTGTCAAGTTGACTATTATGAAACAGTCTTCTTGGCATAGCATAAGCTTTCTTTGTCCTGGCCAGCGTAGCCTCCAGATGTTTGTTAAAATATAGATACTGATCCAGCCAGATGCCTAAGTATTTGAATACATTTTAGGTTTCCAGTGTTTGTTCGTGTGGTCCCATAATTGCTAGCTTTCGCCAGTTTTTCCTGGTGTCTCCGGTAGCTTCAGCCAGTGGTGCTCTAAAGAGGATGGTTTCACACTTCTGGATATTGATTTTGAGTTTCCAGTTGTCGCAGTATCGCTGAACATCATTGAAATCCCCTTGTAATAGTCTGTTAATGATTTCAAATTTGGTGCTGTTCTATATATTATCAGATCGTCTGCATACGCAATAGCCTGATGAAGAGACTCTATCAAGTCGCTAGTGTAAATATTAAAAAGGATCGGAGATAACACCGCTCCCTGTTGCAGACCGTTTTTTATTTTGTAAGTAATGTTGGAGATCAAATTGCTACTTTTGACGATGAATTTCCTTTCATTCAACATGTCGTATAGTATATACAGTAGTGATTTATGAATGCCTAGTCTCATTAGTTTGTAGTATAACCCTTCTAGCCAAACGGTGTCGAAGGCCCTCTCCAAGTCAATCAAACAGGCACCTGTGCATTGTTTCAGGCTTATATTCCACTGAATGTTTGAAATCAGTTTAGTTGCGGCATGTGTGGTTTCATGACCAGCTTTAAAACCAAACTGGTTATTTGGAATAATGTTATTGTCCTCAACCCATTTGGCGTTGTTTAGAAACTTCTCGAATACTTTACTGATACTCGGTAACAAACTAATCGATCGCAGATTTTTTGGATTTGTTCTGTTTTTCCCTTTTTTTGGTAACGGATGGATGATGGCAGTTTTCCAAGAGAGCGTTGTTAAACAAGACTGCATATATGTCAATTGCGATTGGAGGAAGATGTTTGAGTACTATATTGGGTCCTCCATCGATACTAACTGATTATTTGTTTTTTAATGATGCAAAGACGACATGGGTTTCTTCACTAGTGATCAAAAGGCTGTTAGCGATTTCGGCAGTGATCTCGGCCTTTGCCGTATTTCCATTACTGAATTCGATAAAACCATGGTTTTCTGATCGCCACAGTGAAATGTCATTTCGAAGGAGACGATAATTTAGTAGAACATAATCCTTCACGTCATGGTTGCGGCGAATTACTACATTTTCCTTGTACAGTTCTTGAAAGACTACAACATTCACTTTTCCCAAGGGGTATTCAAACACAAAAAGTTCATCATTTAGGATGGCGTTGTTTGTTTCTATGCCTATATTTTGCAGCATTCTTTGGTTTTCGTCTGTTCGCGGTATTTGGAGACACTGAATCTCGTTTTCATTACTCTGTCTAAATATTTTATCAATTTGTGGGAACATACTAGGGTTGTTGGATTTTACCGCCCGAACTTTATTGTTCCAATACAAATTTGCTGATAACCTATAGTTGGCTTTTATCAGCTGTTGGGAATTTTTTAATCTAGACTTCAGTGATATTATCTCCTGGTCGTGCCTGTCAATAAATAGTCTTTACCGTTGTTTTAGTTGAGACAGAAGTCTACTTTTTTTTTCTGTGGAGTGCGTTGATTGTGGCGTTTCGGTACATGTTCATGTTGTCCGTTGGTGTGGTTTTTGGTATTGTTTTATCCATAGTTTGTTTTATAGTTTCGTCAATTTTTTGTATGTATTTGTCGATGTCATCGTTGGATATATTTCTGTTGGTAGGAGGGTTAATATCTTTTAAGCGAATGTCTCTTGTTAAGGTTCTCGTAAAACGCGTCCATCGCACACCCCCGTAGTTATAGAGTTGCGGTATCATACATTCACCGAGTTCCACAACTTCGCTTGGTGGTTTTATCACGATTGATAATGCACAATGGTCGCTGTCATACTCAATTGTCCGTAAGTAGTTTCTATTTTGTCTGCTGGTATGTGTACGTTTAAGTCGTGTGTCAATAAGCATAATATCTAGGAATAATCCCCCACTGGGGAAGGAAGGATATTCAGTAGCTAGCAGGTCAGCCTTACATTCAATGTGATGTTGATCTAGCCAACCAGCTAATTGATTTCCTTTCGTGTTGGAAATGCTATTTCCCCATTCTGGGTGTTTAGCATTCAAATCGCCACCTACGATGTAATAGTTCCCTTCCGAGTGAAGTTGTAAGCGTCGCAAAAGAGTCTCTAGCTCCATTATAAATTGATTTTGTTGATGTGCTTCTGATGCGTAGGCCGATATCACATACATCTCCCTTCCTTGTCGAAGGGGTATGCGGATGATGCCAGCTTCAACCACCCAAAATCTGCGCACCTCACCACTATATATTACCTTATGCTGAAGTCCTTTTTAAACAAAGATTGCCTTGTGTGGAGTTGGTTCGGTCTCTTCGTATAATGTCGTAGTTTTAGTGACATCGTTTATGCCTCTGATTCAACTTAGTTTCGCTAGCCAGAAGCACGTCATGACTTTCGTCTTGCAACAGTTTAAAGAGAGCGGCTCTTCTCTTGATTCTGAATTTACATTCACGACTAGAGCCTTAATTGTGCTTTCTGTGTGGGGATTTATATTGGCGGCTGGCTAAACAACTGCGAACAGACCCAGTGTAGTATAGTGTCCTGCTCCTTTATTTGTTTTTGCATTTGTGTCATTTGCGTCTGAACAGCGAGCAAGGTTGTGAGCACATCTGCTAGTATTACATGTTTTTGGGGGTACCCATGTAGTAGGTTGTGACGTGTTACTCCTACCAGCTGTTACTTGAGCATACGAGAACTGGGGTGTTTCGTTTAGTGCTGGTCGAGCTTGAACTATTGGGCGTTCTATTTGTTGCTGTGAAAACTTTTTTCCTGTAGTTCGCGGAATTTAGGATAGCCTCGATAGTTAGCGGGGTGTCTCTCGCTCTTACAGACTGCACACTTTAGAAGAGATCTGTCTTCTACCCTTTCTTTACCTAACGTGCATTGTTCTGCGCTGTGGTCCTGTCCGCATATTACGCATCGATACTGCATTTCGCAGTTTGCTGCTGAGTGACCAAACCTTTGGCAGCGAAGACACTGGATTATATCTCTGCCTTTTGTCAACTTGTACCATGTGACAATGTAATGGTTCAGGATAGTGATTTTCCTAAGTCCACCAATTTTGCTACTGGGGCCCAGCTGCACCAGGTAGAATGGTAATTTACGACTCTCCCGTCTAGCCCTAGCTGTATTGAACGGTTTTACCGTGATAAACTCAATATCGTTATAGTTAAGCTCTCGTAGCGTTTGTAATAGAACTTCGGGTTCTGTTTCAGGGTCGACGCCTTTTAGTAGAACCGTTATATTCTTTATTTTTTTCGGGGTGTACGTGTAGAATTCCCCGGAGCATATTTTTCAATTTTTCGAAGTCCTCAACCGAGTTTGTCTGTATGGCAAACCTGTTTCCTGTCAGTCTTTTAATTGAAAAATCCTCCCCAATAGAAAGCTTACATAGACTTACCAGTTCGTTACATTCCATATTTGTAATGTTGATGGGTGGCATCTTCATTTTCCTTTTCGCTGCCTGTTGATCTTGTTGTGGTTGTTGTTGCGGTGGTAAACCTTTTTGTCGGCTAGGATTTGGTTGTGCACATTGTTGCTGTTTTTTCTGCTGCTATTGCTTCACAATTAGCTGCTCCTTTTCAGTAAATTTTGCTGTATTATGTTTTCAGTGTGGCTCCTCGATAGTATAGTGGTTAGTATACCCGCCTGTCACGCGGGAGACCGGGGTTCGATTCCCCGTCGGTGAGCCTCTGGCGCAAGACTAATGACCTTGCCCGGAAAAAACAAATCGTTATGGAAAATTTAACAAGCCTCAGGAGTTGCTAAATAAGGCCAGGACCGGTTTCCGGTTGTAGTGCCAATGATGATGATGATGTATTCAGTGTGTCTTTTCAAAGATGTCATTCCTTTTAATAATCTTAACTCAAATTTTAAAACGTCTCAATTAATCACCAATTTATTAATAAAGGTTGCAACAGAAATCCGCATACTCCCCCATTTTGTTCTTATAATATTTGTTGCAGTTACAACATGTACATCAGCATCAAAACCGTATTTAAACCGCAATTAACTCTAATAATAAATGTCTCCAGGGATAACATTTCAAAGATATGGCTCACTTTGGTGAACCCCATTAGTCAGTACACCTCCTTTCACCCGAATCGATTTGCCGTCTAATCGCCACTGAATCCGCCCAGCATACCATCAAAGACATATATCGATACAGCTACCGAGTATAATTGCTATATGAATTCCTCGCCGATATCCCCTCCATATCGATCTTTGGTTATCAGCTGTAGTAAAAAGATATTATTTTGCATAAAAATGAAGGCTTTATTTAGCATAATTAGAATGGTCCGATTTAGGTCAAATATGCACCGTTTTGTTTGATAACTTGTTGCTATTTCAAAGGTAATTTTATTATGTCTCTCTCGTAGAAACCCTCGTCCCTATTAGAAAAAAACTGGGATAATCGATTTTCGCAAGCTTCTTCTGAGCCGATTTTTTCACCAACAAATTCACAGGTGATAATCACTCGGCGCTAGGTCGGGACAGATGGCTGCATAAGAACCTTCAAACCTAGCTCCCAGGGCTTCTGGTGAGTCATTATCGATGTGTGTGGCCTGGCATTGTCCTGGTGGAACACAATTCCTCTCCTATTGGACAAAGCTGGCCACTTCTGGGCGATTGTTTCCTTCAGATGGCCCAATTGTTAACAGTACACCTCCGAATTAAGAGTTTGATCGTAGGGGAGTAGCTCATAGTAGATGATTTCCTGCCATTCCCACCAAACACACAGCAAAAATTTTCTGGCCGTCAATCCTGGCTTGGCCACCGTTTGCAAGGGGCTCACTGCGGTTTGACCAGAACCGCTATCGCTTGATCGATTCTTTTTGTATCCATCCTTATTCAAGCGATTCCAAGCGGCTTTTTGTACAATGTTCAGCTACAGGGCAATCGAAACAATGCGCGTTGTCTTGGTGAAACAGGATTTTCTTTTTCTGCAAATGTTGCCATTTTTCCGCAATATCTGCCTTCAGTTGGTCAAGTAATGATACGTAGTAGGCTCCTGTAATGGTTTTTCCTTCTTGAAGATAACCGATTAAGATAACTCCATGAATATCCCAAAAAAAGAGTCGCCATCACTTTCCCAGGCGAAAAAACAGTTTTTGCCTTTTTTGAGCCGATTCCTCTTTTCCAGTCCACTGTTTTGACTGTATTTTTGTTTCGGGCGTATAATGGTGTATCCAAGTTTCATCGAGAGTAATTAATCGGCGCCAAACTCGGATTTATTGCGCCTAAACTGTGCCAACAGGGCGTTGAAAATGTTCATTCGGACACGTTTGTGCTCTAACGTGAGCAAACACGGCACCCAACGCGCAGACAGCTTTCTCATGCCTAAATCTTGATTTAATATGTGACGAACATGTTCTTTGGACATTTTCATAGCCTCTGGTATCTCTCTCGCTTTAATTCGGCGGTTGTCTAGCACCATTTAGTGAACTTTTGCGATGTTATCGTCAGTTATTGCAGTTTTTGGACGTCCCGGGCGGTCATCGTCCCCCAAGCTCTCACGACCAGGTTTAAATTCAGCTGCCCAAAATATCGCTGTGGTAAATAATGGTGCAGAGTCCCCATACACAGAGTCCAACCCATCTTTGATTTGCGTAGGCGTATTGCCTTTCAAAAACTAAAAATTTAATGACAGCTCGATACTCAATTTTGTCCATTTTCACAAAAACATTCACATTGTTGGATGTGTATATGTATAGTTTACAGTCGTGGTATACAAGTAGTGTTACAATTTGGTGTCGACAACCGTAATATAATGTTTCCAATATATATGTAAATGCGTCAGTTGTAATGTTTTGACTTTACAACCAATTCAAGTTAAGCTGCAAAGATATGTGAGGAGGAATAACAAAGTTACTTGGAGTCCGTGGGCGCGCCCGAGGTCACCAAAATGCCGGTTGACAGATTACCCTCTAGCATGATGGATAGACTGAGCCAATCCAAATCAAAAACTTGTGTCTTCAGTTTTAGGTTTAATATTAGAACATTTGCTACTGGAACTTTTACAATTTTTGCTTAACTTTTAATTTTTACATTTACTACTCGAACTTTTTTCTTCTTAGCTCTTAAAACAACTCCACTTTTTACTTTAAAACAATAATGAACCGGGCTTTTCCTCCTTCTAGTCTTCGACTGCCACCCGGTTCTCAAAAAAAATTCCAACTGTGTCAAAACAACCGTCAACAACGGAATCAATAATACCGAATTTAAATATCCTCCTGTCTCTCTCTCTCTCTCTCTCTCGCTCATCGACATCCACCTCGAAAACCGAATTCGAACCCACCCACGATCCACACTCGAATCGGGGCGTGTTCAAACACTCACTCGTGGATCATGCAATTCTTCCACCACCTTACCATCAATCTATCTTAAAACAAAATTATAATGAAAACAATTAAATGATGGGGGTGGTGAAAGCCGCACGTAACAACATCGACTCACTCAAACGACTGTCCACTAAAAACTACGTTTCCAAAATGACTGAAATTTAGGTGAGTAACTCTCAAAAGATGCACAACTACATTCACTAGCTCTTATTAAGGAGTGCTGCTATCTCCACGTTGAGGTCTGAAACTTTTCAGCCCACCCTGGTATATACAATGATGCTGAATAAAATTCCAGGTGCTCAGGGGCACCACATGTTTACTAAACGATATTATACTAGTTACAATACATATTAGTTAATGAATTAGTTAAAGTGAAGTTTCGTTTCCCAGTCAACAATAACACTAACCAATAGAAAATAATTGCCAGATTCAATACAAAAACGACAACTTCCAAATTGAAAATCTATGGTAGTGTATCGTAGAAACAATACTGTGATTTTGGCTTGGGAAGATAAGGGGATCGTCACCCTATTGACGAATTATCACAATGCAGAAATGAGTACCGTTGAACGAATACTCCGGCATGGTGCCCAAACTGCGGTTAGAACACCCAATGCTGTGATAAATTACACCAAATCCATGGGTGGCGTTGATCTGGCAGACCAGTATTGTTCGCCTTCATGTAATTCTTACTAGAACAAAGAAGGATTCCAAAGCTTGTTCTACCCGAAACAAACCAGCTCAAAGACATGAGACGACATATTGTTGTTGGTCAATCCTTTATAAGGTATCACACAAAGCGAAACTATAGATAATAATTTTTGTAAAGATATAGTTTTTAAGATGTAAATATAGATAAACAATCGAAATATAATGTTTTTATAAAATAACTTATAAGTAAGATCATTTTATTGTATCATGTAGGTCACTCAATACATTCGCAAAAATCGCCTCGTCCTGCTACCTCACACAGCCGAAAAAGTCGTCGTCCGCGAAGGTTTAGTTAGATAATTCCCATTGATATATCTTGTTGAGGTCGAAATTCAATGTATCAAGCATAACCTGCTAACCGGTAATGACATTCGAAGAGTTTGTTCAGGAATGCTCATATGAGTATAAGAAACTCAATGTGCTATCATCAGCTAACGAGTGAATTGGGTTTTGAGTAATTGACAAGAGATCATTTATAAAAATAAGGAAGATAGTGGGGGAGTACCGAACCCTGCGGAAGACGCATTAATTTTATGGGAGACAGATTTGACACCGTCAAGAGCCACTTGAATTGAACGGCCAGAAAGATAGTCTTTTCCATCGGATCAGGGAATTGTCCACTCCATATGAATGCAATTTCGACAAATGGGCTGGATGTCAAACTCTGTCGAGGACTTTCGAAATATCCAATGCGGCTGCCTTGTTATCTCCGAAGTAGTGGATGGAATGGCTCCACTTTCTGTAACTTGCGTACCTGTATCTTCCCTGGACCCGTTGCTATGAAAGGTAATTGGTGGTCATTGAGGAGGTTATTTGATTCCATATATTACGAAAGTTGACGGTTGATAAGTGATTCTGTAAGCAGCTGGTACAACACAATTTTAAAATTTCGTTGAATAGAACTAACGAAAAAACCGTCGCGACTCGACTTGTGTTTGTGAAACCAAAAAAAAAAAACAAAGGAAAAGAAAAACAAGTAAACTTCTTAAATTCAAATTATATATTTAATTGGTTTTATCCGCTGACACGAACTAATGCACACACGGGTTTTTAATTTCAAAAACTGTCCTAGCAACAGCAAAAGAAAACGTCTCCAGATGAACCGGAAAAATTACAATTCTAATTGTCCAGATGAACCGGATAATTTTTGTGTTATTTTTAGTCTTCAGTAGCGGTTTTTTCCTTAGTTGAATCGCCACCGAGATTAATGGCCAGGGACCTGTTTTCCCTCCAATGCACTGAAGAGAGGATTATTCAGTTGGCAACGGTTCCTATTGAAGGTCATTCACGTCACATTGCCTGAGCACAGACTTCGAAGTCTAGTGACATGACTTTACGACTGCCATTCTGCCAATGGCCTTTTTCCTTTCGCTGCATAAGCTTAGGCGCTTAGTGAAAATGTATTTTTATTTCGAAAATGTTGGTTAGATTTTTAATATAAACCTACAACATTTGAGCTGTGGTTTTTTGCTCGTGTTGCTGTACTGCAACAGATTCCATTACCCTCGAGAGAATAGAAGTTAGTGCTATGAGTCGATAAGGAGAGAGGTACGATTTGTCACCTTTTTTTGGTTTTGGCTGAACGTTTGCTGACTTCCATCTAAAGGGTGGTTAAATTTTAAGGGCCGCTGTTGAATTTGATTAAAACACAAATTATTTAGGAAATTATTGTCATTTCTTTTTATTATGATAATATTGGTATGGTTCAATTATGTATGGAAAATATCGGCTAAATGGCCGTCGCGACCTCGGCGGCACACCTCCATCCGATGGTCCAAATTTTCGATGACGCTGAGGCATAATTGAGGTTCTATGCCGTTAATGTGCCGAATTATCTCATCCTTTAGCTCTTGAATTGTTGCTGGCTTATCGACGTACACCTTTTCTTTCAAATAACCCCAAAGAAAGAAGTCCAACGGTGTCAAATCACATGATCTTGGCGGCCAATTGACATCGCCACCACGTGAGATAACACGGCCATTGAATTTGTCGCGCAAAAGAGCCATTGTTTCGTTAGCTGTGTGGCAAGTGGCATCGTCCTGTTGAAACCACATATCGTCCGCATCCATATCTTCCAATTCGGTCCATAAGAAGTTCGTTATCATCTCACGATAGCGAACACCATTCACAGTGACTGCCTGACCGGCCTCATTTTGTAGAAAATACGGCCCCATAAACCGCACCAAACAGTCACTCTTTGTGGGTGCATTGGTTTTTCGACAATCACTCTTGGATTATCATTCGCCCAAATGCGGCAATTCTGCTTATTGACGAATCCACTGAGGTGAAAATGAGCCTCATCACTGAAGATGATTTTCTTCGAAAATTGATCATCCGCTGTTGCCATTTCTTGCCACCATTCTGACCATTGACGACGCTTGAAATGGTCAAGAAGCTTTAGTTCTTGAGTCAAGTGCACCTTGTAAGCGTGTAAATGCAAGTCTTTATGCATAATGTTCATCAACGACGAGCGTGAAAGGTGCAATTGTTGGGCACGACGACGAGTTGAGGTGCACGGCTCTTCAGCCACACTATCGCGAACAGCAGCAATATTTTCTGCAGTACGAGCTGTACGCGCATGCACCGGTGTTTTCACATCTCCTACAGACCCGGTTTTCCCAAATTTGTCCACGATTTTTCCGATTGTACGCACATTTGAACGATTAAATTAACCGAAAAAATCACGAAGTGCACGATATGCATTTTGATTTGAACGCCCATTTTCATAATAAGCCTGAATAACTTTAACGCGTTGTTTGATTGTGTATCTTTCCATGGTTCAAATTGAGTTAGTCTGAAATTGAGAAATGTCAAATGAAATGCAGAAAAAAACTTGACGTTTAGGTGTGGTTCATATTCAACATCGGCCCTTAAAATTTAACCACCCTTTATTTGGGAAACGGCCAGTAGAATAAGACAAATGGAGGTTTTCCGCAGTGGTTTAGCAATCCGGACCAGCGGATTTGTTTTCGTATAGCTCTTTGAGTGCGCGGGTAACAGAACGCGTTCGGAAGTGAATGTGGCTCATGGTGTGTTGCTTATGCTCAAGTTGAGACGGAACTGATGTGGTATCAGGCAGCATTGAGTTCGCTGCAAAATGCGCAGCAAGTAGATTCGCTTTCTCTATTGCACTGATGACCGGTCTGTCGTCGACTATGTGCGATGGAATGGGTGACGGGACCGAGTTTTCAATGTTTTACACAAATGCCCAGAAGTTTCTACTACCTGTGGGGGAGTGTAGTATTTTTTGTCTCACTCTCTGGTCATGCAAGAACTTTGCGCGGAATATGCGCATTGCAGTCATTTCTAGCTCTCTTAAATCTGTTCCGGTTTTGTTCAGTATTGTTTGATTTGTATAACCGGAAGCTCAACTCTTTAGCCTTAATGGCTTCTGTGCACCCAGAATCGAATCACACATTTCTCTTGGATTTGATACTCTTTACTCTGTGTGGAATAAAGGTTCGCATGCCAAACAGAATCGTGTCCGTCAATGTGTCCGCTATAGAGTCAACGTCATTATTGAGGAAATCGTAGAGATCGGAGCGACTGGTTTGACGATGAGTGCAAACTAGCGACTGAACGTAAGAATGCTGCATGCCGGGCAATGCAGTAATCATAGGACGCGGGTACGCGAGGAGAAATACAAAGAGCTCAGAAGATCTGAAAAAAAGGCTTCACAGACAAAAGAAAAGTGCCTGGAAAAAAACCTTGTCTGTGAAATAGAGAAAAGTAAAGAGCGAGTCCTAACCAGGCGCGGCAGTTCTACCAAATAATCCACAGTATGACGCGGTACACACCACACTGCACTTACTGCAAGTATAAAGAGGATAATCTGATCACCGATCCTGAAGGCATTCTGGAGCGCTGGAAAGTGCACTTCAATGAATTGCTAAATGCTCAGCTCACAGAAGAATTGAAGGCTCCACCAATGCAAGATCAAGACCAAGCATTGAGGAAACATTAAAAGCCATAAGACAGCTCAAATCAAATAAAGCCCCCGGAGCTGATGGCATACCAGCTGAGCTAATCAAACAAGGAGGTACCGCGTTACATCATGAGATCGTAGTGCGCGTATGGAAGCAAGAGGAGATGCCGGAAGATTGGCGTCGTGGAAGATAATAATTTGCCCCATACATAAAAAGGGAGATATCACAATGTGCAGCAACTATAGGGGTATAACATTGCTGAGTACCGCCTATAAGATACTCTCCACTATCCTACACGATCGGACAGCCCCATACGCTAAAGGCATCATTGGTTAATATCAGTGTGGCTTCATCCCAGGCAAATCAGCGATTGATCAGTTATTCACCCTTAGGCAGGCGATGGAAAAATGTCAGGAATTTAAGATTCCATTATATCATCTATTTATAGACTTTAAGGCCGCCAACGACAGCATAGCCAGGGTAGAACTATATAATGCCATGGGAGAGTTCGGCATTCCATACAAATTGATACGACTTTGTAGGTTGACCATGACCAACGTAACCAGAAATAGCGGGATTGCTGTCCAAACCAATAAACATCTTTAATGGACTCCGACAAGGGGACGGTCTGGCCTGCCTCCTCATCAACGGACCGTTGGAGAAAGCAATCCGTGGCTCTGGCGTCACAACTAGAGGGACTATTATCACCAAGTCCAGCCAGATACTTGCCTACCCAGATGACATCGACATCATCGGTAGAGCAGAATCGACTGTACACGATTCCTTCACCCAGATCGAGCAGGCAGCACAAAAACTGGGACTGCACATTATTGAGGGGAAAAATAAGTACATGGTAGCAACTTATGCGAAGAGAAGACCTAATGTTGATCAAACTATCAGAGTAGTGGAACACGAATTCGAACTAGTGCAATCCTTTAACTAGCTTGGGTCAATAGTATCAGCCGATAACAATATGGAAGAAGAAATACGCAAACGGCTGATCAAATCCAACAAACCCTACTAGGGTTTATCAAGGCTCTTTAAATTCCAAAATTTATCCAGAACATCCAAGTTACTACTGTACAAGACCATGGTCTTACCAGTACTCATGTATGGATCCGATACCTGGGTGCTCAATAAGAGGCACTCTGAACTCTTAGCCGCGTCCGAGAGGAAGGTCTTAAGGAGAATTGTTGGCCCCGTATGTGAGGGAGGACGATTCCGGAGACGCTACAACCATGAGTTGTACGCAATCTACTTTGAAGCTAATGTTGTAAGAAAAATCAAGCTCAGTAGACTCCGGTGGGCGGGACACCTAGCTTGAATGAGCGAAGAGGAGCCTACCCAGAAAGACCTTTGTGGCAGGATGTAGGGAAGGAGACAGCTTGGCAGACCTTGTCTGCGATGTAGGGATGACGTAGACCAGGACGCCCAGAGCCTGGGAGTGCCAAACTGGATGACATCGGCTCGAAATCGGGACCGGTGGAGAGATTTGTTAAATAAGGCCAAGACCGGATCCCGGTTGTATTGCCGATGATGATGATATTTCCTCCAACCAAGATGAATCTTTCCGGTGAGGGTGTTAAGCCAAAAGCGACTTTGTTCGTATCAGATTTGCACAAGGACTATGAAATTCAAAGGGATGGTTCCTCGGCGAGATCTTCCTCTTCTCGAGGTCAATGGAATGACACCCGGATTATCTGCCGCCCTTCTTAGCGCCGGGTTCATTTGAGGTCTACAGTCCAGGTAAGCGAGGTTTTTTTTAACACAAAGAGTTATCTCGGCCATATCACGGGACGTATATCATGACGTGGTGGTACCTCGCCAGGGATCTGATGATGGAGCCAAATCTATCACCTAATCCAACTTTTCCGGCGGTCCATCGGTTCAACGGATAGTCTAGAATTTCTCCTTATCATTGCACGGAACCTACAACGCGAGCGGATGGTATTTGACTGATCAACCGAATGTTGAGACGCAACCCTCTGCCGTTAAATTCATTAGATAAGGAAAAAGTGGGATTTTATTTACTAATTTGTCTTTTTCTTCAATTATTTCTTATTTGCTTTCAGCACTATGGAAAAATCAACATTATTTACTTTACGTTTAAGGTCAGTTCTACTAGTACCATTTTGCAAAAATCACTAATGCTTTGAATGAATTCTCTACAAATTACGTATACTTATAGAAATTCAAATAAAATGCTTAATGTGATTTCCATTTAAAACACCTTCGACGAGTAGTTTTTCTATCCGAATCGCATCACTATCCACTTCCTTGTAGCCTTCAACTGTGATCGGAATAGCAAACACTATAAATATTTTTGCACCGTACTCCTTAAATCATTAATAACAGTTTTCTGGTCTTGAGAGTTAATAATCGCTGTTCCGGATACGATGACATTGGCACCAGCCTAAGAAGAAAAAACGTAAATCCATTTCTGCTCATCGAATGAAATAAAGTCAATTTACCTTCGCACAATATTCAATTGTTTTAGGGCCCACGCCACCGTCAACTTCGATGTCTATAGTTGGATAGTTTTTTCTTAACAATTCGACTTTTGGCATCATATCTTCCATAAATGATTGCCCGCCAAACCCAGGTTCAACAGTCATAATCAATATCAAGTCAGCATACTCAATGTACTTCACCACATCCTCAACAGGTGTTTTCGGCTTTAGCGCCAAGCCCACTTGCATTCCACTTTCTTTAACCTTTCGGCATATTTGCGCTACATCATCAATTACCGGCTCGATGTGAAATGTGTACAGGTCAACTGAAGCATCAGCCATCGGTTCAATCCATTGCTGTGGCTTGTCTACCATCATGTGTGTCTCGAAAAACGCATCCTGAAAATATAAGTCGCTAATTAGAGATAATCAGCATTCGAAGACAGTAGTGAGTACCTTAATTTTATTTCGAAGACATTTGACTACAGGATGCCCAAAGGTTAAATTTGGAACAAAGTTTCCATCCATTACATCCAAGTGCAAATAATCGGCTCCATTATCAAGTAGTTTTTGTGACTCTGAAGCAAGGTTGACGAGGTCAGCATTTAAGATGGATGGACCAATTTTCGCTTTGAGAGGCATATATAAAAATGAGGGTTGGTTCCAACTTGATCTGTGAAATTAAATCAAATAGCACATACAGAATGTGCTTGGGCAGCGTAAATTTGAGACAAGGTTAAAATAGCACTACACGATAGACTCTTTGTTTTTTTCCTTTGAGAGTCATGAAAATTGTTATACTAGAAGAGAATTCAAATTCTCTTGAGAAAGCGAAAGTTTGCACCTCGGCTACACTTCAAGGAAATGTCAAAGTGTAAAACTAACTAATCCTTTACAATGTTTTCAGGTATTGGAGGATGATACATATTCTTCTTTAAATAGTGCTTCCTCTCAATATTACATGTTAATTCAATGTAAATATTTACATATTATAATATATGTGTCAGTTTAAAATAAGAGTGTGGAATAAATTTTAAATACTAACAACTTATTACTCTAAAATACAATTATCAATGAGTTTTTATCCTTCTGAAAGGAAGAAAGTAAAGAATACGAAGTAAAAAAATATAAATACTTGTTGCGGATTGGCAATTAAATGTGCTGGAAGGTACTGGAGAAATCTAGTACATTCGCTGTGTATACCAGTTACGCAGCAGCTGGCACCAGCTGGCCGATTGTCACCATCGATGACGTCATAGCGGCCCTTTTTGAATTGGCAGTTATGCCCAATGAGTAAGTCTGCAACCAACCTTCAACGGGCTCGTTACATCGGAGCAAGCATCGTCATCACGAGTAAAACTAAAGAAGTTATTCATTGTCATTGTTGCTAACACATTTATTGAATGTTCAATAAACTAATTCAATCTCTTTAAAGGGTAAATTCCTCGAGTCGTTTTCTTCTTCCATCTGCCCCTTTGGTGCAAAGACCAACCGAATTGAAATACGCAATCCCTGGCGTAATTGAATTATTTCACACTCAGGACAATGGTTCTCGAGAATCACCATTATCACCCATCGGTGGACGCAGCCTTCGTCCTAACGGTTGTATCCCGTTACATTTTCTGGTCCTTCGAAACGGATCCAGTGCCGATTTGGATCAACACCATCGCCGCCCAGTTCGTGGCACAACATACCTGTGACAGGTACACACGCCAAAAGAGCGCCAAAACCACAACACACTACAGATAGACACCGCCAGCCACCTCGACACAAATCAAGGACAACTGAAATTACTAGGGATAACGACTGTGAAACATCCCTTCTTAATGAGGACATCAACATTGACCTAAACAACACATTAGAACCGGTTGATGGTATCGACGAACCCGGTTTATTAACAGTGAAAAAGGGAACAGTCGATGCAGCTATGGTCAAGAAGAATTCCAAGAATATTGCAGTTGACTTCTCAGCGAAGTGTTCCACTCCCACAAGCCAAGTAAGTCAAATAAAACGACGCTTAAACGCCAGTGCTATCCATGAGTTAGGTTTAAATTTAATATTTGATTCCGACGAATGCCAAAAGGCAAAAGACCAATTTGAATTTTCCGATGCAGTAGACGACAGCCGAGAGAGACCAGGTGCAGTGGTTGCTGGGTTTAATGATAATAATGACAAAGAAGCTTTGGTAGACAACCCGTCCGATGAGTTGCTTAACAGTGCGGAAATTACTCCGATCGTGTTAGAGGGGATTGCATGTGATCTTATTTTACAAGCTAACGACTCAACTTCATGTCTTCTCGATAATAAGGAAAATGTTCCCCCAGACCAAGAGGCGAAGTTGCTGGCAAAGACATCAACGAAGCAATACAACGGTTCCCCGACGACATTCCTCGGTCGGCAGAGATCATACACGTGCTCATCACCAACCTGAGTCGCGTACAAATGTAAGGACATGCGTAAAAGAAGATGACAGTTCCAAGGATTCATTAAGTCGTGGATCGGAGGACAGCGGCCGCCAGATGATCATTGCAAATCAAACGCTAGGTGATTTGTTGGAGAAAAATTCACTGGAAACCGCTGTTGATGCAAAACGAAAGCAGGATGACGAACTTTCTACAAGGATAGTTCAAACCAACGTGTCTTTGACAGCTGCTCCAATACAACAACCGACCACGATTGAGGAACTCATCGCCGCTCAGTTCGCGGCACAGGCCACCATCTCTGGCACTTTCCTCAACATACAGGAAAAGGGACAACCAAGTCCGACAGCAATCGAGGCAACCAAACATGCACTCCGCGCCGAATGGGAAGTCTTCTCCAAGCGGCACTACGAAATCTTCGTCACGGCGACACCGAACCATCTACAACACGCATACTTCGCGGAGGATTGTTTCGGCGAAACCGAAGAAATATACCTGGAGGAACAGACGAAGCTCCTCGAGGATCAGTACGCGCTCAAGTCAGCCTCCCCAACCATGGTCAACAGCACCAATCGCCTTCACCGTAGCGAGCTGCCCCCAGTGCAGCTGCCAATGGCCGACATCAAGCCATCAGAAACGGAACAGAACCCCAGAACAGTGGGTAAGACCCAACAGGCCGCCGACCAGAGTGCCGCCTGCTCAAAGCCCAACCTACTCAAGGTCCCGATGATCGACCAGCCGAAGCCCCCACAGAAGACGATGCCGCGCACGCATTGTGGGGCACAACATGACATGGCCGTTCCTCGTGGGTTGCGAACTTACAACTCCGACCCAGAGGAACTGGCTACCTGCACACGGACTCCAGATAAAGCAGTGGGCACGGCGCACTTAGGATC
This sequence comes from Microdon myrmicae, assembly GCA_963931805.1. Classification (NCBI taxonomy): domain Eukaryota; kingdom Metazoa; phylum Arthropoda; class Insecta; order Diptera; family Syrphidae; genus Microdon; species Microdon myrmicae. Next base: position 166,423,859 of record OZ007496.1, on the reverse strand, counting down.
CGTGGCAGAGCCAACGCCAATGCCTCCCACAAAACCGCCTTCGACTGTTCCAGCAACAGGAGCTGGCCCAATGACCAACCAGCCCAGTGTCCCGATGCACAAAACACCGCCGACACCCGTAAGGCAACAGGGCGCTTGCACATTCTGCAGGGCCTCACACACCATTTACGCTTGCGAGGGCTTCCGATCACCAATAAAATAAAATAAAAAAATCAATAAACTAATTCAATCTCTTTAAAGGGTAAATTCCTCGAGTCGTTTTCTTCTTCCATCTGCCCCTTTGGTGCAAAGACCAACCGAATTGAAATACGCAATCCCTGGCGTAATTGAACTGCTTCACACTCAGGACAGTGGTTCGCGAGAATCACCATTATCACCCATCGGTGGACGCAGCCTTCATCCTAACGGTTGTATCCCGTTACAATACTCTTTGAATACTCCTATTGGTGAAAACAAATGTTAATCTAGGCTATTCAATTTTGGATTTTTTTTTCAATACACTTCCCTCTGGAGAGGCGAACCTATAGCTATAGTTTCATATAATAAAGTTCTTTTTTAATTACACAAAAAACGTTTTCCTTTTTTTTTTATTATGCTTCTCTCGGAGAGGCGAACATATAGCAGAGAGTCGGCGCCCTGATATGCCACCAAATAACGGTTGCAGTTCTTTTTGAACCGTTGCAGATTGTAACGCTCCGGAAATACTCGGGCGGGGAGGGAATTCAACAGCTTTCTCGCTCTGTAACGAGTTCTCATGCAAAGATGTGGTGCCGTCGGGAGATGAACCACATAGTGGTGTGATCCGTCGGATTGCCTGGTGGAGCGCATATAAACCGAATTGCGTGGAACAATGCCACAACAACAGTACCCGTGATCATATCTGTAAAACAGACAGAGGTCAGCTACGCGCCTTCGATGTGATCCCGACTTCAGTGCCGCTTCTCCGATCAGACGGATCGCTCGTCTCTGTATGCAAGTAGGTTGTGGGTATGCTTAGGAGCAGAAGTCCAAACATGAGAGCAATATTCGGGGGCGGGTCTAATTTGGGATTTATACAGGAGAAAAAGTTGGGCCGAAGTAAAATATTTCTTGGTTCTAAAAAGATAACTCATTTTTGCAGTGGCGGACCCGGCGATGTTCGACGCGTGTTTATGCCACGCTACATTCCCATAGACACTGACGCCGAGTAATTTCATGTTTTCCCCAGATTCGAAAGCCAGGCCATTCATCATCAGCTGTGGAACCGACGATCCACTTTGCTTTGTGAATGTTGTATATTGTGTCTTCGTTGCATTGAAGTCGATGAGATTGGCCTTTCCCCACTGTGGGACCCTATCCAGATCCCGATTCAGAGAGTCGTTCTGGCTACATCTCAGCTAGGGCAACGTTGATCCGCTAAACGACCAATCACTCGAAAAAAAATGAAACAAGCGTACTATCATCCGCAAAACTGAACACTCGGTTATCCCTCGACTCCAACAAATCATATCATTTATGTAAAGCAGAAACAAAGTTTGTGTCAAAATAGAACCTTAAAACTTCCCGAAATTAACAAGATACAAATCCGAAGACTCGACATCTACAACAACCCGGATCGATCGATTTTCGAGGAAGCTCCTCATCTAGTCGCAAAGCCACTGGGAAAGTGCGTATGAACGTAATTTACTCAGTTAAAAGCCTTGGAGATATCCAATGCGACCGCTCTTGACTCACCATTCCCCCCAATCGCAGATGTCTATGTATCGGTTATAAGTGTCAAAAGGTCTTCCGTGGACCGCCTGCAACGGAATCCATATTCACGATCATCCAAAAGTCCGTCGGATTCGAAATACTTAATTAACTCGCCATTGATGACCTTTTCCATCAACTTGGATAACAAAGACAGTAATGCTATCGGAGGGTAATTTTGTCGGAGACACCCTTTTCCCCTCTTCGTTGCTCAGTTGGGCACTTTTTGAGGAATTATGAATTTGAACCCCTGGCGCAAGACTAATGACCTTGCCCAGAAAAAATAAATCATTATGGAAAATTTAACAAGCCTCAGGACTTGCTAAATAAGGCCAAGACCGGTTCCCGGTTGTAGTGCCGATGATGATGATGATGAATTTGAAACTGCTACTGCCCACTCTGTATTACAAGTTAGTATACAAAAAAAAATTATATGCCAAACATGAGTATATTAGTAACTATGGCCTTTAGCTTAATTAGTATTTGAATCCAGTATTTAAAAAACGCTATGAAAAGAGTAAATATAAAACTAAAAGGATTCTTGTACCTAATAACAAACGGGTTGTACGTACTATCAAACACATCCAAGGTATCATATTGTGACGCATATGACAATCAGTACTAGAATATTCTAGAAGGTCCGAAACAAAGTACTAGAATATTCTAGAAAGTACTGGAAAACTGGAGACTATGAGCAATAGAAAGGCTCCTCGATAGTATAGTGGTTAGTATACCCGCCTGTCACGCGGGACACCGGGGTTCTATTCCCCGTCGGGGGGCCTCTGGCGCAAGACTAATGACCTTTCCCGGAAAAAACAAGTCATTATGGAAAATTTCACAAGCCTCAGGACTTGCTTAATAAGGCCAAGACCGGTTCCCAGTTGTAGTGGCGATGATGATGATGAAGAGCAATAGAAAATTCGAGGCTATGGAACGGGCGGAAACGAAACACCGAATCAGAATGAGGAAACTGTATAAATACAGATCGGGAAGTAAGTAACAAGTAAGGAGTAAGCAGTCAAAGACGCGATAAGTAGGGAAGTGATAATTCAAGAAATTGTTAAGTGTACAGTAAAAGTAACGGTTGTTATTAACGGACTAATAAAGTGTTACATTATTTTAAGAACGATTTAACGGCTCTTATTTATTCAAAATAATTAATCCAAGGAACCCTAAGCTCGCTACAATTGGTGTCAGAAGTGGGATTAATTATTGGTGAAGTAAATAAGTCTGTGAAAGTGTGTTGTGACTATGTCAGATCGACATTTAGAGGATCTTCGCGTTCCTGAGTTGAAGAAGGAACTTCAGGACTGGAATCTGGATAGCAGACGACAAAAGCAAATTCTTCGACAGCGTCTGCAAGCAGCAGTGGGTGAAGAGGGTATTGATGTCGACACATATGTTTTTACGATTGGGCCAGACTGTCCGGGTGAAGAAGAAACAGCGAGTCAAGATGGTGCCACTGTAACGGAGAAGAGTTCGCCACAGTTGGACATTTCGGAGATGTTCAGGATGATGATGACAAAAATGGACGCCCAAAATTCAAAATTCGACGCACAAGCTACAGATCTGAACGCGAATCTGGATGCCCAAACGCAGTGGATGAAATGTAATTTTCAACACTTTGAGGAAGAAATTCAGTCAAAAATTTGAAACGAAGTAGAAAAACTAGATCTAAAAAACGAAGCTGAATTTAATAAAGTCACCGATGAAATAACGCGAATCGAAAAGAGACTTGAGTGTGTTGAGAGAAATAAGACATCGCCTAGCAATCAACATGACTGCAAGGATACAAGGATGCAATCGCCAACTTTCGATGGAACGGGACCCTTCTCCGTATTTATACGTCAGTTTGACGCCGCGGCCAATTATAATAAGTGGTCGGATGAGCAGAAGTCAACATCACTAATCTTGTCACTCCGCGGGGCGGTTGCAGAATTGCTACAAACCATACCAGCAGAGAAGCAAACAGAATTCCAAGCGGTAAGAGACGGCCTTGAAGCTAGGTATGGAGACAACCACATGCAGCAGGTTTACCGCATGCAACTGCGGAGCAGAACGCAGAAACCTGGAGAAAATCTTCAGCAGTTGCAGGCAGACATTGAGCGATCGGCAAACTTATCTTATTCAAATATGACTACGGAATTTCTGAACGAGGTAGCAATGGATGCATTTATAAACGCACTCCAAGATCGGGACTTGCAACAGGCTGTTCGTTTTGCGGGAAAGATGACGACTAATGAAATACTGGCGTTCGTATTGGCATATGAATCTGCTAAACTGGCCACCAGGAGTGCATATAGAGTCAGAGGAACGTCCGTCCAGGAATGTTCCTGCCAAAGAATCGGGCATGTACAACGGACAACGCTAAGACCTGATATAAAGTATTGGACATGCGGCGAAGTCGGCCACATTTCTGTTGACTGTAGGAAACGTCGACGAATGAATGAAATATCAATTGAGAACTGTTATTCATGCGCTAATCACAAGAGAAACCTTCAGCGTGATTCAGACTTGGACAGCACCACGACCGAAGGTAAATCCTTGCATCAACAGATAATTGCTCTTAAGACCAGCCGAGAAAAGGTCATTGAGGAGAACAATCGTTTATCAACTGATCTAGCAGAGAGGCAAGCTGAAATTTTGACCTTAAAGCGTCGCCTTCAGAATTCGGAAGTAGAAATTGATCGTTTAAAACAAGAGGCGTACGACCTCCGAAAGGTACAAGTAGAAGTACTAGATGGGCGGACGAGTGATGCTATACGCGCAGCTCAACTTCAGGATGAAGATATGTCGCTAATCCTGGAACACAAAGAAAAGAACGAGCGGCCAACTTGGAACAATATTTCCGACAAGAGTGAAACATTTAAAGCATATTGGGCACAATGGAATTCCTTGTTGGTGGAAGATAGAATTCTAAACCGTAATGGGAAGCCGCGGATGGAAAATCCCATCGAATGAAGATTCTAGTCCCACCATCAAAAGTGAAGGATGTACTAACAGGAATGAATGACGGGGCCTCCGGTGGACATCTGGGAGTTAATAAGACACTTTCGAAATAACGATCTCGATTCTATTGGCTTCACATGAGAGATGACGTCGAGTCTTGGTGTAGGAAGTGCACAACTTGCATTGCGACGAAAGGACTGATTACTCATGACAATTCCCAAAAACCAACGACAACAACAAATACATGTTGGTCATCATGGATTACTTCAGCAAGTGGGTGGAAGTCATTCCAATTCCAAACCAAGAAGCAACAACCATCATTGGGCAGCTTATCAATAACTGGATCAGCAGATATAGAGTTCCCTGTGAGCTTCATTTCGATCAAGGACGAAACTTCGAATCTCAGATATTTCAAGGCATCTGTGCGGCACTGGGCGTAAGGAAAACCAGGACCACACCCTTACATCCGCAGTCAGACGGAATGGTCGAAAGGTTCAACCGAACAATAAAAGAGCATTTATCGAAGGTCGTTAGTGATCACCAACGAGATTGGGACAAATATGTACAAACCTTTCTCCTGAGCTATAGATCGGCTAATCACGATACGACGGGCCATTCTCCAACAAGAATTATATTTGGACGAGAGAAACGATTACGAGCCGATCTGCGATTCGGAATAACTCCAGACGCCATAGATAAGACGAAGACTACGTAGCCGAATGGAGAAATCGCCTCGATGAGATTTATCATTTGGTTCGAAAACAAACCAAGGTATCAGGTGACAGAATGAAAACAAGGTACGACGTTCGAGCCAACGCATCCGGATTTAATGCGAAACGATAACGTGTGTCTTTATAACCCTCATCGGCAAAAAGGAAGGTCTCCGAAGTTGCAGCAACATTGGGAAGAACCGTATAAGATTGTTACAAGAATTAACGACGTTGCCTATAGGATTCAGCGAAGACCGAACGCCAAGATGAAAGTGGTACATCGTGACCGACTGGCGATTTTTGTTAACCCAGGAGACCAGTGAATTTAGTTCGGGACGAACTAATCTAGGCGGAGGGTGGCGTGAAGCATATGACAATCAGTACTAGAATATTCGAGAACGTCCGAAACAAAGTACTAGAATATTCTGAAAGTACTGGTAAACTGGAGACTACGAACAGTAGAACATTCAAGGCTATGGGACGGGTGGAAACGAAACGCCGAATCAGAATGAGAAAAAGGTATAAATACGTCACACAGAGATCATGGAGTAAGCAGTAAAGTAAAAAGTGAGAAGTAAGAGTAAAAGACGTGATAAGTACGGACGCGATAAGTCAAGAAATAGTTAAGTGTACGGTAAAAGTAACAGTTGTTATTAACGGACTATTAAAGTGTTGTATTAATTCAAAATCGATTTAACGGCTCTTATTTATTAAAAATAATTAATCCAGCGAACCCTAAGCTCGCTACAATATAAAACTAAAAGGATTCTTGTACTTAATAACAAACGGGTTGTACTTACTATCAAACACAGCCAAGGTATGATATCTTCTATAAATGCGAAATGCTGATATGAGACAGCCTCAGTACATCTGAAAGAATTATTCATCCATTCCAAAACCAGGAATGGAGATAGATATTGGTTGTTAGATTGGGTTGTAGACAATCCTTAGTGTTGTGGATTGGCAGTTGAATGTGCTGGGATGTACTGGAGAAATCTAGTACATTCGCAGTGTATACCAGTTGCGCGGCAGCTGTCGCGGATCAGCTGGCCGATTGTCACCAACAATGAGGTCAGCAGCGTCCCCTTTTGAATTGGCGGTTATTCGGCGTCATTTACCTAACCTCAGTTTGCTACCAGCTATTATCGCGCGCACTCTTTCCGAGTCATTGTTGCTGATCCAACATAAATTATGAAATAAATTAACTCAATCTCATCTAGAGAAATTGAATTGTTGTGCGTTGTTACTAAATTGTAAACTAAGTCGCATCCGACTTAAACAATAAAAACCTAAAGATCCACCTCGAGTTCGGTTTTGGTTTTCTTGTGCTCCCGTTTTGCTGCCAGTTTCATCGGGGTCCTCTCTACACGGGAACAGTGGACAACTTCAAACATTCCCGTCACACTTAGGGTTAGGGAAAATAAGTGCAATGAGCCTCGACGTGCGACACTCGATTTATCTATTCATGGTTGGTTATATGTTGCATTAGCCCTGGCTTGCGGCGGACCATGAATCATTTTCTATGGTCAAATATTTTGGGAGACGAAAAACGTTTTAATATTGCTTTTTTATTTCTAAAGACATTATACTGTGACGCATATGACAATCAGTACTAGAATATTCTAGAAAGTCCGAAACAAAGTACTAGAATATTCTAGAAAGTACGGGAAAATTGGAGACTATGACCAGTAGAATATTCGAGGCTATGGAACGGGCGGTAACGAAACACCAAATCAGAAGGAGGAAAAACGGTATAAATACGTCGCACGTAGATCGGGATGAAGTAAGAAGTAAGAAGCAGTGAAGTAAGCAGTCAAAGACGCGATAAGTAAAGAAGCGAAATATAAAGTAACGGTTGCTATTAACGGACGAATAAAGTGTTACATTAATTCAAAATTGATTTAACGGCTCTTATTTATTAAGAATAATTAATCCAGCGAACCCTAAGCTCGCTACAATATAAAACTAAAAGGATTCTTGTACTTAATAACAAACGGGTTGTACTTACTATCAAACACAGCCAAGGTATGATATCTTCTATAAATGCGAAATGCTGATCTGAGACAGCCTCAGTACATCTGAAAGAATTATTCATCCATTCCAAAACCAAGAATGGAGATAAATATTGGTTGTTAGATTGGGTTGTAGACAATCCTTAGTGTTGTGGATTGGCAGTTGAATGTGCTGGGATGTACTGGAGAAATCTAATACATTCGCAGTGTATACCAGTTGCGCGGCAGCTGTCGCGGATCAGCTGGCCGATTGTCACCAACAATGAGGTCAGCAGCGCCCCCTTTTGAATTGGCGGTTATTCGGCGCCATTTACCTAACCTCAGTCTGCTACCAGCTATTATCGCGCGCACTCCTTCCGAGTCATGAGATCCAACATAAATTATGAAATAAATTAACTCAATCTCATGTAGAGAAAATGGTCGGGCCAAAGATTATATATATTTACATCAGAGGTTAAACGATAACACAGAGGATGTCTACTCTAAGAAAATACATTTTCGTATGTTTAATCATCATCATCGGCACTACAACCGGAACCCGGTCTTGGCCTCATTTAGCAAGTCCTGAGTCTCGTTAAATGTTCCATAATGATTTGTTTTTTTCCGGGCAAAGTCATTAGTCTTGCGTATGTTTAATAAAGGGTCATTATTATGCATGTTTAAGAAAAATTTAGAAGCCTTTGGAGATATATATTCCCACGCGTCACAAATAATTAACCTATAAATCTTTATTTTTAATTATAAGATGTTTTTTTAAAGGCTGTATTAAGTATTTTTTTTTAAAGAAAAACAAAAATGCGCTCAGCGAAGTCCTATGATTGAGATTCAAACATCTAGTCTGATTCGACGACAATTTTCACTTGTCAACTAAACTCCAACGACAAAAAAGAAGCTGTATGGCGTACTAATTAAAGTGTTGTAAAGTGATTTCGATTACAAACCTTTGATATCGCAGGTAACTAAAGTTTTGCATTGGCATAAAATACAACCGCCACAGCGGTTCCTATTTTGTTTCACGGGATTAAGTCATTGTACGAAAACAAGAAATAGGTTTCATCATCTATGCACAATTATAATGGAATTTGTTTTATTTATTATGCAACCTTATTTAGAAGACATTACCGAATTATTGTTAGTGTGCTGTGAGAATGGTGGTACATGAAAAAAAAAGAATTGAATTAAAGCACACTATAATATATTTAGAAATTAATGGAGCAATTAGTTTGGCGTCACCCTATATACCATACAATTCTTATATTAATATAAGAACTGGCATACAGCAAATTGTCAAGATGACGTGTATTTGTTGATCCGGTCTGCATATAGAAACAGATATTACTCCTGCTAACTTGTTTCATTAAAATGAAGTCGTATCTCATATTTTTGTTGCTTATACTTCTTCCAATTAGTTTATCTAAGAAATACGACGATAAAGATAAACCAGAATGGGCTAAGAAAGATATTAGAGACTTCAGTGATGCTGATATGGAACGTTTGTTAGAGCAGTGGGAAGTACGTTTGAATAAATTTCGATACGCAGCATAATTTTTGCCTTGCAGGAAGACGATGATCCATTGGAAGAAGATGAATTGCCAGAACATCTTAGACCGCAGCCGAAAATAGATTTTTCGAAAATTGATCCTGGTAATCCGGAAGAGTTGTTGAAAATGTCGAAGAAAGGCAGAACGTTGATGACTTTCGTTAGTGTTTCTGGAACTCCGACACGAGATGAATCTGAAACAATTACAAAACTATGGCAAACAAGCTTATGGAATAATCATATTCAAGCAGAGCGGTATATGGTTGACGATAATCGGGCCATATTTCTGTTCAAAGACGGATCTCAAGCTTGGGAAGCCAAAGAATTTCTTGTACAACAAGAACGTTGTAAAGGCGTTACTATAGAGAACAAGGAATATCCTGGACAGTTTGTGGATGCGAAGAAGGACGAGTTGTAAATATTGATGTGAATTTGAGTTACTATTAAAATTATAGAGAAAATATAATCATAAGGAAGTAATGAACGCGAACATTCAAGTGAATTGAAATATATACTTTTTTCAACAACAAAAAATTAATTATATCGCGTGATTTTTGTTATACAAAACAAAAAAATGGTTTTATCGGGAGATATTTATTATTATTAAAAAAAAACACGTTCTTTACATTTTTTTTAAAAAGTGGTCGAATGGGATCTAACAGTTCTGAAGTTCCGTTCTTTGATGTCGTGTTCGAGTATTACGAGTGATAAAGAACAAATAACCCGAGTAATGTTGGCCTCCAATCCTCAATCATGGCCAGCTTATCCACGTAGACTTTGGACTTTGTGCAACACCAAACGATAAAGTCTCGAGTTGCGACATCAAATGCGTTCAACTTGTTACAGAATATATGCACACAAAAATATGAAATAATTAATTAGAACGTACTCACAGTTGCTGCTCCTTTGATGTGATGGAGGTGCTCCTTTTGATCATGGATTTGTTCCGGACTGACAGTGTGCTGTTATTGCTGTTACTGTTGAATTTAGCTCCGGGAATGGAATCCATTGGTCTGTGAATACAACACAGAAATCCTCTATGGGCTCTGTCTGTAGCGTATTAATGAGTAATCCTCAGCGTCCTCTGTCTGCAGCACATTATGAGTAACGCCCACGTCGATGAACTCTCCTCTTCAAAGCCAGCGATGCTTTTTGGAATCGTTCAATTTCAAGTATTGCTTGAAGTAACCCTTGTTAAATTTCACAATTAACATTCCACGTGATCAAATATTCATTTAAATTAAATTTTATTTTCCGTATACTTTTATTTATAATTAAAATGATTATTGTGGTGGATGCAAGCGTTAGGTCGAAAGCTGCGTCCACCGAGATGATAACGGTGAGTCTCGCGAACCACTCTCCTTGGTTTGATCCAGTTCGATTACGCTAGTAATCGCGTATTTCAATTAACAACAAAACGACTCGAGGAATTTACTATTTAATGGTTTAAGTATCACTTGGTAATCTTTTATCTCATTCCTAGGTCTGGCAGCTAAGCAGGCGTCGGTGGTTGGCGGTAGGCAAGTATGTCGTCCCAGGTGGCTACGGGGCGTCCGCGGGCGTCCAGGGTGGCTTCGCGGAGTTTGCGCAGGCCCCCCGCGGGTTCCTTGAAGATGGCGGGTATGTGGTGGAGGGTGCGAGTGTTGTCGTAGTGGTCCACCAGCTTGTTCCAAGCTCGGTGATAACTCTCTTCCGTGGCGGGGATGTTCTTAATGGCACTGGGAAGGCAGACCGACTGCACCAGATGGAAGCCGATGGCCGACTGACTGAAAGACGTTAGTCTCATTAAAATTTGTGTGACAGCTCGATGGCGTCCCTCAGCGATGACGCATTGTCAGCTTGTTGCTGACAGGCGCGGGGAGTGTACTAAACGGTGAACATACTAGATCCGCTGCATTTAGTTGCGAATCCGCAACAATTATAAACCATAATTTAATTTAACATCCATGTACAACAACACGGGCTGGGGAAATCTAAGCAATCAACTTTTTTTTATTCCAACCACGACTCTTCACTTAAAATTTTCAAAAGCAACGAGCGACCATGGCGGTTTTAAATCCACGAGTAACGATTTCCAATTAACAACGCGAGATAAAATCGCTCATTCGCGTCCCTTTATACAAGGCCACAGATTTTCCCCCATCTTACCATTTATTGATTCATAGAAATTTGGTTTCGGCTGCCGCTGGCCCGAACCCCCCTCCAGTGAATCGTCAGGTGTACAAGTATATAATAGCCAGGTATGGAAAATTTTTAGGAAGGGTCAATGTACCTAAATATATGTGGACATTTTTAGCCGCCTACACAATAGCTAATAACTCCTTCTCCGTGGTGGAGTAATTCTTCTCCGCTCTATTCAAGGTTCGACCAGCATAAGCAATAGGATGGTCTTTGCCTATTTCACCTTGCGATAGCACGGCACCTAGTTCGTCATTGCTCAAATCCATGGCCAGATTAAAAGGTTTGGTTAAATCAGGATAGATTAACAGTGGCGGCGAGACCAACAATTCCCTTATTTTATCAAACGCCTGTTGACATTTCCCTGAATAGGCGAATTTAACGTCCTTCCTAAACAAGTTTGTTAAAGGGTATACTATCCTCGAACAAATTTCTGATAGTATTTCGCGAGGTCTAGAAAATATTGAACGTGCTTTACCGTCTTGGGAATGGGGAAATCCCTGACGCTAGCGGTCGAGTCGGGATTTAGCATTACCCCTTTTTCGGAACAAACGTGTCCTAGATATACTATTTCCTTCTGTAGGGACTTCCATTTTTCCGGTCGCAATTTAAAGTTGTGGCATCTCATTTGTTCGAATACTCTCCGGAGTTTGTCGCTATGGTTTTCTAGGTTTTTCCCTAACAAAGCATTCGATACCTTGCAACCCGGTTAGGACATGAGTCTCTGGAACTTAGCCGGTGCTCCCTTTAGAGCGAATAGCGTACCTCTGAACGAATAATGCCGGTAATCAGTGCTGAATGATGTCTTATCGCAGTCCTTTTGATCTACTAAGACTTGGTGGTAGCCGCGGGCTAAATCGAGCGTGGGAAAATAGCGTGAGTAACCGAGCTGGTCTAATATGTCCTCTATTCGAGGTCGACGGTGCGCATCTCCGATGATTTTATGAGATAATTCTCCGTCTTTGTGCCGGCTTTGGCACGGGCTGTACGAAGGTTCCCAACATCACTACCAGATCCGCCGAAATGTGGTTATACTTTGGCTATTGTCTCTGAAAGTCTTCCAATCGTATCAATTACGGAAACACCGCCGGTTCTTCTTCATCTTTATTTATTACTTTATTGATTTATTTAAAGCCTCACATACAATACAAATTAAACTAAACAATACTACTTTTTTGTCTTACAAAAATAATTTGACTCCAAATATCCAAAAGGTTCACTATAAATGATTGGGAGTGCACTGTGTTTACTTTAACATAATGGTTTTAAATGGCACGGTAACTTTACTAATTTTCCCGGACGCTCGCCCACGGACAGTTGTTGAGTTCAGACTCGACTCCATTTGCGTACCGTTCTACGTGGAGGACACGACCTGTCTCCACGGAATCTGTTTAAAGATTGAAGAATGACTTAGCAACGAACGAATACCAAATTTTATTCATCGCTTTAGCGACCAATAGGGGAAGATTCTCCACACATTGGTGCCAGCAAAGGGCGCGAAACACACACGATGACCCTTTTTGGTCGCTCGTGATGTGTGTCCCCGTGTCTGCGAACCGAGGATCATTCGATTCCCTAGGGGAAAATCAAACACAGAGAATACCAACCGAAAGGGTTGCAGCTGTGGAATACTTGGTACAAGGGAAAATTTGATGTTTATACGATCGGCGACTGTGCGCCGCATCTACGCTGATCGTACATCCTTCGTTTGGTAATTGGTGCAGCATTTCCGCTGGTGCTATCCTGATTTACCCTTTTTGAGCGGCCAGCCATGATTTATTAATTTGCTTGTCGATCGGCTTAGTGACCGTCATGCCCGCACCGAAAAAGAAAAGAAAGAACGTCTCCCGCATGTGTGCGGCAGCATCCGACATGAGATATGGGCGCCGAAAATGATTTAAGTTTAAATCGGTTGCGTAGTGATGCGACCGAATTGCTTTTTCGGATCATGGAGCGTTTGGTGTGATTATCCCCTTGTAGAAAATGTCTGTTTGGTGCAATGCTTTTTGCCTTAGCGCAGAACTATGGCTTAGGTGGTTAGGAGACATTTTAGGCGGACGACAAAAAGGTACGTACATGTTTCCCAGGGTTTTAGTGCTCCAGGAAGCGGTCTCTTCATAAATCATGGAATAAGGTAAGTAGTGGCGTTCAATGGAACTGCCACAACACTTGTTTTTCAGGGTTTTTAGATGTTCTAGGGGGAAGTTTTTGTGTCGCTCCTGGAAACGCATAATCTACGCCGCTAAACCAATGCAGAATTAAATAAAAGAAACAACCTTGGATTTTTAAGAAAGTGGACTGTAATTTGGCTTTGTTAAAGTTGACTATTATTTAAATTGCTGAATAATAGTAATTTGGTAGAATTACCAGCTTTTCGTTTATTAATGATGAGATCAATATTCTTATTCAGGTTATTGTTCGACCTTTGTTAACATTGAAGTGTAAGTTGGTGTATCTTGGAGTTTGTAAAATGGGACAAATAAAAGTATTCATTATTTTATTTTATTTCCGCCGATTACAAACAAAGCGGTTATTCAAATAAAAAGGCGGTCAATTTCATTTCACAAGAGTAATGAACAACCTAACCAGTACGGTTCGCATATGTCCTCCGATTTGAAACTATGGAAATAGATATGTGGTAAGCATATTCCACTTGTCCACGGCGTTTTCGTTTTTCAGGAGCACATCTGCCAGAGTTCCAATTATATGAAGTGCTCCATCCCTTTGATTATCATCAGCGCTTGGTGATGTAATAACCTGCTTCATGATTCCCATTGTTTTCGATAGAATTCCTTTCTGCGTTCTACCTGATGTTGAAATATTTGTGTTGCAGAAACTGGACAGATAAAATCTTTAAATATGCCAAATATTGAAATATTCGTGCTGCAGGAACCAGACAAACAAAATCTTCAAAAACGGTTGAATATTGAAACATTTGTGCTGCAGGAACCAGACAACCGAAATCTTAACAAATGTTGAATGTTGAAATTCAATGGAATAAATTCATGTGGGTCGCTTTCCCAGAGGTCTTTGTCAGACTCCGTGACGAACATTACTGAAAATATAGCATCCTGAATAATTGCACCCATGTGAAGTTCAATTAACTCCGTCCAAGAATACACATGAATCAGCATTTTAGGTACATTAGCATATGTGCTAAGACTCGCGGTGACACATAAACGCGGTTACGATATTGGTCGAAATCCTAAGTGATACATACAGAACACTTGACGCGAACCTCAGAAAGTACCATTCTGTAAAGTTCAGGTTCACCACTTTAATAAATTTAATTGTTCGATATATGTTATGTTGAAAAGTCTTCGTATAGGCGTCTATGGCTTCATCGTACTTTCCTGTATTGAGATATGCATCTCCCATTCGGCCATATGGATTGTCGAACAACGCAGAGTTGCAGTCTATAATCGCACGATCATTTTCTGTTACACGGATATATGCTGCAGCTCGATTACCGTAGAATATTGGGTTTTTCGGATCGAAACTGATGGCCCGGTTGTATTGACGTACCACTTCTTCATACTTGCGTTCCTTCATCAGGCGGTTGCCTTCATTCTTAATCTGTTCGGCTGTTTCAAGGGATTGCGGATTGCGTTCGATAAACATTGATTGGACCATCTCGAATAGATCTAACCTTGTGGCCTTGTTTGTAATTGCCGTTATTGATTCCAAATCAATGTCGACTCTCAGTTCAATTAGAAACTAGAACAGTCTCGAACAAAGATCACTCCAATATTATTAATGTTAATTAAAAAATTACAATCGCTAACCGGCGGTAGAATGTCGACGATGGTTAAACACTTCGATAAACACACCAGACAACACTTTTATTTAAGATCACTTGGATTAATTTATATAAAAATTATATTCATTGCCACCTACCTTGGGTTTCCTCGTTGAGGTATGTTATTTGGCGATGGCCTCTTAATGGATGATGAGACCTTCTCGATCGATTGATCCGGGGTGTTGCATTTTCTCTCTGGGCGTGAGTAGGGCGTCAAAATATACTCACAGCTAGGCCAGCTTGTCGTAAGAGGCGACTAAAGGCCGAGTGGTAGCCGGGGTCCCAACGCCCTGTGCGCCCGGTGAAATACCACCCCATCAAGCTTTAGGCTCCGTGAAATGGTCGGGAGAAATCCCTGGCCATCTTTCGGAGCTTGGCTGATGGACGGGTTCGAGAAAAGGTTGGTTAGGTGGTAGTCGGTCCCAAGGTGAGATACCACCCCGCCACGCTGTACATTCCGCGATATCGCCGAGAGAAATCTTCGACGGTGTTTCGGATGTGTGGCTGATGGCCCGGACTGACACGGGGATAAGTCATGATGGTGTCTCCTGATATAAAGAATTCCGGAGGTAAACTAGTCTCCCATTCGGATCTCCGGGGTGGACTATGTCAGGGGGAACATCATGCAGATATCATGATAAATAATGCAACTTTGAGAGGTTCGTCATCGCATAACTGGGCTAGCTCTCGAGGCTCGGTCCACGCTCGACTGGTGACGGCATTTTGTAACATCAGGGGCATCGGTTTCACCAATACTAATGTAAACGCCGTCCACCAATATTTGCAAACAACGAAACCTGATATCCTTGCCCTAACTGAGACCCAGGTCGATTCGTCAACTGATTCGACATATCTTCGTTGCTCAGGATACGACTTACATTCGATATTCCGTTTTAAGGGCGGAGTCTGCGCCTTCGCACGGTCCGATCTGGCTTGCCAGAGGATGGAGGCGTTGGAGCCCAATAATATGGACATCATATGGTTGAGGGTCGTGCTGAGGAATTCCGTTAAATTTCTTGGTTGTCTTTACCGCTCCCCGAATGACGATCGACCGGCGACATTTTTCGAACATCTTTCATATACCGTCGACTGGATACAGATCAATCACCCAGCTTCTGAAATGATTGTCCTTGGCAATTTTAATGTGCGCAATTCCGACTGGTTGTTACATTCTAACAGAACCGACGAGGCTGGGAGGCTGGCGGAGATGTTTGCTGTAAGCCACAACTTGACTCAACTCGTGGGGGAGCCAACGCGAGTGCCGGATGCCCGAGGCGATTATGCGAACCCTCTGGATCTGTTTTTGACATCCGAACCGAGTATTTATACCGTAAGGGTCTCTGCGCCACTGGGAAAATCAGACCACTACTCGGTATCTGTCGTGCAAGCACTTGCATACCAAGCGAATAACTGGGACGATTTGCGAGATTTCTTCGCACCCTTTTCGTGGTCCGCGGCGTGCTTCGGAAACTGCGATACTAACGCTTGCACGGAGTCGGTATCAGAGATTATTCTTCTGGGGATGGAGATGTATATTCCGCATTCCATCAAACGAAGTTCGTCTGATAAAACTTGGTTTGACAAAAAATGCGAGCTGATTACAGCGGCAAAAAATAGAGCTTTTAAGCAATGGCGCTCCAATCCCACCGATGTTAACAGAACGAATTTTGTTAGAATCAGAAACGCGTGCAACCAGGCGATTGATACCCCGAAGAAGGCTCACAACGACAGGGTGATCAATAAGCTCCTTCGGTGCCCAACTGGTTCGCGCTCCTTCTGGTCAATGGCAAAAGCTGTCAGCAGTAACTTTGCTTCCTCCTCTGTCCCTCCGCTGGTGACAGACAGCGGGACGTTAGTCATGAACCCAAAGGATAAAGCTAATGTGTTCGCGAATTTATTTTCCGCGAACTCAAACCTCGATCTCGGCCTTTTGGAGCCACCTGTGATTTCGCCGGTACAGTCTTCCATGCGGGATGTGAGATTTCGTCCGCGCACTATTCAACGCATTCTACGTGACCTTGGTTGTAGGAAGGCAACCGGCCCGGACGGAATACCAGCAATAGTCCAGAACCATCGCCGGTTCTTGGCAGACTCTTCCGCTTATCTTATGCACGGAGGACCTTTCCTGCCTGCTGGAAAATCGTTCGAGTTCAGCCAATCCCAAAGACGGGAAAATAGTGTCTCCCACAAAATTAACGCCCGATAGCATTACTGTCTATTTTATCTAAGGTAATGGAAAAAGTCATCAATACAGAGTTGGTTAAGTATTTGGAGTGCAACGGACTTCTGAATGATCGTCAATACGGATTCCGTGGCAGGCGGTCCACAGGAGACCTTTTGACACTTATAACCGATATATGGTCATGTAGCGATCCTAAATCGCTACCCCTATCTAAATCCCCAATATCATCCATAATCCCATAACAAAAACCCAAATTTCATATTGAATCAATGAGCGATAAATTAAACCAAAAGCCAATTATCGCACGTTGATTCAAAATTCCACATAATAAACCCAAATCCCAAACTTTCCATTGCTTCATATCCAAATTCCATATTGAGTCACATGTACAACGAATTTAACCAAAAGTTAATTCATCATACATTGACTCAATTCCTAAAAATCCTAACATCATGAAATACTAAATTCAAAACGCATTTCATGATTCCCTTCCCAGAATCTACCCAACAAAACCCTTTAAACAATTCCCGGAACAAAATTCCAATCGAAGCACGCCAAGCGTTGCGTACGCTTCTTGGAATTTTGACACTAAAATAGTTGACAAAAGTCAACTCCAAAAATTATAAAAGGGGAGTGTTTTTCGATTTCGCCATCAGTAGCATTCCAGAGGCCAAACCGCTGGCCGAATGCAGATCATGTGTATCGGGTGTCCATTTTACCTTCATGCAAAATCGCATCGACCACCCCTGAACTTTCGGCTTAAATAAAAATAAAGTTTGTTATTGAGAATTATGAACGAATCTTTTGCTCTTTTATTTTACATACACAACTCTCCGCGCTCTTCTCTCGGGATTACCATTAAAGCACGGCGCGGAGTATTACATTATGGTAGCAGCGCGTGGGATAGAACATTTAATCATCCCTTACAGTGAAATAAAACAAAAGTGAAAAAAACAAACTTTTTGAACAAAGGTGAAACAAAGACTAAAAAGAACAAAAATATAATACAAAACAAAACAAAAAACTTAAATACAAGAACAACTACAACACAAGCGAAAAGAAGGAATTTGTGTATTAAAATATTAAACAAATAAAACAAAAGTGAAAAAAAACAAACTTTTTGAACAAAGGTGAAACAAAAGACTAAAAAGAACAAAAATATAATATAAAACAGAACAAAAAACTTAAATACAAGAACAACTCAAGCCAAAAAAGGAAATTGTGTATTAAAATATTAAATAAATAAACAAAAGTTAAAACATCAACAAAAAATACTCAAAGGACCAAAGGTGAAACAAAGACTAAAAAGAACAAAAATATAATATAAAACAAAACAAAAAACTTAAATAAAAAAACAACTCAAGCCAAAAAAGGAAATTGTGTATTAAAATATTAAATAAATAAACAAAATTTAAAACACCAACAAAGAATACTCAAAAGACCAAAGGTGAAACAAAGACTAAAAAGAACAAAAATATAATACAAAACAAAACAAAAAACTTAAATAAAAGAACAACTACAACTCAAGCCAAAAAAAAGGAATTTGTGTATTAAAATATTAAATAAATAAACAAAAGTTAAGACATCATCAAAAAATACTCAAAGGACCAAAGGTGAAACAAAGACTAAAAAGAACAAAAATATAATATAAAACAAAACAAAAAACTTAAATAAAAGAACAATTACAACTCAAGCCCAAAAAGGAATTTGTGTAGCATAATATTAAATAAATAAATAAAAGTCAAAACATCAACAAAAATACTCAAAAGATCAAAGGTGAAACAAATACTAAAAAGAACAAAATATAATATAAAACAACACAAAAAAAAACTCATATACAAGCTTGCAGCAAAGACCAGGGCGGACCACTCAACTATAGGGCGTGAAGCTTACCTGGCAGCAGACACAACGCAAAAACATCACCAAAAGGCGAAAGGCGAAAAAAAAAAAAAAAATAAATAACAAATACTGACACCAAAGGCAGCAATGCATTCAACAGCCGCAACAACATCAGGTATTTTTATTTTTTTTTCTTTTCAACCAATAATTACTTACCAATTACGAAATTATTCCTAAATTTTACATAACAAAATCAAAATAAAAATGTACACATAAAATATTATATCACATATTTCACCTACAATGGGATAATAGAAAACTAAAGAAAAACAAAGAATAATGAAACACACAAAATTTTCACAGAAAATATAAAATTCATTCAGTTAATTCCCAAAAAGAAATAAAAAATAGAAAACGTAATGAATAAACAAAGAAACATACGCGAGAAAAAACCCAGATACTAAACAAGCTTTCTCTTAATATTTCAAAGGCAACACATGAAAACGCTTGAATTAATTTTAGATTTGTCTCATTATTATCAAAATGGATAAAAGGAAAAATCCCGGGACTGATTCCAACCTTTTAATAGTAAATCCCGAATGAAAATTTATAAATTAAAAGGGATAAATAGAAACATAGAAACCCCAAGCTAATAAATTTTAATACCTCCTACATTTTTTTTCAAACGAAAAAATTTTAATTTAACATTTTAAGGGACATAAGCATCCCAAAGCAAAAACTTAAAATACTTATAAAATTATTATATAATAATACACAACCACATATTTGCACACACATATATATATATCCATAGATACAAATATTTCAAAATAAGCTTTCTCCATGAACAAATAAGTTGGGAAAATTCTTTATACTCCCGAGGTAGGTTTAAATACGCGCATACCTCGTCTGTTGCTGACACTTTTGCCTGCTCTGGCCCCTTTTCCTCTAAATTACCCTTGGTGTTTTAATATGGTCAATATTTACTTAGGTTTTCTGCCTTCCGTTAGCATTTTGGATTTTCTCATAGGTTCTCTCCACTCACATTTGGGAAGATCTACTTTTCTCGCAAAATTAACGCGCGGAATAAAAAACGATCACAATGGAAGTCACCATAGGGCTGAAAGACATTATAGCCCTCGTACCGGTGTTCAGCGGTAACCCGGACGAGCTATATAATTTTATCTCTTGTGGAGATATAATTTTTTCGCAGGCACAGGACGACAGTCAGCATGCTTTCTATCTAAGCGTAGTAAAAACCAGACTGCAAGGGCCAGCATACGACCACATCCGATACAAGGTCATTTCAAACTGGAATGATCTTACTGCGGAATTAAATGAAGAATTTAAAATTCTCCCCTCTAGTTCGCTGGCGCAAAACGATCTGGTAACAGCCAAACAGGAAAGCAAGGAAGGCTTGAAGGAGTTTGGAGACACCTCCTGCACCTGTTGGACAGCGCCACATTTGAAAGCACTGTCGAACCTGCGTTGCGAACATATCTCCTCAAAGAAAATAATAAACTCGCCCTACACACATTCGAAGACGGACTTAGTGATCCACACCTAAAACTCTTGGTTAAAGCACGAGGTGCCCCAAATCTCAGAGCAGCAATTAATTATGCTCTCGAGCAGGCCCCTCAACTAAGAAACAACAACACTCCAGCAAAGTTTTTCGCTTATACAAATTTCAGCCGACCAAAAATTTGGCAATCGTGTAATAGGTCTGGACACACGTCTGAGGAATGCTACCGCAATAGTAAACCTTCACAATCTATCCCCCAAATTAAAGCAGAGGTCGAACGCCTCCAATGCAGATACTGCAGCAAATCTAACCATTCCCAGGAGGAATGCAAAAGGAGACTGTCGCAATTAAATAGCCAAAACAGCTCCCAATTTAACAATACTATTCCTAAAACTCAGCCCACTTCTACCACAAACGCCTGGAGAAGTGGAGTAATAAATAAAATTAACAACATTCAGCTACTAAAAATCGACAGTCAGAAGCAACTTGCGGGAAAAATAAATGAAATATCGATTGAAGCTAGGGATACAAACCAGAGACGGGACGATCTAACTGCTCTTCAAATAAAGGAAGTAGAAATCAAAGATCGTACCCACAATATTACATCTAAATCCGTTTGTCTTCGGGCTGGATCCGATGATTTAACCAAGGTCTCTAAACCAACTATCCCAACTGCTCCCTACATTCCCATATTTTCACATCCCCCATCTCCTAATAACAAAACACCTAAGCTCAAGAAACAAATAACGCCGGCAGAATGTAAGCCTGAGGAGCCAGAACTCCCAGCAAAATGTAAGCCCGAGGAACAAACAATCTCAGCCAAATGCAAGACTGTGGAACCAAGAGTCCCAGCAGTGCGTCAGCCTGAGGAACAAAAAGTCCCAGCAGAGCGTCCGACTGCGGCAAAAAGAGTCCCAGCAGAGCGCCAGACTGCGGAACAAAGAGTCCCAGCAGAGCGTCAGCCTGAGGAACAAAGAGTCCCAGCAGAGCGCCAGACTGCAGAACAAAAAGTCCCAGCAGAGCGTCAGACTGCGGAACAAAGAGTCCCAGCAGAGCGTCAGACTGCGGAACTAAGGGTCCCATCAGGGCAGAAGCCTGAGAACCAACAAATTCTTGCAAACAACTCGTACGTCAAACACTTGCAATTAAAAAACACACACAAACTCGTAGTAAGCTCAGTACCAAAACATAAAGATACCCAAATAAATAGAACCCTCTTTAGAGATAAAACAAAGACCGATCTCTCAAAAGCCACCACTAACCCTCCATCTTTCAAAACGTTTTCCTTCGGTCGTTCCATTACAAAAATTTTGAACCTTGATACACAACCTAAACCTAAGAAAGTATGGAAAATCTTCCACAAGTTTAGGGAAAAGCTTAAAACAAATAGACTTTTTCTCTTAACTCAAACTCGAGATATATATATGTATGTGTAAAATATGAAAAACAAAATTCTTAAAATACAAAAATATAAATATGAAAAAATAAGCATATAAGCAAAACAAAATGTTTACACCCGTAAATCTTAAATATTTAAAGGCTATAACAACACAAATTTCCTTTAACATCTTTACAAAGATATAAATTGTTAATACATAAGACAAAATTCAAACAATAATAAAGTAAAAATCAAAACAATTATGTAAATATAAAAATGAATACCAACAATAAAAAACAATTTTCTTTTACACATAAACAAAACTTAATGATTATTAGCAAACTAGATTAAATTCAAATATTAAATAATAAGGAAAAAACCAAAACAAATATATATACATAAAAAAAAAAGAAAAAACAAAATGTATACTAATAATGAAAAAAAATTTTTTTTTACACATAAACAAAATTTAATGATTGTTAGCAAGTTAGATTAAATTCAAAATATTTAATAATAAGGAAAAAACCAAAACAAATATATATACAAAAAAAAAACCAAATATATACTAATAATGAAAAACAATTTTCTTTTACACATAAACAAAACTTAATGATCGTTAATAAGTTAGATTAAATTCAAAACTTAATAATTGTCAGCAAATAAGATTAAACTCAAATATAATAATAAAGAAAGAAAAAATAAACCAAACTAATTAATACCACATCCAAAAACAAAATGAACAAGAAAATACCCCTAAGTTAACACAACATGTAGCACACGTTCTAAACATAGCTTTAAACAATTACAACAAACAATACTAAAATTCAAACAATGTAAACTATCGCGAAGTTGAAAAATGCCACCGCCTTTTTGCTTTTTCACCCATTCTAGAAAATTAATCTCCTCTAGATTAATTTTCTTTTCTAAAGGGGGGAGGGATGTAGCGATCCTAAATCGCTACCCCTATCTAAATCCCCAATATCATCCATAATCCCATAACAAAAACCCAAATTTCATATTGAATCAATGAGCGATAAATTAAACCAAAAGCCAATTATCGCACGTTGATTCAAAATTCCACATAATAAACCCAAATCCCAAACTTTCCATTGCTTCATATCCAAATTCCATATTGAGTCACATGTACAACGAATTTAACCAAAAGTTAATTCATCATACATTGACTCGATTCCTAAAAATCCTAACATCATGAAATACTAAATTCAAAACGCATTTCATGATTCCCTTCCCAGAATCTACCCAACAAAACCCTTTAAACAATTCCCGGAACAAAATTCCAATCGAAGCACGCCAAGCGTTGCGTACGCTTCTTGGAATTTTGACACTAAAATAGTTGACAAAAGTCAACTCCAAAAATTATAAAAGGGGAGTGTTTTTCGATTTCGCCATCAGTAGCATTCCAGAGGCCAAACCGCTGGCCGAATGCAGATCATGTGTATCGGGTGTCCATTTTACCTTCATGCAAAATCGCATCGACCACCCCTGAACTTTCGGTTTAAATAAAAATAAAGTTTGTTATTGAGAATTATGAACGAATCTTTTGCTCTTTTATTTTACGTACACAACTCTGC
The DNA here is from genome assembly GCA_963931805.1 of Microdon myrmicae. Classification (NCBI taxonomy): domain Eukaryota; kingdom Metazoa; phylum Arthropoda; class Insecta; order Diptera; family Syrphidae; genus Microdon; species Microdon myrmicae. The sequence goes on along the minus strand of OZ007496.1, from coordinate 166,400,430 downwards.
GCTCTCTCGGGATTACCATTAAAGCACGGCGCGGAGCATTACAGTCACCTGCGATTGAACGGCATGGTGAGTCAAGGGCGGCCGCATATCTCCAAGGCTTTTGACTGCGTATGGTACGGGGCATTGCTGAGCAAACTTCGTTCATATGGACTTTCCCAACAGCTTTGCGACTGGACGAGGAGCTTCCTCGAGAATCGATCGAGACGGGTTGTTGTGGAAGGCGAGTGTTCGGATCTGTATCCTGTTAATTCGGGGGTGCCCCAAGGTTCTATTTTGGCTCCAACCTTGTCCTTGCTTCACATAAATGATTTGTTGGGGACAACGGATAACACAGTGTCCAGTTTTGCGGATGATAGTACGCTTGTTTCCTCCTTTTCGAGTGATCGGCCGATTGATGCATCAACGTCGCACCAGCTGAGATGTAGACAGATTGACTCTCTGAACCAGGATCTAGATAAAGTCCTGCAGTGAGGAAAGGCCAATCTTGTCGACTTCAACGCAACGAAGACCCAGTATACAACATTCACAAAGAAAACTGGATCATCGATTCCACAGCTGATGATGAGTGGCCGGGCCCTCGAGGCTGGGGAAAGTTTGAAATTGCTCGGCGTCACGGTCTGTGGGAATGTATCATGGCATAAACACGTATCGGGTATCGCCAGATCAGCCTCAGGAAAACTGAGTTATCTTTTTAGAGCCAAGAAATACTTTACTCCGGCCCAACTTCTTCTCCTATATAAATCCCAAATTAGACCCGCGCTCGAATATTTCTCTCATGTTTGGAGCTCAGCTCCTAAACATACCCTCGACCTACTTGAGAGCATACAGAGACGAGCGATCCGCCTGATCGGGGACTCGGCGCTGACGTCGGGCCTACAGTCGCTATCACATCGAAGGCGCGTAGCCGACCTCTGTCTGTTTTACAGATATTATCACGGGTGCTGTTCTTCGGAGATTCTTGGCATCGTTCCACGCAATTCGGTCTATATGCGCTCCACAAGACAATCCGACGGATCGCACCCGTTTGTGGTTCATCTCCCGACGGCGCGAACATCCCTGTATCAGAACTCGTTCCGTTACAGAGCGGGGAAGCTGTGGAACTCCCTTCCCACGCGAATGTTCCCGGAGCGTTACAACCTGCAACTGTTCAAAAAGTACTGCAACAGTTATTTGGTGGCATCTCGGGGCGCCCACTCGACGCTATAGGTTCGCCTCTCCCGAGAGAAGTTTAATAGAAAAATAAAAAAATCCAGTTTTGATGTCGATGTTGGCGGATGCAAATGATCCGGCACACTGCAATCGATGTAAATTCTGCTTCGAGCACTGGTTCGAGCTATCCGGCTCGAAGGACCATGTTTCTGCATCGAGATTCCTCGACGAGACAGCAAAGGTCCGACCTGATTCGAGCCTCCCTCGAATCGATCGCATAATGTTGGCGTAGGACGCCCAGCAAATAGATCTTGGCGTTATAGCCCAGCAAAAAAACATAAAAATTAAACATTTTTAATACACTAAATTTAACTTTATTTTATATTAAGCGGATCACATTCATCAAACAGGTGCTGAAGGCACCGTATATACTTTCAATTTTTAAACGTTAGAAATATACTGTCAGAAAAAGAGTACAACAAAAATAAAAACTGTGTCAAAACAGTAACGAGGTGAACGGTTAATCAATTATTGCTCGTCTATTCAGCAACTGGTGGCGTTCAGTGCCAGCATATTTTGCCGTAATGGTATAATTTGAATTGTTGCGGAACTGCAACAAGACCATATGACATGCCTTCGACCAATCTCATTGCCGTCGGCAAAATACTTTTAATGTCGAATGAGACGGAGGCCAAAAGAACGTGTGAGGCAAATTGAGAACATTATGGCTTCCGCAAGCAGCAGTCAATAGAAAAGTCGGCTGGAATTGAGGTTGTGGCATTTCTAACAGGTACACACACAATACACAATCAAATAGTGAAGAACACCGGACGAAAATCGAATAGGAAAATGCATCCGAGCCGTATACCATAGCGATAACATAACAAATCCACATCAGTTGAGCGTACTTGAGTTTAGAAATCGTATTCGTACAGGCGGCCAGTAGCTCGATGTGTTAAGCATTGGTTCAATTTTTAGTGATTCTAACTGTCACCGTGTCAGTTCTTTACTATCATCGCAAACGCGATAAGGTCAATAACAGAGATATGTGGGAGCGGTAATCGTGAAGGAAGTGCAGATCAGTGGCCGAGAACAATCAAGGCCATCGTGCAACTGGTGTTTTGGTACAAGACAAAAGGTAACCGAAAACGACTGGTTCGCAGTCAGAGTGTGCATCAAACGTCTTCTTCGTCGGTGTCTATAAAATAAGATCAAATTAGTCAATTCTTCGTAATAAAAAATCTAGATAGCATAGTAAAAGTGAGTTGTGTTTTTATTTGTCGTTGAACGAGACTTTCGAGCCGGGGATTGCTGTGCGTGTGCTTCGTAGGGTAATGTTCACTTTCACGCCCTTACCTTTCATTATGGTCCTACGAGTTTTTGTTTTTTTTTGCTGGTTTCCGAAGCGAAACATATTGGTCCTTCGAGCCGGATGCTAAAGGACAGTGATTTTGATTGACATTTAAAAACAAAAAAGGATTCATCGCCCAATAGTCCACGTTAGACCAAAGTGCAAACGCAAATCATAGTGCAGTGAGTGAAAGTGGAAAACTACGTAACCGCAACCACGATTGGATCCGGTCAACAGTCCCAATCAATAGAAGATGGTGCAGCGGGGGAGCAACTCCAAAGAACAGGTGTGTGGCATTCTAATATCCTTTTTTAATACATATCTATATAATTATAATATAAATTAAGTTAATATAATGAGCAAAGGCAAGTTGGGGAGATTATCGATTCTTGTAAAATTGAAAGCTTATGCTTCGCTGGCTAAGTCTAGCAAACTGGTTCACATGAGTGAAGTGCGTTTGGTGAATTTATAAAAATCTTTCGATGAGGCCGGAGGCCTCCATCAAAAAATCATTTCTGCCCCCATTGAGGAGGCGAAGACGAAGTACATGGAAGCTTTTACCTTTCATCAATTAAAGGAGATGTGCTTCCAGTACCCGTCGGAGCTAAAGGAACAGTTGTCCGACAACGAAAGCCACAACCAAACGCAATTCCGCGTATTCTCAGCAAGCAAAATCAGGATGTTAGAATAATTTAAAATCCTCCACCAAATCTACTCAAGCATGCAACACTTACATGACCGAAACCAGTCACACACGGTCTGGTCATCTGTCTACAACATTCATGAAAGCCTTCACAGCTGATGGGCAAACGTTGGTTCTTCGAGCTCTCTTAGATCCTGGATTGGAGGCTTTCTTTACTTCTGAAGCTATCGCACAGCATTTGGGCCTCAAAAAGAAAAGGAGTTATGTGAAGGTTCTTGGCATTGGAGCAGCTAATGCTAGCATTGCCAAACATAAAGTGTCTCTCACCATTTTCTCACTAATAGAACAAAACTTCCACTTAAAACTGACTGGTTTGGTATTACCCAAACTAACTGCGAATCTCCCAACACACAAAATTCCTTGTGTTAATTAGAATCATATCAACCACCTTCAACATGCTGACCCAGCATTCAACAAATGAAGTAAAATTGATATATGGCTTGGTAGTGATGTTTGTCCATCGACTTTACTGGAGGGTTTAGTGAAAGGCAAACCAGGCACCCGTATAGCTCAACGGACTGAATTTGGATGGGTACTATCTGGGTGTATAACTTCCAACAACCAGACCACAGTAAAGGCTCATCATATAATCGCTGAAGGCCTTGAGTTAGACAACATCATACAAAGGTTTTGGAAACTCGAGGAGGTAGCAAGGAATAAACCGCTGTCGATAGAAGAAGAGCAGTGCGAAACACACTTTAGCAGATCATATCAGCGGCAAGCGGACGATAAATATATAGTCCAACTACGATTTAAGAAAAGAATGCTCCCCGTGTTGGATCTATCACATCGATCAGCTCTTGTTAGGTTCCTCCAGATAGAAAAAAGGTTCCAAGCCAGCTCTTTGTTCCACGAAGAATACAAAAGGGTTTTTCAGGAGTATAAGGAGCTGGGCCACATGATTGAAATAGACCCCACCTTAATTACCAAGTTTCACTAGTTCGTGCCTCATCATGCGGTGATTAAGGAATCTAGCTCAACCACAAAGCTTCGGATCGTTTTTAACGCATCTTGCAGTACCTCTAGGACGGTACGTCACTCAACGATCATCTGTTAGTTGGTCCGCGGCTTCAGGATGACATTTTCGACCATATCTTGAGGTTTCGAAAGATTATTATGCAAGATATCTGCAAACAAAACCAAGCGTGGGACAGCGAGCTTCCACCAACAATTGTTTCAGCATGGTACAAGTTGAAGATCGATTTAAACGACCTCAATGGTATTGAGATTCCTCGATGAGGCATGTCACCGAACAATCACAGCTTGAAATCCACGGTTTCTGCGACGCTTCGAAAAAGGCATATGCTGCCGTAGTATACATTCAAGCAATCAACAGAAAGACCATGTCAACGAAGGTTCTCTTATCTAAGACCAGAGTAGCACCACTCAAAAGTTAATCACTGGCATGGCTGGAGTTGTGTGGAGCTCATCCGCTCGCAGAATTGCTGGTGCATACTGCAAGGAAAATGGACCTTCAATCCGTAAAGGTATTTGCTTGGTCGGATTCGCAAATCACACTTGCATGGATCAAAACTCCTCCACACAAAAAAACCGCCTTCGTGGCCAACAGAGTGGCAGAAATTCAGAAGCTGATAGATCTAGTTGCTGGAGATATGTACCGTCAAAGAAGAATCCAGCAGACATAGTGTCGAGAGGACTCTCTCCAATAGAGATTATCAAAAATCAGTAATGGAGGGATAGGCCTGAGTTTTTACAAACATTTGACAAGCATCATAAATCTCCACTAGAAATTAAAACTACTGATCTTGAATTGAGGGCCAGAGAAATTTGAAGGTAACTTTCGGTGGATGAAATCTCCTCAGCACAATCACAATTAATTAGGAACGTGCAGCAGGAATTTTTTTGGCAACGAAATTAAGAACATCACAAGGGGAGAAACGGTCGCCAAGGGAAGCAAAATAGCACGTCTCTCTCCCATAATCGATGAGAAAGGAATTCAGCGAATTGGAGGTCGATTGGAAAATGCGGATTTACCTTATTCGCAGCGCCATCCAATTACAAGTTGGCGCAAAATTAATCACCCTACTGGAAGATGTTATAATTTTGGCAAATGGCGTCGTACGTCAATCGTATTTGATATTTGTGAACTAGACAGCTGCAGTATACAAACCGACAAGCAATGGAGCACTATACTCCGCAAGAGCGTGGAATAATTGTGTCGATTTTTTTTACCAATAATCGATCTGTGGTGTTAGGGCAGCGTGAAGATCGACGTCGATTTCCTAATCGCGCCAACCAGGCAATCATTCCGGCCTTAGCTACTCGACTCGAACAGACTGGAACCACAGGAGACAATGCAGGGCGTGGCCGCGACCGGACTGGTTGTTCGGCCGAGGTAATCGCGGTTGTGGCTGCCGGTGTCGCTGAGAACGAAGAAACATCAACCAGACGACCGGCCACATAATTGGGCATCATCAGACGGATCCTACAGCCAATTTTAGTGAAAGACTTACACATGTTCCCGTACAAAGTTCAAACAGTGCATTAGTAAATGCCTGCTGAGCGTGAGTCGTGTGTGAATTACTGTCAAGCCATCCTTAATCTCAACAATAAAAACGACGATTTTGTGTCGAAAATCATCATAAGCGGCGAGGCGCATTTCCACTTAAGCGGTTACGTCAATAAGCAAAATCTTCGTTTCTGGGGTACTGGAAATCCGCGTGTGATGGCCGAAGAGCCATTACATCCACTCAATGGCACTGTGTGGTGCGGCGTTCACGCGAAAGGACTAATTGGGCCGTATTTTTTTAGGACGCTATCGGCAATACGGTCACTGTTACCGGCGACTTACTGCCGGAATTGGATAAGTGGGGCTTGGTGAACATGTGGATTCAACAAGACGGTGCAGCCGCACACACAGCACCAACCACAATGGATATTGTGAAGGAAGCGTTTCCTGGTCGCGTAATATCCCGTTTTGGCGATTTGGCATGGCCAGCAAGATCACCCGATTTAACCATCCCAGACTTCTTTCTTTGGGGCTACTTGAAGTCGTCGGTTTATGCCAACAAGCCTCAGATAATCGCAGCCCTTAAGGAGTATATTCGACAGGAATGCGAACAGTTATCACCCGAAATCTTGCGGAAAGCCATGGGAAATGCGATAAAACGGGTACAAATGTGTGTCAACACTGGCGGCAGCCACTCGACAGATATCACCTTTTCCACTTAACAGAAAAAATTGTAAAGGTCCCAATAAAGATTTCCATCACTCAAAATCATTTGTTTTTATTTAGTAAAAAAGTAATTCAAAAACAAAGTTGGATGATCAATTTTGCGCCACTTTGTATATTACCGTCAAACAACTTTTCAACGACCCTAATCATCCACAATGCTCACTTGAGATCGCTGCATGGTGGCCAGCAGCTGACGATGGCAACACTGAGCTGAATACTGAATATTGCAGTCAAGGCTTGCATCCATAAATGTTTGAAGTGCTACAGATATAAGTCCAAACAAATGCAGCAAAACACGGGTGATCTACCCTCGCTTCGTGTCAACCAGACTCGCCCATTTCAAACCTCTGGAGTGGATTCCTCCTGCCCGGTACCATTGAAAGCATGGAAAGGGGGGTGCAGCAAAATCAACAAGGCTTACATAGCTATTTTTATATGCTTTTGTACGAAAGCAGTTCGCCTCGAGCTTGTCAGCGAGTATAGCACTGTCGCGTTTCTGGCAGAATTCAAACACTACACTGCGCGCCGTGGGATCTGTGAGAACCTCTACAGCGACTGTGAAACTAATTTCCAAGGGGCTGCACGATAGTGAAGATAGTTGTGCGTCTTTTGGCAGTTACTCACCAAAATGTCAGCCATTTTAGGGGCGTAGTTTTTATTTGACAGTCGTTTGAGTGAGCCGATGTTTTTTGCTTTTTTTTTGAGCCGATTCCCCTTTTGCAGTCCATGGTTTTGACTATATTTTTATTTTTTATTTTATTGACCAGTGCTACTATCTTCATGTTGATGTCGGAAACTTTTCAGTCCATCCTCGTATATCCTATGAATATAAAATTTTAAAATTATAACGTATATCAAAGGATATATAGCGTTTGCGGCGATAGTGAAGAGTGTGTGATTCGAACCGACGCTATCGCGGTTAGAATCACTAAAATACAGAACCAAAGCTCAACGCATCAGGCCACTGCCGCGTGTACGAATTCGATTTCTAAACTCAAGTCCACTCAACTGGTGTGGAATTGTTATGCTATCGCTATCGTATACGGCTCTGATGCTTTTGCTTATCCGAATTTCCTTTCGGTGTTCTTCACTATTTGCTTGCATATTGTGTGTGTATCTGTTAGAAACGCCACACGACTCCCTCCTCAGTAACTTTGTTATGATCAACTTCGTGTGCGAGCGCCGGAGCGAGAGGACATCGGAGCAGGAGAGTGTGCCGGTGCTCTATGCGGAAGTCGTGAACGAGTAGTAAAGTTTTGTTTACCTATGGAATATTGTGTGTTGTGTGTATACAGATCACGTCGGGTTGTTGCGTTAAGCAAGCATAGTGAAGACAGTGATTTGAACATACGATGAAACGGGTGAGAAGCGAATCAATGAAGCATTAGGCTACTGGTCGCGTGTACGAATTCGATTTCTAAACTCAAGTACACTCAGCTGATGTGAAATTGTAATGATATAAAGCTCTGATGCTTTTGCTTATTCGAATTTCCTTTCGGTGTTCTTCACTATTTGCTTGCATATTGTGTGTGTATATGTTAGAAACGCCACAGATAATAGTTGACGTTGAAATTTGAATTGAGAAATGAAGATAAGTTTAACTACAAAAAATAAATAAATAATAATAATAGCAATAATAAATAATTAAAAAAAATAAACGAGAGACAAAGAAAATACAACACAAATCACTAATATATACGGTATACATTTATGGAATATGAGCGTGACCACGGTAGCAAATCATGGAACACGATCATGCCACCATCAATTTTCTCGAAAAAACAAGAACAAAAAAATTATAATAATAATAAATAAATAAATAAATAGTTAAAATTACATATATGTTGAACAAAAGGATAACTACGGTAGCAAATCATAGAATATGATCATGCGGGCATTCAGTCTTCCTCCTAACCAATAAAAAGAAACAGAATAAATATACGACGCATTTACTCATAAATACGATGCAAACATAACGACTGATCAACGAAAAAATACATATACACAAAAAAAAAAAACAAGGCACATATTATATTATACCCACACAAATTCTTGACATAAAAAAAAAAAAAAAAAAATTTGCACACACAAAAAGGACATATATACACACATTCTATTAATTAAAAAAAGAGGGGGTACATATATACAGATTCTACAAAAACAAACAAAACATTTTTTTTTCATATGCAAAAGCCATATACACAACGGAAAAACCCATATACATATATAAAATTTTTTACATATATAAAAGGGACATATTCACAAATTCAAAAAAAAAACCTGTATACACAAATTTTGTTGACAAATAAAAAAAGCACTATTATTATTATTATTTATTGGCCTGTAGGAACCCGGAAGTTCATGACCTCACCGACTAGACTCCGCCATCGTTCCCTGTCCTGTGCACTCTCCTTCCACGCTTGACCATCTGATCCGATCTCCTCAAAGTCAAACCTAACATTGTCCTCCCATCTCCGTCGCGGCCGTCCTACCGGTCTTTTTCCCGTTGGTCCTCCGTGGAGAATTCTACCCACGCTTCTATCGTTGCCCATTCGCGCCACATGTCCGGCCCATCTTAATCTTGCCGACTTGATTACTCTAACTATTGTAAGTTTGCGGTATAGCTCTTCCAATTCGTGGTTGTGGAGTTTCCTCCATTGTCCTGCCTCCTCGTCATATTTACCGCCAAAGATACCCCTTAAAAGTTTATTCTCGAATACCCGGAATTTGTTTTCTTCCCGTTTTGTGAGAGCCCATGTTTCGCAGTCGTATAGAACAATCGGCATGATTATGGTTCTATAGACACGGAGCTTTATATTCCGTGATAGCAGTTTGGATTTCAGCTGTTAACTGACTGCATGCCAACTAGCGTTGCCGGAGTGTAGTCTTTTGTTAATTTCCTTTGACGTTTTGTTTCTGGTCGTCAGTATTGTTCCCAGATATTTAAATTCTTTAACTTTTTCAAATATCTTGCTTCTGACCTATATATGTGTTCTCTGAGGTCCACCTGCTCTCGCCGTAATCGTCTATTTTGTTTTGTCTTCATTTATTTCTAGGCCCACCTCTTCTGCTGCTTGCATGATGATTTCACAGTTTTTACTAACAGTTTCTAGATTATCGCCCAGAACGGCGATGTCATCCGCATATGCGAGCACTTGTGTGACCCCGTTCAGGGAAGATCCGGCCGTGTTGTCGTCTTGTACCTTTCTGATAACATACTCGAGGACAAGGTTAAAAAGGCATGGTGAGGGGCCATCCCCTTGTTTTAGTCCCTCCCGGATTTCAAATGGTTCTGAGAGGTGGTTTTCTATTCTACCTCGCCCTTTGTTTTCGTTCATGCAAATTTGAATAAGGGCGGCATATTTTTTCGGGATCCCCAGCTCAACCACAATATGGTAGAGTCTTTCCCTTGCGATTGAGTCGTAGGCTTTTTTGAAGTCCACGAACAGTTGGTGAACCGTCTCTCCGTATTCCCACTTCTTTTCCAGCAGTTGCCTTATTGTAAACATCTGGTCGCTTGTTGACCGGTTCCAACGGAATCCGCATTGGTAGTCTCCCAATATTTCTTCTGCGTGCGGTGTGATTCTTGCCAGTATGATATTTGTTAATATTTTGTATGGGATTGGGAGCAATGATATTCCTCTGTAATTTTCGCAGTCAGATCTGTCGCCTTTTTGACTATTGCGGTTTTCCATTCTTCCGGAATGAGTTCCTTGTCCCATATTATTTTAACCAGTTGGTGGATCTTGCGAGCGGTTGCCTCTCCTCCATGCTTCATGGAGCTCTGCCGGTATGGAATCGATTCCGGGAGTCTTGTTGTTTTTCAGTCGATTTATCGCGTCTACAACTTCGTCGAAAGAGGGCTCTGGGATCCGAGGCTCGGCTGTATGTACGTCTGGGTCGTTTATTTGTGGTTGATGGGTGCGCACATTGAGCAGGTTTTCAAAGTACTGCTTCCATCTTGTCACGATATTGTTTGTTTCTGTCATCAGACAGCCGTTTGTGTCGCGGATTATTTTCGCTCTCCATTTCTGATTGAATTGACGATATGCATACCTCTGATATTCTTTGCTCCGACATTTCCTAGGATTTTTTCCAAATGTTCTCTCATTCGCGTTTTTTGCGTTTGAAGAATCTCATTATCTCTTTCCGAATTGTCGCGTATCTTTCTGCGTTGACTTCATCATATCTTTCTAAGTGGATCACTGTGAGGCGTTTACGTTGTTCGATCTTTACCCTGCACTCATCGTCAAACCAAAGTTTTGACTGAATTGTTTTCTTAAATCCTAATACCCTTTGGGCTGTTTGTTTGATTGTGTCTCTGATCGATGTCCATTTGGTGCCCAGATTATTGGTTTCCTCTTCCTTACTACTCCCATTCTCTAGGATGCTAAATCTATTCGTTAGTTTCTCTTGATATTCAGCCTGCTCTTGATATTCAGCCTGCTCTGTGCTTGTCTCCCGTGATTGCCCTTGTGGGTTTGCTGCGAGCCTACTTCTAATTTTGCCCTTCACTAGAAGGTGATCGGAGTCGCAATCTGCTCCTCTATATGATCTTACGTCAAGGATATTCGAGTGGTGTCTTTTGTCTATGAGGAAGTGATCTATTTGGTTACGCGTTACGCCGTCGAGTGATATCCATGTGACTTTAAGGATAAGCTTGTGCTTGAACATCGTGCTTTTCACTACCAGATATTTTGACGCTGCGAACTTGATAATTCGAATTCCATTATTATTTGAAACGTCGTGTATGCTCTCTTTGCCTATAGTTGGTTGGAAGATATCTTCCTTTCCAATTTTTGCATTGAGGTCCCCGAGGAGGATTTTAACATGGAATGATGAGATCCCATCGAATACTTCCTCTAGGATCTCGTAGAATGTGTCCTTCGTTTCTTCGTCCGTAGATTCTGTTGGGGCGTGTACGTTTATAAATACATAATTGAACCATGGTACCTGTATTTTTAGCACTGACATTCGGTCATTAATAAATTGCACATCTTTTGCGGGCGTGATCTTCTTGCTTATGATGAAGCCAGTCCCGAGGTTATGTGTATCGGTACCTCTACACGCCAGTGTAAACCCGTTGGTTTCGATTACTTGATGTGGGAGTCGGACTTCCTGAAGCGCGACGATGTCCATTTTATATTGTTTCCCGTTTTCTACGACCGTCTGTATCGCGCCTGGTTTATATAATGTTCGAACATTTTACGTGCCGACGCGTATACCCCGCTTTTTCCGTTTTTCCCTACGTCTTCTTTTTGCCGAGTCGGTGTTTTCTTGATGATTTGTTACCTAATGGTAGTGTCGGCTCATCACACCTACGCCTGCCGGGATTTTCGTGAGGTTGTTTTTATTCATTTTTGCTTACTGCTCTGATTCAACCCGGTGTCAGAGAGACGCAGTTCTAATACAACCGGTATAGTCCTGACTGCAAACCACCCAATGGGCACGGTGACGCCTAACATCCTGGATTAGGGGTGGCAGATCTTTGTGTGTTACTCCTCGCTAGCCTGTCTGACATGGGTGGCCCTACTGCAAATGTATGCTTCCGTAAGCATAGCCTGAGTGATTCATTTTAGTTTAAATCCGCGCACCACATCAGGGTTTCTACCAAGCGGGGGTCAAAATAACCGACCATCTTTTAAAAAACGACAACATATTTTAATTATTCACAAATTAACACAACAGCGAGTGAAGATATTTCTTTAAAATGTGGGCTGCAACCGTGTCTAACAAGGTCCAATCTGAGCTTCCAACCTTCGAAGTCTCATTCAAGTAGTGTTTGACGAATACACCTACCAGCGCTATATTTTCTACATTATGTAGAATGTGCTCTAAATTTACCGCGTATTATCCAATAATGGAAATTCGATTTCAAACTATTTGATGGTGTACTGAATGTGAATTTGGAAGGTCGATTATGTGGACTACGAGTTGATTGTTTTAAGCACACTAAGCATATTCCTCGTAGAACGCTGATGTTCATAATACAATAGAACAATTTGTACATGCGTTCCCGAAACGTCAAACAGCACTGAACAAAAATACCAATGACAGTTTGAACTCTACTCGAAACAATATCTCCAAATAAACCTCTCTATATATTACCAAATCCCAACTCAATTACAACGAAATTGTTTCTATGCTAAAAATTAATACAAAAACTAACAAATAGGAGATATATCGTAAATATTTTGTCATTGAAGTTATGTGCGACAACTTCCTATTGGGAATATGTCAGCTATTCCATTTTTAAACCGACGCCGCTGTAAACGTTGACAGGTTGTCATTAGGACTATCTGTAAACAAATTCACGTGTTGTTATTATTACGCATAAATTATTAGTATATTATATTTGTGCTTACCTAATTGTAATTTAATCATTCAGACCATTCGAGGTGTGTTATTTGTGTTGCGATAATTCCAAGGAATCTCTAACAATAACCAAACATTGATCAGCTGTTTGTGACTGCCGCGCTGACATTCCTAAATTCTGTATTATACTCGTTGGGCTTTTTCCTCAGCGATCAGTTAGTGCGAAGTACATGTGTAGTGTGCTGGGTATATTTTCCGAAGCGTGGTAAAAAAAGGATAGTGTGATAATAGATTTTCTACGGTGTAAATTTTCTAGTAAACCTTGACACAGGGTGTGTTTTACACTACTCTGTAAATTAAGGCAGTGAACTTGTAATCGGAATGTAATTTTGAATTAGTGAATGGAAAAAAGTCTAGGAGCCATTAATACAACTCGAAATCTATTGCTATTCGATTTAACGATGATGTCATTGCTGGTTTAAGAGAAATGTGTTTCGTATAACGGTAGATGGAAAGTTATCTATAATCGCAAACGAGGGGATGGTTACACGTTCTGTAATCAGAAATAAAAAGAAAGTCTTATAAACAAAGTGGAAAATTTTAATTAACAAAGTAGTTTGCGTGCTGTTGTCAAAATGGTTTTCGAATCTATTGTGGCCGATGTTCTTAATAAGGTGCTTCACGACTATGTAGTAAACTTGGATAGCAAGCAGCTGAAAATCGGAATTTGGGGAGGTGAGTAATCAAATGCTAGTGCAATGCGGATTGCTAGATGTTAGTCAATTCTGTACTCTTCCGCGTGAGGTCATCTTCGTACCGATGCGATTCCCTGACCCCATTCGTGGCCGATTGTTTATTCTTTGATCAAATATTCAATTCAAAATACTGTGAATGTATTCCAATGTGGTCTGTGCTGTTGAATCTGGCGCGATTTACGATTGAAATTGCTGTATTAGTTGGGAAAAGTTTACTGTAACGCCAGCTGTGTGTGGATGGTAGGTTGACTACAAGTCACTATCTGCCACTGAATTCGATATAATAAATTCTTCAAGGAGAAATAGCTTATTAATTGCTTCAATTTCCCTTTTCGATGATTTAGATTAAGTCCCTGGTGACTAGATCTTGACTTTTGGTGACCCTTTTTTCAAAATTACTTATTTAACTTTGTGACATAGAAATTCTTAACATTTAGTGTTGTACTCATTCATTTAATCAAGTTCCATCCACTTTCTCATGTATGCCTCTTCAAGTTCAGTTCGGGACGTCAGGATTAAGGGCATCCTTTGGAAGAGCTTTTAAGTGACATCTTAAGTAAGGAAATCAAGAAGTCATTTCTTTCATAGTGTACAAAAATTTAGATATTTTTACTCTTGATAAAAATCAGACGAAAACAATTTCCACTTATTAAAATTATAGTCCTTTTAAAACTACAATCAAATTTTTGAAAATTTGTTAATAAATCTTCCAAAATGTATTAATGCTAACTATTTTTGCTGTGTTTCAAATCAATATTTTAGGATCTTCGAAAAGATGTTATATGTTTTGAACTATTGAACTAGTAAAATAAAAATACTTCTGTTGTTTATTTAATCTTTATTTAACTTGTTCATACACAAGCACATTCTGCACAAAACTGGAAAACTTAAAAGTATTGAAGCCCGTCATTTCCGTCATCAAGGAAATTAGAAAAAGGTGCCTGCAATAAAACATGATCCCTGCCTGTAGTTTTCCGTCATCTGGGTTTTTTAATTCTATTGTAAAGCAATTAACTCCAGGTATTTCTCAAGTCCTAATTACTTCGTTACCATAAGGGGTTATTCCAGGCTTATGGCTGGAAAAAAGGCTTTTTTAATGATTTTTTTGCAAGCATTTGATATGAATGGTAGACAAATAATATACAGTGGTGGAAAAAATAATAGAAACAAGCTTATTCTTCGACATTAATCGTTAAAAAAAAGTATTTGGGGAAAAATAAGATTTAAAAATATACTAATAGATTTGGTGCACTGTAATACATAAAAGAAATACTAAACTTTTAATAAAAAAAAGCGAGAAATGAAAAAAAAATTGTAGGGTTATATTTTGTTTAATAGTTTTTTGTTACCCCTTCCTTCAGGGTTGCCAAATAAAAATGCGATTTAATTTTATTTACTATATTTATTTAATTTATTTATTTAATTATTCAATTTTCGGCCGTTGCCTCGACCTCTGGATCCCAACTGATCTCGAATCAAAAAAAAAAAAATGGGTGGCGAGAGGGCCGACTTTGGCGAGACAAGGACAGACGTGTCCTTCATCTTGTCTCTGGCTTCTGGTCATCTTGCGATAACCAGAATCACCCACATCCGTGAGGATGTTGAGCTCGGTCTCGAGATATCTGAAAAAGAGAAGGGGGGGCGGGGGGGGTGTCTAAGGATAGTGTGGACATGGTTAGTTCGGATGTTCTCTAACTACTTGGATGGAGCGATTGTGGGAAAGAAATCGTACAAGACCAGTAGGTCTTGAGTGCGGTAGTAAACGAAGATCACGTCTTTGGCGTCTGATAATCTGCGCTTTGGTCGGTGTGTGTGTGTGTGTGTGCTTGTGCTGTCTTGTACTGTGCGTGCGTGTTTGTAGTGTGCCAGCAGTAGACCCTATGGGATGGGTCCAGGAATCCTCTATTATAGAGGAGAATGTTGTTGGGAAGGGTGCTTTCTTCAGTTTTGTACTGAAGAAGAAATTGTGGTGGTCTGATCCGAAGAGATCGAGAGAGAGAAGGGTCAAGAACGCAAGAATCCCGTACAAGTAGGTTCTTGCTGTTCTGAATGTTTTCGAGGTACTTGTATGCTAGTTCTAGCAAGTACTCGTCGATAGGGACAATCGAGGCACCTTCATATAGGTGAGAGTTCGGGCAGTGGCGGCCGTCAGGCCTTCTAAAGTGGTTGATGCATCTTCTGAGGAGCTTTCTTTCGAAAACTCGAAGTCTTTCCATTTGGGCCGAAGATATGCAGGACCATATCGGAAACGCGTACGATATTCCAGATCGGATTAGCTGCTTATAGCAGAGAAGCTTAACTTTGGTGTCAACTTTGTTGCTCCACTTCAAGATGTTGTGCAGTTGCTTAGACCGACCGAGGCCCCTTTGGAGAATGTGGGTCACATGTTTGATGAAATTCATTTTTGGGGTATAAATAACCCCAAGATATTCCATCCTGTCTTGTCTAATCGTAGTATCTCCCATTTTTATTCGAATATTCTGTGAATATCGAGAAGTAGGTTGGGAGTGTTTACTACTCAGAATTATAGCCACTGCTTTAGATGGGTTAAGTCGAATTTTCCATAGACTGTAACTGATCTCGAATTCAAAATGCACTCCCCTTTTATACTCTGTGGCAACAGAGATTTGTTAAAAATATTATTTAAAAATTCCAAGAAGCCCAAACAAGATTTTGTGTGCTTCAATTGGAATAGGATTCTCGGATGTGTATAAGAATTTCTTTGAATAAATTCTTGGAAGAGAAAATTATGAAATGCATTTAGAGTTAAGCATTTCATGATGATAGGATTATTAGGAATTGAATCAATGTATGACAAATGGATTTTGGTTTAATTTTGTCGTGCATATGATTCAATTGGATTATGGGTGAGGTAATTAGGAATTTGAATCAATGTGTGGCAAACCAACTTTTGGTTTAACTTGTCGCTCATATGATTCACTTGGATTGGGATTATAGGTAAGTGGGTGAGAGTAGTGATTTAGGATCACTACAAATTTATTGATTCCGGTTTTCCTTGGATTTCCCTGGAAAAAAAAAAATAGAAACAAATTAGCTTTTTGTTTGTGTTTTGTGAAGAATTAATTTACAGTAAGTGTTTCAAATCCTTTTAATACTTAGTTGTTGCACATTTGCTTTTAATGACAGCTTCGCATCTTCGTCCTTAATTAACTTAAAATTCTTGTCTGACGAACAACTAACCAGAACACTCCTTTTTGACGATGGTTCACGAACGATTAGCTTAAATTCTTTGTTCTGTCGATCACTGACGAACGATTAAGTTCAATTCTTTGTTGACGATGACTCACGAACGACATATTCAAAACTTTGTTGACGATGATTTACGAACGATTAACTTATTCAAACTCTTTGACGATCATTTACGAACGACTTATTCAAACTCTTTTTTTTTTTGATGATCACCGACAAACGACTATTTCAAAACTGTTTTCCAAAAATACGTCATCCTCTCCCGTTACCTACTTGGTTCCCTAGTACCGTTGGCTCGGCGAAAAAATTCGGCCACGATCAACTCTGAAATTGCTCGAAGGCGTCGTCGCCGAATGGAGCTGGGTTGATACACCTGCTATGTTTATTGGTTATAATTTTTTAAACCAAGTTTAATATATTTTATGTATGTTTAACAGTGTTTAAGTGAATATGGTTAATTTATTCCTCCCGCTTGGTAGAAACCTTGACGTGTTGCGGGGGCTTAAACTAAAATGAATCACTCAGGCTATGCCGACGGAAGCATACGCTTCCAGTAGGGCCATGTCAGACAGGCTAGCGAGGAGTAACACACAAAGATCTATCACCCCTAATCCAGGGTGTTAGGCGTCACCGTGCCCATTGGGTGGTTTGCAGGCAGGACTATACCGGTTGTATTATAACTGCGTCTCTCTGACACCGGGTCGAATCAGAGCAGTAAGCAGACCTTACCATTACAAAGAGGGGCTCTACTATGGCGGACTAATTGAAACCCCAAGACGCGTGAGAACAAAAATAAATAATCAATATACAAAAAACAACCTCACGAAAATCCCGGCAGGCGTTGGTGTGATAAGCCAACACTACCATTAGGGAACAAATCATGAAGCAAACACCGACTTGGCAAAAAGAAGACGTAGGGAAAAACGGAAAAAGCGGGCTATACGCGTCGGCACGTGGAATGTTCGAACGTTATATAAACCAGGCGCGATACAGACGGTCGTAGAAAACGCGAAACAGTATAAAATGGACATCGTCGCGCTTCAGGAAGTCCGACTCCCACATCAAGTAATCGAAACCTACGGGTTTACACTGGCGTGTGGAGGTACCGATACACATAACCTCGGGACTGGCTTCATCATAAGCAAGAAGATCACGCCCGCAAAAGATGTGCAATTTATTAATGACCGAATGTCAGTGAAAGAAAGAAAGCCACATGGATATCACCCGACGGCGTAACGCCTAACCAAATAGATCACTTCCTCATAGACAAAAAATACCACTCGAATATCCTTGACGTAAGATCATATAGAGGAGCAGATTGCGACAGCGATCACCTTCTAGTGATGGGCAAAATTAGAAGTAGGCTCGCAGCAAACCCACAAGGGCAATCACGGGAGACGAGCAAAAAGTTGGACACTGATAAACTAAAAGACCTTTTCGAAAGTGCTGAATATCAAGAGAAACTAACGAATAGATTTAGCATCCTAGAGAGTGGGAGTAGTGGGGAAGAGGAAACCAATAATCTGGGCACCAAATGGACATCGATCAGAGACACAATCAAACAAACAGCCCAAAGGCTATTAGGATTTAAGAAAACAATTCAGTCAAAACTTTGGTTTGACGATGAGTGCAGGGCAAAGATCGAACAACGTAAACGCCTCAGAGTGATTCACTTAGAAAGATATGATGAACTCAACGCAGAAAGATACGCGACAATTCGGAAAGAGATAATGAGATTCTTCAAACGCAAAAAACGCGAATGAGAGAACATTTGGAAAAAATCCTAGGAAATGTCGGAGCAAAGAATATCAGAGGTATGCATATCGTCATAAATTCAATTAGAAATGGAGAGCGAAAATAATCCGCGACACAAACGGCTGTCTGATGACAGAAACAAACAATATCGTGACAAGATGGAAGCAGTACTTTGAAAACCTGCTCAGTGTGCGCACCTATCAACCAAAAATAAACGCACCAGAGGTACATACAGCCGAGCCTCGGATCCCAGAGCCCTCTTTCGAAGAAGTTGTAGACGCGATAAATCGACTGAAAAACAACAAGACTCCCGGAATCGATTGCATACCGGCAGAGCTCCATGAAGCATGGAGGAGGGGCAACCGCTCGAAAGATCCTCCAACTGATTAAAACAATATGGGATAATGAAGTCATTCCGGAAGAAGGAAAAACCTCAATAGTCGTCCCCATTTTCAAAAAAGGCGACAGATCTGACTGCGAAAATTACAGAGGAATATCATTGCTCCCAACTACATACATAATACTAACAAATCTCATACTGAGAGAAATACTGGGAGACTACCAATGTGGATTCCGTAGGAACCGGCCAACAAGCGACCAAATGTGCACAATAAGGCAACTGCTGGAAAAGAAGTGGGAATGTGGAGAGACGGTTCACCAACTGTTCGTTGACTTCAAAAAAGCCCACGACTCAATCGCAAGGGAAAGACTCTACCATATTGTAGCTGAGCTGGGAATCCCGAAAAAATATGCCGCCCTCATTCAAATCTGCATAAACGAAAACAAAGGCAAGTTAGAAAAGAAACCCACCTCTCAGAACAATTTGAAATCCGGGAGGGGCTAAAACAGGGGGATGGCTTCTCACCATGTCTCTTTAACTTTGTGCTGGAGTATGTCATCAGAAAGGTACAAGACGCCAACATGGCCGTATCATCCCTGAACGAGGTCACACAAGTGCTCGCATATGCGGATGACATCGCCGTTCTTAGTGATGATCTAGAAACTGTAAGTAAAACCAGTGAAATCATCATGCAAGCGGCAGAAGAGGTGGGCCTAGAAATAAATGAAGACAAAACAAAATACATGTTTACGGCGAGAGCAGGTGGACCTCAGGGAACACATATAAACGTCAGGGGCAAGATATTCGAAAAAGTTAAAGAATTTAAATATCTGGGAACGATACTGACGGCCAGTAACGAAATGTCGAAGAAAATAACAAAAGACGACACCGGCAACGCTAGTTGGCACGCAGTCTGTAAACTGCTGACATCCAAACTGCAATCACAGAGTATAAAGCTCCGTGTCTATAGAACCATAATCATGCCGATTGTTCTATACGGATGCGAATCATGGACTCTCACAAAACGGGAAGAAAACAAATTCCGCGTATTCGAGAATAAAGTCCTAAGGGGTATCTTTGGTGGCAAATATGACGAGGAGGCAGGACAATGGAGGAAACTCCACAACCACGAATTGGAAGAGCTATACCGCAAACCTACAATAGTGAGAGTAATCAAGTCGCGAAGATGAAGATAGGCCGGACACGTGGCGAGAGTGGGCAACGATAGGACCGTGCATAGAATTCTTGACAGTAAACCAACGGGAAGGAGACCGACAGGGCGGCCGCGACGGAGAAGGGAGGATAATGTTAGGTTGGACCTCGAGGAGCTCGGATCGGATGGTCGAACGTGGAAGGAGAGCGCACTGGACAGGGAACAATGGCAGAGTCGAGTCGGTGAGGTCATGAACTTTCGGGTTCCTACAGGCCAATAAATAGTAATAGTAAAAATAGAAGAGCGACGATCGATGAAGTTCGTTCAACGACTTTTCAGATACTTATTCCCAACACTCTACAAAGAAGAATTTATGTTTAATTTATTCTGTAAATATTTTTATTTATTATATTCAGTCTACAATTGTTTAACGTTTATGTATGTCTGTTGATTTCCATACAAGGCGATAAGGGCGGCGAGGGAAGTTACCACGTAACAGTGTTTGGTTTGCTAAAATTTGTATTTTTAATCGATGTGACTAATTTAAGATTTGTTTGACATTTTAGATTTAGATGAGAAAAAATAGCAATTAGAGCAGCGAATAACATGTGCACACTAGACACTAGAAAGCTTTCATAAACAAATGAAAATATCCTTTTACACTAAATTGGATTATCCTCTATAGTGGCTCTTTATAACCAATTGCATCACTGAGCACGTTGTTCTTAATTTCATTTTATTTGTTTAGTATTATCTACTCAACTAAGATACGATAACTCTCCTCTTCACACAGAAACTTTTACTTTTTTTAACTTGCCAGCTAACTTATCAAGAAGTTTTTCCACTTTATGTTAGTGTAAATCCGAGACAATGAAATATTTCTGTCAGATGTGCAGTATCTAGTGTTGTCTTTTTTTGAGCTAGTTTGTAAGAGATAATATGTTTATGTTCATGTATAGCAATGTCTTGAAAATAGTTGTTTATTGTTTATATGTGATGTTTATACTTCATTTTTAGGCTTAGTGAAAAGTAACATCTGTATAGAATATAAAATACAAATCATGCTTAATTATATTCATTGGAGTCGTACACTTCTAAATATTGGGGCCTCGAATGATTACCATACGATTGTATTCGCCGAAAAAGGTTGGTGATATCTATGAGCCTATAAGCTTGGGTACTGTTTGATTATGCAGACCTTCACCTTTTATTAGTTTTTTATAGTCTATATTTGGAAAGAGAGATGGTCATAAACGGAACGTTTCTGAATTTAAATTAGACTCCTTTGTTGAAAAAGATTTTAATGAGCATAAGCTATTGGGCAAGTGTTAGTAAATCTAACTTCTTGTAAACGTTAGTTATTATACTCTTCATAAGAACAATACAATTACGTAGTGGGATTTCTGTAATTAATTTCAAATGTACAAATTATTTAGCATAAATATCTCTTGTCGTTAAATCCCACTGATCAATGTAAGCATGATATGAACGTCAATGTACAGATTAACTTTTTTTAGATGTGAATAAAGGCAAAACAAAAATGGAGCTAAAGATGAATAACATATATCAATAACCTGTCGTAAACTTTTATTCAGTCTAAGTGACAAGCACCAAACGGGTTTTAGTGAATATATTTCAATCAGTTTGTAAATAAATGAAACAGATGATTTGCATAACTTCACTGTGTGAATGATACACAATTCTGAAAAATTAACAATTAATTCTGGAGAATTAAAAAAAACAGTTCCGGAAAGTTAAAAAACAAATACAAGTTGGGTGAATAATGATCAATTGAATCAATGGTTCGTTTGCTCTCGACATGGCGGAGTGTATGGATATTAACAACACTAATTGCATTTTATAATATAAGGTTATACAATAGGGACTTGAGAACTTTGAATTTAATTTGTGAACGCAGCCTTTCACAAATCATCGAACTGTCACTGTCAATTTATTCAGTAAACTCAACATTTTCATCATGGTTAAGTACACGAACGAACAACGCCTGCAAATTATAAAAATTTACTACCGAAAAAAAGTTGTCCCCATCGGAAAACCCACTATTATCCTTTTTTCTTATTACGAAAATAGGGCGACAGTTGTACGAATCAGATTAAAAAATTCGTATAGATCCGTAGGTACCTGAAATATATTTTATTTTCGGCAAGTTGCCTTAATGCCACAATTGGCAACTTACCTTACCCTTCAAACCCGTAATTTAAAGTCAGAAAATAATCTCTAAATTTGTAAACAATAATAAATTTAAGCGTACTATTGAAGATATATATTCTTAGTTATATAAACAAAAAGCAAGTGTCGGAATTATTAATCTAATTTTATCCATTGTATAGCTGACCGAATAAGCTTTTCGGTTCAAGGTATTTAGGTATTAGCCTTGAAAATTTCATTAAAAATCGGCCAGCTCGCGTTTCGCTTGAGTTCCGTAGCGCAAAAAAAAACAAGTTGATCTGTATTTAAATTTAGTCGTGAATGCAGGTCCATTCAAATTGTAATAGTTGCGTAGTCAAATAAAAGTGAATGAGAGAAGAAGAAGAATATTTTAATAAATTAGTAGAAGGTACGTAAATGGTGATAACAGTATAAATTTCATAGAATGAGTAGCTTTTGGGATGTGCAAATTTGGTATACTGCCATTGTGAGGTTAGCAACCTAACAGAATTAAATTTAAATAATAGACACATTGTGATAGAATGTTACAATTTCTGCATTTTTTCCGCCTTTTTTGTTTTAATATTATAAATAAAATCATATATCCGTAACTTTTCTCACTTAAGGCAAAAAATTAAATTTAGACATTGTTGTAATACCACAAAAAAGGTATCAACATAAATTATCTCTTTGGCACCGGTAATATGTATGCCGGCAGCGCCAAATAGTCAGGTTAGAGATTTTAGATCTTAACTGACTGGTTCCGAGTCCCAGCGGAGAGTCCAATTAATCAGAAGTCTGTTTTTTAGTTTTAATTATTTTATTTAAAAAAGAACTTATATTATTTTGTTATTTTACTTAGATTAACAAGTCCGCTGTTCCAATGTTAGGCTGCAACCTGTTTTTTTTTCATTTTTATTTTTAAAACATTTTTTATTTTCTTTTTATTTTCTTAGTTTCTAAATTAAAGGCTAGACAAAAAATGCTTAATTTCTAGCTTAATTATCTTATATAATAACTTACTGGTCCTTCGCAGACGCTCTAAGCTAAACATTGCTTAACATTTGTATAATTTGCCTTTCGGCGACAGAACTTTGTGGCAGTACTTATAATTATTTGATAGACAAAGAAAAATTTGAAAAACTTTGTCAATTTTTTTTGTTTTTTTTTTTACTTAAAATTTAACTTACCTAACTTACCTATATATATATTTTTTTTTATTAATTTTTAATTTTATGTAAAAGCACAACTTAACTTAACTTAAAATTTATTCTAATCTAATTCTAGAAAAGCTAAGTCTATGTAAGCTAGCTGATGATAGTGTGATTCTATACCGACTTTGGTATCCAGGTCTTTATATGCCATTCAGCCACCAGTACTGTTGACGCTGTCTAATACTATCGTCCCGGTCTCTGTGGGAGATAGCCCTACTCGGCTGCAACCAGTTACTCTTAGTTTATGACTGCTCCAATGGATCAGTTTACTTTTAATTGATTCTTGCCTACAACGGAACTCCCTATTTATACCCAAAATCTGAGTCGAAATTCACATTTCTACCCGCGATTCGTTGCTCACCTTGAGGCAGCCACCTGATGCTAGCCCCGGTCGAAGGTCATGCCAATGATGATGGGAACTGCAACGTTGAAATTCTGTCGCCATTCACCCTGAGGTGGCAACCTTACGCCTACTCTGGCTGCAGCTCCACCCCAAGGTCATGGGAGAATTTCGATTCAAGGTCATGCGATTAGCAGATAGCATGCATGTGTATGTGCATGGGTGGAATTACCTTGAAGGTGATGGGGTGTTAGGTGATCATCAAAGTCATGAGCATTTTTGTTTGTTCATAGCAAATAGTATGTAATATTAAAGCATGTGTATGGGCATGGGTATGGATGGAACGTGTGAATTGCAAAATTGCAATTCTGGCTATGAGAACTGGAAATGCACGATAGGAATTTGCGTTTAGTAACGCATACATTCCGCGAAATCGTCGAGAGAAATCTTCGACGGTGTTTCGAATGTGTCGCTGATGGCCCGGACGGACACGGAGATAAGTCATGATGGTACCTTCTGATATAAAGTGTAGTGCTCGCAGCCCTACCGCCTTCCCTAAATCCTTACCTCAATCCTTACTTACCCATTTAACCCTAAAATCCCATAATATACATTAATACTATTTATACAATAACTATATCCTTTAATATCCTTTTTCCTCAAACACATTTGCATATAAATTCAATTTCCATAGTTCATACATTTACATACTAATCAATTCAATTATACATTGGAAATACAATACTTCATACATTACATCATCCCTAATTCTCAAATTTGCATATCATAACATAACATACACATACAAAATTTCAAGCTATCCATTTCATAACAACAGTTCATACAATTACCGTGATCCCAAAAATACCTAAGCAGCTGCGATAGTTTGCAATAGTTTCAGTTAACGAAAAATAATGAATCACCCCCATTAGGTAACTAGGGGCAACTGATTGATTTCGTTCATACGAAATCAGAAAAAAGGGAGTAAGAATTAGATTTCCAACGAGGAAGGTCGCGTGTTATTGTATTGAAAGACAAGTTTTGCTTTTGTTTTGTTTTGTTTTGTTTTGAAAAAAGAAATAAAGAAAAAATAAAATAAACACAGACGTGTGCGGACGTCTAGTGTAAAAGTTTTTGAATTAAAAAGTTAAAATTTAGAAATAAGACATTCCACGCTCTTCCCTCGGTCGCGTCGAGGAAGCACGGCGTAGGAAGATAAGAAAAGAATTCCGGAGGTAAACTAGTTTCCCATCCGGATCTCCGAGGGGGACTACGCAAGGGGGAACATCATGCAGATATTATGATAAATAACCGAACTTTAAGAGGTTCGTCATCGCATAATCGGGTTCGCTCTCGAGGCTCTACCCACGCTTGACTGGTAACCGCATTTTGTAACATCAGGGGCATCGGTTTCACCAATACGAAGGTACATGCCGTCCACCAATATTTGCAAACCGCGAAACCTGATATCCTTGCCCTAACTGAGACCCAAGTCGATTCGTCAACTGATTCGACATATCTTCGTTGCTCAGGATACGACTTACATTCGAGATTCTGTTTTATGGGCGGAGTATGCGTCTCCGCGCGGTCCGATCTAGCTTGCCAGAGGATGGAGGGGCTGGAACCCAATAACATGGACATCATATGGTTGCGGGTCGTGCTGAGGAATTCCGTTAAATTTCTTTGTTGTCTTAATCGCTCCCCGAATGACGATCGACCGGCGACACTTTTTGAACATCTTTCACATACCGTCGATTGCATACAGATCAACCACCCAGCTTCTGAAATTGTTGTACTTGGCGATTTTAATGGGCACAATTCCGGTTGGTTGGTACATTCTAACAGAACCGGCGAGGGTGGCTGGCGGAGATGTTTGCTGTTAGCCACAACTTGACTCAACTCGTGGAGGAACCAACGCGAGTGCCGGATGCCCAAGATGATTATGCGAACACCCCGGATCTGTATTTGACATCCGAACCGAGTATTTATACCGTAGGGGTTTCTGCGCCAGTGGGAAACTCAGATCACTGCTTGATATCTGTCGCGCAAGCACTTGCATTTCAAGCGAATAACCGGCATAGGCAGCTTCGCCATGTATGGAAGTATGGGGCTGCTAACTGGGACGATTTGCGAGATTTCTTCGCATCCTTTCCATGGTCGGAGGTGTGCCTCGGAAACTCCGATGTTAACGCTTGCGCGGAGTCGGTATCAGAGATTATTTTTCCGGGGATGGAGATGTATATTCCACATTCCATCAAACGAAGTTCGTCTGATAAACGTTGGTTTGATAAAAAATGTCATCAGATTACAGCGGCGAAAAATAGAGCTGTTAAGCAATGGCGCTCTAATCCCACCGATGTTAGCAGAACGAATTTTGTTAGAATCAGAAACGCGTGCAACCAGGCGGTTGATACTGCGAAGAAGGCTCACAGCGACAGGGTGATCAATAAGCTCCTTCGGTGCCCAACTGGTTCGCGCTCCTTCTGGCCAATGGCAAAAGCTGTCAACGGTAACTTCGCCTCCTCTTTCCCTCCGTTGGTGACAGACAGCGGGACGTTAGACAGGAATTCAAAAGATAAAGCTAATGTGTTCGCGAATTTATTTTCCGCGAATTCAAACCTCGATCCCGGCCTTTTGGAGCCACCTGTGATCTCGCCGGTACGGTCTTCGATGCGGGATGTGAAATTTCGTCCGCGCACTATTCAACGCATACTATGTGGACTGGACTGTAGGAAGGTATCAGGCCCGGACGGAATACCAGCAATAGTCCTTAAGAACAGTGCTCCAGAACTATCGCCGGTTCTTGGCAGACTCTTCCGCTTATCTTATGCACGGAGGACCTTTCCTGCCTGCTGGAAAATCGCTCGACTTCAGCCAATCTCATAGACGGGAAAAAAGTGTCTCCAACAAAATTACCGTCCGATAGCATTACTGTCTATTTTATCTAAGGTAATGGAAAAAGTCATCAATACAGAGTTACTTAAGTATTTGGAGTGCAACGGACTTCTGAATGAACGTCAATACAGATTCTGTGGCAGACGGTCGACGGCAGATCTTTTGACACTTATATCTGATATATGGACATCTGCGAATGAACGGCATGATGGGTCAAGGGCGGTCGCATTGGATATCTGCAAGGCTTTTGACCGCGTATGGCACGGGGCATTGCTGAGCAAACTTCGTTCATATGGGCTTTCCCAACAGCTTTGCGACTGGACGAGGAGCTTCCTCGCGAATCGATCGAGACGGGTTGTTGTGGACGGCGAGTGTTCGGATCTGTATCCTGTTAATTCAGGGGTGCACCAGGGTTCTATTTTAGCTTCCACCTTGTTTTTGCTTTACATAAATGATTTGTTGGAGACAACGGATAACAAAGTGTTCAGTTTTGTGGGATGATAGTACGCTTGTTTCCTCTTTTTCGAGTGTTCGGCCGATTGGTGCATCTGTGTTACATCAGCTGAGATGTAGACAGATTGACTCTGAGAATCGGGATTTGGATAAGGTCCTCCAGTGGGGCAGGGCCAATCTCGTGGACTTCAATGCAGCGAAGACACAATATACAACATTCACAAAGAAAAGTGGATCATCGGTTCCACAGGTGATGATGAATGGCCGGGCCCTCGAGGCTGGGGAAAGTTTTAAATTGCTCGGCGGCACGGTCTGTGGAAATGTATTGTGGTAAAAACACGTGTCGAACTTCGCCATGCCCTCCTCAAGAAAACTGAACTATCTTTTTGAAGCCAAGAAATATTTTACTCCGGTACAAATTCTTCTCCTGTATAAAAACCAAATTAGACCCGCGCTTGAATATTGTTCTCATGCTTGGAGCTCGGCTCCTAAACATACCCTCGACCTACTTGAGAGCATACAGAGACGAGCGATCAGCCTGATCGGGGACTCTGTGCTGACGTCGGGACTACAGTCGCTATCACATCGAAGGCGCGTGGCCGACCTCTGTCTGTTTTACCGATATTATCACGGGTACTGTTCTTCGGAGATTGTATTGTTCCGCACAATTGGGCTTATATGCGCTCCACAAGATAATCCGACGGATCGCACCCGTTTGTGGTTCATCTACCGACGGCGCGAACATCCCTGCATCAGAACTCGTTCCGTTACGGAGCGGGGAAGCTGTGGAACTTCCGTCCCACGAGTTATGTTTCCGCGAGTGTTTCTTTTTCTTTTGCATTGGATCACTCCACAATAATAAATGAAAGACGTCTTTTAAAGTTACTTCCTTTATTTTTTCTTTATTTTGCTATCTCTCTTAACTCTTTACTTTTATTTCATCAGAGTTTACAGAAGTTCCTTAACAGTTGTGTATATATAATGTTAGTTCGATTCTTAACGTTCATCCACTTTTAATTACTATCTTTACAATCTTATGTTCGCATAAACTTACACACGTCTAGTTAAAGTATAGGGTGGGCTACCGCGGAACGTATTCATGTAATCAAATAAAAATATCCACTTACATTGATTAAAAACTCAACATGACAAGTAGAAAGACACAATGAAGAATATATCACAAAACATATCCACAGGCAAACAAGTCAAATTAGGCATTTAAATTTAACTTGGTGAGGATTCTTAACCGGTTTTTGCTTGTTACGGAGATTTGAATTTAGTGATTAAAACCCTTATTATGTAAATGCTCTCTAAGGAGCTTCTTTCTAATCTTTTCTTGTTTTGCTTAAAACCAAATTTACATATTCCCATAGTTAGCGTGATCAGCCTCGATTAAGTTTCATTTTATTGTGCATAAGTATTGCTTCACATATTCTCAGGGCGATCATGTGCCGCCAAACATAATGTAAATACATAAAGCCGCTGAGGAATCATGAATTTAATCTTGTGGAGTGATTATGAATACCAACGTATTATATAACTTGTATATGGGGTCTAAAGAGAAGTACTCAGCATTCAATTATTGCAGCAGTGGCAATTTGCAATTGAGCTGTGGTTTATGAATCAATGTAATTGTGAAACGTCATACTGAAGCCATTGGAGTGGTCTCGCGTATCGATTAACGGATATATGTTGCGATATTGAACTAAATTTTAATTACAATAGATTTGTAATCTTAAGCTTTTGATATGTTTCCGTCTGTTTATCAGCCGATCACTTGGGGGATTTTATATTGGGGCGTATCGGTGGCCTCGACGATTTCTATTTTTACAATCAAGTAGCAATTACAATGGGTTAAGTTTAGTGTGCTATAGAGCGAAACAAAACTATAAATTCAAGGTAGAAGTTCTAATGATTGGAATCTGTTTTAAAGATTTTGTAACGTCTTCGACAGTACTGCGAAATGTATTTACCAACAACTTTACTTTTGTTTAGCTAAGATGGAATTTATAATTGATAAGAAATGTTTGTTGCGACAAGTGGTTTTTTGTATACCCGTACTTTTCAACTTATAGACGGAGTAAGAGAGAAATAATAAAGACGGGTGTGATTAATGCACGATGGTTTAAAATTCCTGAAGATTGTATTGTTGTAGGCAAATATCGTTCATAGTTGGGTGATATGACTGGAGGACTGGTATATGTGTATATGTCTGTAATTAGTTCTTAAATGTGAACTGGAGGTTTCTGTTACAATACCAAATACTTAACTAAAGTTACAATACCAAACTTTACTTAACTAATAAGAGGGTTGCCTTTTATATTTCGGGATTAGAGAACAAAAACAAATATTGATCATCGAAAATCACTTTATTGTTTTTCAAAATATTCCCCATGAAGATCTATACACTTTTGCATGCGTTTGAACCAATTGTCGAAGCACTTTTGCCACTCTGATTGAGGTATCTCCAACACATGCATTCTGAATGCAGCAACCGCTTCTTCTGGTGTCGAAAAACGTTGACCTCTCAGTTTGTTTTTTACGTACGGGAATAAAAAGAAGTCACTCGGTGCCAAGTCAGGACTATACGGCGTATGACCCATCAAATCGATGTTTTGGGTGCTCAAAAATGCAGTTGTCGCAGCCGATGTGTGAGAGCTCGCATTGTCGTGGTGAAGAGTGATCCGTCTTCGGCGGTTGGTTTTCCTGATTTCTTGGAAGACAACTGGCAAACAAACGGTTGTGTACCACTCAGAATTGACTGTTCTGCGTTGTTCTAGTGGTACGGTTGCGACATGTCCAGTTTTTCCGAAAAAACAGGTGACCATTTGCTTGGAAGTGCTTCGTGCGCGAACAACTTTTGTTGGATTTGGCTCATCTTGAAACACCCGGACAGTCGACTGCTGTTTACTTTCGGGCTCATAAGCGTAAATCCACGATTCATCACTTGTCACGATGTCATAGACGTGTTTCGAAGCACCGCGACCGTATTTTTTGAGGATTTCTTTCGACCAATTGACACGAGCCTTTTTTTGGGCGATTGACAAATTGTATGGGATCCAACGCGAACAAATTTTTTTGACAGTCAAATGTTTATGCAATATTGAATGTATGCTGGTCCCACTAACTCCTAAGGTTGTCTCAATCTCACGATAGGTCACATGACGATCTTCCAATATCAGTTCGCGCACAGCATCAATGGTTTTCGGAACAACAACTGATTTTGGACGACCTTCACGAAATTCATCTTGGAGTGAACTACGACCATGATTGAATTCATCATACCATCGATAAACACTGGTCCTTGATGGAGCTTCATCGCCAAAAATTGAATTAAGTTCATTCATGCACTGTTGCTGAGTTAATCCATGCCGAAAGTTGTAAAAAATAATCGCACGAAAATGTTGACGATTTAATTCCATTTTTGGGCCGAGATGAATCTTTTAAGTTACTGTAAACAACACAAATAGCGCTCGTATGTCAAAACGTTCTGAGTGCGTATAACCTCAAAAATGTCCAATTATACGACAGAGCTGTCAATTGCCGGATTGCAACACTAGGGTTGCCAAATCCCGAAACATAAGAGGCAACACTCGTACTATAGAAGCCCGAAGTAGTGGATGGTTTGCGTTTTTTTTTTTGTGATGTATATAAGGTTGTATCAAGCATGCATTAAAAAACATGATGCAAAATCGTGGCCCTGGTGACAATCTTGTATGCCCCGAAGAAATTTAAGGGGGTATTCTGGTCTAGACGTACGAATTTAACGCAATTTTGTAAAGTGCTTAACGCAAGTACTGTAAAAAAAAAGCAATCAATATTTTTACTATTCATTTTTTTATAGGACGTTTATTAATATTTCAAGAATATAGTAAAAAAAATTGAAAGTAAAAAATTCAAAATTCTAAAAGTTGGCAGCTGATGAAATGGGGGATCTCAAAAAGTTGGCACGCGACCATACCCACGGTTCAACCCTCCTAGCGCTCTGAAAAAAAAGATTATTAATTTAGAGAAATGCCTCTATCGTTGGAACTAAAAAAAGTTGAAAAACATTTTTTTTAACAAAATGGCGACTGCTTGAAAAAAAACTTTATTTTTGTACCACTTTTTTTTAGTTTTTCGAATTTTTAAAAAATAGTTAACATTGGAATTTGGGGATGAGGATAGTTCATGCAATAGAAAAGCCTAGAAAGAAGACATATACTAAATTTGAAGTAAATCGGTTCAGTAGAACTTGAAAAATTATTGTATTGTTTTAAAAAAGACAGTTTCGGGAAAAACGCGTTTAAATTTCCGCGTTCCGGCCGAACCGATTTAGACGGCGCGTCAGCAAAACAGCCATACCTCCGAAAATAATTTGAATTTTCTAAAATCCTCTTGAAGACATATTCTTAGAGAGTTAAGCTTTGAAAATATGAAAAAAAAAATGATTTTTTCAATTTTCTAGACCAGAATACCCCCTTAAGGTTCTCAGCAACACACAGTATAGAGATCGCAAGCTTGAATCTGAAAACAGTTTAATAAATAAACAAATACATAAAGTAATAACAAATTTTGTCTGAATTTACACCAGTATAATTAGCGAAATTTTGATTTTTAAATGATTAGTTAAGATTTGAAAGAGTGTCCAATTATTTTATCACAAAAATTGAGAGTTGTTTCAAATATCCGGTGCGGAAGATAATTTTGATGATGTAGAGATTTTATTCACTGAATATTGTTTGAGTTATGCTCTCTATCGTTTTAAAAAATCATGGCTGCAGAAAACATTTCGACGTTTAATATGAAAAAAATGACTATGTTCGATGCATCTGTGGCGGTTCCGCCAAACCCCACGGTTCACTTACCTGAAAAACCCCATAACTTCCACCCAATCTCATAACTTCACTAATGCAATCGCATTAGCACCTTAAATGCTTCACGCATTAAAGAGATCAAATCTTTAATTTAAAAGTCGCTGCAAAAGAAAACTTACCTTTCATGCATCTCTTCGCATACAATTCCCTGTAAGATTTCTTTCATAACTTATCAGGAATTCCAAAACCAATTCGGAACTTTCGGTGCCAAGCAAATCGCCCTAGACGAATTCCTGAAAACAAGATGATTTGGTTTACATACAATGTAACCATCATAACGGGGACCATACACATAGCGTCGCCTATTTCCCGTCCTCACCAAGTGTATCATAAGTCACCATACATACACATTGGCTGGCCACCTACATCCAAGGGACCAAAACAAATATACGCATATCGCGTCTCTTGGCACCAATTAAATCCTACGGCATAAGCAAATGTAAATAGGTAAGGTATACTTACCCTTGGCAGCGATGTAATAAACACCAATTCACGGTAATCTAGCTAAAACCCATTAGCACATTTCCCTCATTGCATTGCCGCCTATTTATTTAGTCGCAATGCACATCTCAGACAAAGACCCAAATGTTCCCTTTGTCCTTTCATATTTCGGGATCGGCTTCTCATCAGCAGCAGTATAAGCAAACACAAACCCAGATTCGGCTTGTTTGCTTAGCCGAATTCACTTCTCATGGATGCACATTATGCCCCTTCTTGGTGTTTCAGACTCGTTGTCATGGTGTGTCCATGAAAGAACCCATGTACACACATACATGTGTATTACAAACGATCTTCACCCCAAACGATTGAATATCGTCGAGTCGTATTACAACCACCATCGAGCGTGCATCGCGTTCCCCCTAGGTAGAGTGCGTATGGGGTGGATACCGGAGCGCACCCCAGAGTCAAAGTCGGGTTCTTTTTCCGTAATTATTATGTCCGAAGTGAAATTGATCGAACTCTAATAAACCAGTGTTAATTAAACGTGTGCCCAAATCGGTTTAAGATCAAAAATCTCTACCAGCGTAATTGTCCCGCATAAATACTAGTTCTTGAGTTCGGATTTATTGTGTCCTCGTCAGCCAGCACTCCTCATAAATGTTAACTAACGTAAACAAATAGAACAACCCATAAAAACTATTAAGTGTCAAGCCATGGGTTCTCATGGTGTGTCCCATGAAAGAACCCATGTACGCACATACATGTGTACTACCAACGATCTTCACCCCAAACGATTGAATATCGTTGAGTTCATTTCCATCCGCTCCCGCCTTCCGTCGCGCGGCGGAGAAGCGTAATTAAACCGGAGTCGAGTTTCTTTTGCTTTCCTGTCTAAGTGTTTTTTTCTTATTATTGTACGTGTTCGTAAATATAAAAGCAAATTGACAATAGTGATGGCGCTAATTATTCTTCTTAGCTTCTGTTTTAAGCCGAGAATATAACAAAATAAATGCATCAAAATACCATGGATACATCCAAATCTAATGAAAGTGTTAAGCAACAGAAATAAAACTAAACAAAATGACACCAGTGTGTTTAATTTTTCGACTGCAGTTTCCTGGGTGTTATCGTATATCCGTACGCGTTTGTGGACAATTTTGGTGCTCGCATTTGCGGCGGAACAGTGGAACTTTCTTTTGGATCTTTGTGACAGTGAAAGTGGTGGGTCGGTAGTAGAACTCGCGTCCATGCTGGCGCCACGACTACCTATTCCACACATCTCATTGGAGGTATTTCCAAGGATGATGGAGTTGGAACTTATTTTAGTAGTATTGAACCAACAGTTAGGTTCGGACGAGTTTGAGTGCCAAGTAGCCATTGGTCACTCGGACAACAGACGAGTCATTGTGGTATAGGATCGTTTTTGGAGGACCTGGCGTAGGTCCAATGGACCACTATTGTAAGCCCGGAGAATTGTCGATTTGGGCTGTCGTTGGTTGTCGACCAGCAAAAACGGACTTTTTTTAATATTAGGTTAACAAATAAGTTTACGCCGTTTTCTATAAAAAAAATTAGGAATATATTGTGAAAGATCGGTACCTTACGTTTTATTCAAAGTATTGTCCATTACTAGACACTACTTTTTCCCATCTTTCTGGCAGCATCCGGATACCACGCCGGAAGAACTCTTCATCTTTTGAGGATATCCACGAATCGACCCATTTTTTTGTATCTTCATATGATGTAAAGTGCTGCTCGGACAGACTGTGCCGACTCTAACAGATAGTGGCTGCTATTTACTCAGCTGATCCTCATTACCGAACGATGCCTTTGGTCGCTTCTTCCTTTGTTCTGCATCCCTTGTCTAGGTTTCGTTTCTCTTTGACATGCGAGCGTTAGTAAACAATCTGATCTCAACGATCGACTTCACGCACACCACTACAGCACCTCGCCAGTGAGATCCTCTTTCCACGTTTTCACCACGAGAGGAACACTTTCTCTCTCGGGGAAACTCACCCCATTAGCGAGTCGGCTCTGCACGAGCCGTTTATCGCAGTCCTTTTCCGTCACCGGACCGAGCCGGTGGGGGTCTCCACTTCGTTACCGTAGCGCTGCGGGTCGCGTAAATATGATGGGCCTGTGGCATCTCTAACAGATACACACACAATTCACAAGCAAAATAGTGAAGAGCACCGAACGAAAAATCGAATAAGAAAATACATCAGAGCCGTAAACCTTAGCGATAACATAACAATTCACATCAGTGGAGTATAGTCGAGTTTAAAAATCAAATTCTAAAATCGGCTAGTAGCCTGATGGGTAACGCTTAGGTAAAAATTTTTGATGATTCAAACTGTCATAGCGTCAGTTCGAATCACACGTTCTTCTTCACTATTATTTCAAACGCTATAAGACCATGTGCCATGGATCGAAATAAGTGATAATCAGAAGGGGCAAGGTCTGATGAATACGACGGGTGGGGTAGGACTTCCCAATGAAGTGTTACCAAATAGTTTTTCACCGGCACCGCAACATACGGACGAGCATTATCATGGAGAAAAATAATTTTGTCATGTCTGGAGTAGTAATGGGCGCGTTTTTCCTTGAGTGCTCGGCTCAATCTCATTAATTGTGTTCGGTAGAGAACTCCAGTGATGGTTTCACTCGGTTTCAGCAATATACACGACACCTTTCTGATCCCACCAAATATACAGCATGATTTTTTCCCACGAATATTCGGTTTTTCTGTCGATGTTGAAGCATGGCCAGGTGGTCCCCATGATTTTTTCTTCTTTGGGTTATTGTAGTGGATCCATTTCATTCATTCCCAGTGACTATACGATGCAAAAAAAAATTTTTTTTTTTGCCTGGCAAACAGTATTTCACTTATGTAAAGTCAGTGTTCAACGTCTCTCGGCTTCAGTTTGTATGGAACTCAATTTCCTTGTTTTTGTATCATCCCTAACGATTTTAAATGATGTGTGATTGATTGTTTGGCGCAAGGCTAATAACCTTGCCCGGAAAAACAAATTATTATGGACAATTTAACAAGTCTCGGATAAGGGACGGATACCGGTGGAGAGACTTGCTAAATAAGGCCAAGACCGGATCCCGGTTGTAATGTCGATGATGATTATGTAATTGCTTGTTGAGTTACATCTAATGTGCGTGCAAGTTCTTTTTGCGTTTGGGGTGGATCTTCCTCCAATATCTTGTCTTCGTACACTCTCGGCCTTCCACTTCGTTTATGTCTTCCACGTCAAACTCACTGTTTTTAAACTTTTGAAATCACTCACGACAACTTCTCTCACTCAAAGCAGTCTCACCATATGCTTCTACAAGCAATCGATCCCCCTGAGCGGCAGATTTCTTCAAATTAGAAAAGTAAATCAAAAGTTCCCGCAAAATGACGCTTATTTGGCACAAAACTAGACATTTTTGCACGAAAACAATTATGTAAACCTGATACAAAGTCGCTAATATTTTGAGGTTATGTTGTTATCACGTGTTCAAACTCACAATATTACGTTTGACATTCTGGTGGGGCCATCTTTGCCAAACGATGATAACACATTTGCCCACCTAATATTATTATTATACTTCTCTCGGGAGAGGTGAAACTATAGCGGCGAGTTGGAGCCCCGAAATGCGACCAAATAACAGTTTCACTTCTTTTTGAACAGTTGCAGGTTGTAATGCTCCAGAAACACACGCGCGGGGAGGAAATTCTACAGTTTTCCCACTCGAGTGGAACGAGTTCTGAAGCAGAGATGTTCGCGCCGTCGGAAAATGAACCGCAAATTGGTGATATTTGTCGGATTGTCTTGTCGAGTGCATATAAACCGAATTGCGCGAAACAATACAACGAATCTCCGAAGAACAGTACCGGCGATAATATATGTAAAACAGACAGAGATCGGCTACGCGCTTTCGATGGGATAGCGACTGTATTCTCGGCGTCAGCGTCGTCTCCCCCATCAGGGGGATCGCTCGTCTCTGTATGCTATCAAGTAGGTTGAGGGTGTGCTTAGGAGTAGAGCTCCAAACATGACAGCAATATTCGAGCGCGGGTCTAATTTGGGATTTATATAGGAGAAGTTGGGCCGGAGTAACATATTTCTTGGCTCTAAAAAGATAACTCAGTTTTCCTGAGGCTGACCTGGCGATACTCGACACGTGTTTATGCCATGATACATTCCCACAGACCGTGCCGCTGAGCAATTTCAAACTTTCCCCAGCTTTGTGAATTCTGTATATATTGTTTTTGTCGCATTGAAGTCCTTGAAGTTGGCCTTTCCCCACTGTAGGATATTATCCAAATCCCGATGCAGAGAGTCGATCTGGCTATATCTCAGTCGGTGCGACGTTGATGTACTAATCGACTGATCAACCAAAAGAGAGGAAATAAGTGTACTATTGTGGCGGTGCCGCCAAACCCCACGGTTCACTTACCTAAAACCCCCATAACTTCCATCCCATTTCATAACTTCACTAATGCAATCGCATTAGTACCTGAAAATGCTTCACGCATCATATAGATCAAATCTATGATCTTAAAGTCCCTCTCAAAGAAAACTTACCTTTTATGTTTTCTCTTTGCATGTAATTTCCCGTAAGATTTCTTTCTTTACCTTATCTGGCAGAACCCACATTATTACAACCCAATCTACATCAATTACCGCTAATGCAACAGCATTAGCACCTGTAAATGCTGCACGCATTAAGCTTACAGAATTTATTTATTTTTTAGCTTCTGCAAAAGAATTCTTACCTGCAAGCATAACTTCGCATTTAAATTCCTCTAAAAGAGTTCTTTCTTATCTTATCCTAAATTCCCTGTAATGAAACTCATCGGTTCGTATATTATACGACCGCATATCAGAGAATCTTACCATGAGTTGGCTAATCCCAGCCTCAATATGTGTACAAAAACTATTTACACACACATCGGCTGGCGACCCCTTTAGCCAGCGATAAATAGTCCAACGCAGATGCATGTAATTAGCACCAATCACGTTGAGACCAATGCCTTAGCAATGCACTAAGTGCAAACAAAGGAACGCTGTCTTTGGCAGGCATCTGGCGATACGGCAAACTATAATCGTATTCCCAGCATTTCCCTACTGACAAACAATCTTCAATTTTTGTTCGTCGCCACAAAACGAATTACCCGACACATACAAAGGCATGCAAGGGAGTCGTTTCTGCCACCGACCCAAGATACGATATACAATTTCCTTTGTATAAAGTATCGCATCCCATTAGCAGCTTTTTTTCCTAAGATCTATCATAGCGACGTTGCACAGCATAGACATAGGTCATGAATATCCTTTGTCTTTGCCGCCTGCCTGTTTCGTTGTTCGACTGCCTTCGAACCCGTGTAAATAACATCGATCTGTTCGATCGCGCACACACCCCACTGCACTGAAAGAGTGCATTTCTGTGTCGGCCGCACCCTTAAGAGAAAAGTTTATCTCTCTCTTTGTATCTTAACCCTAACCTAGGATGGGACTCATGTCAGAGTTCTATCCTCGGGAGTCTAATTTCATCCGCCGACCGCCACTGGTCGTGCCGACTTCCGCTTCCGTTCCGAGCACGGGGAAACGTATTCGAGTGTGTGTTTATAAGTTCTGTCGTTATCATTTGAGTTATTGTCCCCGTGAGTACGAGCTGTGTACATTTCATAATGGTGGCGTCATTTACTTTGGACTGCCGGCCGATAATAACATTATATATCTTAATAATCCCTGAAGTGTTTTCGTCCCAATTTACTGAAAATAATAATTATTATTAAATTATAATTATTAAGTGCCAAATAACTATCTGTGAACCTTAATTAACAACCAAATTAAAAATGAAAAACCTTTCACTAATAACAGTAACCAGTGTTTCCTTTTTTTCTTTCCTGTTTCTGTGGACGTTGTGTTGCAGTTTTTGAGCGTTTTCCTCGGAACTTTTGTGTTTTCTCTTGTGACGACGGGTCAATTAGTATTTTATGGTGGTGAAAGGAGTGAACCAAGTACCCATGCTGGTACATACTTCTTAACCACACTATTATCCGCAAAACTGAACACTCGGTTATCCACTGACTCCAACAAATCATTTATGTGAAGCAAAACCAAAGTTGGGGTCAAAATAGAACCTTGAGGCACCCCGGAGTTAACAGGATCAGATCAGAAGACGCCGTCCACAACAACCCGGATGAATCGATTTGAGATAGCTCTTTCTCCAGTCGCAAAACTGGTAGGAATCTTGCTCAGCAATGCTCCGTGCCAGACGCAGTCAAAAGTCTTGTAGATATCCAATACAACCGTCCCCGACTCGCCATGGCCATCGATCGCAAATGTGCATGTATCGGTTATAAGGGTCAAAAGATCTCTCATGAACCGCTTGCCACGGAATACGTATTGCCGATCATTCAAAAGTCCGTCGCATTCTAAATACTTAATTAACCCGGCGTTGATGACCTTTTCCATCACCTTAGATAACACAGATAGTAATGCCATCGGCCGGTAATTTTGTGGGGACACCTTTTCTTTTTCTTTGGAATTGGCTGATCTCGAGCTTCCAGCAGGTAGGAAATACCCATATAAGATAAACGGAAGAGCCTGCCAAGAACCGGGGACAGTTCTGAAGCACAGTCCTTAAGGACTATTGTTGGTATTTCGTTCGGGCCGGTTGCGTTCTTACAGTCCAGTCCACGTAGAATGCGTTGAATAGTACACGGACGAAACCTTACATCTCACATTAAACACCGTACCGGCGCGATCACAGGTGGTTCCAAAAGACCGGCTTCTAGGTTCGAATTCGCGAAAAATAAATTCGCGAACACATTAGCTTTATCTTTTGAATTTGTGACTAGTGTCCCGCTGTCCGACACTAACGGGGGAGAAGAGAAGGAAGCGAAGTTATTGCTGACAGCCTTTGCCATTGACCAAAAGGGACATGAACCACTTGGGCACTCAAAGAGTGTATTGGTCACTGTGTCCCTGTAAGCTTTCTTCGCGGCATCAATCGTCTGGTTGCACGCGTTTCTGATTCTAACAAAATTCGTTCTGTTAACATCGGTGGGATTGGGACGTTTTCTATAAAAGCTCTATTTTTTTGCGCTGTAATCTGCCCGCATTTTTTATAAAGGTTTATCAGATGAATTTCGTTTGATGGAATACGCAATGTAAATCCCCACCCTGAGAAAAATAATCTCCGTGACAGAGTCCATGCATGCGTTAACATCGCGGTCTCTCTCTGCACATCGTCCCAGTTAGCAGCCCTGTGGCGTTTCTAACAGATACACACACACACACAAACACACACAAACACAATAGCGAAGAACACCGAACGAAATTTGGATAAGCAAAAGCAATCAGAGCCGTATACCATAGCCATAACATAACAATTCCACATCAGTTAAATGTACTTGAGTTTAGAAATCGAATTCGTATATGCGGCAGTGGCCTGATGTGTTGAGCATTGGTTACATTTTTAGTGATTCTAACTGTCATAGCGTCAGTTCGAATCACACGTTCTTCACTATCGTCGCAAACGCAATAGCCCCATACTTCCATACGTAGTGAAGCTTCTTAGGTCGGCTTTTCGCTTGAAATACAAGTGACTGTGCGAACATTACCAAGCAGTGATCTGAGTTTCCCACTGGCGCAGTAATTTCCACGGTATGGACACTCGGCACGGATGTCAAAAACAGACGCAGGGTGTTCGCATAATCACCTCGTGTATCCAGCACTTGCGTATGTTCCTTCACAAGTTGAGTCAAATTGCAGCTAACAGCGAACATCTCCGTCAGCCTCCCAGCCTCGTCGGTTCTGTTAGAATGCACTAACCACCCGGAGTTGTGTAGATTAAAATCGCAAGGAAAGATCATTTCAGAAGCCGGATATTTTTTCAAAATCCAGTCGACGGTACGTGAAAGATGTTCGAAAAGTGTTGCTGGTCGATCGTCATACGGGGAGCGGTAAAGACAACACAGACATTTAAAAGAATTCCTCAGCACGAATGCAAATCGTATCCTGAGCAACGAAGATATGTCGAATCAGTTGACGAATCGACTTGAGTGTCAGTTAGGGCAAAGATTTCAGTTTTCGCTGTTTGCAAATATAAGTGGACGGTGTTTACATTCGTATTGGTGAAACCGATGCGGCAAACCGCGAACATCTCCGCCAGCCTCACAGGCTCGTCTGTTCTGTTAGAATATACCAATCAGCCGGAGTTAAGTACATTAAAATCCCCAAGGACGACAATATCAGTAGCCGTGTGGTTACCTATATCCACTCGACGGACAGTGAAAGATCGTCGAAAAATGTCGTCGGTCGGTCGTCTTTCGGGAAGCGGTAAAAACAACAAAGAAATGAACAGAATTCCTCAGGACGACCTTCAACCACATAATGTCCAAATTATTGGGCTCAAACGCCTCCATCCTTTGGCAAGCCTGATTGGAGCACGTGAAGACGCAGACTCCACCCTTAAAATCGAATATCGAATGTAAGTCGTATTCTGAGCAACGAAGAGATGTCGAATCAGTTGACGAATCGATTTAGGTCTCAGTTAGGGCAAGAATATCAGGTTTCGCTTATTGGAAATATTGGTGGACGGCGTTTACATTCGTATTGATGAAACCGATGCCGCTGATGTGATGGGGTTGTTATGCCGTTATCAGTCGAACGTCGAAAGAGTTTCGAGAACGAAGCCGATTACAGGATAACGAACTTCTTAAAATTCGGTTATTTATCAGAACATTTGTACGATGTTTCTCCCGACGTAGTCCCGCCCGGAGATCCGAATGGGAAACTAGATTACATGCGGAATTCTTTATATCAAAAGGTACCATCGTGACTTACAGTTGTGGCGAACTAATTAAGAACGATACTATAAATTTTGTTTACAATAATTTTTTATTAAAATTCTTTGCTATAAACAGTTTGTAAAATGTTTTTTATATATGTATTTTAGTATATTAATTAAAATATAAATAACATTTTCAAAAAAATAACAAAAAAACATAAAATTAAATTCAAAAGGTTTTGTAAAACAAAATTAGCTGGCCATCTAATTAAGAACGATTTGTTCCTTTTTGTATAATTTCGTTTTAAACGTAAATATTTGTTGGTAAATATAATAATTTGTTTGGAACCGGACAAATTTCGCATAAAATTCTGGTTAGCTTCCGATGTAAGTAGTAAGTACATAGTAAACGGCTTTCCATATTTGGGAAAAGATGAAGGTAGAGAATCATCATCGCCACTTGGGGAGTTTGTAACTTTGAAATTAGGAGAACCATATACGGGCCATGGGAGAAATATAACAGCTGACAATTTTTTTACAAGCGCGTTATTAGCGAGTTAACTTCTAGCGAAAAAAAACTACTCTTGTTGAAACTATCCACAGAAATAAAAGAGCTACCAAAATTAGCGAGACAGGCAAAGGATAGTATGACACGCTTCTCAACAATATTATACAAATCGAAAGATTTTATTCTTTCAATTCATAAATCTAAACCCAATAAAAAAATATTGATACTTAGTTCAATGCATTCATCCGTTGATATTGAAAAAAGTGACACCCATATGCCAGAGACAATTAGATTTTACAATAGCACAAAATTCGGTGTAGGTGTAACAGATCAAATGGCCAGAAAACGTAGTGTAAAATCTAAATGTCAAAGATGGCCTTTGCAGGTATTTTTCAATATCTTAGATTTAGCCGGGGTAAATGCTTGGGTATTATATAAAGAAACGACGGGTGAAGAAATATCGAGATAAGAATTTTTATTTCAATTGGCAGAAGAGCTTTGAACCGAATATTAGAAAGAGAGACTGTGGGGCTGGATTGTTGTACCAAGACACGGGCACTAGGTTCACTTCCTTCCAGCAGCTTAACCAAGACAAAGTTCCGTTGAAAGATAGTTCAGCTGGTGAGTAAAAGTTCCAAACCGCAGAGCAAGATGTATAGCGGGAAAGAAAGTCAAACGCACTGATTTAAGTTATTAATTAGATCATCACTTTATTTGTTCCTCTAATGGCTGGCGCAATACAAACTACTTTAAAGATAAGCACAATTAATGTCCCCGAGATCACACTTTATCAGACTACACATCAAACTTATTACTGAAATAACACATTGCTCATAATACGAAGTTGTTTTACTTTATGTGATTTAAATCGTTTAACTGTATGCGATCTGAATGCCACATTCAACAGGCAGGATGGCGGATATTGGCGTTTGCCATTTTGCACACTCACGACTCGATGGTTAAAAGGCGGCCTATAGCGTTTGAAATAATAGTGAAGAAGAACGTGTGATTCTATGACGGTTTGAATCACCAACAATTTTACCTAAGCGTTACCCATCAGGCTACTGGCCGATTTTAGAATTCTCATTTTAAAACTCGACTATACTCCACTGATGTGAATTGTTATGTTATCGCTAAGGTTTACGGCTCTGATGCATTTTTCTTATTCGATTTTCGTTCGGTGTTCTTCACTATTTTGCTTGTGAATTGTGTGTGTATCTGTGCCACAGGCCCATCATATTTACGCGACCCGCAGCGCTACGGTAACGAAGTGGAGACCCCCACCGACTCGGTCCGGTGATGGAAAAGGACTGCGATAAACGGCTCGTGCAGAGCCGACTCGCTAATGGGGTGAGTTTCCCCGAGAGAGAAAGTGTTCCTCTCGTGGTGAAAACGTGGAAAGAGGATCTCACTGGCGAGGTGCTGTAGTGGTGTGCGTGAAATCGATCGTTGAGATCAGATTGGTTACTAACACTCGCATGTCAAAGAGAAACGAAACCTAGACAAGGGATGCAGAAGAAAGGAAGAAGCGACCTAAGGCATCGTTCGGTAATGAGGATCAGCTGAGTAAATAGCAGCCACTCATTAGATGCTAAAAGGGATTGCGATACTTTATACAGTGGAGATCGT
The DNA here is from genome assembly GCA_963931805.1 of Microdon myrmicae. Classification (NCBI taxonomy): domain Eukaryota; kingdom Metazoa; phylum Arthropoda; class Insecta; order Diptera; family Syrphidae; genus Microdon; species Microdon myrmicae. The sequence goes on along the minus strand of OZ007496.1, from coordinate 166,357,202 downwards.
ATATCGTATCTCTGCCGACTGGAAGAATCGGATTTTGGCGGTTGAACCTGTCTACAATTGGTGCAGTGTTCCGACGAACACGGTTCGCAAGAAGAAGAGAGTCGCCAACGGCACGCCACAGCACACTAAATGAAACACGGAGCACTTGCTTTAAACTTTATTTATTGTTTTTTTTTTTTTTTTTTTTTTGTAGTCTCGGATAAGGGACGGATACCGGTGGAGAGACTTGCTAAATAAGGCCAAGACCGGATCCCGGTTGTAATGTCGATGATGATTATGTAATTGCTTGTTGAGTTACATCTAATGTGCGTGCAAGTTCTTTTTGCGTTTGGGGTGGATCTTCCTCCAATATCTTGTCTTCGTACACTCTCGGCCTTCCACTTCGTTTATGTCTTCCACGTCAAACTCACTGTTTTTAAACTTTTGAAATCACTCACGACAACTTCTCTCACTCAAAGCAGTCTCACCATATGCTTCTACAAGCAATCGATCCCCCTGAGCGGCAGATTTCTTCAAATTAGAAAAGTAAATCAAAAGTTCCCGCAAAATGACGCTTATTTGGCACAAAACTAGACATTTTTGCACGAAAACAATTATGTAAACCTGATACAAAGTCGCTAATATTTTGAGGTTATGTTGTTATCACGTGTTCAAACTCACAATATTACGTTTGACATTCTGGTGGGGCCATCTTTGCCAAACGATGATAACACATTTGCCCACCTAATATTATTATTATACTTCTCTCGGGAGAGGTGAAACTATAGCGGCGAGTTGGAGCCCCGAAATGCGACCAAATAACAGTTTCACTTCTTTTTGAACAGTTGCAGGTTGTAATGCTCCAGAAACACACGCGCGGGGAGGAAATTCTACAGTTTTCCCACTCGAGTGGAACGAGTTCTGAAGCAGAGATGTTCGCGCCGTCGGAAAATGAACCGCAAATTGGTGATATTTGTCGGATTGTCTTGTCGAGTGCATATAAACCGAATTGCGCGAAACAATACAACGAATCTCCGAAGAACAGTACCGGCGATAATATATGTAAAACAGACAGAGATCGGCTACGCGCTTTCGATGGGATAGCGACTGTATTCTCGGCGTCAGCGTCGTCTCCCCCATCAGGGGGATCGCTCGTCTCTGTATGCTATCAAGTAGGTTGAGGGTGTGCTTAGGAGTAGAGCTCCAAACATGACAGCAATATTCGAGCGCGGGTCTAATTTGGGATTTATATAGGAGAAGTTGGGCCGGAGTAACATATTTCTTGGCTCTAAAAAGATAACTCAGTTTTCCTGAGGCTGACCTGGCGATACTCGACACGTGTTTATGCCATGATACATTCCCACAGACCGTGCCGCTGAGCAATTTCAAACTTTCCCCAGCTTTGTGAATTCTGTATATATTGTTTTTGTCGCATTGAAGTCCTTGAAGTTGGCCTTTCCCCACTGTAGGATATTATCCAAATCCCGATGCAGAGAGTCGATCTGGCTATATCTCAGTCGGTGCGACGTTGATGTACTAATCGACTGATCAACCAAAAGAGAGGAAATAAGTGTACTATTGTGGCGGTGCCGCCAAACCCCACGGTTCACTTACCTAAAACCCCCATAACTTCCATCCCATTTCATAACTTCACTAATGCAATCGCATTAGTACCTGAAAATGCTTCACGCATCATATAGATCAAATCTATGATCTTAAAGTCCCTCTCAAAGAAAACTTACCTTTTATGTTTTCTCTTTGCATGTAATTTCCCGTAAGATTTCTTTCTTTACCTTATCAGGCAGAACCCACATTATTACAACCCAATCTACATCAATTACCGCTAATGCAACAGCATTAGCACCTGTAAATGCTGCACGCATTAAGCTTACAGAATTTATTTATTTTTTAGCTTCTGCAAAAGAATTCTTACCTGCAAGCATAACTTCGCATTTAAATTCCTCTAAAAGAGTTCTTTCTTATCTTATCCTAAATTCCCTGTAATGAAACTCATCGGTTCGTATATTATACGACCGCATATCAGAGAATCTTACCATGAGTTGGCTAATCCCAGCCTCAATATGTGTACAAAAACTATTTACACACACATCGGCTGGCGACCCCTTTAGCCAGCGATAAATAGTCCAACGCAGATGCATGTAATTAGCACCAATCACGTTGAGACCAATGCCTTAGCAATGCACTAAGTGCAAACAAAGGAACGCTGTCTTTGGCAGGCATCTGGCGATACGGCAAACTATAATCGTATTCCCAGCATTTCCCTACTGACAAACAATCTTCAATTTTTGTTCGTCGCCACAAAACGAATTACCCGACACATACAAAGGCATGCAAGGGAGTCGTTTCTGCCACCGACCCAAGATACGATATACAATTTCCTTTGTATAAAGTATCGCATCCCATTAGCAGCTTTTTTTCCTAAGATCTATCATAGCGACGTTGCACAGCATAGACATAGGTCATGAATATCCTTTGTCTTTGCCGCCTGCCTGTTTCGTTGTTCGACTGCCTTCGAACCCGTGTAAATAACATCGATCTGTTCGATCGCGCACACACCCCACTGCACTGAAAGAGTGCATTTCTGTGTCGGCCGCACCCTTAAGAGAAAAGTTTATCTCTCTCTTTGTATCTTAACCCTAACCTAGGATGGGACTCATGTCAGAGTTCTATCCTCGGGAGTCTAATTTCATCCGCCGACCGCCACTGGTCGTGCCGACTTCCGCTTCCGTTCCGAGCACGGGGAAACGTATTCGAGTGTGTGTTTATAAGTTCTGTCGTTATCATTTGAGTTATTGTCCCCGTGAGTACGAGCTGTGTACATTTCATAATGGTGGCGTCATTTACTTTGGACTGCCGGCCGATAATAACATTATATATCTTAATAATCCCTGAAGTGTTTTCGTCCCAATTTACTGAAAATAATAATTATTATTAAATTATAATTATTAAGTGCCAAATAACTATCTGTGAACCTTAATTAACAACCAAATTAAAAATGAAAAACCTTTCACTAATAACAGTAACCAGTGTTTCCTTTTTTTCTTTCCTGTTTCTGTGGACGTTGTGTTGCAGTTTTTGAGCGTTTTCCTCGGAACTTTTGTGTTTTCTCTTGTGACGACGGGTCAATTAGTATTTTATGGTGGTGAAAGGAGTGAACCAAGTACCCATGCTGGTACATACTTCTTAACCACACTATTATCCGCAAAACTGAACACTCGGTTATCCACTGACTCCAACAAATCATTTATGTGAAGCAAAACCAAAGTTGGGGTCAAAATAGAACCTTGAGGCACCCCGGAGTTAACAGGATCAGATCAGAAGACGCCGTCCACAACAACCCGGATGAATCGATTTGAGATAGCTCTTTCTCCAGTCGCAAAACTGGTAGGAATCTTGCTCAGCAATGCTCCGTGCCAGACGCAGTCAAAAGTCTTGTAGATATCCAATACAACCGTCCCCGACTCGCCATGGCCATCGATCGCAAATGTGCATGTATCGGTTATAAGGGTCAAAAGATCTCTCATGAACCGCTTGCCACGGAATACGTATTGCCGATCATTCAAAAGTCCGTCGCATTCTAAATACTTAATTAACCCGGCGTTGATGACCTTTTCCATCACCTTAGATAACACAGATAGTAATGCCATCGGCCGGTAATTTTGTGGGGACACCTTTTCTTTTTCTTTGGAATTGGCTGATCTCGAGCTTCCAGCAGGTAGGAAATACCCATATAAGATAAACGGAAGAGCCTGCCAAGAACCGGGGACAGTTCTGAAGCACAGTCCTTAAGGACTATTGTTGGTATTTCGTTCGGGCCGGTTGCGTTCTTACAGTCCAGTCCACGTAGAATGCGTTGAATAGTACACGGACGAAACCTTACATCTCACATTAAACACCGTACCGGCGCGATCACAGGTGGTTCCAAAAGACCGGCTTCTAGGTTCGAATTCGCGAAAAATAAATTCGCGAACACATTAGCTTTATCTTTTGAATTTGTGACTAGTGTCCCGCTGTCCGACACTAACGGGGGAGAAGAGAAGGAAGCGAAGTTATTGCTGACAGCCTTTGCCATTGACCAAAAGGGACATGAACCACTTGGGCACTCAAAGAGTGTATTGGTCACTGTGTCCCTGTAAGCTTTCTTCGCGGCATCAATCGTCTGGTTGCACGCGTTTCTGATTCTAACAAAATTCGTTCTGTTAACATCGGTGGGATTGGGACGTTTTCTATAAAAGCTCTATTTTTTTGCGCTGTAATCTGCCCGCATTTTTTATAAAGGTTTATCAGATGAATTTCGTTTGATGGAATACGCAATGTAAATCCCCACCCTGAGAAAAATAATCTCCGTGACAGAGTCCATGCATGCGTTAACATCGCGGTCTCTCTCTGCACATCGTCCCAGTTAGCAGCCCTGTGGCGTTTCTAACAGATACACACACACACACAAACACACACAAACACAATAGCGAAGAACACCGAACGAAATTTGGATAAGCAAAAGCAATCAGAGCCGTATACCATAGCCATAACATAACAATTCCACATCAGTTAAATGTACTTGAGTTTAGAAATCGAATTCGTATATGCGGCAGTGGCCTGATGTGTTGAGCATTGGTTACATTTTTAGTGATTCTAACTGTCATAGCGTCAGTTCGAATCACACGTTCTTCACTATCGTCGCAAACGCAATAGCCCCATACTTCCATACGTAGTGAAGCTTCTTAGGTCGGCTTTTCGCTTGAAATACAAGTGACTGTGCGAACATTACCAAGCAGTGATCTGAGTTTCCCACTGGCGCAGTAATTTCCACGGTATGGACACTCGGCACGGATGTCAAAAACAGACGCAGGGTGTTCGCATAATCACCTCGTGTATCCAGCACTTGCGTATGTTCCTTCACAAGTTGAGTCAAATTGCAGCTAACAGCGAACATCTCCGTCAGCCTCCCAGCCTCGTCGGTTCTGTTAGAATGCACTAACCACCCGGAGTTGTGTAGATTAAAATCGCAAGGAAAGATCATTTCAGAAGCCGGATATTTTTTCAAAATCCAGTCGACGGTACGTGAAAGATGTTCGAAAAGTGTTGCTGGTCGATCGTCATACGGGGAGCGGTAAAGACAACACAGACATTTAAAAGAATTCCTCAGCACGAATGCAAATCGTATCCTGAGCAACGAAGATATGTCGAATCAGTTGACGAATCGACTTGAGTGTCAGTTAGGGCAAAGATTTCAGTTTTCGCTGTTTGCAAATATAAGTGGACGGTGTTTACATTCGTATTGGTGAAACCGATGCGGCAAACCGCGAACATCTCCGCCAGCCTCACAGGCTCGTCTGTTCTGTTAGAATATACCAATCAGCCGGAGTTAAGTACATTAAAATCCCCAAGGACGACAATATCAGTAGCCGTGTGGTTACCTATATCCACTCGACGGACAGTGAAAGATCGTCGAAAAATGTCGTCGGTCGGTCGTCTTTCGGGAAGCGGTAAAAACAACAAAGAAATGAACAGAATTCCTCAGGACGACCTTCAACCACATAATGTCCAAATTATTGGGCTCAAACGCCTCCATCCTTTGGCAAGCCTGATTGGAGCACGTGAAGACGCAGACTCCACCCTTAAAATCGAATATCGAATGTAAGTCGTATTCTGAGCAACGAAGAGATGTCGAATCAGTTGACGAATCGATTTAGGTCTCAGTTAGGGCAAGAATATCAGGTTTCGCTTATTGGAAATATTGGTGGACGGCGTTTACATTCGTATTGATGAAACCGATGCCGCTGATGTGATGGGGTTGTTATGCCGTTATCAGTCGAACGTCGAAAGAGTTTCGAGAACGAAGCCGATTACAGGATAACGAACTTCTTAAAATTCGGTTATTTATCAGAACATTTGTACGATGTTTCTCCCGACGTAGTCCCGCCCGGAGATCCGAATGGGAAACTAGATTACATGCGGAATTCTTTATATCAAAAGGTACCATCGTGACTTACAGTTGTGGCGAACTAATTAAGAACGATACTATAAATTTTGTTTACAATAATTTTTTATTAAAATTCTTTGATATAAACAGTTTGTAAAATGTTTTTTATATATGTATTTTAGTATATTAATTAAAATATAAATAACATTTTCAAAAAAATAACAAAAAAACATAAAATTAAATTCAAAAGGTTTTGTAAAACAAAATTAGCTGGCCATCTAATTAAGAACGATTTGTTCCTTTTTGTATAATTTCGTTTTAAACGTAAATATTTGTTGGTAAATATAATAATTTGTTTGGAACCGGACAAATTTCGCATAAAATTCTGGTTAGCTTCCGATGTAAGTAGTAAGTACATAGTAAACGGCTTTCCATATTTGGGAAAAGATGAAGGTAGAGAATCATCATCGCCACTTGGGGAATTTGTAACTTTGAAATTAGGAGAACCATATACGGGCCATGGGAGAAATATAACAGCTGACAATTTTTTTACAAGCGCGTTATTAGCGAGTTAACTTCTAGCGAAAAAAAACTACTCTTGTTGAAACTATCCACAGAAATAAAAGAGCTACCAAAATTAGCGAGACAGGCAAAGGATAGTATGACACGCTTCTCAACAATATTATACAAATCGAAAGATTTTATTCTTTCAATTCATAAATCTAAACCCAATAAAAAAATATTGATACTTAGTTCAATGCATTCATCCGTTGATATTGAAAAAAGTGACACCCATATGCCAGAGACAATTAGGTTTTACAATAGCACAAAATTCGGTGTAGGTGTAACAGATCAAATGGCCAGAAAACGTAGTGTAAAATCTAAATGTCAAAGATGGCCTTTGCAGGTATTTTTCAATATCTTAGATTTAGCCGGGGTAAATGCTTGGGTATTATATAAAGAAACGACGGGTGAAGAAATATCGAGATAAGAATTTTTATTTCAATTGGCAGAAGAGCTTTGAACCGAATATTAGAAAGAGAGACTGTGGGGCTGGATTGTTGTACCAAGACACGGGTACTAGGTTCACTTCCTTCCAGCAGCTTAACCAAGACAAAGTTCCGTTGAAAGATAGTTCAGCTGGTGAGTAAAAGTTCCAAACCGCAGAGCAAGATGTATACCGGGAAAGAAAGTCAAACGCACTGATTTAAGTTATTAATTAGATCATCACTTTATTTGTTCCTCTAATGGCTGGCGCAATACAAACTACTTTAAAGATAAGCACAATTAATGTCCCCGAGATCACACTTTATCAGACTACACATCAAACTTATTATTGAAATAACACATTGCTCATAATACGAAGTTGTTTTACTTTATGTGATTTAAATCGTTTAACTGTATGCGATCTGAATGCCACATTCAACAGGCAGGACGGCGGATATTGGCGTTTGCCATTTTGCACACTCACGACTCGATGGTTAAAAGGCGGCCTATAGCGTTTGAAATAATAGTGAAGAAGAACGTGTGATTCTATGACAGTTTGAATCACCAACAATTTTACCTAAGCGTTACCCATCAGGCTACTGGCCGATTTTAGAATTCGATTTTAAAACTCGACTATACTCCACTGATGTGAATTGTTATGTTATCGCTAAGGTTTACGGCTCTGATGCATTTTTCTTATTCGATTTTCGTTCGGTGTTCTTCACTATTTTGCTTGTGAATTGTGTGTGTATCTGTTAGAGGTGCCACAGGCCCATCATATTTACGCGACCCGCAGCGCTACGGTAACGAAGTGGAGACCCCCACCGGCTCGGTCCGGTGATGGAAAAGGACTGCGATAAACGGCTCGTGCAGAGCCGACTCGCTAATGGGGTGAGTTTCCCCGTGAGAGAAAGTGTTCCTCTCGTGGTGAAAACGTGGAAAGAGGATCTCACTGGCGAGGTGCTGTAGTGGTGTGCGTGAAATCGATCGTTGAGATCAGATTGTTTACTAACGCTCGCATGTCAAAGAGAAACGAAACCTAGACAAGGGATGCAGAACAAAGGAAGAAGCGACCTAAGGCATTGTTCGGTAATGAGGATCAGCTGAGTAAATAGCAGCCACTCATTAGATGCTAAAAGGGATTGCGATACTTTATACAGTGGAGATCGTATATCGTATCTCTGCCGACTGGAAGAATCGGATTTTGGCGGTTGAACCTGTCTACAATTGGTGCAGTGTTCCGACGAACACGGTTCGCAAGAAGAAGAGAGTCGCCAACGGCACGCCACAGCACACTAAATGAAACACGGAGCACTTGCTTTAAACTTTATTTATTGTTTTTTTTTTTTTTTTTTGTAGTCAATTACACGTATCTTTAGTTTTTGCGAGCCTCGACACACACGTAAGCCGATACACACACTCGACCGTTCGCTCCTTTTACTGTGCCGCGTCCGATTAAACAAAGTCAACTCGCGAATTAAAAAAAAACTGAACACTTAATTTTTAATGTTGCCGTCGGTGGCAGTTCGGCAGAATTCTCGATCCTCACGTCCTCCTCGTCGCGTTGACGATCAAAATCTCACTGTCTGTCTGCCCACACAGATATCCAGATTCCAAAACTGGTATCCGTATCTGTACGGAAAAATTTTTCTATTCGATCTGCTAACAGAATTCCGGAAATCTCTGTTAGCAGCATGCTATTTCATCCCAGGGGTAATTTCCTATTTTCCTGAAAGGAGAAAGTCATTCCTTGCATACATCATTATCATTGGTGATAGAATTTCATTTCCACGGCCTTCTGTTTGCACAGAACATCTGGCGCCCAGACCAGAGATATTCGGCGATTGTTTTGACGTGCAGTCCGTGGGTCTTATTTGAACTTGGTACCCGGAATCGAAATCCATTAGATCTTTATAATGGTGCGAAATTCTAGCGTGGTCGTGGGACCGGAGTATTGCCTTTGTTGGCTTAACTCCTCATAAATTATCGGATATCTCGTTGAGATATATTCGATTGCGATAGGTCGTGGCTGCCTTCTGTTGTTCAACGTATTTGGGTGGTCCTTGCGTTAGATTACCCGCACGTGCATCCGTTGATCGGCTCATTCTTTGATGATAGCAATTCTTTTGTATCGAATTTCGGAATTGCCGGTTCGATGAGATGTTCCTGGGCGCAGGCAGCATGTATGGCATTTTGGGAATTGTTTTTTTTTAGGAATAGAACGCATGGATGTTTATACCTTTGTTTCAGGCATGATGAATTATAATTGTTGAGCTTGACCTAAAAAGCTTTGGGGACGTTCAGTTCCCTGCTTTTTGGTGTCGGTCTCAGCGTTGGTTGCGAGTTGCGGGCCCTATGGTGGGACTTTGGGGCACGCGTCTGTGGGCGCGTGCAACGCTCTCAGGTAAGTAAGTTCTTTGAAGGTAGGAACCTTACCTGCGCAGAATTGTGCGTTCGTAGAACGCTACAGGATTCTTTTGTTTGCATATGTTTATGCTATTGAATCCAATCCGGCGGCTAACCGCGATGTTGGTGATTGTTTGAAGATTCAAACAAAGAAGTATTTCCGAGAGAAGTGCTTGAAGCTGAATCAATAGTTGCAAGCCTTTGGAAAGTAATTTAGATGGTTACACAATGACGGTTGTGTATACCATCTGTGTCAATTGTGCATGGCATCTATGGCGACGCCAGAGTCGAACTCTAGTGTGAATATCTACACTAATTGGGAATTCGGTTCTTGGTCGCTAATGCAGAGATGCATTGATACATGTATGAATGCCCTTGTAGGAAAAATTCTTTACAGGAATTTCCAGATAATGCATTGAAAGCATTAATTATCCTTGGGAAGGAAATATTTTTGCTGCGGGGAGATTGCGGTGCAAGCGTGGGAAGGTTGGAATTTGCCTGAGAACCGAAGGTACCGAATAGGTTTTGGTTTTATGCTCCTGTATAATGGAAAGACTTCTTGTAGGGAATTTGTATGCGAAGAGATGCATGGAAGGTAAGAATTCTTTTACAGGGACTTTTAGGTTATACCTTAGATAACCTAGATGCGTAAGGCATTTAAGGTGCTAATGCGATTGCATTAGCGAAACTTATAAGGTTGGATTGAAGTTATGGGGGTTCTTTAGGTTAGTAAGGTTAGGGATTTTGGAACCGCCACAAGACAGCCAAGCAAAGAATGTTCATAAAAAACAATAATAAACACAGCTACAGGTTCCTTTGGGCAGAAATCTTGTCAAATAAGATATTGTAAAGTCAATAAGACTAACAAGATTTGTATAAAATGTAGAAAATACGTATGTGGAAAATGTGCAATACAAAATGCTGTAATTTGTAAAAAATGTGCTGAAAATGCATAAATATAAATAAAACTTTCTAAATAGAAAAACGGGGAGCGGGTTTTTATTGTCATCATCATCATCGGCTCTACAACCGGGAACCGGTCTTGGCCTTATTTAAGTCCTGAGCCGAACCCCGGTCTCCCGCGTGACAGGTGGGTGTACTAACCACTATACTATAGAGGAGCCCGAAGTCAAAGCATACTCCAAAGTATATTCCTCAAAAAAAACGAAGTGTATTCCTGAAAGGGAAATTTGACTGATTTGTCACTTACCAAAGTGTATTCTTGCCATATTAATTTTGTTGTATCAGAGGGACCACTAGGACATGTTGTTTGACGATACTTATCGACGAAGACCAGGACCACTGCAGCTGGCTTTGGTTCAGACAACATAAAACCACTTGATGAGGGTTGACTCCGGGAGGGCTCCAGGCATATGTAGTGCTCCCACAACCCCACAATATACTATACATATCCCACCATCACCCAATTTCCTAAACGATTCTCAAAAATCGTCATCCTACATACATAGCAGCTGCAATAGCCCAGGTGCAACAAGCGTCCTTCGGAGCGCGCTTCCATTTCCCCAGGGCGCTCTGCGGTTGGACACAACCAACCACCCAGTCGCCCAATTTCAACCAAGCGCGACGGGCCGGCACCTCACAAGTTGCCGTTCGGTCGAGGTCGCAGCTACCGTTTATCGAGCTCCGTCGTTGACAGCGGTGCCGATATACTGGTCCTCCCTCGATCGGTAAGCCGCGCAACTGAGTGCTCGCCCCCTTTTACCAGTCCCAGCGGCAAACAACTCGGTTTTCCTCAATCTTATTCACTGACAACTCGTTGTACGATGTCAGTGAGTCCCAATAGGTACCGCCTCCTGACACTTCGTCGTACGATGTCAGCGAGCCCCTAATGGGATTTGACCTATTAGATAGGTACAACCTGATGGCGGGTACCGCCAACAAGAGGTTAACGCCTTCAGCGCCTCTATCTGCATCTTCCCGCACACGCTACTTCGTCACCGCGGACGCGAGCAGATTTCCGATAGGTTCCGACCTACTCGGCCGATAAACCTGTTGGTCCAAGCGACACACAACAGGCTAATGGACCACGTCGCACACGTTTGCCCTTGACGGCATCAACGCGGTAACATCCGCGTCCACCTCAAATTATCGACACAGGCCCATACCATAACCAGGAACTAGTCACCACGACAGTTCCCATGATTTATTCACAGCGCCTCCCTAAGTACGAAGGGTCACCTTGAATCCCAAGCGTGCAGCCCTCCTCCCAGCACCGCACCACCCATTCGAGCATCGCTTCAACCCTCCCTTTTTTTCGTGACTACGTCACTGGGGGAGTACTGTGACCGTTCTGCCAAACCCCACTGACTACCTACCTAAAGAACCCCCATCCCTACAACCCAGTCGGCATAATCTTTCGCTAATGCAATCGCATTAGCACCTTAAATGCTTCACACATCAAATAGATCCAATTTACATAACCTAAAAGTACCTGTAAAAGAATTCTTACCTTTCATGCATTTCTTCGCATACAATTCCCTGTAAGAATCCTTTCCTAACTTATCAGGAATCCCAATCTCACCAAGTGCATTTCCCCCTAGACGAATTCCCGAGAACAAAATTGATTTGGTTTACATACATTGTAACCATCATAACAGGGACCAAAACAAATATACGCATCTCGCGTCTCTTGGCACCAATTAAATCCTACAGCATAAGCAAATGCAAATAGGAATTCAATACCATTTCCCTGTGAATAAGCTAGAATCAATTAGCACCATGTGCATGGGCATTGCTGCTATCGTTACAGCTGCAATGCATAGCTTAGACAATGATCAACCCGATCTCTGTGCCTTCCCATATTTCTGGATCTGTTTCTCATGACTAGCGGCATTGAACAAACAGAAACCACAATTAGCACCCAATGAGATTCGGCTTGTTTACTTAGCCGAACTCACATCCCATTGATGCACATCATTCCTTTTCTTGTTTTCAGATTCGTTGCCATGTCCTTGTGTATAAAAAAAACAATGTACATACAAGTGTACCATTATAGATCTTCGCTAGGAGATCAAGTTACCTTCCCCCAAAGAGAGACTTTACGTTTCTCTGGGAAGAGAAAATGCACCCTTAAAGTAAGAGCCAGTTTCACTGCAGCATTTCCTTAGCCAGCGAATTGAATGATGAGTATTACAACCATCATAGGAGTCGGTCGGGTCGTCTCTTCTTCGCCGTACCGTGCATACGGTATGGCACGTTACACATGCGATTTTCTACGTGCGCACGTCAGTAAAGTCCCTTTATATCCGGAGTGTAGATAATAAACTCTTAACATGTAAATTTGAAATATGTCAAATACATTGTCGAGGTAGGATAAGTAACATTTGACGGAGTTTGTGTTGTGGTAATAAAGTTCCCGTCACCTCGCTATAAGTTATGTGCCTAGTGATTTTAATATATAGACCCAGCTTACTTAACAATAAAAAACAGTTTTACTAAACTTTATCCTGAATGTTTCAGTTTCTGTGCCGCAGCTTCCCGTGTGTTTTATCTCCTTTTCCCTGGTGATCATACTTTTGTATTCGGTGGAACATATATGATGGAGGAGGAAAGTGAACCGAGTGCCCATGCCTGGCACAATACACTTCTTCCCCACATAACGACCCCAGAATCGTCACCAAGCAAATATAGCAAATACTCGACGTGGCGATTCTGAGATGAAATCGGGCAACCAGATCCCATTTTCCCATACAATATACATGTCCCATCTCCCAATATACATATCCCATCCATTATCCCATTTTCCTAAACGAATGCCAAACATCGTCACCCTACATACATAGCAGCTGCAATTGCGGTTGTCTAATATAACGATCCCAGAATCGTCGCCAAGCAAATATAGCAAATAATCGACGTGACGATTCTGAGATCAAATCGAGCAACCAGTAGCTGCTAAGAAGAATAAATTCTTGTCGCACAAGCCATAAACCAAAATCGAGCAACCGTAGCTGCTCGATTGTGATTGGGCAAAAGACACTCATGCGTTGCCGGCTTTCGGGTACCTGGAGAGGAAGATGACCCTTTTTCCCCAGGTTCGACTTCGTTCATCAAGGAAACTTAACGAAAGGAAACGCAAAAGAGTGAATTTGGTATTTCTTGCAAGCAGTACAGAAATAACTATCAACGCGAAGGGTCGGACGTCGCGAGCGATTAAAAAGATTCCTACAATATTTTGTTTTATTAGGATCCAATAGAAAGAGTTTGTGTTTTCTTTTCTTCTTAATGTTAATAGATAGGGTGTTGTGTTTTGATCACAACAAAATGAATAAGTAAAATAAATAAACAAAGAAAATAAAAGGTGCTTTCATTTAACCGGAATTTAACAACCTCCACGCTGTTCCCTCACTGTAACGAAGAAGCACGGCCGTCGGATAGGGTACACAACACATAAAACCAAATCAATATAAACATTGAAACAGTTTTTGTGAATATTTGTTACAAAAACAACAGAAAGAAAAATAACATGATTCCTACAATATTAATCGGTGGATTTTTAGCCACCGGTAGTGAACTGCTCGCTACGAGACGCAAATCTATCCTTGTGTGTTTTAACACCTTTTTACGGTTAATCTGCAATCCCAGGATTAAAAATATGCACTTTGCCCCAAATTTCTCGTCGTTTTCTTTCCTTGTTGTTTTAGCCCCTAATCCAGTAAACTTAGGTGTAAATATACTTGCACTTGAATCAAAACCAAAAAAGAACGACGGACGTTTACGCCACAGAAGAACGGAAAGGATACCGGTCAGGCTCATTGTGGTGTGTCTTTTTCGCTGCATCTATCAACAGTGGGTTTGTGCTGCTTTGCATTGGCTTTAAGGCAGACATTGTGTGCTTTTTGGTCCAAGATTTCTATCAATTAAGCTATAAGTTCTTGAAATGGTTAGGAAATGGTCCTTAACTACCTTTCGGAGCTTGGCTGATGGTCGCAGATGAAAAAAAAGTATCTAATACCGCTTATTTAGCGCTATCTGTTCACCTTTCCTGAAAGATGTCAAGTGAAAATAAAAGCAATGCTTTTATAATCTCATAACTTGCTGCTTGAAATTTCAAGTCTCGTGCAGGTTTGATAAAACCGGATTACTTTGAAGCCTGAACTCAGAGGTTTCGTTTCATTGAATGCTATCTCTGAATTACACATATTACGATTTACGTGCTGTGAAATGGCAGACAAAACAACAAACTTATTTCTCATCAAAATCATCACCGCTAAGTAATATGTTCTTGCCTTTAATACTCCTGTTGAATCGCCTCCGATCTCTTATCTATTCCTTGGTCGGCCCCTTGACACGATGTTCCGACACCGCGTAAGATACACTTGTTTTGGGCTTTTTTTTGTCACTTATTGTAATTCGAGAGATCACTACGGCTACAAATAATTTGATAAAAATCACTAGAAAACACTACACGGCGGAACTTGTGAGTTTATGTAACGAAATAATGCCGTTCGTGTACATATGCTGATTGATTTTAAGGACGTTTGTTGGTGTTAAGGATGTTGGTTTTGTGTTGGTGATTGGGGTGCAGATGAAGAGTGATGGTGCAACTGTATGGGAAACGTATCCAATGACTCGTCTTCTGTAATAACAAGGGATTATCGAGGGGTTGTTGACTTTATGAGGTGGGTGAAACAAGTCGTCCTGAGAAAGATAAGTCCGTCAAGCAGCATGAGGTAAAGAGGGCGAAAAGGAAAAAGAAAAGGAAGGGTGACTGGTGTTATTAACGAAAATGGAATGATGAGAGTTGATGCCATAGGCCAGGCTTTATCCAAAACGTCAGAGATGGATGATGGTACCTCGACCGTTTGCGTAGTTCGTAAAACAATCCAGAGCCTAAAGTGAGTAGGCTTGTTGCTCGATCGTTGTCGTAGGTCGTAGAGCATCCAGAAAATAATATGGATAAGCCACAACTGTAGGCTATCCAGAGCGCAGGGGGCGCAGGACCCAGGAGATAGGTGATAATGTGGGGTACGAAGTATGTGTCGGTACGGTACTGATTCACTCCTATCCCCAACGCGTCTCCGATTGTTCCGCCGAACACTGTCCACCAAATACGAAAAGCTACGCCACTAACCGATCACCAGAAAAAAAGGAAAATGAAACACACAGGTGGGATGTTGTAACAAATGTGCTTTTTATTTTTAGTTCCTTGTGCTATTGTTTTATATAACATTTTTAACTGTTCATAATTCCCCAAGAAAAGTAACATTGGTAATTAATAAGAACTTAAAAAAAACGTAGGGAATTTAACTTAAAATGATGTTTGTTACACTTACGAAATTGAATAGATCACTGAAAGCATTTCTGTTGTAAAATAGATATATCACGACACTGTTTATATTTGTCTTTTAATTTGATGCACGTTTACAGGATTGACGTGGAAATAGGGATTTAACTAGTAAGTAAAACTCGCGCGGAGAATTTGTGTGTACGTATAGCGTTTGAAATGATAGTGAAGAACGTGTGATTCGAACTGACGCTATGACAGTTAGAATCACCAAAAATTGAACCAATGCGTTACACATCAGCCTACTGGTCGTGCTTAGAATTCGAATTTTAAACTCAAGTATATTCCACTGATGTGAATTGTTTTGTTATCGCTATGATATACGGCTCTGGTGTATTTTCTTATTCGATTTACGTTCGGGGTTCTTTACTATTTGCTTGTGTATTGTGTGTGTATTTGTTAGAGACGCTACACTACTCCCTCCTCAGTAACTTTGTTACGATCAGCTTCGTTTGCGAACGACGGAGCGAACGAGAGAACGTCGGAGCAGGCGAGTGTGCCTGGGGCTCTATGCGGAAGTCATGATTATGTGTGAAGTTCTGTTTACTACGGGAAAGTGTGTGCTGTGTGTACAGATCACATCGGGGTCACCAACTATAGCGTTTGAAATGTTAGTGAAGAACATGTGATTCGAACTGACGCTATGACAGTTAGAATCACCAAAAATTGAACCAATGCTTAACACATCAGGCTACTGGCCGTGCTTAGAATTCGATTTTTCAACTCAAGTATATTCCACTGATGTGAATTGTTTTGTTATCGCTATGGTATACGGCTCTGATGTATATTCTTATTCGATTTCCGTTCGGTGTTCTTCACTATTTGCTTGTGTATTGTGTGTGTATCTGTTAGAGACGCTACATACGCACCGTACCATGCCCACGGCACGGTGGGTGGATTTCGCGACCGACCGGTTCGGTGGATGGATTTCAATTCCACGATGTGCGTTCGCTAGTGGTTGAAATTCGGCTCGGTGGTGAACACTTTCCCAGCAAAGGGTGAGTTTTTTTCTCTTTGAGAGAAACGTGAAGTCTCTCTTTGATGAATAGGGAACCGGCTCTCTCCGTGTAGATCCTAGTAGTCTGTGTGCGTTGATCGTGTAGATCACATTGTTTACCAATGCATTTCGGCCAAGGATAAACGAAACCGAAGAAGGGAAAAAAAGAACAAAAGGAAAATGGTCCAAGGCGTCATGAGGGATGAGAGTGCAGCTGAGTAAACGAGCTGTATCTCATTAGGAAAGCATTGGGTGCTAATGGTGATGAGATACATACACAATGGGAATGGTGTATTGTTTGATCTCTGCCGACCGAAGAATGTCGTCGGGGAAGCGTTGTTCTGCAACACTGAGAAAAGTGAAGGAATGAAAGGAAAAGAATACCTGCAGCAATTCCACGCCAATCCTCAATTGGAGCAGCAAGTCTTGTCAAATAATCCTCATCTCAAAAGAATATTAACAATCTGGGTTCTTTGAACTAATTAAATGGTCTTTATTTGTTTGATGGCTTTAATTTATCTTGATTAAATTACTGCGAACTGTGCAGCGGAATTGCTTTGCAAACAGAAGCGCCGATAAGGTTTTTCTGCTTTAAGGATGCATATGCCTGTATAGAATTCTTTTCAGGGAATTTAGAAAATGATGATGGTATACAAATAAAATATCATTGGATTAAGCAACTCTTGAAGTTAGAAAAAAAGGTTTTCTTTTTTTTTTTTTTGCAAAATGGCGGAATTTAGAAAATGCATTGGATGCATGAATGGTAAGAATTCTTTGTATGGAATTGTAGTGCCAATGAGATGGTATACAAATAAAATATCATTGGATTAAGCAACTCTTGAAGTTAGAAAAAAATGTTTTTTTTTTTTTTTTTTTTTTTTTTTTTTTTTTTTTTTTTTTTTTTTTTTTGTGCAAAATGGCGCCTGTACAGTAGTTAGCGTAGACCAGTACTTCAAAAAACCCTACCTCTGGCCAGCAGTAGAAGTTTCGTCCAGCTTAATCTAGAACAAAACATTTTTTTTTTATTGACTACATGAGTTTCGCTACTGAAGTACCTGTTATTATATTTTTAGAATTTATTTATTGTTTTAACAAAATTGGTTCTAATTGGAAAATGGGCAAATCTAATGGATAAAACGAAAATGATGTCATATCTCGAGTACGGAATTCCATTTTCATTCTGTTCGCCTACTTATATTTTGGATGAAATCAATTTTAAATTGGTCTTACATATCAAAGGTAATAAAGTCCATACAAGGAAAGCTCAAGTCACCCCTTACTGGGTTAATCTATAACATTTTAGTTATCTATATTTTCAGCTGAAATTCTTGGCGTCTTAATTACAAGCGGTACAATGTAATTTATAAAACGAATTCGCACTCGAAAAGTAAACAGTTTTTTTTTCTTATTTTGTGTACAGATAAACAAAGAAATTCCGAGAATTCATGAGTAATCGATGTGGGAAATTAAATACAGTGTAATCGAAGTCGAATTGATCGTTAATCACATTGAAAAATAGATTTTCATAAAAAAAACATCATAAAATCAACTTTATTGACAGAAGTGTTTGATTATAAATGGAAGAATATTTACGTACTGATTAATGATTTCGTACCGTTAATGAGGCATATTTTACTGAATATTTTTATGCCACTGAATGAAGTGGGGTTGGGATTAACATATTAATTACTTCCTATAAAATGAAACGATGGGCGGAAAATGTATTGTATACAACTTTAAAGAGAATGCTGTTATTAGAGAATGCTCCACAATCAAGAAAATCGGTTGAGGAAATATTCTAGTACAAACAATTGATGATAATTCTCTCATTGAAGAGTATTGTGAATAAAGTGTTGCCAGAATGTTGCATACCTTCCTGTTTAAATATTGATAAAATATTGCGAGTTTAGGTTTTTAATGAAACACGTTCCACCAACATTAAATGTGTTTATCTTGTTTTTGATTTCTACCAAATAAGGGCGTTAAGCTTTCACTTCAGACGTAAAAGCACATTATTTTATTTATTTGAGTTTAAAACCTCTATCAAAATTCTAACACTTACCTAATTTTAGTTTAGTTTAGTGGGACTACTACCCCATTTACTGGCTTAATTCAAACAACATAATTACCTACAACTAAAGTATACCACCATATATAAGTTACAAACTAAAGAGATTAAGAACTATCTTAACTAGGCTTAACCTAGATAACCAGGACTAATTAGGCGGGGGCTGGAGGCAGGTAATAGTAAAATGTAGAAGTGCCGCTTAAGATTGGTGGTGAAAATGGTTTAGGAGGCGGTGCTTGAGAGTATGGGTAGAGAGGTCGAAGTCGAATAAGGTGGAATTGGAGTTGACATTTCTCAGTGAAAGGGGTTGAGACCATAAGGGTCCGGTGTGGATTATGCGTATTTCGAGCGTTTGTGTTCAGAGGAATTAAGTTAAGAGCAAAAGAGGACTCGATGAATGTACACTATTTCAGCCACGACCCTGCGCTCCTCAAGGGTTTTGAGGTTGATTAAGTCGAAATGGTTAATGTACGGGGGAAGCATTAATTGGATTTTCCATCCTAGCCCTCGGAGAGTGAACCGAAGGAAGTGGAGTGGAACACTTTTGATTCTACAGATATGGATCTTGTGATAAGGAGACCATACCTGGTTAGCATATTCAAGTAGTGGGCGGACGAAGGTAAGGTGAAGGGATCAAGTAACGTAAGGGTCGGAGAATTCCTTTTCGGATCGACTCATCAATGTGAGTGAGGAAGTTAGGCTCCATGTCGCAAAGGATCCTAAGATCTCAAATAGATTGGACATGGATTGGTTATGAAGGGAATAGGGACGTGAGAATGAGTGAATGCGCTTACGGGAAAAGGTTATAGATTGGCATTTGGCGATGTTAAGTACTGAATCCATTTCGATTTTGGCCGAAAAGAGAAGCAAAATTAGTAATAGTTAGTTTGTTTTACTTCACAAAATCACCTTGTTACAGAGACAAAATTTCAGGAAATTAGATATAACATTTCAAAAACACTGCTATTATGTAATATTTTGCATCACAGTTTAAAAAACAAAAAAACAGGTTTTCTCAGTTTGAGTAGTTGATTTGCAGCAAAGGTTAATGGCCAGGGACCCGTTTAAC
The DNA here is from genome assembly GCA_963931805.1 of Microdon myrmicae. Classification (NCBI taxonomy): domain Eukaryota; kingdom Metazoa; phylum Arthropoda; class Insecta; order Diptera; family Syrphidae; genus Microdon; species Microdon myrmicae. Next base: position 166,337,448 of record OZ007496.1, on the reverse strand, counting down.
CAAGACATCGAAGAGAAGATTATTCGGCTGGCGACGCTTCCAACTGAGAAATCATTTTACTGTCTTTCCCGTTGCCTGAGAGCACACTCCAGATTTCAGTTGACGAATAGCATACAAAGAACAGCCCTGACCTCAACCTTGCCAGAGCCACCTTTCCATTGCCTACTCATAGCCGCTGTCACTACTGTCGCTCATAGTGTCTATGTCACTGATTTTGTGAGATTTGCGACGTTTAGTTTGCGGAAACTATTTTGTTCTTCGTCCATATTATGGATCACTTGTTTTCAGCATTAAATATTTGTTTATTAAACACTCGCGCACTCTCTAATACACTCACACAGCTTTTTCTTTCTTTTTTGGTTAACGTGTATACAATGTCCGCGCGTGTTAAGTGTGTCGATGACGTCATAGCCAAAGATGACATACAAGAGATCATTGACACACCCAAACGAAAAGAAAACCTATCCAATTATAAACTCAGGTAACCCCAGAACGATAATGCAATTAATTGCACATTTCATCGCAATCGATGAATCACATAAAAAAAGCAATTAATTGCATATCCCAAAAGCAATTGCCCAATAACGCAAAAGCAATTAATTGCATATTCCGAAACAATTAACAAATCATGGAAAGGCAATTAATTGCATACAAAACAAAAGAACTAATTGGGTCAGTTCGCAACGACGGATATTGAACTGTGGCGTAAAGCGATGAAGAAATATTGGCTGACGCTACAGTTCAAAACCCATTACGAATTAAAGCTAAAATCCCGAAATTGGGTCACTGCAAAAGGTAATTGCATTGTCGCCATCGGGAGGTGTTGACCCCGGGGTGACGAGAGTTGGTGGTTAATGAGAGAATCGGGAGTCGGTGGTCGGTCGTGAAGATAGGGAAGTCTGTTGTGGGTCGTAGAAGTTGAAAGTGGAATAAAGATTAACAAGTTGATGTAAAGCAAAAACGAATTAAGCGAAATACTAGAATACTATTTGAAATAAGTTGAAAGTGGAATAAAGGTTAACAAGTTGATGTAAAGCAAAAACAAATTAAGTGAAATACTAGAATACTATTTGAAATAAGTTGAAAGTGGAATAAAGATTAACAAGTTGATATAAAGCAAAAACAAATTAAGTGAAATACTAGAATACTATTTGAAATAAGTTGAAAGTGGAATAAAGGTTAACCAGTAAAGACTAGTTGGTGTAAAGTAAAAACAATTTAAGCGGAATACTGGAATGCTAATTGAAATAAGTTGAAAGTGGAATAAAGGTTAACCAGTAAAGACTAGTTGGTGTAAAGTGAAAGACAATTTAAGCGGAACATTAGAACACTACTTGAAATATACTGTAAATAGAATAAGGAGTAAGTAATAAGCAATAGTCGGTGTAACATAACAATGAGTGAAAAGGAAAGTAAGAAAAGCAATAAAAACGATTGAAGAACTAAGAGTAATCCCGAGTTTTGTTATTTAATGACTTTTGGTGTGTATGAAGGAAGAGTTGATCATCACTCCTTAGGCGTAGTGTCTCTAGTTACTCCTCACGAGGTATCAAAAACCATAACTCGCGTTTCTTTTATTTCCTCTGCGAGGAGGACACACACACACACGCGTGTTTACGAACAATACTTTTAATATGTTTTTGTTGAAGAGCGACGATCGGAGAGTTCACAGGACATGGAACGATGGCGGAGTCGAGTCTGTGAGGTCATGAACTTCCGGGTTCCTACAGGCCAATAAATAGAAATAGTAAAAATAGAAGAGCGATGATCGTTGTAGTTCGTTCAACGACTTTTCAGATACTTATTCCCAACACTCTACAAAGAAGAATATTCTCATCCAAAAGTCGTTGTTTGCTTCTTCTTTTCTAACATCCAATCTGAATATTTTTTTTGCTGCATAAGTCGTATGTTCTTCAGATGTAGATTTAGTTCGATGAAACTAAACCTTGCCAACAGTGCCTCAACCGACATCACCGGACGTGGCGACATAAACATCATCACCCAGTACAAAGACAAATATCGAAAAGTAAAAGTGGATAACGTTCTACACGTCCTCGATCTGCGGGCGATTCTAATGTCTGTGAGCAAAATCGCTGACAGAGGATTCACAATCACTTTCGATAATAAAGGAACGAAAGTAACGAACTCAAAACGGGTGGTCATCTTCGAGGCTGTAAGGAAAAACGACCTGTACTTCGTTTCAGCAAGCTGGTTGAGAATCCCGTATTCCATTCCCGGAGCAAACATATCGACGTCCGACATCATTTCATTCATGAAGCACTGGGCAACGCAACACTCTCGGTCGAATACATGCCCACGGAACAAATGCTTGCAGACATTCTCACTAAGTCCCTATCCAAACCGAAGCACGAGAGGTGTCCCGACCTCTTAAACCTGATGTACATTTTTCGCACTGGTGCGCTCATCGAGGGGAAATATTGGACATCTAATGTTCTACATTAGTGTACATCCGATGCGCACACCGGCGACAATGAAATCGGTTGAACTTGACGAACATCCACCATTTTGCATTTTGTCAAGTTGCAAAGGCTTCCTGATGATGTGCGTGCACATCATCACTTCTTCTTCATCAACCAGCCGCTTCAGCGCACGTCCATCCACCCATGTGGTATCCTCCCTTCGTCTCTACTACTCTACAACATCTTGAGTGCGGTAGTTAACGCAGATCACGTCTTTGGCGTCTGATGTTTCTTCAACATTTCAACTCTGTTCAAATTTAAATATGGGAATTTCGACTATGGGATATTCGACTATGAGAATGATTGGGAAAATCGTGTGACGATATAGCCTCTCTATGTAAAACGTCCGTTAAAATCGATTTCGTAATTTGCTGCAATTTAAAAAAAATAAACAATAAGTTCATTGCCTGACCACATTCACCACTCAACCTATGCACGTCCATCCGCCCGAATATCGACTCTTTCTTATCAGCTAAGCCTATAAGTACTTAACTCTTTGTCTTTATAGAATAATTCAATAACATTAACTAGTTGCGTTTTATTACTGCTGTGAATTGACTTTTAATACGATCGGGAATTTTGACATTTGTATGATTTACAGAGTTAACAACTGAAGTAGGATCTATCTATCTGAATTTAGTAAACCATTAAAATTCGAATGTGTTAATCCTCTGCTTAATTTAAGAGATACGAGTACATTTTATATTTATGATTATTGATTTTATGTTTAGTTAAAAAAAAATGTTCTCTTCTAGGTGACGTTGTTTTGAACGACCTGCAATTGAGGGAAAACGCATTAGATGAAATCGATCTTCCATTGCAGTTGGTACATGGCAGTCTTGGTATAGTAAACTCGCATATCATCATATATCTAAATTTTAATGAACTTTCTGAACACATGAACCCACAGGAAAGCTAGTTTTGAAAATTCCTTGGAAGAACCTTTATGGCGAACCTGTAGAGGCACAAATAGACAACTTTTATGGCTTAGTAGTACCAAAACAAGCTGTACCTTACGATGCAGAGAAAGAAGCTAAATATGATATGCAGGAAAAAATGGCCGCCTTACAAAAACTGGAAGAAGCCAGGAAGATGCAAGAAGATAAAGGTCTTTAAGAGCGCACATTTGAAATGGAGTACTCCTATAATAATATTATTCATTTTATATTTTACAGACAAGCCTCAACCAGATAAAACATTTTCTGAGAAGTTGACGGCACAAATTATAAATAATTTACAAGTTAAAATCTCCAATATTCATCTACGCTATGAAGACACGACGACAACTGGTAAAACCTTTGCTTTTGGTGTGACCCTCAAAGAGCTGGTTCTTCATACTACCAATTCGGACTGGGAAAAGTGTTATATGTCACAGCAGATTGGTCCAACGTTTAAGATTGCGACTTTAGATAGTTTATCTTTTTATATGAATTGTGATGGCAATTTATATCAAGATAAAATAAGTACAAGAGATAGCCTAATAAACATGTTTACAAACAACATAGCACACAAGGATAACACTCCAACAGATTATCATTATAGTAAGTACATTCGAAAGCTTGTTCATATTATATTCGCGTGAAGTCAATTAACGGTCATATTTTACAGTGGTTGGACCAATCAGTTCAGTCGCAAAATTAAAACTCAACATGAACCCGGAATTCGATAATCCACCATTTATTATACCGAAAGTTCATTTATCTATAAATATGGAGAAATTAAAAGTCGGAATCACCAGTACTCAATTTCAGGTAAATAATTGGTCAGAGTGGCGCAAGGCTAATAACCTTGCTCGTAAAAATAAATTATTATGGAAGTTGAACAAGCCTGATGATTATGAATTGGTCAAAGGGTTTACTCTTGATCTTTACTTTGAATTTTTTACATTACGAGTGTTGCATAAAAATGAGTGTGGTAGATGTAATGCCTTTTTTGAGATGTCTATAAGGCAAATGTAGCTTTAATATATTACTTATTAACACATGTCCTGACGCAAGGCTAATAACCTTGCCCGGGAAAACAAATTATTATGGAAAATTTAACTAGCCTCGGGACTTGCTAAATAACGCCAAGACCGGATCCCGGTTGTAGTGACGATGATTAACACATGTCATTCCAATTCGCATTGTATTCGGTTGTCACGTAATTCCGTACGATTTTTAAAGAATGAAATGATGTAATTTTTTTCTTACAAAGAATTAATTTAATTAAATATATATAGTCCTATGTATGCCAGCATATACTCAATTAGAAATGAGTACCGAGGGAGAGCCAAAATAATTCGAAACGCAAACGGCAGGCTGGTCAGAAAACAAACAATATTGTGGCAATATGGAAGCAGTACTTTGAAAAGCTGCTCAATGTGCGTACCCATCAACCACAAATAAACGCACCAGACGTACATACAGCCGAGCCTCAGATCCCAAAGACCTCTTTCAACGAAATTGTAGACGCAATAAATCGATGGAAAAACAACAAGGCTCCTGGAGTCGACTGCATACGGGCAGAGCTTATGAACCATAGTGGAGAGGCAACCGCTCGAAAGATCTATAGCGTTTGCGATGATAGTGAAGAACGTGTGATTCGACCTGACGCTATGACAGTTAGAATCACCAAAAATTGAACCAATGCTTAACACATCAGGCTACTGGTCGCGTGTGCGAATTCGGTTTTTAAACTGAAAAACATTCAACTGATGTGGGATTGTTATGTTATCGCGATGGTATACGGCTCTGATGCATTTTCTTATTCGATTTTCGTTCGGTGTTCTTCACTATTTGCTTGTGTATTGTGTGTGTATCTGTTAGAAACGCCACAGATCCACCCACTGATTAAAACAATATGGGATAAGAAAGTCACTTCGGAAGAATGGAAAACTTCAATAGTCGTCCCCATTTTCAAAAAAGGCGACAGAACTGACTGCGAAAACTACAGAGGAATATCATTGCTCCCAATCACATTCAAAATACTAACAAATGCCACACTGGCGAGAATCACACCGTACGCAGAAGAAATACTGGGAGACTACCAGTGCCGTAGGAACTAGTCAACGCGCGACCAAATGTTCACAGTAAGACAATTGTTGGAAATAAAGTGGGAATACGAAGAGAGGGTTCACCAACTGTTCATTTACTTCAAAAAATCCTACGACTCAGTCGCAAGCCAAAGGCTTTTCATTTTCTAGTTGAGCTGGAAGTCCCAAAAAAAAAATTCCGCCTTTATTCAAATCTGCATGAATGAAAATAAAGGGCGAGTTAGAACAGAAAATCACCTCTCAAAACCGTTTAAAATCCGCGACGGACTAAAACAGGTGGACGGCCTCTCACCATGTCTTTTTAACCTTGTGCTGGAGTATGTCATCGGAAAGGTACAAGACGACAACATGGCCCGATCATCCTTGAAAGGGGGACATGCGAGTGCTCGCTATGCTATCTAAGCATAGTGCGGCCAGGGTTAGTTCAAAAGTTCTCTAACTACTTGGTTGGAGGGATGGTGGGAAAGAAATTATACAAACACGCAGATCACGTCTTCGGCGTCTGATAATTTGCGCTTTGGCCGGTGTGTGTGTATTTGTGGTGTCTTGTACTGTGCGTGCGTGTTTGTAGTGTGTCAGCGGTATACCCTATGGGATGGGTCCAGGAACTCTCTATTATAGAGGGAAATGTCGGTGGGAAGGGTGCTTTCTTCAGTTTTGTACTGAAGAAGAAATTGTGTTGGTCTGATCCGAAGAGATAGAAAGAGAGAAGGGTCTAGAACGCAAGACTCCCATACAAGTAGGTTCTCGCTGTTCTAAGTGCTTTCGAGGTACTTGTATGCTAACTGCAGCAAGTACTCGTCGATAGGTATAATGGAGGCACCTTCGTATAGGCGACAGTTCGGGTAATAGCCACCGTTGGGCCTTTTAGAGTGCTTAGTGCAACTTCTGAGGAGTTTCTTTCATCCAATGCGACTACCTTGCTTTCACCGAGGTAGTGGATGGAATGGCTCCACTTTTCGGTAAGGGACGCCATCAGATCTCCTGTGGACCCGTTGATACGAAAGCCATATTGGCGGTCATTGAGGTCATTTGATTCCAGATATTTCGAAAGTTGACGGTGATAAGAGATTCCATTACCTTGGAGAGAATATAAGTCAGTGCTATGGGTCGATAAGAAGAAAGGGATGATTTGTCACCCTTTTTGGGAATTGGCTGAATGTTCGCTGACTTCCATCTATTTGGGAAACGACCAGTAGAATAAGATAAATGGAAGAGCTTCCGCAGTGGTTTGGCGAGTGAAGAGGAACATCTCTTCAAGAGGATTGGGGGAATGCCGTCCGGACCAGCGGATTTGTGTGTGTGTAGCTCTGAGTGCGCGGGCAACAGTACGCGTTCGGAAGCGAATCTGGCCCTGTGCTGCTTATGCTCAAGTTGAGACGGAACTGATGTGGTATCAGGCAGCGTTGAGTTGGCTGCAAAATCTGCAGCAAGTAGATTCGCCTTCTCTATTGCAGTGGTGACTGGTTTGTCATCGACTATAAGCGATGGAATTGATGAAGAGACTGAGTTTTGAATGTTTCTCACGAATGCCCAGAAGTTTCTATTACCTGTGGGAGAGTGTAGTATTTTTTGTCTCACTCTCTGGTCATGCAAGAACTTTGCGCGTTGAATATACGCATTAGAGTCATTCCTAGCTCTCTTAAATCTTTTCCGGTTTTCCTCAGTATTGTTTGATTTATACAACCGGAAGCTCAACACTTTAGTCTTAATATCTTCTCTGCACCCGGAATCGAACCACATACTTCTCTAGGGTTTGATACTCTTTACCCTGTGTGGAGGTTCGCAAGCCAAGTAGAATTTTGTCTGCCGGTGTGTCCGCTTTAGAGCCAACATCGTTATTGAGGAAAAATAAGACCAATTTGACCATCCAAAAAGTCGTTCAGACCTTCCCAGTTGGATTTCCCGTAGAATCATACTGTTCTTTTGGGAGCTTTCTCATTAACGTTACTGTTGGTTAGAGTAGATTTAGCTAACACGACATAGTGATCTGAAATGCCCAAGGGCGTAGAATCTTTAATTGTGTATTTGTTTTGGGTGGGAGGTGAGAAACAGGTCCAATGTGTTGGCGAAATGACCATATATGTCTGGTACCCGTGTTGGCTCATTGACGAGTTGAGTTAAACTATTTGAATCAGCAAAGAGCTGGACCTACTGATCTTCAGGTGTTGTGTGTCCGGAGTTGCGAAGCTGAGATTAACGCACATTCAAATCACCCGCAATAACTATTTCAGTGTGCGGATATATGGTCAAGATCCTATCAATAGAATCGGATAGAGCTTCAAATTCGTTAAAGGATGCGTTTCTATCCAAATTTGGGCTTCTGTAAAGAAAGCAGTAATGTATGATATGCTTCCGAACGTGAAATTTTAACCACGAGAAATTTAATTATGGAATGGAGCAAGTCCATATTGTAGCAAAAGCTGCTAAACAATATCACTTCGTAGGTATGTGGCTATACCACGATGTGTAAAGAACAGAGGCATTAAGTTATAACAGGGCATAGTCAAATCAGAAATATCTGTATCAGGTATTACCTGGGTCTCGATAAGTACAAGGATTGCTGGTTTCATGTTAGAGACGTGGGCAGACACAGAGGTGAAATTGCATCTTAGGCCGCGAATGTTACAAAGATCGAGGTGTAATTCCCGTTCAATTGCAATGGCCTGACATAGAAAACCAACACCGCCTCAGAAAAGGAAACAAGTTGGAACCAGCGATAGATGAGCAAAAGCAACCACTACAGGTGTTATGCCCTTGCAGTACGTGCCCCACTAGATCCGTGTCGAAATTCTGGTCATATCCTTTCCATGACGAATATTACGCCACTCAAACACCAAAAATTCTCCAAAGATTATAAATGAATCGAGAGTATCGATGCCTGAGGGACGCAACAGAGGTGCGAAAAAAAACTAAAAACAGACGCAAGGAAAGGAAAGGGTATGAGGTTTTCGTCCACTGTGCACTTTCACACAATTTTCACACTACGGCGCAAGTCCCATAGATATCACTGCACTGCACTCGGATGCGTGTGCAGTGATCCGTTTGTTTACTTCGGTTGCCACAGGAGACTTGACGCGCGAACCGATAGTGCAATTCCGTATCTTGTGTTTACTTAAGATACCCTAAACGGATTGCTTAATTGATCCGATGGTACGAATCACGAGGCAGAAGCACACGTGCTGACTCATCGGCGTTTAGACTTCGCGTGGAAAGACAAGAGAAACAAGTGATGGGGTGGTATCTCACCTTGGGACCGACTTACCACCTGAACCAACTTTTTTTTTCGTACCGATTCATCAGCCAATCTCCGAAAGATGGTCAAGGATTTCTCCCGACAATTTCATAGATCCTATAACTTGATGGGTGGTATTTCGCTGAGCGACAGAGCGTTGGACCCTACCTATCACTCGGCCTTGAATCACCTTTTACGACAAGCCAGGTTAGCTGTGGGGGTATATTCGAAGGCCCTACTCACTAGGTAGCTGTCTATCTATTCTGTACTTTCATCGCAGATGGTCTAGAACCCAAAGGAAAAATGTGATCAGAGTGGCCTCGTCATGATCTTTTGCGCATTACGTTATCGTAAGCGATCCAATTTTAGTCGTTCTCATGCCGCTCGCCATCCAACTTTATTAGTGTTTATACTTCTTGCCTAAAAGCCGCAATGATAGATAATAATTGACACCGAAAATAGGTTAGTACAAAAACCATTAGATGACAAACTGATGGATTTTAATAAGTTTTTGAGGGACTGAGACTTGTCCCTATGTCCTTACTCGCGCTTTACGGCAGACTTGACTAACTGTGGTTATTTTTCCTGCCAAACGCGACTGATTCTTTTCGTATAAAAACCAATTTTCAATTTAATAAAAGAACATTCAACACTAAGAAGTACCGTGTTTCTCACTTAAAGATATTCATTGTATTTGTAGAACATCTTGAAATTGGCTGACACTATGAATCGATTACAATTGGGCCAACCTTATAGGAAATATCGACCCTTTAACATGCGTAAGTTTAAAGTATCATAAGCGATTATATAAATAAAGAATTCTTTTTTAGCTTTCAAAAATCACTATAAGGAATGGTGGCACTTCGCTATTAAGTCTGTTTTAGAGGAGCATGTACGAAAAAGAAGGGAAGTTTGGAACTGGGAATACATTAAAAACCACCGAGAACTTTGTAGGACTTATGCCAAAGTACGTATATGTGACGAGGATTTTTATCAGTTAATTTGGAAGCATTTATAATTAATTAATTTATACTTTTCTTTTTGATAGGCTTTAAAAGAACGAAAACTAACCAAGAAGCCTCCAGCAAACGTTGTGGGCGTTTGTACACTTTGTGAACAGAAATTAGATATATTTAATATTATATTAGTGAATAATCGTGTACAAGTTGAGGTATATTTTGTCTCTTAATATAAGAAAAATACATTTATAAATTTATTATTTATCTATAGTTGGACATACTTAAAAAGGAAGAAGAAGAGCACAAGGCAGTGACAAAGAAGCGTAGTTGGTTAGGGAGTTGGTGGAGTACACCACAGCAAGAAGAGAGAGTATCTTCCGACGACATAGGTAAATATTAAATACGTTTTTATGTATACATTCTGTCAAAAATGTAACGGGTATTGATTATTTAAAAAACTCGCTTAAAAGAATTGCACAACTGTTCTCTATCCTGGCGTGAAGTTTATATAGTCGTATATGATCTTGACGTGAAATTTATTTAGTCTATTATAAGTGAAGGTATATATAGTCTTATATAAGAATAAATATAACGTTATATATACCGTACTATGTACAGTGTTACATTTATTGTTATATGTACTAATATGTATATTGGGATATGCTGTTTTTATTGTCCTAATATCAGTATTAGTCGTCCATAGTAACACTGAAAATTTACCCTTCAAGACATGAAAAAGAGGATATCTTGTTTTCTTTAAGTTGCGTGTGCATCTAACTGCTGAATATTTTCCATATAAGTCTGCTTTTATCTTCCAAGGTATAGTAAATAAAGACTTACATCAAAATGGGTTTACATAAGAGTGTTGATATGGGCGAATAATATCTAGTTTTAAACATATGAAAACAGTGCACTAATATATATTTATCAATACAAAACAACATAGCAATATTAATATTTCTTGGATCTCGATTATTTTAGTAAAACAATTTGAGGCGGCATTGAATGAAGAAGAGAAACTCAAGCTTTATGAAGCTATTGGTTACCAAGAAAATTCTGCCCAGATATTATTGCCCGAATCATATGAAGCTATAAAAATGAAGTTTACCTTAGAAGCCCTCGAAATCGGCGTATATGATGATATATATACTACAGAAGGGATAAGGGCTAGTTATAAAATTGATAAACGCGCGATAATGCTCTTGAATTTTGATTTAGCAAATTGTGACATTATTCAGAGACCCGCTACCAATAGCTTTAGGTAAGAATTAATTGTATAATATTGATTTGAGATTTGAAATAATGTTTATGTTTTAAGTTGTTGTGCTACTGTCAAGGAACTCAAGCTGATCGGATTGGAAATAGACGGACGGGTGCCGGTTCTGATTGCTTCTCAATTAACGGATGAGTTACCTTTGCTGAGTGTATTCTTTGAAACCAATCCCTTGGATAAAGCGAGTCCAGATTTTTAAATTATTACTTGAATTATATTATAGAAATTATTTTCAGAAATGTGATCAAAGACTGAAAGTGCTCGGGAGACCTCTTCAAATCGTATACGATACGGACACAATTGAGCAATTGGTGAGAGCATATACGCCGCCACATCAACTTAACTTATCTGAGTAAGTTCCAAAAACGAATATGTTTTATTTTAAAACGCTTGTGTTCAATTCAACATTTTCAAATTGTTGATCTAGCTTCGCATTCTCAAATGTGCACTACACATACAGTTGTGGCGAACTTATTACGAACGATACTAGAAATTTTGTTTACAATAATTTTTTATTAAAATTCTTTGCTATAAACAGTTTGTAAAATGTTTTTTATATATGTATTTTATTATATTAATTAAAATATAAATAATATTTACAAAAAAAAAACATAAAATTAAATTCAAAAGGTTTTGTAAAACAAAATTAGCTGGTGATCTAATTAAGAACGATTGATTTTTAGTCCAAATTTGATGTCTTAGCTTAGTATTTTGTAGGAAAACCTTTGTTTTTAATCACTGCCTTACACCGCCTGGGCATTGAAGCAATAAGGTCCTGACATTTATTCGTTGTTATGTTTTCCCTAGCTGCTTTAGCAATCTCATACAATTCATTTAAGTTACTTATTTTATGCTTGTTTACTTTTCTTTTTAATTCGTTCCAGAGGTTTACTATTGGGTTTAGGTCCGGGCTACATGAAGGCCAATCGATGACATCCACGGAATTATTAGAAAACCAAGCTCTCGTTGCTCTCGCGGTATGCTTAGGGTCATTGTCCTGCATAAATTTCCATGTCACAGGCAATTCTCCATCTGCATAGGGCAGCATTACATCTTCAAGGACATTAATGTAGTTTTGGGCATTCATTATACCTTCTATGCGATGTAACGGACCGATTCCTTTGTATGGCATACAACCCCATAGCATGATACTTCCTTCTCCATGTTTGAGGGTGACAGTGGTATATTTAGGGTTGAATGCTTGATTTTTTAGCCGTCGAAAATATTGCTTTCCATCGGAACTGACTCTGTTGATTTTTGTTTCATCACTTCACAATATTTTTTTCCACTGTGAGATGTTCCCATTCTCATGTTCCCTGGCAAAAGCTAACCCAGCCTTTCGGTTTTTTAATGATAGCAATGGTTTTTTTTGTAGCCGATCTTCCAAAAAGCTGGCTCTCAGTCAATCGCTCTCTAATAGAGCGTGCTGAAAGTGCATTTGGGTCCTCGCCGAAAACTTCCTTTCGTATTTCTTTGAACTCATAAATGGATTTTTTTTTTTTTGCAGCTCGAACAATTAGCCTATCCTGGGCTTCAGTCGTTTTACGAGATCTTCTCCGTCTTGCTACGAGTTCTGCGGTTTTATGTTTTTCTACATATTTTATAGCATTAAATACTATTGTTTTAGAGCAATTAAGTTTTTTATTAAATTTTTTTATACGACAACCATTCATTATTTCGAAGATTTTCAGTTTTTTTTCTTTCCCATATCTCGTTCAAATGTCTTTAAACAAAGCAAGAACTTATAATTCCGTTTACTTTCAAACAAATTATTATATTCACCAACAAATATTTACGTTTAAAACGAAATTATACAAAAAGAAAAAAAATCGTTCTTAATTATATCGCCAAGTGAAAGAGGATAAATTTGACGTAAGAAGGAATATAGCGGTTCTTTTCATGATGGCTGTCATCTCTCATAGTTGATGCAACGGTGTTACCAGGAGGTGCTAACATCATTCTTAATTAGTTCGCCACAACTGTACATATCTGGTTTTAATTGATTGAAAACGCATTTAATTTTTGCAAAACAAAAAAAAGGTTACATTATTAGAATTAATGCTCAATCTAGTTTAACAATACTATTTGTTTATCTTATTTACTGCTTATAGGATATATTCCAAATTAAACTATATAATGATTTTTTTATATATAAAGGCTTTTCGAGGTACAACAATTTGTGTACAGTTTATTTTAAAAGAAAAACGTTACAATCAATCTTTAACAAAGGGAAACATTATTTTTAATATCAGTTTTTTTGGGTTTTTTATTTATATAGATTTATTTTATTTATAGGATTTTATTGATTTTCTAATATCAGTTTCTATAGGATTTTTATTTATTTTTTAGTTTTTGTTTATATACAATAAATAAGAATAGATAGATTAAAAAAAAACAACAGTTTAAAGCTTCTAAAAAATGTTAAATTGAATGAATATTTGCCTAGATAAAGTTAAAAGCAAGCCAACCAACTACAATGGGGAAACAAAATGAAATGGAAGAAATAGAAGCCAGGAGAACTGGATGTGAAAAAATTCTACAAGTCGGTTCAGGTGGAAGCCCTGTGGCGGTTCCGAAAACGCCACTGCCTACTTGCCCAATTACCCCCCAAGTTTCCTGTGTTGAAGCCCCTCAAATTCCATTGTTTCATAATTGCTAATTTCTGCTAATTACATTTAGCACCTGTTAAAAGAGTTTCATCTACAAGGGCATTTTTCCTTGCATCAACTCATCGGCAAAAATGTTCCCAACAAAGAACTCTTAGCATTCATAGTCCAATGCATCACCAGAATTCGCAGGAAAACTATTCCGGCACCATTGTTTACCAAGCAAATCTCCCTAGACGAATTCCTGTAAACAAAAGGATCTGAATTACATACAATGTAACCTTCACCAGGGGCCATAAACATTGCGTTGTCTATTTTTCAGCTTCGCCATGTGTATGATAAATCTCTTAACGTATAAATTGGCCGGCGACCTTTTTCTGCCAGCAATAATATACCAGCAGCTGCATTCAATTGGCGCAATCGACCCTGGAATTCCTAAAAACAATTCTTTAACGTGCATATGCACCATAGATTCCCGACCATTAGGCACCCTTGTTCCACCAATGCAATTCCGCCGTACATGTGCATACCACATGTCCCTGGCATTTTCACGGCCGCGGCAGCTCATTGACCACCGGACAAAAGCGAATACTCTCATCTTATCCTAGAGTCATAAAACGAATTTCTTCGCAGGTAATCATGTATGCGATCCCTTTAGCACCACTAGCGATACACATTTCCCATTGTGTAAATAGAAAAACCATTAGCACTTCTTCCTAATGGCGATACATTTACTTACACATACGATTACACTGAAAGAGTGCATTTCCTTGGCGGCCTCATCCTTAAGAGAAACGTTTTTCTCTCTCTTCTCTTGTCTCTTAACCCTAACCTAGGATGGAATTGATGTCAGAATTCTATTCTCGGTGAGTCCTATTACATCCGCTGACCGCAGCGGTCATGCCGACCTCCGCTTTCCGCCGGCTGCGGAGACGTGATAATACACCGCGAGTCGAGTAAGCGCGCTTAACCCCTTAATGCACATTTAAACGGTAAACGGTAAACATTGCCCGTATATGTCACGGAGGTGTGCATTAAGCGGTTAAAAAGTATAAAGTCGTACAAGTAGTACACACCATCCTTTATTATTTTTCTTGTACATACGGGTCATCTTCAGTAATTTAAATCAATGTTGTGCCGTGTTTGCAACCGCCATGTCGAATATTATATTTGCTGCAGTATCCAATAATTGTGTTTTTCCTTTAATATAACAATACAACTAAATAAAAGAAATAGTGCGTTTCATTGTTCCTGTGCCCGTTTGGTTGTGAAGATAAAACATTGTTTTATCATTTCTGTTCTTCTTGGTGAACGGTTTGCTGCGTTGCTCAGTGTTTTGTGTCCAGTGAACTCATGATGGAGAATCTTCGTACAACATGTGTCAACGCCGGCACCAAGACGAAGATATCCACCACAGCTCCATATTTCCATACTTGGGGAAGTTGTTTAGGCTTGGTACTTGGTTTGGATGACAGAAATAAATTCCAAGTGTTCGCGGTTGATTATCCGGCACTCTCGTAGGCTCTTTCACTACTCGAGTCAAATTGTGGCTAATGACGACTATTTCGGTTAGTCTCCCAGCCTTGTCTATTCTGTTGTTGAGTACATTAAAATCGCCAAGAACGACAATATCGGAAGTTGGGTGATTGATTTGTATCCCGTCGATGGTGCGTGAAAGATATTCGAAAAATATCAGTGGTCGATCGCTATTGGGGAGCGGTAGATACAACAAAAACGTTTGACAGAACCCCCAGAACGATTTGCATCCAGATGATGTCCAAGTTATCGGGTTACAATGCCTCTTTTCTTTGTCAAGCTAAATCAGATCGAGTGAAGACGCAGATACCGCCCCGACACAGAAAACCAATACCGCCTCGGGAAAGAATGCAAGTCGGGACTAGCAATAGCTACGCGAAAGCAACCACTACAGGTGTTATGCCCTTGTACTAGGTGCCCCACTAGATCCGTGCAAAAATCCAGGTCACATCCCTTCCATGATGAACATTATGCCACTCAGACACCAAAAACTCTCCAAAGATTTTAAATCAATCGCGAGTATCGATGTCTGAGGGACGCAAACAGAGATGCAAAAAAAAAGGAAAACAGACACAAGGAATGGAATGAGTAGAGGGTTTTCCCGCACTGCACATCACTCGCGTCTATATCTTCGCACTTTTCACAGCACTAAGACGCATGTGTGGAGAACCGTTTATTTGCATAGGATCGCACAGATAACTTTACACTGCACTCGGACGCGTGTGTGGAGATCCATTTGTTTGTTTAGGATCCGCAGGTAGGACTTTTCGCGCGAACCGATAGTGCAATTGGGTATGTTGTGTATATTTAAGATTCCCAAAACGGATTGCACAATTGATCCGATGGTACGGATCACGAGGCAGAAGCGCACACTACTCTGTGAAGGATTGTCTGAAAATGAGGCGAAGAGGTTCGCAATCACATGTGAATCCGTTAAAGTCTCCAAGTTATAAGAGAGGGAGGTGGGATAATCATTCGATTTACGTTGGTGATTGATAAATTGGAAAGACGTTTCTGGCTAATTTATTAGGTTAGCCTGAGTTTTTGTTAAGTATTTGTGGTAAAGGTCATCGTAGAGTGCGTTGAATTGAAAATAAGTGCCAAGGTAGCTGGAATAGTCGCGGATGGAGCGGTTACGAAGGAAGGTAGCCAACGGTTTGTTGTTCCATTTATTAGAAACGAACGAAGCTGGCGATTAAACCAAGGAGGTGAGGATGTAGTATTTTTTCGCCTGGAATAGAGAACGTAAAGGGAAATAGATTTAAAGATTTTGATGTATAGGTTGGTGGTAGCATCTTCTACCGTCAAAAGATCAAAATTGAATGAAATTCTGTTGAGGAAATCGTTAATAAGGCGACGAAAGTTCGATTTGTGGAAGTCATGCGCGTTGTGGGGGGGTGTGGAATTAGTAGGGTTCGTTGTGAAAATAAGGTTTAGTTGTCTGGTTAGGTGGTTTACGACATTACTAACTTTTGATATAAGTTTGAATCAGTGAATCAGTTAGGTGCTCGATGAAGAGGCATACCTTGGCACTGGAGAGCGTGATGATGTAGAAGGAATGGTCCTCTGAAAGAGTCCATTGTAGGTGTGGGAGATTAATGTCGCCAAAAACAACGACGTCATCGCGAGAGTCGCTTATCTCGATTATGTGGTCGATAACTTTAATTGCTAGTTCGTACGCTTCAGTCGGCTGGTATTGCAAAATGTAGAAGCAGATGACATATATTGATTTGCGGTATAGTTTTATTTGGACAGAGACATAATCGAGTTTGGGCGAGGAGGATATAGCGACGAGGGTTGAGTCAAGGTTACTTTGGATGGCTATGAGCACCTCACGGCAGGGGGAGACAATGGAAGGACGATTAGCAACATCGTCGCGATATACAGTAAAGGAGGGGGAAATTACTCTAAATTGTTGATACTGGGTATCAGGCTGTTTTCAGTTAGGGCGTACATTTCAAAAGGGAGAGAGTGTATCATCTGCAAGAAGTGTCGAGACTTAGAACGGAGACCTCTTACATTCTGGTAATAGAAGGTAAGAGGAAGGTAATAAATATTGCCAAAAAGTGTTTGTTTATATTATTCGCTGTATTTTTGTTATTTTTGGTTTGATTAGAGTTTTATATTTATTAGGCTTCATGTAAATATTTGTCAATTATTTAATTTCAAGTATAATTTTTCTTGTTTCGTTTTTCTCTTAGTATTTTAATTTATTATTAAAAAGGCTAGTTTGATTCTACTCTCTGGCGCAAGACTAATGACTTTGCCCAGAAAAAACAAATCATTACGGAAAATTTAACAAGCCTCAGGACTTGCTAAATAAGGCCAAGACCGGCTCCCGGTTGTAGTGCCGTTGATGATGATGATGATTCTACTCTACTAATTCATCATTATCATTGGCACTACAACCGGGGTCCGGTCATGGCCTTATTTAGCAAGTCTCTCCACCGGTATCCGGTCCATCTCCGAGAGTTGTTAAATTATCCATAATAATTTCCTTTCCATAATAAAAACCTTTCTCAGTATGTCGCTGCATGCCTTGCTTTACTACTTGACGGTTGCCAAAGTAGCTATCTAGGGGTGTCACTTGGAGACTGCATGTCAACTTTGATTGAACAGGGACAAGGATCGTCATGGCCTTGGCCGGATTGAAAGCAGAGACTAACTTTACTAATTACCTGTTATTAATTTTTGTGCTTCCTATAACAAATGCGTTAGGGGATTACTTCGTAATAATCATTTAAGGATGCGTTCCTATCTAGATTCGTGATTGAGTACAGAAAACAATAATGAATATTGTATGTACGAATTTCAAGCTCCTTGATGACTACACGTCCTTTTATATAAAGGGTTTTCCAATAGGGACTTGACAACTTTCAATTTAATTTGTGAAGGCACCCTTTCACTAATCATCGAACCGTCACTGTCAATTTATTCAGTAAACTCAACATTTTCATCATGGTTAAGTACACGAACGAACAACGTCTGCAAATTATAAAAATTTACTACCGAAATTTGGAGTGGGTGACCCCAACTTTAAAAGCGTTAACTCCAATTTTCGGTCGTATTCTCGCCCTAGTAGACAGGCAATAACAAGTTTAGTGCAAAAATTTGAGTCTACATATTCGTTGTGTAATGTTCCCGTGCCACTGAGACAACGGGTTGGTCGAAGTGTCGAAAATATCGCTGCCGGTCAGGCGTCCGTAGCAAACGATCCAAATCAGTCAATTCCATGGCGTTCTCAAGAATTGGGCATCGCCCAGACCACTTTATGGCGAATTTTGCGTCAGGATCTTGGTTTGCACCAATACAAGATCAAGCTGACCCAAGAATTAAAACCGATGGACCATTTGAAGCGACGTACGTTCTCCGATTGGGCTCTGGAAAAGATGCGCCAAGATTATGAATTTCATCGCAAAATCATCTTCAGTGACGAAGCTCATTTTTGGCTCAATGGGTTCGTCAATAAGCAAAACATGCCTTATTGGCCGGGTGAAAATCCACATGTGCTTCATGAATCACCACTTCATCCACAAAAAATAACTGTTTGGTGCGGTTTGCACGCCAGCGGCGTCATTGGGCCATATTTTTTCGTCGAAGATAATGATCGTCACGTTACTGTGATTGGCCATCGTTATCGCGCCATGATTACCGATTATTTTTGGCCCGAATTGGAAGATATGGACTTGGGCGACATGTGGTTTCAACAGGGCGGTGCCACAAGCCACACAGCACATGATAAAATCAATTTATTGAAGAGTAAGTTTGATGAGCGTGTTATCTCAAGAAATGGGCCAACCGGTTGGCCGCCTCGTTCGTGCGATTTAACGCCTCTAGACTATTTTCTTTAGGGCTACGTCAAGCCATTGGTCTATGCCAACAAGCCGATGACGTTGGAAGAGCTCAGAGCCAACACTGAGCGCAAAATAGCGGTCGTTTCGGCCGAAATGTGTGGCCGAGTTATCGGAAATTGGGTCCAACGAATCGACCGCTGCAAACGTGCCCGCGGTCGCCATATGAACGAAGCCGAGTGCCATTCACTTCAAGCCGATAATAAAGTTTTTGAAATATCTCAAATGGTTCGCGTTTTATTTTAAAAAAAAGTTGTCAAGTCCCTATTGGAAAACCCTATATAAAGTCTCGAGCTCCTCTTTTAGATTCTATATATTAGAATTTAGATTCTTATGAACCATACCATAAGTGGCAAAGGCTGATAAGCAATTTCACTAAGCAATGGTACATATTTTATCGGATGCAGGGGTGGGAAAACTCCTTTAATTGTTTGGGATTCCACACAGAATTTATCTGATTCTGCGACATTACTGACTTTACTATTAAATTTAATAAATGAAAATGTTTGTAGGATTGAGGAAGCAGCCTCCGAGAAGATGGCAGATTTTAAGCAACGCTCAGCAACCGGAATGCAGTACATTGTTGATACTCATCTCATATTGGAAGTGGATATACGATTTATGCCGAATATTGTTATACTTCCATATAATGGCAGATATATACCGTATGTATTTGACAATGTAAATTCAACCTATCAATTCTCAAATAATTTTTTTTTTGTATTTATTATGTAGGGAAGGTCATTGCTCTATGCTTGTTTTCAATCTAGGCGAGTTGCGGATTGTTTCCGAGCCAAGGGGCGAAATAATAAAGGTTCCAGAACAAACCCTCGGTAATTGGCAACAAGAGGAAATGTTTAAGATAGTTGAGCAACAATCGTACGATAAATTTAGACTGACTTTGGAAGATATACAGTTGATAGTGTCTAAATCAAAAGAGAACTGGGAATATGCATTAAATAATTTGTGTGAAATGCATATTTTAGAACGAACTTCTGTTATTGTTACCGTACACGTGTGTATTGTTTCAGATGATCCACGTTTGCCGAAGACTAGAGTAACAGGTACACTGTTTTCTGTGTTATTAACATGGGACCCCAAATTCAAATACACAACATTTATTTTGAAATTTAGCGGTTATTCCATCTATTAATATTAGTATAACAGAAGATCGCGTTTTGGAAGCACTAAGAATAGTCCTCAGCATACCAATCCCTCAATCAGATGAAATCGCTCCTATAGTTAAAGCTAATAGCACCATGGCTGCTTCGCGAACGTCTATATCGAGAATAATTGACCAAGAACTGCTCAAGGTTAAACAGCAAAAAGCAATTACCCAGGATGAATTCCGCACAGATGTAATTCAATACACTAGTTTAGAAGTGACATTCGAATTAAAGAGTGAGTAATAATGCTCATGAAGTATACTATCACTTTCAAAATATTCAATAGATTTCGACATAAATATATACAAATTTGAGAAGGAGAGATGCGATGATACTCCATCTGATAAATATAGGACACCGGTTGAAGAACTATCCCCGGATGAGGGGGTATTTGCAGATGCTGTTACGGGCACCGCATCATCTTATAACGAAGATCACCTGTTGTTAAAATTCAATGTTCTCCAGTTGGAAGGGTACATGGCTCAGCGCACATACGAGCTTACGGCTACGCTAAAGTATTAATATAAGAGGAGAATTGCTCGCATCTATTAATAAACATTTATTATTTTTATTGTAGGCTTCAAGATATTAAATTAATTCAATACGATAGAGCAGATAAAACCGACAATGAACTCTACATAATCTCTACTCCAAAAACTAAGGAAGAGGACTGCTATTATTTGCTTAGTGTCTTCTATTTAATGGTCAGTAGCTGCATTTCGGTTCGCTCATACATGTCTTACTTTAAAATTCTTTTAGGCCAATAAGAAGTCACCTGAATTTAATACAAAATACAACTCTACTGAGCAATTAGTAAAAATAAATTTCGCAAAAGCAATTGTCCATCTCCATCAAGAGAGACTTCTTACATTGTTACAGGTAGATTTTAAATTGTAGTATTAAAAAAGGATTGAGTAAACTTATCTAAATTTCTTTATTGCAGTTTGTTAATGATTTCCAATGCAAATTGTTAAAGCTAACCAATGCAATGGGGCCTAAAGATCGCTACGCTACAGCCGACCAAACTAATTTTGTAACCAAGCTGGCGACAATTGCTGAGGAATTCGACGACACTGAAGATCGCCCAATAAGAAAATCTCTTAAATGTAAGTATGTAGTATAATCTCTTATCCTGCCATCAGTGCGCATTTGTATTTATTTAATTACATATTTACTCTTTTATCTGTGTTTGGTAAGCAAGAAATCTCAACTGAAAATGGTTCACGTACTTTACTAACTTTTTGGTGCACCTGTTTTGACATAATCACTAACGTGTTTTTATAATACGGGTGCAAAAAAGAGGGGTCGTGATACTTTTAATTTTCAATACTGTGGGCGGGAGAAGTTTAGTGGGGCTAATTCAAGCAACATAAGTTCCTACAGCTAAAGTATATATAACTTACAAACTAAAGAGCGTAATAACTAAATTAACAAAACTTAGCCTAAGGTAACCAGGACAAATTAAGAAGGCCGAACGAGGCGCGGGAAGTGGGGGGAGGTAACAATAAAATGTACAAGCGCCGCTTAAGATTGGTGGGGAGAGTGGTGTAGGAGACGGTGCTTGAGAGTATGGCTAGAGAGGTCAAACTGGAACAAGGTGGAATTAGAGTTGACATTTCTCAGCATCCGCGAAAAGGGTGTGGCGGTTCCGCCAAACCCCACGGTTACCTGAAAAACCCCATAACTTCTACCCAATCTCATAACTTCACTAATGCAATCGCATTAGCATCTTAAATGCTTCACCCATTAAATAGATCAAATCTTTAACCTAAAAGTCCCCGTAAAAGAAAACTTACCTTTCATGCATCTCCGCATACAATTCCCCGTAAGATTTCTTTCTTAACTTATCAGGAATCCCAAACCCTAGACGAATTTCTAATAACAAAGGATTTGGATTACATACTATGTAACCTTCACCAGGGACCATAAACATTGGGCCGTCTATTTTTCAGCTTCGCCATGTGTATGATAAATCTCTTAACGTACACATTGGCGGGCGACCTTTTTTTCTCAGCAATACAATACCCAAGCAGCTGCATTCAATTAGCGCCAATTTCCCTAACTCGCACCAAGTGCAAACAAAAGAACGCCGTTCCTCCATATGCTTCCTGACGATACCATAAACAATCCATATCGTTAGTTGTATCCTAAATGCATTTTTCATTTAATGAGTGGCTGCTATTTACCCAGCTGGCCCTCATTACCGAACGATGCATTAGGTCGCTTCTTCCTTTGTCCTTGCCGCCTGCCTACTTCGTTGTTCTATCGCCTTCGCGCGTGTGTTGAACATTATGATCTGCTTCTCATCAGCAGCGGCATGAGCAAACAAAAGCCATTAGCATCCAAGGACATTCGGTTTTGTTTGCTTTACCGAACTCGCGTTTCATGAATGCACTTATGCCCTTTCTTTGTTGTTGATTCGTTCCCATGGCTTTGATCCACAAAAGAACCAATGTACACACATACATGTGTACCGTAGCGATCTTCTCTATGAGATCTGTTTGGTTACCTCAAAGAGAGACTTTACGTCTCTCTTGGAATAGGAAAATGCGCCCCTTTATTAAGAGAGCCAGTTTCACTGGCCGAATTCCCTTGTCAGCGAGTGAATATCGTTGAGTCTCATTTCATCTGCCGACCACGCTGGGCGCGCTGACTGCCGCTCTCCGGTGCACGCGGAGATGCGTTTATACCCGGAGTCGAGTGTGTGCTAATCTTCAACATTTAATTTTTAACCGGTTGCGTTTCAGTGCGTGGTTATTGTAGCTACGATATAAAAATAAATATAAACATTCTATTACCAATAAAATAACATTAATAAAAAAAAAAAGAATCATTTAGTGTTTGTATTCTTCTTGTGGCGATCGTTTGCTCCGTATTTTGAAACTTGAGCATTTTGCGGCGTCGCTCAGGGTTGTGTTCAGTGAACAGTTCGTGGAACGAAGTAGAACCCCGTGTCGCACGCCGGCACAACGACCTCGGCCCCTACAAGGGTTCATTGAGACAATAAGTGGTCCGGTGGGGGTGGGGGGGGGGGGGGGGGGTGGTGGTGGAGAAGGTGGGGATAACGCATAGTTCGAGGGTTTGTGTTCAGAGGAGTTAAGTTAAGGAGGTAGGGGCAATCGACCGAGCCGGAGAGGTCCCGATGAATGAACACTATGTCAGCCAGGACCTTGGGCCACTCAAGGGTTCTGAGGTTGATTAATTTAAGACAGTTAATGTACGGGGGAGGATTAAGGCGTTTTCCCATCCTAGCCCTCTGAGAACGAACCGAAAGAAGCGACGTTGAATTTTACGGATAAGGAGACCATACCTAGCTAGCATATTCTAGCAGTGGACGGACGAAGGTAAGGTAAACGGATCGAGTTACGTAGGGGTTGGAGAATTCCTTAGACCATCGTTTCACGAACCCGAGGGCAGAGGTGGCTTTCTGGATCGTCTCGTCAATGTGAGAGAGGAAGTTAAGCTCCCTGTCGCAAAGGATACCGAAGTCTCGAATAGATCGGACAATGGTCAGGGGCTGGTTATGATGGGAATAGGATGAGTGAATACACTTACGGGAAAAGATTATAGATTACCATTTGGCGATCTTAAGTACAAAGCAGTTTTTGTCACCCTAAGTCGAGAAGTTGTCAAGGTTTGATTGCATCAGTGCAGAATCTAGTGGTGACTCGATGATCTTGTATCTCTTTGTGTCATCAATGTATAGGGGCAAGCAGGAATTCTTAATGATCTTATCGATGTCATTAGTGGCCAGTACAAATAAGAGAGGACCCAGGTGGCTTCCTTCAGGGACCTCAGAGGGGGTCGGAACGGAATAAAGTCTATCCGTTATATAGGAAGAAATCCATTTCAGCAATCCAGGTTCCAAGTCGAGGGCGGATAATTTAAAGAGAATTCGATTGTGGGAGATTTTGATGAATGGTTTACTGAGGTCGGTTGAGACCATGTCGAACTCGTGCTCTAGTGCTGAGACTGTAAAGGAAGTGAACACAACAAGGTTGGTCGCAGTTGATCGGCCATTGAGAAAATCGTGTTGCCTTGGTGAAATAAAAAATTTGCAACGATAGCTAAGAGATTCGTATAGATTGTTTTCGAGAATCTTGGTTAAGTGGGACAGTTTGGCGATGTGGCAGTAGTTCGCGACATCACTTTTGGAACCCTTCTTATGGATGGCGGTGATGAAGGAGATTTTCCAAATGTTGGTGGATATGCCTTGAGAGAGTGAGAGATTGAAGATCATTGAGAGGGGAACAGAGAAAATGGATGAGGAGAATTGCAGGGATACCATCAGGGCCCAGTGTAAACTCGATTTTGAGTTGCAGTAGCTTAGATTCAATTAACGGCGGATCAAAGGAGCTGCACAGAAGGGGCCGAGGGGAAAAGCAAAGTAGTTAGTTAAGTATGACGGTTTAGCGCTAATATGTTTTTTTATTGGCCGAATAATATTATTTTGCACATTATCTTAATGGAGGGCTCTTGTAATATACATTTTTCTGCACAGAGTTTGTATTGTCACATTAGTTAATAGTTAACGACTTAGATACAACATTCACATACATTTAGATTCATTAAACTGATTTACATTTTTCTGTAGAGTTTGTATTGACACATTAGATAATAGCTAACGATTTATGCGCACTCGACAGTAGATGAAACTCGTAACCGTTTGTGAGCGAGCCCGATGGTGGCTGAATTTTGACTCCGGAGGTGTGCGCACTCTACGGTGGATGCAAAACGACTCTTGTGCTCAAGGAATAACCTCGAGAGACTCGTGGTGAGTCCTTCTCATCTAAGTGTGAGTTTTCTTTCCTTGAGAGAAACGTGAAGTTTCTCTTGATGGTGGTGAATTGGAAAGGATCTGTCTGGGTTGATCTTAGCTAGTGTGCTAATTGATCCATTGTTTACTCATGCTACGAGGTCATGGGAAAAACGAAACTGAGAAAGGAGGAAAGAACAAAGGGCATCATTGAAGACATGGATGCAGCTGTATAAATAGTCTACAATTAGGAAAACTGGGTGCTAAAAAGAATTTAGGTACACAATGGTGATTATGGACTTTATCTTTGCTGGCGGAAAGGGTCGAATTCTTTGTATGCATGTTTATATGCTGGAGAAATCGATTCTTGGTGGTTAGACGCCAAATGCGCAAACTGCTTTTGTCGATTGGACAAAAGGCTGCCGAGACTGTGTGGAAACCAGGAAAATGTGCTGCGCACGTGTGTGGCAGAGTACGTTGGCTGACAGGGGCGCCGATAAGTTTTCCTAATTTAGGATGATACTTGTGTGTAAAGAATTCTTTTCAGACAATTTTGATGATGCGTTAAATGCATGAATGTTAGCGAATTCTTTACAGGGAGTTTTGGGTGAAGTGCATTAAATGTCCTTGGGAAGGAAATGCTTGCAGGTAACTGCAGGTTGGCAAAAGGAGTTGGGGTTGGAATTGTGGGTGGTTCTTTGCGTAGCTTTAAAGAACCTCCACAATGGAATTTACAAGGTTGGGATATTTTAAATGATAATCCCAATTTGTCGGATTAAGTTGACAAAAATATGTTTACCGGTTAGGGTTAAATATTAGTAACCCAGAGTTAGTAATAAAATGCTCGACTGTCTTGTCGCGTTTGTTTAGTTTCTCCGAGCCCCATGATAGACTCCATGAATTAAAAGCTCCCGTTATTAAGACGTGATTGCTTATTCCGTTGACAACATCTTCGAGGTCCTCCGTTAAAAAATTCTGATCGGGATGAATGTAAAGGGAAATAATTGTAAATTGAGTGTTGAGATTGATTTGCAAACCGATTGCTTGTGTATTTGAGTTAATGGTAATAATCGAATGAGGGATAGAGTTATGAATGAGGATGCCTACACCTTATTTGGAAATTGACACAGAGCCAGCATTATGGAAATATGAGGTATATTGTTTATGAGGGAGGGGATGCCGATCGGCTGGGAGATGGGTTTCTTATAAGCATGTAACTTTTGGTTGTAAATCTTTTATTAGTAGTTGCAATTCGTGTCTGTATTGTGGTAGCCATTTGAATTCCATTGTAGTACAGTGAAGTTTTGGTCTATTGAAGGCAATGGATTATTTTTGTCAACAAAAGGGGAATTTGGTTGGCGGGATTTGAAGGTGTTGTCACTATGTGGTGTTCATTATGACTCCAGGCAAGGGTACAGAAGCGGGGGGCTGCATGTAGAGCCCCTCCGATTCAGCATACCTACCGCGGAGTCGTTGTTTTGGCAAAGAATTTTAATCATAGATTGATTCATCGTCATCTTGATCCATGTGATTATCAGAAATGTAGTATTTCCTTGTGCAATAAGGGTATTTGTTAAAGGTGACTAGAGTCTTGCGGGTGGAGGGGATTGAGTGGTAACAAATATGTGTGTGTTTGGGAGAGAGTGTTACGTGAGTGGTTGATGCCCTTAGAAGAGAGGTTAGTAGAAGGAGAAGAGGATTGAGTGTTAACACATGAGTGCGCTTGAGAAAGAGTATTAGTGTGTGCGGTCGTTAGATATTGATTTAGTCATTTTTTTTTTATATAAACAAACACGCTTATAAAAGGGAATTTTGGAGTACTGTGCGGTGCCGCCAAACCCCACGGTTCACTTACCTAAAACCCCCATAACTTCCATCCAATTTCCTAACTTCACTAATACAATCGCATTAGTACCTGAAAATGCTTCACGCATCATATAGATCAAGTCTATGATCTTAAAGTCCCTGTCAAAGAAAACTTACCTTTGATGCATGCTCTTTGCATATAATTTCCCGTAAGAATCCTTTCTCTACCTTATCAGGCAGAACTCCCATTATTACGACCCAATCTACATCAGTTTCCGCTAATGCAACAGCATTAGCACCTGTAAATGCTGCACGCATTAAGCTTACCGAATATATTTATTTTCAAGCTTCTGCAAAAGAATTCTTACCTGCAAGCATAACTTCGCATGTAAAACCCCCTATAAGAGTTTTTTTTTTTTTTTTTTTTATTAGACTTCTCTCGGGAGAGGCGAACCTATAGCGCCGAGTGGGCGCCCCGAGATGCCATCAAATAACTGTTGCAGTTCTTTTTGAACAGGTGCAGGTTGTAACTTTCCGGGAACACTCGCGTGGGAAGGGAGTTCCACAGCTTCCCCGCTCTGTAACGGAACGAGTTCTGATGTAGGGATGTTCGCGCCGTCGGGAGATGAACCACAAACGGGTGCGATCCGTCGGATTGTCTTGTGGAGCGCATATAAGCCGAATTGCGCGGAACAATACCACGAATCTCCGAAGAACAGCACCCGTGATAATATCTGTAAAACAGACAGAGGTCGGCTACGGGCCTTCGATGTGATAGCGACTGTAGTCCCGACGTCAGCGCCGAGTCCCCGATCAGGCGGATCGCTCGTCTCTGTATGCTCTCAAGTAGGTCGAGGGTATGTTTAGGAGCCGAGCTCCAAACATGAGAGCAATATTCGAGCGCGGGTCTAATTTGGGATTCATATAGGAGGAGAAGTTGGGCCGGGGTAAAATATTTCTTGGCTCTAAAAGGATAACTCAGTTTTCCTGAGGCTGACCTGGCGATGTTCGACACGTGTTTATGCCATGATACATTCCCACAGACCGTGACGCCGAGCAATTTCAAACTTTCCCCAGCCTCGAGGGCCCGGCCATTCATCATCAGCTGTGGAATCGATGATCCAGTTTTCTTTGTGAATGTTGTATACTCAGTCTTCGTTGCATTGAAGTTGACAAGATTGGCCTTTCCCCACTGCAGGACTTTATCCAGATCCCGATTCAGAGAATCAATCTGTCTACATCTCAGCTGGTGTGACGCAGATGCACCAATCGGCCGATCACTCGAAAAGGAGGAAACAAGCGTAGTATCATCCGCAAAACTGAACACTTTGTTATCCGTTGTCTCCAACAAATCATTTATGTGAAGCAAGAACAAGGTTGGAGCCAAAATAGAACCTTGGGGCACCCCCGAATTAACAGGATACAGATCCGAACACTCGCCGTCCACAACAACCCGGATCGATCGATTTTCAAGGAAACTCCTCGTCCAGTCGCAAAGCTGTTGGGAAAGTCCATATGAACGAAGTTTGCTCAGCAATGCCCCGTGCCAGACGCGGTCAAAAGCCTTGGAAATATCCAATGCGACCGCCCTTGACTCACCATGCCGTTCAATCGCAGATGTCCATATATCGGTTATAAGTGTCAAAAGGTCTCCTGTCGCCTGCCACGGAATCCGTATTGACGATCATTCAGGAGTCCGTTGCACTCCAAATACTTAACCAACTCAGCATTGATGCCTTTTTCCATCACCTTATATAAAATAGAGAGTAATGCTATCGGACGGTAATTTTGTGGGAGACACCTTTTTCCCGTCTTTGGGATTGGCTGAACTCGAGCGATTTTCCAGCAGGCAGGAAAGGTCCTCCGTGCATAAGCTAAGCGGAAGAGTCTGCCAAGAACCGGCGATAGTTCTGGAGCACAGTTCTTAAGGACTATTGCTGGTATTCCGTCCGGGCTGGTTGCCTTCCTACAATCCAGTTCATGTAGAATGCGTTGAATAGTGCGCGAACGAAATCTCACATCCCGCATGGAAGACTGTACCGGCGAGATCACAGGTGGCTCCAAAAGGCCGGGATCGAGGTTTGAATTCGCGGAAAATAAATTCGCGAACACATTAGCTTTATCCTTTGGATTCGTGACTAACGTCCCGCTGTCTGTCACCAACGGAGGGAAAGAGGAGGGAGCAAAGTTACTGCTGACAGCCTTTGCCATTGACCAGAAAGAGCGCGAACCAGTTGGGCACCGAAGGAGCTTATTGATCACCCTGTCGTTGTGAGCCTTCTTCGCGGTATCAATCGCCTGGTTGCACGCGTTTCTGATTCTGACAAAATTCGTTCTGTTAACATCGGTGGGATTGGAGCGCCATTGCTTAAAAGCTCTATTTTTTGCCGCTGTAATCAGCTCGCACTTTTTGTCAAACCAAAGTTTATCAGACGAACTTCGTTTGATGGAATGTGGAATATACATCTCCATCCCCAGAAGAATAATCTCTGATACCGACTCCGCGCATGCGTTAACATCGGAGTTTCCGAAGCACACCTCGGACCACGGAAAGGATGCGAAGAAGTCTCGCAAATCGTCCCAGTTAGCGGCCCCATACTTCCATACATGACGAAGCTGCCTAGGCCGGTTGCTTGCTTGGTATGCAAGTGCTTGCGCGACAGATACCAAGCAGTCATCTGAGTTTCCCAGTGGCGCAGAAACCTCAACGGTATAAATACTCGGTTCGGATGTCAAAAACAGATCCAGGGTGTTCGCATAATCGCCCGGGGCATCCGGCACTCGCGTTGGCTCCCCCACGACTTGAGTCAAGTTGTGGCTTACAGCAAACATCTCCGCTAGCCTCCCAGCCTCGTCGGTTCTGTTAGAATGTAACAACCAGCCGGAATTATGCACATTAAAATCACCAAGGACAACAATTTCAGAAGCTGGGTGGTTGATCTGTATCCAGTCGACGGTATATGAAAGATGTTCGAAAAATGTCGCCGGTCGATCGTCATTCTTCTTTATCTTATCCTAAATTACCTGAAAGAAAATTCATCAGTTCATATATAATACAACCGCATAATCAGGAAACCTTACCCTTGAGTTGGTTTATCCCAGCTTCATCATGTGCATCATAAATCACCAGACAAACACATTGGCTGGCGACCTACACCCAAGGGACTAAAACAAATACACACATCTCTTGGCACCAATTAAATCCTACAGCATAAGCAAATGCAAATAGGAATTCAATACTTACCCTTACCAGTGATGCTATAAACACCATTTCCTGGTAATCTAGCGAAAACCTATTAATACCATTTCTTCATTGCGCCGCGTCTATTTATTTAGCCGCGACGCACAACTCAAACAAAGATGCAAGATCCCATGAATGCACCTGTTACTTTCTTTGTTTAGATTCCTTCCCATGGTTTTGAATCATAAAAGAACCAGTTTACACACATATATGTGTACTGTGGCGATCTTCCGTATGAGATCTGTTGGTTACCCCAAAGAGAGACTTTACGTCTCTCTTGGAACAGGAAATACATCCTTTATTTAAGAGAGCCAGCTTCACTGACCGAATCCCCTAGTCAGCGAATTTATATCGCCAAGTCCTTTTCCATCGGCCGACGACAATAGTCGTGCGGACTTCCGTGTCGAATATTATAGTCGCTGCAGTTTTCGAAGATTGCATTTTTATTGACTTCACATTGTAATTTTCACGTGTGCTTCCGTAAAAATAAAAATAAAAATTAACAATAGAAATTCAGTGTTTTGTATTTTTACTTGTCCGGTGTTTGGCGTATTCTTCGCTTCGTCGTAATCGTGTAGTGCTCAAGGGTACAACTAATTATGATGGAGGAGGAAGTGAATCTAGTACCCATGCTGATACATACTTCCTCCCCACAGTACCCTTAAATATCAGAGCACAGTGCGAGCGGAATTTTGTTTTGAGGAGAAATAACAGAAGCGATGCTTTGTGGGGCACGGTATTGTTGGTGTTGACGAGGGAGTATGAGCAAGATGCTCTTTGCATTTTTGTTTTATTGTGCTTTTGCTATTATTTGTTAATGGTGGCAAATCAGTGTAAGATTGGCTGTTCAAAATTTGTTCAGATGTGTTGTTTTGTGAGGGGAAAAGAGTGGAGGTGGAACGGATGATGATGGAACGGAGTATGATGATGATATGGAAGTTGCTTGTTTGTTTGGAGAGAATGAAAATTGTGCAGCCGCAGAGTATGTAGGAGAAAAAAACGGGATTGGGTTTTTTCTTTATATTTTTTTTTCGCCTCGGCCATAGAACATTTATGTATTGTTTTAATTTTGAGGATTTCCTTGGCCTTGCTGTATTCTTTGCAGGCTTTAGAAGATGATGGGTGATTTTCCTGACAGTTAGCACAAGACGTGCGAGTGCTGCTATCCGGTTGATGGGGGCCAGGTTACAGGTTTCACAGGCTTCTGAAGAGGTGCACTTCCTGGTGGTATGGCCATCTAGTTGACACTTGCGACAGCGCATGAAGTTCGGGAAATATTCTTCAATTTTTACGTTATACTAATCAATGTTTTCATGAGAGGGGGGACGAAAGTGAAGAGATCTACACCGCTAGCAAGAGGATTGTTCTCATGTGTTGTTTTTTTGAATTTATAGACATCGATTACACCTTGGCACTTCGTTTCCTTAATTATGTTGTATGTTGTACCTTTGGCAGAGTTTAGGTTAGATGGAGCTTCACTGAGATTAGGCATAAGTTACTTAGGTGTTTTTTTTTTGTTGAAAGAAATAGCTTGGCTACTGTGGAGGATTTAACTAGGAGAAGAAGACTCCCGTCGCGTAATTCGGTTATACTTTCATACCCGGTACTAATATCATCAATAGCTTTATTGAGTAGGAATACACTAAAAGATAATAGAGGGGTTTTTCATCACTTGAAGAAATCAGTATGAATTTTGGGTCGGGAAGGTTAGTATTTAATTGTAGTGGTTTGTCAAGTTCTAAATGGGTAAAGTTTTTTTTTTTCTTTTTTTAACCGTGGGCTCAGGCACAAATTGTGGCTCTTTACCAACCACATCAAATCTGCCACCCGAGACCACACGTGGCCCAGAGGATATAATTTAACGAATTACGCTCTTGATCAAATTATATGTATGCGGTATTGGGGCAAGGAAAACAAGATGATAGGTTGTCACAAATGCTGACTATATAACGGTCGAGTAATTGAGAAATTAGCGCAAGCAAAACTGAGGACAAGTTGTCGGCTTGAAAGTCAGGTGGTGATTGGTCGCAGGATTAAATTCGATATGTTATCTGTAGAGTCGATGACAGTGAACACCCTACTATGGACACGACTGATTTCCAAGTGCTCTGGAAATTGATTCTCACATTCATTCGCTAATACACATGTCTAACATCATCAAAGGAGCAAATCAACAAAACACGAGAGGAAAAAGTAATGGCGACGGATACGGCACAGAACATGAAATAAATGTGAAGCGAACCGGTGCAGGTGGCTTGGAACATGTTAACATGAGCAGTATGACGAGGGTTGCTGACTAATTGTATGCAGATATAAACAAATAATGTTGTCATTAAATTCACTTTATTTGGCATTGTTGTGGACAGTGGTTGGGGAACGAACGATTCCCAGTAGTTCTCGAAGAAATGACTGAACTATATCGCTGGCATTCAATACAAGATCGTCTTGTTGGTTGAATTTAATAGATTCGGTCGATGAGGGCGATGCACTGGAACGTATTGACCAAACAAGGTTTGGTATTTGTGTTGGAAAACTGGTGGCTAGTTTGGGAACCGCAGCGGGATAACTACATTGGGTTAGAACATGTTGTTGCCGAATCAATTATTGAATTATTGCAGTGTGCTTTAACAACTGTAAATTTTAAATTGTCGGTTTCGGCAGTTTTTAAATTCTCGGGTAATTCCTCGAGGGAAAAGGAAGTGAACACAAAACTTATCTTATTGTTCTTTACCCGTTTTGTCTTAAAACAACAAGTTAACCTACCAAGTTTAATGATACTTTTACCCTCCATGCGGCTATAACTATAATGGGAGGCACCATTTCTTTCCTATTGGCTGGTGGTTGTACCTGGTGTTGTTGATCATCCGGTTCTGCTGCTGTTGTTTCCGTTTCTGCCTTTGTTCCTTCGCTTGCAGAGCTTTCTCTATTTGTTTTTGCAATTCATTATTTTTCCTCCAGATCTCAAGAATCCATTTTTTTGGAACATTCGTTCCTTCTGCCGCCAGTTCTTTAAATTTGTTTCCTAGTCCAGTCAAATGAGCATTATTGGGAATAATTAATTCCTCGACTTTCGCACCAGACATTAGCCCGCTTGGCTTGAAAATTCGGTTGTGGATTGGGCTTTTTCAGTAGCACCATTTTAAATTCAGCCTGATTATCGTTCACTTAGTATGCACTTAGCAATTTTGTTTTATTATAAAAATCTTATGTTTACAGGTATTTACGGTTTTACTTCTTTATACAGTGCGCATACACACACGCACCGACACACTTCGTATGTCGCGCGGATTAACGTCCAGAACCACGCCACCCACATTTCCTTTTTTCCCCACATCCACATCCTAAATTTTCCCATTCCTAAGTCAAATTACATGCGTGAACTAGATGTTCACGCATAGGGTCATTTTATCTAAGATGATAAAATTCGCGTCTGCATCTCTTACGATATTTTAGGGAGGTGTTATCACAAAACATGTTCTATTATAAAATGTGTCTAGACCCCATTTACCTAAATGCAGAAAAACCCAAAGTATTAAGAAATAAGCCACATGTTCGTTTATCGTGCATTTATACTTTGAGTCATTAAATGATATTAGTAGATCTCTAGGTTAAGATACAAATTAAGTATAAATGGCTTCAGAAGAAATACCGAATGAATGCAACGCAGAGCAGTGCAGTACACATTAGGTCACATATGGTGGAACTTCAATAAACTGTTCGTTAGAAAAAAAAGTTGGTCAAACTATCAGGGTAGTGGAGCACGAATTTGAAGCAGTGCAATCCTTTAACTACCTTGGGTGAATAGTATCAGCCGATAACAATATGGAAGAAGAAATACGCGAACGACTGATCAAATCCAACAAAGCCCACTATGGTCGATCAAGGTTCTTTAAATTTCGAAATTTATCCAGAATATCCAAGCTACTACTGTACAAGACCATGGTCTTACCAGTACTCATATATGGATCCGAGACTTGGGTGCTCAATAAAAGGCACTTTGAACTCTTAGCCGCGTTCGAAAGGAAGGTGATAAGGAGATTTGTTGGCCCCGTATGTGAGGGAGGACGATTCCGGAGACGCTACAACCATGAGTTGTACACAATCTACCCTGAAGCTAATGTTGTAAGAAAAATCAAGCTCGGTAGATTCCGGTGGGCGGGACACCTACCTCGAAAGAGCGAAGAGGAGCCTATCCGGAAAACCTTTGTGGCAGGATGTATGAAAGGAGACAGCGCGGTCAGCGATTGAGGAATGGCGTAGACCAGGCCGCCCAGGGTGTGGGAGTGCCAAACTGGATGACATCGGCTCGAAATCAGGACTGGTGGAGAGATTTGTTAAATAAGGCCAAGACCGGAACCCGGTTGTAGTGCTGATGATGAAGAAAATAAAAAATAAATCGGAAGAAAGAAAAAAGTCTTTTCTTTATATTTTCCACCGGACGAACAACTTAACTCGTGTCAGGACTAATTGTTTTTTAATTATTTTAGGTGTAGAAAACTCGTTTGCATACCCGTATTTATTTATAATATGAAACACAGATTATTGTTAGATGTTTACACTCACTTCCCTTGTAATGTACATTCTGATGAACGATTCCGCAATTATCGCTTTTTTTTGCATTGTACGCACATTTTATTTTGTTCTTTTTTTTTATTTATCTTACTTGCTAGACAAAAAATGATTCACTGGATGATGGTAAATTTGGTACTGAGATCTCTAAAGAGTCCGCTTAGTCTTAAAAAGACTACGTATATTATTTTACTGAGGTTTAAAGCGGTACCTCCTTTATCCTGATTTGTGATTGACGGATTACAGTTGCACCCAGTCGGAGTTACCACGTGTGCAATCTGAAATTTAGATTTTTTTTTCAGTAGGAAGGTGGAAATCTTCAAAAGATATCTCAGGACCGATCCAAAGTCATGTCGGATTTTTACCGACTAAAACCACCTCCCACCAGGCCCATATTCCTGTTGATGCCCGAGGAACTTTCTTTTAGATATCCCATCACGGGGCGCGAAGGAGTTGTCCTGTTACTCCGCTCGTCGCGTCGCAACTGCTGCGACGTTACATATAATATCATTTGCTACGGACCATGCCTCTTTTGAAAGCTGCATGTATTCTATTACACCTACCGGAGTAACTGTCCGTCTCATATGTCGCTCCAAAATCGTTCGTGCATCTCGAATCTCATGCACTATGTGAGTACGTGTTCCGCATTTTCTATTTTGGCTTCGCAATACAAGCAGTATTGGTGATTCACATGTTTATACTTGTGCAAGTATTGGCGAAAGTATCCATGGCCTGATATTAGCTGAGTCAGGTGGTAATTCAGCTCTCCATGTTTTCTTTTCACCCATGTTTCTACATCAGGTATCATGGTGTGGGTTCATCTTCCTTTGGTGGAAGAATCCCACCATCGTTGCCATCCACCCGTGTGAGTAGGGCGTTAGAATATACGCACAGCTAGGCCGGCTTGTCGTAAGAGGCGACTAAAGGCCGAATGGTAGCCGGGGTCCCAACGCCCTGTGCGCCCGGTGAAATACCACCCCATCAAGCTTTACGCTCCGCGAAATGGTCTGGAAAAATCCCTGGCCATTTTTCGGAGCTTGGCTGATGGACCGGTTCGAGAAAAGGTTGGTTAGGGTAGTCGGTCCCAAGGTGATATACCACCCCGCCACGCTGTATATTCCGCGATATCGCCGAGAGAAATCTTCGACGGTGTTTCGGATGTGTGGCTGATGGCCCGGACTGACACGGAGATAAGTCATGATGGTACCTTCTGATATAAAGAATTCCGGAGGTAAACTAGTCTTCCATTTGGATACAACGAAACCCGATATCCTTGCCCTGACTGAGACCCAGGTCGATTCGTCAACTGATTCAACATATCTTCGTTGCTCAGGATACGACTTACATTCGAGGTTCCGTTTTAAAGGCGGAGTCTTCGTCTTCGCCCGGTCCAATCTGGTTTGCCAGAGGGTGGATACGTTGGAACCCTATAATATGGACATCATATGGTTGAGGGTCGTGCTGAGGAATTCCGTTAAATTTGTTGTCTTTGTTGGCTTTACCGCTCCCCGAATGACGATCGACCCGCGACATTTTTCGAACGTCTTTCACATACCGTCGACTGAATGCAGATCAATCACCCAGCTTCTGAAATTGTTGTCCTTGGCGATTTTAATGTGCACAATTCCGGCTGGTTGTTACATTCTAACAGAACCGACGAGGGTGGACGGCTGGCGGAGATGTTTGCTGTAAGCCACAACTT
Source organism: Microdon myrmicae (assembly GCA_963931805.1). Taxonomy (NCBI): domain Eukaryota; kingdom Metazoa; phylum Arthropoda; class Insecta; order Diptera; family Syrphidae; genus Microdon; species Microdon myrmicae. The sequence goes on along the minus strand of OZ007496.1, from coordinate 166,301,234 downwards.
GACTCAACTCGCGGGGGAGCCAACGCGAGTGCCGGATGCCCGAGGCGATTATGCGAACACCCTGTTTTTGACATCCGAACCGAGTGTTTATACCGTAGAGGTTTCTGCGCCATTGGGAAACTCAGATCACTGCTTGGTATCTGTCGCGCAAGCACTTGCACATCAATCGAATAACCGGCCTAGGCAGCTTCGCCATGTGTGGAAGTATGGGGCTGCTAACTGGGATGATTTGCGAGATTTCTTCGCATCCTTTCTATGGTCCGAGGTGTGCTTCGGAAACTCCGATGTTGACGCTTGCGCGGAGTCGGTATCAGAGATTATTCTTCCGGGGATGGAGATGTATATTCCACATTCCATCAAACGAAGTTCGTTTAATAAACCTTGGTTTAATAAAAAATGCGAGCAGATTACAGCGGCAAAAAATAGAGCTTTTAAGAAATGGCGCTCCAATTCTACCGATGTTAGCAGAACGAATTTTGTTAGAATCAGAAACGCGTGCAACAATGCGATTGATACCGCGAAGAAGGCTCACAACGACAGGGTGATCAATAAGCTCCTTCGGTGCCCAATTGGTTCGCGCTCCTTCTGGTCAATGGCAAAAGCTGTCAGTGGTAACTTCGCATCCTCCTCTTTCCCTCCGTTAGTGACAGACAGCGGGACGTTAGTCACCAATTCAAAGGATAAAGCTAATGTGTTTGCGAATTTATTTTCCGCGAATTCAAACCTCGGTTCCGGTCGTTTGGAGCCACCTGTGATCGCCCCGGTACGGTCTTCGATGTGGAATGTGAGGTTCCGCCCGTGTGCTATTCAACGCATACTATGTGGACTGGACTGTAGGAAGGTATCAGGCCCGGGCGGAATACCAGCAACAGTCTTTAAGAACTATGCTCCAGAACTGTCGCCGGTTCTTAGCAGACTCTTCCGCTGATCTTATGCACGGATGACCTTTCCTGCCTGCTGGAAAACCGCTCGAGTTCAGCCAATCCTAAAGACGGGAAAAAAGTGTCTCCCACAAAATTACCGTCCGATAGCATTACTGTCTATTTTATCTAAGGTAATGGAAAAAGTCATCAATACAGAGTTAGTTAAGTATTTGGAGTGCAACGGACTTCTGAATGATCGTCAATACGGATTCCGTGGCAGACGGTCCACTGGAGACCTTTTGACACTTATTACCGATATATGGACATCTGCGATTGAATGGCATGGTGAGTCAAGGGCCGTCCCATTGGATATCTCCAAAGCTTTTGACCGCGTCTGGCACGGGGCATTGCTGAGCAAACTTCGTTCATATGGACTTTCCCAACAGCTTTGCGACTGGACGAGGAGCTTCCTCAAGAATCGATCGAGACGGGTTGATGTGGACGGCGAGTGTTCGGATCTGTATCCTGTTAATTCGGGGGTGCCCCGGGGATCTATTTTGGCTCCAACCTTGTTTTTGCTTCACATAAATGATTTGTTGGAGACAACGGATAACAAAGTGTTCAGTTTTGTGGGATGATAGTACGCTTGTTTCCTCTTTTTCGAGTGTTCGGTCGATTGGTGCATCTGCGTCGCATCAGCTGAGATGTAGACAGATTGACTTTCTGAATCAGGATCTAGATAAGGTGCTGCAGTGGGGCAGGGCCAATCTCGTCGACTTTAATGCAGCGAAGACACAATATACAACATTCACAAAGAAAAGTGGATCATCGGTTCCACAGCTGATGATGAATGGCCGGGCACTTGCGACTGGGGAAAGCGTCACGGTCTGTGGGAATGTATCGTGGCATAAACACGTGTCGAGTATCGCCAGGTCAGCCTCAGGAAAACTGAGCTATCTTTTTAGACCCAAGAAATATTTTACTCCGGCCCAACTTCTCCTCCCATATAAATCCCAAATTAGACCCGCGCTCGAATATTGCTCTCATGTTTGGAGCTCGGCTCCTAAACATACCCTCGACCTACTTGAGAGCATACAGAGACGAGCGATCCGCCTGATCGGGGACTCGGCGCTGACGTCGGGACTACAGTCGCTATCACATCGAAGGCGCGTAGCCGACCTCTATCTGTTTCACAGATATTATCACGAGTATTGTTTTCGAAGATTCTTGGTATTGTTCCGCACAATTCGGCTTATATGCGCTCCACAAGACAATCCGACGGTTCGCACCCGTTTGTAGTTCATCTCCCGACGGCACGAACATTCCTGCATCAGAACTCGTTCCGTTACAGAGCGGGGAGCTGTGGAACTCCCTTCCCACGCCAGTGTTCCCGGAGCGTTACAACCTGCAACTGTTCAAAAAGAACTGCAACAGTTATTTGATGGCATCTCGGGGCGCCCACTCGGTGCTATAGGCTCGCCTCTCCCGAGAGAAGTCTAATAAAAAAAAAAAAAATTCTCTTAGGCTTGAGAGCTCTAATTGTGACCGCATTCTTCGGCGATTCTCTTGGGAGACCTCACGCTATGTAGCGTTTTATTTCAGTCTGTGTAGCCTTTGTACATTGTGAAACCATTTTTAAGATATTGTTGTTGTTTTTTGTAAATTAAATTATATAGTTTGAATCTAAGTAATGAATTCTTCTATTTTTAACAGATTCAGCGCCAAAAATTGTTGACTGTATAAAATTCAAAGTTCATGCTAAACTGGATCAGGTCTCTTTGCGTTTGTCTTGTCGAAAACGTAGTTTGGCGTTACTGCAAGTTCAGGATTGCTTCGCTGGTGTGATATTGAAAACTTCCTACACCGAATTAACGTTTCGCCTTAAGAACGTTTTCGTCATCGATTTGAATCCACTAACAGTTCATCCTATTGTAATTAAATTACATCTATGCGTGTCTATTGACCTTCCTTTTAATTTTTAGATATCTGTCGTTTTAGATCTTATCCATAATCGGTGAAGATGCGTTAAAGTGTCAAATAGTGCTGTTTAACACCGAAGAAACATCCATCTATAATTCAGATGATTTGAAAATTGATGCTACTATTGGCTGCATGAGAATTGTGTTCCTTAATTGGTTTGTTACCTCGGTGCTGGTAAGTACATTGGGCATTTAGTGATATCGGCATAATCTTCAATAATATATTTGCATATTTATATTTAAAGTCATTTCTGAATTGCTTCCAAACAGCACAGGACGCGTTAATTAACGCTAGTGCTGCGGCTGCTGATGCAGCTAAACAAAATGCAATTAACGCATACGAAAAAGCCACTCGAATAAAAATGAATATAAAAATACATGCTCCCGTCATTATAGTACCAATAGACTCTTCAAGTACAGATGCTATTTCATTAGATTTGGGTTTCTTGAAGCTCAGTAATACTACGAACGATATCGTAAACGAATCGGTAAGAGATCTGCCCACTGATACTAATTTTGTGCAGTGTATGAAGTCCTTAAAATAAAATAAATTCTTTTGCAGATGCATACTCGATCAGTGCTAATAGATGAAATCCGGCTCGAATTAACAAATTTAACAGTATCTAAAATTGATTTTCAAAGTCACAACATTTCAAAAGAGGAAATTAGGAATTTCTACGATGATTACGAAACACACTCGTCCGTCAGAGATATAAATGAAAAATGTAACTTTCAAGAGTATTTGATTAATATAAATATCAAAATATAACTAATTTCATTCTTTTGATGCAGTGTATGGCGTTAAATCATACAAACACGTTTTGAATCCAATTAGCTTTGTCCTGATTGTAAAACGAAATTTAATGAGTTCTTGGTGCAAAGATTATCCTGAAATTGATGTGTCCGGACACCTGAGACCCATTAAGGTTTGTTGTTGTTTAATGAAAATTTTAATTACTAATTAACAAACATTTCAGTTAAATATATCTAACAAAGATTATGTTCTTATTATATCGATCTTGAGTAAAAACTTCTCTGAGGGACAACAAGAATTTAAAAAGCCACCAACAGAACATTTGAAATGTGACGAAACTACTACAGTAGAAATCTACACCAAATCAAGTAAAGTATCTTATTTATTATCTTTATATCTAATCGTTTATTTACTAAACAATTAAGGTTTTCATGTTAATTTAAAAATACTCATTTATTTTGTGTGAATCACTAGCTCGAAAAGCGTGGTCGAGATTCATTTGCATTCGACAGTCGCCTAATACTTCTGATTCTAAGTGTGTCTATTTTCTGACTGTTTCAAACACTATCGATTTACATGAATTCATTTTTGTAAGTTCCCAACAATTAGTTTCCGATATCTGATTTTGTTGATAGCAAATTTTGGCCCAAGTAATATGAAAAGAAGACAGAAAAGGAGACAAGGTAGTACCGATGGAAAATCCTTTATTAATACGTTGTCGGGAAAACAGTAAATTGTTAGTAATTAATATTGTAGTTATATTGTCGGTGTGTCCCACAATGTTCGTCCGATGAAAAAGAGAAGAAAGAGTGATTTCCAAAGGGACGTTGCATATGTGGACTAAAGATAGGCATTGTTGGAGTTCGTTAAATTCAATCGTTGTCAACAGGTACGGTATATGTCGCGTGAAAGTCGGAAGTATATCGACAAGAATAATACTTCAAACAGATTATGTTTACTAGTTTTACTATTGTAGCTTAACCCATTCACTGCCAACTGGGAGATATCTCATAGTAAGCACATGTTCTAAAACGGCCAGCTACAACATATCTCGTACTTTGGGGGGCAATCTTAGATTGATTACGAATATATATATATATATATATATATATATATATATATATATATATATATATATATATATATATATATATTTTTTTTTTTTTTTATTTATTATTTATTACAATGTAAGTAAATTACATAGTAACTTAAATCTAGTAGCACTAGCAACTAAGGCTTTCGGCTAGCTTTTGTCTGTACATTTTTTTATTTTTTTTGTCTGTACATTTTTTATTTTTTTTTTTTCAGATCTTATTTTGTAACTTAACTAGGGTTAGTAATTTGTAGATTTTGTCAATGTTGGGTGAAGTTGGCTTGGAGATGATGTTGATGATGTCGTCTTGAAAATGTAGTTGAGCCAGGGTTTTCATACCCACGCATTCTAATAGTATGTGTTTGGATGTTAATCTGGAATTGAAACTGCAAATATGACAGGTAGGTGGGTTCATTTTGTTGGTGATAAGCGAGTGTCCAAGGCGTAGACGGAGGAAGCATTTGATTTTTTGCACTGACGATGTTGTCGGGTAGATGGTTGGTTCTCTTTTGTTATTTATTGTTTTGTAGATGTGGTTGTACTTTGCCCATTCCGGTTTTTCTATCTTTTGGAATTCCATTTTAAAGTACCTATCGATGTCTTTATTGTTGTGCACATAGAAGGTGGTTAACGGTTCTCTTATAGCCAATTTGGCAGCTTTGTCGGCTGCTTCGTTGCCGCTTATCCCACTCTGACTAGGAACCCAGAGCATTTTGATTTTGGTTTGCTTCTGGATTAGCTTATCCTGAATCAGATTGATCACTTTGATTTTGTTGTTTGGGTTTTGGATTGTTTGGATGGTGGATAGGCTGTCGGTGCAAATTAGTGTCTTCTTTTTCTCCACTAGTTTGAATGCTTCGAGGACTGCTGTTGCTTCGCTTGAAAAGATGGAACAAAATTCAGGTAGCAAACCTTTTTTTAGCACTGTATTATTATTGTTTACTATTGCGAATGATGTTCCTTCTTTTGTTTTGGAACCATCGGTGAAAAGTAACTCCCATTCCCGGTGTTGGTTCTTAATTAATTGGAAGTGTTGCTGGTATACCAAGCTGTTTGTTGTATTTTTAGGGAGCTGCGATAAGTCCTCTATGATACATTCCGTTGGTAATAGCCATGTCGGGTAATGCGTTCGTCGTCGTTGTGGTTTAGTTACTACATGGAGCTGTTTAGCCAGCTCTATTGCCTCTCTTAGTGCCGAGGTGAATTTCAGAGGACGTTTTCTCCTAAGTATCTGTTTGACATCGTCTAGGATGGGGGTTGCCGACATTGCGGGAAATTTGCCAGCTAATTTCGATAATAGCTTTTTTTTCTGTTTTCTATGGATGGGAGTCCGCTTTCCGCCAGTATATTAATAATTGGGGTGGTACGAAATGCCCTTGTGCTTATTCGGGCTGCTGCGTGGTAGGGAGATTTGATCATCTGTAAAGTTGTTTTGCTGCAGTTGCCGTATATAGGTAGCCCATAGTCTATTTTAGATAACAGGAGTGCTCTAGTGATAGTGATTAGTGTGTTATTATGCGTCGAGCCATTTTTACAAGACAGGTATTTAAGAATATTTAACCTTAAATATAATTTTTTCTTAAGAGCTAAACAATGATTCTTAAAATTATATTTACAGTCGAATTGTAAGCCGAGAATTTTTAATGTGTCGACATTACTGATCATAGCGTTTTCAAAATTTACTCTATCAGGTTCTTGTTACAATTTTTTTTTTTACATATGTGTAACATTTTGCTTTTTTCCTTCGATATTTTTGATCCAGAACGGTTACACCATATTTGAATGTCACATAGAATATTTTCGAATGTTTTACTAGCTACTTTTAAGTCGTTAACATTAGTGAAAATGATAAGGTCATCGGCGTAGAGGCAATGTTTTACAATTTTATATTTCGAGATTATACTATTTAATTCTTCAAACGCTATTTTAAATAGTACTACTGATAACGGTGACCCTTGAGGGATACCCGTTTTTACATTATGGACATCAGAAAATACGCCGTTGGCTTTGATTCTAAACTTTCTATTATTTAAAAAGGACCTAATAAAGTTGAACATGTTGCGTCCTATTTTCCATTTTTGTAGAGCTTGGAGGATAATGTGTGGACCGATCCGGTCGAAGGCTTTTTCGAAGTCTATTGATAGAATGGAAGTATGTTTTTTGCAGGAATGAGCGGAGATAACGTAGCTATCAATGTGGAGAAGTGCGTCCATCGTTCCCCTACTTTGTTTAAAGCCGACTTGTTGGATACTTATGAAGTTATATTTTTCCAGGTACCAGTTCAGTCTCTTAGCAACAATTTTTTCCAGTAATTTTCCTGGGCAAGGTAGTAGAGCAATGGGGCGTAAACTGCTGATTGTGTCGGTTGTGGAGTTTGGCTTTGGCAGAGGAATAATAGTGGCTATTTTCCACATTTGAGGTATGATGCCTGTCATGAATATGGAATTAAATAGATTTAGGAGGCGATCTTTGACAATCTGTGGACTATGTTTTAGCATTTGATTGTCGATTCTATCGAATCCTGGAGTTTTTCCTTTTGTGGTATGAAGACTAGATTCTAGTTCTATATGGGTTATGCGGGCTTCGATAACTTTGTTACAGGGGTTACTGGTGTTGCTCAGGGGTGTTGGTTGCACTTCTATTTGGTTTTTGGCGGTATAGAAATCTGGGTGAAAATTGAAGTTGGTGGGCGTATTTGCCCAAAACTCGGCCAAGTATTTGGCTATTTTGCCAGGACATGTAAGTATGTTGGATCCTGTGTTTATTGATTTAATATTGGGTGGCTGTAGCTGGCTGTCAGTGTTTTTATGTCAGTCCATATCTTTTTTGAGGTGGATGTTGCATTTAATTTTTCCGTGAAGGACTGGAAGGCTTTGGCCTTCTCAACTTTAGCTGTTCTTCGGAACAGGGCGTTAAGCTTTTTGTAGCGTATTAGGTGTTGGTCGGTTGGGTGTTTCTTAAAATGTTTCCATGCCGACTGCTTTTCTGCGCGTAGTTTTGCCAGATCTGCATTCCACCATGGTACGACTGATTTATAGAGTCTTTTTGTTGTCTGTGGGATGGAGCCATTGGCGGCTGTGCGGATGGCTTTTGTAATAATTGCTGTTTCTTGGTTTATGTTAGTTTTAGTGCTATGGAGATTAACGAATTGTGTGCTAATTATTTGGAATTTGTTCCATTTGCTCGGTCAGATTGGAACTTGGGGAGGAGTTTGATCTTTTTCTTATTGCCGTTGCCAGTCGAGACAGAGATTTTAATCGGGAAGTGATCGCTTCCATGCAGATTGTCTAATATTTCCCAGTTAGTTATGGGAGAAAGTTGGGATGATATTATGGAAAGGTCTACGTTTGTAAAGGTTTTGTGTGTGGAAAAGTGGGTTGGCTTGCCGTTATTCAGTATTGCCAAGTGGGATTGTAGCAAAAATTGTTCAACGATTTTCCCTCTTTTGTTTGTTGTTCGTGATCCCCATATTGGACTCCATGCATTGAAATCCCCCACTAGGAGTATTGGTGTGTGCATGTTCTTAATTATGTTATTCAGATCCGCTAGATTGAATGGATGGTTGGGTGGGATGTAAATTGAAATAACAGTTAAACTTAATTTAGCTGTAAGTTCGATTGCGGTAACCGAGAAAGGGGAAGTAATGCTGAGGTGTCTAGGGTTAAGGGCCCTATGTATTAGTATACCGGACCCTTGTTTTGAGGAGTTGTTTCCTGTGAGGTTGTTGAAGTAGGCTTCATATTCCCTAGGCACTTTAGCATTTGAGGACTGGGGTAAGTGAGTTTCTTGCAATGCTATGATCGCTGGTTTTAGTTCCTTTATAAGGATCTGTAGTTCGTGATAGTTATTGTGGAACCCATTTAGGTTCCACTGAAGCATAATTAGATCGTTTGGGTTGTTGTTAGTGTTTGTTGTGGTGTTCAAAGTGGGGGAGTCAATATAACGGTGGTTGGTTATCTGACTCCGCGCCACACAGCTCGTTTCACTCAGTTGCCCAATCCGCTCGGATTGGTTTGAGTGAAAGTCGCCCTGTGCCGCGGAGTCAATGTGTTGGTGACAGAGATTAGGATCATATCTTTCCATGATCAGGTAAAGGGAAATTTTCTGGTGAGTCTAAACGGGATTTTTGCATTTCTGCTGGAGTGTGTTTCGATTTGTTTGTGTGTGTTTGAGTTTGTATGGGAGAAGCGTTTTGTGTTTTGTTTTTTATTGTGTTTTGTTGTACGATAGGGTGTTTTCTCTTTTCTATTTCCTTTAAGGTTGCGTAAGAGGTGGAGGGAAATATATGTGTTTCTTTGGTAGCAGTTTTGTTTACGGGCATTGGGTCTTGTATGGGTTTTGTTGGGACTGAATTGGTACCAGTTGGTGTTTTTATTGCGGAAGTGGTTTTCTTTATTTGTTCCGAATAGAGAACATTATTTGTTGATTGTATGGGATTTTGTTCTCTGTATATGCGTTTAGCGTCGGATAGGGATGTTTTATTTTTTGTTTGTATTATTAAAATTTGTTGGTATTGCATATATTTTGGGCATGTGGAGGAAGATGCCGGGTGCGGGCCTTGACAGTTTGCACAGGTTGTTCTATTGCATTCGGTTTCAGGGTGCGGTGGAAGATTGCATGTATGGCATGCCGTTGTATTTTTGCACCATTTTGCCATGTGGCCTAGTAATTGGCATTGTCGGCAACGCATAGGCATCGGAATGTATTCCTTGACCTTGGTATTGTACCAGCCGATTTCAATTGTTGTTGGTGGTCGAAGACGGTCAAATGAAAATAGCATTAGGCCCGTGGACTTCCTTTCTCCATTCATCATTTTGGTGAATTTAAACACATCAACAATGCCTTGGGAACTCATTTCTCTTGTTATATCAGGTTCTGGGACGTTTATAAGACAGGGGGCGTAAACAATTCCTTTAGAGACGTTTAGTTTGGGGTGTAGTCTTATGTCGACCGGACAGATTGATTCGAATCGTTTGGATTGGATGAATCTATCTGCTGTATCTTGGTCTTTGGCTAGAATTAGTATGGAACCATCTCTAAGCAGGGTGATTCTTTCGTACTGTGTACTAATAGAATCAATTATTTTCTTCAGCACAAAGACGTTAACAGATGTTAGTGGCCTTGAAGCATCGGTTGGGTGAATTTGAATAAACCGAGGTGTTTTTGAAGTTGCTTTGTTCGGCAAAGCAGGGAAATCAAAAGACAATGGGCTGTCGGATTGTCTTTTCTTTTTTGTTGGCACGTTGGTTGCAGAGCCTGAGAGTGAGCATTCTCCCAGTTCTAGGAACCTGTTGCCGGTATGCTGGCCTGGCCCTAGGGCCATATTTTGGGTTTCTTACCTGATGTGTCCTTGTTGTCTTTTGTTTGTGAATTTTTAGGAGTTTTATCTGTTGTCAAAAATTGCTTTCGAAATACTTTTACTTTTTAAACAGGTAGTCACTTCACTTTTTAACTGGCGCACTGTTAAACTGGTGTTCTCTGTAAGAGAGTTCGCGGGTGACTGTATATATATATATATATATATATATATATATATATATATATATATGTACAACAGGTGTACAACTTTGCTTCCGCCGTTTTTTTCCCAAATTCGACGCTTTATTGTAAAAAACTGGTTATACATTTATGATTCAAAGTATTGTCCATCGCTGGCCACCACTTTCTCCCATCTTTCGGGCAGCATACGAATCCTCCGTTGAAAAAACTGGTCATCTTTTGAATCGATCTACGAATCGATCCAATTTTTTACCTCTTCATAAGACTGGAAGTGCTGGTCAGCCAGGCCGTGTGCCATTGATCGAAACAAGTGATAGTCCGAGGGAGCAACGTCTGGAGAATACGGCGGGTGGGGTAGGACTTCCCATTTCAAAGTTTCCAAGTATGTCTTGACCACTTTCACAACATGGGGTCGAGCATTGTCATGCTGTAAAATCACCTTATCATGTCTCTCGTTGTATTGCGGCCGTTTGTCTTTCAATGCTCGGCTCAAACGCATTAATTGCGTTCGATAACGATCGCCTGTGATTGTTTCAGTCGGTTTTAAAAACCCATAATACACTACGCCGAGCCGGTCCCACCAAATACTGAGCATGACCTTGGAACCGTGGATATTCGGTTTGGCCGTCGACGTGGAAGCATGGCCCGGATATCCCCATGATTTTCTGCGCTTGGGATTATCATAATGAACCAATTTTTCGTCCCCAGTCACAATGTGATGCAGAAATCCCTTCCGTCTTTGCCTTGCAAGCAGCTGTTCACAAACACACAAACGCCGTTCAACATCTCGGCTTCAACTCGTACGGCACCCAATTTCCTTGTTTCTGAATCATTCCCATGACTTTCAGGCGTTTTGAAATGGCTTGTTGTGTCCAATGATCCTGCCAATTCTTGTTGCGTTTGACACGAGTCTTGATCAAGTAATGCCTCCAATTCTGCATCTTCGAAAACCTTCTCTCTTCCACCGTCATGCTGGTCTTCGACGTTAAAATCGCCGTTCTCGAAGCGTTGAAACCACTCTTGGCACGTTCTTTCACTAATAGCGGCCTCACCATAGGTATTTGAGAGCATCCGATGAGCCTCAGCCACAGATCTCTTCATATTAAAGCAGAAAATTAAAACTTCCCGCAATGACGAGAATTTGGCTCGTAAGCTGACATGTTTAATCGAGGATAACTTTCTGACGCAGACACAAAACGACTAATATTTCGATGGCGTTATGTTTACAAATACCTAAGGTTATTGTATGACATCTATGATCTATTTATTTCAACTACCCTTACCGCTGCAGCCATCTATTGCAAAACGGCGGAATCAAAGCTGTATATATATATATATATATATATATATATATATATATATATATATATATATATATATATTTTTTTTTTATTTATTTTTTTTTTTTTATTTTTTTTTTTTTTTAATAATAATAATATTAGACTTCTCTAGGGAGAGCCGAACCTATAGCACCGAGTGGGCGCCCCGAGATACCATCAAATAACTGTTGCAGTTCTTTTTGAACAGTTGCAGGTTGTAACGCTCCGGGAACACTCGCGTGGGAGGGGAGTTCCACAGCTTCCCCGCTGTGTAACGGAACGAGTTCTGATCCAGGGATGTTCACGCCGTCGGGAGCTGAACCACAAACGGGTGCGATCCGTCGGATTGTTTTGTGGGGCGCATATAAGCCGAATTGAGTGGAACAATACCAAGAATCTCCGAAGAACAGTACCCGTGATAATATCTGTAAAACAGACAGAGGTCGGCTACGCGTCTTCGATGTGACAGCGACTGTAGTCCCGACGTCAGCGCCGAGTCCCCGATCAGGCGGATCGCTCGTCTCTGTATGCTCTCAAGTAGGTCGAGGGTATATTTAGGAGCCGAGCTCCAAACATGAGAGCAATATTCTCAATACACAGTCTCTGTACGAACAAAGTAGAATCTTAGAACAAGATAGGGTGTGATCCCATGGAAAAGAGAAATCACCTGGAAAAGAGAGGATACCGAGGGAAGGTGAATTTAAGAGAATAGAAAGAACAACTGGATGAGTTTCCCTTTCATCGGGAAAGTTTTAATTAGTCAGTCCAGTGATAACATTCGCCGCGTGAGGATCCGCGACAGTACAAGAAAACGGTCAAGAGTGTGTCGGCGCGAGTGTTCCAATAAAAAAAGAAAAATTAAATAAAATAAAAATCCAAGAAAACAACATTAAAAGTGACTCTTTCGTGGACAGTGTTCGGCGGAACACATTGATAAAAACCGCTAAAACGGTACGCCCAATCACTTCTAGGTTTGGCGAACTACTACCGGAAATTTGTACAACATTTTTCCAGGATAGCACGCCCCTTAACGATTTTGGCCGTACCTTAAAATTTACGTGGTCAGACAAATGCCAACGGACATTTGAGACAATAAAGGGAATGCTGGTTTCGCGGCTACTGTTGGTCTATACAGACTTTACCAAACCCTTTAACCTGATCACGGATACGAGTAATGAAACACTTGGATCTGTGCTGTCTCAAGGCGAGATAGGCAAAGACCAGCTTATCACCCACGTATCTTGAATAGGGCGAAAAGGAATTACTCCATTATTGAGAAGGAGTTCTTAGCCATTGTGTGGGAGGCTAAAACTATCCGCTGCTATCTACAAGGTCGTCGATTTAGGGTGTACACGGACCACGAATACGTCCGTTAGTCAAATTGACCCCTGTCTGTAGAAGTAGGTATATAAGAGATGTCCGAAAACTTAGTGTTAATATAATTAGACGTTTTACGGCACTTATCATATGTGAGAAGTCCATAGCCAAAAAAATGGACCCGTTGAAAATTCTACAATGGTGTTAGTCGTTAAAGGATTATAATGCTTAGGTTTTACACGAAGAGGTATGTCGTATGTATTTGTTCCATCAAAGAAACTTTTTTTACATTACTTTTTAACACTAAATAAAATTGGAAATTAATGTGCCCACTAAAAAATTCTATCTCGGAATTTATACAAAATTTAGATGAAAACGCACCATCACCTATTCGAAAGGATGCCATACGCAAAAGTCAAGCTACAAAATCAGTCATTTCAACTGAAAAACCAAAAATATATGAGCAATTTAAATTCAGCTTTCAATTTGATGGTATAATTTTGAAGCTTGATCAAGGTAAGTCCTACTAACTAGTATGACATTGTTTTCAATCGTATATATCATCTGAACAGAAAACGGTGATGATTTTGCCGAGTTCGGTATGCATTTCCTTTCTTTGAAAGGCAAGATGTTAGTCGATGGAACACTAAGTACATCCATAGTTTTGTGTGATATACAAATTGAAGATAAGCGACCAGATTTGAAGAGCAGTATAACCAAGTAAGCTAATACTAACACATTTTATCAAGTATTAATTTATGTATTCCTTAATAAGGTACCTATGTCGGAAAGATTGGAAACCACTAGAGCCTAGCAGTAGTCATGAGTCGCATATATCCGAAAACGTACGAGAATCTAAGAATTATATGATTGAACTTACATCGATAATTAAAGAAAACGATACTTTTGGTATAATACGAGATGTTTTCCCTAGTCACTGGGTGATCTAACGAATTTACTTACAGTTGAACTTAGAATTTGTGGATTTGATCTGATAATAACTATTGACTTTCTAATGCAATTGGCCTACTTCTTTACCAATCCAGAACAAATCGATAACGACACGATGGCAATGAAGGCTAGCGCCAAAGCACCAAAAAGTTAGTTTAATCCCGCAAACATTATTAAGAGAATGCAAAAAGATCTATTTAATTTGTATGATTTTTCATAAACAGAAACAGTGGCTGTAGTTGAAGATAAACCAGTTGAAAAAAATTTAAATTTGCTGTTATACATCGAGGAACCTGACATTATACTTATAGAGAATTTGGAGGATTTTCACACGAATGCTATAATTTTTAACGTACATTTTATAATTTACTGTTTTGGCTAAATATTAATTCGTTATTGTTTTAGGCTCAGGTACGTTTGAATTACCGCGCCTTGAATGAAAAGCAAATTATAAGTGGACAAATAGACGGATTGAGGATGTACATGTGCGCCTTTATGCCAGAGAAAAGAGAAACAACGAAACATTATATACTCCATCCCTGCGTTATTAGTGTCCAGGGTTCAACACCGGATGAGGAAGGATTACATATAAATATAAAATCAACGGACATCATTGTCAATGTATCACCCGCCGCGATTGAGCTTTTGAACAAAGCCTTGACGACAATGGCACTTTCGCGAGCCGAAAAAGTAAACAGACTTTCAAGGGATATAGATTATAGTGATATATGGGATAAGAGTACATATTCAGAGAAGGAATATTGGTTCTTAGTCGGTAAAGTATAAGCTGTTAAATTTTTTGGAATTGTAAATGTATTTAAGATTTGTAACATTGCAGATCCGGCGAGTGAGGTTTTGGAAGTTCAAGATTTATTAATGGAGCAACCTGCAAAGAAGACTGAGAAGTGTATTTTAGAAGTGCCTTCTATTTCGTTTGTCTTTGAGACGGGTGTGGGATATTATACAACGCCCATGGTATCTGCAGAAACAAAATTATTAGCGACCGTAACTAATTGGAGCCATAATGTAAGTTTTCTATTAGTAAATAAAACTTTTCTTAACACTAGAAAGACTGAAACTTAGTATATACCTCTATTGCCCCAAAGCGGCCAAAATGACTACTTTGTGAAACAATAACTAATGCGTATAATAATTTATTTAAAATTAGTATTTAATATTCTTTTACATTATTTAAAGTTTTATATTTTATTATTAGTAAATATTACGTTATAAAGAAAATTTATTGCACTTGAAAAAAAAAAAAAAATACACTTTATACATTATTCATCATCATCGGCACTACAACCAGGATCCGGTCTTGGCCTTATTTAACAAATCTCTCCACCGGTCCCGATTTCGAGCCGATTTCATTCAGTTTGGCACTCCCATAGCTTCAAGGTAGATCGCGTACAACTCATAGTTGTAGCGTCTCCGGAATCATCCTACCTCACATATGGGGCCAACAATTCTCCTTAAGACCCTCCTCTCGAACGCTGCTAAGTGTTCAGAGTGCCTTTTATTGAGCACCCAGGTTTCGGATCCATACATGAGTACTGGTAAGACCATGGTCTTGTATAGTAGCAGCTTGGATGTTCTAGATAAATTTCGGGATTTAAAGAGACTTGATAGACCATTGTTGGATTTGATCAACAGTTCGCGTGTTTCTTCTCCCATATTGTTATCGGCTGATACTATTGACCCAAGATAGTTAAAGGATTGCACTATTTCAAATTCATGCTCCACTATCCTGATAGTTTGACCAACGTTAGGTCTTCTCTTCGCAGAAGTTGCCACCATGTACTTAGTTTTCCCCTCATTAATGTGCAGTCCCAGTTTTTGTGCCGCCTGCTCGATCTGGGTGAAGGAGTCCTGTACAACCGAATCGGTTCTACCGATGGTATCGATGTCATCTGCCTAGGCAAGTATCTGGCTGGACTTGGTGATAATAGCCCCTCTAGTTGTGACTCCAGAGTCACGGATCGCTTTATCCAACGCCAGGTTGAAAAGGAGGCAGGCCAGATCGTCCCCTTGTCGGAGTCCATTAAAGATGTTTATTGGTTTCGACAGCAATCCCGCTATTTTTACTTGACTAGTTACGTTGGTCATGGTCAACGTACAAAGTCGTATCAATTTGTTTGGAATGCCGAACTCTCTCATTGCATTATATAGTTCTACCCTGTCTATGCTGTCGTAGGCGGCCTTAAAGTCTATAAATAGATGATATAATGGAATCTTAAAGTCCTGACACTTTTCCATCGCCTGCCTAAGGGTGAATATCTGACCAATCACTGATTTGCCTGGGATGAAGCTGATATTGACCAATGATGGCTTTAGCGTATGGGGCTATCCGACCTTGTAGGATAGTGGAGATTATCTTATAGGCGGTAGTCTATATATGTTATACTCCTATAGTTGCTGCACAGTGTGATATCTCCCTTCTTATGTATAGGGAAAATTATACCACGACGCCAATCTTCCGGCATCTCCTCTTACTCCCATACGTGCAGCACGATCTCATGAATTGCGTGATGTAACGCTGACCCTCCTTGTTTGATCAGCTCAGCTGGTATGCCAGCAGCTCCAGGGGCTTTATTTGATTTGAGCTGTCTTATGGCTTTTAATATTTCCTCAATGCTTGGTGACGGCAGCATTTCATTTTGATCTTGCGTTGGTGGAGCCTCCAATTCTTCTGTGAGCTGACCATTTAGCAATTCATTAAAGTGCACTTCCCATTGCTCCAGAATGCTTTCAGGATCGGTGATCAGATTACCCTCTTTATCCTTGCAGTAAGTGCAGCGTGATGTGTACCGCGTCATACTCCGGATTGTTTGGTAGAACTTCCGCGGCTGGTGCGGACCTTGCTCTCTACTTTTCTCTATTTCACAATCACAGGTTTTTTCCCAGGCACTTTGCTTTTGTCTGTGAAGCCTTTTTTTCAGAGTTTCTGACCTCTTTGTATTTCTCCTCGCGTACCCACGTCCTATGAGACTGCTGCATTGCTCGGCGTGCAGAATTCTTACGCTCAGGTGCTAGTTTGCACTCATCATCAGAAAGGAGGTCTCTGATTCGATCACCGCAAGGGTACGTGATCTTTCTTGTTGCCTGACCGTGGCAACAAAAATCGACACAAATGAAAAATCAAAGAAAGCATAATAGGAAGCAGCTGCATCTGAACCGTGGTTTGTCCGTCCGTAGGGCGACTTGGAGTATTGGTTGTTGGTATACCCACACTACAACGATTGAGCGTCGCATCGATGCTGAATTCTTCATTGCATATTATAATGCTGAAAGATTGGATTTTTGGCAGCCTGACGCGAGATGCTCGAGCAAGTTTTTGTCGGTTAGACATAACTTGGGATGACTTTGAATAAGTCGTGTGAATACACTGCACACGTGTTATGGCAGTGCACGTATGTTGGCAAGGGGCACCGATTGGTTTCCCTGGTGTGTGTTGCATGTTGGGTAATCCGTTTCTTGGAATTAATGTTATGCAACACATAAGCGAACGTTTCTTCGTTTAGGGGAATTTTTGGCTGTTGTCCCATGGTACTGCAGTAAATGCTTATGCCACGTTTTTAGGTTTTTGGTTATGTTGGATAATATATTGCAGTGTATGTGGGGGCGACTATTTCGTAGCTCCCGTTCGTTCGATAACATAGGGTTTGCTGTGGCGTCGTTTCGGCATTTACACTTAGTGGCTCCCAATTACCACTCGATAGTCACCATAGGGTCGTCGGGTTTCCGTGGATGGACACCTATCAAATATAAATGGGGTTCACCTGTCTCTGTCCACAGCTCCGGCTGTTTTGATGTTACAACAAGGGGCATCTGTTGCCGAGCCAAGATAAACCAGCTCCCGCTTCCAAATTCTCCTCACAGCCAGCACCCGAACAAACGAAAAGGAAATTGACTTGCACAAGATAACAAAATTTTCGCTTTATTTCCGACAACGAGATTTTCACAAGGTCGTAATTTCCAATTTTTGCAAATACTTAACAACAATTTAATTATTATGTCTTACTGGTTCATGTCTCTTTTCCGTATTTTCTCTTTTTCCTTTCTTTGTTTTTGCTAATTTTTTATTTTCTGTTACTTCTCATTTTTACCGATCTTAATCCAACTTTATTTTTACCGATCTTAATCCAAATTTTCGTTTATTTTTTTTTTGTCCTCCCACTATGCCGGTCTCTCCGCTCACAATCGCCGCCAGTTTGTATAAGTGAGATGTACAGCTTCCTATTGGACTCGGGCTTTTCAACCACTTACGAGTTTAACTCAGGCTTCTTCGAATCCTGTCCGCAGCGCCAGTTGTGACCCTTACGGCCACAAAACTCACAGCAACACTGGACACTAAAAATCCTCGCATTCGACGCCGCTGGCCCTTCGTTCTCAGCAGATGGCCGCGGTTCCCGACGAGCTCCCCTCCGAGCTTGCGACCGCCGATGGGGTGACCCATCCAGCGCGATTCCGCCCTGCTGCCCTCTACCCCCGTATGGAGTCTGGGGTTCGCGCGCCCGTGTACGACGATCTCGGCAGTCCACTATATCGTGGCCATACCCCCAGCACTCGCGACAGAAAGGAGTGTTTCTTCTCTTCAGACAATCGTCATATACATGACCTCTTATCCCGCAAAGACTACAGGTTATCTGGGATTCCAGGGGGTGCGCCGATTGATGACCGGATCCCGGGCCTGATTAGCCCGACCCTGAGGCACATACACTCCCTGATCCGAGCTCTGCGACACTCCACTCCGGCTCGAGGAAGGCATTGTGTTTGACCACGCTCCCTCGCCAGAGGAGGCCGTAGTATAGGCACCAGCATCCCTCCGATAATCACGGGGCTCGTACGACCGCTTCTGAGTGAAACTATCTTCCTCCCGTCGGCGACTGTATTGCTCTTCGGTGGCAGGAAACACGAATGACACCGCTCGTGGGTTAAAGTCCGACAAAAACGGCGCCGGCGCCGTGGGGCATTCTTTAAAAGTGGAGGGGGGGCATCTATAAACGTCGAGGAGTGGTCCGGTCCAAAAGCGAATGATCCTGACGTCTGATCGGCGATCCCGTGCCGTGCATCCACAAACAGGTCCTCATCCTGTCGGAACATCTCCTTCTAGTACGCTCAAACCCGGTCAGATGGTCTACCATACTACGAAACGGGACATCACCCAACGTGAGGAGGAAGTGTGTTAGTCCGTCCTCCCTTATGCCTCTAACCAACACCGGCTTGGCCATTCCCTCGAGCTGGCTGGCGAAGACGGACCTACCCTGCCGACTGCAGTAGCGTTCAGCGGCCTCCTCACGCCGTACCACGGCCTGCTTCACTCGGGAAACGAAACTCGTGGCATCCTCGGCGGGAAGTTGTCGCATTTTGGAAAGTTGCGCGCACAACTCCCCATACGACACTCTGGGCTCAAAGGCCTCTCTGAGACGCTGTTCCGCTTCAAAAAAGGTCGCGGGTAGCCGCTCCTCGAGCATACGATAGGCCTCGCCGCTCAGTCTAGAGGGCAGCCACCGGAGGAAGATATGTTCCTCTTCCACCGCCAGACAATCCAAGGTCCTCTTGCAGCCCTTGAGAAACAAAGAGAGTTTCTCGACTGCACCTGGACCTTCCTGTCCCGAAAACATGGGGACCGCCTTCGATACAAGGTCGAAGACCCTGTCCGTGCTCAACATAGGACATGGTTGCGGGCCCAATTTAACATGGGAGGGCATTGGTGTGTCCCTCATGCTCCCAACACTTGCTTTCTAACAAGTGGGGGGCGTCGGTGAGGGCTCGTCCAGGAATTCGTCGCGCGAATCATGGAAGGCCTCCGGGTACACCTCGGCACACGGCGCCTCGGGAAGCATCTCGGGTTGCGCTCGGGCAGGGGTGCCTTCCCGGCCCTCCTGCCGCTGTCTCGTCAGCGTCTACGAGCAGACGTCACCTCAAAAGCGCAACATACAACGCTAGAAACGAACAGACCCACTCCGAGGGGCCACAACAATGTACCAAAGAAATC
Organism: Microdon myrmicae; assembly: GCA_963931805.1. Taxonomy (NCBI): domain Eukaryota; kingdom Metazoa; phylum Arthropoda; class Insecta; order Diptera; family Syrphidae; genus Microdon; species Microdon myrmicae. Next base: position 166,281,461 of record OZ007496.1, on the reverse strand, counting down.
GAACCTAGCCACAGCAACAAAACAGCAGACCGCGCGAGAGTAACCTCAGCACAAGGGACAAACACCGCCCAAGAAGAATAAAAAAGAAAAAAAAATTATTCCTCACCTAATAGGAAGATGCAACGCGCAGTTAAATTAACAACAAAATATCAACACCGAATACAACGCGTCGACAAAAAGACAGAAAAGAAGAAACACGGTTCCAAAAAAAAATAGAGATCGATCAAGGTCACAAACAATACCACACTATTTAACCGAAAAATTTCCAGCAGACATCTGTTACACAATGTAAATAAATCAAATATAATAATAAACAACAACTAATAAGCAAGATCAGGAATATTAACTTAAAGGTAAAACCAAAACAATGCTACAATAATTGATACAAGATTTCCAATTAAAACAATAAAAATAAATAAATAAAGAAATAACAAATATTGAACAATTTAGAGAGAAAAGAAAAAAAAATTCTTTCGTTTGTTCTTTTTGCTAATTTTTTATTTTCTGTTACTTCTCATTTTTACCGATCTTAATTCAACTTTTCGTTTATTTTTACCGATCCTGTCACAACTTTTCCGCTTATTTTTACCGTCGCCGCACCTCTAACCCCTTTTTTCTCCTTTCTTCTCAAGAAATTGTCACAACCTTATCTCTTCCTCCCATCACCGTTCTTCGAATATTCATCTTCGACGGCGGTCGACTTCGAAACTAGCCAAAGCCACCACCGCCGAAAGAAAACTGGGCTTATACGCCGCCAGTATTTATTTTATTTAATTATCTTAGGCGATGGGAAAGATAATTACGTAACAGTTATGCTGCCAATGGCATGAAAAACCAAGTTAGATGGTGCATTGTCTGTCTGCGATGATAAATTCACACAATGCATCCGTTACCTGTGTTATGCCCTCGGGGAGGGGCACCTTTGCGGGAGGTAAAGGCGCACGGAAAGGGGTTGAGGTTGGCGTTATGCGTAGATGCAGGCGAAATTGTGGCTGGTTTAGCGGGTTGGTTCTCAACGTGGCATAGAGAACCCTCACAGAACCACTGGGGGTGTTAAGCCGTTGCAGTAGATCCGTGTCGAAATCTCTGTCACATCCTTTCAATGACGAATATTATGCCATTCACAAACCAAAAATACACCAATGATTATAAATCAATCGAGAATATCGATGCTTGAGAGACGCCTCAGAGGTGCGATAAAGTGGAACAAGAGATCCAAGGAAAGGAAAGGGTAGGAAATGTCCCGCCCTGCACTCGCGTGTGTTTTCACACTGATCGAACCAAAAACACTTTCCACTGCATTCGGACGAGTGTGGAGAACTTGTACACTTCGGATCCCACAGAACATGTTGGGAACTCCGACCACTGTTTGATATCTGTTGTGTAATCACTTACATCTCAACGACTTACCGATTTAAACAGCCTCGTCAAATACGAAAAAAAGAATGATCGCCATCATATTTGTACACTCATTACGATATGCATCAAATGTGAATTTAATCACTAATTAATCGCCAGTATATAACACACCTTGTACCAAATGACAGTGAATTGTAAACAGGGATAACATGAGAGCAGACTGAAGCGACGGTCTACTATCGAGCTTAATGAAAGCGTTCTATTGAGCCTCTCTCCAGTGGTGTTTGTCTTGAACAGCATCGCCGTACAATATTTTGCCCAGTACTGTGTGGCTTGGATAGAATTACATAATGAAGACGCAAATCCTTACAGTAATCGCCGTTGCCGTTACAATAGGGGCTCTGTGAGGAAGAAGTATTGTGCCTGACACGGACACTTGGTTCCCTTCTTCCTCCAGCATTCACTCCACTGTTCACACGGTTCCGCCCAAACTCTTGATGATTCACCGCAGCAGGAAAGGAAACACCAGCGTCGATCAATTGTCACTGATCACGCCATCACACAAGTAAAAAATATTAACTCAGGATCTCTTTGTTTTAGCCTTATTTATTTTACGTTACGTTTACAACTTCTACAACTTCACAAAAAATGGTTTAAAACTATCGCCCGCACGGCTACGGGCGGGAGTTGCATGACCGTACTGGCCTGCGGGTGGTAAAGGACTCCTCGAGGATAGAACTCTGACTTCTATTCTATCCTCAATTAAGGGTGCGATATGGAGGGGAAAGAGAAAATGTTCTCTTAAGGGTGTGACCACTAAGAAAATGCGATCTTTTTGGTACAGTGGTGTGTGTGCGCGATCGAACAGATTCAATGTTGTTCCACGTGTTCGAAAGCAGTGGAACAACGAGAAAGGCAGTCAGCGAGAACAAAGGAAAAAGGCGACCAAATGGTTTGCTCCGTAATGAGGGTCATGTTTATGCAACGTCGCTATGACGGGCGTTGGAAAGAAGGTGTTAATGGGATACGATACTTTATACCATGGAAATTGTATATCGTATCTTGGGTTAATTGCCGATACGCGTCCCTTGCTTGCATTTAGGTATTCCAAGTAATTAGTGGTGGCGACGAAAGAAATGCATCATAGTTTGTCGCTAGTGTTGCAGCTGTAAAAACAAGCTGACGACATAGTATTTTAACTCAGACAAAGGGTATCGAATGTTTGGTATTTATGGTGCATATGCACATTAAGGATCAATTTTAGGAATTTCAGATAATGCTTGAAAGCATTACATGTCCTTGGAAAAGGAAATGTTTTCTGGGGCAAATGCAAATGCATTGGCGGGAAACAATGGGAGTTATGGAATTTCTAAAAAGGTCAAGAAGAATTCTTACAGAAAATTGAATGCAAAGGGATGCATGAAAAGGTAAGTTTTCTTTTTAAGGTGAAATTGCATTGGTGAAATTATATGGGAAGATGGATGTTATGGGGGTTTTTAAGGAAAGCGTACCGTGGGGTTTGGCGGGGCCGCCACAGTACTCCTCCCCCAGTGACGTAGTCACGAAATAAAGATGGGAGGGCTGAAGGGATGCTCGAATGGGTGGTGCGTAGTGATAGGAGGGCCGGACGCTTGGGTTTCAAGATGACCATGTTTACTTCGGGGAGCGCGGTGGTTAGTTACTTGTGAGGGGGCGGGCACACTTGTGAGGTTGTCGACGGCGGAACTCGCTATTTCAGAGTCCTGGGCCGTCAGGCAATTTATGAGGATGTCGACGATGGAACTCGCTATTTCAGAGTCCTTTGACCCTCAGGCAATTTGTGAAGATGTCGACGTCGGAACTCGCTATTTCAGAGTCCTTTAACCCTCAGGAAATGTGTGAAGGTGTCGACGACGGAACTCGCTATTTCAGAGTCCTTTAACCCTCAGGAAGTTTGTGAAGGTGTCGACGACGGAACTCGCTATTTCAGAGTCCTTTAACCCTCAGCAAATTTATATGGGTGTGCCGGCCGGTAGCGCTTGGATTGGTGATAGCCGACTTAGGTTACGGGGCTCCTGGTGGATGGTTGGTTGTGTCCAACCCCAGGGCGCCTTAGGGAAATGATGCGCGCTCCGAAGTGTGATGCATCTGGTAAGTGAGAGGCGGCGTAGAGGGGCGCGTATTGCCTATGGTTGCCGCTTAAATTGGCCATGCTGGCTTGGGGAACGTCGGGAGCCCCTAGGAGAAACGATCCTTGCGTCTGAGTAAGGGCGATGGGCCGGACATCCTAACAGTTGATTGCCACGCGGAGTAGCTGTGATTACGAGAGGAGCCGGCATCGTGGGAATTATAGGGAGTCGCAAAGAAGGTAGAGTGTGAGGTGAACTGGGCGTCCTACTAATTGTTTGCTACGCGTAGTAGCTGTGGTTCAATGAGGAGCCGAGGTTGTGGAGGAAGGGTGTTGAGCAATGGCGAGCGGAGTCGCATAAAGACTGCATTTGGTGGGCTTTAGCGCCAATATTTAGGGAAGGGCCGAAAAGAAGGTGTTGAAATAGAGGGTGGGCCGAGGCGAATTTTGCCTGTAGTTAAGGAAGGCCAGAAAGGGGTCGAAATGTGTCGAATAGGGGTTAGATGGAGTCGAAAAGGTTGTATGGATTCTAAGGTGATCGAGTGAAGTCGCGTGTGTGTGAACGGAGTCAGAAGACGTTGAAAAGGAGTCGAGCGTGGGTGATTTGAAGTCGAAGGCCGTCGCAGGGAATCGTGTGATGAGGGGCCGGAGTCACGAAAGCAAGGTGTCGCGCAGAGGCGGGCAGTGTCGCATAAACTGCGTTTGGCGGGCATGTGCGCCAATCTTTGAAGACGCGGCGGAAAAGGTTTAAAGCGGGCGTCATGTGGAGTGTGAGATGAAGGGGTTGAAAGATGTCGAGTGAAGTCGTGTGGGGTCGCGTAGGTGAGTGTTGTCGAAGAGAGTCTACCAAGAACGGAGTTGAAAAGGGGTTGAGTGGAGTCAAAAAAATCGAAAAACATTGAAGAGAAGGAGTCGAGTGTAGTTGAGAAGTCGAGAGAAGTAGTAAGCGAAGTCGTAGGGGTTGTGCGCTGTTTAATACCCTGAAGGGGCTTACAATATTTATTATTTTTTAATAATGTTTATTTATTTATGTTAAACTTAATATAGGGACAATATAATAATGTTCCTGCAAGTGTATGTATTTTTTTATTTGTATACAAAATAACGGATCATTCAGTGTAGATAAAATGTATATATGAAAACAAATTCATAAAGCTGTCTTTTTATATTACAATTATGATTATTTGAACTACAGTACAAAACAAAAAGCAAGAAAATAATATATAATTTAAAAATGGGAGGAACAAAAATATATATTTAATTGGAATATCTACAGACTTTCACCACAACTCCTTTAAGTCTTGCTTTAATTATTTAACTATTTAAATTAGATAATTTTTACACCATCCTAGATCAGATTCAACTTTTAATGCGGTTTATTAGTATTTTTTGCTTTAATAGTTTTAAAAGTTAGGAATTATAAAAAAGGATTATTTTAATTTGTTTATGAGCTGCTACCAGCTATTAATAACATTTTTTCTAGTTTTCCTTCATTGTTTACTTGGACTACTTTTAGTCTCCTCGAAATATTCGACCAGGTCTAAGGTAATTCTTAGAATTTTGTAAGATGCAGTTGTGTTTATCTATTTTTTGTCTTTTTGGTGACTATTAATACGTTTTAGTAGAATTTACTACAATTTATCTTTGCTCGGTGTGTTCGTGTCGTATTTATTTATTCATATCCCGAAATAAACTTTCTTCTTTTTGTTATGTAAATTTAATAACGTAACAAGGATCATCTACTTACTATTTTCGTTATTGTTTTATTTAACACTTTTATATATGCACCAGTTAGATTTGTTATTTAACCGTTTATTAAAATTTCAAAATTTCTGTTGATGTTGTGTCTTCGTCAATCAGACAGTTCCTGGTCCGATGATGTTGGTATGCCAGATGCTGTTGTTGGGCTGGCGTTGGGGCGATGTTTTTGCCCATTGATGTTTTCCGGCAATTGCTCACTGAGTGTCACTCTTGTCACTAGATCGGTCTTCTATTGTCTTTAATTAATTTTGGTACTCGATGGAAGGATGCGTGTCTATTCGTTGGGAAGTCACCAATGTGGGGAAGAAGTATGGTGCCAGACACGGACACTTGGTTCCCTTCTTCCTCCAGCATTCACTCCACTGTTCACACGGTTCCGCCCAAACTCTTGATGATTCACCGCAGCAGGAAAGCAAACACCAGCGTCGATCAATTGTCACTGATCACGCCATCACACAAGTAAAAAATATTAACTCAGGATCTCTTTGTTTTAGCCTTATTTATTTTACGTTACGTTTACAACTTCACAAAAAATGGTTTAAAACTATCGCCCGCACGACTACGGGCGGGAGTTGCATGACCGTACTGGCCTGCGGATGGTAAAGGACTCCTCGAGGATAGAACTCTGACTTCTATTCTATCCTCAATTAAGGGTGCGATATGGAGGGGAAAGAGAAAATGTTCTCTTAAGGGTGTGACCACTAAGAAAATGCGATCTTTTTGGTACAGTGGTGTGTGTGCGCGATCGAACAGATTCAATGTTGTTCCACTTGTTCGAAAGCAGTGGAACAACGAGAAAGGCAGTCAGCGAGAACAAAGGAAAAAGGCGACCAAATGGTTTGCTCCGTAATGAGGGTCATGTTTATGCAACGTCGCTATGACGGACGTTGGAAAGAAGGTGTTAATGGGATACGATACTTTATACCATGGAAATTGTATATCGTATCTTGGGTTAATTGCCGATACGCGTCCCTTGCTTGCATTTAGGTATTCCAAGTAATTAGTGGTGGCGACGAAAGAAATGCATCATAGTTTGTCGCTAGTGTTGCAGCTGTAAAAACAAGCTGACGACATAGTATTTTAACTCAGACAAAGGGTATCGAATGTTTGGTATTTATGGTGCATATGCACATTAAGGATCAATTTTAGGAATTTCAGATAATGCTTGAAAGCATTACATGTCCTTGGAAAAGGAAATGTTTTCTGGGGTAAATGCAAATGAATTGGCGGGAAACAATGGGAGTTATGGAATTTCTAAAAGGGTCAAGAAGAATTCTTACAGAAAATTGAATGCAAAGGGATGCATGAAAAGGTAAGTTTTCTTTATAGGGTGAAATTGCATTGGTGAAATTATATGGGAAGATGGATGTTATGGGGGTTTTTAAGGAAAGCGTACCGAGGGGTTTGGCGGGACCGCCACAGCTCCATATGACTTGTCATTATCATCATCATCGGCACTACAACCGGGATCTGGTCTTGGCCTTATTTAGCAAGTTTCGAGGCATGTTAAATTTTCCATAATAATTTATTATTACGGGCAAGGTTCTTAGCCTTGCGCCGTTCTATATGACTTGTATGTGTATATTAGTGAAAATAGAGTGACTAAATATATAGGGGACACGGTTAACGCTTATATTGTAGTTATTGCAATTTTTGCATGTTGTACGGAGGTTAGAACCTGAAAGGAAACTGTGGAATTGAACGAACTGCTAAGTAGGATAGCAGAAGCAAAATAGAGCAGTGATCGTAGCTGCGATGCAACCTTATTAATAAATTGGAGTCAAGAGTTTAGTTTAGAAATTTTAAAGTTCCAAGTTAAACGTTTTTGAAAAAATACATTAGAAAAGTCGTCATGGGGTTGGCGAGCGATGGCACGCAAAGGACAAAACCCTTTAATAGAAAAAAACCTCTTGTATTTATGTCGGGTAGCACTAATGAAGTCCTAAATGACGAGCCGCGAGGCATAAATATCGCTGACTTGTTATGTATGACGCAATCATAAGTACAATCACCATTATATAATGTTATGCAGATGGTTGTATGACAATCAGTACAAGAATGTTCTAGAAAGTCCGAAACAAAGTACTAAAATATTTTAGAAAATACTGGAAAACTGGAGACTAGGAGTAATAGAAAATTCGAGGCTATGGAACGGACGGAAACGAAACACCAAATCAGAATGAGGAAAAACGGTATAAATACGTCGCACGCAGATCGGGTAGTAAGAAATAAGTGAGAAGTCAAGAAATCGTTAAGTGTACGGTAAAAGTAACGGTTGTTATTAACAGACTAATAAAGTGTTTGCAAAGAGAATCGATTTAACGGCTCTTATTTATTAAAATAATTAATCCAGCGAACCCTAAGCTCGCTACAATTGGTGTCAGAAGTGGGATTAATTATTGGTGAAGTGAATAAGTCTGTGAAAGTGTGTTGTGACTATGTCAGATCGACATGTGGAGGATCTTCGCGTTCCTGAGTTGAAGAAGGAACTTGAGGACTGGAATCTGGATAGCAGAAGACAGAAGCAAATTCTTCGACAGCGTCTGCAAGCAGCAATGGAGGAAGAGGGTATTGATGTCGACACATATGTTTTTACGATTGGGCCAGACTGTCCGGGTAGAGAAGAAACAGCGAGTCAAGATGGTGCCAATGTAACGGAGAAGAGTTCGCCACAGTTGGACATTTCGGAGCTGCTCAGGATGATGATGACAAAATTGGATGCGCAAGCTACAGATATTAATTCAAAATTCGACGCTCAAAATTCAAAATCCGACGCACAAGCTGCAGATTTGAATGCAAAGTTGGATGCCCAAAATTCAAAATTCGATGCACAAGCTGCAGATCTGAACGCGAAACTGGATGCCCAAACGCAGTGGATGAAATGTAATTTTCAACACTTTGAGGAAGAAATTCAGTCAAAAATTCGAAACGAAGTAGAAAATCTGGATCTAAAAAACGAAGCTGAATTTAACAAAGTCACCGATGAAATAACGCGAATCGAAAAGAGACTTGAGTGTGTTGAGAGAAATAAGACATCGCCTAGCAATCAACATGACTACAAAGATACAAGGATGCAACCGCCAACCTTCGATGGAACAGGACCCTTCTCCGTATTTATACGTCAGTTTGACGCCGCGGCCAATTATAATAAGTGGTCGAATGAGCAGAAGTCAACATCGCTAATCTTGTCACTCCGTGGGGCGGCTGCAGAATTGTTACAAACCATACCAGCAGAGAAGCAAACAGATTTCCAAGCGGTAAGAGATGGCCTTGAAGCTAGGTATGGAGACAACCACATGCAGCAGGTCTACGAGGGTTGCCCTTTATATTTCGGGATTAGAGAACAAAAACAAATATTGATCATCGAAAATCACTTTATTGTTTTTCAAAATATTCCCCATGAAGATCTATACACATTTGCATGCGTTTGAACCAATTGTCGAAGCACTTTTGCCACTCTGATTGAGGTATCTCCAACACATGGATTCTGAATGCAGCAACCGCTTCTTCAGGTGTCGAAAAACGTTGACCTCTCAGTTTGTTTTTTACGTACGGGAATAAAAAGAAGTCATTCGGTGCCAAGTCAGGACTATACGGCGGATGACCCATCAAATCGATGTTTTGGGTGCTCAAAAATGCAGTTGTCGCAGCCGATGTGTGAGAGCTCGCATTGTCGTGGTGAAGAGTGATCCGTCTTCGGCGGTTGGTTTTCCTGATTTCTTGGAAGACAACTGGCAAACAAATGGTTGTGTACCACTCAGAATTGACTGTTCTGCGTTGTTCTAGTGGTACGGTTGCGACATGTCCAGTTTTTCCGAAAAAACAGGCGACCATTTGCTTGGAAGTGCATCGTGCGCGAACAACTTTTGTTGGATTTGGCTCATCTTGAAACACCCAGACAGTCGACTGCTGTTTACTTTCGGGATCATTCGAAGCCCCGTGACCGTATTTTTTGAGTATTTCTTTCGACCAATTGACACGAGCTTTTTTTGGGCGATTGACAAATTGTGTGGGATCCACCGCGAACAAATTTTTTTGACGGTCAAATGTTTATGCAATATTGAATGTATGCTGGTCCCACTAACGCCTAAGGTTGTCTCAATCTCACGATAGGTCACATGACGATCTTCCAATATCAGTTCGCGCACAGCATCAATGGTTTTCGGAACAACAACTGATTTTGGACGACCTTCACGAAATTCATCTTGGAGTGAACTACGACCACGATTGAATTCACCATACCATCGATAAACACTGGTCCTTGATGGAGCTTCATCGCCAAAAATTGAATTAAGTTCATCCATGCACTGTTGCTGAGTTAATCCACGCCGAAAGTTGTAAAAAATAATCGCACGAAAATGTTGACGATTTAATTCCATTTTTGGGTCGAGATGAATCTTTTAAGTTACTGTAAACAACACAAATAGCGCTCGTATGTCAAAACGTTCTGAGTGCGTATAACCTCAAAAATGTCCAACTTTACGGCAGAGCTGTCAATTGCCGGATTGCAACACTAGGGTTGCCAAATCCCGAAACATAAGAGGCAACCCTCGTACCGCATGCAATTACGAAGCAGAACGCAGAAACCTGGAGAAAATCTTCAACAGTTGCAGGCGGACATTGAGCGATTGGCACACTTGTCTTTTTCAAATATGACTAAGGAATTTCTGAACGAGGTAGCAATGGATGCATTCATAAATGCACTCCAAGATCGGGACTTGCAACAAGCCGTTCGTTTGGCAGGAAAGAAGACGACCAATGAAATACTGGCATTCGCATTGGCATATGAATCTGCTAATCTGGCTACCAGGAGTACTTATAGAGTCCGAGAAATGTCCATCCAGGAATGTTCCTTCCAAAGAATTGGGCATGTACAACGGAGAACCCGGAGACCTGTTATGAAGTGCTAGACATGCGGCTGAGTTGGCCACATATCTGTTGACTGTAGGAAAATCGACGAATGAATGAAACATTAAGTGAGTATTGTTGTTCATGCGCTAATCATAAGAGGAGAGTATCAATGGACCAACCTGAGGTGAAGAAGCACATTGTACCTGTCAGAGTACTAAATGCGTCCGAGGAGCCGGTCGCAATAAGAAAAAGAGAGGTGACCACAGAATGTGCACCCGTATCAATGATAAGCTCAATTCAGCAAGAGAAGGTGCATAATAACGCTGATGCTCTATTAAGAAGAAGCCAGATTGTAAACATTGTCATAGAGTGGAAGAGAAAGCAGAGACGTACGACCTGCCAAATGTACAAGTAGAAGTACTAGATGGGTGGACGAGTGATGCTATACGCGCAGCACAACTTCAGGATGAAAATATGTCGCTAATCCTGGAACACAAAGAAAAGAACGAGCGGCCAACTTGGAACGATATTTCTGACAAGAGTGGAACATTTAATACATATTGGGCACAATGGAATTCCTTGCTGGTGAAAGATGGAATTCTAAAGCGTAAATGGGAAGCCGCGGACGGAAAATCCCATCGAATGCAGATTCTAGTCCCACCATCAAAAGTGAAAGATGTACTAACAGAAATGCACGACGGGGCCTCCGGTGGACATCTAGGGATTAATAAGACACTTTCAAAATTACGATCTCGATTCTACTGGCTTCACATGAGAGATGACGTCGAGTCTTGGTGTAGGAAGTGCACAACTTGCACTGCGACAAAAGGACCAACAGCAGTACAACGTGGGAGCCCCTTTCGAATTGCGAATTGCGATTGATATCTCAGGACGGTTCCCAAAAACAAACGACAACAACAAATTCATGTTGGTTATCATGGATTACTTCAGCAAGTGGGTGGAAGTCCTTCCAATTCCAAACCAAGAAGCAACAACCATCATTGGGCAGCTTATCAATAATTGGATCAGCAGATATGGAGTTCCCTGTGAGCTTCATTCTGATCAAGGCCGAAACTTCGAATCACAGATATTTCAAGGCATCTGTGTGGCACTGGGCGTAAGGAAAACGAGGACCACACCCTTACATCCGCAGTCAGACGGAATGATCGAAAGGTTCAACCGAACAATAAAAGAGCATTTATCGAAGGTCGTTAGTGATCACCAACGAGATTGGGACAAATATGTACAAACCTTTCTCATGAGTTATAGATCGGCTAATCACGATACGACAGGCCATTCTCCAGCAAGAATTATATTTGGACGAGAGATACGATTACCAGCCGATCTGCGATTCGGAATACCTCCAGACGCCATAAATAAGACCGAAGACTACGTAGCCGAATGGAGAAATCGCCTCGATGAGATTCATCATTTGGTTCGAAAGCAAATCAAGGTATCAAGTGACATGATGAAAACAAGGTACGACATTCGAGCAAACGCATCCGGATTTAATGCAGGCGATGACGTGTGGCTTTATAACCCTCATCGGCAAAAAGGATGGTCTCCGAAGTTGCAGCAACATTGGGAAATACCGTATAAGATTCTCACAAGAATTAACGACGTTGTTTATAGGATTCAGCGAAGACCGAACGCCAAGATGAAAGTGGTACATCGTGACCGACTGGCGACTTTTGTTAACCCAGGAGACCAGTGAACTTAGTTCGGGACGAACTAATCTAGGCGGAGGATAGTGTGAAGCATATGACAATCAGTACTAGAATATTCTAGAAAGTCCGAAACAAAGTACTAGAATATTTTAGAAAGTACTGGAAAACTGGAGACTAGGAGTAATAGAAAATTCGAGGCTATGGAACGGGCGGAAACGAAACACCAAATCAGAATGAGGAAAAACGGTATAAATACGTCGCACGTAGATCGGGAAGTAAGTAATAAGTGAGAAGTAAGCAGAGTAAGCAAGCGATAAGTCAAGAAATCGTTAAGTGTACGGTAAAAGTAACGGTTGTTATTAACAGACTAATAAAGTGTTTGCAAAGAGAATCGATCGGCTCTTATTTATTAAAATAATTAATCCAGCGAACCCTAAGCTCGCTACAATATTTAGATTTGTTTAAATCAGTTAATTTTTACCATAATTTATAAAGAACTTATATATAGCGTGTTTTATTATATATATCTTAGATATTTTTATTCTTGGATTGGCTTTCTTTTTACAGATGAAAGTAACCGGTAACCTGTCTTTATTTATGAATTATTACAACAACAACCTGGGAGTTTGGGAACCATTAATAGAGCAGTTAGAAAAAGTTGATAAAAATGGCATGTCCGAATATACTCCTTGGGAATTGAACTTTGGCATGGAGTCTATTGCACCTGAGAATTCCGACGAGGTCAATGTGGAGCCAACAAACAAGATCACCATTGAATCAGATGAAATGCTTGAAATAACAGTCAGCAAATCTGCCCTTGATACAATTCACGCGTTAGGTGAATCGTTCTCTTACGCTATGGACGTTGAAGGTTTATCAAAGCCTGCAATAATAGCACCATATATTGTAGAGAATGATACTGGCTTCGATATAACATTAAATTTCAGTCGGGGGATGTTTACACTCCACGAATGCCACATGCCCCAATCTAAATGTGAAACATTGAATCGGCATTTAGTGTTCCAGCATCAAAATGCCACCAAACACGTATCGCCAGAAACGGTTAGGAGCTGTACTATCTCCTCTGGGGGAAAAGTTTACATGCAAACCAGAGAGTTAAGCCTGATCACCGAATCGGAAGATGAAGCCTACAATATTTATATCACGGTAATTCAAACACCCTGCAGCATATTTTATACACCTACAATCATATAATCCTGGCTTGCAGATTGGAAATATTCAAAGAGAGATAGTTATACCGGTTAGCAGAACCGATAGTCGATATTTTGCATTGCAGAGGGCAACGAATAGGGATCCATGGGGAATAGTATCACAAGTTGTATCGGAATTCGGAACTACAAGAATAAATATTCATGGTGTAGTTAATGTAAGACCGACAGTAGTTTCTTATATTGTATTGAGTTAAAACTAAATTTATTGTATTTTCAGATTGAAAATCACTTTACGATGCCTATAACTATTTACAGACAAAAAACAGGTGAAAACGAATTCAGAGTCGTCGGTATTGTTGAAGCTGGTACTGTATTCCATGTACCATTGCACGCAATTTATGCTGACTTCAAGGAATTGCATTTTTCGTTACCGGTAAATGAAAATATTGATTTCAGATAAAATTTTAAATTTCGTATTAAGTAATTAAAATTGATAAATAACACATTCTTAATTTCTTTTTAGGGATATAAAAAATCTATTCAAGGAATTAAATGGAATGATGCTCCCACGGACTTCCAATATCAGAGACAAGTGCAATGTGATCCTCTGACCACTTTTGAGCCAATTTACATAAATGTAACTCGTTTGAAGACCGACATTTTCCATGAAACTTCTATGAAACATACGTTGTTGAGTGCTTACTATACGATTCATCTACGTCCTCCACTTTATCTACGAAATGCTCTTCCTGTGTGTATAAGAGTTTCAGTAGCTGGTTGTTCAGTGGCTCGTGACGATTCTAAGGATCATGATAATAATCAAACTGACGAACATGACGCACATAAAAGCTTAATAAAAGAAGACCTGCTAGACTATGGCGAAAAAGAAGTGCATCCCGGTCATGTTTTACATTTACCAACTGTTCAGTTGACAAGTAGAAAAAGAGTAAAAAGTTACATTGTAGTCAGGGTAAGTTACACAACCTATGGATTATGGTAAATGTCACTATACTAGTGTGTACATTTAGCTCATTCAATATTTGGAAAAGGATTGGTCTTGCACGACAGAGATATCAGAAACCCACGATGAATTTGTTACGTGGGTGTTTACTTCATATGATTCCATTGCAAAAATGGATATAGACCTTGGAGTTAGGTGAGTTGTAATCGTTGTTGTTTTTTTGTTTCGTAAAACATCTTAATTGTGGTTATATCACTTTAAACTTTGCTTTCAGGTTTCAACATTTGTGTGGAAGTATCACACTTACTGTGTACAGCCCATTTTGGATGGTGAACAAAACTGGGTTAATGCTGAGTTATCAGGTAATATAAAAAACGATGTTTTCTGTTTTTATGTATTATAATTGATCACAGCTTATCGAAAAAGACGTCTACGGTCCTAGTACCAGTTACTTCGATGAACCCACCTATTGATATTTATTTACATTTCGCATAATTTTGCCTGTAGTTCCCATGGCCGAGTTATAAAGCTAGTCGAAGGTGATTGGTTTGTTGATAGGCTATCTTAATCTGTTGTGTGTCCATGCATTCTGGGTTTACTCCCTGCTCAACTTTCTGAAACTGCCTGCGACCTAAACTCATTTCCCATTTGCAACACATTTCTGTTTTAAAGATATAAAATTGATGAATGACTGTCTTCCGACAATTTCTCTAATAGCCCGCATTTTTTGTCATTACTCCTCTTGATATTTCTGTAGTCTCGTAAGGTACTGTCGTATCAAGTGCTAAAGGATTTCCATCCATTGCCTGAGTACAACATCAGTCCTCTTATTATTATTATTTATTGGCCTGTAGGAACCCCGAAGTTCATGACCTGACCGACTCGATTCCGCCATCGTTCCTCGTCCTGTGCACTCTCCTTCCACGTTTGACCATCCGATCTGATCTCCTCAAGGTCAAACCTAATATTGGCCTCCCATCTCCGTCGCGGCTGTCCTGTCGGTCTCTCTCACGTTGGTCTACCAACAAGAATTCTACGCTCGGTCCTATCGTTGCCCATTCGCGCCACATGTCCCGCCCATCTTAATCTTCGCGACTTGATTACTCTCACCAATGTAGGTTTGCGGTATAGCTTTTCCAATTCGCGGTTGTGGAGTTTCCTCCATTGTCCTCGTCATATTTGCCGCCAAAGGGGTATCTTAGGACTTTATTCTCGAATACGCGGAATTTGTTTTCTTCCCGTTTTGTGAGAGCCCATGTTTCGCATCCGTATAGAACAATCGGCATGATTATGGTTCTATAGACACGGAGCTTTATATTACGTGATAGGAGTTTGGATATCAGCACTTTACTGACTGTGTGCCAACTAGCGTTGCCAGAGTGTAGTCTTTTGTTAATTTCCTTCGACATTTCGTTACTGGCCGTCAGTATTGTTCCCAGGTATTTAAATTCTTTGACATTTTTAAATATCTTGCCCCTGATGTTTATGTGTGTTCTCTGAGGTCCACTTGCTCTCGCCGTAATCATTTATTCCGTTTTGTTTTAATTTATTTCTAGGCCCACCTCTTCTGCCGCTTGCATGATGATTTCACTGTTTTTACTTACAGTTTGTAGATTATCGCCGAAAACGGCGATGTCATCCGCATATGCGAGCACTTGTGTGAGACCGTTCAGCGATTATCCGGCCACGTAGTCATCTTGTACCTTTCTGATATCAGCAGTTTACTGACTGTGTGCCAACTAGCGTTACCAGAGTGTAGTCTTTTGTTAATTTCCTTCGACATTTCGTTACTGGCCGTCAGTATTCTTCCCAGATATTTAAATTCTTTACATTTTTCAAATATCTTGCCTCTGACGTTTAAATGTGTTCCCTGAGGTCCACCTGACTTCAAATTGTTCCGAGAGGTGGCTTTCTATTCCAACTCGCTCTTTGTTTTCGTTCATGCAAATTTGAATAAGGGCGACATATTATTTCGGGTATCCCAGCTCAACTACAATATGGTAGAGTCTCTACCTTGCGTCAGAGTCGTAATCTTTTTTGAAGTCAATGAACAGTTGTTGAACCATCTCTCCGCATTGCCACTTCCTTTCCAGCAGTTGCCTTACTGTGAACATTTGGTCGCGCGTTAAGCGGTTCCTACGGAATCCGCACTGGTAGTCTCCCAGTATTTTTTCTGCGTACGGTGTGATTCTCGCCAGTAAGACTTTTGTTAATATTGTAGCGAGCTTAGGGTTCGCTGGATTAATTATTTTTAATAAATAAGAGTCGTTAAATCGATTTTGAATTAATGTAACACTTTATTAGCCCGTTAATAACAGCCGTTACTTTTCACCGTACACTTAACAATTTCTTGGCTTATCGCTTCCGTACTTATCGCGTCTTTTACTGCTTACTTCTCACTTTTTACTTATCTCCATGATCTTTGTGCGACGTATTTATACCGTTTCCTCATTCTGATTCGGCGTTTCGTTTCCGTCCGTTCCATAGCCTCGAATGTTCTACTGTTCATAGTCTCCAGTTTTCCAGTACTTTCTAGAATATTCTAGTACTTTGTTTCGGACTTTCTCGAATATTCTTGTACTGATTGTCATATGCGTCACAATATTTTGTATGTGGTTGGGAGCAATGATATTCCTCTGTAGTTTTCGCAGTCAGATCTGTTGCCTTTTTTGAAAATGGGGATGAATGACTATTGAGGTTTTCCATTCTTCCGGAGTGACTTCCTTATCTCATATTGTTTTGATGAGCTGGTGGATCGTTCGAGCGATTGCCTCTCCTCCATGCTTCAAAAGCTCTGCCGGTATGCAGTCGACTCCGGGAGCCTTGTTTTTCAATCGATTTATTGCGTCTACAATTACGCTGAAAGAGGGCTCTGGGATCTGAGGTTCGGCTGTATGTACGTCTGGTGCGTTTATTTGTGGTTAATGGATGCGCACATTGAGCAGGTTTTCAAAGTTCTGCTTCCATCTTGTCACGATATTGTTTGTTTCTTTGACCAGTCAACCGTTTGTGTCTCGAATTATTTTGGCTCTCCCTCGGTAGCCATTTCTATTTGAATTTATGCCGGCATACATACATGGATCACTCTGATGTGTTTACGTTCTTCGATCTTCGCTCTGCACTCATCGTCAAACCAAGGTTTAGACTTAATTGTTTTCTTAAATCCTAATACCTTTTGTGCTGTTTGTTTGATTGTGTCTCTGATCGATGTCCATTTATTGCCCACATTGTTGGTTTCCTCTTCCTCACTACTCCCATTCTCTAGGATGCTAAATCTATTCGTTAGTTCGTCTTGATATTCATCCCTTTTGCGTATGTCTTTTAATTTATCAATGTCGAACTTTTTGCTTGTCTCCCGTAACTGCCCATGTGGGTTTGCTGCGAGCCGACTTCTAATTTTGCCCATCACTAGAAGATGATCGGAGTCTCAATCTGCCTCTCTATATGATCTTACGTCAAGCATATTCGAGTGGTGTCTTTTGTCTATGAGGAAGTGGTCTATTTTGTTGCGCTTTACACTGTGTGGTGGCGAAGTATAGTGTATAGTGACACACGGTTCACTTCCACTAAAAGTTCCACGAATGTTCATCACCAAATAAATGAAACGCACTGATTTGGGTTAATGTTAATTGAAATTGGATTTTATTTATCTTAATTTTATTTCGTTGAACTTGGTTACATTTTGTTGTTTCAAAATAACATTACTTTACTCACTTATAATTTCTTTGTCACTACTAGAATTAACTGTGGCACAAACTCGCAAAAAAAAAAAAAAAAAATTTGAAAACGACAAGTTCGACAAAACTCCTGCGACTCTACCGTAAATATCTACGCTCCTCCGCCGCGGTGCGGAGGGCGGGAGCTCGTGTGTGCGACAAGCGTGGTCAGCAGATGAAATTCGACTCACCGGATTATCGATTCACACCGTACCGGCGCCGGTACGGTGGATGGCGGAGCGACCATCCGCCTTGATGGTTATATTACGACTCAACGATATCCTCTCCAATAAGGATATCGTTTTTACCTACCACCAGAGACACGTAAAGTCTCTCTTGGTGGTATAGGAAACCAGATCTTGTGATAACGGTCATGGTGGTATGTGTGCGATCGTTCAGATCGATGCTAATCACACGTGCTCGGCAGCAGTGGAACAACGAAACAGGCAGGCGGCAAAGACAAAAGGGAGAAATGATCAAATGCGCCGTTGGTAATGCAGGTCCATGTTTACGCGATGCCCCGTCGCTATTATCGACGTTGGGAGAAAAAAGGTGCTAAAA
The DNA here is from genome assembly GCA_963931805.1 of Microdon myrmicae. Taxonomy (NCBI): domain Eukaryota; kingdom Metazoa; phylum Arthropoda; class Insecta; order Diptera; family Syrphidae; genus Microdon; species Microdon myrmicae. Next base: position 166,263,306 of record OZ007496.1, on the reverse strand, counting down.
GCAAATTGGATGTTTATGGCATCTCTGGTTGCAGTAGAAACCGGGTTCATGTTTGCATTAGGAAATGCTGGAGAATTTGGTTTCAGCGTCTATTTCGCTAATTATATGCAGCTGCTTGGGTTGTTTATTGATAAGAAAAACAAAAAAGGTTGCCAGGCAATGTGTATGAAAAGGTACATGACGGCGCAATATTTATGGTCCCTGTCATGACGGTTACATTGAATGCAATCCGAATCATTTTGTTTACAGGAATTTGTCTGGTACCGAATTGGTTTAGAATACCAGTTAAGCAAAGAAAGAAATCTTGCGAAGCACCTGTTATTGTTTAACAGCTAGATTAGACAGTGTCACAGCTACACTGTTCTTTTTTACGTTTAAATATACCTCTAATCGTTTACTCAACGTGTTTTTTAAATCGTTTTTCATGTGATATTAAAATTGAGTAATAAAGTTAAATCAATGTAATGTGTTGCAAAAATGTATTTATTTTTTGCCCAATGCGGCGGTCAGTTTTGTTGTCACCTGAGGATGAAAGGATCGAGACGCAGAATTAACAACCTTTTCCTGTTTCCCAGTTGGCGAACCATCGGCAACAACAGAGTTGCGTTCCCAACTGGCGAAACATTATGGTCCTTCGAGCCGGATGTTTAACATCCGAGCAAGAAGTCGGCGCAAGAATTCAAGCGCCAACAACTGGATTACGTCCAGCGGATCACGTCCGACACAAACGACGAACAGGAAATGGGAATACGTTCACAAGTCGCAACGAGGGAAATATCGCCGAGATCAGGTAGGTGGCAATAATTTAATAATAATATATACAAATTAATTAGCGATCCGAATGGATCCTAACTTAAGGAGTGTTGTGCTGTGTCGTGCTTTGTGATTGAATCTACGTGTTGACGTCACACTATTTTCATCATCAAAACTAAATGAAGTATTAATTAAATCAACAAAAGGATGGAAACTAAGGTTAAGCTAACCACTTTCAATGATTGTTGCTGAATTTCCAATGAATGGAAATACGTAGAACAAACAAAAGCAAATGAATTCAATAATAATTTTAAACAAAGAAATCGTAATTAATAGCAAAATTGTGAAACGGGAAACAATCACCTTCGTATATCAAGAACAGCATCGTTCAGTGATTCGGGACTATTCTAGTTTCTAACATGAATTGAGTTTCGACATTGACTTGAGACCAATAACGGCAATTCAGTGTTTACGGTTGATAGATTTCGAAAATGTCTGATCAAGTCCACAAGCAGTTCGTTAAATCCTTCATTGACTATGTAAAACAACCGAGTGAGGGCTAATCGCCGGGCACTGACGTCGTCGAAAGTCTGGATGTTGTTGTACAATGTTTGCAAGCAGCGTTTAATCTGAGCGATGATGAGGATCTCGATAGCGAAGAAGCTACGTCTAACAGTGCAGGCACAACCTCACAAGCGGAACCACAAAGGTTAGATCTATTCGAAATGTTCCAGTCGATGTTTATCGAGCGCAATCTACAATCCCTTGAAAAAGCCGAACAGCTTAAGAATAAAGGCAACCGCCTGATGAAGGAATGCAAATATCAAGAAGCAGTAGTCCAAGACAACCAGGCAATTAGTTTCGATCCGGAAAACCCAATATTCTACTGTAATCGAGCTGCAGTTTATATCCGTGTAACAGAAAATGATCGTGCGATTAAAGACTGCAACTCTGCATTATTCTACAATCCAAATTACAGCAAAGCATATGGCCGAATCAATACAGGAAAGTATGATGAAGCCATAGACGCCGATACGAAAGCTATTCAATTAGAACCTGACAACGACAATGGGAATTGGATGCAAGTATTACATTATCAAGCGTTGATAATAAACAAAGTGATGGAGCACTTTATAAGATTGGAACTCGGGCAGATGTGCTTCTGAAAAACGAAGACACCGTGGTCAAGTGGAATATGCTTACCACATATATATTTCTAGAGTTCAATCGGACTGGACATATCCGAGCCCGTACTGATTAGGTGGTTCATCACTCTTGTGAGAATAAGCTAATGTCTGCTTTATTTTAATAATTTTTCTATTGCAATCGACGGTAAATAGAATGAATTAATAGATATTTCCTATTTTCACAAACATTATAAACTTCCAATATAAATAAAACAACATTTTTTTCGTTTCATTCGAGTGGAACGCGTATGACTACGTTCAAAGGTTCATCGATGACATAGAGGGATTCACGATCCAAAAGAGGACTACGTCCAAGAAGTCATCGATGATATAGATGGATTTACGATCCAACTTATATTTTAACTTTAACATACAAGTCGAACAAGTCATCATCAATAAACGAAAAGCTAGTAATTCTTCCAAATACAAATTACAGTCTACAAATTACTATTATTTAGCAATTTAAATAACACAGTTAACCAACAATTTAATTAATACTCAATTAATCAAATACAAAGTACAGTCCACTGTTCGACATCCAAGGTTGTTTCATTTGGCTTAATTTTACAGAATTCACTGCAGGTACATCAAGAAATATTCGATCAATTCCAGGGTTTGGATTGAGGACATCATTCGGCTCCTCTTTTAATGAAGTTGCAGGTACTTGGAACGACCCACGCTACCACTTAAATACGCCCCGCGTACATTAAAAGAACCTCAAGAAGAGGACGATGGCCCATCGGGCAAAAAAGTCAAGAGGACAATTCAATCAAATCGAAGCGGTCAGTACTAAGACAAAATTCGTCAACGAAGACACTTCCGGTCCTATACCTGCAAGTATCATCTCAAACATCGAACTTGCAGATGAATAATTCCAAGAACTCTGAGAATTGCGATTTCACCGCATCATACACATCCGTTCCTGGGCACCGCTTCTCGAAACCTGGGCGCATCGTTTACACATCCAGGATTTGTCGCTTCTCGTCACCCAGGCACATCGTTGTTAAGTGTCTGGGGTTCTTCGCTTTCGCCGCCTGGACGAAATGCTCTGGGGGCACCCTCTTAATACCGCCCATTGCACATAGCTGCCACAGGGGCACCACTCCAACGGAGTCGGTGTCTAAGATAAGCTTCGGAAATAAGATTAAGGGACAAAGAAAACGAGGAACAAGGAAAGATGCCGGCACCCCTTGGAAAGCATGTCCACGGAAAACTCTTGCGGATTTGGAGTTCACCGCTTCTCGTCACCTGGATATCGTTCGAGCATACTGAATTTGTCGCTTCTCGCCACCTAGGCACATCGCTGTTAAGTGTCTGGGGTTCTTCGCTTTCGCCGCCTGGACGAAATGCTCTGGGGGCACCCTATCAACACCGCCCATTGCACGTAGCTGCCACGGAGGCACCACTCCAACGGAGTCGGTGTCTAAGATAGGCTTTCGGTGCCAAGATAAGGGAATACAGAAGGAGAAGAACAGGAGAGATGCCGGCACCCTTCAGGAAATCCGACCAGCGGAGGGCGAACGGTGTACACAAGGTCCAGCCACCAGTCAACGAAGAAAAGCGCCTAGCATTGGGACTATTTTGTCCTGCGACACAATTAAACGCAGGCTTCCATTGATCAGCAGAGTAATCTTCTAAATAGCAACTTGGATGCGCAACCTCTCTGGCTCAATCAAGTGCCAGTTCTAATTCAACAAAATAGGCCGCAAGGACTCAACCACAACATTCCAAAAAGAAAGCCACCATGTCCAGCACCATCATTCAACCGGTTTATCAAATACGACCAAAGGTAACGCTGCCGACAGAGGGTTCAGTTCCCATCAAGAAACTCGCCCAACGCCGAGCATTGGTTTAGCGGCGTAGATGGGACATATCCCCAACTGCAACAGCATCAGCCAGAGCAATCAAATTGGATTCGAGTCGCAGATGATTCTATGCGGTTGGCGGGATACCTAACATTTCTGGCAGCGGCACAGGCTGGACATACTTAGAAGATGGTGGAATTACAACCCATCACCTTCAACATATTGACGACCACATCGCTCAATAACTATTTAAGGATGTACACTCCAGCATGGGACTACGTCCAATATATTCTTATCATAGGACTACGTCAAAAGTATTTATACTATATCTATGGATCTACGATCCAACATAGGACAACGTCTAAGATATTCTCATTCTATTAATGGATTTACGATCCAATGGGGACTACGTCCAAAATATTTATACTACTCACGGATTCACGATCCGACATGGGACTACGTCCAACATATAATTCTACGTACGGATTTACGATCCAACGAACACTCAACATTAAAGGCATAAGTCAACACCAAACAATGACGGCCTTATCGCAAGCTATAACGTTAGCAATCAATGGCCAACTGGACCTTCGACCCCCACACACACACACACACTGATACTATAAATAATACTACGGCCCCATAACCAAGTATACTCTATAACTTAATCAACTAATAGAATACATATATAGTATAACAATATAATTAATTTTGCCACCCTACCGTTTTACCGCACCGGTTTATGAGCAACACGAGCTTTAAGGCCTTTGAGCTCAACCAAACCCAACCGCCACTTCCCACGGCGCTGACCCCAGGTGGTGACGCCAACTAAGGAGGCCTACTGGCTCCATCGTCGCGGCCCGGGAAGATGTTGCAGTTCCGCAACATACATACCAGCGTATACCAGTTAAAAAGAAACATACTACCCGGAACGCCACCTATTGCTGAATAGACAAAGCAAAATTGTCTATTCATGTGACGTTTTTATATGTTACTGTTTTGGAATACAGTTTTTTTTTTGTGACTTTTGGTATGCGGTGCTTTCAGCACCTGTTATTGTTTAACAGCTAGATCAGACAGTGTCACAGCTACACTGTTCTTTTTTACGTTTAAATATACCTCTAATCGTTTACTCAACGTGTTTTTTAAATCGTTTTTCATGTGATATTAAAATTGAGTAATAAAGTTAAATCAATGTAATGTGTTTCAAAAATGTATTTATTTTTTGCCCAATGCGGCGGTCAGTTTTGTTGTCACCTGAGGATGAAAGGATCGAGACGCAGAATTAACAACCTTTTCCTGTTTCCCAGTTGGCGAACCATCGGCAACAACAGAGTTGCGTTCCCAACTGGCGAAACACGGGTTTTTCGTGGGATTGTTTTTTGTATATTGATTATTCATTTTTGTATCAAATAGTCTGCCATGTCAGAGCCCCTCTTTGATATGGTAAGGTCTGCTTTCTGCTCTGATTCGACCCGGTGTCAGCAAATACTATAGATTTGCTATGTAAGTATGGTACGTTCCCATTTGGTTTACAGGACGGGCAGTGCAGACTTTCATTCTTTTTGAATCGATATAAATATTGTCTAAAGCAGTAACAAATACTAAAATTGGAACAATACAGAGAAGATTAGCATGGCCCCGTGCAAGGATCACACGCACAATCGTGAAGCATTTCACATTCAAAAAAGCCGCCTCAACGGTTGAGTTGGTAAAGAGGTTGTGTCCTGCGTTTAATTGGTTCAATTTGCGATCCTTGCTAATGTGCAGTTCGACACAATTACTGAATGGTAGGTTGGGTCCCAAAACTAAACCTTGAATTATTGTCGGCAACGAATGCTGGCTACCTGAAACTTGCTAATTGTGACATGGGCAAATTGATTTACTTGATATGATTCTTCATGGTCATTTCGTGGATATGTTGTTACACTACAGTGGCATGCAATATGTCGATTTACTCACAATATTTGATAGCGTTCATCGTTTCTCTTGGTTGAAGAAATGAAAAGTGGATTGGACCTTTCGATGTCCACCAAATTGTCACCATAACCTTTTTTGGGTGAAGATCGGGCTTGGGGGTGTATTTTGGTTTTCCACCTGCATCCAACCACTGCCAGAATCCACTTTACATAACAGGTGACTATCCGGTGCAAAAACGGTTCAGTGAGCGTAATCTAAGCGATGCGTAGATTTCCAGGGGCCGTAGTTGTTCGGAATCGTTCAGTTCATGGGGTACCCGCTTATCGAGTTTCTTTACCTTTCCTATGAGAGAAAGATGTCGTCTTTTTGTCATTGGGGATACTCCCATGCTTTGTGTAATCTCCCGCATCAATTTCGTTGGTTCCGCATCCACCGTTGCTCTTAAAACATCGTCGTCAACTAACGTTTCCGCCTTCCCACGTCGTTCATTTTCGAGGCTGTTATCACCCGAACGGAACTTTCCAAACCAACGTCGTATAGTGCGTTTGTTTACCGCTGCATCCTCAAATACGTCATTAATGTTTTTTATTGCCAATAACGCATTATGTCCCATTTTACATTCATTGTTCAGCATCGGTATAATATGGTATAATACATGTTGCGGAACTGCAACTTTCATAAAGGAGGAGGGTTCGAATTTGAACTGCCGACAGCATGGTAAACATTTCATAGAAAAAAAAATAACTCTGCTTGTAGCGAACCCTAAAATTGTCACACGTCAAGTACACGGATCATTTTATTTATAAAAAAAGAAAATTTTATATTCTGACACAGATGTTCACTCAAGAACTTCTTATTTCCATCTGAGCGAAAATCGGACATATCATGTTGTAGAACCCAATAAATCTATTTTAGCTGACCTATAGAGCTGAGTTTGAGCCCCGGAAGCAGAACTCAAGCGCTTTACAATGTCCTTCTGCCTTTATTGTCGCTAGCAGCGATGTCATTTGTGCAGCTGCGAAGCGCCTTCCCAGGAATTGACATGCTTATTTTGTATTGCATTTTCCTGGGATTTGGCACACCCGTCTTCCTGGAGATGGAATGATGCGTCGCCAACACTGTCTGTTGTTTTGGAATTATCTGGTCTCAAGTGAAAAATTGCCTTTCAAAGTCTCTCGATACTCATCTCATAAGATAACCAATTGCCTTCGTTTTGAATCATTTCCATAGTTTTAGATTGTACGGAAACTGGTTATTGAGTAACTCCCAATAGGTCAGCAAGCTGCTCTTTTGTTTAACTCGGATCTTCCTCGAGTAATGTCTCCAATTCTTAGTTTTATATACATTTTTTTTTTTTTGCTGTCCATAGCAAACCCTGTCTTCAACGTTAAAATACTCTTTCTTAAATCATCGAAACCATTCCCAACATTATTTATCAATTGTAGCATTGTGACTATAACCTTCCTTCAGTGAAATCAGGAAACTAAAATCTCTCGCCAATGCTGCTTTGTTGACACAAAATTCGACATATTCCACACAATCAAAAACAAGGTTTTTGGATGAAATTTATCATTTATTCAGCGTAATACAAGCGATACTGGATAAGGAAAAAAAATTATATACAAGGCGGCGCAAAATGAATCACACTATCGGAAGATATTATAATTTTTGCAAATGGCGTCGTACGTCAATCATATTTGACATTTGTAAACTGGAAAAAATTGTAAAGGTCCAAATAAAGAATTCCATGTGTGAATTGGGCTGGGGGCTAAGAGGTGCTAGTAGGAGGCGGAGTTTGAGAACAGAAGAGGTGAGGTTGAAATCAAAGGAGGTTGGGGTAACAGTTGACGTTGCGTAGCATACGTGAGATCGGTTCAAATCATACGAGGTGTGATGACCTGGTATATAAAATATACGAGGGTTTCGTAGGTTACGGGGATTGGTATAGAGCGGGATTTGGAAAATGAAGGAGAGAAGGCTTTGCACAGTCGATTGATCCCGAGAAAACACGTCGGACGAAGAAAATGTCAGCGTGATTTCTTCGTTCTTCTAGAATGGTTAGGTTAATTAGTCTGAGACGACTTGTGTAAGGGGGGCAGGAACAGGGAAAATTAAACTGAATATTATTAACAGATGTCCAACATCTCGGAAACCACCGAAATCAGCTGTCACTATAAAACATTCATTACAGTCGGAGCCACCTTTGGAAAACGAACCTAACAAAATAAGTTGGAATACCAGGAGTGAAAACATACCTAGCCATGGTGACGATGTGTAGAGGGATCGGGGAACTCCTTTATTTACAGCTTCACCTCCAACAATGTTTCCACTTGTTTGACGTTTTCATCCTGCCCACTCCAACAAAACAAAGCGTAACTGCATGAAGCTTTGTTTTCATCGACTATCATTGTTATAATTTTCTAATTCAGCTTGCAGTAGGGTACGAGCTCGTTGGCAGGTTTATGCTTTTTACTGTTCGTTGCCGATTCTTCTACATTATTTCATCACTATGTCGTTTCAGTTTTTATTTCAGTTGATATCGTTTATTGCGTTTCGCCCCTTGCCTTTTTATTTACTCTTCTCTAATGACTTTCGATATTTCGATAATTTCATAAATGTCTACATCTACATCTCCTCATCACTTTGTTATTCTTCGTGTGTCTCCTCCTGTTTCTGTCTGCATTGTCTGTTCCATTCCGGTTTCTGTTGTTTTCGTAAATTTTCCACATCCAGGCCTGGCCACAAAACCATGTGAAATATTTCTACCATCTGAAGTGTTCACTGTTTGAGCCTTTGACGATATCTTCGGTTATCTTTTGTATTCGTTGGCTTTCTAGAACCAATTCTTTTATGCACGCGTCCGTACTTTATACGATGTCCTGCGTCTAGGGAACCTTTTTTCTAGCCTGCTATAGACTTTATATCTCCGTCTCGTTTCTAGTATAACTTCTTGGGCTTCCCCGTTAAAACAGGTTAAGTTTTTCTGACATTTATTAAACAAGTTTATTGAGTTTAGTTTAACCTCGCTTTAGAAGTATTTCGCTTAACAAGAAGAAATTGTTAATAGTCTCACTAAGGTCCTGTGTGATGCGTCTAACGTGATGATTTTTCGTATGGTTGGCCCAAAAGACCGTATTCTACGAAAAAAAGGAAGAACTGTTTTACCTACTAGATGTAATTTATGGTTGCGGCTGAGAACTTTGTTTCTCGTTAAGTGGCCACCCTCAATTTTTTGGTTTGTTAGCAAAGGTTCTAGTGGCTGTAGCGAACCCTAAAATTGTCACACGTCAAATACACGGACCATTTTATTTATAAAAAAAGAAAATTTAACATTCTCACACAGATGTTCACTCAAGAACTTCTTATTTCCATTACCATGTATTGGTTTATATACAAAAAATTGTAACGTGTTTTAACCGTTTTGCATTGGGTTAACGTATATACTTGATAGTTACCAATCACCACCCAATTGTTAACAAATAGTTTTCGATATTCTGTGGAGAGAAAGTTAGGTATATTTAGCTTTGTTATCTGGACTCCAACATCAGTATTATTCCACGCATAGGGATTATACATTCGGTTCTCCAATCCGGCCCCCGGCCTCAAACGGCTCTCTCCATGTACAGTTAAGCAGCTGCACAGCTTGGCAAATTGCTGCCGAGCCAAGATTTACCGGCTCCCGGTTTCCATCCTTGCGTTGTTTTAATTAAGAACAAAGTAACGTTTTCGATTTGTACATAGATTTAATTTATTTAACAAACTTTACATAGATTTAATTTAATTAAAAACTTTACAAATAACATTTCCGAATTTCACATAGATTTAATATAATTAAGACTTTACAAATAAAACTTTTTTGTATTGTGTATCGACTTAACTTCCTTTCCTTTACTGACTTTACCAACGCTTAGTCCAAAACTGATCTACACACTCTTTCTATTTTTCGCCACCTCGCTACCTCTCCGAAGAGAAACCTGCCACAACTGTTCCTTCAGAATCCACATCTTAACGAAGGTTCGTGCATCTGCTCGCAATGAATGCTAACCCAAAATGTGGACTGTGGGTTATATGTTTTCTTTTATCTTTGTATAATTCAACGCCCTATATGCGATTCAAACACTTAGAGTTATTTTATTAAAATTTATTACCTTTTCCCTGTGCGGTGGGGCAATGGGGTTGGGGGAGGCTACCACCACCAGGTAGTTATGATCGTACTTCTACATGATCGGTACAAAATAGTTACAGCTTATGTATACTTTCGTACATTACATAATATCCCTTCTATTTGTCTGGTTGTGGGCCACCGACTTACTAATAATATCGTAATAATAATTTAGTAATAGTAATTGTTATTTTGCAGGCATATACCGACTCACAAACCATTCTCTATCACCCACCTGAATACAACGGACCAATTTTATTTTCTTTTCGAGAAAAATTCTTTTTTGACAAAAAACGCGCATCGATTAGAGTCGATAATGGTGAATGGAGTGAGAAAATACCAATGGAAGTGTCAGGTTCCAAAGGAAAGGTGACATGTGCTGCAAATGACCAAACCTACCACATTGGAGTCCACAATCAGCTTACACAAAACTCCTTAACAAAACAAATTACATTCATTCCATTCTACATGCTGATAAACAGATGCGACTTCCCAATAGAAGTCCAAGAACACTCCAGACCTGCGGATCCCTGGCTTACTGTAAGTACACATCTTTCTTTATGGAATTAATATGCAGTTACATAAATGAGTATACATTATAAACATGAAATTATTTTTTTTAAAACATAGTAATATTTTTTTAAACTCCGAAATAATTTATTATTTTTTTAACCGAGAATGCGATAGTAAATAAACAGAACAAGAATAAAAAACGACCATTCAACAATTCGCAATGAAAAGAGTCCAAAAACGATATTACAAAAGTATCAGCACCTGCACTTCTTGATAAAGTGGTCTTTACATTGACTAAGATGAGTCGATATAACTGTTTGAAAACTTTAAAAACCAACTTGTATAACAAAACCAGAAAGTTGAGCTTGGAGAGCTTGAATTTAAAGTGTCAAATAAGAAAACGTTGATCTTAAGAGGTGACCAAAACCGCATTCCGGTTGTCACACCGAATAAGTAAGTTGCCAAAATCCTAATATTAAAGACATGTGTTTAAAAAGCGTCGCTTTTATTATGCAGAATTTTGTAAACAAGATGCTATCTTTCCTCATGTGCGTGTACCAGATATCGGGGATTAATGCGGGACAGCGTATGATATTGTGAACACTGTGGGAAAATTCTAGCTGATCCATACCTTTATCTATGCGTTCTATTTAACATTTGTGTTTGAGGCGTTGGAGAGACGTAACATCTATTAGAAGCAGGCTATAAATTTAGATCCTTCAGGAATGCGGGGGATCACACGGACTTAACATACAGTACATATTAGTCGCTTTCGATATCAATTTTAGACATCGTCTTACATTCTACTTGGTACTATGCTTCTGGTTCTGTGTGTCTATTTGCCAGGCCAGAGATCTTTTAGCAAAAACATGTACGATCCGATAACCGAAAAGAAAACCCACGAAGCTCTTTTAAACTCTTAGAAGAGATGCTCTTTTTTATAATTCGAATATACTATTACTATTTATTGGCATGTAGGAACCCGGAAGTTCATGACCTCACCGACTGGACCCCGCCATCGTTCCCTGTGCTGTGAACTCTCCTTCTCGCTTGACCAGGCAATCCGATCTCCTCAAGGTCAAACCTAACATTGTCCTCCCATCTCCGTCGCGGCCGTCCTGCCGGTCTACTTCCCGTTGGTCTACCGTGGAGAATTCTACGCACGGTTCTATCGTTGCCCATTCGGGCCACATGTCCGGCCCATCTTAATCTTCGCGACTTGATTACTCTCACTATTGTAGGTTTGCGGTATAGCTCTTCCAGTTCGTGGTTTTGGAGTTTCTTCTATTGTCGTCATATTTACCACCAAGATACCCCTTAAAACTTTATTCTCAAATACGCGGAATTTGTTTACTCCCAGGTTTGTGAGAGCCCATGTTTCGCAGCTGTATAGAACAATCGGCATGACTACGGTTCTATAAACCCGGAGCTTTATATTACGTGATAGCAGTTTGGATTTCAGCAGTATACTGACTGCGTGCCAACTGGCGTTGCCGGAGTGTATTTAGCCAATTATCATCGGTGAACTAAGCTACTGCAACTCAACGACGAGTTCACACCGGGCCCTGATGGTATCCCTGCAATTCTCCTCAAGAAATGGCCAACCAATCTCTCTGCTCCCTCTCTTTTATCTTCAATCGCTCACTCTCTCAAGCTGTATTCCCTCACATTTGGAAAACCCCCTTCATCACCCTCATCCATAAGAAGTTCAAAAAAATGATGTCACGAACCCCCCACCGCCAAACTGTCCCACTTTGGTCAACTCGGATCTATTGTGGTCAACAAAAAAGTTAGTGGGTTCTGATGGCATTTTATGCCATATACATGGGTGGGCTGAAAAGCTTCTGACCTCAACGTGAAGATAGCAGCACTTTTGTTACAAGAAATTGATGAGGACCCATCGAGATCTACGAGAACTATACAATATCGTGCAGGAATATCGAAAACATGTTAACCCTTATCATATTCAACGGTTTCAAAGCTTTCTATCGACGGGTTATCCAAAAAGAGTCGCCCCTCTTAAATAAAAATAACAATATAATTTGTTCCCAGATTTTTTTTTTTTTTTTTTGCACAAACGGGAATTTTGAAGTACCCTTAATTGTCAGAGCACAGTGCGAGCAGAAGGAGAGGAAGTGGATAAGGAAAGGAGATGTCGATGTATATTGGTCTTGAATGCCTAAACATCACAACGACGAGAACACACATGATCAGGTAGAGTATTCCACATTCTAATGGCTAATGAATGATTCTATGTTTATTTGTGCGCCTGAAGTTCACTTTCAACGTGAATTGACGTTCACTCTCAGATTGACTGCTATCGCGGAAAAATGTCTGAGGAGGCGGAACACATTGAGCAAGTTCAGTTGAGCAACGACCGGGATAATACCTATAGAAAAGAGATAGGCAAGATACGTTGCGCCTATGTTTTAACGATGGGAATATTCGACTCACAGCTGGGTCCCCAATAAGTTTCACTGCTCGTTTTTGCATTCTATCGGGCACGTGTAGTGCAGTTTTGGATGCGCCGGACCAAATATGGAACTTGAACTCCATGTTGGGACGAATATGCGTCTTGTAAATAGGGGTCAGGGGGTGGGGGCGACCATACAGGGTAAAGTCTCTGCTTTCAACCCGGCGAAGGCCACGACGATTCTTGTCCCTGTTCAATCCAAGTTGACATGCAGTCTCCACGTGACCTTGGATAGCTACTTTGGCACCCGCCAAGTAGTGAACCAATGCATGCAGTGACATCCTCAGAAAGGTTGGCGCAAGGCTAAGACCTTGCCCGGAAAAACAAATTATTATGGACAATTTAGCAAGTCTCGGGTAAGGAGCGGATACCGGTGGAGTGACTTGCTAAATAAGACCAAGACCGGATTCCAGTTGTAGTGCCGATGATGATGATGAAATAGTGGTCAGGTTGGATGGAGTGAAGTATTTTTTGCATCTCTTAAATCATGCATTTGGCCGCTCATTTCGTAGCTTCAAAAATGTGGTCACTCCAATCAAGAGTCGAATTAATTCGAGTGCCGAGGATTGATAGTTCCTTGGCTTCGTCGATGCAAATGCCGTTCATCGACAGTGTATTTACTTTGGGGTTCGCCCTTGACGACAGGAAACAGCACTTAGTTTTTAGGGCATTGAACTCTACTCGGTTAGATAATCCCCATTGATATATCTAGTTGAAGTCGAAAGCATAACCTGCTGATTGGTATTAACGTTCGAAGAGTTTGATCGGGAATGTTCATATGAGTATGAGAAACTCAATGTGATATCATCAGCAAACGATTGAATTGGGTTGAGGGTAATGGACAAGAGATCATTTATAAAGATGAGGAAGAGAGTGGCTGAGAGTACCGAACCTTGGGGAACACCTGCATTAATTTGATGGGAAGCAAATTTGACACCATCAACAACCACTTGGTGTGAACGGCCAGAAAGATAGTCTCTTATCCATTGGATCAGGGAATTATCCACTCTATATGAATGTGATTTTGATAAAAGGGCTGGATGCCATACTCTGTCGAAGGCTTTCGAGATATCCAGTGGAACAACCTTGCTTTCTCCGAAGTAGTGGATGGAATGGTGACACTTTTCGGTAAGGTACGCCATCAGATCTCCTGTGGACCCGTTGATACGAAAGCCATATTGGCGGTCATTGAGGAGGTCCATCCGGATCATGCGGATTTGTGTGCGTTTAGTCTTTGATTGCGCGGGCAACAGTATGCGTTCGGAAGTGAATCTGGCTCATAGTGTGCTGCTTATGCTCAAGTAGAAGTGGAACTGATGTGGTATCAGGCAGCGTTGAGTTGGCTGCAAAATGTGCAGCAAGTAGATTCGCCTTCTCTATTGCACTGGTGACTGGTTTGTCATCGACTATAAGCGATGGAATGAATGAAGAGACTGAGTTTTGAATGTTTTTCACGAATGCCCAGAAGTTTCTACTACTTGTGGGAGAGTGTACTATTTGTTTCACTCTCTGGTCATGCAAGAACTTTCCGCGTTGAATATACGCATTGCAGTCATTTCTAGCTCTTTTTAATCTTTTCCGCTTTTCCTTAATATTGTTTGATTTATGTAACCGTAAGCTCAACTCTTTAGGCTTAATGGCTTCTCTGCACCCGGAATCGAGCCACATAATTCTCTAGGGTTTGATACTCTTTACTCTGTTTGGATTAAATGTTCGCATGGCAAGCAGAGTCGTGTCTGCCAATGTGTCCGCTATAAAGTCGACATCATTATTGAGGAAAAATAACGACATATTTAACTTCCCAAAAACGTCGTTTATACCTTCTCAGTTGGCTTTTTCATGGAACCATACTGTTCTTTTGGGAGTTTTCTTGTTAACGTTTCTGTTGGCCCGAAGTGCCAAAGGGGAAGAAACTTCAATTGTGTATTTGTTTGGGTGCGAGGTGAGAAACAGGTCCAGTGTATTGGCGAAATTAAAATTTATGTCTGGTACTCGTGTTGGCTCATTGACGAGTTGAGTTAAATTATTTGACTCAGCAAAGAGTTGAACATACTGACCTGGGGGTGCTGTGTGTCGGGAGTGGCGAAGCCACTGAGAGTTATGCACATTGAATTCTCCCACAACAAAGATTTCAGTGTAGGGATATAGGGTCAAGATCTTATCGATAGAATTAGATAGAGCATCAGTTCGTTAAACGATGCGTTTCTATCCAAGTTTGGACTTCTGTAAAGAAAGCAGTAATGTATGAAATGCGTACGAACGTGAAGTTTTAGCCACGAGAAATTAAATTCTGGATTGGAGCAGAGCCCATATTGCGGCAGAAGCTGATAAACAATATTGGCTCGTATGTATGTAACTAGACCACGATGTGGAAAGAATAGACGCACTAAGTTATATTCAGGTAGATTAAATCGGAAAATGTGGCAGAAGCTAATAAGCAATATCATTTCGTATGTATGTGGCTAGAACAAAGGCACTAAGTTATAACTGGGTATAGTAAAATCAGAAATATCTGCATAAATTATTACCGGAGTCTCGCTAAGTGCAAGTTTGGGATTATGGTGTTCTGGGTTAGTGGGCTAGTTGGTGTCGGCACAGGCACAGGTTCTCAACCCACTCCCACGTGTACGTTTTGTTACGGCGTATGGTAGTTGATCGTCCAGTTTCGCACAAGGGAAGGAAAATAAAACGCAAGTCTTTGTTTTACTATTTTATTTGCATACGGGAATATTTGTACAACAAATGTAACTAAACGTCGAATTCATTCTGGGCAAACCCGGTTAATTATTTAGCCTCGCCATTAAAACTATGAACATCAATATCTGGAGCAACTAAAGACGCGTGCACACTAAATTAAATTTGGTAGTCCAGGTTGATTATTTAGACTGTTCTGTTATAACTATTGACATAAAATATTTAGTGTAATTAAATACGCGTACACACTGAATTAAACTGCAGCACAAGCAAATCATTTACTCGACCCGATCATGATGGCTTTTGAATTCCGACTCCTGGTGTGCATTCGTCAGTGGATGAAACGCGACTCCTTGTAAATGACTCGTGCAGAGTCGGTCATCCCCTAAGGGCGGTTTTCATTCTTGAGAGAAACGTGCAGTTTCTCTTCGTGGTGACCAATCAGAGAGGATCTATCTGCCGATGTTGACGGGATTATCTCGCTTGCCCGTGTCGTCAGATAACGGGCAAACGAAAACGAGAAAAAGGGAATGAGCAACAGGGTATCGTTGGTGGCGCGCATGCAACTGCGTAAAACCGGCTGCTCGCCATTAGTGAAACCTGTGCTACAAGGAAATGAGATCCTCGTACCACGATGGTTGCGCATGGCATCCATGACCGTGGAAATGGTTGGATTCCCTGTGTGAATGTTCACATGCAGAAGAATTTGATTCTCGGCGGCTAGACGCGCGATGCATGGACTGCTTTTGTCAGTTGGACAAAAGGCCACCGTGAATGAGGGTAAGCTAGAAAAATGTGCTGCGTGGCAGGAAACCCTGAATGACGGGGGCGCCGTTTAAGTTTCCCTATGTATGTTGCATGTTAGGAGTTCTTTTGAGGGAAATTATAATGATGCATTATCTGCATGAAATGATGAATTCTGGAGATGCATTATCTGCATGAATTGATGAGTTCCGTGATGCATTATCTGCATGATATGACGCACTTGGAAGGATAATGTTTACAGGTGGTGTATGCCAACAAAAGGAAGGGTTGGCGTTGTGTTTGGTTTGTGGTTGGAATTTTAGAGAACCCCCACACAAGGATTGCTGGATACAGACGTGGGCAGACACAGAGGAGAAATTCCATCTTAGGCTGCGAATGTTGCCAAGATCGACGTGAAATTCCCGTTCCATTGAAATGCCGACACAAAAAACCAATACCGCCTCAGAAAAGGCTGATCTAATAGTTTAGCACCTTTCTGAAATCTTCATAAATGCCAGATGTTTTTAAATTAATTTGCCATCGGTGTCCAATAATTTTTTTGTTCACCACAATAATTTAAATAAAAATGGCAATTTTCTAAAGTAAAAGTTGACAAGTTTTTTTTTTTGTTCTTCACCGAATTTTTAACCAATGTCAAAATAGCTATTTTCCAGTTGATGCTCAGGTTATTCAAGAGTTATTAACGGACAAATAAATGACAGTATATGTCATAAAATGGACAATCAAATTTTCTACGACAACGTATGGATATTAAGAAATTTTGAAAAAATCCATTAACTCGAGAACGGCATGACTTTTACTACTTGTTTTTCTGATAGGTTATGAAGTATGGAATCACCCCTCCTAAGGTGGCGCGATATTTAAGACACACCCCTGTATATTAATCAACATTTATAGATTAATCAATTTTGCCCCAGTCAAAATAATCCCTTTCAAACATTAATCTTGGAAGCACTTCTGTGACCTACTTTGCCAGACGCTGTTGTTTCACAATTCTATTATCCTCGGAAATAAAAAGAAGTCGCGGGCACTACGTCTGGTGAATACGCCGAGGTAAAATAACAATTCTGTTTTTTGTTTTTACCAAAAAAACCGCGAAGTAATTTAACCTTTTCAAAGCTATTGTTAAATTGTTTACTTTATATTCTGGTTCTCTTTAATTAACCAACGTTTATTTTGTAATGGTAAAATTATTGCTCATTTGTAATGAATATAAAAAAATATCGAGAGAAATAATTTAACTATTTTCATGTCTATGAAACTAACTTATTTTTGAGACAAACTGAGAGTTTTTTTGTGTGTATAATATAAAGCAGTATAAATAATTAAATTACCAGGTAAATGAAAGTGACTGCATTCCCTTTTGGCCAAAAGCAACGTCTACGAACATTATCTTGAAAGTTGAAGAGGAAACTACGGTACCATTTAACTTTACAGAAGGTCAATGTGTCTTATTAAAGTTGAACAAAAATAAAGTGAGTTGAATTCAGGTGTTTTAGAAATGTAAAGGATTGTTGAATATGTTTCTGAATACTTTAGAATGGTGGTATATGTGTTGATGTCCATGTCACCGAAGGTGGAATCTACATATCAGTAACACCATATAATGTGGGCGATGCGCCAGGACTTCTTATAAATTACACATCGCAACCTGTACAAATCCAAGAAAAAGGAACCCCGATTAAAATGTTAGATGCAATTTTGTTTTTTTTTGTGTTGTTTTGTTCTAATTTGTTTGTTATTTAATTGTAGAATACTTGAGCCATATGAGAGGCTTTTGTTCACGTGGGCTGATCCAGCTGGAAGTCGAATATTGCTTCTGGGCAAGGACAAAGCTGAGAATGGATTACGTGCAGATGGCGTCGGTGAAGTGAAGTAAGTGACCTCTGGTTGATTTAAAATTATGTTAAGAGACATTATAATATAATACTTTTTACTATTGTATTATCTAATGTAAGATGTAGAAGGGGGAAGCCACCAATCGTTTTAAAATTTTTGAAGTAATTTTTACCTCGTTTCACTTTTCCAATTTTTAGACCAAATTTAATAATTTTGGTACTATAGAATGTTGTTGCAAATATAATTTTACACACAATATAAATATAATTAAAATGGAACGTAGTCACTTGGGTGTTGGATGGACGGTTGTTCGTGTTAGATACATCCTTAATTGAGTTGTTTGTTGGATGGATGGTTGTTCGTGGGCTTCTTGGGTTTCCTTGCCTCTTCTTCTGTCAGTGATGGCTTTTAGTTTATTGAACTGTTTTTTATTAATTTTTTCATTCATATAACTTACCGGCTGTCTTTTTTATGTCTGTTTCTTTTCACTTTTTAAATTAAAAAACCCTTTCGACGGGCGACTGAAAGGATTCCACTGCGCACACAATAAAAATAGTTCTTTTTTGTTTATATTTTTTCCGTGTTGTATTTCGATATAAATATTAAGACATGAAATAGTGTTTTGTTTTAATCACCACACACTTATTATTCCTTTGTTATTACATACATTATCATCATCATCATCGGCACTACAACCGGGAACCGGTCTTGGCCTTATTTAGCAAGTCCTGAGACTTGTTCAATTTTCCATAATTTGTTTTTTTTTTTCCGGGCAAGATCATTAGTCTTGCGCCAGAGGCTCCCCGACGGGGAATCGAACCCATTATACATTATTACACATGAAGAAAACACACTCGTTGTTTTTTAGTATTTTATTAAATTAAACTTTAGTCGTAAACTACACTTGAATGTTATATTTTGTACTACCACAAGCTTTACACACGGTTGTAAATCAAGCACACCTTCTTTTGTTTTTCTTTCTCTTTTACTAAACTAAACTAAAACTGAGGTAAACACCTCAGACCGCGAATCAAAGAACGACGGTAGAGGTCAAGAATGCCGAATCAACTCCTTATGACCGTCTCGGCCAAATGTCAAAAACCAACTACCTCCTTTTTTTCTTAGTCTCCCCGAACGAAAACTTTTTCTTACATCCTGCAGATCGAAGGATATGTCCTTTTTTCTGCATGGCCCTTTTGCCAGTCGCCATTTTCAAAAGGGACTTAGGATCAAAAGAGGAAACACAAAGGGAAAATCAACAGAGGATCGTGCTAATGCACATTTACGATCCTCTATATCGGGGGGCGCTAAAAAGAACGTGTGGTTCGTTTTATGGCGCATGCTGTTTGTTTTAGAAGAATGGAAAAAGATACTACCTGTGGAAAATGGTTTGGGTAAACAAACCTTTAAAGGATCATAACATTGCAGACGCGCATTAACAACAACAACTTTACTTGAAAGTTGGTCATCTGGTCCGCAGATTTGGGTCCGGGGGATTTTGCGTGTTAAACATATGGTTCGTTTATTACATCTTGGGCTTAAGTTAATTTTAATATGAGCAAATTGAACGTGTAGCTCAATTTGTTTGATATTGAATTGATATCGCGATTAATGGTGGAGACTAGCTCCAAAAAAGTAGGTAGGGGTTGAGGGTTTTGTGCATAACAGTAGAAACACACGACAGTTCGCACGACGTGGATAACCATTTTTTTTTCTTTTAGCCCTTGGCTGCATTGGCGATTTTACAACAACAAGCGTTAATCACTTACTTCAAAACAACAACCACCTGACTGTAAAAAAAAGGCCGGGAGGTCGATTTAAACGAGACAAGGACACTTCATCTTGCCTCTGGCTTCTGGTCATCTTGCCACAACCCACGCCCGTGAGGATGTTGGGCTTGTTCTCAAGATATCTGAAAAATGAAGGGGGGGGGGGGGGGGGGGGGGGGGGGGGGGGGGGCAGATATCTAAGGATAGTGTCTTCGGTGTTAGTTCAACGGTCTCTAACTAATTGGGTGGAGGGATGGTGGGATAGAAATCATACGACACCAGTAGGTCTTGAGTCAGCGACCTAAGATGCTATTTTTTTTCTCAACCGGTTCCATCAGCCAAGCTCCGTAAAATACTCAAGGAGTTCTCCCAACCATTTCACGAAGCCTATAGCTTAATGGGATGGCATTTCACCGGGCGGTTGGACTTTGGAACCCTACCGACCACTCAGGTAATAAACCCAGATTACGTCTTTGGGGTCTCATAATCTGAGCTTTGGCCGGTGTGTATGTGTATTTGCGCCGTCTTGTACTATGAGTGTGTGTGTGTGTGTGTAATGTTAGCAGTAGACTCTATGGGATGGAAATGTTGTTCGAAAGGGTGCTTTTTCAGTTTTGTACTGAAGAAGACATTGTGGCGGTCGGATTCGAAGAAATCGAAGGAGAGAAGAGTCAAGAACGCAAGACTCCCGTGCAAGTAGGTTCTCGCTGTTCTGAGTGCTTTCGAGGTACTTGCATGTTAATCGTACCAAATACTCATCGATAGGGGCAATGGAGGCACCTTCATATAGGTGAGAGTTGGGGTAATATCCGACCATCTAGAGTGGTTGATGCATCTTCTGGGAAGTTTCCTTTCGAAAACTCGAAATCCTTCCAATTGGGCCGAAGATATACAGAACCATAGTCAAGGCGTACGATATTCCAGATCGGATTAGCTGCTTATATTAGGTGCGCAACTAAGTTCCCGATGTTTGTCAATAGCAGTAAGTGTTGATCGATTTCGACATATCCAAAACTTCATGAACCAAGCTTAGACATATGGTAAACAAACCGCTTCGTCACAGTAGTGATTTTGTTTTGGGCGTCATATACTTTTTGGCTCTGTGAAAATGTGTGATTTTGTGTTAAATAATCGTCATTTGAGGGGCGGTGTTGATTTTCTTCTTTCATTCGAAGAAAACGGCGGCTGAAGCGCATCGAGAGATCCACAAAGTTTACCGAGATGCTGCTCTAAGTGAAACAACCTGCCGTGATTGGTTCGGTCGCTTCAAAGACGAAGATTTCAATGTTGACGACTGGTCGCCTGAAGGAAGGCCAAACACCTTCGAAGACGCTGAATTGGAGGCATTGCTCTGTGAGGATACATGCCACACACAACAAGAGCTTTCGTCAGCATTAGGAGTTACCCGTCAAGCCATTTGCAAGCGATTGCATGTGTTGGGAATGAATTAAAAACTAAGGAACTTGGGTTCCTTGTGATTTGAGGCCAAGGGATGTTGAGTGTCGTTTTTTTCGCCTGTGAACAACTGCTCAAGCGCCAAAAAAAGGAAGGGTTTTCTTCATCGCATCGTGACAAATGATGAAAAATGGTTTCATTACAGCAACCCAAAGAAAATAAAGTCATGGGGAATACCCGATCACGCTTCTACGTCGTCGACTCGGAATATTATATGCTGCAACGGTTATGCTGTGTATTTGGTGGGACCAGGTCGATGTTGTTTATTATGAGCTGTTGAAACGGAACGAAACCATCACTGGAAAACGATATCGACTTCAATTGATGCGATTGAGTCGAGGATTGCACGAAAACCAGTCACAATACGAGCAGGGGCACGAAAAAGCATGATAACGCTCGGCCTCACGTTGGCAAACCCGTTAAAACCTACCTGGAAACGTTCAAATGGGAAGTGCTACCCCACCCGCCATATTCCCCAGATATTGCGCCGTCCGATTACTAGTTGTTCCGTTCGATGGCACATGGTCTGGCTAATCGGCAATTCCGATCATATGAAGACATCCAAAATGGCTTGATTCGTGAATAGCCTCAAAAGATGAACACTTTTAACGTAACGGTATTCGAGCTCTGTCAGAAAGTGGGAAAAAGTTGTAGGTAGCGATGGGCAATACTTCGAATGATTTATTTGTAACTATTTTTTTTTTCACAATAAAGTTCCATTTTGATAAAAAAAGCAGCGCACCTCATAGCAGAGAAGCTTAACTTTTGTGCCAACTTTGTTGCTTCATTTCAAAATGGAGCCCTTTGAAGAATGTGGGTTACATGTTTGATGAAATTCATTTTTGGGGCATAAGTGAACCCAAGGGGCTCCGCGATAGTATAGTGGTTAGTATACCCGCCTGTCACGTGGGAGATCGGGGTTCGATTCCCCGTCGGGGAGCCTCTGGCGCAAGACTAATGACCTTGCCCGGAAAAAAACAAATCATTATGGAAAATTTAACAAGCCACAGAACTTGCTAAATAAGGCCAAGACCGGTTCCCGGTTGTAGTGCCAATGATGATGATGATGAAGTGAACCCAAGATATTTCATCTTGTCCTGTGGTCTAATCGTAGTATCTCCCATTTGTATTCGAATATTCTGTGAATATCAGAATATATAGCTACAGCTTTGGATGGGTTAAGTCGAATTTTCCATCGACTGTGATACTGATACAGCTCGTCCAGGTGACGGTTGAGTCGATTTATCGCAAGTTTAGGGCTTTTTGATGACACATACACTAGGACGTCAACCGCATAGCACTGGTTTACCCTCTCGTCCGCAGGGCGAGGTATATCTGAAGCGTAGATATTAAATAAGATAGGGTCTAGAATTGAGCCCTGTGGTACGCCTGCAGCGGTGTTGAAAGTTCGAGATATCTTTCCATTCATCCGAACTTGAAAGGTTCTGTTTCAAACGGGGTGGTAGATGATATTACACACCGTTTCTACTAAGACCAGTATTCAACAATTTAAAAACGAGACCTTCGATCCACGTCATGTCAAAAGCCTTTTCAATGTCCAGGCTCACCGCAATGGTGGTTTCCTTATTAAAGAGGAGCATGCAGACGTGGTTTTGAAGAACGTTGAAGGCCAAGGTGTTGCTGTGCGCTCTTCTAAATAAAAATTGGAAACCAGGTATTACCTTCCTGGCACTGATAAAGTTGTTTATCTCTCGTATATAAATTTTTCATATATCTTGCTGATGCAAGTGAGGAGTGAGATGGGGCGAAAGCTTGACGGGTGGTACGTTGGTTTTCCAACTTTAGCTATTGGACAAATAATAACGTGCTTCCAAGCTTAGGGAAAGTACCCCATGTTGTAGACATGGTTGAACAGAATGGAAAGCTTTATAAAGAATAAAGCAGAAAGCCTTCGCAACGAATGGTACGACATGTTATCGATACCCGGTGACTTCTTAGAGTTTCGAGATTTAAGTAGGTTCTGTACGGTATTTGGTGTGACGAAACCGTGATCATTATCACGTGTGTCATCGAAGTATGCACTGTTAGTTGGGTTAAAGACAACTATTGGTTCGTAAAAGTTGTCCAGTTTATTGTGAACCTCCGAACTAATGATTACAATAGTATCGGGGACGCCATTCTGGGTGGTGAGCCTGTGTTCATTTTTAAAGGCCTCTCCGATAATGTTTGCTTTATTGGTATCATTATTGACAACAACACCATTGTGGATGATTGCGCCCGTGATACGAGTATTGCCACATATCTTTTTAACGTTTTTGTAAACGTTCTGGTCCATCTGAATACCCTTTAGTCTGTCTTCTAATTGTCGGGTACGATTGTTTTGGATTCTCTGTTTTATCAGTGTACCCATATTGTGAAAGATGGATCGTAATAATGGTTCCTTTGTGTAACGGGGTGACGATATCTCATTCTGCAGAGCTTTTTACGCTCCCGGATGAGACGAAGAGTGAAGTCGTCATGGGGAATCTGATATGTTTTTTCAAGTTTGTACTTCAGGACATGAGTCTCAGAAGTTTCAACTAGAATCTCGTGAAGTCGTTTTGCAGCGTTATTTATTTCAACCGTCGTTAGGTTTCTGTCAGTGGGAAAAGGAGTTGGTGGAGTTTTCCGTTCAATGCGACATTGAAGTTGTCCCAATTTGTGTGCCCACAATCGGGTATGTATCTGAACTTGGTTACAGCGTTGTGGTCATATACACCCACCGATACTTGGGGAGGAGTGATTTGAGAAAGTAAGTCTTTGGACTCAAAAAATATGTCCAGAATTCAGTTGCCTCGCGTACCAACCGTAGGTGCGCATATTTCGAAGTTGAGAGCATGATCCATTTGTGCCATTTGGGCAAGAAACGGAGTAGTTACAGTGAGAATGTCTGGAGTTAAAATCGCTGCCTATGATGTGGTACCATATTAATTTGCCGATGTCTTCAGGGTTAATGGAGCCGTTATTGATTTTATGTAAGCGGTATACCCCGGTCAAGCTTCATGGCGAAGTCCGCTATTAACCAGTATACAAGTGCTACCTCCGTTGATGGTGGGGCCGTCAGTGAGGGTTCGATCTCTTCGAATCATGGAAAAGTTCGCGAATACGGGACTGTGACATGAATGTAACCTAGTTTCGGTTACAAGAACCACGTCCGCCTGGTTATCCCTTATGAAGTCACGCTTTGAAAGCGAAACAAGGGAGTTGACATTATAAGGATAACTTTAATGTTGGGATCCGTTTTGAAGCGTACGTCGTACATATGCCGTGAACAGGACTGCATCCCTCTCAGCCTTGGTTGGTAGCTTTTCATATCGGAGTCGAATATCCTCAATCAAGCGGGAGAGGAGGCTTTTGTACCGCCGGTTGCATTCGTGGCATTGTGTTGGCGCAGGGCTACTAGCCTTGCCCGTGAAAATAAATTATTATGGAAAATTTAACAAGCCTCGTGACTTGTTAAATATGGCCAAGACCGGATCCCGGTTGTAGTGCCGATGATGGTGGATGATGGTTGGCCTGTACGGCGATTCATTTAGGGACTCGAATATGTTTATGTGGGAGCGGTGCTGGAAGAGTTTTCATATTCTTTGTTTGTGGTGAATGTAAATACATTTTGGATGAAATGTTGTGTGGCCTGTTTTCCAAAGTTTGACTTGGCTGTTTGTTTAGCTCGAGTCTCCTTGGATCTTTGAACTAGCTCTTTATATTTTGGAAAGTTTCTACATGGGTGGCCTGAAAAGTTTCCGACCTGACAAAGATACAAGACATTTTTTCTTAAAATTTATTTATATTTTTCTACATAGTCTCCTTGTAACTCTGCACACTTCTCCCAGCGATGCTCCCATCACTCTAACCCGTCCAAATAGTACTCGGCGTTTTCTCTGCAAAATAACTATTCGCGAAGGTGATTGCCTCCTCATTTGGCGAAAATCCCTGTCTTCCGAGCGCAATTTTTAGATTAGGGAATAAAAAGAAGTCGTTTGGCGCTAGACCTGGTGAGCAAGGCAGATGGCCAAGCAGTTCAAACCGTAATTCGTGGATTTTCGCCATGGCAACCGCTGAGGTGTGAGGCGGTGCGTTGTCTTAGTGAAACAGGATTTTCTTTTTCTGCAAATGTGCCCGTTTTTCCGCAATTTCTGCCTTCAGTTGGTCAAGTAATGATGCGTAGTGTGCTCCTGTTATGGTTTTACCTTTTTGAAGATAATCGGTTAAGGTAACTCCATGACTATCCCAAAAAACAGTCGCCATCACTTTCCCAGCCGAAAACACACATTTTCCTTTCTTTGGAGCCGATTCCCCCTTTGCAGTTCACTGTTTTGACTGTATTTTTGTTTCGGGCGTATAATGGTGTATCCAAGTTTCATCGACAGTAATTAATCGGCACCAAAACTCGGATTTATTGTGCCTAAACTACACCAACAGAGCGTTGGAAATGTTCATTCGAACATGTTTTTGATCTAACGTGAGCAAACGCGGGACCCAGCGCGCGGACAGTTTTCTCATACCTAAATCTTGATTTAATATGTGGCAAACACGTTCTTTGGACATTTTCATTGCCTCTGCTGTCTTTCTCACTTTAATTCGGTGGTCGTCTAGCACCACTTGGTGAACTTTAACGATGTTATTGTCAGTTGTTGCAGTTTTTGGACGTCCCGAACGTTCGTCGTCTCCCAAGCTCTCACGGCCACGTTTAAAATCAGCTGCCCAAAATTTCACTGTGGTAAATGATGGCGCAGAGTGCCCATACACAAAACCCAACTCATTTTTGATTTGCGCGGCGTATTGCCTTTCATAAATAAAGATTTAATGGCAGCTCGATACATAATTTTGTCCATTTTCACATAAACACTCACATCGACTCACTCATACAACTGCCAAATAAAAACTACGCATCCAAAATGGCTGAAATGTTGGTGAGTAACTGTCAAAAGATGCACATCTACATTTAGTTTATTGACAAGTGCTGCTATCTCCACACTGAGGTCGGAAACTTTTCAGCCCACCCTCATATTTGTCTAGGTTCGCACATATAGCTTTACACTGCACTCGACGCATGTGTGGAGATCCGTTTGCTTGTTTAGGATCCCACAGTAAGACTTGTCACGCAAACCGATAGTGCAATTGGGTATCTTGTGTATATTTAAGATTCCCAAAGCGGATTGCACAATTGATCCGATGGTACGGATCACGAGGCAGAAGTGCACGTGCTGTCTCGTTGGCGGTCAGAACTCGAATCTGACTCATCGCGCTGTGAATGCTTCGTCCACACATCTCATGATGGAGTGGGCCCATCTACATTTTTAGCTCGTATTTTATCTGACGTGTTATATAAATACAGAAACTTCACTTTCTTCTAATTGTATAGACGCCAGTCCGTCAGGCACGGAATCTCTCTTTTCGAGTATTCAAATCATTTCTGCTAGGATATCCTTTAGAAGTAATCTAATAACGATGCTTCGTCGAAGATCGTTCTGAAAATATTTTGAATCCTTAACGTGAAAATCCCGTTTATTACTCTCAGCTTTTTCTTTATTTGCTTCATTTGAGCTCCTTCCTCTAATACTGGTGCGGCACATACTAGCAATGGGGGTATCGCACTTAGCTGTCCCACTGATGTTTGTTTGTTTGTTTTTTTTTTTTTTGTTTTATTCGCATGTCCCACATTTGTATTGTCTACCCTCACTTTCAAGTTCATGACAGATCCTTTTAAACATATTCTGGTTTTCGATCTAGAAGTTTCCACACGCCTTCAACTAGTTATTAAGGGTGCCTCCGTATTATGAAAGGCTACTTCTCTTCTTGCAGATTGTAGCCAGTCATAAATTGGCTTTTAACTCGTGAATCCAATAATTTCCACACCATGTTGTAGTCTTATCTTATTGTCGTAGCATTTCTCTCATGGAATGTGTCTCCTTGTCTTTAAAAGGACGAGGGATCTCTCATGACCACTCCTGGGGAGGTTCGTTGCGGTCGCTACCGTGCTTCCGCGGCCTCCGGGACGACCGATTGCTGAATAGAGGCCTGGGAATCTTTATTTAAGAATTTTATTAATTTAATTTATTTGATTGGCATCCTCAACCGTCGGACGCGAACCTAGAGACTGATTCTCGAAGATGGCAAGAGGCCGACTTTGGCGAGACAAGGACAGATGTGTCCTTCATCTTGTCTCTGATTTCTGGTCATCTTGCGATAACCACAATCACCCACATCCGTGAAGATGTTGGGATCGGTCTCGAGATATCTGAAAAAGAAAAAAAGGGGGAGGTATCTAAGGATAGTGTGGACAGGGTTAGTTCAGCTATTCTTTAACTACTTGGATGGAGGGATGGTGGGAAAGAAATCTTACAAGACCGGTAGGTCTTGAGTGCGGTAGTAAACGCAGATCACGTCTTTGGCGTCTAATGTGATTCTCGAATCCAAAATCCATCGCCCTTTTATACCAATCTTCTTTGAGATTTGTATGTGAGAAACTGGGGAAAAGGATGGCAAATCTACTTTTAGGACATAAGCCAGATGCAGGATGATTACAATGAATATGCATGGAGATAAGGATTGAAAGAATTTTGATCTATTTACAGAAATTGTGTGTATACGAACCAAATGGACTCTTGGTTTGCTATCACGTGATTACTGGACATACAATGCGTATGAAGATATGCATTGTGATGTTTGGATTTTAGGAATATCTGAGAATTGAATAATTGAACATTCGGCTCAATTTGTGTATCATTGGATTGATGTTAGTTTGGGGATATGGATACATGATATAGTAGGCGGATGTGTATGGGGATATTGATAAAATGAAATATGTGTCTGGGAGAGAAATGGTAGAGCTTCGTGGAGCACTACATTATTACATAATGTTTCATAAGAGTGGGCCAAGTGCTGACCCTTGAGGAACGCCTTCTAAATCGTCAAGTAAAATGTTTTCCCTTCATCGGTATCTAACGTCAGATTTGTGTTGAGGTTCTAATGAGGGAGAGTAAATAATGAATGCATTCAACTATTCAGACAATTATTTTAATAATGTTAAAAACGAATAATTTCCATGCTTCACAAATTTTATATTGAATTTCCTAAAATAGATTAAATAACAAAACCAAGGCGTATTGGGTTTCATTTCTTCACGGACTTCAGCGTGCGATACTATTTACAGAATCCCACGAACTTGCTGACAAGGTTGCTGGCAGCGCCGATATGCAAAAAGTACGTACATATGACATATTCGTGAAATTGAAAGTATTTGATGTTGATATTATATTTTCGAAATTGTTAGATTAATCAAGAGATTGAAATGCGAATTCACGGCATTGGCTTCTCGCTCCTCAACAATGCTACAGGAACAGATATTTTATATTTAGGAATCAGAAACTCTGGTATCATTTGGGAATCGAAAAAATCGGCGAAAAAACGTTTTAAACAACTTAAAATGGAACTATCAAATCTTATGGAAGAACAATATCAGGCATATTTATTGGCTAAGGAAGTAAACAAAAGCCAAAAGTATTACATTGATCAGAAATACGAGGTGACTAAAGTTCTAGAAATTTTTTAATACAGACATCAAAAACAATAAAACATGCAACTTATTTTTTTAGGTTGACTTTGACAAAATGATATTCACTAAATCAGCTGAACGTACAATTCGAAGAACTTTTTATCCAGGTTTATGGTTCCATTTGAAAACCTCACCATTCCAGTTACAGCTCCACGCAAAAATTAATAAAATTCAAATCGACAATCAAATGTCTGACTGTATATTTCCGGTTGTGCTAGCACCAATTCCGCCGCCAAAGAGTATTGCTGCTACTTCTGGTAAGTGTGTTTTTTCATTTCATTTTTGTGAGGTTTGTTGAAAAATATTATTCCACATCGGAATTTTCTCCGATGGAGTAATCTATATGATTAAATAACAATCGAAAACGGGCTGATTTAGACAATAGACACTAATAGCTTGCCACCTTGTGTTATAGTTATTTATTTATTATTCAACTTAAGCAATAGCTGACGACTCGGTCCGGTATCTGAAAGTTTTATTTTTCCAGGTAGTGCATTTATATCGTGTTTTTTCTATTCTATTTATTGGCCGGGAAGGTCATGACCTCGCCGACTCGACTCTGCCATTGTTCCCTGTTCTGTGCGCTATCTTACCACGTTCGATCATCTGATCCGATCTCTTCGAGGTCAAACCTAACATTGTCCTCCCATCTCCGTCGCGGCATTCCTGTCGGTTTTTTTCCCGTTGGTCTACCGTCAAGAATTTTACGCACAGTCCTATCGTTGCCCATTCGCGCCACATGTCCGGCCCATCTTAATCTTCGCGACTTGATTACTCTCACTATTGTAGGTTTGCGGTATAGCCCCTCCAATTCGTGGTTATGGAGTTTCCCCCATTGTCCTGCCTCCTCGTCATATTTACCGCCAAATATACCCCTTAAAACTTTATTCTCGAATACGCGGAATTTGTTTTCTTTCCGTTTTGTGAGAGCCCTATAGCGTGTTAAATAATAGTGAAGAAGAGCGTGTGATTCGAACTGACGCTATGACAGTTTGAATCACCAAAAATTGTACCTAAGCGTTACCCATTGATTTTTAAATTCGACTATACTCCACTGATGTGAATTGTTATGTTATCGCTAAGGCTCTGATGTATTTTCTTATTCGATTTTTCGTTCGGTGCTCTTCACTATTTTGCTTGTGAATTGTGTGTATCTGTTAGAGTCGCCACAGCCCATGTTTCGCATCTGTATAGAACAGTCGGCATGATTATTGTTGTATAGACACGGAGCTTTATATTACGTGATAGCAGTTTGTTTTAGCAGTTTATTGACTGCATGCCAACTAGCGTTTCTTTCGACATTTCGTTACTGGCCGTCAGAATCGTTCCCAGATATTTAAATTCTTTAACTTTTTCAAATATCTTGCCCCTGACGTTTATGTGTGTTCTCTGAGGTCCACCTGCTCTCGCCATGATTATGTATTTTGTTTTGTCTTCATTTATTTCTGGGCCCACCTCTTCTGCCGCTTGCATGATGATTTCACAGTTTTTAGTTACAGTTTCTAGATTATCGCCCAGAACGGCTATGTCATCCGCATATGCGAGCACTTGTGTGACCCCGTTCAGGGATGATCCTGCCATGTTGTCGTCTTGTACCTTTCTGATGACATATTCGAAGACAAGGTTAAAGAGACATGGTGAGAGGCCATTTCCCTGTTTTAGTCCGTCCCGGATTCCAAATGGTTCTGAGAGGTGGGTTTCTATTCTAACTCGCCCTTTGTTTTCGTTCACGTAGATTTGAATGAGGCCGGCATATTTTTTCGGGATTCTCAGCTCAACTACAATATGGCAGTCTTTGCCTTGCGACTGAGTCGTAGGCTTTTTTGAAATCAACGAACAGTTGGTGAACCGTCTCTCCGTATTCCCACTTCTTTTTCCAGCAGTTGCCTTATTGTGAACATTTGGTCGCTTGTTGACCGGTTCCTACGGAATCCGCATTGGTAGTCTCCCAGTATTTCTTCTGCGTACGGTGTAATTCTCGCCAGTATGATATTTGTTAGTATTTTGTATGTGGTTGGGAGCAATGATATTCCTCGGTAGTCTTCGCAGTCAGATCTGTCGCCTTTTTTGAAAATGGGGATGAATGACTATTGAGGTTTTCCATTCTTCCGGAATGACTTTGTGGGGGAGGAGTAGGTTGTGCCGGCGTATGGCACTAGGTTCACGCCTATCCCCATCATCACTGAAAGTTCCACCTCCTAACGCCAAAGAAAAAGCATAAACACACTCAGGACACCGCAGCGAAGGTAAATGAAACGCACCGTTTTAATGTTCGAATGATTTCTATTTTATTGGTATTCTAATTACGTCTTGTTAACATTTTACATACATGTATGTCATGCATTTTGGAAATTTCCAGTCAGTGTACACTATAATTTTGTTTTACTCGGAATTTCACAAACTTAAAGCTCACGACCGCGGAGGAAAACGGGAGGAAAAACGACTCCGACTTCGAACGGCACTCGACACAAACACTCGACTGTGACGTACACATCCCCGACGCGATACGGGAAGCGGCAGGAGAACCGACCGACGGGGTCGGTGGTTGGAATCAGACTCTCTGAGGAAAAAACTCCGACTGGCATTCAATCCTCAGTTAAAGGTGAGATTAGGAGGAGAGAGAGAAAACTTCTCTCAATGTGGTGAGTAACCAGCAAGGGAATCCTGCTGACCGAATTCCGGTGATCTGTGAGTGCGATCTTGTAGATCTTTGTTTGCTCATGCACGAAGGCCATGGAAAAACAAAGCTGAAAAATAGAAAGGACAAAGGGCATCGTGTGTAATGAGGTTTAGCTAAATAAATAAGCTGCAACTCATTAGATGTGAATGTATTTGGGATACTTCAAACAATTTGGATTGTTTATCGTATCGCCAGAATGCCTGCGGACGAAACGAATTCTTTTGTTTGGCACATGATGCATGCTGAAGAATTCGGTTTTAGCAGCTATTTCGCTAATTGTATGCAGCTGCGTCAACAAGCTGCTTTGGTGTTGCATTATGTCATTAGACAAATAAGTCGCCAAGCAATGCGCATGCAGAAAAAATCGACGAGATTACAAGGTTACATTAAATGTGAACCATAATGTTTTCGGGGAAACGCAATGATGCGTTAATGCAAGGAATCATGACGGCCTTGGTTGTGGAAATGTGGTGCACACATGTGTAGCAGGATTGCTTGGCATACAAAGGGTGCTGTGGCAACTCTAACAACAGATACACACAATTCACAGGCAAAAATAGTGAAGAACACGAACGAAAAAAAATCGAATAAGAAAAATACATCAGAACCGTATACCAAGCTATAAATAATAAAAATAATTCACATCAGTGGAATATAGTCGAGTTTGGAAATCAAATTCTAAACACGGTCAGTAGCCTGGTGTGTAACGCTTAGGTAAAATTTTTTTCGTGATTCGAGCTGTCATAGCGTCAGTTCGAATCACACGTTTTGGGTTTATGATCCTGTATGATGAAAAGAATTCTTGTAGGGAATTTTGAATGCGAATTGATGCATGAAAGGTAAGAATTCTTTTACAGGAACTTTTAGGTTATGCGTTAGATAACCTTGATGCGTGAAGCATTTACATGTGCTAATGCAATTGCATTAGCGGGAAACAATGGGGTTTGAGGAGCTTCAGCACAGGAAGCTTTTTGGTAATTTGGGAGGTGAGTAGTGCCGTTTTGTGGAACCGCTACAACTTCCTTATCCCATATTGTTTTAATCAGTTGGTGGATCTTTCGAGCGGTTGCCTCTCCTCCATGCTTCACAAGCTTTGCCGGTATGCAGTCGACTCCGGGAGCCTTGTTGTTTTTCAATGGATTTATTGCGTCTACAATTTCGCTGAAAGAGGGCTCTGGGATCTGAGGCTCGGCTGTATGTACGTCTGGTGCGTTTATTTGGGGTTGACGGGTGCGCACATTGAGCAGGTTTTCAAAGTAATGCTTCCATCTTGTCACGATATTTTTTGTTTCTGTGACCAGACACCCGTTTGTGTTTCGAATTATTTTGGCTCTCCGTCGGTGGCCATTTCTAATTGAGTTTATGCCAGCATACATACCTCTGATATTCTTTGCTCTGGCATTTTCTAGGATTTTTTCGATCCGAGCCCTCACCCAGTCGCGTTTTTTGCGTTTGAAAAGTTTCATTGTCCCTTTCCGAATTGTCGGGTATCTTTCTGCTTTGACTTCATCATATCTTTCAAAATGGATCACTCTGAGGTGTTTACGTTCTTCGATATTTGCCCTATACTCTTCGTCAAACCAAGGCTTGGACTTAATTGTTTCCTTACATCCTAATACCTTTGGGGCTGTTTGTTTGATTGCATCTCTGATCGATGCCCATTTACACTATTGGCCTCCTCTTCCTCACTACTCCCGTTCTCTAGGATGCTAAATCTATTCGTTAGTTCGTCTTGATATTCAGCCCTTTTGCGTAGGTCTTTTAATTTATCAATGTCGAACTTTTTACTCGTCTCCCGCGACTGCCCGTGTAGGTAGCTGCGAGCCGACTTCTAATTTTGCCCATCACTAGAAGATGATCGGAGTCGCAATCTGCTCCTCTATATGATCTTACGTCAAGGATATTCGAGTAGTGTCTTTTGTCTTTGAGGAAGCGGTCTATTTTGTTACGCGTTACGCCGTCGGGCGATATCCATGTGGCGTCATGAATTTGCTTGTATTTGAACATCGTGCTTTTCACTAACAGATCCTTTGACGCTGCGAACGTGATAATTCGAGTTCTATTATTATTTGAAACGTCGTGTAGGCTTTCTTTACCTATGGTTGGTTGGAAGATATCTTCCTTTCCAGTTTTCGTATTGAGTTCCCCGAGGAGGATTTTAACATCGAATGATGAGATCCCATCAAATACTTCCTCTAGGGTCTCATAGAACGTGTCTTTCGTTTCTTCGTCGGTAGATTCAGTTGAGGCGTGTACGTTTATAAATATTGTGACGCATATGACAATCAGTACTAGAATATTCTAGAGAGTCCGAAACAGAGTACTAGAATATTCTAGAAAATAATGGAAAACTGGAGACCGTGAACAGTAGAACATTTAAGACTATGGAACGGGCGGAAACGAAACGCCGAATCAGAATAAGGAAACGGTATAAATACGTCGCACACGGATCATGGAGACGAGTAAGAAGTAGAAAGTAAAGCAAGTAATAAGCAGTGAAGTAAGAAGTAAGCAGTAACATACGCGATAAGTACGGAAGCGATAAGTGAAGAAATCGTTAAGTGTACGGTAAAAAGTAACGGTTGCTATTAACGGACTAATAAAGTGTCACATTAATTCAAAATCGATTTAACGGCTCTTATTTATTAAAAATAATCAATCCAGTGAACCCTAAGCACGCTACAATATATAATTGTACCATGCGCCCTGTATTTTTAGCACCGACATTCGGTCATTAATAAATTACATATCTTTTATATGGGGCGTAATCTTCTTGCTTATGATGAAGCCGGTTCCGAAGTTATGTGTATCGGTACCTCACACACCAGTGTAAACCCGTTGGTTTCGATTACTTGATGTGGGGGTCGGACTTCCTGAAGCGCGACGATCCCCATTTTATATTGTTTCGCGCCTGGTTTATATAACGTTCGAACATTCCACGTTCCGACGCGTATATCCCGCTTTTCCGTTTTTCCCTACGTCTTCTTTTTGCCGAGTTGGTGTTTTCTTGATGATTTTTTCCCTTATGGTAGTGTTGGCTCATCACACCTACGCCTACCGGGTTTTTCGTGAGATTGTTTTTTGTATATTGATTATTCATTTTTGATCCCACGCGTATTGGGGTTTCAAATAGTCCGCCACATATCAGAGCCTCTCTTTGATATGGTAAGGTGTGCTTACTGCTCTGATTCGACCCGGTGTCAGAGAGGCGCCGTTATAATACAACCGGTATACCCCTGGCTGCAAACCATCCAATGGACAGGGTGACGCGTAACACCCTAGATTAGGGGTGTAAGATCTTTGTGTGTTGCTAGCCTGTCTGACATGGATGGCACTACTGGAAATGTATGCTTCCGTCAGCATAGCCTGAGTGATTCATTGTAGCTTAGGCCCCCGCACCACGTCAAGGTTTCTACCAGTCGGGGGATCCTTTTTTCTCGCGTGAAGTTGTGGCGTCTCTAACAGATACACACACAATACACGCAAATAGTGAAGAACACCGAAACGAAAATCGAATACGAAAATACATCACAGCCGTGTACCGTAGCGATAAAAAAAAATTCACATCAGTGGAATATATGTCATAATACTTGAGTTTAAAAATCGAATTCTAAAATCGGCCAGTAGCCTGATGTGTTACGCTTCGATTCAATTTTTGGTGATTCTAACTGTCATAGCGTCACTATCATTAAAAACGCTAAAAAGTAATAAATAAACATAAGGTCCGGGAATGGGACGTAGAAGCGTGTTATATTATAGTTTGTAGAGTGGAGTGCTGGAATATTCCATTCATTTCTTATCTATGCCTATCCCTTAAAAATTGCATGTTGACGATGCACTGATTAAATGGATAAGGTACTGTGGGGGTTCTTTAAGGCATCCCTAAAGAACCACCCATTCTCTTTTAATTAACCAGTCTTCGACTTACCTGGCAAGGCTTCCTACTTACCTGCAATGGGCAGCGTAAGCTCCCCTGCAGCATCTTCCACCTGAAAACAAACCTGGCATGCATACCATTGAATTTTTCTGATTCATAATACATGAACCATTCCATACCCCCTATCGGCTCAGCTCGTCAGCAATCATAAACGATAAACACACGCTGGTCAGCGTATTGTTGACACAGCTGCAGCCGATATTCTTCCTACGGTTCATAATTAAATATTGCTCCCATATCCTTTGGTTCGCAATAACCGCTATCAATTTCTCATTATCGGCTACCAACCGATCGCAGAACTGGGTATGAACATGATTGCTACTTAGACAATTATACCCATGATCATGCCTTATGATGCTTCTGCCTGTAAACTAAACAAACACGCAGGAGCCTTACTGTGTTTATTATAATTACCAACCGCTAGTCCATGGCCACCCTGGGCGAGACGTTTGCTTGCACATCTGCAAGGCAAATTCCTCGCCATTGTACCCATGTACCAGCACAGTCATGCAAACAAACCTCAAATTTTCGGTTGACCTATCATCACCGAAGAATGTATCGCCTACAACAGCATGACCGTGAACGCCTAAGTTAACACGATAAGGATCCAATGTAACATCGGCAAAACCACGAAAGATGTGCATCATACTCAGGCGTTCACCACGATGATTTATGACAACAATGCCTGCAGCCCCTTATACTCGTCCATTTGTTTGAACAGGTGCAGGACCGATCGTTGTCTGTATTGCAGGCGAAGGGGCATCGCACTTGTCCTATACGGACATATGGGAAATCCTCCCATTTAACTCCTTTTTCGATCGCCCATTGGACGTCGCCAAGTTGATGCGATTCGCCCCTCCCACGGTTGCATCGGATGGAATGTGGATTGCATCGAGGAGTCAAAGTCCATCCCCAGACGGGTACACACTTTTTTCAGGAGTCAGATTATTACACGCGAGGAGGATAGTCGGGAACTTTAAGATTACATTTTTTAACGTTTTATACGAATTGTTTCTTCAATAAAAGTGGTTTGGTCGAGTCGTGATATTTCGTCGCCAGTAAACGAATGTGCCATTGTTGAAAATCGTCGCCGCACGCACAAGCGAATATAGTACAGCTAAAAGCCTAGATTTAATGTTATAACGATTAAAAGACTGAATTGAGTCACTGTGTACCGCCTCAGAACAATAATCAATAAAGTGAAACAATCATATACGATTAAATAACTGTGTGTCTTTATTTTTAAATACATCGATGGACCAATTTCTCTGCGTTTTCCTGGAGAATTATTTTGGTGCTTCCAATAGAGTTGTGGGGTATTGCACTGAACCTGCGCCCATGTCGACGCCTAGTCGAAATTCCCACAGTACTATCTTTCCGGTCGCAAAACCCAAGTGATATGGATGGAATCCAATCATTCCATACAATTATAATAACTTCAAAACTTATCAGACCCCGGTCCTAGTAAAGTCGTAAAACTTTTGTGTTAATTGGGTTTTTCCAAAATTTCCGAATATCGACAGGCTCAAGGCCATAACCCACCAAAGCACGCCATTTTGAAAATTTGAACGAGTTTTTAAAATGTTTTGATATATTTCAATAAAATTTGTTAAGAAATAAAAAAATTGTAGGGTTTGAAAAGTCACCAGTCCAATTGGGCCCTGCATAGGTCAAAAACAGTGCATATTTGACAGGGTGCCGTGATTGAACTGCCAACATTTTATAACGAACTATAATTTATTATAGTTATAAACTGCTACCATAGTCATTAATTATGTTGATTCCTATCCGTTTTACAGTTTTAAAACCATTCGTTGAATGTAGCATAGTTGAACGGGTTGTTCCTCATTCGTCTATAAATCAATTCAAATACTGTACGATGTTGATTCAAGAATTCCACTTCAAAGTAGACATTTTGTTCCTCAGTGCCATCGCTGAAATGTTCACTAGTGAAATGGACGATGAACAGGCGGTAAGTAGTCTTGTACTATATTTTTTTTACTCGTAGTATCTTTTATGCATATTTTAATTTCAGGCAAAACTTTTTAACCAGGATATTGATAATATTGAAAAACCACTGTTGAGTCTAGTTGAACTCCATTCAGCACAAGAGCATAAGAACTTTTATGACAACCTGCATTTAGGTCCATTGAAAATACACGTATCGTTTTCAATGGCTGGTTCAGATACAACCGCTCTGCCAGGAATACTTTCATCTATCGTCCAAGGAGTTGGAGTCACTCTAACTGATGTTAACGATGTCGTTTTTAAGTTAGCCTTCTTTGAAAGGGAATATGGATTTTTTACACAGCAGCAATTAATTTCGGAAATCACAACTCATTACGCAGGACAAGCTGTCAAGCAATTATATGTTCTAGTTTTGGGCTTAGATGTGCTTGGTAATCCTTATGGATTAGTTGTTGGCTTCAAAACTGGTGTTCAGGATTTGTTTTACGAGCCGTTCCAGGTAAAGATGACTTTCTATCATTCACAAAAAAAAAAAAAGAAAAAAAAATGGTATGGTACATCTTTAAAAAAAAAATTCTTCTTTAACTTATGTAAGGACATAAAATAAATAGATATGCTTTTCATTTACAGGGAGCAATTCAGGGCCCGGGTGAATTTGCTGAAGGTCTTGTATTAGGTGTTCGATCATTGTTTGGCCACACAGTTGGAGGCGCCGCAGGCGCTGTATCCAAGTATGAAATCTAAACTATGACAAGCACACCATCAACAATCACCGTTTAATTTTTTTTTCTAGAATCACAGGTGCCATGGGAAAAGGTTTGGCTGCATTAACATTTGATGAAGAATATCAAAAGAAGAGAAGGCAAGCTTTAAATAAAAAGCCTGCGAATTTCCAAGAAGGCATTGCACGAAGTGGTAAAGGCTTAGTTATGGTAACTAAAGAGCTGACACCCCTGAATGAATATTATGATAACGAGATGTTTTCACTTTAGGGCGTTGTTGACGGTGTAAGCGGAGTTTTTACTAAACCTATTTCGGGGGCCAGGGAAGAAGGTGTTGAAGGTTTCTTTAAAGGCCTCGGTAAAGGCGCAATTGGTTTGGTTGCTCGGCCAACGGCAGGTGTAGTTGATTTTGCAAGTGGAAGTTTTGAGGCAGTAAAAAGAGCCACAGAGAATGCACAAGAAACCCAGCGTTTAAGACCACCGAGATTTATGCATTTAGACAACGTATTACGTCCCTATAGTCTTCCTGAAGCAATGGGAAGCAGACTACTCAAGTAAGTTAAACCCTTTTTGTTGAACTAGTCTCTTGATATTGATGAGTCTCTGAACAGCAACTCGTTATATCATGAAATTTACTAAATAACTGATTGTTTAAATTATTAATTGTTTCAAACTTGTATACTTAGGGAAATTGAAAAAGGAAAATATGCCACAACTGATTCGTTCGTCCATTGTGAAGTGGTGGTGGAAAAGCATGAAATACTTCTACTCTCTAATCACCGAGTAATATATACAACGAAAAATGAACTTTTTGGAGTATGGGGGGTAAGTTCGATATTACTGCGAACAAAGTATCACCATTAAATGGACATCTTTTCAGGTTCAATGGACATACCTATGGCGCGATATTCGAATGGTGGTTGCAACTGATCGCGGTGTGGAAATTGTTCTTTCCAAAGAATCTAAAAAAATGTTGGGTTTGATTTCATATTCCGAGACCAATCGCAAGATTATTCCTATTGCAAAACGATCACGTCGCGAACACGTTGCCAGTCTAATGGAATCGCTGCGGGGAGAATTGTAAAATACGACAATATGAACATAAAATATGCGCACATCTGAATCATCATCCATGACTATCAATAAACTAACATAAATCCAGAAAGAATTTGCTTTTTAACGAATACTTTAATGGTCGAAGTACTTGAATCAAACTTCGATTTTTTATTTCCTATATCTACCTCAAATATTAATTGTATTTGAGATATATGCCACCTTAAACAAAGAGACATTGTTTTGTGGTAGAAAGTTATAATACTTATAGCAGACACATACATATGTTACGTTTTATATATTGAAATTTTATTTGTATAAAATTAATATCAGTTGTGTTTTCTAATAACTTGTTGCTTTTTTGGAGAATAAAAATATACACAATACATTTGAGAGTTAAAAAAACGCAAGATTTTTTAAGATGGGAAAACTTTTTTATTTGTAATCGACAATTTTTTTAAACATTCCTCTCGTGAACTATTATCGAAATTAGAAATCGCATTTTATTTATACAAACGCATGCACAAAAGAGGATTCGAGGTACTTTTACTTTACAGTTCAAGCGAAAGAAGAGGAAGAGATAAGGAGAAGCGATATCGATGTACATCGACCTTGAATATCGGATATTACAACAAGGAAACATGAGAGTATTCCAAACCATTATTCTACTCGTAGATGTGTGTGTTTGGAATGCAGTCTTTTGTTAATTATCTTCAATAATTCGTTACTGGCCGTCAGTATCATCATCATCGGCACTACAACCGGGATCCGGTCTTGGCCTTATTTAGCAAGTTTCGTTTGTTAAACTTCCATAATAATTTATTTTTACGGGGAAGGTTATTAGCCTTGCGCCATAGGCCGTTAGTATCGTTCCCAGATTTTTAAACTGTATAACTTTTTCAAATATCTTCCCTCTGACGTTTATGTAATGTTAGATAGACTTTTATTTTTATATTTATTTAACCAGGAAATGTACACGAAGGGATACAAGCCAGACTTAACCTCGTTAACAGCTAGAAAATATGAAATAAAAGAATTACAAAATTATAATAAGGGAATCGAAGAAGCCATTATTAATATGCATTTAGAGGGTCATAATTGGTTTCCACTTCATTGATTCTCCTAGATTTTGGAGCTACGGTTCTTCCAAATCTTCTCTTCACAAAATTCGGTTGTCCCGCATTCCTCGGCATTTACCCTACTGGCACACCAATGCTGGTCCAGGGGTACACTTGTTGGTTCCCACCAGCGAATCTCGCTTGCCACGTACGGTTTCACCAAATTCAATGTTCTCATCAGCAAGACATTCTCCAATCTTCACACAGATTTCGAAATCCTGGGTATTTGCTCTGACTAAGTTCTTAATGCTTTCGCCGTAGCACTTCTGCACACTTCTTATGATACTTGGGGTTTAAATCACTGCAACCTACGTTTATTAAGCTACGCAAATCTATTTGGCTTTTATCACCCTTGCTTAAATGGTATGCGCACTTGATGGCGGTTGGACAACGACTGACTAATGAAATTAAAAAAAATTTCATAGCTGAAATAAACTTACTGTCACTTCCGAGGAATTCCGAGAAGAGTTGCTATGCTCGCATAAGAATTCAGTTCCAGCGAATCCTCGCCGTACATGCTGTGTTGGATTCGTTGGTTGCGTATACCGGGAAATTGAAATTGCTTGGGTGCAAGCAAGGAATATCGCTTAGATAGGATATTAACCGAAGTCATTTAGGGGAAATGTATGCGGCTTCGTATAGTTGGTAGCAATGGTTAATGTTCCGTTGTGGATTTGAATATGCGTTTTGTTACGGCATATGAATTTCGGGGAAATTAAGATTGCTTGGTCGCAAAGAGGGAATATGAATTAAGTAGAGAATTGACCGAAGCATTTTTGGGAAAATGTATGTGGGGTGATGTAATTGAGGGAGATGGTTAATGTTTGTTGTGGATTTGAATATACGTTCTATTACGGCGTATGAATTTCGGGGAAATTATGGTTGCTTGGTCGCAAAGAAAAAATATGAATTAACCCTCCGTTGCACGCGGCCCTAAATAGTGTCATATTTATCGCGGTGATCTGACAGATCATGTAAACAAAAAAAAATAGGCGAATCAAACTTTTTAAAACCTGACGACCTACTGAAGGGTTTGAAAGGATAAATGATTCACCAAATAATATTTTTTGTAAGTACCTTATAATAATATTGAACAAAAGCAAACCTACAATATTTTTTCATAATAAAGAGCCAAAATACTTGAAAAAAAAAACTCAAAAATAATTATCCATACAAAAATGTACCAAAAACAATTCTAAACTTCTAAATGAACTTTACAAAAAGCTAACTTACAATAAAATGCTTAAAAGAAAACAATTATTCACTATCAGAGCTACCGTCTGCGTCCTCAATGGTGATCTAATAGATCAAATATTAATATAAAAGAACTGTGAACAGTTTGGTGAACACCATAACACTACCTATATGAATGGTAGGAAGCTACTAATAGGCTTGATTCAGTGCTGCCAATCACACCAGTTAAATATATTTAAAAAATATACCTTTCTGATCTGTCAGATCAGCCGCGTGTAACGGAGGGTTAAGTAGAGAATTGACCGAAGCGATTTTGGGAAAATGTATGCGGGGATGATTAGAATATATTCTGTTGCGGGTTTTGGGAAATGTTTTATTGCAAGGTTTGGGATGTATGCGCTTGCAGATTGGAATTTGTTTTTGCGTGTTTTGAGATGGATTGCAGGTTAGGGTAGGGTGACGCGCTGTTAGCGGCCAAGGTTGGTTCTCCGTGGGGTATAGAGAACCCCCACAAATTTGTCGTCATTTCACTCGAGGCTTCTTCACTAATATCCACATCAATATTTGCAAAATCCTGCAAGTTGTGCTTATTCTCTTGACAAAGTTTAATGTAGACACAAATCTCTTGAGATGTAAAGTCTGTAACAAGCATATCCACTAATTGATTGTAGTAGGTTTTTACAAATTCGACGCATTCTGTTTTTAATTGATCTTTGAAATGGGTACAGAGACCATACAGTACGTTTTTAACATTATTTTTAGACTTGTTGTTTTCTATTAACATCTAAGCTTCTTGGACAGCAAATAAGCACAGGGGACTCTTTGGACTGGCAGATGATTGATTTTGGCCAATACCGGGAACTGAAGCAGCCGTTGGAATTGTTGTGATTTCAAGTTTATTATAATTACCTGGGCACAGATTTATTTTAGGGCAAATTTCGCGAGGATCGACTCCTTGTATGACTAGCGCCATTATCGCATCACCATATATAATTCAACGAAGTTATGACAGTTTCCTCGGAAAGCCTCTGGGATTTTATCGAATACATGTGTAGCGTTAAGCAAGGATAGTGAAGAAGGTGAATTGAACACACGATGAAACGATTGAAAAGCGAAGCAGTGAAGCATCAGACTACTGACCGTGTTTAGAATTTGATTTCCAAACTCGACTACATTCCACTGGTATGAATTATTTTTTATTTTATCGCTTGGTATACGGTTCTGATGTATTTTTCTTATTCGATTTTTTTCGTTCGGTGTTCTTCACTATTTTTGCTTGTGAATTGTGTGTGTATCTGTTAGAATCGCTACACCACTCCCGCCGCAGTAACTTCGTTACGATCAGATTCGTATGCGGACGACGAGCGAGCGAACAAGAGAAATGTCGGAG
The DNA here is from genome assembly GCA_963931805.1 of Microdon myrmicae. NCBI lineage: Eukaryota > Metazoa > Arthropoda > Insecta > Diptera > Syrphidae > Microdon > Microdon myrmicae. The sequence goes on along the minus strand of OZ007496.1, from coordinate 166,220,351 downwards.
CAAGCCAAGCGAGTGTCTTGGTGCTCTATGCAGAAGTCATGATTGCGTGTGTGAAGTTCTGTTTACTACGGGGAGTGTGTGTGTGCTGCGTCGTGTACAGATCACGTCGTAGTCACCAATTATGTAGCGTTAAGCAAGGATAGTGAAGAAGGTGAATTGAACACACGATGAAACGATTGAAAAGCGAAGCAGTGAAGCATCAGACTACTGACCGTGTTTAGAATTTGATTTCCAAACTCGACTACATTCCACTGGTATGAATTATTTTTTATTTTATCGCTTGGTATACGGTTCTGATGTATTTTTCTTATTCGATTTTTTTCGTTCGGTGTTCTTCACTATTTTTGCTTGTGAATTGTGTGTGTATCTGTTAGAATCGCTACACCACTCCCGCCGCAGTAACTTCGTTACGATCAGATTCGTATGCGGACGACGAGCGAGCGAACAAGAGAAATGTCGGAGCAAGCCAAGCGAGTGTCTTGGTGCTCTATGCAGAAGTCATGATTGCGTGTGTGAAGTTCTGTTTACTACGGGGAGTGTGTGTGTGCTGCGTCGTGTACAGATCACGTCGTAGTCACCAATTATGTAGCGTTAAGCAAGGATAGTGAAGAAGGTGAATTGAACACACGATGAAACGATTGAAAAGCGAAGCAGTGAAGCATCAGACTACTGACCGTGTTTAGAATTTGATTTCCAAACTCGACTACATTCCACTGGTATGAATTATTTTTTATTTTATCGCTTGGTATACGGTTCTGATGTATTTTTCTTATTCGATTTTTTTCGTTCGGTGTTCTTCACTATTTTTGCTTGTGAATTGTGTGTGTATCTGTTAGAATCGCTACACATGTTCTATCTCCTCTTTGATTTTATCCTCTGTAGCTGGTGTTGCGAGAGTTTCCTGTAGGAAATGAAGGACATATTGACATATGGTGCACAGTTCTCCACTTTCAATTTTAGGATTCATTGGACCCATTAATACATCAATAGGTAGTTGCATAGAATCGATCTCCTGTTTCGTATAAACTGGCAGATCTTTTGTTGATAACACTGGTCGTTTCTTAGTAATAGTAACATCAAGTTTGACTGGTTTTACGTATGAAATCAATGGAATTATATCTGATCGGCTAAGGAAATGCTGATTGCCTTTGGGGCAGATACCAATCAAGAAGCAAAGACCATTAGCGTCTACACCTTTCACTAAGGCCTGATAAATCTTATCATAATATTGATCCACGATACTTAGGCATTCGGTTTTGAAAGATTTTGTCTGGTTGCAGAGACCTTCCGCCACCTCTTTAAATTAGAGCTCCATCGTAGTCGCCACTAAAACGTCTTGGAGATGGTGAACTAATTGCTGGCAAAGTTCACATGAATGTCATAATCATCAATGTTAATTTCGTATTTCCTGTAGACAGCTGTTTCATCTTTCCGATGTTAATGGTATCTGCTGGAGCATGTACCAGCAAATGTACAAAAGCCGGTCGGGTTAAAGCTTGACTTAATGTAATTGGAAACCTGACTGAAATATGTAAGGACTATATTGGCACAGGCGTCCGAAAATGGTGACGCGTGTCCACATAAGTTTAGAATTGCGTCTGTTGCAGTACAGCAACAAAACATACAGATGAATGATATGGACGAAGAATGTTATCCTGCCATATCAATGAAGACTGCATACCACTGGTCAACAACTCCCACATCACCTCTTATACCTGGTAGAACTCCACATTTAGAAAGATAAGAAAATGAGTTCACGTCCATTCATTTACAAATAACCGGAAATGAATGCGATACCAAAACTGATTATAAGTCCGATGTTCATCAACATCAACATCAGTGCCAACAAGAACACCAATAGCAAAAGCTAATCCAACAACCTGATAACGATAAACTACACCAACGATTATCGTCATTTGCAACTCCAAGGAAAACAACAACATCTGCTCTTCAGCGTTTTCGAAAGAGACAGACTCTGGTTATTGACCTCAGCAACGGTTCAATAAGCCAAGTTGGAAAAACCTGTTGTTTTGGTATGATCAACCGGTGATTTGAAACCAGAAGTTTGAAGTTTGCTGTTTTCGGTGCAATGTTTTTTTGTATACGGTGCTTGTTTTTTTGAGTTGATTGTTTAAGAAATGTAAAAAAAGAAGAGTGAAATTGTTGTTGCTCGGTGACCTTTTTTGTGTAACAAATAAAAGTAGTTAATGCTTATTGTTTTCCTTCCCTTTTATATTGTTCACTGTTTTGGAATACAATCAACATTGGTTTATTTTGCTGTTCCCAGTTGGCGAACCATCTGCAACGATTGGAGTTGCGGTTCCCAGCTGGCGAATCAGCGTCTAACATATCATCTGGGTTTGTTATTTTAAACTTTGTGGGAGCAATGGCTGCAACCCTTTCCCATTCATCACATGATAACTTTCTTCGTTCGAATTCAGTTGATTTTGGTGTGGATGGTGGGGTCGTCGTTGAAGTTGTTGTTGTTGTCGTTACAGTTGGTTCCTTTTGTTTATATTCTTTTAGCATTTTATCAATTTTTGCATTATTGCATAGACCGGCTACAGAGCACACAACCTCTGGATTCATTTGAGATGATAAGGCCTCAACAAGCTCCGGAACAAAGTCATCTGCCAAACGAATGCATTCTTTTGGTATTGGTTTAAGTGGAATCAAATGACACGATGCCTCAAATACGGCTTTTAGTTCCATCTGCGTGTCATTGCTTTCCAATTGGTCGCAAGCTTCTTTTACCATATCGAGGCATATTTGACAAGTGGAGTCGTCATCTTTGGGGATTTGTTGTTTTTCCCAAACAGTTTGCACACAATGGCGCTGGCATTACATGTTTTAACAATCTTGATATTTTTGCATCATTGCGATGGTCCTTTACTGCAGGAACGGTCATCAGGTATGTCCCACAAAGCTGAAGAACACATCGCTAAGCAACATCCGATTGGATGATTAGAAAAACGAATTTCTGGACATTCATTGTATGTCCTTATTCCCGGAAAAACACTAAATCCAACTGCGTAAAAATTGTTCACACGATTTTACTTCGTCTTTTGTAGTATCAACTTGGCGACTTAACAAGAACTAACGTAATAGACAAAAGATTTTCAGTATCAGCGGTAAAACAATCTACAAATCAATTTCAGAACCGTAAAATGCGTTCCCCGAGGTTCACCTGCTCGCGCCGTAATCATATATTTTGTTTTGTCTTCATTTATTTCTAGGCCCACCTCTTCTGCCGCTTGCATGATGATTTCACAGTTTTTAGTTACAGTTTCTAGATTATCGCCCAGAACGGCTATGTCATCCGCATATGCGAGCACTTGTGTGACCCCGTTCAGGGATGATCCTGCCATGTTGTCGTCTTGTACCTTTCTGATGACATATTCGAAGACAAGGTTAAAGAGACATGGTGAGAGGCCATCCCCCTGTTTTAGTCCGTCCCGGATTTCAAATGGTTCTGAGAGGTGGGTTTCTATTCTAACTCGCCCTTTGTTTTCGTTCGTGCAAATTTGAATGAGGGCGGCATATTTTTTCTCGATTCCCAGCTCAACTACAATACGGTAAAGTCTTTGCCTTGCGACTGAGTCTTAGGCTTTTTTGAAGTCAACGAACAGTTGGTGAACCGTCTCTCCGTATTCCCACTTCTTTTCCAGCAGTTGCCTTATTGTGAACATTTGGTCGCTTGTTGACCGGTTCCTACGGAATCCGCATTGGTAGTCTCCCAGTATTTCTTCTGCGTACGGTGTAATTCTCGCCAGTATGACATTTGTTAGTATTTTGTATGTGGTTGGGAGCAATGATATTCCTCTATAGTTTTCGCAGTCAGATCTGTCGCCCTTTTTGAAAATGGGGATAACTATTGAGGTTTTCCATTCTTCCGGAGTGACTTCCTTATTCCATATTGTTTTGATGAGTTGGTGGATCTGCGGCGGTTCAGCCAAATCCCACGGTTTACCTTCCTGAAAAACCCACATAATCATCACCCCTTTTCAACTCCGTTCTCGGTAGACCCCCTTCGACAACACCACCCACGCGACTTCACCCGACTTCTCGACCACCTTAGACTTCTTTCAACTCCATCTAACCCCTATTTGACACATTCCAACACCCGTCTGGCACTTCTCTTACTATTGACATACAACGCCTCTATTCCAATCCCTTCCTTTTCGGCCCCTTATGTAACAACAGCTACTACGCGTAGCATATAATCTATAGGACGCCCGGTTTTGTCTCGCGTGAAACACCCTCAGCCTTTTCTGTATCTTTTCTGAAGGTTGGCGCTCACGCTCACCAACCATAGCCTTCACGCAACCCCATGCAACCCTTCTCGACTCTGTTTGACCGCTAACAACGTTTTCTCTCCCTGTTCAAATATTGGCGCCCATGCACGCCAAAGACAGTATCACGCGACACCGTTCATCAATGCTCGACCTTTCTACCCGATTTCAGCAAGCCAGCTCCCTTCGTTACCACAGCTTCTACGCATTGCAGCACCCAGCAGGACACCTGGCTTTGCCTCTTTATTTAAACTGCAGGACCTTCGTCCTTAGATCTCTTAACGTCTCCCAAATGTCTCAGCAACACCGGTCCACAAATCAAATCGATACCACCGGACTGAGACATTATACCTGGTTCCCCAATCTTTAGCCACCATGGCTCACCTTTAACGGCAACTAAAGGCTATACATGCCCCTCTACGCCGCCTCAAATACCTAGGTGCATAATACTTCGGAGCGCACATCTAGTAACCCTAGGGCGCCCTGGGGTTGGACACAATCAACCACCCACCAGGAGCCCCCTAAGCAAAGTCCCCTATTTTTTAACAAGAGCGATGGCCGGCACCTCAGCAAGTTTCCATTCGGTCGAGGTCGCATTGGCACCAATGTACCGGTCCTCCCTCGATAGGTAAAACGTGCAATTGAGGGCCCGCCCTCCTCTACCAGTCCCAGCGGCAAACAATTCGCCATACAAACGTATGGACAAAAGACACCGGCTCTGGACTTGGTCCCTTTCCATCCTGCACACGGCAACCGGTCACTGCGGATGAGAATTACCCTGGGATAAGTTCCCCTCCATCTCGCACACGCTATTTCGTCACTGCGGATGTGAGCGGGTTTCCGATGGGTTCCGACCTATTCGGACGATAAGCCTGTTGGTCCATGAGACCCACAACAGGCCTATGGACCACGCCGCGCCCTTGATGGCATCAATCGGTAACATCTGCGTCCACCTTATTTATCGTCAAAGGCCCATACTATACCTGGAACTAGTCACCATGACAGTTCCCCCGATTTAATCACAGCGCCCCCCGAAGTATGCAGTGCGACCATGTTCGCCAAGCGTCCAACCCTCCGTCCCGCATAGCACCATTCATTCGCGCACCCCTTCAGCCCTACCCCCTTTATTTCGTGACTACGTCACCGGGGGGGGGGGGGGGGGGGCTGTAGCGGTTGCGCCAAATCCCACGGTTTACCTTCCTGAAAAACCCCCATAATCATCACCCTAGACGCTCAAGTCCTCGCCAATGCATTCGCATTCGGCACCTAAAAATGCTGCACGCATTTAAGAAATCAAATCTATGATCTTTAAGTCCCTGTAAAGAAAACTTACATTCATGCATTCTCTTCGCATACCACTGCTCCTTAAGATTTCTTTATTAGCTTACCAGGAATTTCCAATCAATTTCGGCATCTACGTCGCCAGTCAAATTTCCTTAGATGAATTCCGGTAAACAAAATAATTAGATTTACATACATTGTAACCTTCATGACAGGGATCATAAATACTGCGCCGTCTATTTTTCCCAGCCGCTCCATGTGTATAACAATGTTCCCTATATACACACTTTGGCTGGCGACTTACACCCTAGGGACCAAAGCAAATACGCATTCCGCGTCTCTTGCATCAATTAAATCCTACAGCATATTCAAATGCGAATAGGAACTCAATACCTACCCTTACTAGCGATGCCATTAACACATTTCCCATTGCGTAAATGGAAAAACCATTAGCGCTTCTTCCTAATGGCGATACATTTACCTACGCATCAGCACCACAGCATAGACACAGGTCATAAATCTCTTTTATCCTACATAGTTCTGGATCCGTTCCCCAGTAACCTTCTCACATAAACAAACATCTCTACGATCCTTTCCCTTTCTTTGTGTTTTAGGGCATCATGGCGTTGATCTGTGAAAAGAACCGACGTACACACACACTTATGTATCGTGAAGATCTCCTCTATGAGATCGGTTTGGTTACTCAAAAGAGAGACTTTACGTCTCTCTTGGAACAGGAAATGCACCCTTAATTTAAGAGAACCAACTTCACAGCTGAATTTCTTTTAACAACGATTGAATATCGTTGAGTCCTTTACCATCCTTCGACCCGAGCAGGTCGAGGCTCCATCGCTACCCTGGTGCGCACAGGGAAGCAATACTCATGTATAATCGATCGTAGTCGAGCGTGTTTGTGAGTTCCGTTGTGATCGCTAGAGTTGCTGTCTCCGCGAGTACGTGTCTTGCACATTCCTTAATGGCGGCGTCGTTTACTTGGACTGCCGACCAATTATATCTTTTAATACTATTTTTGCGTTTTTTTTTTCGTCCAAATTAATTGAAACATGTTATGAGTAATAATCGAAACAACCGACTAAAAATAAAAATCATAAATCACAAACAACACCTTACTTAGTGTTTTAATTTTCCACTGTTTTCCTTCGGCGTTGCTAATGTGCTTTCCTGATCACCACGGGTAAAAAATCCGCGAAACCTCAGTGACAATTTATGATGGAGGAGGAAGGGAACCATTTCGCCTGCACACATACTTCCTCCCCACAGATCTTTCGAGCGGTTGCCGTAAACTACATGCTTCACAAGCTTTGCCGCTATGCAGTCGACTCCGGGAGCCTTGTTGTTTTTCAATCGATTTATTGCGTGTACAACTTTGTTGAAAAAGGGCTCTGGGATCTGAGGCTCGGCTGTATGTACGTCTGGTGCGTTTATTTGCGGTTGATGGGTGCGTACATTGAGAGGGTTTTTAAAGTACTGCTTCCATCTTGTCACGATATTGTTTGTTTCTGTGACCAGACAGCCGTTTGTGTCTCGAATTATTTCAGTTCTCCCTCGGCAGCCATTTCTAATTGAATTTATGCCAGCATACATACCTCTGATATTCTTTGCTCTGGCATTTTCTAGGATTTTTTCGATCCGAATCTTCTCCCATTCGCGTTTTTTGCGTTTGAAAAGTCTCGTTGTCTGTTTTCGAATTGTCGCGTATCTTTCTGCGTTGACTTCATCATATCTTTTTAAGTGGCGTTTACGTTGTTCGATCTTCGCCCTGCACTCATCGTCAAACCAAGGTTTGGACTTAATTCTTTTCTTAAATCCTAATACCTTTTGTGCTGTTTTTTATTTTATTTATTATGTCTCTGATCGATGTCCATTTAGTGTCCACACTATTGGCTTCCTCTTCCTCACTACTCCCAATCTCTAGGATGCTAAATCTATTCGTGTAATTCCTCTTGGTATTCAGCCCTTTTGCGCAGGCCTTTTAGTTTATTAATGTCGAACTTTTTGCTTGTCTGTCGTGACTGCGCATGTGGGTTTGCTGCGAGCCGACTCCTGATTTTGCCCATCACTAGAAGATAATTGGAGTCGCAGTCTGCTCCTCTATATGATCTTACGTCAAGGATATTCGAGTGGTGTCTTTTGTATATGGGCTCCTCGATAGTATAGTGGTTAGTATACCCACCTGTCACCCGGGAGACCGGGGTTCGATTCCCCGTCGGGGAGCCCCTGGCGCAAGACTAATGACCTTGCCCAGACAAAATAAATCATTATGGAAAATTTAACAAGCCTCAGGACTTGCTAAATAAGGCCAAGACCGGTTCCCGGTTGTAGTGCCGATGATGATGATGATGATGATGATGATGATGTCTTTTGTATATGAGAAAGTGGTGTATTTGGTTACGTGTTACGCCGTCTAGTGATACTCGTATGCATGTGGCTTTATGGATTTTGTCGTGCTTGAACATCGAGTACCAGTACTACCAGATCTTTTGACGTTGTGAATGTGATAATTCGAATTCCATTATCATTTGAGACGTCGTAGGCTTTCTTTGCCTATAGTTGGTTGGAAGATATCTTCCTTTCCAATTTTCTCATTCATGTCCCTGAGGAGGATTTTGACATCGAATGATGAGATCCCATCAAATACTTCCTCTAGGGTCTCGTAGAATGTGTCCTTCGTTTCTTCGCCGGTAGATTCTGTTGGGGCGTGTACGTTTATAAATACATAATTGTACCATTGCACATCTTTTACAAGGGGGGTAATCTTCTTGCTTATGATGAAGCCAGTCCCGAGGTTATGTGTATCGGTACCTCCACACGCTAGTGGAAACCCGTTGGTTTCGATTACTTGATGTGGGAGTGGGACTTCCTGAAGCGCGACGATCCCCATTTTATATTGTTTCACGTTTTCTACCGTCTGTATCACACCTGGTTTATATAACGTTCGAACATTCCACGTCCCGACGATTATATATTCCGCTTTTTCCGTTTTTCCCTACGTCTTCTTTTTGCCGAGTCGGTGTTTTCTTGATAATTTTTTCCCTTATGGTAGTGTCGGCTCATCACACCTACATCTACCGGGTTTTTCGTGGGATTGGTTTTTGTAATTAATTGTTTTCTTAAATCCTAGTACCTTTTGTGCTGTTTGTTTGATTGTGTCTCTGATCGATGTCCATTTAGTGCCCACATTATTGGTTTCCTCTTCCTCACTACTCCCAATCTCTAGGATGCTAAATCTATTCGTTAGTTCGTTTTGATATTCATCCCTTTTGCGTAGGTCTTTTAATTAATCAATGTCGAACTTTTTGCTCGTCTCCCGTAACTACCCATGTGGGTTTGCTGCGAGCCGACTTCTAATTTTGCCCATCACTAGAAGATGATCGGAGTCGCAATCTACCTCTCTATATGATCTTACGTCAAGCATATTCGAGTGGTGTCTTTTGTCTATGAGGAAGTGGTCTATTTTGTTGCGCTTTACACCATCGGGTGATATCTATGCGGCTTTATGGATTTGCCTGTGCTTGAATATTGTGCTTTTCACTACCAGATCTTTTGACGCTGCGAACCTGATAATTCAAATTCCATTATCGATTGAAACGTCGTGTAGGCTTTCTTTACCTATGGTTGGTTGGATGATATCTTCCTTTCCAATTTTCGCATTGAGTTCCCCGAGAAGGATGAAATCCCATCAAATACTTCCTCGAGGGTTTCGTAAAGCGTGTCCTCCGTTTCGGTGTCCGTAGATTCTGTTGCGGCGTGTACGTTTATAAATACATAATTGTACCATGCGCCCTGTATTTTTAGCACCGACATTCGGTCATTAATAAATTTCACATCTTTTACAAGGGGCGTAATCTTCTTGTTTATGATGAAGCCGGTTCCGAGGTTATGTGTGTCGATACCTCCACACGCCAGTGGAAACCCGTTGGTTTCGATTACTTGATGTGGGAGTCGGACTTCCTGAAGCGCGACGATGTCCATTTGATATTGTTTCGTGTTTTCTACGACCGTCTGTATCGCGCCTGGTTTATATAACATTCGAACATGCCGACGCCTACATCCCGCGTATATCCCGATTTTCCCTACGTATTCTTTCTGCCGAGTCGGTGTTTTCTTGATGATTTGTTCCCTTATGGTAGTGTCGGTTCATCAAACCTACGTCTACCCGGTTTTTCGTGGGATTGTTTTTTCTATATTGATTATTCATTTTTGTTCCCACGCGTCTTGGGGTTTCAAATAGTCCGCCATATCAGAGCCCCTCTTTGATATGGTAAGGTCTGTTTACTGCTCTGATTCGACCTGGTGTCAGAGAGGCGCCGTTATAATATAGCCGGTATACCCCTGGCTGCAAACCATCCAATGGACACGGTGACGGGTAACACCCTGCATTAGGGGTAGTAGATCTTTGTGTGTTACTCCTCGCTAGCCTGTCGGACATGGGAGGCCCTACTGAAAGTGTATGCTTCTGTCGGCATAGCCTGAGTGATTCATTGTAGTTTAAGCCCACGCACCACGTCAAGGTTTCTACCAAGCGGTGGATAATATATAGAACAGCACCAAAAATTGAAATCATTAACGATTATTACTGCGACAACTGGAAACTCAAAATCAATATCCAGAAGCGTGAAACCATCATCTTTAGAACAACACTGGCTGAAGCTACCGCAGATGCCAGGAAAAATTGGTGAAAGCTAACTATTATGGGACCACACGAACAAACACTGGAGTTCCAAAAATGTAGTCAAATACTTAGGCACCTGGCTAAATCAGTATCTATATTTTAACAAACATGTGGAGGCTGCACTGGCCAGGGCAAAGAAAACTTATGCGATGACAAGAAGACTGTTTCATAGTAGTCGACTTAACAACAGAGTTAAAGTTATATGTTACATGACTCTCATCAGACCGATGATCATATATGGATCTCCAGTGTGGTTTAATGTGGGACCTAGCTTAATGGAAAAGATTCGGATTTTTGAAAGGTTATGCCTCAGGACGTGTCTTAACTTCCGTCGGACTCCTGAATCCGATCACAAAAAATACTATCCCAATGAAGCGATGTACAGTCGGGACAATATAAATAGAGTGGATAACTTAATGGTCAAGTTGATCGGAGGGCACCTTGCGAGATCAATGGGCATACCCAACGATTTAATTTTGGGTGCATATTATCCAAACAATATGTATTATGAGGGATTGCGTCGCAATGGCTTTATTCCACCAGAAGCATTCCTCAGTCTTCACATGAACGGCCTCATACAAAATCAATCCGCTATACCGTTGATTTATCACGTGTGTCGGTCGGGCATAGATAAACGAATATGTTTTAATCGAGGCGTTGCTCACACAGATGAAGAGAGCCTGCAGTTCAGTAGGACAGTAGCACAGAAAGAACGAAAAGACACGAATAAACAACACCAGCAATTTTGGTGGCTGACTGGCAATTAAAAACCTGTTTCCATATTAAGCTGGCAAAAAAAGGCCCAATAACTACGGACGGCTTACATAGATTTAGCATTTCGAAGATTGAGTTTAGATGTTAGGTTTAGGATAGAGCTAGGTTAAAAAATAAGTTTTTGTTAGTTTAGTATTCAAATTAGATATAAGGTACAAACAATAACAAAATCAAATTTTTTTCTGTTCTTAATTTTTTTGTCTAGCGAGTAAGTAAAAGAGAATAAGAGGATGTGTGGGGGGGCGAAATCGTGGCGCCGGCATGGGCGCAGGATTCTACTCCGTCCCCACAAACTCTTCACTTTTCGGTGCACTAAGTCAACGGAAAACAAACAAAACTTTCACAGGATAGCGGTCGAAATGTAATTTCGGATGGAATTTGCAATAACTGCTGAAGCACACCGCGGATACCAGGGTAGCGTTTCTACTACGAGCACACAGTTAATTACGAATTTAATTGTTTTTATTTATTGATTGATATGAACCTGAACAGCGCGCTGCAAACCACAATCCTTACATAACACATAAAACACAATTTTCACTAGTTAAAACTTTTATTTTTATGTACGCTATTGTTATTGTAATTATAATCTGACTGCATGCTTACTCATTAACAACACAACTCGACAACTCAACTTAATAGAACAAGCACTTAGCAAACGCTAGTTTTAAACACGTTCGCCACGGGGAGCGGGAGAAGTACCGACCGTCGCGATGGGTTGGAATCTGGCTCTTGATTCACCCTCAATTCGGTGGTGAGTTTGTCAGGAAAGAGAGAAGATTTCTCTCTATGGTAACTCTATGGTATGTATGTGTGTGTGTGATCGTGTAGATCGCATTGTTTATCGATGCATTTCGGCAAAGGATAAACGAAACCTAAAACAAGGGAAAAAGAACAAAGGGAGAAGCGACCTAGGGAATCGTTCTGTAATGAGGGTTCAGCTAAGTAAATACGCTGCCACTCATTAGGGGCTAATTGATTTGGGATACTTCATACAATTTGTATATCGTATCTTTGGTCGTTGTAAGAAACGTATTCTTTATTTACATTTGTTTATGCTATTGAATTCGAATTCGGCGGCTAAGCTCGAAGTTGTGATTGTTTGGAGATTCAAACAAAGGAGCATTTCTGAGAGAAGTGCTTGCAGCTGAATCAATAGTTGCAAGTCATTAAAAAGCAATTTAGATGGTTACACAATGACGGTTGTGTATAAGATCTATGCCGATTGTATATGGCATCTATGGCAACTCAAGGGTCGAATTCCAGTGTGAATATTTACACCAATATAGAATTCGGTTTTTGGTTCCTAATGCTGAAATGCATTGAAGCATGCGAGAATGCCCTTGTGGGAGAAATTCTTTTCAGGAATTTTCAAGTAATCCGTTGAATGCATTAATTGTCCCTCAGAAAGGAAATGGTTTTGATGCGGGGAATGTTTGCAGGTGTTAATGCAGTTGCATTAGCAAAGAACAGTGGGGTTATGGGAACTTCAGGACTGGAAGCTTTTAGGTAATTTGGGAAGCTGAGTAGTGGCGTTTAGTGGGACCGGCACAAAGTATTAAAAAAAGATATGAAATATGAATGACCATCGTCGCCAATCTTGGTATGTTTACAGCAAATTCTTCCCCCTTTCAAATGCATTTCAAAAGATGGCACTAATGGTACGTATTCGGTAACGTCCGCCATCAGATCTCCTGTAGTTACGAAAACCAAATTCATAGTTGTTAAGGAGCATTTGTATCTTTTAGCTTTGAAATATTTTACCCCTACAAATCACAAATTAGACCCGCACTTGAGTAGTGTTCATATGTTCGGAGTGCTCCTAAGCATACCCAATCGAAAACGCGATTAATCTTTCAACGGCATGTGCCTCCAAAAGTTTCCAAATTCTTTTTTGTTGCAGAGTGGGGAAATGTGGAACCCACTTTCCATTGTTCAAGAAAAGTTATAGCTGTTGTAGTGATCCTAACCAAGATGGTAATGAGTAAGCTGAAGGGTTCCAGGTCCACGCAGATATCATGTCCAAAAATGCGGAGGTCAATAGTAAACCAACTATTCCCACAAGGCACATCCCCACATTACGACTTAATAAGCGAGACAGTGGTGGAGGACATCCCGAGAGTCACGGCAGACGAGCTACAGTCAGCATGCAGGAGGATACAGGACGGCAAAGCGCCGGGTCCTGACGGAATTCCAAACAAGGCGGTGAAAGCGGCAGCTGAAAGTTGGCCGGACATGTTTATAACCATCATGCAAACGTGTCTAGAGGAAGGTGTCTTTCCAGAAGCTTGGAAACTGCAACACTTGGTGCTCCTACCAAAAAGTAAAAAACCACCCGGAGAACCCTCATCATATCGCCCAATATGCCTTTTAGACACTATTGGAAAGATATTGGAAAGAGTGATATACGAAAACTGGCGCAAGACTAATAACCTTGCCCGGGAAAAAAAATCATTATGGAAAATTTAACAAGCCTCAGGACTTGGTAAATAAGGCCAAGACCGGCTCCCGGTTGTAGTGCCGATGATGATGATGATATACGAAAGACTGCTAACCGTAGCAGAAGAAAAAGCAACCCTATCGAACCAACAATACGGGTTTAGAAAATCGCGCTCCACCGTCGACGCCATAAAGAGAGTAGTTGACATTGCGACGGAAGCAATAAGTGGAGAGAGATGGCGCTGGGGCACAAAGGAATACTGTGCAGTTGTAACACTGGACATAAAGAATGCCTTTAACTCGGCAAAGTGGCCAATTATATATAGAGCGCTTCATAGAATGGGCACCCCACATTACCTCCAGAGAATAATTTCTAGCTACCTCACTAACAGGAAGCTGAGTTATGCAACACACGATGGTCACAGGATGATCCACAAGGATCAGTTCTGGGACCCCTATTATGAAACATCATGTACGATGGCGTTTTGCGATTGGTGTTGCCAAAACAGGTCCAGTTGATAGGTTTTGCGGCGACGTTGCCCCTGTGACAGTGGCAAAACATATTCATGAGATAGAGGCGGCTACTAACGAGGCAGTGGTGAAAGTCAAAGAATGGCTGGTATCCGCTGGTCTAGAGCTAGCAGACCACAAAACAGAGGCGGTTTTAATAACTAGCCGAAAAAAGGTGGAACACATGAATATAATAGTCGAGATCAAATTATTAGATCGAAAGACGCAATAAAATATCTAGGAGTTATGATCGACAACAGGCTACAATTCAAAGAGCATGTCAAGTATTCTAGCAAAAAAGCGTCAAAGCTACACTTGCAGCACTTGCTCGAATACTACCAAACATCGAAGGACCTGGATTTCCACGAAGAATCTTGATGTCTAGAGTAGTGACCTCGGTCCTACTATACGCCGCACCTGTTTGGGCCAGTATACTGACGACGAAGGAAGCGAGGAGAAAGCTGGCGTCATTCTATAGACTCTGTGCCTTAAGAACCATCAGCGGTTTCCGAACCATCTCGGGCGAAGCTGCTTTTGTCGTAGCAGAAATGGTTCCAATTGATGTCCTTGCGGACGAGTTGTTAAGAATCTACAACAGGAGAACGTCAAGACAACTGGAACTAATAGCAGTCAAGGAGATCAAGGAGGAAGAGAAAGCAACCTCATTAACCATATGGCAAACTCGGTGGGGCAACACTACGAAAGGCAGATGGACGTACAAATTAATCCCATCTATCGCCACCTGGATGAAGAGAGACTACGGTGCCTGCAACTACCATCTTACCCAGTTCCTGACCGGCCATGGTGGATATGGCAAATATCTGCACCGTTTTGGACACAGCAGCTCACCGTTGTGCCCAGCGTGTCCAAACCAAGAGGAACATACGGAGCATGTGGTGTTCCACTCTAGACGCTTCAACGAAGGAAGACCCAATCTCCCAGGCCCGCAAGATCTCATAGAGCAGATGCTATGCTCTGAGGATAACTGGATGGAGATAAGCGCATATGTGACCAAAGTGCAACTCGAACATAGAAGAATCGAGAAAGTAAGGCAAGCGAAAATAGCCGATATGGAGAGAGCAGCTTAAAAAAGCATAAAGCTAAGCAGCCACGCGAAGTAATACCTAACGGCAGTCCCGCGGGGAGATTGGTTGACGGGAGCGAGGGTGTGGTTTAGTACGCAGGCGTGCGACTTGGAACCGTCGTTCCAGGTACACGAATCCTGCATGCTAGTAGCACGGGCTGCTAGTATCTATGAAGATTCCACAACCGTTGCAGCATCAAAAAAAAAAAAACACACACGCGCGCTTGCATTGCGAAGGCAAAATAGAAAATGCGGAACACGTACTCAGAGAGTGCGTGAGATTCGAGACCGCACGAATGATTTTGGAGAGACATATGAGACGGACAGTTACTCCGGGAGTAATAGAATACATGCTTAGTTCAAAACAGGCATGGTCCGTAACAAATGGTATTCTCTGTGAAATGATGCAGCAGTTGCGACGTGACGAGCAGAGCAACAGGTAAACTCCGTCCCGCCCCCCGATGGAATATCTAAAAGATAGTTCCGCGGGGATCAACGGGAATAAGAGCCTGGCGGGAGGTGGTTTTACTCGGTAAAAACCCGGCATGCCTCTGGATCGGTCGAGGTTTCTTTTCCACCTTCCTACCGAAACCAAAAAAAAAAAAAAAACACACACACACCGACCAAAGCGCAGATTATCAGACGCCAAAGACGTGATCTGCGTTTACTACCGCACTCAAGACCTGTGGAGTTTTTGTATTTGGTAATCAGTGAAATCTTTATTGGTGTTACTTATGTCTTTTAGTTATGTGCCACAAGGACACAGATTCACTAAAATTCCCTTCGTGTTGTTGGAGCGGAACGCCAACCCCGTCCGACTGCTGGTACTAACCGCACACGTCAGGAAAACAACTTGGGTTACTCGGTTACAAAAAGGTTGTTTATTTCTTTATAATATGCTTTACTTAATAATCTGACTCCATTAGTGTCTACTTCTTTTACACTACGCAATTTAGAATACGATTTCAATACACGTACAACTTAGCTCATATTTAGGATATAATTTGATTTACAGCACACGCACAACTTAGTTCATAGTTAGAATGTAATTTGATTTAAAATACACGCACAACTTAGTTCATATTTAGGATATCGCAGGTTGTTCTCGCTCGCCCGAGTTAAGGCCCCATTTATTCATACCTTTGTGAGACTATAGAACATATAGAATTATATAAAAATATGAATCACCCAAGCGGTGATAATTTATTGACACCCAAAAGACGAATCGTCTAATTCCATACAACTTAACAAAAATGCATCACCATCCAAACTACTAGATGTCGCCTCGGATAATCCTAACGAATCGACAGTCAGATAATGGTGGTAGAGCGATTCTACTTCCTTTTTCTGCTGGGATACTGAGATGGTGAGCATGGTTCTTTTTTAAGTAACTCACTTCGCTTAGAGACACCGATCGGCATAGCCGCAATTTATAATACTAAAAATAAGTAGTCCTAAATTTAAGTTAAAGAAATAATAAAGTTATCTTTTTATTAAAAAAACCACAATCGGACTACTTAATTCCCGCAACTAAATCTCGACTCACTCACTACTGGAGAAAATTGGAATTCATCCTTCGCTCGACGACCAATAGGAGAAGATCTTCGACGCATTGTCCCAGCAAGGGTTCGAACACATACACGATGATTACTTCGGTTGCTCATGCTGTGTGTCCATGAGTACGCGAACTGTGGATGAACCAATTCAATAAGAAGAAACACCATAAGCAATGCTTTGCAGCTGGGCAAAACCTCATATCGACAGGGATTGGGATGTTTATACGATCGGCAACCGCGCACAGCATCCATGCCGATCGTGCACACATCGCTAGCGTCTCAAAGGGTCGATCTGTCGTGTATGTATCTACATTATGCAGTACTCGATTTCCATTGGTAGCCAGCGGCGAGCTATGATGTGGCTGTCGTTCGGACGACCGACCGGTGTGCCTGCGGATAAAACGAGGGAATATGCCATGCACGTGTGCGGTAAAGAACGTTGGGAGAATTGTGCATTGAAATGTTTCGGTTTTCATGTCGGTTACATGATGTCGTAACCGAATTGTTATTTCAGGAATATGATGCGTTGAATGCCAGCATGCCCCTGGGGGAAATGTTGGAAGATGCTAATTGTTTTAGGTGTTTTAGGAGGAAGTTTTCGGATGTTTAATAGAAAGGTAAGTAGTGGCGTTCAATGGAAGCGCCATAATAAATTGTTTTCCAGAGTGGGATCCATTGCAATAAAACATTAAAGATTGAATACTAAGTGTATCTTTATTCACAAGTTTAATAAAGCAAAGAAAATTTTTTCAAAGAATTTCGGTTACACGACTCTCGATCACAGATTCGATGACCTGTTAAGTTTGTTTAACTAAGCGAAAAGCACATTAAATTATATAATACTTAAAATATATATATATATTGTATTGAACAGTATCAGTCAGGAAGCTTAAGATTGAAGACGTTTTATATAATTACTCGGCCCGGTCATGATTGGTTCATAGTTGTTGCAGTCATTGTCTTGGAAGGAGCCAGATTTTGTTTCAGAATGTGATGAGTTAAATGCATCCATGCTAAACATTCCCAAATGACCACTGGCCTCAAATTGATTGATGATCATGTTGACTTTACTCCCTTTAGTTACGGCTGAACCATTAGTCGTAGTTAAGAATTCTCCTTCGTATCCATCACATATTTCCAGATTGTTGAGGAGATTCTCTTTTTCACTTTGTTTGCACTTTGTTGGTGATGTTGTGGAGTTTCTTGTGGATGAAGTTGACTTGTTCAGGCGATTTAAAAACCAATTTCTGGAAGACTTTTCAGGATTGGAAGACTTGGATGGTTTTTGTATATTTTTCGGTGTCTTCTTTTGTTCTTTAGTTGAAGTGGCGGAAAGAGATGATGTTTCTGAGTCCGATGAAAGAGTTTTTCTGGCGATCTTCTTTAAACGTTCCGGACTGGGGCCAGCCGTTGAAAGTTGGTTGGAAAGTTTACTGTGGACATCTTTGATTCGAGTTTGAAAATCACTATTGCTTCGAGATATGTCCAGTAGTTCGGCTGTTTCTGATTCTGAGTTGACTGGTACTGGTGGAGATTTCGGTATGTCGTAGTCGAATTTCTTAGCAATGTTGGTTAGAGATTTTTGTTTTTCTAACATATCTGATGATGTGATGTCCTCATCTTTCTTTTCTATTAGAAGATCAGTTGGTTGATGCATATTATATAGTGGAGATGGTTCCTCGTAAATGCAGTCGTTATTTCCAGAGTTTCGGGAAATTGTTTCATCAGAGAAGGTTTTCTTAAAGGTTGGTGGCGTTGGTAATCGCCTTGGATTTTTGTTTATTACTGATTGTGTTGCCGGATCGCCACGTATAGCGGCTTCAATAGCATGAATCCACTCTTTGGCCTCCACTTCGGAGTTACATTGGAAGACGTGCTTTCTATTTGGATCGGGTGTTGTGATCTGAAAACAAATTTCACGCCGCTTACCTTCTCCATAATGTTCGACTTCGACACCGGGCATCTTTAAATACAAACTGTGGGTTGGGCGTAATGATATCGCTGCACCGTCACAATAGCATAGTAGCCAGCCGTGTAAAATGCCGCAGTAGTATTTCTTGCATTGATCGAAAAATAACCTCTTCTCGATCCGATTAAGGTGACCGTACTTTGTTGACTTTTGTATCGACAGATGGGCAGCAGGAAGACCAGCGTATGGGCAATCCTGAATAGGACTACTTTCGCTGTCAGATTTCAGTGATTCATTTGATTGTGGAGATTCATTACAAATATCGTAAATTCTTCTATCTAAGATTTTATTTTCTTCACCGGCGTTTTCGTCGTCATCATCTTCCTCGTTGGGTGATGATGAAATTGGCACATTTTGAGTTGTACTGGTTGTAGTTTTCTGTTCTTGAAAATCAATATACTCCGTCGATGAGGCTATAAATAGAATAAACGTAGTCAATTAAAATTGATGGTTCTTTATTGCACTTGAAGGGGATTTGCACAAAAATCCAAAATCTTTCCAATAGATGGCATCTTAAAAAATTGATAAATAAATAAACATAAAACCAAATTTGATCTAAACAACTTTTCCTTAAAACTCAGAACTTTTGACCCAATGTAGTACAAACATTTAACTTACACGTTTTTAAAGGCGTAGAAGACATTTCCAAGTACGAAATATCTTCAAGATCACCCTGGTCAATTAACGAGTTACGTTTAGTTCGGCTCGGCTTTTCTGGTGTCACAAACCCATTCTGTATTCGTTTATAATTATTGTTGGATGAGTCACTAAAGTAAGTCAGAATTTTTTCGCATCTATCCAAAAGTTTTCGGTTTTGGTATTCGAAGTTGTCGCCAAAGAGATTTACTGTGTTTTCGTATTCGGCCGGTTCGATTGAGTACTTCAAGTGGTCTCGTAAGTCTGGAAATAGATTGGAAATAGGAACATCAGTAAAAATATAAGGAAGAAAACAATTATTGCTAAATAAAAATCGTTGGTGAGTATGTTGCGGAAGAGAATTTAATAATATATGGCACAACCTTGTTAATTGAATTTGATTGTGCAGCTGATTCTTCACACGTTTAGGTGTATTATAAAGTAGTTAACACCATTGAAGTGGGGTTTCAATTACACCAGTTTTATATTTCACGTAGGAGTTGCTAAGTAAGTTACACCTTTACGAATCACCGCCAAAACCATTCTCGCCATTATTCTAAAAATCTTACCCTTAAAATATTTGGGCAATGGTAAATAGTTCAATTTGACTTCTGCTGAAAGGACATTGTCGGGAATTTACAGATAGTTAGTTTATATATCACATTGATGTTCTATTTAAATAATGAAGTATCAAATGTATGGGCTACCTCCAGATTATCACTCATATGTAAAAATAGTCTCTTATGCCTCAATCCATGACACGTTTTTTCTTGCTCATTAGAATATATATACGTAACCAAGTGTTCGAGAGAAAGTACTTGCGCTTCCATCATCGGCACTACAACCGGAATCGGTTCTTGGCCTTATTTAACAAATCTCTCAACCGGTCTCGATTTCGAGCCGATGTCATCCAGTTTGGCATTCCCAGGCTCTGGACGTCCTGGTCTACACCATCCCTCCATCGCAGACAAGGCCCGCCGCGCTGTCACCTTTCATACATCCTGCCACGAAGGACTTTCCGCGCAGGCTTCTTTTCGCTCATTCGAGCTAGGTGTCCCGCCCACCGGAGTCTACCGAGCTTGGTTTTTCTTACAACATAAGCTTCAAGGTAGATTGCGTACAACTCATGGTTGTAGCGTCTCCGGAATCGTCCTCCCTCATACGGGGCCAACAATTCTCCTTAAGACCTTTCTCTCGAACGCGGCTAAGAGTTCAGGGTGCCTTTTATTGAGCACCCAGGTCTCGGATCCATACATGAGTACTGGTAAGACCATGGTCTTGTACAGTAGTAGCTTGGATGTTCTGGATAAATTTCGGGATTTAAAAAACCTTGATAGACCATAGTAGGCTTTGTTGGATTTAATCAGCCGTTCGCGTATTTCTTCTTCCATATTTTTATCGGCTGATACTATTGATCCAAGGTAGTGAAAGGATTGCATTACTTCAAATTGGTGCTCCACTACCCTGATAGTTTGACCAACGTTAGGTCTTCTCTTCGCAGATGTTGCCAACATGTACTTAGTTTTTCCCTCATTAATGTGCAGTTCCAATTTGTGTGTCGCCTCCTTGATATAGCTGAAGGAGTCCTGTACCGCCGAATTGGATCTACCGATGATGTCAACAATAGTCCCTCTAGTTGTGACCCCAGAGTCACGGATTGCTTTGTCCAACGCCAGGTTGAAGAGGAGATAGGCCAGACTTTTCCCTTGTCGGAATCCATTAATGATGTTTATTGGTTTGTACAGCAATCCTGCTATTTTTACTTGACTAGTTACGTTGGCCATGGTCAACCTACAAAGTCGTATCAAAACTCTCTCATGGCGTTATATAGTTCTAACCTGGTTATGCTGTCGTAGGCAGACTTAAAATCTATAAATAGATGATTTAACTCCTGTTTTATTACTATTTATTGGCCTGTAGGAACCCAAAAGTTCATGATCTTGTGACGGTTCTTTAATACATTCCCAAAGACCCGCCCATCCTCTTAAATTAACCACCTTCCAAAACCATAGTACTTACCTGCAATTAGGGGCAGCGTAAGTTCTCCTGCAGCATCACACCTGAAAGTTAAACCTGATCAAGGCATGCATCACATTGAATTATTATATGAGCCGTACCATATCTCCATCGGCTCGGCTTGTCAGCAATTATAATAGATAAATACTTGCTGGCCAGCGTAATTGTTGACACAGTCCCGAAGTTCGCAACACTTGCGACCAATTTCATTTATCGGTTATCTACCGATCATCGGATTTGGGCACTAATATGATTGAGGTTAGACAATCATACCCCAGATCATGCCTAACGATGCTCCGGCCTGTTAAACAAACAAACACACAGTAGCATCACTGTGTTTATCCTATTAGTCGACCGCTGGTCCATAGCCACCCTGGGCGAGATGTACGCTTGCACATCTGCAAGGCTAATTCTTCGCCATTATACTCATACACCGGCACCGTCTTGTAAACAAGACCCAAATTTTCGGCTGACTTATCGTCACCAGAATGTATAGACTACAATGGCATTAGCATGAACGCCGAGTAAACACGATGTGCATATCATCGTGACCCTTGAAATAGCGTTTTTCTGTATCTTAAAGAAAATACCTATTTCGCTCTCAGGCGCAGGTCATCAAAGATTTATGGCCCTGGAAATAGCGTTTCTGTTTATTTAAAACACACAAAACCTATTTCTTCCTTCGGCGATTTTTCGCCATCGCTTATCTCAACGATGCCTGCAGCCGCTAATACCAATTCCCTTTCATCGGTTATCAACCGATCATGGAATTTGGGCATGGATATGATCATTGTTTAGACAATCTTACCCATGGTATGCCCTATGTTAACGAACCAGCAAATCAAAGCAAACACACAGTACCTCACTGCGTTTGTTTTGTTTACTAATCGCTGGTCCATGGTTCCCCTGGATGAGATGTTAACCTGCACATCTGCAGGTCAATCCTTCACCACCATGAATGATTTTCCGCCTTGTGCACCAGTACATTGACCTGAAGGGATATAGGAAGAATCCATCATTATGGCGACTGGTGGAAGTTGTTCTCGACGAACATCGTGGAGTCAGATTCCTATTACCGCAGCGGACAGTCGCACCCGCTTAGAGTTCCGCCTTTTACCAGCCCCGCTACTGAGTAGCCAATTTAGTTTTTTTTTTCGCGTTTAAACATTCGAGTTGGTGTGCCGTTTTTCCTTGCTGTCATCTAGTCGCGTAATTCGTTTTGTTCGGTAAAGTGAACTTCGTCACCACGATCGTGAAGGAGTGCAGGCGCCCACCAGCTAATGGATTACAGGATCATATTGTAAACTCCTAGTTACCAGGTTAGTGAATTAAGTTGTGAACGTCCCGTGGCATGTGCCGATGCCATAACGCAAATTTAAATAAAAAACACTTGCTAAGAAGTACTTGCGTGACTATTTATTACCTTCGCTTGTTTGGAGTTGATTTGTTTCGTGGCAAAAATTTCGGAAAAACCAATGGTAAGTGTTTGGGTGTTGAGTTGAACCAGTGCTCATGTACGGTACAATAACCAACCCCTACAATCTCACCGACTCGACTCCGCTCTATTCCCTGTCCCCTGAGATCTCCTCGAGGTCCAACCTAACATTGTCTTCCCATCTCCTGTCCTGTCGGTCTCTTTCCCGTTGGCTTACCGTCAAGAATTCTATGCACGGTCCTGTCGTTGCCCATTAGCGCCACGTGTCCGGCCCATCTTAATGTTCGCGACTTGATTACTCTCACTATTGAAGGTTTGCGGTATAGCTCTTCCAATTCGTGGTTGTGGAGTTTCCCCCATTGTCCTGCCTCCTCGTCATATTTACCGCCAAGATACCCCTTAGAACTTTATTCTCAAATACGCGGAATTTGTTTTTTTTTTTTCCATTTTGTGAGACCCCATGTTTCGCATCCGTATAGAACAATCGGCATGATTATGGTTCTATAGACACGGAGCTTTATGTTACGTGATAGCAGTTTGGATATCACCAATTTACTGACTGCGTGCTAACTAGCATTGCCGGAATCCAGTCTTTTGTTAATTTCCTTCGACATTTCGTTACTGGCCGTCAGTATTGTTCCCAGATATTTAAATTCTTTGACATTTTCAAATATATTGCCCCTGATGTTTATATGTGTTCTCTAAGGTCCACTTGCTCTCGCCATAATCATGTATTTTGTTTTGTCTTCATTTATTTCTAGGCCCACCTCTTCTGCCGCTTGCATGATGATTTCACAGTTTTTACTTACAGTTTCTAGATGATCGCTCAAACTGGAGATGTCATCCGCATATGCGAGCACTTGTGTGACCCCGTTCAGGGATGATCCGGCCATGTTGTCGTCTTATACTTTCTGATGACATACTCGGGGACAAAGTTAAAAAGACATGGTGAGAGGTCATCCCCCTGTTTTAGTCCGTCCCGGATTTCAAATGGTTCTGAGAGGTGGGTTTTCTATTCTAACTCGCCCTTTGTTTTCGTTCATGCAGATTTGAATGAGGGCGGCATATTTTTTCGGGATTCCCAGCTCAACTACAATATGGTAGAGTCTTTGCCTCGCGACTGAGTGGTCGGCTTTTTTG
Organism: Microdon myrmicae; assembly: GCA_963931805.1. Lineage (NCBI taxonomy): Eukaryota > Metazoa > Arthropoda > Insecta > Diptera > Syrphidae > Microdon > Microdon myrmicae. The sequence goes on along the minus strand of OZ007496.1, from coordinate 166,196,526 downwards.
AAGCCAACGAAAAGTTGGTGAACTGTCTCTCCGTATTCCCACTTCTTTTCCAGCAATTGCCTTATCGTGAACATTTGGGGGCGCGTTAACCGATTCCTACGGAATCGGCATTGGTAGTCTCCCAGTATTTCTTCTGCGTACAGTGTGATTCTCACCAGCACGACATTTGTTAGTATTTTGTATGTGGTTGGGACCAATGATATTCCTCTGTAGTTTTCACAGTCAGATCTGTCACCTTTTTTGAAAATGGGGTTGAATGACTATTGAGGTTTTCTATTCTTCCAGAATGTCTTCCTTATCCCATATTGTTTTAATCAGTTGGAGGATCTTTCGAGCGGTTGCCTCTCCTCCTTGCTTCACAATCTCTGTCGGTATGCAGTCGACTCCGGGAACCTTGTTCTTTTTCAATGGGTGTATTGCGTCTACAACTTCGTCGAAAGAGGGCTTTGGAATCTGAGGCTCGGCTGTATGTACGTCTCGTGCGTTTATTTGTGGTTGATGGGTGCGCATATTGAGCAGGTTTTTAAAGTACTGCTTCCATCTTGTCACGATATTGTTTGTTTCTGTCACCAGACAGCCGTTTGTGTCTCGGATTTTTTTGGCTCTCTCTCGGTAGCTATTTCTAATTGAATTTATGACGATATGCATACCTCTGATGTTCTTTGCTCTGGCATTTTCTAGGAATTTTTCGATTCGAGTCATCTCCCATTCACGTTTTTTGCCTTTGATAAGTCGCATTGTCTCTTTCCGAATTGTCGTGTATCTTTCATCATATCTTTCTAAGTGGATCACTCTAAGTCGTTTACGTTCTTCGATCTTCGCCCTGCACTCATCGTCAAACCAAGGTTTGGACGTAATTATTTTCTTAAATCCTAATACCTTTTCGGCTGTTTGTTTGATTGTTTCCATTGGCTTCCTCATCCTCACTGCTCCCATTCTCTAGGATGCTAAATTTATTCGTTAGTTCGTCTTGGTATTCAGCCCTTTTACGCAGGTCTTTTAGTTTATCAATGTCGAACTTTTTGCTCGTCTCCCGTGATTGCCCATGCGGGTTTGCTGCGAGCTGACTTCTAATTTTGCCCATCACTTGAAGGTGATCAGAGGAGCAATCTGCTCCTCTATATGATCTTACGTCAAGGATATTTGAGTGGTGTCTTTTATATATGAGGAAGTGGTCTATTTGGTTACACGTTACGCCGTCGGGTGATATCCATGCGGTTTTATGAATTTGCTTGTGCTTGAACATCGTGCTTTTCACTACCAGATCTTTTGACGCTGCGAACGTGATAATTCGAATTCCATTATAATTGGAAACGTCGTGCAGGCTTTCTTTACCTATAGTTGCTTGAAAGATATCTTCCCTTCCAATTTTCGCATTGAGATCGCCGAGTAGGATTTTAACATCGAATGATGAGATCCCATCAAATACTTCCTCTAGGGTCTCGTAGAATGTGTACTTCGATTCTTCGTCGGTAGATTCTGTTGGGGCGACTACTTTTATAAATACATAATTGTACCATGGGCCCTGTATTTTTAGCACCGACATTCGGTCATTAATACTTTTCACATCTTTTACATGGGGCGTAATTTTCTTGCTAATGATGAAGCCGGTTCCGAGGTTATGTGTGTCGATACCTCCACACGCCAGTGCAAACCCGTTGGTTTCGATTACTTGATGTGGGAGTCGGACTTCCTGAAGCGCGACGATGTCCATTTTATATTGTTTCGCGTTTTCTACGACCGTCTGTATCGCGCCTGGTTTATATAGCGTTCGAACATTCCACGTCCCGACGCGTATATCCCGCATTTAGATGATATAATGGACTGTTAAATTCCTGACATTTTTCCATCGCCTGCCTAAGGGTGAATATCTGATTAATCGCTGATTTGCCCGGAACGAAGCCACAGTGACATTAACCAATGATGACTTTATTTATTTATTTATTTATTTATTTAGGCTTAATCCAAGCAGCTTAAGTAAATATAATATAACAACTTACAGACTAACTTAAAAACTAAAATAGTAGTTAAAAAAAAATATATATATATATATTATATAGTAGTTAAAAAAAATATATATATTTATTATATATATATAATATATATATATATATATATATATATATATATATATATATATATATATAATTAAAAAAAAAAAGAAGAAAAAAACACGGAAGGAGAAGAGGGCTTGAGGTGTGACAGTGAGGGGTACGTCTACACATTGGTAAGGGGCGGGGTTGAAGAGCTGGGGGGAGAGGTTTGAAATTGAGGAGGGGTGGGGTTAGGACGGGTTTATTCTGAGACGTCGTTGGAGGGCAGGAGTGGAGAGGTTGAAATCATAGGAGGTGGGGAAAGAGTTGGCATGTCGTAGCATACGCGAGATGGGCTCGTTAACGCCGTAACATCCGCACATTACGGGGGTTTGTATAAAATGATAAAGAAGAGAGCAAGCTTGGCCAATTGATTGAGCCTGACAGAAGGCGATGGATAAATATGGTCAGCATGGATTCTGTGCTCCTCAAGCGTGTTAAGATTGATTAGAAGGAGCCGGCCTGTGTATGGTGGGAGAATGAGTGGGTTTTCCCAGTTCAGTCCACGGAGGGCGAAGCGCAAGAAACGACGTTGAACGTCCTCGATCCTACGAATGTGAGACTGTTGATACGGGGACCAGACCTGACTGGCATATTCGAGTAGTTGCCGGACAAAAGTTGTGTAGAGGGATCGGGTGACGTAGGGGTTTAGGAATTCCTTCGACCAGCGTTTTACAAAGCCAAGGGCGGCGTTGGCCTTTAGGATTGTGTTATCGATATGTGCGGTAAATCTAAGTTCCTTGTCACATAGGACGCCCAGGTCGCAAATTGATTCAACAGATGTTATCGGTTGGCCTAGCAAGAGATAGGAACGTGGCTGGGAGGGGGAGCGTTTCCGAGAGAAGGTGATTGTGTGACATTTGGCGATATTCAGATCTATGCATTTATTTTGGCACCATGTCGAAAAGCTGTCAAGATCCGATTGGAGAAGTGAGGAGTCAGGGGGAGAGCGGATTGTCTTGAAGATTTTGGTATCATCCGCGTAAAGGGAGATGAGAGAGTGATTGATGCTCAAGCCTATGTCGTTTATGGTAAGGATAAATAGTAGGGGGCCGAGATGACTGCCCTGGGGGATACCTGAGTTTGGAGAGAAAGGATCGGAGAGGGTGGATCTAAATCGCACCCGACAGGTTCGAGAGTTAAGGTAGGATGAGAACCACTTAATCAACAGCGGTTCAAAACCAAGGGAAGTTAATTTAAAGAGAATGAGGTTATGGGAAATCTTGTCGAAGGCCTTGCTAAAGTCGGTAGTGACTACATCAACCTCATCGCCGTTCTCTAGGGCAAGGAGTGTGTGAGATGTGAATTCGACAAGGTTGGTAGTAGTGGACCTGCCGGAGAGGAAGCCGTGCTAGTTAGGAGAGATGATGGGGGTGCAGCGAAAACATAACGCTTCGTATAGAAGGCCTTCGAACAGTTTAGGAATGTGCGCAAGCTTAGCAATGGGACGATAATTGGATATATCGATTTTTGGCCTCTTTTTATATATGCCAAAAGTCGGGAAATAGACCTTGTGCAAGGGATAGATTGAAGATTGACGCGAGCGGAAGAGAGAGAGAGAAGAGGAGCATTTTTTTAAGAAGATAGCAGGGAGTTCGTCTGGGCCGGGACTGAAATCGTCTTTAAGTTGTTCAAGTTTTTCTTTAACTTGGTTTTGTTGTATGTGCAGAGGGATGAGTGGGCCAAGGGAGAATTGAGACATGCCAGTAAAGTAGGAGAGGTTAGGCTCGAACGAGTCGTCCGTGAAGGATAGTTTGAAGAAGGACGCGAAAAGATTGGCTATGGTTTGGGAGTCAGATGAAGTAGTTGAGTCGTAGAAAAGAGAGTTGGGATAGGCATCTGATTTGATAATTGTGGTAAAGGGAGCTAAAAGGCTCGGTGAATTGGTGAAAGTGACCGAGATAGTTGGAATAGTCCAGAGGAGAACGCGTATTTAAGAAAGTGTTCCACAACTTATTTCTCTTGTTACGGAGTGTGCGGAGTCTGCGGTTATACCAAGGGGGCGATGAGAATGATAACCTGTTTCGGGAATAAGGGACAAATAGGGATATGGCGTTGAAGATTACTGTGTAGAGTGAGGCTGTAGCGACCTCAACACGAATATCATTTAAGCGGGGTAAGGTATTTCTGAGGTACTCATTTATGCGCCGGAAATTGGCTTTACGGAAATTGAAAGAATATTGGTAGGGGGGGGGGGGGTGCTGTGGGCTGGGTGGTCGCGGAATACGGATAAGAGAAGTGGGGGGTGGTGGTTGTCAATGGTTGAGAGGATGTGGGGACCGACAAAATCGTATTGATTTGTTTGTAATGCCGAACTCTCTCATGGCATTATATAGTTCTGCCCTGGCTATGCTACACTGATATTGTGCCAATGATGGGTTTAGCGTATGGGGCTATCCGATCTTGTAGGATAAAGGAGAGTATCTTATAGTCGGTACTCAGCAATGTTATATCCCTATAGTTGCTGCACACTGTGATATCTCCCTTCTTATATATGGGGCAAATTATTGCACGACCCCAATCTTCCGGCATTTCCTTTTGCTCCCATACGTGCACCACGATCTAATAAATGTAACGTGATGTAACGCTGTCCCTCCTTGTTTGATGAGCTTAGCTGGTATGCCATCAGTTCCGGAGGCTTTATTTGATTTGAGCTATCTTATGGCTTTAATGTTTCCACAATGCTTGGTGGCGGCAGCATTTGGTCCTGATCTTGCATTGGTGGAGCCTCCAATTCTTCTGTGAGCTGACCATTTAGCAATTCATTGAAGTACACTTCCCATCGCTCCAGAATGCCTTCCGGATCGGTGATCAGATTACCCTCTTTATCTTTGCAGTAAGTGCAGTGTGGAGTGTACCGCGTCATGCTGAGGATAATTTGGTAGAACTTCCGCGCCTGGTGCGGATCTCGCTCTCTACTTTTCTCTATTTCACATACTTCATTTTCCTCCCAGGCACTTTTATTTTGTCTATGAAGTCCTTTTTCGCATCTTTTGAGCTCTTTGTATTTCTCCTCGCGTACCCGCGTCCTATTAGTCCTATGGGTATATCGATTACAGAATTTAATAAAATTCTATGAAATTAGGCATCGTTGAATAAAATAATCATATAATTGAAATTACTCGTAGCCATGCTGCGAGGACAATGAATAGTAAAGTAATTCAGTCTTGCGAGTTATTAAGTTTACGTTTTACAATGCATTTATTTTTTAAAACCCAAAAACAAAAGTTCTTACATTTCTGTTGTATACAAAACTATCACGTATTGTTTATGCATATACGCGTTGATGAAGTATTATACCAATACATTAATATTATCGGCGAAGTGAGAAGAGAGATTTACAAGCTCCAGTCAGTCTTACCTTAACCATCTAATAGAGTAGGCGGCATAAACCTTGAACAAGTCTCTTAACTAAAATACAGTAATTCCTAGCTTGCTTAATACTTCAATCACTTAATCACTAAAGTTAATTTCAACAATAATGTTCCTAATCTAACTTTTTGACTCTCCACGAACACTCTTTATTAATTTGCGTGCATTTATGAATTATTATTATTAATTAATCAAAAGCAGGGATGGTTATTATTTGATTAATTAATTCAGGCGAAAAACCACATTAGACGGTCCCAAAAAAAATCGATTTTTATTGCTTAAATCATTAGTATATATTCAGAAATATGCTCATATTTTCAAGGCGAAGTTTAAAGTCGTTCATATATTACGGATGTGTAATGGAGCGCGCTACAGTTTATCGTCAGTCAGGTAAATTTTTTAAAACGCGTTTTTCTCAATGTGTTTTTTTTTCAAATAACGTACAATGTCACTCGAAATATAATTGTTTGATTTTTACAAAGGAGAGTTTTTTATTGTTTGTTATTGAATTGTATACCCAACCCCCCCATTATTACATAAAAAAATGCATAACCATACCAAATTACCAACCATTTATCCATAACCCCAATCATCTTTCCCAAGTTAATCATATGCGCGACAAATTAAACCAAAAATCCATTTGTCGCACATTAATTCAATTGCCATGAACCCTAACATCATGAAATGCCTAATTCCAAATGCATTTCATGATTTTTCCTTTCGGGAATTTTTTCAACCAAATTCCCATTCACTTCTAGAATCCCATTCCAATTGAAGCACACACAAAGTCTTGTTTGTGCTTCTTGGAATTTTTATGTACAATTTTAAGCAAAACTCTGCAGAGTATAAAAAGGCGGCGCATTTTGGATTCGAGATCAACAGCCCACTGTATCTAACTCATGTTACCAACTCGACGCAGTCAGCAATCAACTTCTTCCTCAATTCCGCTGATGTTTACTCAACGCCCCCCCCCCCCCCCCCCCCCCGTATCGTTTCCTTTTCCCTCTGATCATGGTTCCGTTCAAGCCTCGATCAAGGGCCCCCTCTCGAACTGCCTACTCACACAGTCCTGTCCTGAACTTCTCCAAGACTAACTGGAAAAAGGTCAATAGAGGCGTCGCCGCAAGTTTTTCTAACTTGCAAATCCTCGAATCTTCTAACCTAGTACCTGCTGATATCGATCGAGCAGCCGTAAAAATTGAGCCTCGTGGATGACCTCACCCACGACCATTCCTCATAATCATTTAGGAAAATCTTTCCCCAGCATCCTAACTAAATTGCTGCGCTTCAAAAGACAACTCCGTCGAAAACTTCATATAAGATTCTGCCCCTTTATTAAAAGTCAGATTCAGCTCCTGACCACGTTAATAAATGAACATTTAAAAAAGTTCGCGAATCAGGCCTATACCTCTACACTTAACAATATCAAACCCAACCGTGATCCCTTCAAAAACATCAACCGACTAACTGGTCGGAAGTTTAAACCCCGAATCGATCACCTTATCAATCCACTCAGCAACAATCTTATCCAATTCGACACGGACATAAATCTTTCCAAAACGCTAAAATATTTGAGAATAACGCTTTCCAACGACTGGTCATTCTCAACCCACATCAAAAATTCCCTTCATAAAGCCTCAATACAGCTTAACCTCTGCAGACGAGTGTTGTGGAAACCTAAAGACCTCTCTCTCAATGTCAAACAGCTCATCTACAAACAGATAATCAGACACACTCCGCCAAGGTGGGAAATAGAATATTTCAAATGCTTTTTGGATAGGATGACACAAGAAGCTAGAGATAAGAGCCCTCTTATAGTTGCTGGAGATTTCATCGCTTGGGCAGTAGAATGGGGAAGTACAAGGACCAACAGTAGAGGCCAGGCACTACTTGACGCCTTCGCAGTCCTAGATGTGGTGTTACTTAATGATGGTATCGATGACACCTTCATAAACGAGAGAGGCCGGTCCAAAATCGACATCACATTTGCCAGCTCCATGTTAGCAAGACGTATGGAGTGGCGAGTTTTGGACACCTACACCCACAGTGACCACTAAGCCGTTATGTACGAAATATTACCGCACAGGGGATTGATTCATCACAGGCAAATTGGCGAAGAAACTCCAGAAAAATGGGTAGAAAGAGAAGAACCTCGATGCGGAACTGCTCGACTATATACTGGAAGACCAAATAGCACAGTTTGACGCAGAGGCCGGGGCGAACAGGCAGGCTGGAAAAGTCATGAAGTGGCTAACTACCGCATGTGATGCTTCTATGCCACGAAAAAGACAACCAGCAGGGGCTATCAAACCAGTGTATTGGTGGAACTCAGAAATCGCCCATGTGCGATCGGAGTGCAACAGGTTAAGACGCTTGCAACAATGAGCAAGAAACCGTAACACCTACCCACAGTTGTATGCGGAATTCGTCAACAAACGGAAAGAGTTGAGGAATGTGATCCGCAAAAGTAAATATGACGCGTTCTGCTTCCTAAAGGATGAATTAAATAACAACCCATGGGGCAGCGCTTACAGGATAGTCATGAAAAGACTACAGAGTAACAGTAGCCAAACGCAAAAAAGGAAAAGTGATATAGCCAGAATCGTTGCTGTCCTCTTCCCGCAGTGCGATGAGGTATTGAGAGTGCAAGAGCAGTGGAGTATCACTGAAGGAGAGATACCTCCCGTGACCACCGAAGAGGTACTCTTGGCTGCAGGGGTTATAAAAAAACAAAAAAATGGTTGTCTGGGCGCAAGGCGCTCGGACATTATATTCGTGACAACGTATCCTAAATATGTAACATTGAATATACAAGTTATTAAATCAAAATTAAAGTGTTTTTTTCCGAATGCCTCCAAGTGCAGGCGTTAATTTTGGTTTGCTTAACGAAATTTTACAAGTATTGCAAACTACTGTGTATTCGTCAGGACACAGTTGTCGATTTTGTTTTGTGTGCCAGTCCGAAATTACGTTCATCTGTTGCACTGTGATCGGTTTTAAATCGCGTTCAAACCAAAGTCTATCGCAAACAGAGCAAGCATACCCAAAGTCATTGTCAAGAAACATTTAAATCTTGATATCGATTTGTTCCATTTCATGTCCGATATAACTGGTTGTATTGTAAAATACACGGGTTCTGCTGCTGAAGGCTGTTGTAGGTTTACAACCTGTAGTTCTTGAACGTTGTTTGAATTGCCGCTGCGAAACCACTATGAACAGACAATTTTCTCTTAGCTATATCCGATTTATTTAATGCTGCAAGGCGCTGCCTGTATTCGCGTTGTCTCTATGTATTTTTTGTCTTTACACTTTCAACCTGTACAGCTGTTCTCGACAGTGCAAGGCGCTGTCTGTATTCCCGTTGTCTCTCTGCATTTGATTTAGGAGAGTCGCGCTCTCGCTCACTACGGCTCGTGCGTTATCGGTTATCGTTATCGTAACGCTATAAACTTTTTTCCGAATGCCTCCCAAGGTATACCGATTTATAAGACGTTGTCACGTCAAAAACAAGACCCCGGGACTGGATGGTATCCCTAACGCTGTAGTGAAGACTGCTCTAACAAAAAAGCCAGAAGTCTTTAGCAGTCTCTTCACCACCTGTTTTCAAACAGGACAATTTCCTAAACGATGGAAAAAACAGCGGCTTGTGCTTATACCAAAAGGTGTCAAGAATCCAGAAGAGCCGTCGTCTTATCGCCCGTTGTGCATGCTGGACCCAACAGGAAAACTGCTTGAGCGAGTAATTGCCACTCGCCTGGAAGAATTCACTGAGGGAACATCGGGGCTCTCTGAATCGCAGTATGGGTTCCGGAAAGGTAGATCAACCGGTAAGGCACTATCTGTGGTGTGTAACATCGCTCGCAATGCAATAGCTAGAGCACGATGGCTAGGTGGTACCAAAAAATATTGCGCGGTGGTGACGCTTGACGTAAAAAATGCTTTTAACTCGGTGAATTGGAATCGGATTCTAGAAGCGTTGGGCGATCTACAAGTCTCACCCTACTCGGTGCGAATATTAGCAAACTATCTCTCGGATAGAAGACTGCTCTATGACACAGATGAGGGACCACAGGAATATAAAATAACAGCGGGTGTACCTCAGGGATCTGTATTAGGTTCGCTGTTATGGAATAGCATGTATGATGGTGTGCTCAGAGTCAACGTACCAGAAGGGATTAGAATCATTGGGTACGCAGATGATTTGGCAATAGTAGCCGTCGCTAAACATCTAGATGACCTGGAGAATAGTTGCTCCCAAGCAATCCAGAGCATTAAATGCTGGCTAGATATGGCAGGACTGAAACTAGCTGGACATAAGACGTAGGCAGTTTTAATAAGCAGAAAGTTGAACATCTTGATTTGGAAATAGAAGGACAAATAATCAGATCCAGTCCCTATATTAAATATCTTGGTGTTATACTCGACAACAGGTTGAGCTTCAAGGAACACCTGAGGAAAACGAGTAAAAAAACGGCAAGAGTATGCAAAGTTTTGGCGAGACTGCTACCCAATGTTGGAGGACCCCGGCCCCACATAGGGAAACTCATAACCAGTGTCAACACCTCCACTATAATGTATGCAGCTCACATATGGGCAGGAGCCGCGCAGTATAAGTCATACATGAGGGGAGTGAACTCAGCGCATAGACTAGCATCACTAAGAGTATGTTGTGCATTTCGCACGGTATCTGAAGATGCCATAAATGTTCTGGCCGGGAGGACACCACTTTACATTGCAGCTAAAGAAAACGCTGCATGGCATAAGGTCTCCCAAGAGAATCGTTGGAGAATGCGGACATAATTAGAGCTCTCAAGCCTAAGAGAATGGCAACGAAGGTGGGATTCTTCCACCAAGGGAAGATGGACCCACACCATGATACCTGATATAGAAACATGGGTGAAAAGAAAACATGGCGAGCTGAATTACTACTTGACTCAGCTAATATCAGGACATGGATGCTTTCGGCAATACTTGCACAAGTATAAGCATGTTAATCACCCATACTGCTTGTATTGCGAAGGCAAAATAGAGAATGCGGGACACGTACTCACAGAGCGCGTGAGATTCGAGACCGCACGAACGATTTTGGAGAGACACACGAGACGGACAGTTACTCCGGCTGGAGTTATAGAATACATGTTTAGTTCAAAACAGGCATGGTCCGTAACTAGTGGTATTCTCTGTGAAATGATGCAGCAGTTGCGACGTGACGAGCGGAGTAACAGGTAAACTCCGTCCCGCCCCGCGATGGAATATCTAAAAGAAAGTTCCGCGGGGATCAACGGGAATATGAGCCTGGCGGGAGGTGGTTTTAGTCGGTAAAAACACTGACACATGCCTGCCCATTATGGTACCACATCTCACCCTCCCAAATGGAGAAATTACGAGTTTTTGAACGAAAATGTTTCCGGTTTATCACTGGCGTACACCGCAAAACCAACTCATATAGATACTATAGTAACAACAATCTTTACGACACCGCAGGCATCGAACGACTGGATAGACAGATACTATAACTGTCAATAAATTTCATAGAAAACCTCCTTGACAATCCCAATCCTCTAATAACAGACCTACCATCACCCTCATCCAATACGGGAACTCACTACCCTAATTGTCTCCAAATCAGAACCCTCTTCACCTTAGGCAGACTGGTTAACGATTTAAACGAGGTCGTGTACCACAACACCGAACTGGTACCCAATCAATTTAAATACAGCACCATCCAACCATTTTCCAAGATTCTAACTTTTAACACACAACCAAATGGCAACCAAATGGATCTGTTTTTGGCACCCGAACCGAGCATTTATGCCGTGGAGATTATTGCACCACTGGGTAACTCAGATCACTGCTTGGTATCGGTCGCGGAACCACTTACATTTCCAACAAGTAACCGACCTAAGCAGCTTCGCCATATATGAAGGTATGGTGCTGCCAATTGGGAAGATTTGCAAGATTTCTTCACGTCCTTTCCTTGGTCGGAGGTGTGCTTTGCAGACCTAAATGGTAACGCATGCGTGGAGTCGGTCACAGAGATTATAATTTTCTTTATGTAGATCTACATTTCGCATTCTATCAAACGAAAGTCATCCGATAAACCTTGGTTTGATAAAAAATTTCAGCAGATTACAGCGGCAAAAAAAAGAGCTTTTACACAATGGCGCTCCAATACCACCCAAGGTTAACAGAACGAATTTTGTTAGAATCAGAAACGCGTGCAACCAAGCGATTGATATCGGGAAGAAGGCTTACAACGACAGAGTGACTAATAAACATTTTGAGTGCCCAACTTGTTCGCGTCCGTTCTGATCAACGGCAAGGGCTGTCAACGATAACTTCGCTTCCTCCTCTTTTCCTCCATTGGTGAAGGGCAGCGGGGCGTTAGTCTCAAATTCAAAAAGATAAAGCTAATGTGTTCGCGAATTTATTTTCCGCGAATTCAAATCTCAATGGCGGTCTGTTGGAGCCACCTGTGATCACCCCGGTACGGTGTTCGATGCAGGATGTGACGTTCCGTCTGCGTACTATTCAACGCTTCTACGTCGAGTGCAATGTAGGAAGGCAACCGGCCCGGAAGGAATACCAGTAGTAGTACTTAGGAACTGTGCTCGAGAATATAACCCTTACAACCGATATATGGACATCTGCGGATGAGGACACGGTGAGTCAAGGGCGGTCGCAAAGGATATCTACAAGGCTTTTGGCCGCGTCTGGCACGGAGCATTGCTTAGAAAACTTCCTTCATATGGACCTTCCCAGCAGCTTTGCGACTGGACGAAGAGCTTCCTCGAAAATCGATCGATCGGAGTTGTTATGGACGGCGGGTGTTCGGATCGATATACTGTTAATTCCGGGATGCCTCAAGGTTCTATTTTGGCTCCAACCGTGTTTTTGCTTCACATAAATGATTTGTTGGAGTCGACGGATAACAGGTGTTCAGCTTCGCGGATGATAGTTCGCTTCTTTCCTCTTATTCGTTCGAGTGATTCACAAGGAAAGGTGGATGATCACTTCGATAGCTTTTTTTACCAAACGCGCGCACAAAGGGGATTTTAGAGTACCCTTAAATGTCAGAGCGAGCAGAAGGAAAGGAGGTGTCGATGTATATTGGTCTTGAATGTCGGGACATCTTAACCACCAGGAAACACATGCTCAGGCAGAATATTCCACATCCGTGTGTATCGGCTAAAGAATGACTCTCTATGTTTATTTGTGCGCCTGAAGTTCGCTTTCAACGTGAATTGATGCTCATTCACAGATTGACGTGTATCACGGGAAAATGTCTAAAGGGGCGGAACACATTCAGCAAGTTCAGTTGAGCAACGACCGTGGTAATACCTATAGAAGACAGATAGGCATGATCCGTTGCGCCTATGTTCTAACGACGGAATTGATCGACTCACAGCTGGGTCCCTAATAAGTTTTACTGCTCGTTTTTGCATCCTATCGAGCACGTGTATTACAGTTTTGGATGCGCCTGACCAAATATGGGAGTTGAACTCCATTTTGGGGCGAATATACGCCTTGTAAATAGTGGCCAGGTTGGATGGAGTGAAGTATCTTTTGCATCTCTTAAGGAATCCCATACATTTGGCTGCTATTTTCGCAGCTTCAAATATGTGGTCATTCCAATTAAGAGCCGAATCAATCCGACTGACAAGGATTGATAGTTTCTTGGCTTCGTCGAAACAAGTGCCGTTCATCGATAGTGTATTTACTTTGGGATCGCCTTTGACGACAGGAGGCAGCACTGAGTTTTTGAGGCTTTGAATTCTACTCGGTTAGATAATCCCCATTGATATATCTTCTTGAGGTCTGAATTCAATGTATTAAGCATAAGCTGATGGTTGGCAATGACGTTCAAAGAGTTTGGACGGAAATGTTCATATAAGTATGAGAAACTCAATGTGCTGTCATCACCAAACGAGTGAATTGGGTTGTGAATAATTGACAAGAGATCATTTATGAAGATCAGGAAGAGAGTGGGTGAGAGTACCGAACCCTGGGGAACACCTACATCAATTTGATGGGAGACAGATATGACACCGCTCCTCGATAGTATAGCGGTTAGTATACCGGGCAGACGCGGGAGACCGGGGTTCGATTCCCCATCGCGGAGCCTCTGGTGCAAGACTAATGACCTTGCCCGGAAAAAACAAATCATTATGGAAAATTTAAAAACCCTCAGGACTTGCTAAATAAGGCCAAGACCGGCTCCCGGTTGTAATACCGATGATGATGATGAGATATGACACCATCAAGAACCACTTGAATTGAACGGCCAGAAAGATAGTGTCTTATCCATTGGATCAGGGAATTATCCACTCCATATGAATGTAATTTTGATAAAATGGCTGGATGGCAAACTTTGTTCGAAGGCTTTCGAGATATCCAGTGCAACAACCTTGCTTTCTCCGAAGTAGTGGATGGAATGGTTCCACTTTTCGGTAAGGAACACCATCAGATCTGCTGTGGACCTGTTCCTACGAAAACCATATTGGCGATCATTGAGGAGATCATTTGATTCCAGATATGATTTCGAAAGTTGACGATTGATAAGTTACCTTCGAGAGAATAGAAGTTAGTACTATGGGTCGATAAGAAGAGAGGGACGATCTGTCACCCTTTTTGGGAATTTACTGAATGTTCGCTGACTTCCATCTATTTGGGAAACGACCAGTAGAATAAGACAAATGGAAGAGTTCCCGCAGTGGTTTAGAGAGCGAAGAGAAACATTTTTTCAAGAGAATTGGGGGAATGCCACCCGGACCAGCGGATTTGTGTGCGTTTACCTCCTTGAGGCTGTAGGCAACAGAACGCGTTCGGAAGTGTATCTGGCTCATGGTGTGCTGCTTATGCTCAAGTTGATGCGGAACTGATGTGGTATCAGATAGCGTTGAGTTGGCTGCAAAATGTACAGCAAGTAGATTCGCTTTCTCTATTATACTGGTGACTGGTTTGTCATCGACTATAAGCGATGGAATGGATGAGAAGACCGAGTTTTGGATGTTCTTCACAAATGCCCAGAAGTTTCTACTACCTGTGGGAGAGTGTAGTATTTTTTGTGTCATTCTCTGGTAATGCAAGAACTTTGCGCGTTGAATATACGCATTGCAGACATTTCTAGCTCTCTTAAATCGTTTCCGGTTTTCCTCAGTATTGTTTGATTTATACAACCAGAAGCTCTTTCTGCACCCGGAATCGAACCACATATTTCTCTTGGGTTTGATACTCTTTACTCTGTGTGGAATAAGGTTGGCATGCCAAACAGAATCGTGTCCGTCAAAGTGTCCGCTATAGAGTTAACATCATTATTATGGAAAAATAACGACCACTTTAACTTCGCAAGAAAGTCGTTCAGACCTTCCCAGTTGGCTTTCTCATAGCATGCAATTGTTCGGCGTCACGGTCTGTGGGGATGTATCGTAGCATAAACACGGTTCGAACATCGCCAGGTCCGCCTCAGGAAAACTGAGTTATCTGTTTAGAGACAAGAAATATTAGAACCGCGCTCGAATATTAGTCTCATGTTTGGAGCTCTGCTTCTAAACATACCCTCGACCTATTTGAGAGCATACAGAGACGAGCGATCCGCCTGATCGGGGACACGGCGCTGACATCAGGACTACAGTCTCTATCACATCGAAGGCGCGTAGTCGACCTCTGTCTGTTTTACAGATATTATCACGGATACTGTTCTCCTGAGATTCGTGGTATTGTTCCAAGCAATTCGGTTTATATGCGCTCTACAAGGCAATCAGACTACTCGCACAAATTTGCGGTTCATCTCCCGACGCGAAGGCGCGAACATCTCTGCATCAGAACTCGTTCCGTTACAGAGCGTGAAAGCTTTCCCTTCCCGCACGAGTGTGAGTAAAGAAGACCTGCAACAGTTATTTAGTGGCATCTCGGGGCGCTGTAGGTTCGCCTCTCCTGAGAGAAGTAAAAAAAAAATTAAATGCATGACACAACCACCAATGTCACTAAAAGCAAGAACAACGCACGACCATGCAACTTTAATAGATGAATCATCATCATCATCGGCACTACAACCGGGATCCGGTCTTGGCCTTATTTAACAAATCTCTCCACCAGTCCCGATTTCGAGCCGACGTCATCCAGTTTAACACTCCCAGGCTCTGGGCGTCCTGGTTTACGCCATCCCTCCACCGCAGACAAGGTCTGCCGCGCTGTCTCCTTCCATACATCCTACCACAATGGACTTTCCGGGCAGGCTCCTCTTCGCTCATTCGAACTAGGTGTCCCGCCCACTGGAGTCTACCGAGCTTGATTTTTCTTACAATATTAGCTTCAAGGTAGATTGCGTACCACTCATGGTTGTAGCATCTCCGGAATCGTCCTCCCTCACATACGGCGCCAACAATTCTCCATAAGACCTTTCTCTCGAACGCGGCCAAGAGTTCAGAGTGCCTTTTATTAAGCACCCAGGTCTCGGATCCATACATGAGTACTGGTAAGACCATGGTCTTGTACAGTAGTAGCTTGGATGTTCTGGATAAATTTCGGGATTTAAAGAGCCTTGATAGACCATAGTAGGCTTTGTTGGATTTAATCAGCCGTTCGCGTATTTCTTCTTCCATATTGTTATCGGCTGATACTACTGACCCAAGGTAGTTAAAGGATTGCACTACTTCAAATTCGTGCTCCACTACCCTGATAGTTTGACCAACGTTAGGTCTTCTCTTCGCAGAAGTTGCCACCATGTAATTCGTTTTTCCCTCAGTTTTCGCGCCGCCTGCTCGATCTGGGTGAAGGACTCCTGTACAGCCGAATGGGATCTACCGATGATGTCGATGTCATCTGCGTAAGAAAGCATCTGGCAGGACTTTAGTTGTAACGCCAGAGTCACGGATTCCTTTCTCCAACGCCAGGTTGAAGAAGAGGCAGGCCAGTCCGTCCTCTTGTCGAAGTCCATTAAAGATGTTTATTGGTTTGGATAGCAATCCCGCTCTTTATACTTGACTAGTTACGTTATGAATTATCAGAGCATCCTTAATGCTCTACACTTTAGTCAAGGATAAATCTTCAGGAAGAGTCAGTGTCTATGAATGCAATTGACTCACCGGAATTACGATGAAGGGTATTAGATGAGAAAGATCAACCAACCTAAAAAAAAAACTAAATTGAGAAATAAAAACTCAAATTAACACAAACCATGATTTATTCATTTCATTAGATACACGTTCTGAATGTTTTTGTATTATCTGAGACGCTAATAGCGACCTTTGCAAGACCAATTAGACACTCGCGCCAAACAGCCGCTACATACACTTCCCATTGACTACTGAAATGATAATATGGCTAATATTTGTAAAAGAATGTCTTCTCTCAATCGTCATGATTGAGGAGATTGATCAATGTCTTGTTTACAACAATGACGCGATAACCAACATCCTTGTTAAGGTACAGCATTCTTGTAAGGTACAGTTTATGACGGTCCCTCTAATGTTTGCACAGCTGCCTAATGTTTGCACAGCTGCATTGTTGGAAACATTTGATTGATGAAGTGGCTTTGGCTTAAGAAAGCTATGTCCGAGATCAGAAATCGTGTGGCCACAGACTCGATTCTTGTGTTAAATACAACTCTTTTTTGTGCGACTTGTAGTGGGCTAACTTTGTCATTTAGTGTGAACTTTTCAAACGCTTTGATCATAATTGACTTTATAAAATCCTTGCGTTGTTATTGTCCCGAAGAGACCAACGAGTGCCAAGTACAACTCTTTTTGTACGGTTTGTTGTGTACTAATTCTGTTGTTTAGGGTGCACTTCTCAAACGGTTTGCTATTACCAAGTTCGATCATAATTGATTCAATATAAACTTTGCGTTGTCATTGTTTTCAAGAAACCACCTAGGACACCAGGCATTCTGATGCCAGCTTTCTCGGTAAAGTGTCGATCAATCGGTAAGTTACGTGAGTGTCAAATTGCCGAAAACCCGTAGTGCTTCACGCCAGTAACGACAATGCTCATATATATCCAAACCACGGCATGCGGTTGTGCGTTCCAGTGCTCTCGGTAATGGCCGTAGTCCTCCAAAACACGACAGCTAGACGCGCGAATTAATGTACATATTTCAGTTTGGGAATAAAAAACGTCTTTATTTATTCTTACTCGCTAGTGTACATTGATTCTTAGGGTCTAAGTCTTACCGCAGCTATGGAAGGACTTTCTAGACAGTAAACAAGAGTAGACTCGATAAGAATGCTGCATAGAAAAAAAAAACATAAAAAAGTGGCGAGAGGCCGACTCTAGCGAGACAAGGACAAATGTGTCCTTCATCTTGTCTCTGGCTACTGGTCATCTTGCGATAACCAGAATCACCCACATCCGTGAGGATGTTGGGCTCGGTCTCAAGAGATATCTGAAAAAGAAAGCAAGTATCCAAGGATAGTGTGGACAGGGTTAGTTCACTAACTATCTGGATGGAGGGATGGTGTGAAAGAAATCATACAAGACGGCTAGGTCTTGAGTGCGGTAATGTGCGTGCGTGTTTGTAGTGCCGGCAGTATTGCCTATGGGATGGATCCAAGAATCCTCTATTATAGAGGGGAATGTTGTTGGGAAGTGTGGTTTCTTCAGTTTTGTACTGAAATAGAAATTGTGGTGGTCGGATGCGAAGAGATCGAAAGAGACAAGGGTCAATAACACAAGACTCCCGTACAAGTAGGCTGTCGCTGTTCTGAATGCTTTCGAGGTACTTGTATGCTAATTGTAGCAGGTACTCGTCAATAGGGGTAATGGAGGCAACTTTCGTATAGGCGAGAGTTGTGGTAATTAGGACCGCCAGGCTTTCCAGAGGGATTGGTGCATCTTCTGAGGAGTTTCCTTTCAAACACTCGCAGTCTTTCCATTTGGGTCGAAGATATACAAGACCATGGGAAAGGCGTATGATATTCCAGATCGGATTAGCTGCTTATAAGCAGAGAAGCTTAACTTTGGTGTCAACTTTGTTGCTCGATTTCAAAATTTTGACCAGTGGTTTAGACCTGCTGATGCCCATTTAAAGAATGCGGGTCACATGTTTGATGAAATTAATTTTTGGGGTATAGTTGACCCAAGATATTTCATCTTGTCCTGTAGACTAATCGCAGTACCTCCTATTTGTATTCGGATATTTTGTGAATATCGGGAATTAGGTGGAGAGTGTTTATTACTCAAATTTATAGCTACTGCTTTGGATGGGTTACAGTTCGTCCATGTGACGGTTGTGTCGATTTATTGCAAGTTTAGGGCTTTTGGATGACGTGTACACTAGGACGTCATCCGCATACCATATCTGGTTTACTCTCCCGTCCACGGGGCGAGGAATATCTGAGGTGTAGATAGTAAATAGGCTCCTCGATAGTAAAGTGGTTAGTACACCCGCCTGTCACCCGGGAGACCGGGGTTCGTTTCCCCGTCGGGGAGCCCCTGGCGCAAGACTAATGACCTTGCCCAGAAAAAATAAATCATTATGGAAAAATTTAACAAGCCTCAGGACTTGCTAAATAAGGCCAAGACCGGTTCTCGGTTGTAGTGCCGATGATGATGATGATGATAGTAAATAAGATGGGGCCTAGAATGGAGTCCTGTGGTAAACCTGGGGCGTATGATTTAGCATCCTAGAGAATGGGAGCAGTGAGGAAAAGGAAGCCAATAGCGTGGACACTAAATGGACATCGATCAGAGACACAATCAAACAAACAGTCCATAAGGTATTAGGATTTAAGAAAACAATTAAGTCCAAACCTTGGTTTGACGATGAGTGCATGGCGAAGATCGAACAACGTAAACGCCTCGGAGTGATCCCCGATATGAAGATATGATGAAGTCAATGCAGATACGCAACAATTCGGAAAGAGACAATGAGACCCTTCAAACGCGAAAAACGCGAATGGGAGAAGACTCGGATCGAAAAAATCCTAGAAAATGCCAGAGCAAAGAACATCATAGGTATGTAGGCTGGCATAAATTCAATTATAAATGGTTACCAAGGGAGAGTCAAAATAATTCGAGACACAAACGGCTGTCTGGTCACAGAAACAAACAATATCGTGACAAGATGGAAGGAGTACTTTGAAAACCTGCTCAATGTGCGCACCCATCAACCACAATTAAGCGCACCAGACGTACATACAGCCGAGCCTCAAATCCCAGAGCCCTCTTTCGACGAAGTTGTAGACGTAATACATCGATTGAAAAACAACAAGGCTCCCGAACTCGACTACATACCGGCAAAGTTTGTGAGACATGGAGGAGAGGCAACCACTCGAAAATCCACCAACTCATCAAAACAATATGGGATAAGGGAGTCACTCCAGAAGAATGGAAAACCTCAATAGTCGTCCCCATTTTCAAAAAAGGTGACAGATCTGACTGCGAAAACTACAGACGAATATCATTGCTCCCAATCACATTATTATTTATTATTTATTGGCCTGTAGGAACCCGGAAGTTCATGACCTCTCCGACTCGGCTTCGCCATCGTTCCCTGTCCTGGGCACTCTCCTTCCACGCTTGACCATTCGATCCGATCTCCTCAAGGTCAAACCTAACATTGTCCTCCCATCTCCGTCGCGGCCGTCCTACCGGTCTCTTTCCCGTTGGTCTACCGTCAAGAATTCTATGCACGGTCCTATCGTTCCCCATTCGCGCCACGTGTCCGGCCCATCTTAATCTTCGCGACTTGATTACTCTCACTATTGTAGGTTTGCGATATAGTTCTTCCAATTCGTGGTTATGGAGTCTCCTCCATTGTCCTGCCTCCTCTTCATATTTACCTCCAAAGATGCCTCTCAAAACTTTATTCTCGAATAGACGGAATTTGTTTTCTTCCCGTTTTGTGAGAGCCCATGTTTCGCATCCATATAGAACAATTGGCATGATTATGGTTCTATAGACACGGAGCTTTATGTTACGTGATAGCAGTCTGGATTTCAGCAGTTTACTGACTGCGTGCCAACTCGCGTTGCCGGAATGCAGTCTCTTGTTAATTTCCTTCGACATTTCGTTACTGGCCGTCAGTATCGTTCCCAGATATTTAAATTCTTTAACTTTTTCAAAGATCTTACCTCTGACGTTTATATGTGTTCTCTGAGACCCACCTGCTCTCGCCGTAATCATGTATTTTGTTTTGTCTTCATTTATTTCTAGGCCCACCTCTTCTGCCGCTTGCATGATGATTTCACAGTTTTTACTAACAGTCTCTAGATTATCGCCCAGAACGGCGATGTCATCCGCATATGCGAGCACTTGTGTGACCCCGTTCAGGGATGTTCCGGCCATGTTGTCGTCTTGTACCTTTCTGATGACATACTCGAGCACAAGGTTAAAGAGACACGGTGATAGACCATCTCCCTGCTTTAGTCCGTCCCGGATTTCAAATGGTTCTGGGAGGTGGTTTTCTATTCTAACTCGCCCTTTGTTTTCGTTCATGCAAATTTGAATGAGCGCGGCATATTTTTTTGGGACTCCCAGCTCAACTAGAATATGGTAGAGTCTCTGCCTTGCGACTGAGTCGTAGGCTTTTTTGAAGTCAACGAACAGTTGGTGAACCGTCTCTCCGTATTCCCACTTCTTTTCCAGCAGTTGTCTTATTGTGAATCCCAATCACATACAAAATACTAACAAATGTCCTACTGGCGAGAATCACATCGTACGTAGAAGAAATACTGGCTGACTACCAATGCGGATTCCGTAGGAAGCGGTCAACGAGCGACCAAATGTTCACAGTAAGGTAATTGCTAGAAAAGAAATGGGAATACGGAGAGGCGGTTCACCAACTTTTCGTTGACTTCAAAAAAGGATACGACTCAGTCGCAAGACAAAGAGTTTACCATATTGTAGTTGAGCTGGGAGTCCCGAAAAATTATGCCGCCCTCATTCAAATTTGCATGAACGAAAACAAAGGGCGAGTTAGAATAAAAAAACACCTCTCAGAACAATCCGAAATCCGGGACGGACTAAAACAGGGGGATGGCCTCTCACCATGTCTTTTTAACCTTATGCTTGAGTATGGCATCAGAAAGGTATAAGACGACAAAATGGCCGGATCATCCCTGAACGGGGTCACACAAGTGCTCGCATATGCGGATGACATCGCCGTTTTGGGCGATAATCTAGAAATTATGAAATCATCATGCAAGCGGGCCTAGAAATAAATAAAGACAAAACAAAATATTTTATTACGGCGAGAGCAGGTGGACCTCAAGGAACACACATAAACGCCAGAGGCAAGATACTTGAAAAAGTTAAGAGATTTAAATATCTGGGAACAATACTGACTGGCAGTAACAAAATGTTGAAGGAAATTAACAAAAGACTACACTCGGGCAACGCTAGTTGGCATGCAGTCAGTAAACTGCTGAAATCCAAACTGCTATCACGTAACATAAAGCTCCGTGTCTATAGAACCTTAATCATGCCGATTATTCTATATGGATGCGAAACATGGGCTCTCACAAAACAAATTTCGCGTATTTGAAAATAAAGTTTTAAGGAGTGTGTAGCGGTTCTACGAACCGCACAACCAACTATAGGTTGAGGTGTTCCCTTCTGTCAAGGAACATACTTACCTTTATTCATTACACGTGCCCACAGACACGTGTCTCAAGAGTCATGCCCATTCCTGTAACAAGCAACAACGTTGAACCCGATACCAAAAAGCAAGGAACTTAACGTTCCAAAAGCTTCCAATATCGAGTTCAACGTTTCATCTATCATATTCAAAAACAATTCAAAAGTCCAGAAATGCACAATCTTCAATTCCGAACATCTGCACGATGTTTCCACGAAATAACACGTCGGTAAGTAAACCGAACAAGGGATACATTCTCGGGCAGCTAAATTCAATTAGCACCTAAACCCCTCGCATGATCTAATGCTAAGGCACACTTGCGCAAACAAACGATTCGTTGCGCCGCAGATTAACACCCATAGAGCCATAAACTCTAAACACTATTCCAGATAGATGTTTATGAGTGAAAGGCAAACAAAAGTATTACATTCCATGGTTCCTATCCTATCCGAATTACATGGGACCCTTTTCTTCATGCCAGATGGCTAACCTAAACATATCCCATAGTCCGTGTACCCGTCCGAAGTGCGTGCGATCCTTTGCCCGCATACCAGATGTGTAGTGCAAATAAACTACGCAATGATCGGAGAATAAGCGGTGGCATCCGATCAACACTTGGCTCCTCGATAGTATAGTGGTTAGTATACCCGCCTGTCACGTGGGAGACCGGGGTTCGATTCCCCGTCGGGGAGCCTCTGGCGCAAGACTAATGACCTTGCCCGGAAAAAAACAAATCATTACGGAAAATTTAACAAGCCTCAGGACTTGCTAAATAAGGCCAAGTCCGGTTCCCGGTTGAGGTGCCGATGAGGATGAGGAGGATCCGATCAACACACAAAGGGACGAGATACCGACCACCAGCAATTAATGGTAATGATGATGATAATGATCATCGGGAAGATTTCTGCTTTTTACAGAGACTATGGGTAATGCAGCTAACATATACTTTGGGAAATTCTGTTAGCAGACAGGATGGGAAATTCGGTGCAGAGATGCGAATACAGTTAGTCGACTTAGAGCATCAGCCTTTATCGAACGGTCGATATCCAAGAGCTGAATCAAGGAGTCTAGATTGAGAATTCCTGAAGAGGACAAGAGGCCAGGACAGAACGTTGCGCGGTGTGATATCTCGAATGTAACCAGAAAGAAAATGAATAAACGGTATTAAAACGCGATGTGTGAGATGCGAATGAAAAAGATATTCGTCTGTGGTGTTGTCGGTAGTCGCTAAGACAAAACAGAATTAGTGAATGATGTGTAAAGAAATCAGTCCTGTGTACATAATCGACTTTTGAACGTGTGCAATTGTAATTCACCATTTAGGTAACTGTGCTGAAATGAGTGTTTTTTGAAAAGTGAGATGCGTTATACGATCTAACAACAGGAATGTAAACTTTAAAAGAGCAAAAGAAATGAAATAATAAAACATATACATACGTAAAGCATTTTTGTGTCTCTTTTTTTTCGCTGTGTTCGCTCCGTGGTGTTTCTCTCGCGTGTTAGCAGTGTTCGGCGGAACACCGCAGCCAACAACGACAACAACATTCGACGAACAATTAAATTAGCAACATCCTCCAAAAGTGTATTTGGCGGTAAATATGATGAAGGAGTAGGACAAAGGAGGAAAGTCCATAAACACGAATTGGAAGAGCTATACCGCAAATCTAGAATAGTGAGAGTAATCAAGTCGCGAAGTTTAAGATGGGCCGGACATGTAGCGCGAATGGGCAACGATAGGACCGGGCGTAGAATTCTTGACGGTATACCAATGGGAAAGAGACCGGTAGGACGGCCGCGACGGAGATGGGAGGACAATGTTAGATGTGACCTTGAGGAGATCGGATGGGCTGGTCGAGTCGGTGAGGTCATAAAGTTCGGGGTTCCTACAGGCCAATAAATAGTAAAAATAGGTACGCCTGCGGTGGCGTTGAAAGTTCCGTTTATCTTTCCATTCACTCGAACTTGGAAGGCTCTGTTTGGAACGAACTGGTAGATGATATTACACAGCGTTTTACTGAGGCCAATATTTAATAATTTGAAAATGAGACCTTCGATCCAGGTCGTGTCAAAAGCCTTTTCAATGTCCAGGCTCACCGCAATGGTGTGTTCCTTCTTAAAGAGGCGCATGTACACGTGGTTTTGAAAAACATTGAAGGCCAGAATGGTGCTGTGCGCTCTTCTAAATCCAATCTGGAAATCAGGTATTAGGTTCCTGGTACTGATGAAGTTATTTGGCTTTTCGTATACGAATTTGTATTTGTATTTGTATTTTGCTGATACAAGTGAGGAGCGAGATGGAGCGAAAGCTTGACGGGCGAAACGTTGCTTTCCCAACTTTTGCTATTGGACAAGTAATAGCGTGCTTCAAGCTTGGGGAAAGTACCCCATGTTGCAGGCATGGTTGAACAGAATGGATTATAAAGAATAAAGTAGAAAACCTTCGCAACGAATGGTACGACATATTGTCGATACCGGGTGACTTCTTAGGGTTTCGAGATTTAAGTAGGTTCTGTAGGGTATTTGACGTGACGAAACCGTGATAATTATCATGCGTGTCATCGAAGTATGTACAGTTAGTTGGGTTAAAGACAACTATTGGTTCGTTAAAGTTGTCTAATTTATTGTGAACCTCTGAACTAATGATTACAATAGTATCCGAGTCGCCATTCTGGAGAGTGATTCTGTGATTATTTTCAAAGGCCTCTCCGATGATGTTTGCTTTATTGGTGTCATTATGGACAAAAACACCGTTGTGGGTGATTGCGCCCGTGATACGAGAAGTGCCACATACCTTTTTTACGTTTTTGTAAACGTTCTGGTCCATCTGAATACCCTTTAGTTTGTCTTCTAATTGTCGGTTACGATTGTCTTGGATTCTCTATTTTATCAGTGTACCAATATTGTGAAAGATGGATCGCAATAATGGTTCCCTTTGCGTAAAGCGACGAAGAGTGAAGTCGTCATGGACAATCTGATGTCTTTTCAAGTTTGTACTGCGGGGCATGAGTCTCCGAAATTTCAACTAGAATTTCGAGAAGTCGAGCTGCAGCGTTATTTATCTCAACCGTCGTTAAGTTCCTGTCAGTGAGAAGAGGGAGTTGGTGGAGTTTTTCGCTCAATGTGGCATTGAAGTTGTCCCGAATTGTACGCCCATAATAATTACATGTAAACCCAAAAAAAAAAGAAAAGAAATTCACAACAAAAAAAAAAACGTGTAAAATACAACATAATAATAATAATACATAATAAAAGATGGGAGCGAACATACAAGGCAAAGTCACTGACTGCTTTCAACCCGGCGAAGGCCAGAACGATCCTTGTCCATGTTCAATCCAAGTTGACATGTAGTCTCCACGTGACACCCCTGGATAGCTACTTTGGCACTCGGCAAGTAGTGAACCAATGCATGCAGCGACATCCTGAGAAAGGTCGGCGCAAGGCTAATAACCTTGCGCAGAAAAACAAATTATTATGGCAAATTCAACAAGCCTCGGATATGGACCGGATACACGACGACCACGGAATCGAAAATAGCTAAACGATGTGAGAATTTTCTCAGGGAACGTCCGCTCACTAAGAGAGTGCGAGCTGCACAGCAGCTAGGCGATTCCCTGTCCGAATATAAGGCCACATAACAGCATTACAAGAAATAAGATGAATGGGGAGTGGTGTTATTCAAAGAAACGAGTATGACATCTATTATAGCTGTCATACAAAACAATGTGTGCTCGGGGTAGGCTTTCTAGTCAGCCAAGAATTGAAGCCCGCCATCATCGGCTTTAATACAATAAACGAAAGGCTATGCACTCTTCGCGTGCGAGGCAAGTTTAAGAACATAAACCTCATAAACGTTCGCGCCCCTACAGAGGAGTCCCCTGACGACGAAAAGGAAGAAGTATGAGAACGTCGAACGGGCCCTCAATCTCTTAACATCTTAACATACAAATTTGTTTCTGTTTTCTTTGTGTCTGTGGTATCTTTTTTATTGGGAGCTACAAACAGTACTAAACATATCAAATAGTTCGCGTTTACTTCGTTTTTGTTTGTTATTTCTTTTTTATTTTTTAACCATCCAGTTGTGCATCGTCTTCATTTGTTTGATTTGTCTTCTACTTTTTATTTAGTTTTTAGGCACTCCCGTCCCGAACAAAGCGCGTCACTTCGTCACAACATTAATAATCCTTCTGTTTTGCTGACACAATACTGACTTTATGTTAAAAGCGGTGTTCTCGCGCACAAAGTTCCTTATGATAACGAACATCGCCTCTAGACCCAATCAAACAAAAACTAGGCTCTCGACTCGTCGCGCGGCGTGACCGTCCGCAGAGGTTATTGAACTTCGACTGACTAAATGAGGGCAAGAATCCATTCAACGGTGTCGTGGCAGTGGAGTCATGGCTAAGTGAATTCCCTGCCACTTACTAGGAACATAAAGAAGGGTTGCTATGCGTACATAGAAAATTTTGTTTCAGGGAATTTCTGTCGTACAGACTGACTTAGAATCCTCTGTTGCTGTGTATACGGGGAAATCGGCCTCGGAGGCATAACCAATTATGGGCATGGGTTGTCGGTTAAACAAAGGAACGTGGGTCTTGATCGTTATGATGGTTGTTTCGTGCAAATGCAACTGCATCGTGCTGGTGACTTACCAGTAAGGAGAATTGGTATTATTTCAAATGGTCTAGGTAGGATGGGAGCCGAAATGGTTTTCGGGGAAACTGAATGCTGCTTGGTTACAAGCGAGGAAAATGGTTTAAGTAGTAAGTGAGCCGGAATGGTTTTCGGAGGAAATTAAATGCTGCTTGGTTGCAAGCGAGAAAAATGGTTTAAGTAGAATGGGAACTGAAATGGTTTTTGGGGAAAACTAAATGCTGCTTGGTTGCAAGCGAGAAAAGTAGTTTAAGTAGGAAGTGGGCCGGAATGGTTTTCGGGGGAAACTAAATGCGGTTTGGTGTAGATGAGGGAGATGATGTGGCAGGATTTGGGGTGTATTCTGTTGTAGGCTTTAAAAATACATTCTATTACAGATTGGGAAATATATGCTATTGCAGATTGGGAAATGAATTCTTTGCAAGTTTGGGAATGTATGCTATTGCAGATTTGAGAATGGATGCTGTTGCAGATTGGGAAATGTATTCTTTGCAAGTTTGGATGTTGAGTTGGGTTAAGGTGACGGACTGTAAGCGGTCGAAATTGGTTGGAATTGTGGGTTGGTTCTCCGTGTGATATTGAGAACCCCCACAGATGTATTGCATCCGCGGATCAGGTTCGAATCAACACGACAGCCTTACGCAATGAGAATACCAGTAACGCCTTTGCTCATGCGTTAATACTCGCCCACGAAGAGCTCGACGGAGGGAGAGTAAGTCCCGAGGCTAGAATGCCGTGCGTAGAGGAGAAATCAACACGCCTTAAGAATACTGTCATTAGTACTGCCAACACCATCTTAGGTAGTAGTCGTAGAGATGGGACCGACGGGTTTGATGATGAGTGCAAACTAGCGACTGAACGTAAGGATGCTGCATACCGGGCAATGCAGCAGTCTTGTGGCGACTCTAACAGATACACACAGAATTAACAAGCAAAATAGGGAAGAGCACCGAACGAAAAATCGAACAAGAAAATACATCAGAGCCCTATCCCATAGCGATAACAAAAATAATTCACATCAGTGGAGTATAGTCGAGTTTAAAAATCAAATTCTAAACACGGTCAGTAGCCTGGTGGGTAACGCTTAGGTTCAATTTTTTTCGTGATTCAAACTGCCATAGCGTCAGTTCGAATCACACGATCTTCTTCACTATTATTTCAAACGCTATAGTCTCATAGGACGCGGGTACGCGAGGAGAGATGCAAAGAGCTCAGAAGATCTTAAAAAGGACTTCACAGACAAAAGAAAAGTGCCTGGGAAAAAAACGTTGTCTGTGAAATAGAGAAAAGTAGAGAGCGAGGTCCGCACCAGGCGCGGAAGTTCTACCAAATAATCCCCAGTATGACGCGGTACACCCCACGCTGCACTTACTGCAAAGATAGAGAGGATAGTCTGATCACCGATCCGGAAGGCATTCTCGAGCGATGGGAAGTGCACTTCAATGAGTTGCCACATGGTGAGCCCACAGAAGAATTGGAGGCTCCACCAATGCAAGATCAAGACCAAATCCTGTGTACACCAAGCATTGTGGAAACATTAAAAGCCATAAGCTAGCTCAAGTCAAATAAAGCCCCCGAAGCAGATGGCATACCAGCTGAGCTGATCAAACAAAGAGTGACAGCGTTACATCGCGCAATTCATGAGATCGTGGTGCACGAATGGGAGCAAGAGGAGGTGCCGGAAGATTGGCGTCGTGGTATGATTTGCCCCATACATAAGAAGGGAGATATCTCAGTGTACAGCAACTATAGGGGTATAACATTGCTGAGTACCGACTATAAGATAGTCCCCTCTATCCTACAAGATCGGATAGCCCCATATGCTAAAGTCATCATTAGTTAATATAAGTGTGGCTTCATCCCGGGCAAATCAGCGATTGATCAGATATTCACCCTTAGGCAGGCGATGGAAAAATGTCTGGGATTTAGGATTCCAGTATATCATCTATTTATAGACTTTAAGGCCGCCTACGACAGCATAGCCAGGGTAGAACTATATAATGCCATGAGAGAGTTTGGCATTCCAAACAAATTGATACGACTTTGTAGGTTGACCAGGACCAACGTAACTACCATCTTTCAATATCTTCATCCATACCCACCAACCAGAGAGTCTTTGGCGGATGGTTGTCCTGTTCGAATGTCAATGACGACTTACGTTAGAGTGTTCCGCCGAACACGGTTCACAGGTAAACACTACAAAGCGAAGAGACACTGCCACAAATAAAACACGGAGCACTTGCTTTAAACTTTTATTTATTGTTTTTCCTTTGTTTATTGTCAATTACACTGATCGGAGAATAATTTTATCTATTGTTGTCCTTATTTTGTTTATTAGTCAATTGCACGTATTAACAAAAATAAATTTCGAATTGATGTTCCGTTGAGCTGTTCTCGTTTAAAATTTGCACACTGAATTACGAAGCGGACACTCGATCGACACGAAAACTAACGACTTCTCGCAACGCGGTTTAACTTCTTTTTTATCACCGCTTCTTGTCGATCTCCTCGATTAGGGCTCTCTATGTCGACCTGTCTGGTACTCGGAGTAGACTGAAAATTCTTCTCCCCATTCCGAATTTTTTCATCCCCCATCTGAACAGAAAATTTCCCATCCAGTCTGCAAAGAAAATTTTCCCATCATCAATCATTCTCCTTTTGTCTTCCTTATCGGAATCTTGTTCCTTTGTTTGCCGATCGATCGTACCGCCACTTAATTTTCGATCTTTTCCTGGGATTTGTTTATGTTCCCCATCTGGCCCAAGACAACGAGGGTTCTTGTGCGCTTGAGATGGGTACAAAGGAACCGTGGGATCGGTATAGTTTTTGTTAGCATTTCCAAATCATAAACATCTAGCGAGCGATCTACAGACTGTTGGTCGGCGGCAAATCGCTATCCTTTGTTTGCACAAGGGTGCCTTTTAGGTTTTGAGTCATGCTAGGAATTTAGGCGCTAATTGCTATTAGCTACAAGCGGAGATATTCGTTGTTCGGTTTGTATACCGAAGAACGCGTTGGACTGAATCCGTTGAATTGGCGCGTCGAATAGGACACGTTGATTTCAATATTAGAGACTTTTGAACGTTTAATTCGATTGATTTTTGCTATTGCGTTCAATGTTGGTGTGTGAAATGTTACCTACTGTTTCAGGTGGGAGTAAGGACTTATGGGACAGGTGTCTGTGGGCATGTGTGATGGATAAAGGTGAGTATGTTCCTTGACGGAAAGGACATCTCAACCTATAGTGGGTTGTGTGGTTCGTAGAACCGCCACAAATTACATAAGTTCCGGTTAAAAAGTAACTTCAGACGGACAGAATAATATTGAATGAATTGAAATAGACCATCTATTGTACTTCCATGAATATCCTTTCTACTATAATATTCAGACATTTAAGGTCGATGTACATCAATGCCAAATCTTCTTACCCTCTCTCTTTTCGTTCATTTCCACATTTAAAAACATTTTCAAATCACATTTATTAAGGGTATTTTAAATTCGTTGTATTTCAGTCCGAAGAGCAGCGCAATATTAAGTAATTACTCGGAGATCCGGCTAATTTGAAACACTTATTGCATTATCCGCCTGGAACTGTAGTACTCCGCGTTCACATTAACTTCAGACATATGATTAATCAACATATGATTAATCACAAAGAATCATTCTTCAGTCGAACCGCACAAATGTGGAATGATCTGGGGTACCTCAAATTGTAAAACAAATCAAAGGGAATAAATGAATAAATATCAATCATTTCCGTTTGTTGCGGATTGGCAGTTGAATGTGCTGGGATGTACTAGAGAAATCTAGTACATTCGCAGTGTATACCAGTTGCGCGGCAGTTATGCCCACCAGTGAGTCTGCTACCAGCTATTATCGCGCGCACACCTTCCGAGTCATTGTTGCTGATCCAACATAAATTATGAAATAAATTAACTCAATCTCATGTAGAGAAATTGAATTGTTCTGCGTTGTTACTAAATTGTAAACTAAATCGCATCCGACTTAAACAATAAAAACCTAAAGATCCACCTCGAGTTTCAGTTTTGGTTTTCTTGTGCTCCCGTTTCGCTGCCAGTTTCATCGGGTTCCTCTCTACAAGGGAAGAGTGAACAACTCCAAACATTCCCGTCACACCGTTCCTATGTCTTGCTTATACGACCCTTTTTGTGAAATAAATTTCAATTCAGCTAAAGCTTCCTTAAATTCAATAATAAATTAGTTCAAATATGGACATCGTATAATAGATTTAACACCCCAACACAAAACCTATACTTTGTTTGACCACCCATGTCGAAATTCTTTCAAGCTTTTGTATTCCTTCTTATTTTATTATTTCTTTGGTAGTTTTACCGCACCAAACTCATTTTACTTTACTATTAAATGCTGTTGATCTTCATAATCTAATTCTCTTCATGCCAGTGTTCGAATATGAGAAAGGTTAAAGTATTTCACCGGATATGGAATGAGAACTAAATGTAATATCCCCGAATGCGTTCATCAACAGATAATTTAGGCAACAACTTACCCGAAAGAAACTAGAGAATTCAGAACGGAAGTTAACGAAAACAAAACTAGTAAAAGATGGTAATGTTGTCCGGAATAGAGGAATATATGCACCTAAGATGGGTGGGAAACTTTTTCTAGAAAGTCGGCGAGCTTAAGAGTCTCACATCTTGAGATGCTATTCAAAAAGAAATTTATCAAAACGTGCTACTTTTTTGGGTTTGCACGTTCTGGATTTCTAATCAAAATCTAATTTATTCATGACTACAGAACTATGGCATGTTGGATATTACTTCCTAAATTATACTTCTCACATCTTGGGCTTTTATAGTTGCAGCTTAATTTTTGGGGATAATTACTAGTTAAATAAATTAGTTGTATATAATAACTAGTTAAATAAATTAGTTGTACTTGTATACTAGCAAGAAAAATAATTGTTATTAAAAAATTTATTAAAGTTTTTGTCGCAGGATGAATTTAAAATCAATATTGCTGAATATAACTTTAGTAGCACTGAACAAAAAGACATTTTTATAATATGCAGCCGCTAAAGGGATTGTTGATGTCTTTATGATACCAGTGCATATAGGAAAAAAATAAATATATAAAGGGTGGGCCATACATTTTTGCACATTTGAAACATGAATAGAAATAAAACTAGAAATGTTATTTTGTTGCTCATTTATATAACGTAATAAACGTTTATTGAAATATATTTTTTTTAAATGACATCGCCAAGATGTGCCCCGTCTCGTCGTTGGCACTCCTGCAATCGACTACGCAAACTTTGGAAAACTCGCTGACACATGCTGATTTTGGGTCCTTCCCCCGCGGAAATTTCAACCTCCCGAATGTTTTCATCGCTCTTCTTGAACGTGACCGCCCTGGTTGTTTAATATTCGTTGTCGATCCCGTTTGCTCGAACTTCTTGTCCCAAGCTTTGATTAAAGGAACACATGGACACTCACTTACACGGGCTATCCGTGTTAAATTATAAATAGGCGGCGTACAGTAACGTAGGAATAGTTGTTTTTGTAAAATTGTTTTGCACAAAAAGCACGCAGTTGTCCCGTGAAGCGCTCCATCGTGACTAAAATTGCATGAAGCGACGCACAATTCGCCGCCACTCGTGCGCCCCTCACTCTAACGGATTTTAAGAAATCAAGTGTTGCCATTTGCAAAAATGTATGGCCCACCCGATAGAAAAGGAAGGAACTGTTAAACTATAAAATAATTATTGCTGCTGCCCTTGGTGTAATGTCTTTTTTAAGAGACCTAATTCTTATTTCATTTTTAATAAGCTTGACTTAATCTTAAAAGTTCTTTTTTTACATACGGGATCAGTTTCGATTGCTTCCGTACTTTCGTAATATGTTCGAGCAATATGTTTTATAATTCACAGTTTGCTGATACAAAGTTTGTGACCAATGTCTCAATGACAATTTGATCCAACTCCGTGGTAGAATATGCGCCCAGAATAATTTTTTTTTTTATAGAATAGACAGACGTATTTTTTTGAATGTTTATTTATTATTATTATTATTATTATTTATTGGCCTGTAGGAACCCGGAAGTTCATGACCAAATTGGTTCGATTCATCGGAATTGAGAGGAACAGTACCACGTATCTCCGAAGAACACTACCCGTGATAATATCTGTAAAACAGGCAGAGGTCATCTACGTGCCTTCGATGTGATAGAGATTGTAGTCCCGACGTCATCGTCTTGTCCCCGATCAGGCGAATCGCTTATCTCTGTATGCTCTCAAGTAGGTCGAGGGTGTTACGGACCAACCTTGAGTCCAGGTCCCCCCAACATCCACTAATCCCCTTTCGTTAGGTTCCCCTCTTTACCTTTAAACGGAGAACAACTGGCCAAGTAGTTAATTTGCATAAACTACTTTTTGCAAATTCTACTTGGCAGAGAAAATAATAATAACCGGCGTTGGCGTCGAATAATAAAATAAAACGTCAACGGCAAAAAAAATAATTCATTCGACGTTAATGTACGCTACAGAGAGACGAAAAATAAATAAATATCAAGTAAAAGAAATGAAAAGAAAATAATAAACAATCAAATAACCGAAGCTAAACAGGGGAGCAACCAATCAACACCCCCTGCAACCAGTCGCCAAAGAACCAACAACAACAAGCAGTAACTGAAGCGACCGCTCAACGGTCTCCAAAGTAAGTCCCATTCTTACTTTACATTATATTAAATATAACTTAACTATACCTAAATATATATTCTTAATATATACTCAAATTGTAAACCCACATAACAAGGGTATGTTTAGAGAGCTCCAAACATCGGAGCAATATTCGAGCGTGGGTCTAATTTGGGATTTATAGAAGAGAGAAAGCTGGGCCGGAGAAAAATATCTCCTGGCTCTAAAAAGATAACTCGGTTTTGCATAGGCGGACCTGATGATACATTCCCACAGACCGTGACGCCGAGCAATTTCATAGTTTTCCCAGATTCGAGGGCCTGGCCAATCATCATCAGCTGGGGAGCTGATGATTCATTTTTTTTGTGAATATTTTATATTGGGTCTTTCTTTCATTGAAGTCGACAAAATTGGACTTTCCCCACTGCAGGACCTTATCTAGATTACGATTCAGAGAGTCACCAACCCGGGTCGATCGATTTTCGAGGAAGTTCTTCGTCCAGTCGCAAAGCTGCTGGGAAAGTCCGTATGAGCTAATTGGGCTCAACAATGCTCCGTGCCAGACGCGTTCAAAAGCCTTGGGGATATCCAATGCGACCGCTCTTGATTCACCATACACTTCAATCGCAGCTGTCCATATATCCATTACAAGGGTCAAAAGGTTATAGCGTTTGCGACGATAGTAAAGAACGTGTGAGTCAAACCGACCCCATGACGGCTAAAATTAATAAAAGATTGAACCAATGCTCAACACATCAGGCCATTGTAGAAATTCGATTTCTTAACTCAAGTAGACTCAACTGGTGTGGAATTGCTATGTTCTTGCTTGTTATACGGCTGATCCTTTTTTCACCCCTTTCATCGCGGAATTCAATGAAACAAACAAAGCGTCACATCCTCTGAAAAATGCGTCGTTGCTAACAGCAGACGAATTATCAGAATTTATAACATCACGCAACAACAAAAAGTCGAGAGGCTTAGATGGAATTCCAAACCTTCTTTACAAAAGACCTCCCGTCATATCTAGTCCCTATTCTCGTTCTTCTCAACCACATAATTAACGCATCGCATTTCCCAGATAACTGGAAAACCACGGTTATAGTCCCTATCAATAAGTTCAGTCCTTCCAACAACCCCAGCAACTATCGTCCGATATCGTTATTAAACACATTAAGCAAGATATATCGAAATCTCCTTTTATTTGCTAATGACAACGCTATTATCCCAAATTCCCAATGTGGCTTTCGCTCACAACACTCCACCTGTTATGCTCTGTTAAAACTAACGCACGATCTCACAACTAATCTTCACAAAGCCTGACGGTCTGTATCTCTCTCGACATATCTAAAGCATTCAACTGTGTTTGGATCTCAGGACTGCTGTACAAGCTATTTACTACTTATTGGCCTGTAGGAACCCGGAAGTTCATGACCTGGCCGACTCGACTTCGCCATCGTTCCCTGGCCTGTGCACTCTCCTTCCACGCTTGACCAGCCGATCCGATCTCCTCAAGGTCAAACCTAACATTGTCTTCCCATCTCCGTCGCGGCCGTCCTACTGGTCTCTTTCCCGTTGGTCTATCGTCAAGAATTCTACGCACGGTCCTATCGTTCCCCATTCGCGCTACATGTCCGGTCCATCTTAATCTTCGCGACTTGATTACTCTCACTATTGTAGGTTTGCGGTATAGATCTTCCAGTTCGTGGTTTTGGAGTTTCCTCCATTGTTCTGCCTCCTCGTCATATTTACCTCCAGAGATACCCCTTAGAACTTTATTCGCGAATACGCGGAATTTGTTTTCTTCCCGTTTTGTGAGAGCCCATGTTTCGCATATAGAGCAATCGGCATGATTATGGTTCTATAGACACGGAGCTTTATGTTACGTGATAGCAGTTTGGATTTTAGCAGTTTACTGACTGCGTGCCAACTAGCGTTGCCGAACTGCAGTCTTTTGTTAATTTCCTTTGACATTTCGTTACTGGCCGCCAGTATCGTTCCCAGATATGTAAATTCCTTAACTTTTTCAAATATCTTGCCTCTTACGTTTATATGTGTTCCCTGAGGTCCAGCTGCTCTCGCCGTAATTATGTATTTTGTTTTGTCTTCATTTATTTCTAGGCCCACCTCTTCTGCCGCTTGGACGATCATCTCACAGTTGTTACTTACAGTTTCTAGATTATCGTCCAAAACGGCGATGCCATCCGCATATGCGAGCACTTGTATGACTCCGTTCAGCGAGTCTTTCT
Organism: Microdon myrmicae; assembly: GCA_963931805.1. Lineage (NCBI taxonomy): Eukaryota > Metazoa > Arthropoda > Insecta > Diptera > Syrphidae > Microdon > Microdon myrmicae. The sequence continues at coordinate 166,160,913 of OZ007496.1, read as the reverse complement.
GATGACATACTCGAGCACAAGGTTAAAAAGACGGGGTGAGAGGACATCCCCCTGTTTTAGTCCGTCCCGGATTTCAAATTGTTCTGAGAGGTGGCTTCTATTCTAACTCGCCCTTTGTTTTCGTTCATGCAGATTTGAATGAGGGCGGCGTATTTTTTCGGGATTCGCAGCTCAACTACAATATGGTAGAGTCTTTGCCTCGCGACTGAGTCGTAGGCCTTTTTGAAGTCAACGAACAGTTGGTGAACCGTCTCTCCGTATTCCCACTTCTTTTCCAGCAGTTGCCTTATTGTGAACATTTGGTCGCTCGTTGACCGGTTCCTACGGAATCCGCACTGGTAGTCTCCCAGTATTTCTTCAGCGTACGGTGTGATTCTCGCCAATATGACATTTGTTAATATTTTGTATGTGGTTGGGATCAATGATACGAGTATTCCTCTGTAGTTTTCGCAGTCAGATCTGTCGCCTTTTTTGAAAATGGGGACGACTATTGAGGTTTTCCATTCTTCTGGAGTGACTTCCTTATCCCATATTGTTTTGATGAGTTGGTGGATCTTTCGAGTGGTTCCCTCTTTTCCGTGCTTCACAAACTCCCTTTACAGGCAATACCTGCCGGTGAATGAGGCGAGTCAGGCTACTGGGGACTTGTTTGGTAGCTGCCGCCCTGCCTCAACCACGGGGTGGGTTTACATCAACAGGACGTGAAGCCCCATTCGCACAACTGATTGGCGGTGACCAGTTCCACCGCGCCAGCCTACCCAGGTCCAAGGCACTCGGTTGGTGCGCTCTTTAGCTGCTCGTATGGCCTGCAGCTTTCGCAATAAAGGGGGGCACCTACACAACGAGTGCTTGAAAAGGCAAAATACTCCCTTCTGCCGGGAGTTCAGGCAGTATGGACACTGGACTGCCGTGTCCACCATAAGAAACCGATGTTGCTGTAAATTTAGTGGCCGCAAAGGCCACACGTGAGAAAAGTGTGAATACAGGGTGAGGTGGGAGAAAACTAGAAATTCCCACACGACACCCACCCTAACACACATCCCAATGGCAACCCCTGAATGTCAATGCTAAAACACACAGACATGTACGATCAACTATAGATGGCAGGAGGCCACCAAGAAATCAAGGGGCCACAGAGGCACACACAGTAAAGGTGGAAAACTCCGAAAACCCCGGCCACAAAGCTGTCATCCCAAGGAAGGCTATACCAGCTCTGGTTTTGCTAGTTCAGAGTCCATGAAGACTCAATAGCAGAACAGGGTAACCGCGACCAGGGGCGGCAAACGCAAATTGCTCCGGGCACAACACCGTCGGCCCACGGCAGGCGAAAGCGGCTCTAGCTCTGCCAGTTCGAGGCCTACTAAGGCTCAAAAGCAGAGCAAAGGCGTTCCTACGGGCTCTACGAGCCGGAAGCCATTAACGGAAACAAAGAGTCGCAAGCACCGACCCCAGCATCGTCGGCCCAAAGCAGGCCAAAGCCGCACTAGCACGGAATCTACGGAAGCTCCAAAGCAGAGCGATCATGAGATAAAGAACGGAAGACAGTGCGAATTTTGCGATCGACGCACACAGACGGTGGCAGTGTGTCGACAAAAAGCAAAATGGAAGCGGTCGGAAAACTCCCAGAGGTCGGGTCGGAAAATGCCAACCCGACCGCACTAAAATCGTAACTCACCCAAAACTGTTCTCAGTTTTCGCTATCAAAATTGTCCAACTCCTTTTGGACATTGGCCGTAGAGACACTATGCGTCTAATCGTGGACACAGGCGCTGAGATCAGCCTCATAAGGCTGAAGGCACTCTACCCGAGGCATGTCGTGGATGTGCGAAAATTCACGACACCCCAGGGGCTTTATGGCAAGGGCAAGTCGAGGGGATGCTGTTATGAGAGTTTCAGGTTGCACCACGAAATTCCCTGCAGCTTCCAAATAATGGACTCCTTGCCGGGGTTCTCGGAAGACGGGTTCTAGGGTGGTTGCTTGGAGTTTCCCCGAACAACCGTAAATCCCGAAAGCTTTTCCGTTGGCTTTGCGAATAATAAGACAGGCGGAATGGAGCATAAGGCAGACGAACGGAGAACCCTGACAAGGGAAGCTGGGAAGGTCCATACTGTGGTTGGTATTCACCCGTAGTCCCTACTTACGTAGGGAAAGGCTGCGAAACAATGCTGGACCCCGCTATTCTGACAAGGCCGCGCCCCGAAAGCCCAGAAGACGTCAAAGAGGGAAAGGCTTTGATACAAACACACCCTTCGGAATTCGAAATCCTTCTGAGCAGACCGAGACTTCTCTACGAATACATTTTCACTTATTGTTGCGGATTCGCCCTTGAAACAACCGGCGAATTCGCAATTAAAAATCTGTGGCACCACCTGAACAAGATATGTGGCATCACCTTCAACAATGTCAGCAATCAGCTGACATTTGTGAATTATCTGTTGGTTGTCACTTGACAACCATTTTTACTTTCATATTTCTCTTCTTTGAAAATCGCTTGACGACTCCAGTTCGCCATTGCCTTTTGTAATCTTTAAAAATCGAAACAATCAGACCAAATAAAGAAGACATTTATCATCGAAATCAAGAGCAACATCATTTCATTCATCGGGAAGTTCCAATTTGGAATCAAAGGTAATATTTTCAGTTTGACAAATTGATTCTAGCAGATACCAATTGTTCCGGACGTCTTTCCCACGGAACCAGTATCGCTGCACGGCAATAGAACGAATCATTGTTCTTGACGCCATTCCCAAAGCCCATCAACGCAACCCATTTGGTTGGTGGACGATTTGCAGAACGCAAATCAAACACTTATTGTTAAGGATTTTCGTTGAGAGAAACCATTCAATGGCTCTAAAGAAAAACTTTTAAGGCCGGGCCCTAAATTATAGGGGTAAACCAGGGCGCTCACGAAAGGTAATTGGATAATGGAGTTGTCCCTACCCAGGGAATATTACGCAAATCCCGTGGGGTGGCGAGTTAACACGTCAACGGGACTCACCGCTGGCCAAATTGGTGGGCATTATTGATACTGCATTTACTATTTAATAAAACTGCAGAACGTGATTATTTATCATTTCATTTCATTTTTATTAAATAATACATTAATGCTTTTTGTTTCATTGCATATTTTTATAGTTATATAGCAGAAGAAGTAAAACTTTTTAGTCAATTGTTAAGCATTTCGTGACTATTCCAACCAGGCCTAACAGGAAATGACTACCTTTGCATTGGAGCTTACTAACCGTTACAATAAATTACAAGCCAACAGGCAATTTAACATAACAAATAATTACGTGTCTGATACGAGGTCTCCGCTTTTGGCCAGAATAAAACATCAGGTGTCAGTTACGGGCATCTCACTGTTGAAAAAGAAAGGGGTTTACGTATCCAAAGGGAACAACCCCTCGTAAGCCCTCGACCGATCATTTCATTGTCATAACCCTGCTGCTGGAAACCCGAATGCTGCTTTGGTCGTCGCGAACCCACCCATCATTACAACAGTTCGATGATCCTTTCAGACACACATGAACACACAACCTGATGAGGAATCGTATCCGAGAACCAACCTTCGGAGGAAACACCTCCAACACATTAAATCTCTATTCCGGCCAAGGAATGTCTCCCCATTGATTGACTAGATGATTCTTGGTCAGCAACGTTCGAAACCTTTTATGTAGGCAGCTTGACCTCATCTTTACAACAGACCCTATCAATACACCAGTCTCACCCGGCCCAGTCATCCTTACATTTACCACCTCCTTACCACCACCACCTCCCTCTTCTCGTGACCTTTTTTCCGAGTTCACTCGCCACCTTCCACCCCCCTCCGAATCACTACGCCTTCGATTTCCATAAAGCTAAGTTTCGTCTCATCAATGACAACCTAGACCGCCTTTCGTTCAAATACGATCACCTACCCATTGAAGATGCCATTATCGCGTATTGCGACGATAGAGAAGAGCGTGTGATTCGAACTGACGATATGACGATTAGAATCACTAAAAATGTAACCAATGCTCAACACATCACGCCATTGCCCTGTGTACGAATTCGATTTCTAAACTCAAGTACACTCACCTGATGTGGAATTGTTATGTTATTGCTATGGTATACGGCTCTGATGCTTTGCTTATTCGAATTTCCTATCGGCGTTCTTCACTATTTGCTTGCATATTGTGTGCGTATCTGTTAGAAATGCCACACCATCACCCACTTATATACCAACACCCTTTTCTCTTTTCCTCTTCGTTCCCTACTTTAGACAAAGGACATCAACCTCTTCCCCTCCATGGTACAATCATGAGCTTCATTCCCTGCGTAACAAAAGGAATAAGTTAGGGGTTATCTTCTCTCGGAGTCGAACTATACCTCACTACTCCAACTTTCTTGGCTGTTATCTCCAATTCACGGAACTTTTCAACACCCTTTATCGCAACTACCTTACCAAAACTTAGACCAATCTCAAAAATGACCCAAAACCTTTTTCCAGTTCGTCAATCATAAACGTAGATCCGATGGTTACCCCATATCGCTTACTTTACACTCTCATACCTCATCTTTTCCTGTTACCTAACAGGATAACTTCTTCGCTACTCACTTCAATCAATCGTTCACTAATGACTCCTTTGTTCCTAACCCGTCATACTTCAACTACCAACCTTACTTTTCCCCCCGGCCACTTCTCCACAACTCCTTTGATCCGACTTTAATTGAATCTAAACTACTGCAACTCAATGACGAGTATACACCGGGCCTTGATGGAATCCCTCCAATCCTCCTCAAAAAATGCTCATCCATTCTCTCTGCTCCCCTCTCAGTGATCTTTAATCTCTCACTCCCTTAAGGCGTATTCCCCCACATTTGGAAAACCTCTTTCATCACCCCCATCCACAAGGGTCCCAAAAACGATATCGCGAACTACCACCCGATTGCCAAACTGTCCCACCGACCCAAGATTCTCGACAGCATTCTATACGAATCTCTTAGTTTTCGTTGCAAATCTTTTATTTCGCCAAGGCAACATGGTTTTCTCAATGACCGATCAACTGCAACCAACCTTGTTGAGTTCACTTCCTTTACACTCTCAGCAGTAAAGGACGGTTACGAGGTCGATATGGTCTCGACCGACCTTAGTAAAGCATTCGACGAAATCTCCCACAATCTTATCCTCTTCAAGTGATCCTCGGCTTCGAACCTGGATTGCTGAAATGGATTTCTTCCTATCTATAGGATAGACTTTATTACGTTCAGTTCAGGTTCATGATATCCAACCCCTTCCTTGCCGCCTCTGGGGTCCCTCAAGGTAGCCACCTGGGTCCTCTCCTATTTATACTCGTCACTAATGACATCGATAAGACCATTAAAAATTACAGTTTGTCCCCATACGCTGATGATACCAAGATATATAAGATCATCGAGTCACCACTTGATTCTGCACTGCTGCAATCAGACCCTGACAACTCAATTGGTGACAAAAAGTGATTTGTACTTAATGTTAGACACAGAATTCCAATCCCCTAACCAAAATCATTAATCAACCCCAATATGTGTACGCATCTTATAATTTGCTACACAGAATCCCAATATCCCTACCTAAAAAACATACACATAATATGTATGCGCATCTTACAATCTGCTACACGCAGAATCCCAATATCCCAACCTAAAACATTCGCGTATACGCATACAAATCAAATTACCAATGGTAATAACATCCTGAAAATCATGAATCATCAAATTCCTAAAGTGAAATGCATGCAAGTTGCAGCAGGCAATGTGAAACATTCCCATCCTAATAATTGCAATTTTGCATTCTACCAGTTCCCACATTTTCCCTTAACTTAGAATGCAATCATTTTCACACGCACGCCTAAAATGCAATTCTGCAATTCTTACGTACTCACCCGGACGATCGGATCCCACACCCCATCTTCGCCCAGGTAATCCTACCCGCACACTATGAGAAAATCAAATTCACGTCACCGTGAATCGAAAATGTTCTCATGGGGAAAAGATTTTTCGCAACCCTGCGACTCTCACCGTCGTTGGCCTGGCCTTCGACTGCGACTGGCGTCAGGTGACTGTCTGGAGGACAGCCGTGACCGTGGGAATGTATGTGGGATTTCTGTTTTTTTTTTTTGACTTGAATTATTAGATATAAAAAGGGGAGCCCCGTGAGGAATTAAATTAATTAGAATTAGAACGCCAAAAGGGGTGCATCCCGCACCAACTAGGAATTAGTACCCGACAGCACCAAGGGGTGCATCTTATATTAGATACAACATTTTAAAGTAAAGACGAAATAAATGAAGTAACCACTTCCGCGGTACTAGGAGAAAAAGCAAGTGTTCATCATTAGTTGGCCCTTAACTCCACGGACACCAGGGGTTGGACGCACCCTGCTCACCTCCTTTCACTCCTCCAAACTAGACCGGGATTTTTTTTATTAGACTTCTCTCGGGAGAGGCGAACCTATAGCGCCGAGTGGGCACCCCGAGATGAAGTTGCAGGTGGTAACGCTCCGGGAACACTCGCGTGGGAAGGCAGTTCCACAGCTTCCCCGCTCTGTAACGGAACGAGTTTTGATACAGGGATGTTCGCGCCGTCGGGAGATGAACCACAAACGGGTGCGATCCTTCGGATTGTCTTGTGGAGCGTATATAAACTGAATTGTGTGGAACAATGCCAAGAATCTCCGAAGAACAGTACCCGTGATAATATCTGTAAAACAGACAGAGGTCGGCTACGCGCCTTCGATGTGATAGCGACTGTAGTCCCGACGTCAGCGCCGAGTCCCCGATCAGGCGGATCGCTCGTCTCTGTACGCTCTCAAGTAGGTCGAGGGTATGTTTAGGAGCTGAGCTCCAAACATGAGAGCAATATTCGAGCGCGGGTCTAATTTGGGATTTATATAGGAGAAGAAGCTGGGCCGGAGTAAAATATTTCTTGGCTCTAAAAAGATAACTCAGTTTTCCTGAGGCTGATCTGGCGATACTCGACACGTGCTTATGCCATGATACATTCCCACAGACCGTGACGCCGAGCAATCTCAAATTTTCCCCAGCCTCGAGGGCCCGTCCACTCATCATCAGCTGTGGAACCGATGATCCAGTTTTCTTTGTGAATGTTGTATACTGTGTCTTCGCTGCATTGAAGTCGACGAGATTGGCCTTTCCCCACTGCAGGACTTTATCCAGATCCCGATTCAGAGAGTCAATCTGTCTACATCTCAGCTGGTGCGAGGTTGATGCACCAATCGGCCGATCACTCGAAAAGGAGGAAACAAGCGTACTATCATCCGCAAAACTGAACACTTTGTTATCCGTTGTCTCCAACAAATCATTTATGTGAAGTAAGAACAAGGTTGGAGCCAAAATAGAACCTTGGGGCACCCCGAATTAACAGGATATAGATCCGAACACTCGCCGTCCACAACAACCCGGATCGATCGATTCTCGAGGAAGCTCCTCGTCCAGGAAAGATCCTCCGTGCATAAGATAAGCGGAAGAGTCTGCCAAGAACCGGCGATAGTTCTGGAGCACAGTTCTTAAGGAGTATTGCTAGTATTCCGTCCGGGCCGGTTGCCTTCCTACAATCCAGTTCACGTAGAATGCGTTGAATAGTGCGCGGACGAAATCTCACATCCCGCATGGAAGACTTTACCGGCGACATCACAGGTGACTCCAAAAGGCTGGGATCGAGGTTTGAATTCCCCGAAAATAAATTCGCGAACACATTAGCTTTATCCTTTGGATTCGTGACTAACGTCCCGCTGTCTGTCACCAACGGAGGGAAAGAAGAGGATGCGAAGTTACCGCTGACAGCCTTTGCCATTGACCAGAAGGAGCGCGAACCAGTTGGGCACCGAAGGAGCTTATTGATCACCCTGTCGTTGTGAGCCTCCTTCGCGGTATCAATCGCCTGGTTGCACGCGTTTCTGATTCTAACAAAATTCGTTCTGTTAACATCAGTGTGATTGGAGCACCATTGCTTATAAGCTCTATTTTTTGCCGCTGTAATCAGCTCGCATTTTTTGTCAAACCAAGGTTTATCAGACGAACTTTGTTTGATGGAATGTGGAATATACATCTCCATCCCCAGAAGAATAATCTCTGATACCGACTCCGCGCAAGCGTTAACATCGTAGTTTCCGAAGCACACCTCCGACCATGGAAAGGATGCGACGAAATCTCGCATATCGTCCCAGTTAGCAGCCCCATACTTCCATACATGGCGAAGCTGCCTAGGCCGGTTATTCGCTTGATATGCAAGTGCTTGTGCGACAGATACCAAGCAGTGATCTGAGTTTCCCAGTGGCGCAGAAACCTCTACGGTATAAATACTCGGTTCGGATGTCAAAAACAGATCCAGGGGGTTCGCATAATCGCCTCGGGCATCCGGCACTCGCGTTGGTTCCCCCACGAGTTGAGTCAAGTTGTGGCTTACAGCAAACATCTCCGCCAGCCTCCCAGCCTCGTCGGTTGTGTTAGAATGTAATAACCAGTCGGAATTGTGCACATTAAAATCGCCAAGGACAACAATTTCAGAAGCTGGGTGGTTGATCTGTATTCAGTCGACGGTATATGAAAGATGTTCGAAAAATGTCGCCGGTCGATCGTCATTCGGGGAGCGGTAAACACAACAAAGAAATTTAACGGAATTCCTCAGCACGACCCTCAATCATATGATGTCCATACCATTGGGTTCCAAGGCCTCCATCCTCTGGCAAGCCAGATTGAACCGCGCGAAGACGCAGACGCCGCCCTTAAAACGGAATCTCGAATGTAAATCGTATCCTGAGCAACGAAGGTATGTCGAATCAGTTGACGAATCGACCTGGGTCTCAGTTAGGGCAAGGATATCAGGTTTCGTTGTTTGCAAATATTGGTGGACGGCGTTTACATTCGTATTGGTGAAACCGATGCCCCTGATGTTACAAAATGCAGTCACCAGTCGAGCGTGGGCCGAGCCTCGAGAGCAAGTCCGGTTATCTGATGACGAACCTCTTAAAGTTCGATTATTTATCATGATATCTGCATGATGTTCCCCCTGACATAGTTCCCCCCGGAGATCCGAATGGGAGACTAGTTTACCTCCGGAATTCCTTATATCAGAAGGTACCATCATGACTTATCCCCGTGTCAGTCCGGGTCATCGGCCACACATCCGAAACACCGTCGAAGATTTCTCTTGGCGATATTGCGGAATGTACAGCGAAAGTCCGAAGAAGACAACAAAGAAGTAAGTAACAAACATAATCGAGTAAAAATAAGTGTTGTATAGCAATATACAACATTAACATCGCCAAATACCAAATTATAACCTTTTCCCGTAAGAATATTCACTCATCCTCACGTTCCTATACTCTTCATAACCAACCCCTGACCATTGTCCAATGTATTCGAGATCTTGGGATGCTTTGCGACAGAGAGCTTAATTTCCTTTCTCACATTGATGAGAAGATCCGGAAAACCAATTCTGTCCTCGGATTCGTGAAAAGACGGTCTAAGGAAATCTCGGATCCTTACGTTATTCGATCCCTTTACCTTACCCTCGTCCGTCTGTGGGGGTATAAGTGTCGATGTGCCAGCGTATGGCACGTATTGCTTATATCTCTCATCAATCCGTAGGAAGGTATTGTTCGAATACTAACGTCAGAAAAAAGTTGCTCCAAACCCCAGGTTTGTCGCATAGCCATTCGTCTCTCAAAATGCGGCATCGATTTATGTTCACCTTTATTGAGAAATGTGTAATTGTAAACATTTATGGGACGCACGTCAACTTCCTGATTGTATCGAATCCGATTCGCATATTGGACGACATCTCCTTCGAGTGGATAGATAAATAAACGATTGAAGTCTAATTCGAATAAGTGAGTTAAGACACCAAAGTAATCAATAAAAAAGATAACAGATAGTACTTCCAGCAAGCGTTTTAATTTATTGAAAATATTCACTCGCGGGGACATTCCGATGCCGTCACACAACATATAACTCAGATAATATTTCTTATAATTATTAATCGTCACTTTCGACCATACAACGTACAAATTGAATCGACTTATTTGACATTGCTATTGTAAGTACGCGGACAAGCGTGTGCATAAGCATGCACACGCGGCGGCAGTTAGCGACACAACCTCTCCACCTTAAATATGTTAATCGACTGCTTTCAAAAGGGAAGAAGTTGGATACAACCAAAAGAGAACATACTTCTGCTCTCTCATTGCCACGTTCTTTGATGTGTGGTAGGTTACGTCGGTAAACTGATGATCGAAGAGAGCGGGACAATGAGAGAACAGAAACAAGCTGTACGATTATCTTGGGGTGGATTTGGTTGTATGTGCATGAATCAATGTAGTTCTGAGCGGAACCTGTTGACCTGATTCGGTAGTACGGTGAGTTCAGTGTACATTGATCCAAACGAAGACAGAACTGAGAAAGAGAGGGGAATTGAGCTGATGATATTCACCTGCAAAAAGAGAACATTGATCCCCAGCGAATGAAGTGTCTGGAGAAAAGCCGAAGTAACGCTAGGGAAATATTATCACGTGATTCGATCGAATGTTTTGATAAATTTCACAAGCGGATCTGCAATGATGCGACAACTTCGTCCGGCTGGATTTGGTTGTCGCTAATCGACATGGACACGAGTTGCCGTATGGCAAAAAAGGTAGGCTAAACTCATTTATGCATTGTCTGCGTGGTACAATGAGTTTAGCTATGTGTCCTTGGTGGAAACATGCTTTGCAGGTGAACAGGTAAGTGGGGGAAATGGGGTTGATTTGGCGCGCTGTAAGGCGGTCGAAATTAGGTAGGAATTGTGGTTGGAATTGTGGGTTGTTTCTCATATAGAATAGAGAAACCCGCACACGTCCACCACTTGAATATGCTAGCCAGGTATCGTCTCCTCATCACAAGAAAGTATCCAATGTCGCTTCCTTCGGTTCATTCTCCGAGGGCTAGGAGGAAAATCCCTTAATCCTTCTCCCGTACATTAACCACCCCAAATTAATCAACCTCAGAACCCTCGAGGAGGGCAGGGTCGTGGCTGACATAATGTTCATTCATTGGGTCCTCTCCGGTTCGGTCAACTGCGCGTACCTCCTTAACTTAATTCCTTCTCTACATTCCCCATCACCGGACCTCTTATGGTCTCAACGAACCCCTTTCGCGGATGCTGGCAAATGTCAATTACAATGTAGTTAATTCCACCTTGTTTGAGTTCGACCTCTCTACCCATACTCTCAAGCACCGCCCCCTAAACCATTCTTCCCTCCAATCTTAAACGGCGCTTCTACACTTTACTATAACCTGCCCCCACATCTCGCCCCTTTTCCTGCCTTCTTAATTTATCCTGGTTACCTTAGGTTAAGCTAAGTTCAGATCGTTTTTAGGCTCGCTTGTTTGTAACGTATATATACTTTAGTTGTAGGTAATTATGTTGCTTGAATTAAGCCAATAAATGGGGTGGTGGCCCTACTGAAATTAAATGCATTAATGAATTCCCCAAGGCTCTATCCTGTCGTCTATTTAATATTTAATTTCATCAATAATCTCCAAACCCAGTCAACTTTCTTCTTAATTCTAATTAAACTAAAAACAATAAAAAAGATTGTACATAGCGTGGAAAAATGAAAATGCTGCTTTTATCTCACATCAGACGTTTTATTAAAAATAAACTCACAATTAAATTACTGACAGTAAATTGTAATATATGCGTATTATATAATATTTATAATAGTTTATTTTTCAGTATGAAATTTGTTTTTTTTTTTTAATAGTTGGTGTACATAATTTTTTTATTTACTGCCAATGTATTAAACATCTGTTTAGATTGTGCACATTATATAAAAAAAAGTCGGGTGCCAATTCGAATACACATATATTTAGGAAAAACATTAAATTTGTATAAAAAATTAAAAACCTATAAATGTAGTTACATCAAAAGAATTCTTGCAGTTTTAATAGCTAGGGAAACTTTTGTTTTTCTTTGCCCTATCCCTTCAATAATTCATATGGGGACATTTCTCGTGGTTTGCAGTGAGTTTATATTTCTTTGTACTTTAAAACTTATAAGGTTTCGAGATTGTTAGTAATATCACACGCAAATAAATATCCAATTGCTCCTTAAGGGGAGACTCTCAAGAAGTTTTAAAAAAAAATCGATTTTATTTTTTGACAGCTTATAGTGTTTAGAATAAGTCCCCAAACCCGTTTCTGCGAATATAATTTTATAAAAAAGTTACAGCATAAAAAGGTGACCCACCGTTACCAAAACTTTAAACGCGTTTTTCTCGAAACCATGTTTTTCACATTGGTCTCCACGATATCTCAAAAATTACTGAATGGATCGGCTTTTTTTTAATTTTAAAGTAAATTATATTTATTGGAGTCTGAACCTGAATGTGGGGGATGGCAGCGATCATACAGGGCAAAGTCACTGATTGCTTTCAACTCGGCGAAGGCCAGGACGATCCTTGTCCCTGTTCAATCCAAATTGGCATGCAATCTCCAGTCTTAGGTTAAGCTTAGTTAAGATAGTTCTTAAGCTCTTTAGCTTCTAAGTTACATATACTTTAGTTGTAGGTAATTATGTTGCTTTAATTAAGCCAATAAATGGGGTGGTAGCCCCACTAAACTTAAACTCCACGTGACACCCCTGGATAGCTACTTTGGCACCCGCCAAGTAGTGAAACATTGCATGCAGCGGCATCCTGAGAAAAGTTGACGCAAGGCTAATAACCATGCCCAAAAAAACAAATTATTATGGACAAATTTAACAAGTCTCGGATATGGACCGGATACACGACGACCACGGAAACGAAAATGGCTAAACGATGTGAGAATTTTCTCATGGAACGTCCGCTCATTATATACAGCTCGAGCTGCACAGCAGCTAGCCGATGCCCTGTCCAAATATAAGGCTGACATAACAACATTACAAGAAATAAAATGGACGGGGAGTGGTGTTATTCAAAGAAACGAGTATGACATTTATTACAGCGGTCATGTACTCGGGGTAGGCTTTGTAGTCAGCCAAAAACTGAAGCCTGCCATCTTCGGCTTTAATGCAATAAACGAAAGGCTATGCACTCTTCGCGTACGAGGCAAGTTTAAGAACATAAGCCTCATAAACGTTCATGGACCTGCAGAGGAGTCCGCTGACAACGAAAAATAAAGAATTCTACGAGAACATCGAACGTGCCCTCAATGCCTGCCCAAGATACGATGTGAAAATCGTTCTTGGCGATTTGAATGCGAAAATAGGTCGGGAATCGGTTTTCGGGCGCCACGCAGGTTCCAATAGTTTGCATGAGAACACTAATGACAATGGACTACGAGTCATCGAATTGGCAGCATCAAAAAACTTGGTCATTGCGAGTACCAGGTTTCCGCATAAAGATATCCTCAATCAAATTCCTATCCCAATTATCGAGCCTGTCGCTTGTGATTTAGATCCACCCTCTCCGATCCTTTTTTTTCCAAACTCAGGTGTCCCACAGGGCGGTCATCTCGGCCCCCTCCTATTTATCCTAACTATAAACGCCATAGGCTTTTGCATTAATCACTCCTTCATTTCGCTTTAAGCGGATGATACCAACATTTTCAAGACAATCCACTCTCCCCTAGACTCCTCACTCCTCCAATCGGATCTGGACAGCTTTTCGACTTGGTGCCAAAATAATTGCCTAGAACTGAATATCGCCAAATGTCACACAATCACCTTCTCTCGGAAGCGCTCCCCCACCCAGCCACGCTCTCATCTCTTACTGAACCAACCGATAACATCGGTTGAATCGATTCGCGACTTGAGCATCCTATGCGACAAGGAGCTTAAATTTAGCGCACATATTGATAATATAATCCTTAAGGCCAACGCCGCCCTTGGGTTTGTCAAACGCTGGTCGAAGGAATTCCTAAACCCCTATGTCACCCGATCACTCTACATAACTTTTGTCCGGCCACTACTCGAATATGCTAGTCATGTCTGCTCCCCGTATCGATTAACTCACATTCGCAGGATTGAGGGCGTTCAACGTCGTTTCTTGCGCTTTGCCCTTCGTGGGCTAAACTGGGAAAATCCGCTGACTCTACCACATTACACAAGTCGGCTCCCTCTAATCAACCTGAACACACTTGAAGAGCGCAGAATCCATGCCGACATCATCTTTGTCCATCGCCTTCTGTCTGGCTCAATCAATTGCCCAAGCTTGCTCTCCACTCTAACATTTCTTACAACCCCCCTAACCCCGCCCATTCCCTTCAATATACCCTCTACCCTGCAACTCTACCTCTCCTCTCCTTCCCCCAAACTAGTTTTCCCTTACACCTTTCCTTTTTTCTCCTTTTTTTCGTTTTAGTAATGTCTTAATTACTACTCTAGATTTTAAGATAGTATGTAAGGTTTTATATTAATTTCATTTAAGCTTGCATTAAGCCAAATAAATTAGGGTTCTGCCCTCACTAAACTAAAGCTACCTGGGTATCACCTGATGGACACTGGCAACCAAATTGACCACATGTTGATAGATCGCCGCCACTCTTCGAGCCTGATGACGGTACGAACGTACCGAGGTGCCAACGTCGACTCGGATCACTATCTTGTTGGTACAGTTTTCCGAGCGCGGATTACCTTACGGAGACGTATTGTATCCGCGGATCAGGTTCGAATCAACACGTCTGTCTTACGCAATGAGAATAACAGTAACACTTTTGGCCATGCGCTAAGACTCGCCCATGAAGAGCTCGGTGGAAGGAGAGGAAGTCCTGGGGCCAGAATGCCGGGCGTAGAAGAGAAATGGACACGTCTTAAGAATACTGTCATTAGTACTGCCAACTCCATCTTAGGTAGTAGTTGTAGAGATCGGAGCGACTGGTTTGATGATGAGTATAAACTAGCGACTGCACGTAAGAATGCTGCATACCGGACAATGCAGCAGACTCATAGGACGCGGTTACGCGAGCAGAAATACAAAGAGGTCAGAAGATCTGAAAAAGGCTTCACAGACGAAAGAAAAGTACCTGAGAAAAAATTTAGTTTGTGAAATAGAGAAAAGTAGAAAGCGGACCCCAGGTGGAGAAGTTCTACCAAATAATCCGCAGTATGATGCAGTACACACCACACTGCACTTACTGCAAGGATAAAGAGGGTAATCTGTTCACCAACCCTGGAGGCATTCTGGAGCGATGGGAAGTGCATTTCAATGAATTGCTAAATGGTCAGCACCCAGAACAATGGTGGAGGCTCCACCAATGCAAGATCAAGACCAAATGCTGCCGCCACAAAACATTGAGGAAACATTAAAAGCCATAAGATAGCTCAAATCAAATAAAGCCCTCGGAGCTGATAGATACCAACAGAGCTGATCAAATAGGGAAGGGCAGCGTTACATCACGCAATTCATGAGATCGTGGTGCACGTATGGGAGCAAGAGGAGATGCCGGAAGATTGGCCTCGCGGAATAATTTGCCCCATACATAAGAATGGAGATATCACACTGTGCATCAACTATAGGGGTATAACATTGCTCTCCACTATCCTACAAGATCGGATAGCTCCATACGCTAAAGTCAGCATTGATCATTATCAGTGTGGCTTCATCCCATGCAAATCAGCGATTGATCAGGTATTTACCCTTAGACAGGCGATGGACAAATGTCTGGAAGTTAAGATTCCATTATATCACCTATTTATAGACTTTAAGGCCGCCTACGACAGCATAGCCAGGGTAGAACTATATAATGCCATGAGAGAGTTCGGCATTCCAAACAAATTGATACGACTTTGTAGGTTGACCAGGACCAACGTATACGAGTATAGTCAACTAATAATAGTGGAATTGCTGTCCAAACCTATAAACAACTTTAATGGACTCCGACAAGGGGAAAGTCTGGCCTGCCTCCTCTTCAACCTGGTGATGAAGAAAACAATCCGTGACTCTGGAATTACAACTAGAGGGACTATTGTCACCAAGTCCAGCCAGATACTTGCCTACACAAATGACATCGACATCATCGGTAGATCTGATTAGGCAGGACTGCACATTAATGAGGGAAAAACTAAGTACATGGACGCAACTTCTGCGAAGAGAAGACCTAACGTTGGAAGCACGAATTTGAAGTAGTGCAATCCTTTAACTACCTTGGGTCAATAGTAGTAACCGGCAACAATATGGAAGAACAAATACGTGAACGGCTGATCAAAGCCTACTATGGTCTTCCAAGGCTCTTTAAATCCCGAAATTTATCCAGACCACCCATGCCACTACTATACAATACCATGGTCTTACCAGTACTCACGTATGAATCCGAGACCTGGGTGCACAATAAGTCACCCTGAACTCTTAGCCGCGTTCGAGAGGAAGGTCTTAAGGAGAATTGTTGGCCCCGTATGTGCGGGAGGACGATTCCGAAGACGCTACAACCATGAGTTGTACACGGTCTACATTGAAGCTAATGTTGTAAGAAAAATCAAGCTCAGTAGACTCCAGTGGGCGGGACACCTAGCTCGAATGAACGAAGAGGAGCCTGCCGGGAAAGTCCTTTGTGGTAGGATGTATGGAAGGAGACAGCGCTGCAGACCTTGTCTGCGATTGAGGGATGGCGTAGACCAGGACGCTTGTAGCCTGGGAGTGCCAAACTGGATGACATCGACTTGGAATCGGGACTGATGAGGGGACTTGCTAAATAAGGCCAAAACCGGATCCCGATTGTAGTGCCAATGATGATGATGATAATGCGTCATTGGCAATGAAAAACATTAATGACGCATTTGAGGTTGTAGCGGTAAACGAACGCACTATACGACGTTGGTTTGGAAAGTTCCATTCGGGAGATTTCAGCCTCGAAAATGAACCACATGGGCAGCCGGAAACCGTTAAAGACCTGGGCAGTTGCTGGATGCAGGTGAACAACCAAAACACATCCCCAAAAGGTTATGGTGAGAATTTGGTGGACATCGAAAGGATCAATCCAATTTTCATTTCTTCAACGAGGAGAAACGATAAACGCTATAAAATATTGTGAGGAAATTGACATATTGCATGCTAAATTGTCTGAAAAGCAACCTGCGTTGAACAATAGGCACGGCCCGATCTTATGATAAATTCATCTGCATTGAGGTTCATCAAACCGGAATGCAGATGAATTTTTCATAAATATTTTTTCTATTCAACGTTAAAGAGCAAAAAAAAAATATTTGAAAATCGCTGCCTAAAATGTTCATGTCCGTCATTTTGAAAATAGGTTCAGTCTCCGGCAAATATTATATAATTTCAAAAAACCTTTTGTTGTATGATTACAGACAAATTTTGCAAACAGCGCTACGATGGAGACCTTTTTTCGCATCGTCACATTGCGCCATCTATTGAAGTGACAATTTTTAATATTTTTCACTAAAAACAAGTTTTGTGTATAGCTAAATATTCGGTTTTCCCACAGGGACTTGACAACTTTGAATTTAATTTGTGAACGCACCCTTTCTCAAATCATCGAACTGTCACTGTCAATTTATTCAGCAAACTCAACTTTTTCATGGTGGTTAAGTACACGAACGAACAACGTCTGCAAATTATAAAATTTACTACCGAAAAAAAGTTGTCAAGTCCCTATTGGAAGACCCTTACTTAATAACTATGTGTACGCTTATTGATTGATACTGATATTTGCTTCTGTCCTTGAGAAACAAATTCAAGAAAAACACGTCATTTTTGGGATCTCTAGATGAGAATTTAAAAACAAAACCTATGTAAACAGTTATTAATAAACATTTTTTGTCTAACCATTCTATTTTTCTACACGAGATGCGTGTACAAAAAGGATTTTTAGACCTCCTGAAATGCCAAAGTGCAGTGCGGATGGAAGAAGGAGGAGAAGGTAGGAGAATCTAAAAAATTAAATGTATTTTTAAATCTATGTTTTCTATGTTGTGTGTAATATTTTTGTGTTTCATTTCTATCACTAAAGCATTAAATTCTCTTACATGATGTAGTTTTTGTAAAAAAGAAATATTTCACATTAAGAGATGCTAAGAATGAATGAAAGATAAGAATGCGATCTATAAAAGCAAACATTTAAATTGTATCTGTTGTCCCTTAACTTGTAAGTACTATAGTCTCTTATTTATTATTTTTCTTGTCAATTCTTGAGAGCTTGGTTACTTGCGACAGGAAGTTAGATTCTCTTCGAGTTCAGCAGTTTGGACCACAATAGCCGGCTTTTCCTCGGACTGTGGGTGTATCTCATACCTTTCCCCTGGCGTAAGGTTAGTTAATGCCGCCAAAAGATCGTAGTTGACGAGTGGTTCTTTCTCCTCATGTGGTTCCCAGCCAGCTGAAGGACTACCCGGTGGAGAAATCAAGTACTGCTTGATTGGTGCCGGCGGTTGAAGAGTTTTACTCGAGGCAGGATTTTCCGTCTGAGTACGGTGACCAATAGCACGACATTTTTTATTCGATTGATGAAGCTTGATACCGATGTCAACTCCTGCGTTGGCGGTCTCTGTGTCGGGATTCAATTCTAATAAGATGGGGAGTTCTGAAGGGCGTTTATCTATCGGAGTAGGAGATATGTTACTTTTATCCATCATTCTGGTAATCGTTTCCGGCGAATTGTGATTGGGTTTTAAATCCATTTCATTTTTGTTTCTGTGTCTGTATCTGCGAATATTAACGTAGTTATGACTGCAGACAAAGACATTGTTTTCGTACCAGGAGTAAAATTAAGCAATTCCTAGCAGCGGCAGAGGACGATTTAGCGTTTTTTTTAAGATTCCAAAGAAACCGGCAGAGTGCCACCTTAATTTCAAAATCTCCGATCAGGTGAAAAATGTATTCGCCAATTTTAGCCAATGATGTGGAAGACAGCGCAATATTTCCGGTTCACAAACGACACAAGCAGCATTTTCCAAAAATGTTAAACCAAGATAAATAATATTCTAGAAGAGTAATATAATAAATTAATTTAATGGACAAAAAACATGTGTAAGTACGCACTTTTCGATCCGAATTCTAAAGAAATATATTACTCAACTAATAAAATCTTAAATAAGAGCTTACTTAGGTTAATTGTTTCAAATATTAAAGAAAATACAGCAACATAGAGAACCCAAATCTGAATCCTACTTGAGTCCTGTGAGTAGGCCACAAAATATACTTACAGTTAGGCCGGGTTATCGCAAAAGGCGACTAAAGGTTGAGTAGTAGGAGGGGGCCAATGCCCTGCCGCACAGTGGAATAGCATCCCATTAAGCTATAGGCTCCGTGAAATGGCCGGGAGAAACCCTACACCATCTTTTGAAGCTTGCGTAATGGACGGTCTGTGAGATATCACTCTATCACACCGTGCGTCTAGCACTATGGTCACTTGAGAAAATGAAATGATGGTACTTTTCGAGATAAAAAAGTCGGAAAGTAAACTCTCCGAAGGAAATATCTTCGGAGGAACAACATGTAATGCACGTTTGATAAGAAATCAAATTGTTAACAACTTTTTTCCGCGGGACAAACGCTGCTAACGATCAAGTAGTAGCCGCATTTTGAATCGTGGCATCGGTTACGTGAATGCGAAATATAAAAGCAGTTCGATAAAACAGCGAAGTACAATATTCTAGCCTTAACTAGGGCTCTGACAGACTGACAGTCGACTCAACGTATCCAAGATATGGTTTAAAGGTTGAATCGGCACCGGGACACTAGCGACGAATTCGAATAGTAAAACTGATGTTTTCGCGAATTTATGCACATGCTGTTCAACGATTATCCGTGGAGAAAAATGCAAAAAAGCAACTGGACCGAATGGAATACCAGCAATAATTGCTCCAGAACTGTCATCAATTATAATTGAACTTTTAGGCATATCTTATGCACAGAGAACCTTTTTACGGAAACTCATCGGATTTCATTATCATCATCATCGGCACTACAACCGGGACCGGTCTTAGCCTTATTTAGCAAGTCCTGAGGCTTGCTAAATTTTCCATAATGATTTGTTTTTTCCGGGCAAGGCCATTAGTCTTGCCTCAGAGGCCACCCGACAGGGAATCGAACCCCGGTCTCCACGTGGCAGGCGGGTATACTAACCACTATACTAACCACTATACTATGGAAGAGCCCATCGGATTTCAAGCAATCCCAAAAAAGAGGAAAAAGTATTCCTCACAAAGTTATCGGCCAATGGCTTTATAGTCTCTGCGTATACAAGGCAGTGGAATATTATCATCACCGAGTTGATTAAAAGCCGATTTTGTCTTTTTTTTAGGAATCAATATTTAATACATATTTTTGAAAATTTGACCATTTGTTGTGCTTATATAGAAGTATACAAATTAATTTGTTCATTAAATTTTATGGCAAGTTATAAGTAGAAGACATCAGCGCCAGAAAAAAATTTTTTTTCGGTGTTCGGTGTAGAGCCTCGTTGGATGGTTCGTAAAAAAATGGTTTTGTTTGGTTTATGAGTGTAGTCAATTGATAAGTATTTATAAGGTATTTAAAATCAAAATTTTTTACAGAAAAACGCGATTGTCTTCTTTTTTTTTGGGAAAAATTTCAACTAATTTTTGTTTACAACTTTTTATAAAAAATATTTTAACTTCTAAAAATACATTCATAAAGTTTTTTATTTTTTTTTTATTTCACTTCTCTCGGGAGAGGCGAACGAAAAAATGTTTTTTTAGTCATGTTTGCGCTTTGTTCTTCATTAATTGTGTACATTCCGAATGTTTTTCTTTTCTCTAAAAGTAGCTTAGTGAAGTGTAGACACGCCGGTTAAGGTTGGTGGTGAGAATGGTTTAAGAGGCGGTGCTTGAGGGGCTATTGCTGTTGAGCACCGAAGGAGCTAATGGATCACCCTGTCGTTGGGAGCCTTCTTCGCGGTTTCTAATTCTAACAAAATTGGTTCTGTTGACTTCGGTGGGATTGGAGCGACATTGCTTAAAAGCTCTAATTTTTGCCGCTGTAATCTGCTCGCATTTTTGATCAAACCAAGGTTTATCAGACGAACTTCGTTTGATGGAATGTGGAATATACATCTCCATCCCCAGAAGAATAATCTCTGATACCGACTCCGCACAAGCGTTAACATCGTAGTTTCCGAAGCACACCTCCGACCACGGAAATGATACGAAGAAATCTCGCAAATCGTCCCAGTTGGCAGGACCACACTTGGCGAAGCTGCCTATGTCGGTTATTCGCTTGAAATGCAAGTGGTTGCGCGACCGATACCAAGCATTGATCTGGGTTTCCCAGTGGCGCAGCAACCTCTACGGTATAACTTCTCGATTTGGATGTCAACAATAGATCCAGGGTGTTCGCATAATCAGATCGAGTATCCGACACTCGCATAGCTTCCCCTACAAGTTCAGTCAACTTGCGGCTAACAGCTAACATCTCTGCCTGCCGCCCAACCTAGTCAGTTCTATTAGAATGTATCAACCAGCCGGAATTGTGTACATTATAATCACCAAGGACGACAATTTCACAAGCCGGGTGGTTGACCTGTATCCAGTCGACGGTATGTGAAAGATGTTGGAAAAATGTCGCCGGTCGACCGTTATTCGGGGAGCGGTAAAGACAACAAAGAAATTTAACAGAATTCCTCAGCACGACTCTCAATCATATGATGTCCATGTTATTGGGTTCCAATTCCTCCGTTCGCCTTTAACAATCCACTGTTTTGACTGTTCCTTCGTCTCGGGAGTGTGGTGGCGTATCCATGTTTCATCTACAGTTACTAATCAGCGCAGAAACTCATCTGGATTGCGACGCATGTGCTTCAAAAGTTCTCAGCTGAGAGCAAATGCGGCACCCATCTCACAGATATTTTTTTCATACCCAATTTTTCAAAATTGAAACATTAAACAAAATGAAAATTGGCAGATTCCTAGTGAGGAATGATGCTTACTAAAAACAGACCATTAGCGACGCTACGAGCGCCATCTCTTAGGTTTTTTAAGGACTTATTTACCTACCCTCGTATATTTCCCCAGAAAAATGCCACGAAATAGGCATCAGTATCGTGGAATTAGCTTTAGATAACATATGTGCTTTTTCAGCTATCACCATTTGTTGGCGATGCATCACGAATTCCCAGTTAAGGCAAGGCAAGCGCCAGCGCAGCATTTCCAGGGAAACAACGATCAGTGGCGCACCGATTCCGGGAAGCCACTAAGAAAAGCAGATCCCAGGAAACGAGCGAAGGAGGGGACAACTGCTGGCCTATATAAGGCGGCACAGCGGTGAAGCAGTAGGAGTCGTCGAAGGAACTCCTACCCATTCGGTCTTGATCAAGACCACCTACAGAGATCAGGAATAATCAGAAATAACAGATTATATAATATACATTGATATAAAATCACGCAAATTTCTGCGACACATTTTTGGTCGATATTCTTTCTGAGCCGCGTCTCTACTTTGTTATCAGGGATCTTTACTGGGCAAGACAAAAACGCCCACCAATCGAGAGAAGAGTCCGGCTCTGGAGGTGCAATCCCTCTAAGTTAAAAGAAATCATCGTTGGCCGGCCAGCGCCGGAAAATACAGTGCGCTAAGGCGAAACTGTTGGGACGTCGCTGAAGAAAGCGCCGTTCGCGATTCAGTTTCCCTTTTTCGTTGCAGTAACACCATGAATATGGAGGCCACTTTTGCTTTGATCTTTCTATACCTGAAGCCTGTTTAGTGTAGCTCAAAATAGTCATCTTAGACCCCTCTTACCTAACCTTGTGGAGTAGATAATTCAATCATTACTACTTTCCTCTTATGCTAATGATGTAACCATTTTCAAAGTAATTACTTGTAGAGGCAATCTTCTATTGATCTATTACTAGTTATTGGCCTGAACGAACCCGGAAGTTCATGACCTCAATGACTCGACTCCGTCATCGTCCCCTGTCCTATGCACTCTCCTTCCACGATTGATCAGCCGATCCGATCTCCTCAAGGTCAAACGTAACATTGTCCTCCCATCTCCGTTGCGGCCGTCCTGTCGGTATTTTTCCCGTTGGTCTCCCGTCAAGAATTCTACGCACGGTCCTATCGTTGCCGATTCGCGCCACATGCCCGGCCCACCTTAATCTTCGCGACCTGATTACTATCGATCTGTAAAGATCTTAATCTATTCGACTTAGGTCATCAACATATTAGGACAACTAGGGGAGCGTGCATCAGTTATTTCGCGAGCCTCACCATCTCTGCGGTTGCATGGCATACGAGAGTCGTCCAAGAAGCCCTTAGAACATTCAAGAAATGTCGCTCTTTGTACCAAACATACTATAGTTTGGTAAACATTATTAATTATTAGACAGCTCACAATAAGCCATCATTACTCACTAAACAACCTTTATGGTAAAGTGCAAAATTGTTTAATGAAACCATCTGCGCCGGCTGAAGCAAGAGGTGGAACCTTGCAAATCCAACCAAAAAAAAAAAAAAAACTCGCACACAGACGTAAGCAGGGTCCCGGGGCAGATCAATGATGAGTTACCCAATTATAATTGGTTTACAATTGCCCAGGGGGGATGTGAGGTGGAGGGTGAAGATGCTCCGAAGGGTGATACTTTTATGAAAAAAAGAGGCCACGCCCGGATGCCATAATAATATCCAAAACCGGGGAAAAAACATGCGGATATACTGAAGTTTACGAATGCCAAGCTAAATGAACTCGGAAATGGCGTGAATAAAGTTCGGAAGACAGCAAAAGGGGAATTGCTGCTAGGACTAAAACGCCATCTAGAGGCTACCACCGAGACACTGAAAGCAAAAGTACAAGTATTAAAGGAAGATACCAGTGTGGAAACACAGGAAATAACGGTCGAGTGTCACGATTTAGATGAGGTTAGCTCTGTAGAGGAAATCCTGACAGCGATCGCTATAGAGTTCCATGCACTGAAGGCGTTCCCAAAGGTAGTCATAAAGAGTTTAAAAAGGAAACCAGATGGCACGCAGGCAACCATGATCCGGTTACCAAGAGAAAAGACTAGCATGTTGCTGGCTACAGGTTGGATGGGTGAGATGCAGACTAGGAGAACACATCACATCCACATGATGTTTTAGATGTTGGCATACGGTCATGTGGCGAAATCCTACAAATCGGAAGAAGATCGTTCGAAAAACTGTTCGAAAGGGCCGCAAAGAGATGAGCAGTAATGTACAACCCAAATGCACGTTCTGCCAATCAGGATGCGAAGGCGGTAACCACCACTCAACAGGGAGTTACAAATGCCGAGCATTTAAAAACGTGATGTCCAATCTCCTGAATAAAAATGGACAGGTTTAAGTGCATTCAAATTAACTTAAACCATTGTGGAGCTGCACAAGATCGCCTTTCCCAAATGGTTGAGTAATATGGTGCGGACGTGGTAGTTATCAATAAGCAGTACAGGATTCCTGGTACTGAGACGATTACATGGGAGGAAGGCAGCGGCGGAACAGCGGCCATCTGCACAACTGGAAATTCGTCCATAGAATTCAGAAGTGCCCAGGGGCCGAAAGGATTCGCCAATGTGAAGATCAGAGTAATTCATTTCTACTGTTGTTACGCTCCGCTAAGGTGGGAAATAGAATATTTCAAATGCTTTTTGGACAGGGTAACAGACGAAGCTAGAGATAAGAGTCCTCTTACAGTTGTTGGAGATTTCAACGCTTGGGCAGTAGAATGGGGAAGCACAAGGACCTACAGTAGAGGCCAGGCGCTACCCGAAGCCTTCGCAGTCCTAGATGTGATGTTACTTAATGGTGGTGCTGATGACACCTTCATAAACGAGAAGTGGCCGATCCAAAATCCATTTGCCAGTTCCATGTTGGCAAGAAGTATGGAGTGGCGAGTTTTGGACACCTACACCCATAGTGACCACCAAACCGTGATGTACGAAATATTATATCCACACAGGGGATTCATCACTGGCAAATTGGGGAAGAAACTCCAGAAAAATGGGTGGAAAGAGAAGAACCTCGATGCGGAACTGCTCGATTATATACTGGCAGACCAAATCGTACAGTTTGACGCGGAGGCCGATGCGAACAAGCAGACCGGAAAAGTCACGAAGTGGTTAACTACCACGTGCGATGCTTCTATGCCACGACAAAGACAACCAGCAGGGCCTATCAGCCAGTGTATTGGTAGAACCCAGAAATCGCCCATGTGCGATCGGAGGAACACGTTACGACGCTTGCAACAAAGAGCAAGAAACCGCAACATCTACCCACAGTTGCATGCGGAATTCGTCAACAAACGGAAGAAGTTGAGGAATGTGATACTCAAAAGTAACTATAACGCGTTCTGTTCCCTAAGGGATGAATTAAATAACAACCCATGGGGCAGCGCTTACAGGATAGTCATGAAAAGACTGCACAACAACAGTAGTCAAATGCAAAAAAGTAAAACTGACATAACCAGAATCGTTGCTGTCCTCTTCCCGCAGTGTGATGAGGTATTGAGAGTGTGATGAGGTATTGAGAGTGCAAGAGGAGTGGAGTATCACTGAAAGAGAGATACCTCCCGTGACCACTGAAGAGGTGCTCTTGGCTCGATGGATAAAAAAAAACACAAGACCCGGGACTGGATGGTATCCCTAACGCTGTAGTGAAGACTACTTTAATGAGAAAGCCGGAAGTCTTCAGGAGTCTCCTCACGACCTGCCTCCAAACAGGGCACTTTCCTCTGTGACGTTATTTGTCACACAAAATTTTGGTAGTTAGAATGGGTTACCTGGTTAGTCCAGCGTGGAGTTCGGCTCTTCCTCTGGTGCGTCCTCTGAATCTGCGGCTCCCCCTCCTTGCTCTACCAGGGCGGCCACCGCCAAATGGTGATTTTAGAGAGAAGTCGAATAGGTTTCTGCGAATCCAATCGCACCACAAGCGATGGGATGTTCTCCTTTTGCTTCCGTCTTTGACGGAGTAAAACATGAGCTCTTAGTTTTGCGTTCAATTTCAACAACTTTACTTCTTATTTACTTTTAGTTTTATAACATTTAGCCTTTTGATTTTACTTTTTTTTAATTTTCGAGTTTTATGTCTTAACCACCGTAAGTTGTTCTTCTCCTGTTCTTTTGTTCTTTTTTCAACTTCAACCAACGGAATTTCAAAACCGTATCCCGAAAACATTAACCCGTTCTCTCTTTCGCTCCCCATTCACGTCCACTTCGAAAACCGAATTCGAACTCGAAGAACTGCACGATCCGCACCCGAATCGGGGCGTGTTTGAAAACTCACTTGTGGATCGTGCAACTCCTCCACCACCTTACCATCACACCACTTTAAAACAAATTAAATTAAAATTACAAACTATTAATTGATGGGGTGGCGGACGCACGTAACACCTCAATGATGGAAAAAACAGCGGGTTGTGTTTATACCAAAAGGAGTCAAGAATCCAGAGGCGCCGTCATCTTATCGCCCGTTGTGCATGCTGGACACAACAGGAAAACTGCTTGAGCGAGTAATTGGCACTCGCCTGGAACAATTCACTGAGTGTCGATGGATGAATTAAATAGCAACCCAGGGGGCAGCGAAAAAGGAAAACTGACATGGCCAGAATCGTTGCTATCCTCGTCCCGCAGTGCAATGAGGTGTTGAGAGATACCTCTCGTGACAACCGAAGAGGTACTCTTGGCTGCAAGGGTTGTCAAAAAAAAACCCCCCGGAATTGGATGGAATTCCGAACGCTGTAGTGGAGACTGCTTTAACAAAAAAGGCAGAAATCTAGAGCAGTATCTTGATGACCTGCCATCAAACAGAACAATTTCCTAAACGATGGAAAAAGCAGCGGCTTGTGCTTATACAAAAAGGAGTCAAGAATCCAGGAGCGCCATCGTCCTATCGCCCGTTGGGCATGCTGGACACAATACGCAAACTGCTACACCTCGCCCGGAACAATTCAATGAGGGGACATCGGGACTCTCTGAATGGCAGTATGGGTTCCGGAAATGTAGATCCGGTAAAGCACTATCTGTGGTGTGCGACATCGCTTGCAATGCGAAAGCCGGCTAGGAGGTACGAAAAAATATTATGCGGTGGTGACACTAGATGTTAAAAATGCATTTAAGTCGGTGAACTGGAATCGGATTCTAAAAGCGTTGGGCGA
Source organism: Microdon myrmicae (assembly GCA_963931805.1). Taxonomy (NCBI): domain Eukaryota; kingdom Metazoa; phylum Arthropoda; class Insecta; order Diptera; family Syrphidae; genus Microdon; species Microdon myrmicae. The sequence goes on along the minus strand of OZ007496.1, from coordinate 166,133,835 downwards.
TATACAAGTCTAACTCTACTTGGGGCGTATACTAGCAAACTATCTTTCGGATAGAAGACTGTTCTATGACACAGATGAGGGTGTGGCGAAGAAGTATTGTGCACCGGTACGACGCTGATTCCCTTCTTCCACCATCATAATCCACCAATTGTAATTATTCCGCCGGACCCAAAACGAAAAGCACAAACAGAACTCCACAACGCAACGTCCACGAATTGTTCGAAAGAGGAAAGTTGTCCACCGTAGATATTCGAAAATAAAGCGCACTGTTTAATGGAATAAATGGTTCTTTTTATTGTATTCTGATTGTTACTGTTAGTGCACTAGTTGTAAATTTCACATTGTTAGAAAGTTTAATTGGTGTTCCATAGAATTTTAACTTGGGCATTTTTAGAATTAACAATAATAACAAATTCATTAACTACAGACACACGCGAACAGCACAGGAAAATGTCATGACTCTTTGCGAAACCGATTCCGTTCCGGAAAACATAACTAATAAAATCCGCGACTACTGGATGTGTATGCGTCCCCGGACGCCACGGGGAGCGGAAGACGGGCCGACCGGATCGGTGGTTGGAATACGACCATCATAGGAGCCGCCCCCCACAAGGGAACACTGGAATAAAAAATAACAGCGAATGTACCTCAGGGATATGCATTAGGTCCGCTGTTATGGAATATCATGTATGATGGTGTGCTCGGGGTCAATGTACCAGAGGGCGTTAGAATCATTGGGTACACAGATGATTGGCAATAGTCGCCTTAGTTAAACATCTAGATGACTTGGAGAATATTTGCTCTCAAGCAATCAGAGCATTAAATGCTGGCTAGATATGGCCGGACTGAAACTAGCTGGACATAAGACGTAGGCAGTTTTTGTAAGCAGCCGCAGTTGAACACCTTGATTTGGAAAAAGAAGAACAAACAATCAGATCCAGTCCCTATATTAAATATCTTGGTGTTATACTCGACAACAGGTTGACCTTCAAGGAACAGCTGAGGAAAACGAGTAAAAAAACGGCAATGCAAAGTTTTGGCGAGACTGCTACCCAATTTTGGTGGGCCCCGGCCCCACTTAAGGAAACGCATAACCAATGTCAACACCTCGATTAAAATGTATGCAGCTCACATATTGGCAGGAGCCGTACAGTATAAGTCGTACATGAGGGGAGCGAACTCAGCACATAGGCTGGTATCATTAAGAATATGTTGTGCATTCCGAACGGTATCCGAAGATGCCATAAATGTTTTGGCCGGGAGGACACCACTTGCCATTGCAGCTAAGGAAAACGCTGCATTCCATGAGGTATCCCAAGAGAATCGTCGAAGAATGCGGTCACAATTAGAGCTCTCAAGCCTAAGAGAATGGCAACGAAGGTGGGATTCTTCCACCAAAGGTAGATGAACCCACACCATGATACCTGATATGGAAACATGGGTGAAAAGAAAACATGGCGAGCTGAATTATCACCTGACTCAGCTAATATCAGGACATGGATGCTTTCGGCAATACTTGCCCAAGTATAAACATGTGAATCACCAATACTGCTTGTATTGCGAAAGCAAAATAGAAAATGCGGAACACGTACTCACAGAGTGAGTGAGATTCGAACCGCACGAACGATTTTGGAGAGACATATGAGAGAAAAAACTGAGTAAACAACTGCACGAAAAATTGAGTGTAAACAAAATTGCGGCATGATAGGAGTCGCGTTTACTCTCTGTGAGAATAAATGCATTCGTATGGTCGACTCTGAGGATGTTTTGGTGCTTTTCCATAAGAATTTTGACAAGTTTTCGCGTCGACGTATAGCTATCGATGAAGCGTGGATACATTACTGTACTCCAGGGACAAAGAACGGTTTTTGAACGCAAGGGGGTTCCGAAGAAGATGAAGTTAGTGCACACGGGATCGTATAGATTGGTGATTGTAAAAAAGATAAGCAATATCTGGCGAGTATTATGCGCTTTTATTGTAACGGTTGAGGAAAGAAGCCAAGAGAAAACATACTTTTCTAAGGGCTTATCAAACGACTTTTGGTAACAAAACTATACAGTAGGCGCAGCAACAGGTTTTTGAAGAAACATCAAAGATGTATGTGGTTTAGTTTTGTCATGATAAAACGCAACACCTATTCTATTCATCAATTCTGGCATTTTTTGCAATTCATCGCTTCACCTACATCATTTGATGGCAGTATATATTCAAATCAATGGATTGGTCAGGTGGTAGTAGTTCATAAAGCACCATCTACAACAATTACCTACAAATTCAACTTCTGCCACCATTTGTGCAGCTTCATCTGTTTCGAGAGAGTAGATAGAAAATTCGGGCCATTAATTTTAGTAATACATATTGTGACGCATATGACAATCAGCTGTGATATCTGGCAGGTCTCCAAAAGAAAGTATTAGAATATTTTAGAAAGTACTGGAAAACCGGAGACTATGAGCAGTAGGAAATTCGAGGCTATGGAACGGACGGAACCGAAACGCCGAATCAGAATGAGGAAAAACGGTATAAATACGTCGCACGCAGATCAAGGAGAGAAGTAAGCAGTAAGGAAGCGATTAGTAAAGAAGCGAAGTAAAGATACGATAGGAATTATTAACAAATTATCAAGGATTGTTATTAACAGACGCATAAAGTGTTTACAAAGAAAATCGATTTACCCCTAAGCTCGCAACAATATGTTAGTATGTATGTAATATATAATACATACAGTTCATGATGCAGTCAGAATTTTGTAATTATCTTAATGAAACTCGTTAAAATTCGTTTTCTAAACAATTTGATCGGAGATTGGCGTTTGGTGATCACCGACTGGAGTGACGGGTGCCGGCTGAGTTGATTATCATACAACAGAAGCGGGAACCGAGGACAATTCACCACATCAGGCTCTCTTGAACCCCAAAAGAAGCTTGACAAGGATTTCTCAGGTAAGTCAGATTTGTATAGATTTCCTACGTTGACGGCTTCATCGAGGACCGACTCCGCAATCTGCAGCGCGCTTGTGTATTTATCAGGGCGAGTGCCGGAGGACTCATACCACCGTTTCCTCCGGTAGGGCCAGGTGCCTGCCTAACTGATCTTCTTCGAGATAAATTAATAGATAATTGAAGTGAATGTAGATGTATTTCGTCATAAGAACCAGAGCTTCAGGGACAACGTCAGTCGGTAGTACCCATGGCTAACAACTCTACGTAATGGCACAGAGCATATTTGCCACCGAACAGTGTGTGTAAATTCGGGTTCTGGTGACCTTACCCCGGATCAACCCTGAATAGGGTCCAACAAGTGCAAGATGACATCGCCGTTTTGGGCGATAATCTAGAAATTGCAAGTTAAATCATCATGCAAGCAAATGAAAACAAAACAAAATATTTGATTACGGCGAGAGCGGGGGGACCTCAGGGATCACATCTAAACGTCAGAGGCAAGATATTCGAAAAAGTTAAAGAATTTAAATATCTGGGAACAATATTGACGGCTAGTAACGAAATGTCGAAGGAAATTAACAAAAGACTACACTCCGGCAACGCTAGTTGGCATGCAGTCACTAAACTGCTGAAATTCAAACTGCTATCACGAAACATAAAGCTCCGTGTCTATAGAACCATAATCATGCCGATTGCTCTATACGGATGCGAAACATGGGCTCTCACAAAACGGGAAGAAAACAAATTCCGCGTATTCGAGAATAATGATTTAAAGGGTATCTTTGGAGGTAAATATGATGAAGTGGCAGGAGAATGGAGGAAACTCCGCAATGTCAGGGGGAACATCATGCAGATATCATGATAAATAACGGAACTTTAAGAGGTTCATCATCGTATAACCGGGTTCGCTCTCGAGGCTCTGCCCACGCTCGACTGGTGAAGGCATTTTGTAACATAAGGGGCATCGGTTTCACCAATACGAATGTAAACGCCGTTCACCAATATTTGCAAACAACGAAACCTGATATCCTCGCCCTGACTAAGAGCCAGGTCGATTCGTCAACTGAGTCGACATATCTTCGTTGCTCAGAATACGACTTACATTCGAGATTTCGTTTCAAGGGCGGAGTCTGCGTCTTCGCGCGGTCCGATTTGGCTCGCCAGAGGATGGAGGCGTTGGAAACCAATAATATGGACATCGTATGGTTGAGGGTCGTGCTGAGGAATTCCGTTAAATTTCTTTGTTGTCTTAATCGCTCCCCGAATGACGATCGACCGGCGACATTTTTCGAACATCTTTCACATACCGTCGACTGGATACAGATCAACCACCCAGCTTCTGAAATTGTTGTGCTTGGCGATTTTAATGTGCACAATTCCGGCTGGTTGATACATTCTGACAGAACCGACGAGGCTGGGAGGCTGGCGGAGATGTTTGCTGTAAGCCACAACTTGACTCAACTCGTGGAGGAGCCGACGCGAGTGCCGGATGCCCGAGGCGATTATGTGAACACCCTGGATCTGTTTTTGACATCCGAACCAAGTATTTATACTGTAGAGGTTTCTGCGCCACTGGGAAACTCAGATCACTGCTTGGTATCTGTTGCGCAAGCACTTGCATATCAAGCGAATAACCGTCCTGGGCAGCTTCGCCATGTATGTAAGTATGGGGCTGCTAACTGGGACGATTTGCGAGATTTCTTCGCATCCTTTCCATGGTCCGAGGTGTGCTTCGGAAACTACGATGTTAACGCTTGCGCTGAGTCGGTATCAGAGATTATTCTTCTGGGGATGGAGATGTATATTCCACATTCCATCAAACGAAGTTCGTCTGATAAACCTTGGTTTGATCAAAAATGCGAGCAGATTACAGCGGCAGAAATTAGAGCTGTTAAGCAATGGCGCTCCAATCCCACCGATGTCAACAGAACGAATTTTGTTAGAATTAGAAACACGTGCAACCAGGCGGTTGATACCGCGAAGAAGGCTCCCAACGACAGGGTGATCCATAAGCTCCTTCGGTGCCCAAATGGTTCGCGCTCCTTCTGGTCAATGGCAAAGGCTGTCAGCGGTAACTTCGCATCCTCCTCTTTCCCTCCGTTGGTGACAGACAGCGGGACGTTAGTCACAAATTCAAAGGATAAAGCTAATGTGTTCGCGAATTTATTTTCCCCGAATTCAATCCTCGATCCCGGCCTTTTGGAGCCACCTGTAATCTCGTCGGTACGGTCTTCGATGCGGGATGTCACATTTCGTCCGCGCACTATTCAACGCATTCTACGTGAACGGGATTGTAGGAAGGCAACCGGCCCGGACGAAATACCAGCAATAGTCCTTAAGAGCTGTGCTCCAGAACTATCGCCAGTTTTTGGCAAACTCTTCCGCTTATCTTATGCACGGAGGACCTTTCCTGCCTGCTGGAAAATCGCTCGAGTTCAGCCAATCCCAAAGGCGGGAAAAAAGTGTCTCCCACAAAATTACCGTCCGATAGCATTATTGTCTATTTTATCTAAGGTAATGGAAAAAGTCATCAATACAGAGTTAGTTAAGTATTTGGAGTGCAACGGACTTCTGAATGATCGTCAATGCGGATTCCGTGGCAGACGGTCCATGGGAGACCTTTTGACACTTATAACCGATATATGGACATCTGCGATGGAACGGCATGGTGAGTCGAGGGCGGTCGCATTGGATATCTTCAAGCCTTTTGACCGCGTCTGGCACCAACAGCTTTGCGACTGGACGAGGAGCTTCCTTGAGAATCGATCGATCCGGGTTGTTGTGGGTGGCGAGTGTTCGGATCTGTATCCTGTTAATTCGGGGGTGCCCCAAGGTTCTATTTTGGCTCCAACCTTGTTCTTGCTTCACATAAATGATTTGTTGGAGACAATGGATAACAAAGTGTTCAGTTTTGGGGATGATAGTACGCTTGTTTCATCCTTTTCGAGTGTTCGGCTGACTGGTGCATCTGCGTCGCATCAGCTGAGATGTAGACAGATTGACTCTCTAAATCAGGATTTAGATAGGGTCCTGCAGTGGGGAAGGGAAAATCTCGTCGACTTCAATGCAGCGAAGACACAATATACAACATTCACAATGAAAAGTGGATCATCGGTTCCACAGCTCATGATGAATGGCCGGCCCTCCAGGCTGGGGAAAGCTTGGAATTGCTCCGTGTCACGGTCTGTGGGAGTGTATCATGGCATAAACACGTGTCGAGGATCGCCAGGTCGGCCTCAGGAAAAATGAGCTATCTTTTTAGAGCCAAGAAATATTTTACTCCGGCCCAATTTCTTCTCCTATATAAATCCCAAATTAGACCCGCGCTCGAATATTGATCTCATGTTTAGAGCTCAGCTCCTAAACATACCCTCGACCTACTTGAGAGCATACAGAGACGAGCGATCCGCCTGATCGGGGACTGGGCGCTGACGTCGGGACTACAGTCGCTATCACATCGAAGGCGCGTAGCCGACCTCTGTCTGTTTTACAGATATTATCACGGGTACTGTTCTTCGGAGATTCTTGGTATTGTTCCACGCAATTCGGCGTATATGCGCTCCACAAGACAATCCCACGGATCGCACTCGTTTGTGGTTCATCTCCCAACGGCGCGATCATCCCTACATCAGAACTCGTTCCGTTACAGAGTGGGGAAGCTGTGGAACTCCCTTCCCATGCGAGTGTTCCCGGAGCGTTACAACCTGCAACTGTTCAAAAATAACTGCAGCAGTTATTTGATGGTAACTCGGGGCGCCCACTCGGCGCTATGGGTTCGCCTCTCCCGAGAGAAGTCTAATAAAAAATAATAAAAACAAACCAGACTATTACGTGTCGATGGTGGGATATAAAATATTATCATCATCATCATCGGTACTACAAACCGGGAGCAGGTCTTGGACTTATTTAGCAAGTCCTGAGGCTTGTTAAATTTTCCATAATGATTTGTTTTTTCCGGGCAAGGTCATTAGTCTTGCGCCAGATGATCCCCGACGGGGAATCGTACCCCGGTCTCCCGTGTGACAGGCGGGTATACTAACGACTATACTATCGAGGAGCCCACATAAAATATACAGTGGTGGAAAAAATTATAGAAACAAAAAGATTTAGATAACGATCAACAATCAGTAACTGCGTACAATTTGGTTTTTCTTCGACACCAATACTATACCCGAACCGTAGCTAACAGTACTTTGATATGGTGCATCAATGTGCTCTTATCAGTTTTTTGTTTTTGCCTAGTGTTGCATTCCAGAATACTACCCTTATTAAATTTAACACTGAATCTCCTAACACATCCTTAAAAACTTCACTTAACATATATTACATTCTCACTTAATACATACCATTCATAAACATTCACAATATTACCAGTTACAGCACACTTAATAACTTGCACCTTTTTATTCATTCAAAACATAGTAACTTGGATTTTCGTCCAAATTTGATTGAATGTGAAAAGTCACAGAGAGAAAATTAGAATAGAAAAAATTCAGTTCCGAACGAGTTGAGTTCGGAAGTTAGTTTTGAGAAATAAGTTCACAGAAGTTATTAGAGACAGAGGAGTTAAATAGATGAAAAGAAAAATGTATCAAAATAAATAAAAATTAATTTAAACTAAAACAAGAATTAAAAGAAATAAAAACAAATAAACAATATCATTTAAAAAGTAAATAAGACAAATAAATTGTAATCCGCGTAGTAAAAAGATAATAATTAAAATACATTGAAGAAATAAAGAAAGTAAAATATAAAACATCAAATCAATCTCTGGTTAAATTCCTTGCGGTAAGATCGTTTCGAAAAATAAATGGTTAAATCGAGATACATAGGTGGATGTCGTGACGAGCTAAAAAAGAAGACAGACAGAAGACGTCTTACCATCCTCTAGAAAAGAAAAGGTCCACGCTCTTCCCTCAACCGAGGAAGCACGGCGTTCGGACGTTCAACACTAGTAGTAAAAAATGCAAGCGAAAGGGATAATTTGCCTAAAAAAATTAATAAAAACAAACCATCACCACAGTCTTCAATCGTGATTGTAAAGTAAACTCCTGGTTCGTCTTTATTGAAATCTTCGTAAATTTGTTAGACTTGTGTTTTAGTGTTTGTTAGAAAAAAAAACAGTAAAAATAAAATTTTGTGAAAATGGGTCGTGGAGTACAATGCACTAGTTCCGATCGTGAATTGATAAAAAAAAATTAAGAAATGACGGGAAAACAATGGATGAAATAGCTAAGCTAAAGAAGTGCTCTAAGAAAAAAATATTCACAGCTCTTCATTCAGGTCCCAAAATGGAAACCAGAGGCAGGGAAAGAAAAACAACCTCAGATCGAATATCTTACCCAATGTTAAAAAACCTTTCGCATTATGCAAAACAAAGAATTATAAAGTTATACAATAAAATACTTGAAACATCACACATTCCACAAATATGGAAAACCGCGGTCCTAATACCTATTCCCAAACCGAACAAAGATAAAGATACGGTGGATGGCTACCGCCCCATATCCTTAATTCCTTGTCCCGCAAAGGTATTAGAAAAAATCGTAGCCAAACGTCTACTCTGGCTTATGGAGACAAAGAAATTGACATCCATCAACCAAGTAGCTTTCAAATCCAACAGAGGTTGCACAGACGCCTTACTCCACATTGACCACTACACCTCAAAGGCTCTATCCTCCAAAAATCACGTCACAATACTCTCTCTTGATTTTGAGAAAGCATTCGACAGAATAGGCGCTCACACCGTACTTAATAAATTGTTAAAATGGAGAATTGGCAACAATATATATAGGTACGTTAAATCATTTCTAAGCAATAGAAAATTCCAATGTAAAGTCAACCACGTTTACTCCAATACATTTCCATTACACAACGGAATCCCTCAAGGATCCCCACTGTCAGTTGTACTATTTATGATCGCCTTTGACGACATAAGTACAATAATACACAAACAGAAACATATAGATCATTGCATTTACGCCGATGATATATACATCTTAAGTAAATCCAGTGATCTAACTTTCTGCAAAAACATTTTAACTGAAACAGTGAGAGATATCTTAGAATGGTCAAATTCTTCAGGTGCCAAACTCTCAGTAGATAAATGTAAATTATTTCATGTGTGCCGACGACGACTTTGTCCCCAAATACACCTCAACATAAACAACAAAACAAACCAAAATGTCCCCAACCTCAAAATCCTAGGAATAACATTTAACAATAAGTATACCTGGAAACAACATTGTTCAGAACTCAAAGTATCATTAGCAGCGAGGCTCAATATTATTAAATACCTAAGCAACATGAAAAGTAACGTACACATTAACACTCTATGTAAAATTACTAAAGCTCTAATTTTAAGTAAAATAGACTACGGGATCTATATCTATGGCAATAGTCCAAAAACGACTCTAAATATAATAAAGCCCATCTATCACCAAGCCGCTAGAAGAAGCACCTTTGCATTCAGAACGACACCAATAAAAAATATAGTGACTGAAGCTGGGCTCCCAACAATCGAGGACCAGATGGAAATCATATCATTAAAACTAATAGCTAAATTAGCGTTTTCGCGAAATTCCATAATTGACAAAGACATCAAACTAACAATAGCATACAAAAACACCAACCGAATCCCATCTGCAATCAGTCGCATTTTAGATAAAGCCAAGCAATTGGAATTGGATATTAAACAAACTTTCAAATACTCCGCAACTTACCCGCCATGGCTTCTAAATAATAATAATATCATAACAACACTCTCAATATTTAAAAAACCAAACACAAACAAAGAAATTTACGGTGCACTATTCTGGTCAGTCGCCTCAAAATATAAATCCAACGGATGGCGCTTTCTGTACACAGATGGATCCAAAAAAACCAACTATACTTCCTTTGCGGTCACATCCGAAGAAGGTGCAGTAAAGAAAATCGGACTATTACCCGAATTGCTCCATTTTCACGGCGGAAGCCTTCGCGATTTTACAAGCCGTAACATTCGCCACCAACCACAGGGAAAAATATATCATCGGTACTCAACTCAATAAAAAACAGCAACAACACTGATGATATTATTTCCAATATTCAGAATAATATCATTAAATACTGCAATAAAATAAAACTAATGTGGACTCCCAGTCACGTCGCCATCAGCGGTAACGAGAATGCAGACGCCGCAGCCAACTCAGCCAAAAGAGCTCCAGTCCATAAATTCAACATCTACACAAGAGCCGATCTACTGTCAATTATCAGCAATCAACAAAAACAAATAAACCAAACAAACTGGGATACTCACCACCATGGCTATAAGCCCTTTCAAAACTAACCCTTCTTACCCAACTAACTTGTCCAAATCCAAAATCACAAACTTTGTGAAGCTGCGATTAGGCCATACAGCTGCTACCCACCTCCACCTGCTCCACCGAGCTACAGCCCCAATCTGCCCAAAATGCAACACAACACTTACAATCACTCACATATTGAAAGACTGTCCTCACCTAAAACCCTTGAAAGACAAACTATTTCGCAATACAGATATTTATACAATTCTAGCAGATCCCACTACCGACAACATAGAAATTGTAAATAAATTTGTAAATAGCATTAAGATTAAATTGTAAATTAGAAATACAGAACCAATAGTCCCCGCTGCTAGGCTCATTAGGTTAAGTTATTGATATGTAATTTTACATTACTAATTGATAATAAATAAATAAATAAATAAATAAAAACAACCTCACGATTCGACAAACTGCTAATCCGACTATCCAAGAACAAGCCGTTTTTTTCTTCAACGGAATCGAAAAATGACTTAAACGCACCTTGTACGAGTCGTACAATTAGAAACAGACCAATATAAGCGGGTCTTCCTCGAAGAAGCCCCAGAAAAGTTCCATACTTGAGCAAGAAATATATAAAGCAGAGACTCGTTTTTGCCAAAAAACACCACCGTGCGAATTGGAATAACATCTTATGGTCGGATGAAACCAAGATCAATTTGTTTGGTTCCGATGGAAAAATGTACGTCAGACGACCAATGAACTCAGAATTCGATCCAAAATATACGAAAAAGACAGTGAAACATGGTGGCGGCAATTTAATGATTTGGGGCTGGTTTTCAGCATCTGGTGTTGGTCCAATTTTTCTTATAAAGGACAAAATGTGTGCTAAAGATTATGTAGAAATCTTAAACATGGTTATACTACCATTTTCTGAAGAGGACATGCCTATTAAATGGGAGTTTATGCAGGATAATGACCCCAATCACACCTCAAAATTGACTAAAGAATGGTTTCTTCAAAACAAAGTCGATGTTATGGAGTGGCCATCGCAGTCCCTTGATCTTAACCAAATAGAACACCTATGGGGCATTCTTAAGCGCAAGATCGGAGGCTGCAAAGCCAAAAATAAGGAAGAACTTTGGTCCAAAATCAAAGATGAATGGTACTGTATAACACCCGCCACTTGTACCAAACTAGTCAATTCCATGGGACGAAGATGCGAAGCAGTCATTACAAACAAAGGTGCAACAACTAAGTATTAAAAGGATATGAAACACTTTTACTGTAAATTAATTCTTCACAAAACACAAACATAAAACTAATTTGTTTTTATTATTTTTTTTCAGACCTACGCAAAAGGGCTGAATATCAAGAGGAACTAACGAATAGATTTAGCATCCTAGAGAATGGGAGTAGTGAAGAAGAGGAGACCAATAATCTGGGCACTAAATGGGCATCGATCAGAGACACAATCAAACAAACAGCCCAAAAGATATTAGGATTTAAGAAAACAATTAAGTCCAAACCTTGGTTTGACGATGAGTGCAGGGCGAAGATCGAACAGAATGATATGATGAAGTCAACGCAGAAAGATACGCGACAATTCGGAAAGAGACAACGAGACTTTTCAAACGCAAAACACACGAATGGGAGAAGTCTAGGATCGAAAAAAATCCTAGAAAATGCCACAGCAAAGAATATCAGAGGTATGTATGCCGGCATAAATTCAATTAGAAATGGGTACCGAGAGAGAGCCAAAATAATTCGAACATAAACGGCTGTCTGGTGACAGAAACACACAATATCGTGACAAGATGGAAGCAATACTTTGAAAACCTGCTCAATGTGCGCACCCATCAACCACAAATAAACGCACCAGACGTACATACAGCCGAGCCTCATATCCCACAGCACTCTTTCAATGAAGTTGTAGACGCAATAAATCGATTGAAAAACAACAAGACTCCCGGAGTCGACTGTATACCGGCAGAGCTTGTGAAGCATGGAGGAGAGGCAACCGCTCGAAAGATCCACCAACCCATCAAAACAATATGGGATAAGGAAGTCATTCCGGAAGATCTGACTCCAAACCACATACAAAATACTAACAAATGTCATACTGGCGAGAGTCAAACCGTACGCAGAAGAAATATTGGGAGACTACCAATGCGAATTCCGTAGGAACCAGTCAACAAGCGACCAAATGTTCACAATAAGGCAACTATTGGAAAAGAAGTGGGAATACGGAGAGACGGTTCACCAACTGTTTGTTGACTTCAGAAAAGCCTACGACTCAGTCGCAAGGCAATGACTTTACCATATTGTAGTTGAGCTGGTAATCCCGAAAAAATGTGCCGCACTCATTCAAATCTGCATGAACGAAAACAAAGGGCGAGTTAGATGGCATCTCACCATGTGTCTTTAGCCTTGTCCTCGAGTTTGTCATCAGAAGGGTACGAGACGACAACATGGCTGGATCATCCCTGAACGGGGTCACACAAGTGCTCGCATATGCGGATGACATCGCCGTTCTGGGCGATAATTTAGAAACTGTAAGTAAAAACAGTGAAATCATCATGCAAGCGGCAGAAGAGGTGGAGCTAGAAATTAATGAAGATAAAACAAAATATATGATTACGGCGAGAGCAGGTGAACCTCAGGGAACACGCATAAACGTCAGAGGCAAGATATTTGAAAAAGTTAAAGAATTTAAATATCTGGGAACGACACTGGCGGCCAGTAACGAAATGTCGAAGGAAATTAACAAAAGACTACACTCCGACAACGCTAGTTGAAATGCAGTCAGTAAACTGCTGAAATCCAAACTGCTATCACGTAATATAAAGCTCCATGTCTATAGAACCATAATCATGTGGATTGTTCTATACGGATTTGAATTATGGGCTCTCATAAAACGGGAAGAAAACAAATTCCGCGTCTTCGAGAATAAAGTTTAAAGGAGTATCTTTGGTGGTAAATATGACGAGGATAATGGAGGAAACTCCAAAGCCACAATAGCGAGGGTAATTAGGTCGCGAAGATTAAGATGGGCCGGACAGGGGTCGTGAATAGGCAACGATAGGACCGTGCATAGAATTCTTGACGGTAAGCCAACGGGAAAGAGACCGACAGGACGGCCGCGACGGAGATGGGAGGACAATGTTAGGTTGGACTGTAGTGCTCTGAAAAGCCCTACCATCTCCTTCCCCCACACATACATCCAAATCCCATAATCCTTAACAAAAATTCAAAAAGCAATCATCTAAATTGAAAATTCGAGATAAACGAATCAAATGTTCGTTTATCGCCCTTGCACCCAACTCCCCATAATCATCCAACTAATCCAGAAATACATTATCCCAATCTAGCAAAATTCCTGGTAAACGAATCAAATATTCGTTTATCATCCATATACATCAATTTCCCCAGATCCTCAAACAAAAGCAAACATGGTAAATTGAACCAGATGTTCAATTTCCATACTCACGCTCATGTGTCCGAGAATTCACCGAATTCTTATCTCAAAAAACAAACATTAGACTCCAGCCAAGTATGTTTTTCGAGATACTGCTCGCATTTTGATGCATTCGAGATACAAAATCCCGATAAGATTTTGTATAAAAGGGTGATGAATTTTGTATTCAAAGATCAGTCTCAATTGGCATCCTAGCTGTAAGGACGCCAACAGATTAATCTAAATATCATCATCATCATCATCGGCACTACGACCGGGAGCCGGTCTTGGCCTCATTTAGCAAGTCCGGAGGCTTGTTAAATTTTCCATAATGATTTTTGTTTTTTTGGGCAAGGTCATTAGTCTTGCGCCAGAATCTAAATATAGTAAAATAAAATATCATCAAATATCATAAAATAAAAAGCATTTTTTATTGGGCCTGGCCGATTCCCAGGATCTGTGGGGGTTCTTTAAGCCATTTCCCAAGAACCACCCATTCCCTTTTACCTGTCTCACACTTTCCACGCAAGTCATTCATACTTACCCGCAAATGAGCAGCGTAAGCTATCCCGCATCACCTTACACCTGAAAACATGAGCCCACGGCAAGATTACCCATCTTGCCGTGGCATCAACTTTCATCTCGGAGCATGACTGCATCCAACGCATCATGCCCCTGAAATCTAATTCGGTTACCTTATCAGGTAACCAACATGAATCCCCGAACATGTCAATGCGCAATGCTAAGAAGCATTTTCTCATGCACATGCATGACATGTTCATCCTCGCTTTATCTGCTGAACCATCGGTCGATCGTTCAAACAACAATCTACAGCACAGCCCATTGCTGGCTGCCTACAGGGATTTCAAGTGTTGTTTTAACATAAACACACACCCGACACATCGATGATGGGACGTTGGCAATCTGCGTACAAGCGAATTGATGCTGTACGCAGCGGCCAATGAGTAAACATACAATGTTTCTATGTCTATTAGGTTTTCAGCAGACGCAATGAATTTCCCAGGATTGGCCACGAACCGACCATGGAATGGGATACCATCATACCCATGATCGTGTCCCTCGTTATCTTCCTCTAAAACAAACAGCCTCACATCCATTCTAGTCCCTAGCCATCCTGGGCAAAATTCTGTTGACTTAACGTAAATCAAAAATCTATCCTCTATCGTGCGGTGGCAATACACCCAGCCCGTACACCGATCATCATATTTGACCAGCTGCATGTTTGTTTTTCCTTTCCTTCGCCCAACGCATGTTTCGTTTGTCTTTCTTTCCAAGAAAGACATTCAAAGTATCTGGACGACGTCCATGAGAACCTTCCAATGGGATGCAAACCGTTTTTCATTGGTCGTTGGGGAGAAGGAAAAATTGCTTTCCCCGCCGATGACATGAGTGAAAATTCATCTCAATCGCTGAGGCTGGGTCAATGTCGCCCAACACCGGAGGAGTCATATTTCGATCGTGGAAGGAGGTACATCTATCGAAACCGTCTCGTGCAGGAGTTTAATTGAGTTCTACTGTTACAGTTTAGTCGATATTTTTTTGAAAATATTGTCGTGCGTGCTTGTAAACGTAAAAATCATATTACCTGTTAAATGTCCAAGGACAATCGATATCATTACCTAGTATTGTCGAGCGTGCTTCATTTATAATCACCAGTTGTACTAAAAACTAAGAACGTTGATTTAGTTATTTTAATTTTTGTGCTGAAACCCGGAGTAACCGGATGTGAAGGAATTTAGAAACGATTATATTGTAAAGCTTGTACACCAGTGTCAATAAAATCAGTGAATTCAATAAAAATAACATTCTACACCCGAACAATTATACTTGTGTTTCGTTTTCTTATTCGTTTGTTTTCTCTCGGTGGTCGATCACTTTCGTCAGCCTTTACGTAGGTGGAGTTTATATTGAATCCGCGTCCGTGTTGACGCCCGAGTATAAATCCCCGCAGACCCATATTCAACAATCGGTCGTCACTCTTCCCTCAGGTCTGAGGAAGCACGGTGGCGACCGCAACGGGTCCCCTCAGGAGCGGTCTAAAGAGATCCCTCATCCTTTTCAGGACAAGGAGACACGCTCCCTGAGAGAAGGACCACCTCGAGGAGATCGGATCGAATGGTCGAACGTGGAAGGAGAGCGCACGGGACAGGGAACAATGGCGGAGTCGAGTCGGTGAGGTCATGAACTTTCGGGTTCCTACAGTCTAATAAATGGTAATAGTAGTATTTTTTCCAGGCAAATCCAAGGAAAACCGGAATCAATTTTTTTTTCACTATTTCTCGCATTTTTTTTATTAAAAATTTAGTATTTCTTTTATGTATTACAGTGCACCAAATCTATTAGTATATTTTTAATTCTTATTTTTCCGCAAATACATTTTTTCTTAGCGATTAATGTCGAAGAACAAGCTTGTTTCTATTAATTTTTTCCACCACTGTATTTAGCATATGACCTCTGGAGAATCATATCATATCCAACTGAATATATGATTTACAAGCCAGCAGCACACTAGGTTTAGGAATCAAATGGTGTTGCATAATAAACCCCACAGTTAAACTTTGGAGGAATGTTATTGGAGTAAAAAATTATTAGATGGTTTATTCTCTGTACAAAATAAATGTTCTGATACCAAGTATCGGGATTTCCAATAGGGACTTGACAACTTTGAGTTTAATTTGTGAACGCACCCTTTCACTAATTATCGAACTGTCACTGTCAATTTACTCAACATTTTCATCATGGTTAAGTACACGAACGAACAACTTTCGCAAATTATAAAAATTTACTACCGAAAAAAAGTTGTCAAGTCCCTATTGGAAAACCCTAGGGTTATACAATAGGGACTTGACAACTTTGAATTTAATTTGTGAATGCACCCTTTCACTAATCATCGAACTGTCACTGTCAATTTGTTCAGTAAACTCAACATGTTCATCATGGTTAAGTACACGGACGAACAACATCTGCAAATTATAAAAATTTACTACCGAAAAAAAATTGTCAAGTCCCAATTGTAAAACCCTATATATTTTGGCGCAAGGCTAATAACCTGACCCGGAATAACAAATTTTCTATCCAAAAAAATTGTCAAGTCCCTATTGGAGAACCCCATAAACTCGTATTTGCTATTGCAGCACACCGCATTATTACTGATGAAAAATAACGACGAAAAGTCGTTAAGATCGTCTCAGATGGCTTTCTCGTAGAGTTATAAAATTCTTTTGGAAAACTTTTATTAACACGATTGTTCGTTAATGGAAATATACCTAATACAATGTGGTGGTCTGGCTAACCCAAACGAATTTAAGTACTTTAAACTTCTGCGAAACACATGGGCCTTGCTCTACTGAAAATAAATGGATCTTTTCAAAATTCTTCAATTAAAAAACGAGAACTTTGATTAAATATGATTTTTAGTAATTGACTTTGATTATACCTTACAGTAACGCATTTAATGCATTCAAAATTCTCCACAAACACTAAAACTTAGTAAACATGTATACTCAAGTATTACCTGATTACATGATAAACTGTAAAATGTATTCCACAATTTCAGTTCTAAATTTTTTATTTTTCCTCCCATGAACAGTTGATATACTTTCAGGGCATGACATCATGAGTACAGATGCTTGAATAATCTTAATAACCTCATGTCTCACAGATGTAGTACATATTTCACAATTTACCGCAGCATCGAACGGCTGTCCCCATCTTGTACGTATATACTACACCACATCCAGACCGTTCTTATTCGCATTTACTAAATGAGCATCTACATAAAGCAGCTTAACGTTACAAGGAATTGCTAAGAAAATCTCGTTTACTGTGCACACCGGCCATTAAAAGTTCATAAAAGTTAATTTTTATTTGTTCTTTTCCTTTGAACTATGCCATCATTTTACTACCAAAACTTAAGTAACTACACAAGATAGCCGGAGCTCTGCAGTTCGCCTGAACGAGTGCGTCAATGACTTCCCTAGAGAAATCTAGAACAATTTCCTTTTGCTCATGATCCATCGCGGACTTGTAGTAATTTTCACCATCAAACTTCCTCTTCTACTCTATTTCTTTATTAACAATTAGGGTCGAATAATGAGTCACTGGTGCATCGGGCCGAAATGGGTTAGTATTGTATATTCTCATTTGACTAGCTAATTATTAGCACCTAATTATTAAGATGATGCTAAAGATTCGTTCAGCCTAAGCAAGTGAATATTAAAAAAAAAAAACGATAGTATGAATAAATAAAAAAGCAACACCCTATAGTGCGACGCATGTCTTCCGTGCGCCACTTACAGTGCTTTGGAAGATTTCGTTGCATTGCGCTACTTACCGAATAAAAATTGTTCTATTTCGCCGCGATGATTATTCAAATCCATTTTGGGTATTTCTTTAGTTTCTGCCTTTATGGAGTCCCAATAGCAATATAGACTATTAATCCCTATCATAGGGTGAGCGGTAATATACCACACACCCGAGCACAACTCTAAATCCGATGCACAGCAGACTTAATTCATTTCACTTATCACGCACTAAACGCTCTCCCACTGAGGCGTGAACATCACTTCCCATAGATTCGTTTTTATCACATAAATGTGATGACTGGAAACATGACACAAGCGCAACCGACCGAAAGTCCAGAGGAAATTTACTTAATTCCCTTTGGAATGAACTGTGGACTCTTTGTTCCGAGAAAAGAAATTATTTGTTTTTGTTTTTAATTCAACACAGGAGGAAACGGCCGAGATAAATTACATTTACAATAAGAGACAAAAATAAACAAGAATTTAAACAGCGTCTAGTTACATTCTCGATAATCAATAAAATATTGACCGGACAACCGATGGGAAATTATATCATTCATATTTCCAGTAGCAGTCCAATGGAAACATTTTTATTATTCAACTTGAAAACTGAAGTAGCTTGATAATTTTGTATTAATTAAACAAAAAAAAAACATCTGAATCGAATTAACACAAAATCCGCAGTTGATTATAGACAAAAGGAACAAAACGACAACACAAAACAATCAAGACAATTGCTCTATGACAGGCTTCGGGTGCAACTAAGCTCTCAGTGGTGGTCATTGACTATAAAACCAACAACAAAAGCAACAGGCCCAATAATCAGAAAATATTAATTCCGAGCGACAAGAACCGAACACACACATTAGTTACTTCGCCAACGGTAGTCGAATACTACTGGTGGGCAGACAATTGACTCCACACATCTCGCACCGTACTTGAACTTTAAGGCAGCATAGCTCCAGCTGCAAAGAGACGGTTACATAGATACTGCAAGCCATGGATACGCATAAAGCGAACAGGAAAAACAACAACAAATAGGCGAAGGAACCATTGAATTCGAATGAAGAGAATACAAGTGCGAAGCGGATGACAAAGCAAAGAACTTGAGAAACAACCAGACAAAGCAGGAGGAAGATTGACTGGAAGCGAGACTTTTTTGAAGACCACGCCATCGAGCCGAGTCTTTCACTACACAAAAGAAGAGCAGCACAAAAAGCCAAGGAAACGGATACACCGCAGCTCCAACCGCATACCATCGCAAACTAAAATATAGGAACCGATTTACTGCCACCCGCAATGTGCGCGAATGGATGCAACTGAAAATGGACGAATCGTTCTGAATGAGATTGTTCGGGGAATCTGTGCACGTTTCTCGGTTCGTTATATGGTTGTGTGTATATTGATAAATTGATAGCTCAGAATTTGCAATTATTACTATTTGTTAGTTTTCTTTTTGTAGAACCTCGTCGATGGATAGACAACTGTCATGAGTTACCCACAGGGTATTCCTATTTACACTTTCGGATTTGATGACCCTACAAGTCCGTTGCGCTCGTTGGTAATTGATTCCAATGTTTGTTGCTGTAGTTAGTGATGTTAATGCCAGATGCTCGTGTTTATTACATGTTACAGTTTTACAGAGCAATTCCGTAAACAGAAATTACAACACAATTTTAAGTTATTTGGAAGTATAAAAAGGGAATACTGTGATCTGAAATCAATGGCAAAGTACTGGATAGTTCTGGTTCTAATCATCATCATCATCATCGGCACTACAATCGGGAGCCGGTCTTGGCCTTATTTAGCAAGTCCTGAGGCTTGTTAAATTTTTCATAATGATTTGTTTTTTCCGGGCAAGGGCATTAGTCTTGCGCCAGAGGCTCCCTGACGGGGAATCGAACCCCGTCTCCCGCGTGACAGGCGGGTATACTAACCACTATACTATCGAGGAGCCTCTGGTTCTAATAATCAACATAATTGAAGGTAGTAGGTGAATCTCGACAGAATTATCGCCAAGGATGATGGAGGCGCAACCAATTTCGGTAATATTAAACCACTGGCTAGGTTCGTACGAGTTTGAGTACCACGTGGTCACTGGTCACTCGGACTCCAAACGTCCGACGAGAGGAAAGACTACTTTCTGCTGAGTTGTGGCGGCTCCACCAAACTTACTTACTTGAAGAACCCCCATAACTTCGACCCAACCTTATTAGTTTCGCTAATGCAATCGCATTAGCACCTTAAATGCTTTACGCATCTAGGTTATCTAAGGTATAATTTAAAAGTTACTGTAAAAGAATTCTTACCTTTCATACATCTCTTCGCATACAAATTCCCTACAAGAATTATTTCCATTATACGGGAGCATAAAACCAAAACCTATTCGGTACCTTCGGTTGCCAGGCAAATTCCAACCTTCCCACACCTGCACCGCAATCTCCCCACAGCAAAAACATTTCCTCCCCAAGGATAATTAATACTTTCAATTTTATCTGGAAATTCCTGTAAAGAATTTTTCCTACAAGGGCGTTCATACATGTATCAATGCATCTCTGCATTAGCGACCAAGAACCGAATTCTCAATTAGTGTATATATTCACACTAGATTTCGATACTGGCGTCGCCATAGATGCCATGCACAATTGACACAGATGGTATACACGACCGTCATTGTGTAACCATCCAAATTATTTTCCAAAGACTTGCAACTACTGATTCAGCTGCAAGCACTTCTCTCGGAAATACTTCTTTGTTTGAATCCACAAGGAATCACCAACGTCGCGCTTAGCCGCCGGATTGGATTCAATAGCATAAACATATGCAAACAAAAGAAGCCGATTCTTCCAGTCGGCAGAGATACGATATACGATCTCCATTGTATAAAGTATCGCAATCCCTTTTAGTATCTAATGAGTGGCTGCTATTTACTCAGCTGACCCTCATTACCGAACGATGCCTTAGGTCTCTTCTTCCTTTGTTCTGCATCCCTTGTCTAGGTTTCGTTTCTCTTTGACCTGCGAGCGTTAGTAAACAATCCGATCTCAATGATCGACTTCACGCACACCACTGCAGGATCTCGCCAGTGAGATCTTCTTTCCTGGTTTTTACCACGAGAGGAACACTTTCTCCCTCGGAGAAACTCACCCCATTAGCGAGTCGGCTTTGCACGAGCCGTTTATCGCCGAGTCCTTTTCTATCACCAGACAGAGCGGGTCGGGTCTCCACTACGCTACCGTAGCGCTGCGGGACGTATAAATACGATGGGCCGCCTTTTAACCATCGAGGGGTGCGATAGGAGCTCGCACCCCTGTGAGTCGTGAGTGTGCAAAATGGCAAGCGCCAATATCCGCCGTCCTGCCTGTTGAATGTGACATTCAGATCGCATACAGTTAAACGATTTAAATCGCATAAAGTAAAACAACTCGCAATTATGAGCAAAGTGTTATTTGATGTGTAGTCTGATAAAGTGTAATGTCTACATTAGCGAGGACATTAATTGTGTTTATCTTTAAAGTTGTTTGTATTGCGCCAGCCATTAAGGGAAAAAATAAAGTGATGATCTAATTAATAACTTAAATCAGTGCGTTTGACTTTCTTTCCCGGTATACGGCTTGCTCTGCGGTTTGGAACTTTTACTCACCAGGTGAACTATCTTTCAGCGGAACTTTGTCTTGGTTAAGCTGGTGGAAGGAAGTGAACCTAGTGCCCGTGTCTTGGCACAATACTTCCTTCCCCACAGAGTTATTTTCAAATATTGGCAGCATGACGAAACTTCTATTTACACAAAAAAATCAAAAACAAAGTGTTTGACAACTAGGCTAATCACCTCTGTTAAAATACATGAACGTCTCATGTAGAGGGAAGGAGAAAGAACTGTGGGGGTACGTAGTCGGTGCGCTAGCATGGCGCTGGGTTCTACTACGACCCTGTGGGGGTTCTTTTAACCTTACCTGAAGAACCTGTAACGGTTCTACGAACCATACAACTCCTTACAGATTGAATTATCCTTCCCGCCAAGGAACTCTGCTCACCTTTCGCAGCACACGTGCCCACAGACCCAATAGTCATTACCATACATGTAACAAAGGTTATATGAAATTGCAACAACGTTGAACCCGATATCAAAAACCAAGGAACTTATCGTTCAAAAGAGTCCAATATCGAGTTCAACGCATCCATACATGGTACTCTACCCCAATTCAAAAGGGCAGCTAAAGCATCGCATCTAAGCAATGCGTCAAATGCAGCAAGCATCGCATACGGGTCACCAATCTCCCATCCTAAACATCAACGCGATGTTTCCAAAGAAATACTGTGGCGATTCCGCCAGATCCCACGGCTCGCCTTCCTGAAAAAACCCCCATAACCATAACCCGGGTCTGCACCAGCTTTCGCTAATGCAATTCGCATTAGCATCTTAGATGCTTCACGCATCAAACAGACCCAATTATTTTAACCCTAAAATCCCTATAAAGAAAACTTACCTTCATGCATCCCTTCGCATACAATTTTTCATAAGATTTCTTTGTTTGCTTATTTGGTATTCTGAACCAATTCGGTACCAGACAAATACCATAAATATCGCGCCGTCTATTTTTCCAGCCGCGTCATATACCATTCATATACATTGCCTGGCAACCTTTTTTGTTTGTCTTACCAACAAACAACCCAAGCAGCTGCATATAATTAGCGCAATAGACGCTGAAACCAAATTCTCCAGCATTTCCTAATGCAAATATGAACCCGGTTTCTATTGCAGCCAGAGATGCCATAAACATTCAATTTGCTTTTAGCACCTTTTTCTCCTAACGTCGAAAATAGCGACGAGGCATCGTATAAACATGACCTTCATTAAAGAGCGAACCATTTGGTCGCCTTTCATTTGTCTTTGCCGCCTCCCTGTTTCGCTGTTCCACTGCACGTGTGAATAGTGATCTCAACGATCCCACACATACCACCATGAACTGTATTACAAGGTCTGGTTTCCTATACCACCAAGAGAGACTTTACGTTTTCCTGGTGGTAGGTAAAAAACGATATCCTTATTAGAGAGGATATCGTTTGAGTCCAATTACATCCGCCGACAACCACGGTGGTGCTATCTCCTGCTCCCCGTGACGACGCGGGGACGCATATATCCGAAGTCGAGTCGGGAAAGCGCGCTTTAATTTAAGTGAATTTTTATTCATGTTTTGCATTTAATCAACCACGAAGTAACTATCGGTTAACTTCAACAAACCTTTTAATTAACAAGTAACAAAAACAAATGACTTTTAATTCATGTTTTGCATTTAATCAACCTTAAAGTAATTATCCATTATCTGCAATAAACTTTTTAATTAATAAACCATAGACAGTGCGTTTTATTTTTTTACTCTCCTGTGCTGCAGTTTCCGGGATGTTTTCGTTCATCCTTCCGCGTTTGTGAACAGTGTCCTTTCAGTGTTTGGCGGAACATTTTTGTAACCTTAGTGACAATTGGATGGAGGAGGAAGTGAACCGTGTGCCCGTGTCAGGTACAATACTTCCTCCCCACAGTGGTGACTCCGAGTTGGAACAATCGCGCCTTCCGGAAAATAAACAGTCGACGAAAACAGTGCGCGTTTTTTTGTGAAGCACGAACTTGCGTTTCTTGATGTTTTTCATTCTAGTGACAACCGAGAGCAATTGTGGCGGCAGTTGCCGAAAAATAATCAATGGGCAAAACATCGCCCCAACGCCAGCCTTCCTTCCAGCACCGGCAACCAACACGCACCAGCACCAGACTAGCAGCAACACCAAACAGCCAAGGCTTTACCAACATCACCTGGCCGGGAGCAGCACTCGCCTCAACAGCAACGGCCAGGATTTGGTAAGTTCCATTTTCTCTATTCTTCGTTTTTCTGAACAGGGAAAATCTTCCCAAGCGAATGTATATTTTAACAAAGCCATTGAATTAGCACCGGACCACGAACAGGCTCTTTTGAATTCAGCGATCCTCTTGCAAGAACTTGGAGGTGACGAGTTACGCAAGGTCTCATGGGAGCGGCTATTCACAATACTGAAAAAAGATCAAAATAATGAACGAGTCTATTTCAATCTGGGAATGCTAGCAATGGACGAACATAATTTTGAAGAAGCGGAAAACAATTTCAAACGTGCTATTCACATTAAAACTGATTTCCGCAGTGCCTTGTTTAACTTAGCTCTATTGTTGGCAGACGCTAATCGCCCTCTGGACGCAGTTCCATTTCTAAATCAATTAATTCGTTATCATCCGGATCACCTAAAAGGCCTTATACTCCTTGGAGATATCTACATCAACTATATGAAAGATCTTGATGCGGCTGAGGTATGTTATCGAAGTATCATTAAATACGAACCACATACCATTCAGGGACTTCATAATTTGTGTGTGGTTTTCGTTGAACGCAAGAAGCTTGTCAAAGCACGAACCTGCCTCCAGTACGCCCATCAATTGGCTCCGAACGAGGAGTACATTTTAAAACATCTAAAAATCGTTCAGAATCGCCTCGAAAAGATTTATAAGCCACCTGATGAATCTCCAGAAAAGCAAATTGCTTTATCTGATTACGATCCAAATGAATTCAGTATGGACAGGATACAGAACACGAATACCTCCGGGACACCAGCAGCTACAGCAACGAACCGTTCCATAACCCCAAACCCTATAACGCCCTTATAGCATAATATTATTTACAAGCACAGGGAATATTAACAAATTATTGGTTTTAAATTATAATAAGTTTTATACTGCGAAATAGTTAAGCCTGAACCGTAACAGGATAATAGAATGTATTGTATTTTATATCTATCCATTGTACTTAATTCAATCGATTCGTTAGTCAAAATTTTATTAGAAAAACAGAAGTTGAATATGAAAACCAAAATAAAAAAAGTTTGTAGGAAAATGTTTTCAGGGTTTTACTGTTTTTATCGTTGTTAGTGATTCTTATTTAGACGGGAGGATATTGATATTTTATAAAAAAGTTGTATCTTTGTTATTTAATTAAAAATGAAAACTTATTGGCAGGAATAAAGTTGTAGTTATATACCGCTAGCTGGTGTTTCTAAACACCTCATGATATACATGTGAACAACTCGACTGGCTGCGATTATCCTTAACAGACACCGCTTAAAACCCTTTACAGTTTTATGTATGATGTAGTAATATTAAATTCCTTAAAACCTTTTTAATTTTTTTTTCTCCTTTCCTTTTTGTATTGTCTTCATGTAAGCTCCTTCTGAGCGAAACTTAAAATTTGTTTCCTAAAAAACATTTGTGTGCATTGACATTTGTTATTCAAAAATTAATTACCGATTTGAAGTGCAAATTACCACACACAGTCCTAATTAAGCGATTTTCATGGTAAAGGTAGACAACTGGTTCGAAACAGTTGTCCTGCCAGTCTAGGAAAGTCGTTTAATAAGCTTGACTGTTAAAGGCTATAAAGGATATCGATATTTATATGAACGAACGTATGTCCGGAAATATGTTCATTTGTACGAATGCGTTTCTTTTATTTTCTTTTTAAAAATAACAAACAATCGAACAAGAACCCAACATAAAGCTGCTTATCCACATTTCCCATCGAAAATTACGCTTAAGCTGTTATTGACCTTCTTTTTTTATACACAACTATCAGTATTCATGCCTCTTAATTGGTAAATTACGCGTTGCCATGAGTCGTCAGTGCATGGCATCGTTTTAAAGTCCCTTAATTTTTTTTCTTTTTACATACATATTAATAAATAAAACGACAGTAAACAATTTAAATTAACTTAAAGGCAACCAACAACAAAAATAAGTTAAACAACTACCTAAAAGTAAAGAATAAGAAATATCATGTGAACTTATTTTTTTTAAGGTTATTTCATGTATTCTCACAAATCCATCCGTTACGTAAAGGCAATAAATCTGATTAACCAAGGAAATGCCCAATTATTAAGAAACACAGAAAAATAAAAATGAATAGTTGTAAACTCCTTCAGAGTCGCGTTGAATTTACCTTATAGCAATAAAATAGCCAGGATAAATTCCTAATTTTACATGGGCATTGTCATTCGTTTACATTTTTTGTAACCCGAGACTTACCTCATTTATCTTTTCATTTTTCTGTTAAATACGAAATATGTACACGGCCATTTACAAAAACAAATGAAGCGAGATTGTTTCTATTCGAAAGCACATATAAAGATTTTCATAAGAAAATAATACAAATTGCAAAATCTTTACTCACTTTCTATATTTGTACAATATGGTTATTGTTATGGATTGTTAAGTGAAAATTATTGTATTGTAATAACATCCAAACAAACACATACTTGATAAAGTTTTGTAAATTTGACAAACTTATACAGTATAATCTTAAAAGCAAATGGTTAAAAATCAGCTAACCATGTTATTGCAATGTCAAACTAACAATCACGGGATGTATATTTTACCACAGTTTGGGTTAGCAAATTAAAACCGTATGCAAATTGAATCGTTACACACACTATTAATCACCAGCCCAATGCAAAAACCGTATTAATTTTGTTAGAAGCTAGAACCATGGCAAAATTAAAATAAGAAATACCCTTTTGATAATTTTTTTTTTTTTTTTCTTTTTAAAAATAACAAACATTGTAAACCCCTTCTGGGTACAGTTCACCACTGCAAGAATTCTTCTTCGTAAAAAATCATAGTACACGTACATATTGATTATATACATCTATATGTCCTTAAGTGTCCAAAACTCATTACATACTCATGAAAAACCATCCATTGTTGCCTGCAGTAGTGCTGATTAACCATGGCTAATTTTAAAAAAAAACGATATCATTGTTTCTTGTTTTTTTTTTCTAATTATGTTATATCAACAAAGAATTTGTAAAAAGAGTAAAATGATATATTAATCCTAGAAAAGAGACATACTAAATATATTAAAAATACGTAACACAAATTACACAGACCGACAAGTCACACTGATTAAACACGCACAACCTTTTCGCTAGTATACACGACTCCTCCCGACTCTCTTCCACTCCACCCAACTTCATTGCGACTCCTTTTAACTCCACTCGACCACCTTCAACTCCATTTCACTTTTTTTTCGACTTTGCTCGACTTTTTTTTCGTCGTCTCTCGACTTCATTCATTCTTTCGACAACACTCACCATTTTGACTTCACTCGACACCTCCTATTCGACGTCATCAAACTCCTTCGACTCATTGTCAACGTCCTTCGGCTTCACGCCACCTCACACCCGACTTCTTTTCACCCTTATCAACTTCGCTCGGGTTTATTCAATCCCGACGCCTTCTCAACATATTGGTGCACATGCGCCAAGCGCAGTCTTCATGCAACTTCGCTCGCCTCTATGCGACCCTGTCCGCCTACTCTCGTCTATATACATTTTTGCAAACCGGCCCCTTAGCTAACAACAGCTACTACGCGTAGCATATAATCAATAGGACGCCCGGTTTTGCCTCGCGTGAAACACCTCACCCTTTTCTGTCTCTTTTCTGAAGGTCGGCGCTCACGCTCACCAACCATAGCCTTCACGCACCCCCATGCATCCCTTCTCGACTTTCCTTGACCGCTAACAACTTGTTATGCCCCTGTTCAAATATTGGCGCCCATACACGCCAAAGACAGTTATCACGCGAAACCGTTCACCATGCTCGACCTTCTACCCGATTTCAGCAAGCCAGCTTCCCTCGTTACCACAGCTACTACGCGTAGCACCCATCAGGGCACCTGGTTTTGCCCCCTTTTTTAAATTTCAGGACATTCGTCCTTAGATCTCCTACGTCTCTCAAATGTCTCAGCAACACCGGTCCACAAATCAAACCGATACCACCGGACTGAGACATTATACCTGGTTCCCCAATCCTTTAGCCACCATGGCTCCCCTTTAGCGGCAACTAAAGGCTATACACGCCCCTCTACGCCGCCTCAAATACCTAGGTGCATAATACTTCGGAGAGTGCAGCAGTTACTCTAGGCCGCCTTGTGGTTAGACACAACCAACCATACCCCAGGAGCCCCGTAATCTAAGTCGCCCAACTTAAACGAGCGCAATTGGCCGGCCCTCCCAACAAAGCGCCGCTTGGTCGAGGTCGCGGTCGCCGTTTATCAAGCTCCAGGGTCGACACCGGAGCCGATATATCGGACCTCCCTCGATCGGTAAGCCGCGCAACTGGAGCGCCCGCCCCCTTTTTACCAGTCACAGCGGCAAACAATTTGCCATACAAACGTATGGACAAAAGACACCCGCTCTGGACTTGGTCCCTTTCCATTCCGCACACGGCAACCCGTCACTGCGGATGGGAATTACCCTGGGATAAGTTCCCCTCCTTCTCGCACACACTATTTCGTCACTGCGGATGTGAGCGGATTTCCGATAGGTTCCGACCTATTCGGGCGATAAGCCTGTTGGTCCACGAGACCCATAACAGGCCGATGGACCACGCCGCACACATTTGCCCTTGATGGCATCAAGCGGTAACAACTGTGTCCATCTTATCGATAAAGGCCCAAACAATAACCAGGAACTGGTCACAACGATAGTCCTGTAACATTACCACAGCGCATTCCGAAGCAACCTCCCTATCATCACAGCACCCACCATCGAGCATTCCCTCGCCCCTACCTTTTTTTTCGTGACTACGTCACTGGGAGGGGAGTACTGTGGCGATTCCGCCAGATCCCACGGCTCGCCTTCCTGAAAAAACCCCCATAACCATAACCCGGGTCTGCACCAGCTTTCGCTAATGCAATTCGCATTAGCATCTTAGATGCTTCACGCATCAAACAGACCCAATTATTTTAACCCTAAAATCCCTATAAAGAAAACTTACCTTCATGCATCCCTTCGCATACAATTTTTCATAAGATTTCTTTGTTTGCTTATTTGGTATTCTGAACCAATTCGGTACCAGACAAATACCATAAATATCGCGCCGTCTATTTTTCCAGCCGCGTCATATACCATTCATATACATTGCCTGGCAACCTTTTTTGTTTGTCTTACCAACAAACAACCCAAGCAGCTGCATATAATTAGCGCAATAGACGCTGAAACCAAATTCTCCAGCATTTCCTAATGCAAATATGAACCCGGTTTCTATTGCAGCCAGAGATGCCATAAACATTCAATTTGCTTTTAGCACCTTTTTCTCCTAACGTCGAAAATAGCGACGAGGCATCGTATAAACATGACCTTCATTAAAGAGCGAACCATTTGGTCGCCTTTCCTTTTGTCTTTGCCGCCTCCCTGTTTCGCTGTTCCACTGCACGTGTGAATAGTGATCTCAACGATCCCACACATACCACCATGAACTGTATTACAAGGTCTGGTTTCCTATACCACCAAGAGAGACTTTACGTTTTCCTGGTGGTAGGTAAAAAACGATATCCTTATTAGAGAGGATATCGTTTGAGTCCAATTACATCCGCCGACAACCACGGTGGTGCTATCTCCTGCTCCCCGTGACGACGCGGGGACGCATATATCCGAAGTCGAGTCGGGAAAGCGCGCTTTAATTTAAGTGAATTTTTATTCATGTTTTGCATTTAATCAACCACGAAGTAACTATCGGTTAACTTCAACAAACCTTTTAATTAACAAGTAACAAAAACAAATGACTTTTAATTCATGTTTTGCATTTAATCAACCTTAAAGTAATTATCCATTATCTGCAATAAACTTTTTAATTAATAAACCATAGACAGTGCGTTTTATTTTTTTACTCTCCTGTGCTGCAGTTTCCGGGATGTTTTCGTTCATCCTTCCGCGTTTGTGAACAGTGTCCTTTCAGTGTTTGGCGGAACATTTTTGTAACCTTAGTGACAATTGGATGGAGGAGGAAGTGAACCGTGTGCCCGTGTCAGGTACAACACCTCCTCACCACAATACCATTGTTGGTAAATAAACCGAACAACGGATGCATACGCTGGTAGCTAAATGCAATTAGCACCTAAATCCTTGGCATGACCTAATGCAAAGGCACACTTATGCAAACAAGACATATCGCTTAGCTGCCGTCCAATACCCATGCAAACATAAACATGTTAACGTAGATTGCTCGCTAGATGTTTATGATTCGAAAAGCCTAACAAAGGAACGATACCAATCCCACGGTTCCTTTTTATTACCCATTGGAAAC
The DNA here is from genome assembly GCA_963931805.1 of Microdon myrmicae. Lineage (NCBI taxonomy): Eukaryota > Metazoa > Arthropoda > Insecta > Diptera > Syrphidae > Microdon > Microdon myrmicae. The sequence goes on along the minus strand of OZ007496.1, from coordinate 166,103,673 downwards.
ACACAAAAGCATTATTAGTTTAAGCCAGATGGATAACCTAAACATATCCCACAGTCCGTGCACCCATCCGAAGTGCATGTGATCTTTGCCCGCATGCCAGATGTGTAGTGCAAATATACTACGGAAAGATCGGAGAATAAGCGGCGGCATCCGATCCTGAAACAAAAGAAACATGATTCCGACCACCAGCAACGAATGGTGATAGTGATGATTATTAGGTAAGATTTATTCTTTCCAGATCCTATGGGAAATTCTCCTTTTGAGATGCAAAGGGAAATTTTATGCTGTTAACAGATACGATGGAAAAGTCTGTTAGCAGATTGGATGGGGAAATTTTCCTTTGCAGATACGGGTTGAGTAATCCGAATGGGATATTTTTAGGATGGAGACAATTAGTGTATACCGAAGAGTCGCACACGATAGTCGAACGATTGAGTGCCAACGAAGCTAGTCGCACTGCGAGGATCTCTAACGAAGAGATTCTAATAAAGATAATCGAATCGGGTCGTGAATGAAATTAATTGAGAAGGTCGACTCGTACGTGTGTTGAAATTTAAAACGAGTAACTTGTGTTCAGTAGTGTGTCTTAATCGTGCTAAAACATTAACGGAGTAGCTTGCGCTTTCTTTCGGTGTGGTAACTACAATATTAACAATAAGACAGTTCCTTAACATTGTGGAGTTAGATTTCGTGAAACTAGATCTAAATTATACTCTAGACGATAAGTATAAAAACAAGGCAGACGAAATAATAAAAGTAAAAATACAAATAAACAAACAATTTCTCGTGTTTCATTGTGCTGTTCGCTTCGTATTGTTCTGTGCGGTAGCACAACGGCGGAACGCTGAACTTTCAACCGAAGGACAACAAACATTCGCCAAAGCATCAACCTACGATACCACAAATACTTCCGCCAAAACCCCCAAAATTGCAACCCAACTTCCATTGTTTTTCGCTAATGCAATTGCATTAGCACCTGAAAACATTTCCTTTTCCAAGGACATTTGGAATTCGAATTTTTCAACAGGCATCGCGTGCGCAAACAAAAGAATTCGGTTTTTCTTCAGGCATTCTAGCGATATGGTATACAATCCAAATTGTATCAAGTATCCCCAATGCATCACCACACCTAATGAGTTGCAGCTTATTTCCTTAGCCGAACTCACATCTCATAAATGCCTTTATCCCTTTCAAGGTTTCTGAATTCGTTTCCCATTGACCTTCTCGCACGAGTAAATAACACAGATCTACACGATCGCACACATACATCGGGATTTAGCCAGCAAGACCCTCTTACTGGTTACCCCATTTCGAGAAATATTCTCTCTCTTCTCTTTGGCGCTGACAAACTCTCCACCGAATTGAGGGTGAATCAAGTGTCAGATTCAAAACCTGAGCGAGTCGTTTCACATCACCCGACCGAGCCGGTCGGTTTTCCACCACCGCTACCCGTAGCGCTGCGGGCACGCGTACATACCAATTCAAGAGACGTAGTCGGTTGGCGTTTCATAGTATAACTTTTAATTATAATTTGTGCAAACGTCCTGAATAAATAATCATAAGAAAACAAAAGTTCATTATGGTTGTTTAGAATTCAATTTCGTGTGTACATTCTTTTTATATCGTTAGATTTGTCTTACCACCAGCATCCAGTTAAAACCATGATTCAAATAAAAGAACTTGGAACTACCAAAACAATCGGTGTTTTATTTTACTTTTTGTTTCCTGGTGATTGTTGCAGCAGGATTAAGTTTGTTCGAACAGTGAAGAGTTGTGGGGACGGAGCCCCCCACAACCCCATTAAAAACGCTGAGTTCATCCGCGAGCAGTACGAAGGAGGAACAATGAAATACCATTGATCCTGCAGCAAGAGATGTTCGCCAAACACAAGAAGCAAAATTCAGCCACGAGCCGTGCACGAGAAAAGAAAGGAAAATGAAAAACTAGTATATTGTTGTTGTATTTTTATTTGTTTTTTTATTGTTGGCGGAATGCTTCATTATTATTGACACTAATGTTGTTTTGTGGTAGTTTGTTCTTATATTAAAACTTCACAGGTGAATTTTATTAATATTGGTTCTTACATTAAAACTTCGCAGGAGACTTCTATTAATATTTGTTTTTATATTAAAACTTGGTTAGTGCACTACAACGATTTGGACTCGGCAAAATACTTCGTTACTAAGTCATCATTATCATCATCATCGGCACTACAACCGGGAACCGATCTTGGCCTTATTTAGCAAGTCCTGAGGCTTGTTAAATTTTCTATAATGATTTGTTTTTTTTTCCGGGCAAGGTCATTAGTCTTGCGCCAGAAGTTACTAAGTCGCGGTGGTGAAAACGGTGACTCCGGGATGTACGCATCCCCGGCGCGCTACGGGGACCGGAAGAAGAACCGACCGGCTCAGCCGGTGGCTGGAAAACGACTCAACTGAGGGTTGGAATCCGACTCATGATTCAGCCCCCAGTTCGATGGTGAGTTTGCGGGAAATGAGGAAATTTCTCTCTATGGTGTGGTAGTAGTGAAATGAAATTTTCCCTCTCTTCCAGTGATGTGCGTGTGGTGATCTTAGCAATGTGCTAATGGATCACTGTTTACTCATGCAACAAGGTCATGAGAAACGAATTCTGAAACGTTGAAAGAACAAAGGGCATTGTGTATAATGAGGTTCATCTGAGTAAGCGATCTGTATCTCTTAAGGAAGCAAACTATCATTAATAATGTTAAACTACATAACGAATCAATGCAATAAATGCTAAACCAAAATAAAAATTGTAAACTATCACGAAGTCAAAATGCCACCGCCCTTTGCTTTTTACTCATTCTAGAAAATTAACCTCTTCCAGATTAATTTTCTTGTCTAAAGGGGGGAGGAATGTAGTGATCCTAAATCACTACTCCCATCCAAATCCCCAATAATACCTATAATCCCAATGCTAATTTCCATATTGAATCATAAGAGCGACAAGTTAAACCAAAAGTTAATATGTCGCACATTGATTCAATTTCCGAATACCTTACCATTACTCATAATTCCAATCCAATCGAATCATATGCGCGATAGATTTAAACCACAAGTTAATTTGTCGCGCATTGATTCAATTTCCAAGTACCCTACAGCCCAATCCAATTGAATCATATGCACGATAAATTTAAACGAAAGTCCATTTATCGTGCATTGATTCAATTCCCTATAACCATTGAAATTATGAAATGCCTAACTCTAAATGCATTTTATGATTTCTCCTTCCGGGAATTGATTCAAATAAATTCCTACCAACTTCCCGGAAACCTATTCCAAGTGAAGCACGCAAAATCTAGTTTCTTGGATTTTTAAATAAAATTATTAACAAATCTCTGCTGCCACAGAGTATAAAAGGGGAGTACATTTTGGATTCGTGATCAGTTGTAGTATCATCTACCAGTTCGTTCGAAACAGAACCTTCCAAGTTAGAGTGAATTCCCGAACAGTTTTACGCCGCTGCGGGCGTACCACAGGGCGCCATTCTAGGCCCCATCTTATTCAATATTTACACCTCCGATATTCCCCACCCTGTGGACGGGAGAGTAAACCAGATATGTTACGCGGATGACGTCGTGGTGTACACGTCAACCAAAGCCCCTAATCTCGCAACATATCGACTCAACCGTCACTTGGACGAACTGTATCAGTATTACAGTCGATGGAAAATTCGACTTAACCCATCCAAAGCACTAGCCATAATTCTTAGTAGTAAACACTCCCAACCTACTTCTCGATATTCACAGAATATTCGAATAAAAATGGGAGATACTACGATTAGACCACAGGACAGGATGAAATATCTTGGGGCCACTTATACCCCAAAAATGAATTTCATCAAACATGTGACCCACATTCTCCAAAGGGGCCTCGGTCGGTCTAAGCAACTGCACAACATCTTGAAGTGGAGCAACAAAGTTGAAACCAAAGTTAAGCTTTTCTGCTATAAGCAGCTAATCCGATCTGGAATATCGTACGCCTTTCCCATATGGTCCTGCATATCTTCGGCTCAAATGGAAAGACTTCAGGTTTTCGAAAGGAAACTCCTCAGAAGATGCACCAATCATTCTAGAAGGCCTGACGGTCGTCATTACCCCAACTCTCACCTATACGAAGGCGCCTCCATTACCCCTATCGACGAGTACTTGCTTCAATTAGCATATAAGTACCTCGAAAACATTCAGAACAGCGAGAACCTACTTGTACGGGACTCTCGCGTTCTTGACCCTTCTCTCTCTCGATCTCTTCGGATCAAACCCCCACAATTTCTTCTTCAGTACAAAACTGAAGAAAGCACCCTTCCCAACAACATTCCCCTCTATAATAGAGGATTCCTGGATCCATCCCATAGGGTCTACTATTAACAAACCACACACACGAACGCACAGTACAAAGCGCCACAACACAAACATACACACCGACCAAAGCGCAGATTATCAGGCGCCAAAGACGTGATCTGCGTTTACTACCGCACCCAAGACCTACCGGTCTTGTATGATTTCTTTCCCACCATCCCTCTATACAAGTAGTTAGAGAACACCCGGACTAACACTGTCCACACTGTCTTTGGACCCCCCCCCCCCCCCACTTTTTTTTTCTTTTCTTTTCAGATATCGCGAGACCGAGCCCAACATCCTCACGGATGTGGGTGATTCTGGTTATCGCAAGATGACCAGAAGTCAGAGACAAGATGAAGGACACATCTGTCCTTGTCTCGCTAAAGTCGGCCCTCTCGCCACCCATTTTTTTTTGATTCGTGATCAGTCGGAATCCAGAAGCCTCAAGAACGGTCGAAAATTGTAAAATTAAATAAACTAAATAAAATAATTATATAAAAGGATAAAATATCTTTGATCTTGGACACTAACCAAAAGACCCCGTGTCTCAGCCAACCGAGGTAAGCAAAAAAATAATATATAATAAAATTATAACCCTACAGTGGTGTACTGACACGAGCATTAATAAGCGAGCATTAATAAATTTGAATTAAGTTATTTATGGTCATCCAACATCCATGACATGGATCTTGGTTAAGAAAACTGGGTCACATGTTTCCAATGGATACCAAGGTTTAGTTTGGATCATTTTCTACTGTAACTCGATGGGGAACGGAGGTAAAAGTACGTCTCTTCTCAAATGGCGCGCGTAGATCGAGGCCGTCATACAAATTCAAGTATGCGAAAATGGAAGAAAAAACCGGGAAACTGAAGACATCTGTGAGACAGATTATACAATAGCAACACTCAAGAAAATTATTATTATTTATTGGCCTGTAAGAACCCGGAAGTTCATGACCTCGCCGACTCGGTTTCGCCATCGTTCCCTGTCCTGGGCACTCTCCTTCCACGCTTGACCATTCGATCCGATCTCCTCTTGGTCAAACCTAACATTCTCCTCCCATCTCCGTCGCGGCCGTCCTACCGGTCTCTTTCCCGTTGGTCTACCGTCAAGAATTCTATGCACGGTCCTATCGTTCCCCATTCGCGCCACGTGTCCGGCCCATCTTAATCTTCGCGACTTGATTACTCTCACTATTGTAGGTTTGCGATATAGCTCTTCGAATTCGTGGTTATGGAGTCTCCTCCATTGTCCTGCCTCCTCGTCATATTTACCTCCAAAGATGCCCCTCAAAACTTTATTCTCGAATCCGCGGAATTTGTTTTCTTCCCGTTTTGTGAGAGCCCATGTTTCGCATCCATATAGAACAATCGGCATGATTATGGTTCTATAGACACGGATCTTTATGTTACGTGATAGCAGTCTGGATTTCAGCAGTTTACTGACTGCATGCCAACTCGCGTTGCCGGAATGCAGTCTCTTGTTAATTTCCTTCGACATTTCATTACTGGCCGTCAGTATCGTTCCCAGATATTTAAATTCTTCAACTTTTTCAAATATCTTACCTCTGATGTTTATATGTGGGCCCCTCGATAGTATAGTGGTTAGTATACCCGCCTGTCACCCGGGAGACCGGGGTTCGATTCTCCGTCGGGGAGCCCTTGGCGCAAGACTAATGACCTTGCCCAGACAAAATAAATCATTATAGTAAATTTAACAAGCCTCAGGACTTGCTAAATAAGGCCAAGACCGGCTCCCGGTTGTAGTGCCGATGATGATGATGATGATGATGATGTTTATATGTGTTATCTGAGGTCCACCTGCTCTCGCCGTAATCATGTATTTTGTTTTGTCTTCATTTATATCTAGGTCCACCTCTTCTGCCGCTTGCATGATGATTTCACAGTTTTTACTAACAGTTTCTAGATTATCGCCCAGAACGGCGATGTCATCCGCATATGCGAGCACTTGTGTGACCCCGTTCAGGGATGATCCGGCCATGTTGTCGTCTTGTACCTTTCTGATGACATACTCGAGCACAAGGTTAAAGAGACACGGTGATAGACCATCTCCCTGCTTTAGTCCTTCCCGGATTTCAAATGGCTCTGAGAGGTGGTTTTCTATTCTAACTCGTCCTTTGTTTTCGTTCATGCAAATTTGAATGAGCGCGGCATATTTTTTTGGGACTCCCAGCTCAACTAGAATATGGTAGAGTCTCTGCCTTGCGACTGAGTCGTAGGCTTTTTTGAAGTCAACGAACAGTTGGTGAACCGTCTCTCCGTATTCCCACTTCTTTTCCAGCAGTCAAGAAAAAGTGAATTAAAAACACTGTGCAGTTTCTTGTGATTTTGTAATATGTTAATTTGACAAAAGACTGCTGTTGGTTGCAGTGACACCGTTCCAGAATGTACCTTGAAAACGCTCTCCTGCACATTAAAGCTCAAGATTATTCACCTCGGATTGTCTCTTTAATACAATAGGTTCTTATATTTCCTCTTTTCAATTATATTTCTCTCCAGTTGTTGTAACAGAATTTGTAAAGAAAGATGTAAAGATATGATATAAATGAATGGCATTTATAGATAAAATGTTTATTTGAGGAAACATCACAAGTTTGTTGAACCAGACCAAATAAAATGAGAATATCCCATGCCCACAAAAGGGGGTTACAATTCCCAATTTGCTCATAAGAAACTCAAATTCAGACTTTAAGGCCATTTAACAGGATTCGCATGACATAATCAAAACAACGTCATAATCCCTTGTAAAGCCGAATGTACTCGTGGTTTATTTACAAGGATACCCATCAATCTGAGAATGCTCTTCATTTCACGTTGAAAGTCAACTTCCGGCGTCGAAATAAACATAGAGAGTCATTCCTTAGCCGAACCATACGAATGTGGAATGTTCTACCTGATCATGTGTTTCCTCGTCATTGTAATGTCCAGGCATTTAACACCAATGGGCATTGACATATCTTTTCCTTATCCACTTCCTCTCCTTCCGCTCGCACTGTGCTGGGTACTTCAAAATCCCCTATTGGCTGCACGTAGGTGTAAAAACAAAAGTATAAAAAAAACCTTGCGTTTCATCAACTTTGTTATAAAACAATGTTAATAGAAAAACTTTTCTATTATAATTTAAAATGGAAAAACTTGGTGATTATTGGCGAAAATAGTCGTCGAATTTCAGGCTTCACTTGCGAAGGCTGCATTTGCTGGTTCTCTTTCTGCTTTATTAAAATGAGTTTTGCCTTCTTGACATTACGACCTCGCTGTCGATCATCAGAAGCGCGAGTGTCTCGGATTTGATTGTAACTTTCCATCCTCGTTTTCTCCAAAGTGATGTATTGTCCTGAGAGAGTCCTGATCCACTGTTAACAGTGAGTCAGATCATTACCAATATACGACACCTAATAACGCCCGTTCTTCTTGTGTGCGAACTTTCGGATGCAATGACCGTCTCTTCGGTCAGACCTCACTAGTTTCGCTTGAAATCAACTTCGTTTAGGGCTGCATGTCGATCGATCAACCAACGTTGCTCAACCAATTGACATCACTTACGCCAAAGATATCTCGTTTTGTGGCTGGCCAGATCCTTAATCCAGAGCTAAATCAACCATTGTTGAATACCTATCTGTGCATGTTCGACGGATTGACTCCTTATCTACGCCAATGGTCAGACTCTACACCAGGTCAGGGGTAAGACTACTCGCCCCTATGATCATGACTGGATTCTCCCCGACGCTTACTCCTCTGGACGTTTTCGTATCCACTCCGTGTCGACCGCCGTATACAAATATCTCACCTGATTTAACTTGTTTTCAGAATCACCGTTAAGTCGTCTGCAGCCATCAAATAACCCGTTCCCGTTTAACAGCTTTGGTATAGGGATCTGTAGATTTTTTTTCTCTCTGTTGGCGGCAGTGATCTGGTTTTCTGGCAAACGTGCGTAAAATTTCGTTTCCTTTCGCGTATAGCATTGAAATGCATTATAATATATTTTTACTGTTTTTTTTATCAGTATCTTTAATTTCACGAGAATATTTTTACTTTATTAAAAGAGCGACAATTATGACACACAGTTATCAACCAACATCACACACAACCGCCTACAACACTTATGCTAGAGCAAGCAGTTGCATTACAAGTTAAAAAAGAATTTAAAATTCCTTGAAGATAAGGGTAGCAACAGAAGATGAATCTAGGTATTCATATAATTTAAACAGCCACACATTTCAGAAAATTCTATCGACAGGTTTTTCAGTATCATCAGTACCAACCCCATTTCCACTAAACTTGTATCAGTTGAATAGATTCATGTTAATGTTCAGTCAGAAGATTTACTAACGATCCACCACTTATGCCACAATCATTTCACAATTCAGATTCCTCAAGGCATGTCTTCATGCACTTCACCAAACACGTCCTGCTCCACCACATCCATTTATAGATGACAACAAAGTCTGTTTCAACACATAAACAGGTGCCACAACTTGAATCTTTCTTGCATAAACAACTTCCAAAAAAGACAAATGAATAATCAGCATTAGAAATACCCTTTTTGGACATAAAGCCACTGTTAGACAGCTACCGGCCTATTAGGGTTTTGATGATCCTGAAATCCATTAAGGCTGTTAATCGATTGTCTACTCTAGAAGTGCTTAACTTGTCAAAAGTTGATCCCGACATTTCCTGGCTCTGTAAGGTGTAATTTGACTAAATTTTCTCCCGGACAAGAATTTCTCGGAATTTTTTATTTTTTCTCTTGTGAGATATACAAAAGAGAAAGAGAAAGATGCCAATGCAAAACAGAACTACTTATTCTATATACATCATAAGCCAGTTACCTACTTACTGACGCACCGGCTATTGACCAGAGTCAAGGCTGCCGTATGGCAAAATCCACATTGCATTGAGTTCATGTGCATTCGGTTACAAAATGGAAGACTCGTGTGTGCACGGATTATATTCTTCTACCCATTCGTCCATGCTTCTTCCTATGCTGCAGGCAAGAACCGTGCTATGCGCACATCGAAGAAGGATTCCAGGTTTCTCTTCTTCTGATTTTCCTATATACCTGTGGAGAACGTAGAACTTGAGTAACAACTAAGCGCTTTCTGATGTTGTAAGGTGCTATACGACGCAGTTGGCATTCGAACGCAAAGAGGACCTTTTTTAAGTAGATGTGAAGAATTTATGATTTCAGTTTTTCTTGGACGAATTTCCATAAGGCAAGGGAGAATTATTTCTACTGTTTTCGAGCAGATCCTATTTGTTGAACAACTTTTTTTTCCTAAACAGGTATGCTAGGTCGTAGGTATTGGGTTAATCCGTAAAATAAATTTCGGTTTTCCTATTGTTTCGGATCAAAAATGACATTTGCAGGTATTCTAAGACCAGCTCGCAAAGTGCTCGATCTATAAAATCCTTTTTTCTCGAAATCAGGAGACTTAGTTAGGAGTTTGCGAGTTGCGTATGGATTATGTACGCTCAATTACCGATTAAGGTTTATTCGGGAAATGGTGTTTTTGACATGAGGGGGGTTTCGAGTTACCTTAAATGGCAAATCACGGTGTTGGCTGAAAAAGAGGGTGAGGATATGGAAAAAAAAACCGGTGTGCAGTTCACACGCGGTAGAAATGAAACCTTCAAAAAACGAAACTTCGAGAGAACGACACTAATGTATAGTATTGGGGTGTAAGTTGGTATGCCTAGACAAGGGCACGGATTCTCTATCACCCACCAACGATTTCTTCTCAAAAATTGACACCAACAATTCCAGCAACAAAAGGAAAGAAATGAAATGCACTGGTGTAGTTTAATTGTTAATGTTTTTTTTTATTTGGTTTAACTTAGATTTATCTCTAACACTTTATACAAATAGATGCAAGGTGGACGTGTCAAATTAATATCTCGTCTTTTCGCCAAATAAGTAATTGCAAACAGTCTATTATATTTTGAAGGGCAACGCGTTTCTCTTTCTCGATTGACTAACGGGACACTACATTCGTCTGATAACACTTCTCTTTTACTTCTGACTCGAGCGTGTGCACCAGCGTGCACACGTTGCGGTAGTTGAATAACGACTAACTGAATTAGGGATGAAGATGGGTAATTTAATTTTTGCACACAGACAACCATCTTAACGCTTCTGCTCTCTCATGTGTCACGCCCGTCGAGGTGTGGTGAACACTTCAGTTAATTCGATAGTCGACGAACATGGGAGAATGAGAGCACAGAAACACAATGTACTATGATCTCGAGGTGGGTTTGGTTGTGTGTGCAGCTTTGAGGGTAGCCCACTGACCCAATTCGGTGAATGTGGTGACCTCAGCGTGCATTGACCCGTAGGGAGACAGAATTGTGGAGGAGAGGAAAATGTAGCTGGTGCTAATTACCTGCGAAAAGAGATCATTGATTCCCAGCGAATGGAGTGTCTGGGGAAAGTGAATAGGACGCTACATCGGCTAGGGAAATACTGCCGTGGGAAAAACGCTAAGGAATGTGGTAATTACCCAAGCCATTGGGCGATGATGCAACCGCGTCGTTTGATTCGACTTGGTTGTTGCTAAGCAATATGAATGTGATTTCCGGTGGACCTCATGGTTAGGGTAATGGAGTTGCCGTATGGCAGAAAGGTAGCTGAATTCAATTATGCATTATCTGCATAGAATAATGAATTCACCTATGCGTCCATTTGGGAAATATGATATTTCAGGTGAATAGCTTGAACGGTGGGATAGGGGTTTATGTAACGCGCTGTTAGCGGTCGAAATTAGGTTAGGATTGTGGGTTGGTTCTCCATATAATATAGAGAACCCCCACAATAGTATCAGGAGTCGGATAATTGTATGGTTTATTATTATAACCTTGTTTATAACATTTTATCCTACGTATATTACATAACATATTGTGACGCATATGACAATCAGTACTAGAATATTCGAGAAAGTCCGAAACAAAGTACTAGAATATTCTAGAAAGTACTGGAAAACTGGAGACTATGAACAGTAGAACATTCAAGGCTATGGAACGGACGAAAACGAAACACCGAACTAGAAGGAGGAAAAACAGTATAAATACGTCGCACGCAGATAATAAGAAGTAAGAAGTAAGCAGTAAAAGACGCGATAAGTACGGAAGCAATAAATCAAGACATCATTAAGTGTACGGTAAAAGTAACGGTTGTTATTAACGGACTAATAAAGTGCTACATTAATTCAAAATCGATATAACGGCTCTTATTTATTAAAAATAATTAATCCAGCGAACCATAAGCAATTGGTGTCAGAAGTGGGATTAATTATTGGTGAAGTAAATAAGTCTGTGAAAGTGTGTTGTGACAATGTCAGATCGACATTTGGAGGATCTTCGCGTTCCTGAGTTGAAGAAGGAACTTCAGGACCGGAATCTGGATAGCAGAGGACAGAAGCAAATTCTTCGACAGCATCTGCAAGCAGCAATGGAAGAAGGGGGTATTGATGTCGACACGTATGTTTTTACGATTGGGCAAGACTGTCCGGATGGAGAAGAAACAGCGAGTCAAGATGGTGCCAATGTAACGGAGAAGAGTTCGCCACAGTTGGACATTTCAGAGATGTTCAGGATGATGATGACAACGCAAGCTGTTCAGGATGATGATGGACGCGCAAGCTGCAGATGTTAATGCAAAGTTGGATGCCCAAAATTCAAAATTCGACGCACAAGCAGCAGATCTGAATGCAAAATTGGATGCCCAAATGCAGTGGATGAAATGTAATTTTCAACACTTTAAGGAAGAAATGGATCTAAAAAACGAAGCTGAATTTAATAAAGTCACCGAGGAAATAACTCGAATCGAGAAGAGACTTGAGTGTGTTGAGAGAAATAAGACATCACCTAGCAATCAACATGACTACAAAGATACAAGGATGCAACCGCCAACCTTCGATGGAACGGGATCCTTCTCTGTATTTATACGTCAGTTTGACGCCGCGGCCAATTATAATAAGTGGTCGGATGAGCAGAAGTCAACATCACTAATCGCGTCGCTTCGCGGGGCGGCTGCAGAATTGTTACAAACCATACCAGCAGAGAAGCAAACAGATTTCCAAGCGGTAAGAGACGGCCTTGAAGCTAGGTATGGAGACAACCACATGCAGCAGGTCTACCGCATGCAATTGCGGAGCAGAACTCAGAAAACTGGAGAAAATCTTCAACAGTTGCAGGCAGACATTGAGCGATTGGCAAACTTGTCTTATTCAAATATGACTACGGAATTTCTGGACGAGGTAGCAATGGATGCATTTATAAACGCACTCCAAGATCGGGACTTGCAACAGGCCGTTCGTTTGGCGGGAAAGAAGACGATTAATGAAATACTGGCGTTCGTATTGGCATATGAATCTGCTAAACTGGCTACCAGGAGTACATATAGAGTCCGAGAAACGTCCGTCCAGGAATGTTCCTGCCAAAGAATCGGGCATGTACAACGGAGAACCCCGAGACCTGATATGAAGTGTTGGGCATGCGGTGAAGTCGGCCACATCTCTGTTGACTGTAGGAAGCGTCGACGAATGAATGAAACATCAAGTGAGTATTGTTGTTCATGCGCTAATCATAAGAGACTATCAACGGACCAACCTGAGCCCAATAGCTCGGGAAACTTGTAAGGGCAGACTTTACGGGGCGAAAGTCGTCTGATGGAATGTGCAGCCCCAGCATCGTAACTGTATCACAACTCCAACGGGATAACCAAAGTTTGGTTATAACTACGATTGTTAATGCAAGGACAACAACAGTGTCAATCGACACTGGAGCAACGAGATAATTCGGCCGGATGTCGTGGGCAAAATTGCCCTTAATAAAAATAGAAGATACGCTTTGAAGACTGCCACAGGAGAATGCTCTACAGTCTACGGAGAAGTCAAGAGCATAATAGTGCTGGGCAATATTTCCATCTCCCACCAATTTTTGGTTGCCGATATTACGGACGAATGCATTGTTGGAATGGATTGCATGAAGGAGCATCAAGTTGTTCTAGATATCGGTCAAAGAACACTGCGAATTGGTAACTTGGAGGTTGCTATTACACTGCAGGACGAACAATTGCGAAAACTGAAATGTTTTGTGCGTGAGGAGGATGAGATCCGAGCTCGTTCAGACTTGGTAATTTGGACCAGTCTCGAGAGTGATCCCGGTGACAATCAATTTTACATCACCGAGGCTGTACAAAAAGCCCTTATCGATGCGAAAAAGCACATCGTACCTGTCAGAGTACTAAATTCGTCCAAGTAGCCGATCGCAATAAGAAAAGGAGAGGAATCGCAGAATGTGCACCCGTGTCAATGATAAGCTCAATTCAGACAAGGGGAGAGGACCATTCAATTCGACAGCCCGCGGGTGCATCCTCCCTGGTTAATAAGTTGATGTCCCAGAAAATCGAATTAACAGACAGAGAAAAGGCAAGCGTTAAATCACTCCTGAACGATTTTTCTGATATTTCTGTGACAGGAAATGATAAATTCGGACGCACCGGTATTGTTAAACATCGTATTGACACGGGTGAGTCAAGACCTATAAGGCAGCCACCTCGTCGACTACCGTTGGCCAAACAATCAGAAGTAGGCAACATGATTCGAGAGATGGAAGAGCAAGGAGTCATGGAGAAATCATCGAGCCCATGGGCTTCGCCGGTAGTGCTCGTCAAGAAGAAGGATGGGACAACTAGATTTTGTATCGACTACCGCCGGTTAAACGACGTTACGAAGAAAGACAGTTACCCACTTCCTCGAATCGACGACACACTAGATGCTCTTTCTGGAGCTCAGTGGTTTTCAATATTGGACCTAAAAAGCGGTTACTGGCAAGTAGAAGTGAAGGAGGAAGACAAGGAGAAGACAGCGTTTACTACCGGAAACGGACTTTATCAATTCAACGTGATGCTTTTTGGATTGTGTAATGCTCCAGCAACGTTTGAACGATTAATGGAAAGTGTTCTACGGGGAGTTACATGGAAGACGTGTCTTGTGTAGTTGGACGATACCATCGTTGTTGGAAGGAATTTACCAGAACACATCAATAATCTGCACTCCGTCTTCGAACGACTACGACAGGTCAACTTAAAGGTCAATTCGAAGAAATGTGAACTCTTCCAAAGGAGAGTAAAATTCCTGGGACACATCGTTTCATCTGCAAGAGTTCAAACGGATCCTGATAAGATAGCAGCTGTCCAAGAGTGGCCTACTCCAGAAGATAAGCAACAGCTAAGAAACTTTATGGGATTAGCCACGTATTACCGAAGGTTTGTTAAAGGTTTCGCCAATGTGGCTAAAACCCTACACGAACTAACGGGTAAAGACAAGAAATTCAATTGGACAGAAAAGTGTGAGGCAGCATTCAACACATTGAAGGCCGAGTTATGTCAGACTCCAACATTGGCATTCCCAAGATCGGATCGCCCATTTATATTGGATGCTGATGGAAGTAACATAGGAATCGGAGCAGTGTTGTCACAGGAAGTCGATGGTAAAGAGAGAGTTGTCGCATATTATAGTCGAGTTCTATCTAAGCCAGAGAGAAACTACTGCGCAACAAGAAAGGAACTGCTGGTTGTCGTAGAAGCCGTTAAGAATTCCCATAAGTACCTCTACAGATGTCGATTCCACCTTCGGACGGATCATGCCGCCCTGAAATGGTTGTTAAATTTTAAGAATCCGGAAGGACAAATAGCTCGATGGATTGAACGACTTCAAACGTACGATTTCCAAATTTCCCACCGTCAAGGGAAGGTGCATAATAACGCTGATGCTCTATCAAGAAGCCCATGTAAGCCATATTGTAAACATTGTCATAGAGCGGAAGAGAAAGAAGAGGCATACGACCTGCGAAATGTACAAGTAGAAGTACTAGATGGGTGGACGAGTGATGCTATACGCGCAGCTCAACTTCAGGATGAAGATATGTCGCTAATCCTGGAACACAAAGAAAAGAACGAGCGGCCAACTTGGAACGATATTTCCGACAAGAGTGGAACATTTAAGGCATATTGGGCACAAGGGAATTCCTTGTTGGTGGAAGATGGTATTCTTAAGCGTAAATGGGAAGCCGCGGACGGAAAATCCCGTCGAATGCAGATTCTAGTCCCACCATCAAAAGTGAAAGATGTACTAACAGAAATGCACGACGGAGCCTCCGGTGGACATCTGGGAGTTAATAAGACACTTTCAAAATTACGATCTCGATTCAACTGGCTTCACATGAGAGATGACGTGGAGTCTTGGTGTAGGAAGTGCACAACTAGCACTGCGACCAAAGGACCAACAGCAAAACCAAGGAGCGCTATGAAGCAGTACAACGTGGGTGCCTATTTCGAGCGAATTGCGATTGATATCTCAGGACGATTCCCAAAAACAAACGACAACAACAAATACATGTTGGTTATCATGGATTACTTCAGCAAGTGGGTGGAAGTCCTTCCAATTCTAAACCAAGAAGCAACAACCAGCATTGAGCAGCTTATCAATAATTGGATCAGCAGATATGGAGTCCCCTGTGAGCTTCATTCCGATCAGGGCCGAAACTTCGAATCACAGATATTTCAAAGCATCTGTGCGGCACTAGGCGTAAGGAAAACCAGGACCACGCCGTTACATTCGCAGTCAGACGGAATGATCGAAAGGTTCAACCGAACAATGAAAGAGTATTTATCGAAGGTCGTTAGTGATCACCAACGAGATTGGGACAAATATGTACAAACCTTTCTCATGAGCTATAGATCGGCTAATCACGAAACGACGCGACGAGCCATTCTCCCGCAAGAATTATATTTGGACGAGAGATACGATTACCGGTCGATCTACGATTCGGTATACCTTCAGACGCCATAGATAAGACCGAAGACGACGTAGCCGAATGGAGAAATCACCTCGATGAGATTCATCATTTGGTTCGAAAGCAAATCAAGGTATCAAGTGACAGGATGAAAACAAGGTACGACGTTCGAGCCAACGCATCCGGATTTAATGCAGGCGATAACGTGTGGCTTTATAACCCCCATCGGCAAAAAGGATGGTTTCCGAAGTTGCAGCAACATTGGGAAATACCGTATAAGATTCTCACAAGAATTTACGACGTTGTCTATAGGATTCAGCGAAGACCGAACACCAAGATGAAAGTGGTACATCGTGACCGACTGGCGACTTTTGTTAACCCAGAAGACCAGTGAACTTAGTTCGGGACGAACTAATCTAGGCGGAGGGTAGTGTGACGCATATGACAATCAGTACTAGAATATTCGAGAAAGTCCGAAACAAAGTACTAGATTATTTTAGAAAGTACTGGAAAACTGGAGTAGAAAAGTTGAGACTATGGAACGGGCGGAATCGGAACGCCAAATCAGAATGAGGAAACGGTATAAATACGTCGCACGCAGATCGAGAAGAGGCAAGTGAAGCAAGCGATAAGTAGAAAGTAATAAGTAAGCAGTGAAATACGCGATAAGTAAGGAAGCGATAAGTCAAAAAATCGTTAAGTGTACGGTAAAAAGTAACGGTTGTTATTAACGGACTATGAAGTGTTACATTAATTCAAAATCGATTTAACGGCTCTTATTCATTAAAAATAATTAATTCAGCGAACCCTAAGCTCGCTACAATACCAAGAAATGTTTCCATTTCTTTTTCGTTTTTTTGGACGTTCCATGTTTGTGATGGCTTTAATTTTTTCATCATCCATTTTGATACCATCTTTTGAAAAAATATGACCAACATATTTCACTTGATCAGCTCCAAAAATACATTTTTTTAAATTGAACGTGATGCCCCATTCATCTGCTCTTTGCAAAACTTTTTTAACTCTTTCATTATGGTCTTTTTCATTTTTACCCCAAACCATGAGGTTATTGATATAAATTACAACACCTTCAATGTCTCCAAAGATCATTTGAAATACCATTTGAAAAATTTCTGACGCTGAAGTGTTGCCATAAGGCATGCGCAAAAATCTGTACCTTCCTACGGTGTATTGAACACTACTAAAAAGGGACTTTTATCAGTTAATGTTATCTGTCAAAATGCCTTGTCTGCATCCATTTTCGTAAAAACCTTCGCACCAGGCATTCTGGAGCACAATTCTTCAAAACTTGGAATCTTAAAATGTTCCCTTTTTATATTTTGATTTAAATAGGTCGGATCAAGGCAAATTCTCAAGGAACCATCTGGTTTTCTAACAATTACAAATTGATTTACCCAGTCTGAAGGACCTTGTACTTTCCATTTTATCTAGTTCTTTTTTTAAGGGATCCATTAGCGCGATTGGAACCTTTCTGCACGGCAAAACTTTCGGTTCTGCATTTTCTTTCAGTCTAATATCATATTCAAAATCTTTAATGCAACCTGTTCCAGAGAAAGCTATTTTGTGTTTTTTAATAAATTCATTTTTCAAGCTACTTTTTTCTTGTTTTTCTTCAACGACATCGTTGTACTAGTTTAAGCTTTTTCAATGCATGCGATCCAATCACAGTTGGTACATTTGAGTTACCATCAACCACAACAAATTCCAAAATTGATGGACGTCGATTTTCAATTTTGCATGTCAAGTAACACTTTCCTAAAACTGGAATTCAACTTCCTCCATATGCTTTTAAACGTGCATCAATTTTTTTAAGTTCTGGCTCATCGGTGCACACTTTATTGAGACTTTCCAGTGAAATCACATTTCGGAGTGCGCCGGTGTCCAATTTTACATTTACTTAGTACTGATTTTCAATATGAATCGTTTCGCACCAGTCTTCATTTTGTTGTGTAAGAAAAATGCTTCCAATGAACAATGACTACTTCAAAAGTTTCATTTTGATTTTGAATTAAATTTACTTTTTGAACTTTACATGCTTGTGCGAAATGATTCATTCTACTGCACCTTGTACACTGCTTTCCCCACGCCGGACACTGGTTCATGGGATGAAACTTTAGGCAGCGATGACTGGCTTGCGAGTTGACTGATGTGCTGCCATTTGATGGCACTGCTGCGTACTGCTTGGCTGCTTCCCCTTCTTTTTCTGCTTCGGTTGGTTTGTCGATGCTTTTATCACATTCACTTTTGAGTCGGCTTCCAATGTTTTGAGTTGTGTTTGTGACAGCTCGGCTGCTTTACAAATGTTTATGCACTTTTCCAGGTTCAGATCGTCCTCCCGCAACAATCTTGTTTTCATGTCCTGGTCAAGCACACCACAGATCACACGTCACGGCGATCACCGAAACCACACACACTGCTCAGCTTTCTCAAGTCGGTGATGGACGACGAAAAAGTTTCACCTGGTTGCTGCTTTCGCGTGAAAACAATATGACGATCCACACTTTCATTTGCTTTGGGCGTGCAAAAGTTTTTGAAAGCATCAATCACAGTTTGTAGCACCTTCTTCTCATCGTCCGTCAAGCCAAACGTGTCGAATCGGTTCAACGCTTCCTCTCCTATCACATGAAGGAGAACTGCAACTTGTCGTTCTGCGGGCTTCGTATCGAGTCCGGTTGCTTTCAGGTAGAGCTCGAAACGTTGTCTCCACTTGCGCCAATTTTCTTTAAGGTTACCTTCAAAGGAGAGGGCGGCGGGGGGCCCGCGTGGACGACTCCATCGTAGCGTTTTGGTCGTCCACGTCTTCTTCTTGAGCCTGATTTCCCACTGGCTTTACCCCTTGGTCGAGTTCTTGATTTTCAACAGGAGCAGGAGGATCTTGAGGGATCTCTAACGGATTCTCAAGTTGATTCTCCTCGTTGCGTAGATCCACTAATGGCGGCGTACTGTCGTCGTCGGTTTCGCCACCTGCCGAGAATCTGGGCATTTCAACTGCATACTCCTTTTTTATCACTTTTTAACCGACTGTGCCGTGTTATGTTTTAATAAATAACAAGTCTTTGTAATTAGTTTTATATTTTTTTATATACTTTATATTTTAAGGTGATACACCAAAAACAATCTCACAAAAAACCCGGTAGGCGTAGGTGTGATGAGCCGACACTACCATAAGGGAACAAATCATCAAGAAAACACCGACTCGGCAAAAAGAAGACGTAGGGAAAAACGGAAAAAGCGGGATATACGCGTCGACACGTGGAATGTTCGAACGTTATATAAACCAGGCGCGATACAGACGGTCGTAGAAAACGCGAAACAATATAAAATGGACATCGTCGCGCTTCAGGAAGTCCGAATCCCACATCAAGTAATCGAAACCAACGGGTTTCCACTGGCGTGTGGAGGTGCCGATACACATAACCTCGGGACTGGCTTCATCAAAAACAATAAGATTACGCCTCATGTAAAAGATGTGCAATTTATTAATGACCGAATGTCTGTGCTGTCGCCCCAACAGAATCTACGGACGAAGAAACGAAGGACGCGTTCTACGAGACCCTAGAGGAAGTATTCGATGGGATCTCATCATTCGATGTTAAAATTCTCCTCGGGGACCCCAATGCAAAAATTGGAAAGGAAGATATCTTCCAACCAACAATAGGCAAGGAAAGCCTACATGACGTTTCAAATGATAATGGTATTCGAATTATCACGTTCACAGCGTCAAAAGATCTGGTAGTGAAAAGCACGATGTTCAAGCACAAGCAAATTCATAAAGCCACATGGATATCACCCGACGGCGTGACGCGTAACCAAACAGACCTCCTCCTCATAGACAAAAGACACCACTCGAATATCCTTGACGTAAGATCATATAGAGGGGCAGATTGCGACTCCGATCATCTTCTAGTGATGGGCAACATTAGAAGTCGGCTCGCAGCAATCCCACATGGGCAATCACGGGAGACGAGCAAAAAGTTCGACATTGATAAACTGAAAGACCTGCGCAAAAGGACTGAATATCAAGACGAATTAACGAATAGATTTAGCATTCTAGAGAATGGAAGCAGTGAGGAAGAGGAAGCTAATAGAGTGGACACTAAATGGACATCGATCAGAGACACAATCAAACTAACAGCTCAAAAGGTATTGGGATTTAAGAAAACAATTAAGTCCAAACCTTGGTTTGACGATGAGTGCAGGGCGAAGATCGAAGAACGTAAACGCCTCAGAGTGATCCATTTAGAAAGATATGATGAAGTCAACGCAGAAAGATACGCGACGATTCGGAGAGAGACGATGAGACTCTTCAAACGCAAAAAATGCGAATGGGAGAAAACTCGGATCGAAAAAATCTTAGAAAATTCTAGAGCAAAGAACATCAGAGGTATGTATGCCGGCATAAATTCAATTAGAAATGGCTACCGAGGGAGAGTCAAAATAATTCGAGACGCAAACGGTTGTCTGGTCACAGAAACAAACAACATGGTGACAAGATGGAAGGAGTACTTTGAAAACCTGCTCAATGTACGCACCCATCATCATCATCATCGGCACTACAACCGGGAACCGGTCTTGGCCTTATTTAGCAAGTCTTGAGGCTTGTTAAATTTTCCATAATGATTTATTTTTTCTGGGCAAGGTCATTAGTCTTGCGCCAGGTGATCCCCGACGGGGAATCGAACCCCGGTCTCCCGGGTGACAGGCGGGTATACTAACCACTATACTATCGAGGAGCCCATCAAACACAAATAAACGCACCAAGCGTACATACAGCCGAGCCTCAGACCCCAGAGCCCTCTTTCAACGAAGTTGTAGGAGCAATAAATCCATTGAAAAACAACAAAGCACCCGGAGTCGGCTACATACCGGCAGAGCTTGTGAAGCATGGAGGAGAGGGAGCCGCTCGAAAGATCCACCAACTCATTCAAACAATATGGGATAGGGAAGTCACTCCGGAAGAATGGAAAACCTCAATAGTTGTTCCAATTTTCAAAAAAGGCGACAGATCTGACTGCGAAAACTACAGAGGAATATCATTGCTCCCAACCACATACAAAATATTAACAAATGTCATTCTAGCGAGAATCATACCGAGATGCAGAAGAGATACTGGGAGACTACCAATGTGGATTCCGTAGGAACCGCCCAACAAGCGACCAAATGTTCACAATAAGACAACTGCTGGAAAAGATGTGGGAATACGGAGAGACGGTTCACCAACTGTTCGTTAACTTCAAAAAAGCCTACGACTCAGTCGCATGGCAAGGACTCTACTATATTGTAGTTGAGCTGGGAATCCCGAAAAAATATGCCGCACTCATTCAAATCTACGTGAACGAAAACAAAGGGCGAGTTAGAATAGAAAACCACCTCTCAGAGCCATTTGAAATCCGGGACGGACTAAAGCAGGGAGATGGTCTATCACCGTGTCTATTTAACCTTGTCCTCGAGTATGTCATCAGAAAGGTACAAGACGACAACATGGCCGGATCATCCCTGAACGGGGTCACACAAGTGCTCACATATGCGGATGACATCGCCGTTCTGGGCGATAATCTAGAAACTGTTAGTAAAAACTGTGAAATCATCATGCAAGCGGGAGAAGAGGTGCGCCTAGAAATAAATGAAGACAAAACGAAATACATGATTACGGCGAGAGCGGGTGGACCTCAGGGAACACATATAAACGTCAGGGGCAAGATATTTGAAAAAGTTAAAGAATTTAAATATCTGGGAACGACACTGACGGCCAGTAACGAAATGTCGAAGGAAATGAACAAAAGACTGCATTCCGGCAACGATAGTTGGCACGCACTCAGTAAACTGCTGAAATCTAAACTGCTACCACGTAACATAAAACTTCGTGTCTATAGAACCATAATCATGCCGATTGTTCTATATGGATGCGAAACATGGGCTCTCACATAACGGAAAGAAAACAAATTCCGCGTTTTCGAGAATAAAGTACTAAGGGGTATCTTTGGAGGTAAATATGACGAGGAATCAGAACAATGGAGGAAACTCCACAACCACGAATTGGAAGAGCTATATCGCACACCTACAATAGTGAGAGTAATCAAGTCGCGAAGATTAGATGGGCCGGACACGTGGTGCGAATGGGCAACGATAGGACCGTGCATAGAATTCTTGACGGTAGACCAACGGGAAAGAGACCGGCAGGACGGCCGCGACGGAGATGGGATGGCAATGTTAGGTTTGACCAAGAGGAGATTGGATCGAATGGTCAAGCCTGGAAGGAGAGTGCACAGGACGAGGAACGATGGCTAAGTCGAGTCGGTGAGTTCATGAACTTCCGGGTTCCTACAGGCCAATAAATAATACATTATAATAATAATAACTTTATATTTTAAGGTAACTTCTAATAGAACTATAAACTTGACCAGCGCTAGCCATTAACTCCGTCCGAGTGCCATAGATTGTTCACTCTAAAATTTAGTTTAGTGAACACAAAGAGATCATTGTCCTTATTTGTTTTGAATATGGAAATGTGTCTGCACATGTATACCTCCTTTAAAGAAATTATAATAAAGGCATTAGATAATGATAAGGAAATAGATAAGTAATTAAATAAATAGATAATTGAAAAATAGTTGAATATGTAACTAAAAAATGAATAAATATCTAAATAAATGAAAATAGTCGTTCGCTTCTCAAAAATAAATTCACTGAAAACATGGCAATGTGGTCATATCCTTAAAAGCAAAGATCTCAACCACGACATCAGCGCTGTGCGTCGCACATTTGTACTACACATATTCAAATCGCACACCAACTGCAAAAATTCGATTGAAAGTAATTAGCTAGTTCCAACGCTCTATTGTTGTATATTTGGGAATTTTATTGTGTTTGGTGCGTGTTTTTCATTATATCGTATTTCTTTCATTGCATTGTCAGCGATAGGAGATTTTCGAACGTTTATAAAGCATGGATCCTTTCACACAGGTAAAAGAACGGGTAAACTTTTATTTGCGTCTAATATTAATACTAATTTGAACTCTGCAGAGGATGCTCGAGAAGGCAGAGCAACGAAGTAAAATGCTTGGCATAAGCAGTGCAACAATGTTTTCAACATCAGAACAAAGAATGGCAGAAGATGTCTTCAAGAAGCCTGGTATTCCGGTGGAAAGGTCACCTAAGAAATGGTCGCCATTAAAGCATTCTAACACGACGACTATGGCGAACAAATTGGATGTTATCCAGAAGACGGTTGAAGCTGTTGGCGGACGGAAAGAACATCTGTCATCAGAGAAAATAAGGAGACATTATGCAGTAGGAAAGGAGAACATGGATCTCGGGATGGAAATTGATATAACAACAGCCAAGGATGTGGAGGTGAGTTCTTTGCTTTAGTTCTTAGTGATTTCTTCAAACATGTTTTTCTTCCTTTTTTTGTGTTTTTTTTTTAATGAGATGTCACCATTTGCATTTGGGAATATGAACTAGAGTTTTAATTAGTGTGCTCTTATCGGTTTAAATCAACGTGAGATTTGATCTTCTATTCCAATAACATATGAGTGAAGCGGTGTTTATAGCGTATGGTCTTAATGTTAATATG
This sequence comes from Microdon myrmicae, assembly GCA_963931805.1. Lineage (NCBI taxonomy): Eukaryota > Metazoa > Arthropoda > Insecta > Diptera > Syrphidae > Microdon > Microdon myrmicae. The sequence goes on along the minus strand of OZ007496.1, from coordinate 166,079,899 downwards.
CATAGCATGGAACATGCTAATGGAAGGGTTTTTTTTTTTTTTTTAAAGCCGCATAGTAATGATATAGTGCTGCATACTTGTGAAGGTCCTTTCTAGTGAAATGATATACGAGCAATAAGAGTCATATTGTGGAGGTTCTGAAACTTGTTTACCGTCTTAAGGCGTTTTGTGGTCCCCTAAAATGGCAATTCTTAATGGGAGTGTAGAACAAGGAAGAAGTAGGTATGGCTTTTATCAATAGTGGTCTGAATGTGTCAAGATTAAAATTGGATTAGAACATTGCTTTCTATGAAGGAAATTTAGCGCTCATGAACTCCGGCTGAACAACAAAGAAAAAGCTATTTTTCCTGGGATAAAGTAGTCCTAGATTGGGACCACCTTAGAGAGAACAACACCCAAGTGATTTGATGAGAATCCATATGGTAAACACCTCGTGCCTGTGGAATCGGGTCCGTTCAGTAAAAACTGCCAACGTTCAACTGGTGACGGTATTTTCTAATATCAGAAGACTCTGCTTTACAAATGCGAATGTAAATACCGTTCAACACATTTATAAACAACGAGACCGATATTTTAGCCCTAACCGGTACTCAGATTAACTCGTCAACCGACTTAACATATTTTTATTGTCTCGGATACATACATGCGATATTTTGTTTTAGAGGTTTGTATCTTCACCCGGCCTAATCCCCACCCAGTATGATTTTCATCCGGTATTATCTTCACCCCGTCTGATCTACCTTGGCAAAGAGAAAAACCATTCGACTTTTTATTTTTTTTTATTCGACTTTTTATTTATTTTTATTCGACTTATTTTTTTTTATTCGGCTTTTTATTTATTTTTATTCGACGTTTTATTTTTTTTATTTTACTATCACGCGCACAAAAGGGGATTTTGAAGTACCCTTAAATGTTAGAGCATAGTGCGAGCGGATGGAGAGGAAGTGGATACGGAAAGAAGGTGTCGATGTATATTGGTCTTGAATGTCTGGACATCTTAACCACCAGGAAACACATGCTCAGGCAGACCATTCCACATTCATGTGTATCGGCTAAAGAATGACTCTCAATGTTTATTCGTGCGCCTGAAGTTCACTTTCAACGTGAACTGATGCGCATTCACAGATTGACGGGTATCCCGGTAAAATGTTTGAAGGGGCGGAACACATTCAGCAAGTTCAGTTGATCAACGACCGTGATAATACCTATAGAAAAGAGATAGACATGACACGTTGCGCCTGTGTTCTATCGACGGAATTGATCGACTTACGGCTGAAGCCCCAATAAGTTTCACTACTCGCTTTTGCATCCTGTCGAGCACGTGTACTGCAGTTTTGGATGCGCCTGACCAAATATGGGAGTTGAACTGCATTTTGGGACGAATATAAGCCTTGTAAATAGTGGCCAGGCTGGATGGAATGAAGTATCTTTTGCATCCCTTAAGGAACCCCATACATTTGTCTGCATTTTTCGCAGCTTCAAAAATGTGGTCGCACCAATTAAGAGTCGAATTAATTCGATGCCAAGGAATGATAGTTCCTTTGCTTCGTCGATGCAAGTGCCGTTCTTTTACTTTGGGGCTTGCCTTTGACGACAAGAGACAACACTGAATTTTTAAGCTATTGAATTCTACTCGGTTAGATAATCCCCACTGATATAGGGTTTTCCAATAGGGACTTGACAACTTTTTTTCGGTAGTAAATTTTTATAATTTGCAGATGTTGTTCGTCCGTGTAAATTTTGAGTTTACTGAATAAATTGACAGTGACAGTTCGATGATTAGTGAAAGGGTGCGTTCACAAATTAAATTCAAAGTTGTCAAGTCCCTATTGGAAAACCCGATATATCATGTTGAGGTCGGAATTCAGTGTATTAAGCATAACCTGCTGATTGGTATTGACGTTCGAAGAGTTTGGACGGGAGTGTTCGTATGAGTATGAGAAACTCAATGTGCTATCATCAGCAAACGAGTGAATTGGGTTGTGAGTAATTGACAAGAGATCATTTATAAAGATCAGGAAAAGAGTGGGTGAGAGTACCGAACCCCGGGGATCACCTGCATTAATTTGATGGGAGACAGATTTGACACCATCAATAACCACTTGAATTGAACACCCAGAAAGATAGTCTCTTATCCATTGGATCAAGGAGTTGTCCACTCCATAGGAATGCAATTTTGACAAAAGGGCTGGATGCCAAATTCCGTCGAAGGCCTTCGAGATATCCAGTGCAACAACCTTGCTTTCTCCGAAGTAGTGGATGGAATGGCTCCACTTTTCGGTAAGGTACGCCATCAAATCTCCTATGGTCCTGTTGGCACGAAAGCCATATTGGTGGTCATTGAGGAGGTTATTTGATTCCAGATATTTCGAAAGTTGACGGTTAATCAGTGATTCCATTATCTTCGAGCGAATAGAAGTTAATTCGATGTTCGTTTATCGTTTATGCTACTGATCAGGGATAATTAGGCTGAAGCTGTATAAGCAAGCGATTTGCCATGGCTTGATCGTGGGACCAACGGTTGCTAGAGAAAAGTAAACACAGTAGGATTGCTGTGTAAATGATAAGCATGGACGCCGGCAAGAGTACCCGGGTAGATTCTCTAATTGTTCGCAATGGTCATGGGTGCCGACCACAATGTTACTTAAATGCTGTGGCAATATGATTATCTTGCCATGGGTTGTTTTACAGGAAATTGAAGTGATTGAAGGGTAGCTTAACGCTGCCCGATTGCAGGTAAGCTAATAGTCTTTATATGGTGAGGAATGGGGAGTTGAATTAAGGGACATGGGTCGTTCTTTGGGTATGTTAGAAGAACCCCAACAGTTCCACTCTTGATTTATTGTTGATCGATAGTTATCATGAATCAATTTTTGAAGATTTTTGATCAGGGACTTCAGCGTTTTTATCTCCTGGCTATTGGGATCGCTGAACAGCCTATAAAGCAGTTTCAGGTTTGAAAGCAGGGTGCTCTTTTGTCTATATAGAGCCTCGATAGTTGGGTTTCTATATCTGTTATTATAGCCATCCGAGTGAGCTACTTTGGGGATCGAGCTATTCATTGTGTTGATAACAATGTCCTCAATAGTTGGTAGATAATGATCGATTTCATCATTACGAAGGTTTCTATTGGTCGCTGGATCTGCGCCGTTGTTGCCTAGTTCTCTTTTTATTATGCGATCAAAACGTGACCAATGTACCTTCCGGAAATCGAACGGATAAATCTGTTCATACTGCTCGAGTGAATAATGTTCTTTTGGGATGCGTATTACGCCGCCTAAACCGTAGTGATCGCTGTCGTAGTCGATTGTGCGAAGACAATTTCGAGTTGTTAGATCCATCTCTGGTAATTGGATTCGGTCGTCTACCATGAGTAAATCCAGGAACGAATTTTCTCTTGGATAAGACGGTGTATTGGTAGCATACAACTCGAGGTTTCGCTCTATAGCATTTGTTTGCCACCAATCGAATAGTGCCTTGCCTATTGTGTTCGTAGTCAAATTGCCCCACGCACTGTGCTTGGCGTTAAGACCACCCGCCATTAAGAAGTAATTATCAATTTCATTTATGAATTGAGTACATCGGTTTTTGCAGGAGCGTAGGCAGAGATTATATAAAGATGTCTTTGACTTCTCAAAGGAATATCTATGTTGCAGGCTTCTAGCACCTGAAACTTGTGTACATCTGTGCTGTAAAGGACTTTGTGGTGAAGATCGTTCTTAATTAAGACAGCGACTCCATCCCCTTGAGTAGAGTGTGGCCGATCACGTCTAATTACTTTGTAATTTTTGCAGCCCACTTTGTGCCTTTGGTTTAGCTTAGTTTTGCTAGCCAAAAGTACATCTGGGCGTTCGGCTTCGAGCAAGTTGCCAAAATTATCTCCACGCGGAGTAGCGAATTTACATTCACGGCAAATATTTTGAGTTTTAATTCAATCGGAGGATTGAAGATTTTGATTTGGAGAGTCTTGTGAGAACAAAGTCGAAAAGTGAAAATCTATTCGTGTCTTTTGTTCAGTCAATGTTTTTTTAAAGTCGGCAAATTGCCCTTGCATGGAATGTAAAATTGCTTTGTTGTCTGCATTTGCCTCTGGTGTGGGCGTGATTATGGTTTTGCGTGGTTGTTCCACTCGGGCTGGAGTCTTTGCACCGGCAGCCATTTGCACGTATGACACACTAGGTGCTACGAAGTTGTTGTACGACAACCTCTAAAGCTGGCAGTGTGACCTGTATTCTTACATAGTACGCAGGATAACTTCTTCCTATCCGAAGATGGAGTGTCATTTGACAACGCTGAGTTCGAGGCAGTTATTACGGCACCAAGTTGAGAAGCTGTCGATATCCGTTTGGAGAAGTGAGGAGTCGAGAGGAGAAAAGATCGTTTTGTAGAGTTTGGCGTCGTCCGCATAAAGGGAGATGGATGAGTATTTGATAATGGAGTCAACGCCATTGATGGCAAGGATAAATAGGAGGGGACCTAAATGACTGCGTTGGGGAACCCCTGACGTGGGAAGAAAAGGATTGGAAAGAGAGGATCTGAATTTGACACGGTAGGATCGATCGTTCAGATGAGAAGATAACCACTTGATCAATAGGGGTTCGAAGCCCAGGGAAGACAGCTTAAAAAGGATGAGATTATGGGAGATTTTGTCGAAGGTCTTGCTCCAATCTGCGGTGATTACGTCGATTTCGTTGCCATTCTTTAAGGCACGGAGAGTATGGGATGAGAAATCGACCAGATTGGTTGTGGTCGACCTACCCGGAAGGAAACCATGCTGGTTGGGTGAGATGATGGATTTACAACGGAAAGATAACGCGTTGTAAAGAATCCCTTCGAACAGTTAGGGATTTGAGACAGTTTGGCGATGGGACGGTAGTTGCTTATATCGTTTTTAGGTCCATTTTTATGTATGGCGGTGACATTGGAGGATTTCCAAATACTAGGGAAGATACCTTGTGAAAGGGATCGATTGAATATCATTGATATCGGGAGAGAAAGAGAAGAGGAAAATTTCTTTAAAAGGACAGCCGGGAGTCCATCAGGTCCAGGGCTGAACTCGTCTTTGCGTAAGTTTAATTTCTCTCTGAGGGGGCTGAGGGAGAATTCGGGCAAGTCTTTGAAATAAGACAGAATGGGCTCGAAGGAGGTGTCTGTGAAGGATTTATGGTATTGAGTCGCGCCATAACAAGGAGATAGGATAGGCGTCGGATTTACGTTTGTAATTTATAAAGTGGAAAAAAGATTTGAGGTCATTGATCAAATTGGATTGTGTTTTTGTGAGGTAGTTGGAGTAGAGGGAGTTGTAGAGCTCGGTAAATTTATAAAAGGAACCGAGATAGTTGGAGTAGTTTTGGAAGGATGGAATGGTTGAAGAGACCGAGTTGTGAATGTTTTTCACCAATTCTCCGAAGTTTATACTACCCGTGGGAGAGTGTAGTATTTTTTGTCTCACTCTCTGGTCATGCAAGAACTTGGCGCGTTGAATATGCGGATTGCAGTCATTTCTAGCTCTTAAATCTTTTTCGGTTTTCCTTAGTATTGTGTGATTTATACAAACGGAAGCTCAACTTTTTAGCCTTAATGGCTTCTCTGCACCCGGAGTCGAACCACATACTTCTCTTGGGTTTGATACTCTTTACTCTGTGTGGAATGAAGGCCTGCAGCGTTTCTAACAGATACACACACAATACACAAGAAAATAGTGAAGAATACCGAACGAAAATCGAATAAGAAAATGCCTCAGAGCCGTATACCACAGCGATAACATAACAAATCCACATCAGTCGAATGTACTTAAGTTTAAAAATTGAATTCGTACACACGGCGTTGGTTCGATTTTTGGTGATTCTAACTGTCATAGCGTTAGTTCGAATCACACGTTCTTCACTATTATCCCAAACGCTATAGGTCCGCATGCCAAGTAGAAACGTGTCTGTTAATGTGTCCGCTATAGAATAAACATCGTTATTGAGGAAAAATAACGACTAACTTAACCTCGCAAAAAAGTCGTTCAGACCTTTCCAGTTGGCTTTCTCGTAGAACCATATTGTTCTTTTGGGAGCTTTCTCGTCAACGCTGCTGTTGGTTAGAGTGAACTTAGCTGACACGACACAGTGGTCTGAAGTGCCCAAGGACGAAGAAACTTCAATTGTGTATTTGTTTGGGTGCGAGGTCAGAAACAGATCCAGTATGTTGGCGAAATGACCATATACATATCTCAGATACCCGTGTTGGCTCATTGACAAGTTGAGTTAAACTATTTGAATCAGAAAAGACCTGGACATATTGACCTTCAGGTGTTGTGTGTCCGGAGTGATGAAGCCACTGAGAATTATCCACATTAAAATCATTTCAGTGTGCGGATATAGGGTCAAGATCCTATCGATAGAATCAGACAGAGCATCAAATTCGTTTAATGCAGTAATGTATAACATGCTTACGAACGTGGAGTTTTAGCCAAGAGAAATTAAATTCTGGATTGGAACAGAGCCCATATTGTGAAAGAAGTTGATAAGCAATATCATTTCGTATGTATGTGGCTATACCACGATGTGGAAAGAACAGTGGCACTGTGGCGTTTCTAACAGATACACACACAATAACAATACACAAGCAAATAGTGAAGAACACCGAACGAAAATCGAATAAGCAAAAAGCATCAGAGCCGTATACCACACCGGTAACATAACAATTCCACATCAGTTGAATGTACTTTAGTTTAGAAATCGAATTCGTACACCCGGCAGTGACCTGATGTGTTAAGCATTGGTTTAATTTTTACTGATTCTAATTGTCATGGCGTCAGTTCGAATCACACGTTCTTCACTATCATCGCAAACGCTATAGCACTAAGTTATATCCAGGTAGATTAAAATTGGAAATATCCATATTAGTAATTACCTGGGTTTCGCTAAGTGCAATGATAGTTGGTTTCTGGTTAGAAACGTGGGCAGACACAGAAGAGAAATTGCATCTCAAGCCTCGAATGTTACACATCATGATCATCATCGGCTCTACAACCGGGATCCGGTCTTGGCCTTATTTAGCAAGTAAAGTTTGATAAATTTTCCATAATAATTTGTTTTTCCGGGCAAGGTTATTGGCCTTGCGCCAAGCGAATGTTACACAAATCAACGTGAAATTCCTGCTTCGTTGAAATGGCCCTACACAGAAAACCAATACCGCCTCGGGAAAGGATGCAAGTCGGGACCAGCGATAGATAAGCGAAAGCAACCACTACAGGTGTTATGCCCTTGTAGTAGGTGCCCCACTATATCCGTGTCGAAATTCAGGTCACATCCCTTCCATGACGAACATTATGCCACTCAGACACCAAAAACTCTCCAAATCGTGTATATATATATATATATATATATATATATATATATATATATATATATATATATATATCGGGTTTTCCAATAGGGACTTGACAACTTTGAATTTAATTTGTGAACGCACCCTTTTACTAGTCATCGAACTGCTACTGTCAATTTATTCAGCAAACTCAACATTTTCATCATGGTTAAGTACACGAACGAACAACGTCTGCAAATTATAAAAATTTACTACTGAAAAAAAATTGTCAAGTCCCAATTGTAAAACCCTATATATTTTGGCGCAAGGCTAATAACCTTACCCGGAATAACAAATTATTATGGACAATTTAACAAGTCTCGGATAAGGACCGGATACCGGTGGAGAGACTTGCTAAATAACGTCAAGACCGGATCCCGGTTGTAGTGCCAATGATGATGATGATACAATAGGGACTTGACAACTTTAAATTTAATTTGTAAACGCACCCTTTCATTAATCATCGAACTGTCACTGTCAATTTATTCAGTAAACTCAACATTTTCATCATGGTTAAGTACACGAACGAACAACGTCTGCAAATTATAAAAATTTACTACCGAAAAAAAGTTGTCAAGTCCCAATTGTATAACCCTATATATTTTGGCGCAAGGTTAATAACCTTACCCGGAATAACAAATTATTATGGACAATTTAACAAGTCTCGGATAAGGACCGGATACCGGTGGAGAGACTTGCTAAATAACGTCAAGACCGGATCCCGGTTGTAGTGCCAATGATGATGATGATACAATAGGGACTTGACAACTTTGAATTTAATTTGTAAACGCACCCTTTCATTAATCATCGAACTGTCACTGTCAATTTATTCAGTAAACTCAACATTTTCATCATGGTTAAGTACACGAACGAACAACGTCTGCAAATTATAAAAATTTACTACCGAAAAAAAGTTGTCAAATCCCTATTGTATCATCATCATCATTGGCACTACAACCGGGATTGTATATTGTTAAAAATCGTATTACGAGGCTTCATAAAACTCATTTATTCTCTGTAGCGCTTCCTAAATGGCAATCGACCAACGAAGTTCTTCAAACGTCCTTTGCACATCGCCAACTGGATACAAATCATCCACTCAATGTCTGAGGGTATTATTCTCGCCGATTTTAAAATACAAGTTAAGTTTTGATTTTGTATTTTCTAATTAAAATAAAAAAAGATTGATTTGTTTATTTCTCAGTCAGCTTGTTGCACCATAAATTTGATTGAGCACACACAATTAAAATATATTATTGAGAAGGGAGTACTCACGGTCTGCCACGTCTTGGATCTAGTCTGCTTTCCTACCGGAGTTGTCCTGGGTTGGTGGTATGGGTGATTCTGGATTAAGTTTCTCGGTTGTTGAAGGCCCGTGGGGTAGACCGAACTGTAGTATTTTCGCTGGGTTGGTGTTTTTTACAAGACTCCGTTGAACACTCATCTATTCCAAGGCGGTTGAACACGATAAACAGCTATTGTTGAGAATATAATGAAATCTATTTATCCAATGCAAGATTCAACTCACGGGCAACTCAACCCTTTGTGTTACTTTTATCACTGCCTCACAGGCCGGAATTCTCAATGGGCTTTTCACTGTGTTTAATGTGGAATTAAACGTGACTCAGTAAAGAATTGGGGAAAGTACTCACGTGTCATTCCGATGACCTTGACAAGAGGAAGATCTTGCCGAGAAACCATCCCTTTGAATTCCAGACCCCTTGTGCAACTTTGATAAATTTCTAATTTTCGAAGAATGAACTGCTCGCGGAATATTGCTTTTCACTTTCCCTCATATTAATGTTACGAGAATTAAAGCGAAAAAAGAAACATCAAAAACAAACATAACAAGACTTTGCGTACAACTCAACTTCCTCAAGTACGGAACTTATATTTCAGCATCAAACATAAACATATAACACGTAGTTATCGTACACGCCAACTGCGTTAAAATGCACAGCTGCGAAATCAGGCACTTTAATGTAGATGTATTCTCAGGTCGCATTTAGATAGTTTCCAGATCGCCTATTATTCCCACATCATACTTATTTACAATTTATGTCGCACTTCAGTTCAACAATTTAGTATGTGGCGTTTTTAGCAGATACACACGACCAATGGTGAGGAACAACACCACCAAAAGCACATACATTAAAGCCGTATACCATAGCAATAATGTAGCATTTCCACATCAGTCGAATGTACTTGAGTTTAGAAATCAAATTCGCACACGCGGCAGTGGCCTGATGCGTTGAGCTTTGGTTCTATCTTTTAGTGATTCTAACCGTGATAGCGTCGGTTCGAGTCACACGCTCTTCACTATCGTCGCAAACGCTATAAGTACATCACTATGTATTTCAAATAATACAATTTGTTTAGCGTACGAAGATCGTAGAGAGCACCAGAATAGCGCACCACGTTAAGTAATCAATCGTTTTGAATGTTCCAACAAAATCTTCACAATTGGATATGCGCACTTTCTTTCGAGTCCTTGTTAGGATACTTGCTAGTTGCCGGCCAATTAACTATATCGCATTAATTGTCTCTCGAAAAATTGGCTTAGTATTGGGGAATTACTGTGCAACCGGAGCCCAATCGAACTGATCCTGTAATGCTGTCTGCATCTGCGCAACTGTTTTATCAGAGCAAACTCAGTACCTTGCCGAAGGTTGCTTCCTTGCCGAGTTGGTTTCTCACTTGAGCTGCACACGGATGCGAAAAACTGTGCGAACAAATCTTGCGGCGCCTTGGAGTGCTCTTTGGTACGTGGATCAACGACGAAGGAGTAGTGTGTCAAGTAGATGTGCTTGCTTCTGGTGATGTCCACTCAACCCCAACAGCCCGTTTGTAAACACAATACATCTGTTTCTATGCAGCCGTGTGGCTCAGAAATAAAAGAAGGGAAATTTCTACAAAATCAGCAATTGGTTGAAATGAGGTTGCAGGTTCATTGACGGGTTGTTTTGAAATTGTGTATGTAGCCGTTTTGTGCGTAGTGGTCCGCGCTCAACCTGATGTACGTGAAAGAGAGTGCTCTTGTGGTGTGCGTGCAGGTTTCTCAACACACTGGCTTGAGTTCTCTAGAGACGAACCCGTACCACGGCTGTCTAAATTATTGATGGGTCGAAACTCCAGAAGGCGCTTGAAGATCCAAAAGAAAAACACTTTTCTTTTTTTTATGTGTCTATATTTGTTTTATTATTTAATTCTACACTATCTCACTGGTTTTTGCCATACTTTACTTAGTGAGGCTCTTTAGCTCTGATCCTGCCTTCGGAATTTGACTGGCTAAGAACTTTCGCGAAACTACACCACATAACTTCGACCGACTCGGCCTAGCACTCACAGTCAACTCTCAATGACCGTCTTGGCCAAGGGCTCAAACTCTATTCCGCTTCTATTGCGATCGTTCCATCGGAGGGCAACCTTTTTCCATGTTAACCAAAGGCAACGTGTTATTTTCTTTTTGCGCAGGTCTCACATAAAATCCTTTGTATTAGGATCTCTTTTATGAGCCAGCGCATCTTTTGTCTGATCCTTAGGTAATTTATGTTAACTCCTGCCCTCTTAAATTCGATTGCCCTCAATCGTTTCGAAGAATGGCAGGTCGTTGAATTTCCCTCGTGGTGTCACACTAGAAATCCTTGGCTTAGACAGTGCCAAAATGTACAGGTTAGAAGTGAAACAGTTGGTTTAACTCTTAGGAAATGTTACACCTGTTGGGCTGTGTAACCTATAAGGTGTGCAATGCTTAAAAGTATATCTATTTATACATATTTGTATAATGTGTATTATTACCTTTCGGACAGCCTCTGCTGATGCTACACCTGATCCCTTCTGGTTATCCTCAATAATACCATTGCTGGCTTTGATGATCGTCTAACATGTATTTTAAGGTGCAAGCTTGTTGACTGGTTTGTTATCGTTGGAGTTTAATTGATGAGTAATGATGAAGATGCATGTTACACTAATGATATTAGGATGTATATATATATATTAATTAACTTTTAAGTCATGAAAGACTGTATATTAATTCGTAGGATTTAGTTGAAGTTTAATTGATGAGTAATGATGAAGATGAATGTTACATTAATGATATTAGGATGTATATACATATTAATTAACTTTTAAGTCATGAAAGACTGATTAATTCGTAGGATTTAGTTGAAATTTTCCTGTGGTTTTTTTTAATGACAACTGTAATTGCAACTAGACTCAACGGGTTTCACCGAGTACCGCTCCGCAACTGTGTAGTGCTCCAAAAAGCCCTACCATCTTCTTCTCCCATTCCTAATCCAAAATCCCAGCAATATTACCCTAAAACCCAAAATCCTATCAAAACCTGAAAAAACCCAAACATTATCCAAAATTCGCAATAAACGAATCAAACATTCGTTTATCGCATAACATTTGCCCCCACGGCATAATTAAATCCAAAATCAAAATTAAAATTAAAATTTACAATAAACGAATCCAATATTCGTTTATTGTTCTATATTTGCTCCACAGCATCACCCAAATCCAAAATTCAGAGATTGTTATCTCTATCCTAAAAATTCCATTGAGTTGAACAAACAAAAACTCAAAAGCAGATACATTCACACATCTGCGTAATGGTTTCGTAAGAATTCAAGAAATTGATTTCTTATCTTGTGTAAACACAACATCTCGCTCGAAATATCCAAAAGATCGAGATTGTTGCACGAAAATGTGTATCTTTGAGATACAATTTTCGATTCCTTTTCCTTTATAAAGGAATGGTTTCGTGATCTCCGGGCCGCAGTTTAAATTCGTATCTTGTCCCTGGAGGAGATACCCCAGTGGGAGAAATAAAATCTGAAAACTAAAACAACCCGGTTTTTCATTTCACCTGGCCTGGAAGACCAAAAGAAGAAAAGGACATTCGACCCATATCTAAGGACGTTGCTCTTCCCTTTGGACTCAAAGGAAGCACGGCAAACGAACCCTGTTGTGCGACAGGTTTTCGGGAACTTTTATAAGAGATCTCTTAGTCCTTTTAAGGATTAAGACACACGCTCCCCGAAACCAGAAGTACAACAAAAAAATTATGGTGTCAGCGCGTGGGATACCCAAAATCCGCTCACCACAGAAGGAGGATTAACAAAAAATTATGGTGGCAGCGGTTTGGGATCCCAACATCCCCTACCAATAAAATACGAACTAGGCAGTGGATTAGACTGGTCCAAACATCCCCTACCAGAGGGAGAATACACGAGTGGGATATCTATAGATCCCGCTACCAACAGGAAAATTAATTCCGATAAAAACAGCGTGCCCGGGGCTAAACACCGGCAATAGTTACAAAATAGTAAATTTTAAATATTCTAAAGTGGTAAAAGCGTTCCTCTGGGGCATACACCGAGGAGAGGTAACAGTGTGAAAAATAACAACGAGCAGCCAAGGATAGACCGGGATTCCTGATGCAGCGGTAACACCAGGACCAAGCAGCTACTGACGACAAACAACAGGACACCCAACAAACCTGCAGCTAGAAATCACAGGTACGACATTTTATTATAGTAAAGTGAAAAGTGAAAAAAAATTTAATCATACGATTCCGGTGATAGTGATTGGCTCCCCAAAATAAATTCCTTTTAATTTTGAAAATTTGTAAATTGAAAGGGGATGCCAAGAACAAGTTAAATTTTGTTATTTGTCTTTCTTTTTAAATACTTTTCCGTAATTTGAAATAAAAATTTTCTTTTCACATGGGGATCAAGAAAACCCCCTAAATTTTGATTTGTGGATTTGAATGAAATTTGATCTTTTATATATTTTTTTTTTTCTTTCTTCTCCTTCTCTTCTAATGAGAATATACACCACAAAAATACAAATATCCACACAAGTGCCATAATGGGATAAAAGAATAATACAAAATCAATCAAGTGAACTATAGAAATTTTTCTTTTCTAGGCAAAATTTCAATATATCTTGTTACAAATAAATTTATTCGATCATTTTATCAAATTTTTACACATAGACAATATGCATATATTTTCCAAAACTATTTCAACTTATAGAAAACATTTTTAATAAACTTATAAAACCATTTTTAATTTTTATAAACATATACATATACACATTTATTTTTCAAAAATATCAACAATTTTATTCTTCAAAAGGGGACAAAATAACCCCCCCCCCCCCACCCACACAAAAATTAACTACAAATTTGGTTTTATTATTTATTTTTGATATATACTTTAATTAATTATACACATAAACATATATACATACATTTTCTTTTGGGAAGATTTTTCTTACGTGACAAGCTAAAACAATAACGAACAAATCAAAATTCTTGGTCCTTGTCCTTAGCGCCTGTTTTGGAAAATTTTCTTTGGGTTGAATCTTTTCCTTTGACTCATCTGTGGCTCTTCGAAAATCCATTTTAGGTTTAGACACTTTTCCCATAGGGCGAAAAGGTGGATTCTCTCACCTTAAGTAGAACAAAGGTTTTCTAATACGATCAAAACTAACTGAGTTTGAAGACACTTCTCTTGTCGTTGGTCTTGTCTTTTCTCTTGGCCATCTTACCCAACAATAATGAAGATCTCATCTCTTGGTTCTCTACCCCTTTTCACCATCATTTGGGAAGGTCTGTTTCACAAATACGTCGTGAGCGACAAAAATAAACCGGGTACGCGTTCGCAGAGACCTGAGCCCGAGCTCATACAAAATCGCGAGGACGAAATATCGGAAACCGTACGTATGGAAACACGCGAACAGAGTTCTAGAATGAACTTACCAATAGGATTAAGTGACATACTGGGACTCGTGCCGATATTTAACGGTAATCCTGACGAATTAGAGGGTTTCGTCTCTTGTGGAGACATTTTGTTCTCACAAGCACAAGATGACAACCAGAAGTCCTTTATTCTAAGGGTGGTCAAAACCAGATTGCAGGGACCGGCGCGTGATTCTATCAGACATAAAATTATTTCTACTTGGGAAGATCTTGTTTCAGAATTAGAGGGAGAATTTAAACCTCTCATCTCTAGGTCTGCTGCCCAAAATAACTTAGTGGCAACAAAACAGGATAGCAAGGAGGGTGTGAAAGAATTTCCAAATAGACTCACACACCACCTGCATGGATTGGACAGCGCCACATACGCTAGTTCATCTGATCCTGCAGTCAGAACTTATCTTCTGGCTGAAAATCAAAGACTCGCTTTAAATACGTTTGAGGATGGGATACGAAATTCCAGCCTCAAAATCTTAGTAAAAGTACATAGGGCTTCAAATCTAAAAGCGGCCATTAGCTACGCTTTGGAACAATCTCAAAGATTGAACAGCGATAAGACAATGGTAACTTCCACTAACAATTTTAGGAGAAATAACCAACCAATTGTTTGTCAAACATGCAACAAGAGGGGACATACTTCTGCGACTTGCTATCGCAACACTAATTTTCCTAATTTCGTCCCCCAACGCATTAAGACAGAGGTTGAACGTCTCCAATGCACATACTGTCGGAAGTATAATCACACTCAGGCAGAGTGCAGAATCAGGTTAGCTCATATGCGAAACCAGGACCAACCTTCAACGAGTCGAAATCCTTTCAGAACTCAGCCCAATCAATCTCAAAACAGGACAATGAGAAACTCGCCCCAGATTGAAAATCGAAATACACGACAAAATCAAAATATTAACAGGGTATCCAATCAACAACAGGGAAACGAACTCACTCGGGCAGCGAGCAACGGCAATCCTTCTCGAGTTCAGACAATCGCCGATATACACCCCACCCCGATGTAAATTTTGAAATGCGCGTATTTTTCTGCCCTGAATTTAAGGAGCCAGTAATACGTGTAAAATTTAATCCATCGGATAAACAATACTCGACTTTCCTTATCGATACAGGCGCCGACATCAGCCTGATCAAATTAGATAATCCTTATATTGAACAATATGTAGACAATTCAGACCCAGTGACTATATCCACCATTGCTGGGAAAACGGTCAGCACATGCGGAAAGGTATTGGGGCAGTTCGAATTCAGAACTGATAGGCACTCCATACCCTTTAAGCATAATCTATTTGTAGTGGGAAGCAATGTAGACTTCCAACACGATGGCATACTGGGAAGCGATTTCCTCACGAAGCACCAGTGCCACATTAACTTTGAAAAGGGATTCCTTAAATTCGCTGTGAAGAAGAGAACCATGGTAGAACTCGAGCAGCCTTTAGGGAACAAAAATGAGGTCAAGGAAAATATTCAGAATGCCACGCCTTACGAGGTGTCTTCCACGGATAATACAGGCATTCTTGAAAGATTGGATAACACCGTTCGTGAGTCAACATCCGAATCCGTTTGTCTACGGGCCGGATCTGATGCTGTGACAAACACAACGAAACCAACCACCCTTGAATCTTCCTCTCCCCATTTAAATAAAGTTTGTGGTAACGAAAAAGTTAAGGAAACTGCTGAAAAACTGAGTTCAGGAAAACATGAACCTGAAACTCTAATATCCCCAGAAAATTTAAAACGAAATGCCAAAATCGATTTCATAAAGTTGCATCCACGATCACAACAGGTAATGGAAATTCACAAACATATAATACCGGCAAAATGTAAGCCTGAGGAGCAAGAACTCCCAGCTGATTGTAAGCCCGAGAAACAAGAAATTTCAGCAAAGTGTAAGCCTGCGGTACTAAGAGTCCCAGCAAAATGTAAGATTGAAAAACAACTAATTTTCTCGTTAGAAAAGAGTAAGCTTGTAGATAACAGTCATATCAAAATTGCAGTCGAACACATTCCTCGTTTCAGTAATTTGTTTGTCCACATCGTCTCCCTCGTTTCTCTCATTATCCAAATTTTAAAATGGATTCTACAAATAAAATCTGACCAAAAAATCGTACCTCCACTTACGAATAAAAGAAAGTTTCAAATCTTAATCTCGAAACTTTATTATTATTTTAACATATTGTCGCTCGAAAGTTTGAACTATGTTACACAGCCAAACCCGAAGAAAGCTTGGGAAGTCTTCCACAAATTTAAGGAAAAATTTAAAACGAAGCAAATTGACTTCCGATTAGCATTCAAATATATACTTAAACAAGTAAATAAGCACATTCTCTTCTGCTCGAAGATTTGACTACATCAATAATATAAAACCATTTGCGGATTAGGCAATCACGAATAGGAAACTCCAAAGAAAAATAAAAGTTGAAATAAAAATGTATATATGTATAGATAACCTTAAAAACAAAAAAAAAAAAAAATAATAATAATAATACCACGATAATGTATTTAAAATTTGCGGAAAAAAAAATTTCTATTCAAATAATTGTATACGGATAAAATAATTTTGTAAATAGTATACAACACTTTTAATACAAAAAAAAAAAGAGAAAAAAAAACAAACAAAACAAAAATAAATATATAGATAAAAACAAACACACTTAATAAAATAAGTTTATATCATGTTTTAAATAATTACCACTGACTTAAATGGAAAAATTTTGTAATAATAATAAATAAATCTTAAATTATAAGAAAAAACACATTATATATATATGAAAAAAACGAAAATACAAAAACAAAACTTACAAAACAGTGTTAAAATAAGAACTTCTAATATTTATATAAATACAAAACAGTTTTCAACTAAGAAATACTAAGAAAGTAAGAAAATGTTTATTTAACAAAAAAAAAAGGAAAAGTTATAGAATTAAATTGTACGTCCAAATACATGGAAAAAATTATATAAATAAATAAACGCCCGGCTAATAAGGACAATGAAAAAAAAAGAACAAAAATAATATATGTAAATAATGAAAATTTATACGAGTATATAAACAATGAAAATTCTATGTAATACACAAATTGTAAGAATAAACCATATACATAAACCTTACTTATCTATGTATCTTTTTACAAATAGTACTTTATAAAAATAAAAACAAAAAAATCACCCAAAGTTAAATTTAATATAATGAATTCAAATACTTATGTAATTATAAAACATTCTACAATTAACCTTACACGCAGAAAATAAGAAAATATTTACTTTAAATCAAAACGAAAATTTTTAGAATCAAATGTTTCCTTCTAATACAATGTTTAACCAACATGAAAAAAAAACAAATTAGATGAAATTTTAAAACCAAATGTCTATTGTACATATAACCAAAACCAAACTAAATGAATATACCCTTAACTCAAAATAAAATACTTTATATAAGAAAACTTTATTTTGGATAACCAACAATTACTGTTAAACACACCTATACTAAGAAAATTCAAATCTTAAAAACAAAATTATATTTGTACAAAATTTCAAAAGAAAATATTTTTATTATATAAATAACCATTGTGGAAACTTGGATACACGACCATAAATACGAATACATAAATATTAAGAAAAAAAACAAAGAACAAAAATTACACACTTATAATAAATATTGTATACATAAAGCTACTATGTTGGAAAATATCAGGCATATGTAACGGAATCACGATACTATCATCCTTATTCCCAATCACACCATTTTCCAGAAAATTAATCTCATAAAGATCAATTTTCTTTTTTTCAAGGAGGGGAGGATGTAGTGCTCCAAAAAGCCCTACCATCTTCTTCTCCCATTCCTAATCCAAAATCCCAGCAATATTACCCTAAAACCCAAAATCCTATCAAAACCTGAAAAAACCCAAACATTATCCAAAATTCGCAATAAACGAATCAAACATTCGTTTATCGCATAACATTTGCCCCCACGGCATAATTAAATCCAAAATCAAAATTAAAATTAAAATTTACAATAAACGAATCCAATATTCGTTTATTGTTCTATATTTGCTCCACAGCATCACCCAAATCCAAAATTCAGAGATTGTTATCTCTATCCTAAAAATTCCATTGAGTTGAACAAACAAAAACTCAAAAGCAGATACATTCACACATCTGCGTAATGGTTTCGTAAGAATTCAAGAAATTGATTTCTTATCTTGTGTAAACACAACATCTCGCTCGAAATATCCAAAAGATCGAGATTGTTGCACGAAAATGTGTATCTTTGAGATACAATTTTCGATTCCTTTTCCTTTATAAAGGAATGGTTTCGTGATCTCCGGGCCGCAGTTTAAATTCGTATCTTGTCCCTGGAGGAGATACCCCAGTGGGAGAAATAAAATCTGAAAACTAAAACAACCCGGTTTTTCATTTCACCTGGCCTGGAAGACCAAAAGAAGAAAAGGACATTCGACCCATATCTAAGGACGTTGCTCTTCCCTTTGGACTCAAAGGAAGCACGGCAAACGAACCCTGTTGTGCGACAGGTTTTCGGGAACTTTTATAAGAGATCTCTTAGTCCTTTTAAGGATTAAGACACACGCTCCCCGAAACCAAAAGTACAACAACTGGACCACTTAGCGTATTGTTCCGAGCCAAGGTTCATCAGCCCCAGGGTGCAAGACTTCTTAATTGACGTCACCAAACAAAAACACGGTTTAATAGATCACACTATAGAGTTTTATAATTTATTGAGTTCCATTTCACCTTAACAAAAATATAAATTAATTCTCAACTAACGCTGATTAAGACGAGCACAATTTGTCTATATTGGCGTGGTTTCGCGAGTTACATTCTGCGTTCTACCACTATTTGATTTTTAACAGTTAAACTTTACTAATTAATTTTAATGTTGGTCTAAAATGCGCGTAACCTTCGAACCTTTATCTTCCGTTCTTCTTCTTTCTTTTTTTCGCTCACTCGACAACGACTGACGACTTTTGATTACCAAGACAAGACTACTTCGCCACTCTCTCAATCTCCACTCACTCCGAAAAGGAATCCAGCTTCCACACGATCCACAATCGAACAAAAGTATGTTGGTACATTCAACATGTGGATCGTGTGTTTTTTCACCACCCCACCACACAGATTATATATTAAAATAAAACAAACGATGGGTATGGCGGAAGCCGCACGTAACAGTGGGGTATTGCTTTTGCGTGGTCTCTTTTCCGGCTGGATTACTGTTTGGTTTTCTGCCTTAGTGTCTGGGTCCTGTATGATGATTTCCGTAGGTTTTTTTTCCCCCTGTTTATTAGTATGGCGGTGAGTGGTATGAGGAAGAGTAGGCCGATTGCTGGTATTATGCAGTAGGTTGTAATATTGTAGGAGTGCTTTTCTGATTGTACGAGTAGTAAGCGAAATTCTTTGGTGTCATTGACATGGAGTTCGTTGACAATTTCTAGGTATAGTAGTTTATGGTATTCGTTTTTTGTAGGAGAGGACTGTAGTATGGCAGGTAGGATCTGGTGAGTGGAAACTTTTTGTGCCATAAAAATTTTACTGTGGATGGATAGATTAATGTTGCAAAATTTTATGACAAATGTACCAATAAAACAAATTTTTTTTACGGAGTCTGCTTCTGTGGTCCCAGAGAAATAGTTAAGTAGTATTATTCCGGGTGATATTTCATCTATTGTTAGAAAGTGCTGACTATTCATAACATTACAAGTAGGCTTCGTGCTTTTAAGTAGTTTTGGTATACAATCCATCATCATCATCGGCACTACAACTGGGAACCGGTCTTGGCCTTAAATTAGGAAGTCCTGACGCTTGTTAAATTATCCATGATAATTTGTTTTTCCGGGCAAGGTCATTAGTCTTCCGCCAGAGGCTCCCCGACGGGAAATCGAACCCCGGTCTCCCGCGTGACAGGCGGTACTATCGAGGAGCAATTAATATTGGTATCGGATGGCGAGATGCCGACTTTAGGGAGACAAGGACAAATGTGTCTTTCATCTTGCTCTGGCTTCTGGTCATCTTACGATAACCAGAATCACCCACATCCGTGAAGATGTTGGGCTCGGTCTCAAGATATCTGAAAAGAAAGGGGAAGGAGGTATCTAAGGATAGTGTGGACAGGGTTAGTTCAATTGTTCTCTAACTACTTGGATGGGGGGATGGTGGGAAACAAATCGTACAAGACCGGTCGGTCTTGAGTGCGGTAGTAAACGCAGATCATGTCTTTGACGTCTAATAATCTGCGCTTGGTCGGTGTGTGTGTGTGTGCGTTTATGCTGTCTTGTACTGTGCGTGCGTGTTTGTAGTGTGTCAGCAGTAGACCCTATGGGATGGGTCCAGGAATCCTCTATTATAGGGGAGAATGTTGTTGGGAACAAGAAATTGTGGTGGTCTGATCCGAAGTGATCGAGAGATAGAAGGGTCAAGAACGCAAGACTCCCGTACAAGTGGGTTCTCGCTGTTGTGAATGCTTTCAAGGTACTTGTATGCTAATTCTAGTAAGTACTCGTCGATAGGGATATTGGATGCACCTTCGTAAAGGTGCGAGTTCGGGTAATGGCGACTGTCAGGCCTTCTAGAGTGTTTGATGCATCTTTTGAGGAGGTTTCTTTCGAAAACTCGAAGTCTTTCCATTTGGGCCGAAGATATGGAGGACCATATGGGAAAGGCGTACGACATCTAGATCGGATTAGCTGCTTATTGCAGAGAAGCTTAACTTTGGTGTCAACTGTGTTGCTCCACTTCAAAATGTTGTGCAGTTGCTTAGACCGACCGAGGCCCCTTTGAAGAATGTGGGTCACATGTTTGGTGAAATTCATTTTTGGGGTATAGATGATCCCAAGATATATCATCCTGTCCTGTAGTACCCCCTATTTGTATTCGAATATTCTGTGAATATCGAGAAGTAGGTTGGGAGTGTTTACTACTCAGAATTATAGCTACTGCTTTAGATGGGTTAAGTCGAATTTTCCATCGACTGTAATACTGATACAGTTCGTCCAGATGACGGTTGAGTCGGTTTGTTGCGAGTTGAGGGCTTTTAGATGACGTATACACTAGGACGTCATCCGCATAGCATATCTGGTTTACTCTACCATCCACAGGGCGAGGAATATCTGAGTGTAGATATTAAATAAGATGGGCCCTAGAATGGAGCCCTGTGGTACGCCTGCAGCGGCGTTGAAAGTTCGGGAAAGCTTTCCATTTACTCCAACTTGGAAGGTTCTGTTTAAAACGAACTGGTAGATGATACTACACAGCGTTTTACTGAGGCCAGTATTCAGTAATTTAAAAACGAGACCTTCGATCCAGGTTGTGTCAAAAGAATTTTCAATGTCCAGGCTCACCGCAATGGCGGGTTCCTTATTAAAGAGGCGCACGCAAACATGGTTTTAAAATATGTTGAGAGCCATGGTGGTGCTGTGCGCTCTTCTAAATTCAAATTGGAAATCAGGTATTAGGTTCCTGACACTGATAAATTTATTTAGCTTCTCGTATATGAACTGTTCATATATTTTGCCTTTGCAGGTGAGGATCGAAATAGGACGAAAGCTTGAGTTGTGATAATTTGGTATCCCAGCTTTGGCTATTGGGCAAACAACAGCATGCTTCCAAGCTTGGGGAAAGTACCCCATGTTGTAGGTATGGTTGAGCAGAATGTAGAGCTTTATAAAGAATAAAGCAGAAAGCCTTCGCAATGTGTGGTACGACATGTTGTCGATACCGGGTGACTTCTTGGGTTTTCGAGATTAAACAAGATTCTGTAGGGTATTTGGTGTGACGAAGCCGTGACTATTATCACGTGTGTCGTCGAAGTATGCACTGTTAGCTGAGTTAAAGACAACTATTGGCTCGTTAAAGTTGTCTAATTTATTGTGAACCTCTGAACTAATTATTGCATTAGTGTCCGGGTCACCATCCTCGAGAGTGATCTTGTGATTATTTTGAAAGGTCTCTCCGATGATGTTTGCTTTATTGGCATCATTATTGACAACAAGACCGTTGTGCGTGATTGGCCCAGTGATACGAGAAGTGCCACATATCTTTTTTACATTTTTATAAATGTTCTGGTCCATCTGAATACCCTTCAGTTTGTCTTCCACTTGTCGGGTGCGATTGTTTTGGATTCTTTGTTTTATCAGTGTGCCAATATTGTGAATAATGGCTCGCAATAATGGCTCCCTTTGCGTAAAGCGGTGACGGTATCTCATTCTGCAGAGCTTTTTACGCTCCCGAATGAGATGAAGAGTGAAGTCGTCATGGGGAATCTGATAAGTCTTTTCAAGTTTGTACTTCGGGACACGGGTCTCCCAAGTTTCAACTAGAATCTCGTGAAGTCGAGTTGCAGCGTTATTTATCTCAACCGTCGTTAGGTTCCTGTCAGTGGGGAGAGAGAGTTGGTGTAGTTTTTCGTTCAATGTAATATTGAAGTTGTCCAAATTCGTGCGCCCATAATCGGGTATGTATCTGATACGCCCGCGATGCTCGATAACTGCAAATGAACGTGGTCACAGCGTTGTGGTCAGATACACCCGCCGATACTTGGGGAGGAGTGACTTGGGGAAGTAAATCTTTGGATACAATAAAGATGTCCAGAATTGAGTTACCTCGCGTACCAACAGTAGGTGCCACTATTTCAAAATTTAGGGCATGCGATTTTTCGGTGTACCATTGGTACAATTTTATGCCATTTGGGCAAGAGACCGAGTTGTTCCAGTGGGGATGTCTGGAGTTAAAATCGCCGCCTATGATGAAGGGTGTATGTCCTGAGGACGTTATTAATTGGCCGATATCTTCGGGATTAATGGGGCCATTATTGGTTTTATGCGAGTGGTATACGGAGTATAGATTCACTACCATTATTAGCTAGATGCAGTTCAACGCCGGAGACCTCTATGGACTCGAAATGTGGGAGGTCAGTAGCTTCATGGCGAAGTTTGTTATTAACTAGTATACAGGTGCCACCTTCGTTGATGGTGGGGCAACCAGTGAGGGTTCGATCTCTTCGAATCATTGAAAAGTTTGGGAAAGTGGGACGGTGACATGGATGCAACCTAGTTTCGGTTACAAGAAGAAGATTTCATTCTGGTATCAAAATCTAAACCACCGATTAATTTAATGCTCTTTCTTTTTGTTATTTTATTTTTTATATGAACGAAGATAATTTCTACTGCGGACCACTATCTCCAATGACCGCCTTCGTCGTCTCGAAAGCTAACTCCTTTAACGAAGACTTTTTTTTTCTTACATCCTGCAGATCGAAGGATATGTCCTTTTTTCTGCTTGGCCCTTTTGCCAGCCGCTAATTCCTTTCTTTATCTTTCCCGGCTTGGGATCAAAAGAGGAAACACAAAGGAAAAATCAACAGAGGGTCGTGCTAATGCACATTTATGGTCCTCTGTGTTGTTAGGTGCTAAAACGAGCGTGCAATTCGATCTATGGCGCAAGTTATTTGTTCTAGGCGAATGGGCAAGGATGTCTTCTGTGGGAAATCGTGAGG
This sequence comes from Microdon myrmicae, assembly GCA_963931805.1. Taxonomy (NCBI): domain Eukaryota; kingdom Metazoa; phylum Arthropoda; class Insecta; order Diptera; family Syrphidae; genus Microdon; species Microdon myrmicae. The sequence continues at coordinate 166,056,265 of OZ007496.1, read as the reverse complement.
AAACATAAAGGAGAAATCAACAGAAGATCGTGCTAATGGACATTTATGATCCTCTATGTTGTTGGGCGCTAAGACGAACGTGCGATTCGATTTACGGCGCAAGTTGTTTGTTCTAGGGGAATGGCCAAGGATGTTCCTTGTGGGAAATGGTTCGGTTTTATGAAGGATCATAAAATTGCAGACGTACAATTTATGATTCTCAACAACTTTATTTGAAAGTTGGTCATCTGGTCCACAGATTTGGATCCAGGGGATTCCGCGTGTTGAACATATGGTTCTTTCTTTCACGCCTTGGATTCAAATTAAATTCAATATGGGCATATGGGTTTGATATTGAATTGATATCGCGATATTTACTGTATGTGCGATTAATGATGGAGCTTAGCTCCAAAGAGGTAGGTATTCAGGGGTGGAGGGTTTTGTGCGTAACAAAGTATAGAGATTACAATATCGATTTCTTCATTAGATAATATGAGTGAATTAATTATTCCCGGTTTTGTCCAATGTATCATCATCATCGGCACTACAACCGCGATCTGGTCTTGACCTTATTTAACAAATCTCTCCACCAGTCCCGATTTCGAGCCGATGTCATCCAGTTTGGCACTCCCAGGCTCTGGGCGTCCGGGTCTACCACATCTCTCCATCGCAGACACGGTCTGCCGCGCTGTCTCCTTCCATACATCCTGCCACAAAGAACTTTTCGGGCAGGCTGATCGACTGGCGACACTTTTCGAACATCTTTCACGTACCGTCGACTGGACAGATCAACCACCCGGGTTCTGAAATTGTCGTCCTTGGCGATTTTAATGTACACAACTCCCCCTGGTTGGTACCGTTGCATGCATATATGACATTACTTACCAGTAACTGTTGTTAATTGAACCGCATAAAATAAATTTAAATAGTTTCCAACCAACAGAATTTTTTCGGTGTAGCATCTATGAAACGCTATCACACGTCTACCTTTTGCTAATCGCAAATGCTCATCATCTATGCAATAGGCTATGCTATCATCATCATCATCATCATCGGCACTATAACCGGGATCCGGTCTTGACCTTATTTAACAAATCTCTCCACCGGTCCCGATTTCGAGCCGATGTCATCCAGTTTGGCACTCCTAGGGTCTGAGCGGCCTGGTCCACGACATCCTTCCATCGCAAACACGGTCTGCCGCGCTGCCTCCTTTTATACATCCTGCCACAAAGGGCTTTCCGGGCTGGCTCCTCTTCGTTCATTCGAGCTAGGTATCCCGCCCACCGTAGTCTACCGAGCTTGATTGGTTCAGACTTCTAAAGATAATGTTGGGGTTATATTTTTATTAATTTTTGGTTTACCCTTACCTTTTAGGGTGGACGCCTGTTCCAGATGGAGGTGTGAGGGCGGCGTAATGGATGTCCCCGGCCTCTTTAGTGGGAGCCTCCCCGACGAGCCGATCAGGTCACATGTTTGGTGAAATTCATTTTTGGGGTATAGATGATCCCAAGATATTTCATCCTGTCCTGTAGTACCTCCTATTTGTATTCGAATATTCTGTGAATATCGAGAAGTAGGTTGGGAGTGTTTACTACTCAGAATTATAGCTACTGCTTTAGATGGGTTAAGTCGAATTTTCCATCGACTGTAATACTGATACAGTTCGTCCAGATGACGGTTGAGTCGGTTTGTTGCGAGTTGAGGGCTTTTAGATGACGTATACACTAGGACGTCATCCGCATAGCATATCTGGTTTACTCTACCATCCACAGGGCGAGGAATATCTGAGTGTAGATATTAAATAAGATGGGCCCTAGAATGGAGCCCTGTGGTACGCCTGCAGCGGCGTTGAAAGTTCGGGAAAGCTTTCCATTTACTCGAACTTGGAAGGCTCTGTTTAAAACGAACTGGTAGATGATACTACACAGCGTTTTACTGAGGCCAGTATTCAGTAATTTAAAAACGAGACCTTCGATCCAGGTTGTGTCAAAAGAATTTTCAATGTCCAGGCTCACCGCAATGGTGGGTTCCTTATTAAAGAGGCGCACGCAAACGTGGTTTTGAAATATGTTGAGAGCCATGGTGGTGCTGTGCGCTCTTCTAAATCCAAATTGGAAATCAGGTATTTGGTTCCTGGCACTGATAAACTTATTTAACTTCTCGTATATGAACTGTTCATATATTTTGCCTTTGCAGGTGAGGAGCGAAATAGGACGAAAGCTTGAGGGGTGATATGTTGGTTTCCCAGCTTTGGCTATTGGACAGACAACAGCATGCTTCCAAGCTTAGGGAAAGTACCCCATGTTGTAGGTATGGTTGAGCAGAATGTAGAGCTTTATAAAGAATAAAGCAGAAAGCCTTCGCAACGAGTGGTACGACATGTTGTCGATACCGGGTGACTTCTTGGGTTTTCGAGATTTAACAAGATTCTGTAGGGTATTTGGTGTGACGAAGCCGTGACTATTATCACGTGTGTCGTCGAAGTATGCACTGTTAGCTGAGTTAAAGACAACTATTGGCTGGTTAAAGTTGTCTAATTTATTGTGAACCTCTGAACTAATTATTGCATTAGTGTCCGGGTCACCATCCTCGAGAGTGATCTTGTGATTATTTTGAAAGGTCTCTCCGATGATGTTTGGTTTATTGGCATCATTATTGACAACAAGACCGTTGTGCGTGATTGGCCCAGTGATACGAGAAGTGCCACATATCTTTTTTACATTTTTATAAATGTTCTGGTCCATCTGAATACCCTTCAGTTTGTCTTCCACTTGTCGGGTGCGATTGTTTTGGATTCTTTGTTTTATCAGTGTGCCAATATTGTGAATAATGGCTCGCAATAATGGCTCCCTTTGCGTAAAGCGGTGACGGTATCTCATTCTGCAGAGCTTTTTACGCTCCCGAATGAGATGAAGAGTGAAGTCGTCATGGGGAATCTGATAAGTCTTTTCAAGTTTGTACTTCGGGACAGGGGTCTCCCAAGTTTCAACTAGAATCTCGTGAAGTCGAGTTGCAGCGTTATTTATCTCAACCGTCGTTAGGTTCCTGTCAGTGGGGAGAGAGAGTTGGTGTAGTTTTTCGTTCAATGTAATATTGAAGTTGTCCAAATTCGTGCGCCCATAGTCGGGTATGTATCTGATACGCCCGCGATGCTCGATAACTGCGAATGAACGTGGTCACAGCGTTGTGGTCAGATACACCCACCGATACTTGGGGAAGTAAGTCTTTGGATACAATAAAGATGTCCAGAATTGAGTTACCTCGCGTACCAACAGTAGGTGCCACTATTTCAAAATTTAGGGCATGCGATTTTTCGGTGTACCATTGGTACAATTTTATGCCATTTGGGCAAGAGACCGAGTTGTTCCAGTGGGGATGTCTGGAGTTAAAATCGCCGCCTATGATGAAGGGTGTATGTCCTGAGGACGTTATTAATTGGCCGATATCTTCGGGATTAATGGGGCCATTATTGGTTTTACGCGAGTGGTATACGGAGTATAGATTCAGTACCATTATTAGCTAGATGCAGTTCAACCCCGGAGACCTCTATGACCTCGAAATGTGGGAGGTCAGTAGCTTCATGGCGAAGTTTGTTATTAACTAGTATACAGGTGCCACCTTCGTTGATGGTGGGGCAACCAGTGAGGGTTCGATCTCTTCGAATCATTGAAAAGTTTGGGAAAGTGGGACGGTGACATGGATGCAACCTAGTTTCGGTTACAAGAAGAAGATTTCATTCTGGTATCAAAATCTAAACCACCGATTAATTTAATGCTCTTTCTTTTTGTTATTTTATTTTTTATATGAACGAAGATAATTTCTACTGCGGACCACTATCTCCAATGACCGCCTTCGTCAAGTCTCGAAAGCTAACTCCTTTAACGAAGACTTTTTTTTTTCTTACATCCTGCAGATCGAAGGATATGTCCTTTTTTCTGCTTGGCCCTTTTGCCAGCCGCTAATTCCTTTCTTTATCTTTCCCGGCTTGGGATCAAAAGAGGAAACACAAAGGAAAAATCAACAGAGGGTCGTGCTAATGCGCATTTATGGTCCTCTGTGTTGTTAGGTGCTAAAACGAGCGTGCAATTCGATCTATGGCGCAAGTTATTTGTTCTAGGCGAATGGGCAAGGATGTCTTCTGTGGGAAATCGTGAGGAAACATAAAGGAGAAATCAACAGAAGATCGTGCTAATGGACATTTATGATCCTCTATGTTGTTGGGCGCTAAGACGAACGTGCGATTCGATTTAGTTGTTTGTTCTAAGGGAATGGCCAAGGATGTTCCTTGTGGGAAATGGTTCGGGTAAACAAACCTTTGAAGGATCATAAAATTGCAGACGTACAATTTATGATTCTCAACAACTTTATTTGAAAGTTGGTCATCTGGTCCACAGATTTGGATCCAGGGGATTCCGCGTGTTGAACATATGGTTCTTTCTTTCACGTCTTGGATTCAAATTAAATTCAATATGGGCATATGGGTTTGATATTGAATTGATATCGCGATATTTACTGTATGTGCGATTAATGATGGAGCTTAGCTCCAAAGAGGTAGGTATTCAGGGGTGGAGGGTTTTATGCGTAACAAAGTATAGAGATTACAATATCGATTTCTTCATTAGATAATATGAGTGAATTAATTATTCCCGGTTTTGTCCAATGTATCATCATCATCGGCACTTCAACCGCGATCTGGTCTTGACCTTATTTAACAAATCTCTCCACCAGTCCCGATTTCGAGCCGATGTCATCCAGTTTGGCACTCCCAGGCTCTGGGCGTCCGGGTCTACCACATCTCTCCATCGCAGACATGGTCTGCCGCGGTGTCTCCTTCCATACATCCTGCCACAAAGAACTTTTCGGGCAGGCTGATCGACTGACGACACTTTTCGAACATCTTTCACGTACCGTCGACTGGATACAGATCAACCACCCGGGTTCTGAAATTGTTGTCCTTGGCGATTTTAATGTACACAACTCCCCCTGGTTGGTACCGTTGCATGCATATATGACATTACTTACCAGTAACTGTTGTTAATTGAACCGCATAAAATAAATTTAAATAGTTTCCAACCAACAGAATTTTTTCGGTGTAGCATCTATGAAACGCTATCACACGTCTACCTTTTGCTAATCGCAAATGCTCATCATCTATGCAATAGGCTATGCTATCATCATCATCATCATCATCGGCACTACAACCGGGATCCGGTCTTGACCTTATTTAACAAATCTCTCCACCGGTCCCGATTTCGAGCCGATGTCATCCAGTTTGGCACTCCTAGGGTCTGAGCGGCCTGGTCCACGACATCCTTCCATCGCAAACACGGTCTGCCGCGCTGTCTCCTTTCATACATCCTGCCACAAAAGACTTTCCGGGCTGGCTCCTCTTCGTTCATTCGAGCTAGGTATCCCGCCCACCGCAGTCTACCGAGCTTGATTGGTTCAGACTTCTAAAGATAATGTTGGGGTTATATTTTTATTAATTTTTGGTTTACCCTTACCTTTTAGGGTGGACGCCTGTTCCAGATGGAGGTGTGAGGGCGGCGTAATGGATGTCCCCGGCCTCTTTAGTGGGAGCCTCCCCGACGAGCCGATCAGGTCACATGTTTGGTGAAATTCATTTTTGGGGTATAGATGATCCCAAGATATTTCATCCTGTCCTGTAGTACCTCCTATTTGTATTCGAATATTCTGTGAATATCGAGAAGTAGGTTGAGAGTGTTTACTACTCAGAATTATAGCTACTGCTTTAGATGGGTTAAGTCGAATTTTCCATCGACTGTAATACTGATACAGTTCGTCCAGATGACGGTTGAGTCGGTTTGTTGCGAGTTGAGGGCTCTTAGATGACGTATACACTAGGACGTCATCCGCATAGCATATCTGGTTTACTCTACCATCCACAGGGCGAGGAATATCTGAGTGTAGATATTAAATAAGATGGGCCCTAGAATGGAGCCCTGTGGTACGCCTGCAGCGGCGTTGAAAGTTCGGGAAAGCTTTCCATTTACTCGAACTTGGAAGGCTCTGTTTAAAACGAACTGGTAGATGATACTACACAGCGTTTTACTGAGGCCAGTATTCAGTAATTTAAAAACGAGACCTTCGATCCAGGTTGTGTCAAAAGAATTTTCAATGTCCAGGCTCACCGCAATGGTGGGTTCCTTATTAAAGAGGCGCACGCAAACGTGGTTTTGAAATATGTTGAGAGCCATGGTGGTGCTGTGCGCTCTTCTAAATCCAAATTGGAAATCAGGTATTTGGTTCCTGGCACTGATAAACTTATTTAACTTCTCGTATATGAACTGTTCATATATTTTGCCTTTGCAGGTGAGGAGCGAAATAGGACGAAAGCTTGAGGGGTGATATGTTGGTTTCCCAGCTTTGGCTATTGGACAGACAACAGCATGCTTCCAGGCTTAAGGAAAATACCCCATGTTGTAGGCATGGTTGAACAGGATGGAGAATTTTATAAAGAATAAAGCAGAAAGCCTTCGCAACGAGTGGTACGACATGTTGTCGATATCGGGTGACTCCTTGGGGTTTCGAGATTTAACTAGATTTTGTAGGGTATTTGACGTGACGAAACCGTGACCATTATCACGTGTGTCATCGAAGTATGCACTGCTAGATGAGTTAAAGACAACAATTGGCTCGTTAAAGTTGTCTAGTTTATTTTGGACCTCTGAATTAATGAATGCATTAGTATCCGGGTCCCCATCCTGGAGAGTGATCTTGTGATTATTTTCAAAGGTCTCTCCGATAATATTTGCTTTATTGGTGTCATTATTAACAACAACACCGTTGTGTATGATTGGACCAGTGATACGAGAAGTGCCACATATCTTTTTAACATTTTTATAAATGTTCTGGTCCATCTGAATACCCTTCAGTTTGTCTTCTACTTGTCGGGTGCGATTGTTTTGGATTCTTTGTTTTATCAGTGTACCAATATTGTGAATAATGGCTCGCAATAATGGCTCCCTCTGCGTGAAGCGGTGACGATATCTCATTCTGCTCCGGAATGAGATGAAGAGTGAAGTCGTCATGGGGAATCTGATAAGTCTTTTCAAGTTTGTACTTCGGGACACGGGTCTCCCAAGTTTCAACTAGAATCTCGTGAAGTCGAGTTGCAGCGTTATTTATCTCAACCGTCGTTAGGTTCCTGTCAGTGGGGAGAGAGAGTTGGTGTAGTTTTTCGTTCAATGTAATATTGAAGTTGTCCAAATTCGTGCGCCCATAATCGGGTATGTATCTGATACGCCCGCGATGCTCGATAACTGCAAATGAACGTGGTCACAGCGTTGTGGTCAGATACACCCGCCGATACTTGGGGAGGAGTGACTTGGGGAAGTAAGTCTTTGGATACAATAAAGATGTCCAGAATTGAGTTACCTCGCGTACCAACAGTAGGTGCCACTATTTCAAAATTTAGGGCATGCGAGTTTTCGGTGTACCATTGGTACAATTTTATGCCATTTGGGCAAGAGACCGAGTTGTTCCAGTGGGGATGTCTGGAGTTAAAATCGCCGCCTATGATGAAGGGTGTATGTCCCGAGGACGTTATTAATTGGCCGATATCTTCGGGATTAATGGGGCCATTATTGGTTTTATGCGAGTGGTATACGGAGTATAGATTCACTACCATTATTAGCTAGATGCAGTTCAACCCCGGATACCTCTATGGACTCGAAATATGGGAGGTCAATAGCTTCATTACGAAGTTTGCTATTAACTAGTATACAGTTGCCACCTCCGTTGATGGTGGGGCAACCAGTGAGGGTTCGATCTCTTCGAATCATTGAAAAGTTTGGGACGGTGACATGGATGCAACCTAGTTTCGGTTACAAGAAGTCAGTGACTATCGCACGCTTTGATAGCGAAACAAGGGAGTTGACATTTATAGGGATAACTTTAATTTTGAGATCCATTTTGAAGCGTATGTCTTACATATGCCGTGAAAAGGAGTGCATCCCTCTCAGCCTCAGTTGTTAGTTTTTCATATCGGGGTCGAATATCCTCAATCATGCGAGAGAGACTAAGTAGTATCTCCAGCATTGAGGGTTGTCCCTTTGGACGCTTTTGTGCCGCCGCTTGGGTTTGTGGCACTGTGTTGGCCTTTACCGGAGCTCGCTTGGGAACTTGAATGTTTTTGGGGGAGAGGTGGTGCGGTTTATTTGTTCTTTGTTTGGTTCCCTTTAACCTTATCAGTGAATGTAAATCCATTTTGGATGAAACTTTGTGTGGCCTGTTTTCCGAAGTTTGCCTTGGCTACTTGTTTAGCGCGAGTCTCCTTGGTTCTGTGTACTATTTCTTTATATATGGGGCAGTTTCTGTGGCTGGCCGGATGTCCTTTCTTACCGCAGTTGCAGCAAGTTGGCAACGTAATTTCATCCTGCACATTTGTTGTGGGGTCGTATTTTGCACTGATCACGAATCCAAAATGTGCCGCCCTTTTATACTGTGGGTCATCGGGATTTGTCAAATTTTATTTAAAAAATCCAAGAAGCACAAACAAGATTTTGTGTGCTTCAATTGGAATAGGATTCCGGGAAGTTGATAGGAATTTATTTGATTAAATTCCCGGAAGGAGAAATCATGAAATGCATTTAGAGTTAAGCATTTCATGATGTTAGGATTATTAGGAATTGAATTAATGTACGACAAATGGACTTTGGTTTAAATTTATCGTGCATATGATTCAATTGGATTGGGATGTAAGGTAATTGGAAATTGAATCAATGTGCGACAAATTAACTTTTGGTTTAACTTGTCGCTCATATGATTCACTATGGCAATTAGGTTAGGATTATAGGTAATTGGGGCTCCTCGATAGTATAGTGGTTAGTATACCCGCCTGTCACCTGGGAGACCGGGGTTCGATTCCCCGTCGGGGAGCCCCTGGCGCAAGACTAATGACCTTGCCCAGAAAAAATAAATCATTATGGAAAATTTAACAAGCCTCAGGACTTGCTAAATAAGGCCAAGACCGGTTCCCGGTTGTAGTGCCGATGATGATGATGATAGGTAATTGGGTGAGAGTAGTGATTTAGGATCACTACAATAATATGGTTCTAAGAATCCATATACCTTTTGAGCTCGTGTTCGACTTAACTTGCCACATAGGTACAGGTGCTTTACTTTCTTCCATTTTGATAGTCGCTATTCCGCCAGAGACTTCACCTTTCGTGGCAGTCCTTTTCTAGATTTACTGCATCCCCTCTACAAAGATATATAAGGGGAATAATCAGGATGTAATTATTGCTGCTTCTTCAGAGATTGTTCTGAAGCCACATGTAGTTTTGGTGAACATTTTTGTGTTGTTGCTTTCACCACGCTCTTCATTTGGTTTGAAGAGCTTCCACGTATAATGGCGTGCATTTGTAATATCACTTTGTAAGTAAACTACTGAAATTATTACTAAAATCAAACAATTTCGATCCTGAGATATTATTCATTCCATAGATGTATTGTAAATTCACTTATTCGGATTTCATGTTCATTTTCAGATACGGGTAGTGGTCGAGGAGCAAGACGTGAAGGACAATAACTCCCCACCACCACCAAAAGAAGCAGATGAAACCCCGACAGCCAGAATTCGAGAAACTTCTCGTGCACGGCTTCAACGATTAGGACTATTGTATTCAAATTCCGAAATATCTTCTCCTATACATCGCACCGAGGGTAATTTCCACGAAGCCGTGGAAAGTAACGAGATCAGTCCTAAGCCTCCGCAACAGCGTTCTCGTAAATTGGCCGCCCTCGCTGACTCAATCAATAATTGGGAGGATGATATCAAGACAAAATCAGGTAAATCACCAGCTGAAAATTCGGTGACAACATTAGATGAGAACAAAGAGGTACCAAACAAGCCCCATGTTGTCGAGCATTTGGTGAAAGAGAAGAACCCACAAAACGAGAATGTTCATTTTCAAAAAACTCCTGCAACAAGAAAGCTGAAATGGGATCAAAAAGTTATGGATTCTTTGGAAGCGCAGGGTTTTCAACGTCGTCAATCAGGCGCGAATGACTCATCAGCCACCAAATTAGCCTACAACTACGAGTCATTAAAACAACATCAATCTGCTGTGCAGGAATCCAAATCTATGGGGGACAGTAAATTCCCTACATCAAGTACGATATTAACAAAACCAGCTTTGAAACCAGTGTTACCATTAGAAGGTGGTAAACTGAATACAACAGAGAAAACAGTTATACCTCCTGTGAGGACCGGCATGGTCGGGGGAAGAACTGCAACATTCGAGAATAAGGGACAAAAAGACCCGACCGAACTCTCATTAAAGGAACGAATGAAATTATTCGAGACAAACAAGGGTGAGGCGCTTATGCCAAAAGCCCCGTTCGCCATGTCGCCATCTATTACCAAGATCAACCACGACAATAAGAAAGTCGCAGATACAATTGCGGCCACCAAACAAGCTGTCGAGAAATACAACAAAGGAGTAGCGGGTAAGTGAAATTAGGTAAAAATTTTGTCCCCTAAGATCGAGGGGATTATGCCAAATCAGGAAAAAACACGTAACCAAATGTTCTGTGCGGGGAAGGATTTCCGTTTATGTTCGGGCGGGTTGTGTGTTCTCATTATATATACTGTGGGCTCACACGGTGTACGCCATGCTGCAACGAAATCCTTTTCAGGTGTATTTGAATCCTATTAAAGATACCGGGATGGTGTCCGTAATTAATGTAAATACATCTCTATCGACCCATTCAGTACCCACGGGAGAAAGATTTACGACCTGTGAGTTGTTTTCTGCAAAGCCAGTGGTTGCAGTAAGGTATGCAAACGTAAATGGTGTTTGGAGTTAAATATAATTACTTAAGAAGAATGTGGAACAGGAAGAGATTTGTGGCTTAGAAAATGTAAGTTATTTGTCTGCAGGACCAATAATCAGATCTCTGCAGCTTCTTGAATGTGGTGGAGCTTATTTCTTCCATCGTTTTGTGAGTATGGATTCTTTGGTGGTAGTTGGGTACTTTTCAGGCAGTTGGATTTCGTCCTTTCTCGTTCGGGTGGTTTATTTACTTATTTAGCTATTTGTTTACTTGTCTAACTAAAAAAAAAACTGAAATAACAAAAAAGCTTGATTAATGTTGTAGCCCGCGTAGGGTTAACGCCTTTTTATAATTTGTAACGATTTTACGGGATCAAAAAATTAGCTTACCCCAACGTCGCAAGGCACAGAGTCGTTAGTTGTATGTCTGTATATCAACTGCACTATTGCGGTGGCTGAAACATTAGGAGCAAATGATGTAATATGGCGAGATGAGTTAGACTGATGGAAACCAGTTGATTAGATTGCTTCGTAGGTAGGTTTATTGAATAATAGTATATCTGAACTTCCACCAGAAATCAAGTTAGATGAGGTGGAAGCAATTTCAGTAAATCAAATGTGACCATGAAGTGTGAACTCGGAGAAATAATGAATATTTTTTATTATGCTGATTGTATCTTGGTCTCCAAACATCAACTCCTCAAATCTTCTGGTCTCATGCCAAAACTGTAAATGGGTAAAAAACGAATATTTCGTGATATACAAAATTGGTTTGTATGAGCTGTTGCGTTGACCACTTTAGGTGGCTGAAGTCTCAGGGAAAACAATGACGGGGAATCTCAGGGTTTTCAGGGGAAACAAGGTAAGAGAACCGAGAGAGCTCTGACGCCAAATTGATTGTTTCTGCTCTGCTCTTATGCTTTAGTAGGTTTCGTTTTAGGAGGGCTTGAGCGGTTCCGTACGGTCGTGTGACGACGGTGTCCTCGTCGGATATTAGTGCCTATTGAGCCTTCTACGCGTACATTCCGATCTGCGCTTTTTTGGTTTTTGACCTCATACTACTTACAGTTGACCGTGTAGGTCTGTGATTTCAGTCGTTCACGTTTAGTGCCAGTCTTCTGGGTGTTGGTACATATTGCGATTGCACCTTAACCAAGTGTAACAACGTCGGCCACAGAATACGGAGCAAGATTGCATACTGCTCACCTTATGAGTCGAAATCGGTGATTGTCGGGAGGTAGAGGGTGGAGTTGTCCCTGATTTGTCTTAACTTGGAATTCTCGGCTAGATTTGTGGCTTATTTGGTTTAGAAGGTCCGAGATGTTTGGAAACGGGGCTGCAGCGGTTCCCTCGGTTGCCTGGCAAGCTTTGATACCGTATTCCCGATAATTTTGGTACAAAAGGTATTTCATGTTTTCAGGCACTAGCCATACACATGAATATTTTGCCTGGAAAAACTGGAAGTTGCTTCTTTCGAGTAGTAGCCTGGTCAATTGTAGGGGTTGTTGTATAAACATTTAACAACAACACTTACCCACTGCTGTGGGGGCTTATGGCTTGGTTTGGTTAAGCCCGTGAGTAGGGTGTCTTCCTTCGGTTGGTTGGCTTCCGGCTCTTCTGCCCGTAAACAATATGTTTATTTGATTCATTTTATACGAAAGAGGATGTATAAGTTTCTTCTTTAGTATCTAGTGCGACCGATACTAATTTTGGTTCTGCGACCGGTGTTCTGGAGGGAGAGGATGTAAGGGTCGGACGTGTAAGGATAGCTGATTGGTCTTCGTTTATCTGTGTCCACGATATCATTTAACCTTTAATTAAAATTGCCCTTTTTTCCCTCCTTAGACCTTAGACTCCTCGGTGATTGTCGGGAGGTAGAGGGTGGAGTTGTCCCTGATTTGTCTTAACTTGGAATTCTCGGCTAGATTTGTGGCTTATTTGGTTTAGAAGGTCCGAGATGTTTGGAAACGGGGCTGCAGCGGTTCCCTCGGTTGCCTGGCAAGCTTTGATACCGTATTCCCGATAATTTTGGTACAAAAGGTATTTCATGTTTTCAGGCACTAGCCATACACATGAATATTTTGCCTGGAAAAACTGGAAGTTGCTTCTTTCGAGTAGTAGCCTGGTCAATTGTAGGGGTTGTTGTATAAACATTTAACAACAACACTTACCCACTGCTGTGGGGGCTTATGGCTTGGTTTGGTTAAGCCCGTGAGTAGGGTGTCTTCCTTCGGTTGGTTGGCTTCCGGCTCTTCTGCCCGTAAACAATATGTTTATTTGATTCATTTTATACGAAAGAGGATGTATAAGTTTCTTCTTTAGTATCTAGTGCGACCGATACTAATTTTGGTTCTGCGACCGGTGTTCTGGAGGGGGAGGATGTAAGGGTCGGACGTGTAAGGATAGCTGATTGGTCTTCGTTTATCTGTGTCCACGATATCATTTAACCTTTAATTAAAATTGCCCTTTTTTCCCTCCTTAGACCGGTCCCAAAGTTAAGATTAGTTGTGGGGAAGTGTAAGAGACAAATAATTCAAATGGGGCCAAGGGTGGCACAAGAACGAACAAAACCGATGAGGATAAAGAAAAGAGAAATACGATGGAAAGAAGAAGAAGAAAAATGAGGAGAGGGAGAAAAAGAACGAGAAAAGGAAAAAAAAATGTCAAAGAGTGGGAAATATAAACGTTCTACCTATTTCAAGTTTAAAAGAAAAGGAAGCAGCAAAATTAAGAAAAAGAAAAACAAAGGAAAGAGAAAAATGCACAAAGTAAATATATCAATGTACAACAAAAGAGGGATATTCACTTAACAATACTAAAAAATAAGAAAAGGAAAAACAAATAAAAAGCGTTCGGATTGAAAACAAAGTTCTTGAGAAAACCCCCTTTCCTTTGAAATCCCCACCGTTGTGTTTTCTCGTCTGTCTCGGTCAAGCTATATTCCAGAATCGTCCTGCGGCTGCAGGGTCTATCGAACCCCGTGGCTCTGGTCGCATAATAGGGTTTCTTACGGACCCAACTGTATCCCGAATGGACCCAATTCAATCCCGAATGGAAGGTAATTATGGTCGTCACATTTAATTGGATGAACCACGTTTATTGTTAAACTTCCCTTTTTAGATTACAAGGTGTCGGGCGGTGTCACCTCGACCGGTGAGAACTGGTATGTAAGGGCAGTTGAGGAGTGTGGTGTTGGTTTTGGGGCGAAAACTCATGGCAAGTGTCTTTCTTAAATATTGGAAAAAAGTGATACTCCTTGTTTCCTTAGTTTGTGGTACTGTGGCGTTTCTAACAGATACACACACAGTACACAAGCAAATAGTGAAGAACACCGAACGAAAATCGAATAAGAAAATGCATCAGAGCCGTATACCATAGCGATAACATAATAATTCACATCAGTTGAATGTACTTGAGTTTAAAAATCGAATTCGTACACACGTCCAGTAGCCTGATGTGTTACGCATTGGTTCAATTTATTGTGATTCTAACTGTCATAGCCTCAGTTCGAATCACACGTTCTTCACTATCATCTCAAACGCTAAAATTGGTGATCATGACGTGATCTGTACATAGAGCACACACTTACCCATGGTAAACAGAACTTCACGACACGATCACGACTTCCGCATAGAGCACCAGCACACTCGCCTGCTCCGACGTTCTCTCGTTCGCTCGCTCTTCACTCCGTCGTTCACACACGAAGCTGATCATAACAAAGTTACTGAGGCGGGAGTAGTGTGGCGTTTCTAACAGATGCACACACAATACACAAGAAAATAGTGAAGAACACCGAACGAAAATCGAATAAGAAAATGTATCAGAGCCGTATACCATAGCGATAACATAACAATCCTACATCAGTTGAGTGTACTTGAGTTTAGAAATCGAATTCGTGCACGCGGCCACTAGCCTGATGTGTTAAACATTGGTTCAATTTTTGGTGATTCTAACTGTCATAGCGTCAGTTCGAATCACACGTTCTTCACTATCATCGCAAACGCTATAATCTCCTCAATCATACTACTGTACTTTACCCCAACCGAGAAGTGCTCATCGCTGTCCATAACAGCCCCGATTCGTCACTTGTCGCTTTCCCCAATTCTTTCAAGCTGGACTTTGTGATTGTCAAAATCACTCTTCCTCGGAAATCAATCTTTGTCATGTGCTTCTATATCTTGCCTTCTCAGCCTATTGAAGTTTACGAGCTAACTCTTAATGCTATCGACCACATAATCGAGCTAAGTAATTGCGAGGACGACATCATCTTCTTCGGAGATTTTAATCTTCCACAACTCAATTGGGCTTTATCTGACGATCATTCACACTTCACGTCACACCCCACCTCGGCCAAGGAATGTCCCTTCATTGATCGACTAGACGATTCTTGTTTCTGTCAGATCAGCAACGTTCGAAACCTTGGGTAGGCGGCTTGACCTCATCTTTACAATAGACCCTATCAATACATCAGTCTCACCCAGCCCCTTCGTCCTTACATCTATAGACCACCACCACCCTGCTCTTATCGTGACCTTTTTCCGGGTTCACTTGCCACCGGCCGTCCCCCCTCCCGATCACTACGCCTATGATTTCCATAAAGCTAATTTTCGTCTCATCAACGACTACCTAGGCGCATTTCGTTCAACTACGATCACCTATCCATTGAAGATGTCATCACTCACTTATATACCGAAATCATTTACTATATTTCCCTGTTCGTTCCCTACTCTAGACAAAGAACATCAACCTCTTCCCCTCAATGCTACAATCACATGTTTCGTTCCCTGCGTAAAAAAAGGAATAAGTTATGGGTTATCTTCCCTCGGAATCGAACTATACCTGACTACTCCAACTTTCTTGGCATTTATCTCCAATTCACGGAACTTTTAAACAGCCTTTATCGCAACTAACTTACCAAAACTAGGACCAATCTCAAAAGTGACCCCAAAACCTTCTTCCAGTTCGTCAATCATAAACGTAGATCCGATGGATATCCCATATCGCTTACCTTAAACTTTCATACCACATCTGATCCTGTTACTATTGCTAACTTCTTCGCCACTAAATTCAATCAGTAATTCAATAATGACTCCTTTGTTCCTGACCCGTCATATTTCAACTACCTACCTAATTTTTCCCTCGGGCCCCTTCTACACAAGTCCTTTGATCCAGACAAATATACACCGGGCCGTGATCGTATTCCTGCAATCCTCCTCATCCATTCTCTCTAGCCTCTTAATGATCTTCAATCTCTCACTTATATTCAATCTCTCACTTTATCATATATTCCCCATTTGGAAAATATCCTTCATAACCCCCATCCACAAGAAGGGTCTCAAAAGTGATGTCGCGAACTACCCATCGCCAAAGTGCCCCACTTACCCAAGATTCTCCAAAGCATTCCATATGAATCTCTTTGCAAGTCTTCTATTTCACCAAGGCAACATGGTTTTCTCAATGGCCGATCAACTACAACCAACCTTGTTGAGTTCACTTCCTTTACACTCTCAGCACTAGAGCACGGTAACGGGATCGATCGACTTTAATAAAGCATTCGACAAAATCTCCCATAATCTAATCCTCTTCAAGTTATACACCCTCGGCTTCGAACCTAGATTGCTGAAATGGATTTCTTCCTATCTAAAGGATCGACTTTATTCCGTGCAGTTCAGGCCCATGATATCCAACCCCTTCCTTGCCACCTCTGGGGTCCCTCAAGGTAGCCACCTGGGTCCTCTCTTATTTATACTGCCCACTAATGACATCGATAAGATCATTAAAAATTCCAGCTTGTCCTTATACGCTGATGATACCAAGTTATACAAGATCATCGAGTCACCTCTTGATTCTGCACTGCTGCAATCAGACCCTGGCAGCTTCTCGACTTGATCTGACAAAAATTGCTTTGTACTTCGCCAACATCGCCAACATCGCCAAATGCCAATTTATTACCTTTTCCCGCAAGTGTATTCACTACTCCTCACGTTTCTATATCCTTCGTAACCAACCCCTGACCATTGTCCAATGTATTCGAGATCTTGGGACCCTTTAACTTCTTCTCTCACAATGATGAGACGATCCGGAAAGCCAATTCTGCTCTCGGAATCGTAAATCGATGGTCTAAGGAATTTTCCGACCCTTACGTTATTCGATCCCATTACCTTATCCTCGTCCGTCCGCTGCTTACATATGCTAGCCAGATATGGTCTCCTTATCACAAGATCCATGTCTGTAGAATCGAAAGTATTCAACGTCGCTTCCTTCGGTTTGCTCTCCGAGGGCGAGGATGGGAAAACTCCATAATCCCTCCCCCGTACATTAACCGTCTTAAATTAATCAATCTCTGAACATGAGGAAGAGCAGGCTGACATAATGTTCATTCGTCGGGTCTTCTTCGGCTCGGTCGACTGCGCCTACCTGCTTAACTTAATTCCTCCAAACACAAACCCTCGAAATACGCGTAATCCACGCATACATTCCTCCTCGCCGAACCTCGCGGATGCTGATAAATGTCAACTACAATTCCACCTTGTTTGAGTTCGACCTCTCTACCCATGCTCTCAAGCACAGCCGCTTAAACCATTCTCACCACCAATCTTAAGGGGCGCTTCTACACTTCACTATAACCTGCCCCCACCTCTCGCCGATACGCCTGCCTTCTTAATTTATCTTGGTTACCTTAGGGTAAGCCTAGTTAAGATAGTTCTTAAGCTCTCTAGTTTGTAACATATATATATATATATATATATATATATTGTAGCGAGCTTAGGGTTCGCTGGATTAATTATTTTAAAATAAATAAGAGCCGTTAAATCGACTTTGAATTAATATAACACTTTATTAGTCCGTAATACAACCGTTACATATACCGTATACTTAACGATTTCTTTACTTATCGCTTCCGTACTTATCGCGTATTTTACTGCTTACTTCTGGCTCGAGACTTATCGCTTGTTTCACGATCTATTTCTTACTCATCACTATGCTCTGTGTGCGGCGTATTTATACTGTTTCGGCGTTTCGTTTCCATCCGTTCCATTGCCTTGAATGTTCTACTGTTCCTAGTCTCCAGTTTTCCATTACTTTATAGAATATTCTAGTACTCTATTTCGGACTCTCTAGAATATTCTAGTACTGATTGTCATATGCGTCACACTACCCTCCGCCTAGATTAGTTCGTCCCGAACTAAGTTCACTGGTCTCCCGGGCCAACGAAAGCCGCCAGTCGGTCGCGATGCACCACTTTCATCCAAATTTTCTACTGCTCTCCTTTTCGCGTCAGCTATAGCCTGCCGCCATTCTTTCTTTTCCTGACGACGGAATTCCTCTTGCATTTTAGGGATCTCATGCGAACAGTATAAGAGAAAATGCATGTGCACACCCTTAAGCTCTTCTGGAGTTTGCGCATCACGTAAGCGGTCTAAATCTTCATCTTTAATTACACGCATATCATCTGGTATTGGAGCATCTGTCGATTTCATAACCGTATCCAACTGGTAGTTCCGCATCTTTTCAAATAACTGGAGCGGTTTGTTCTTTGGAGCTGACAGTAAACACCAGCGTGCATTGTAGTAATAGACTTTCCATAGATCGTGGTACGTTAATTCTGGTTTCACGTGTTCTTCTCTATAGAACGCAATGAACGGCACCTCTAACTGTTGATTACGCCTACAATCTAGGGCTTGCTTGATTTTTCTCCCCGTATGTGGTGGCTTACAATAGCGGTCTCGACCTCCAACATCCGTTGATCTCTCTTGTTCGGAAACAGTTGATTTACAAAACGCCTGTTTGTAAATCCATTCATCTTCATCTTGTAGCTCGTTGGGTCCCCCTGGAACAGGCGTAACCGGAACTTCGCGTAATTGCATTCGCTCAGGAATATCCGTTTTACGGATTTCATTGTCCAAATCCGTAAAGTGACCCCTTTCCAATTCACTAGGTTCGTATTCGGATTCATATCCGTCCTCGTCACAATTAGTGAAATCCTTATAGTCGAAATCTATACCGAAACTGTCTTGCAATGACGCGTGAATGACTAGAAGTCGTCTTTTCTTCTTCTCAGCAATTGGCCTTCCTTCGTCGTCTACAATAAAATCCTCAGCATCAGACTCCTATTCCCCATCATTATTGAAATGTTTTGCCGCCTCAGTTTCCTTGGGACTACGTTCAGAGCGGCGTTCAATATCGTCTTCGTCGTCGAATAGCTGTTCGGCTATATCCTCACGTCATGAACCTTCATCGACGTGCTGTTCCTCTCCATCACTTTCTTCGTCCTGTGTACGACGCAGATGCTTGGGACGCTTTCTGCCTTCGACTTTCAAACCAAGATTCTCTTCAATAAGGTCACAGTCGCCGTCTTCCAGTCGGTCGTCCAACTCGTCATCATCATTGTAAATCCGTTTCGGGGAACGGCCTGAAGCATCAGTGTCTTCACCATCACTGCCGTCCTCTTCAATCGGGTTATCATCGATGAGATCCTTCAGTTCTTCACATAACACATCATCGTCATCTTCCTCCTCTTCCTCACTGCTGTCGGGCATAGCTTTCCTCTTCCTGAGTTTCTTCCTTTCATGTGGCTCCAATTTCTCCTCATCTTCAGATTCCTCCGCTTCCGAGTCCCAAAATTCTTTCATACATTGCCTTTGGGCATCCAATTTTGCCTTAAACTCTGCAGCTCGTGCGTCCAATTTTGCATTAACGTCTGTAGCTCGCGCATCCAATTTTGCAGCTCGTGCGTCCAATTTTGCATTAACGCCTGCAGCCCACGCATCCAATTTTGCAGCTCGCGCATCTAATTTTATCATTATCATCCTGAGCATCTCCGAAATGTCCAACTGTGGCCAACTCTTCTCCGTTACATTGGCACCATCTTGACTCGCTGTTTCTTCTCCATCCGGACAGTCTGGCCCAATCGTAAATACATATGTGTTAACATCAATACCCTCTTCCTCCATTGCTGCTTGCAGACGCTGTCGAAGAATTTGCTTCTGTCCTCTGCTATCCAGATTCCGGTCCTCAAGTTCCTTCTTCAACTCAGGAACGCGAAGATCCTCCAAATGTCGATCTGACATCGTCACAACACACTTTCACACACTTATTCACTTAAACAATAATTAATCCCACTTCTGACACCAATTGTAGCGAGCTTAGGGTTCGCTGGATTAATTATTTTAAAATAAATAAGAGCCGTTAAATCGACTTTGAATTAATATAACACTTTATTAGTCCGTAATACAACCGTTACATATACCGTATACTTAACGATTTCTTTACTTATCGCTTCCGTACTTATCGCGTATTTTACTGCTTACTTCTCGCTCGAGACTTATCGCTTGTTTCACGTTCTATTTCTTACTCATCACTATGCTTTTTTTTTTTTTTTAAAACTGTATTTATTAACCATAATTAAAATTTGTACATTTAAGTAATACAGTGACTTAAAATTAAATTCGTGACAATTGCTTACATGTAATTATTATTATAATACATTTTCCAAACAATGTTTTAAGAGTTACAGGCTAGATGTGTGTTTATACATTTAGTAGGGTTTTGTCTTCCTGGAAAAGGTCAGAAAACCAGGAATTTCTTATTTTTACTTTACTTAATCTAAACTTAACCCTAAATATAAATATAAATATAACTTAACCTAACTTAGTCTGATTATTATAAAATGAGCTATAAACAAAACAAAGTTTTATAATTAATGGGATTTATGAATTAAAGGATGTGGAATGAGGTCAGTTATGGGTTTGAGGAAGAATATTTCTTTCCGGTTGTTCGTTGGAAAAACGTAGGATGTTGGAAAATGGTTGGACGTTAGAGTATTTGAACTGGTTAGGGGTAACTTCGGTGTTGTGGTATATGATCTCGTTTGAATCATTTACCAGTCTGCCTGAGGCGAAGATAGCTCTGGTGTGGAGACAGTTGGGGTAGTTAGTTCTGATATCTAGAGGGTTCTCTAAGAGCGAGGTTATTATGGGATTGGGATTATTTTGTAGGTTTTCGATAAATTTGATAGATAGCTCGAGGAATCGTCTATCGAGGCGCTCAATACCAGCGGTATTGTAGAGTTCGACGTTACTATAGTACTTATAGGAGTTAGGACGACGATGTAACCCAGAGACATACCTAAAGCATTTTCTTTCGAATACTCGTAATTTCTCCATTTGGGAGGGAGTGATATGGTACCACAATGGGCACGCGTACGTGAGTGTGGGCCTGATAATCTGTTTGTAAATGAGCAGTTTGACTTTGTGAGAGAGACTATTAGGTTTCCACATTACTCTTCTACAGAGATTAAGCTGAATTGTGGCTTTTTGAAGGGAATTTTTAATGTGGGAGGAAAAAGACCAGTTATTAGAAAAAGTGATTCCCAGATATTTTAGGGTTTTAGAGGGTTTTATTAGAGTGTTGTTTAGGTTAAGTTTAATTTTGTTGTGGCAGCGTCTAGTGTTGTTTGTACAGTGCTCCTGTTTGCCCTTGAACACTATGAGCTGCGTTTTATTTGGGTTAAGGTGAATTTTCCACTTATTGAAGTATGATGATAGGTTAGGGAGAAAGTTGTTAATGCGATTTCTTGCAGCCTTAACAAATTTGCTGCTAGAGTAAATTAATGTATCATCAGCATAATTCAGCATCACAACATTAGGAGATACGGGTTGAGGAATATCCGCGGTATATAACAGATATAAAATTGGCCCTAAAATAGAGCCTTGGGGAACACCCGCGGTTATGTTGTGGGTTTCTGAGACGGAAGAATTTATTCTCACAACGAATTTTCTGTCAGAAAGATAAGAGGCTAAGAGCTTTGTTGTGTGAGAGTTTAGATTAAATATGGAGTGCAGTTTGTACAGAAGCCCTGAGATCCAGACGCAATCAAACGCCTTAGAAATATCGAGAGATATACACACAGTAGGGCTTTGGTTTTGGAGACCGGTTGTAACATCGTGAGTAAGTTTTAGTAGAGCATGACATGTGGATTGTCGCTTACGAAATCCGAACTGACAGTTAGGGATGAGGGCATTCTCATTGGCAAATGAGAGAAGATTTTGGTAGATCTTGCGTTCCAGTATCTTACTTAATGTACTTAATAGGGATATTGGACGATAATTGAAAGGGCTATTACTACTACCGGGCTTCTTAATAGGAATTACTACCGCAGTTTTCCAGTTCTCTGGGAAGTGCGATGCATTAATTATTTGATTAAGAAGAATGAGGATGGGAAGTAGATTCTGTGGGCGTAGCCTTTTAAATAGAAGGCGTGGGATTCCATCTAATCCAGTTGACTTTTTGTTATTTCCTGATCTTACGATCTCGGATAATTCGTCTGCAGTTAGAAAATTTGTAGTGTCTAAGGGGTGTGAAGCTATGTTCGTGTTGCTAAATTCACCGATGAAAGGAGTAAAAGATGTGAATAATCTGTTTGAGATGTATTCGTTTACTGTGTTCTCGAAGCCGGGAGTTGATAGAGAATTATTTTGCTCATGAATCTTTGCAAAGTGTTCTGCGAGGCAATTTGCTATGTCCGTATCGGACTGGGCAATATTATTGCTGATTGGGTTGATGAGATGATCAATTCGGGGTTTATATTTACGACCAGTTAATTGGTTGATGTTTTTGAAAAGATCCCGATTTGGTTTGATATTTTTAAGTGTGGAGATGTAGTTTTCATCTGCGAACTTCTTCAACTGCTCATTTATCAGAGTGGATAGGAGTTGGATTTGGCTTTTAATAAAGGGGCAGTATCTTGTATGGAGTTTACGGCGGAGCTGCTTTTTAAGGCGCAATAATTTGGTTAGGATGCTGGGCAAAGGCTTTCCTAAATAGTTATGAGGAATGGTTGTCGGGGTGTTGTTGCTGAGAGCCTCCTTAAGAATTTGCTCTATTCTTAAAGATGCGTGATCGATTTCAATAGGGAGTAAGTTAGATGCTTCAGGGATATACAAGTCAGAGAAACTTATCGCTATGTCCCTATTGACTTTTCTCCAATTTGTTTTGGTGAAGTTTGGGACAGGGTTTGACGAGTAGAGTGGGTCGAAAGAGGGGATTTGGATCGTGGTATGAACGGAACCATGATCAGAAGGAAATATAAAGGAGACTGTAGGTGGACCCGCTGAGTGAACATCATCGGACTTGAGGAAGAAGTCGATTGTTGACTTGGCTGTGCTAGTGACACGAGTTGGCTGTAATGGGGGGTCAATGTATGTATATGGATAAGATGGGAGGAGTGCTAGCAACTGACGACCATATTTGTTGCATTTATTATCATTGAATGCTGTATGACGAGCATTCCAGTCTCCCCCGATTATAAATGGAGCGGGAACAGACTGTTGGATTATCTGCGAAATGTCAGCATCTGGGAAATCTGGTTGTCGTGAAGGGTGAATATAAATGGATGCTAAGACGAGCACTTTATTGTTCTCACAAAAAAGTTTAACTGCCGTGTATTCAATGCTGAATATATTAGTGAATCTAATTTCACTGAATTGAAATTTTTTGTGTATTAAGATGCCGGTACCTCCGTGGGATCCATTCGTTCTGGGGTTAGAAACAAAAGTATAATTGGGAATGGAAACTCGGGAATTTGGTTTGAGCCAGGTCTCTGAAAGGAAGAGGATATCTGGGGAAAATTTTTCAACAAACAACCGGAGGTGTTGCTTACGTATATTAGAGTAAATGGATTCTGTGTTGAGGGAGATAATGGTTAGTTTAGAGAGAGCTGGAAAGAATATGGGAAGTTATTAGTGAAAGAATCTGACCTTTTTTCTCTATTTCTGACATCTTCCTCAGCGAAGGTAGCATGGCTTGTAAGCTTTGGATGTATCCCATGATGTCTAGATTGAAGTTTTCAGTATTGTTGTTAGGGGGAGTGGTAGTGTTGAGGTTTCCTCTTGCTGCATCCGCGTACGATATTCCGGGTCGGGTTGACTTCGTTTCCTGCAATACTGTTGGTTTCGTTTTTGTTGTTGTTGTTGTTGATTTAATAGTTGATGCTAATTTCCGTCTTTCCAGAAGTTTTAGCTTCTGAGGGCATTGGGAAAAATTTGCCGGATGAGGGCCTCCACAGTTACAGCATTTAACTGTGATCTTTTTGTTGGTAATGGATCCATCAGCGTTGACGGTTTGTATTGTTTCAGGTTCCAGGCCTTGTGGATTTACCTTGCATTCCTCGAGCTCGTGTTCCTCTGCGCAACTGCCGCAACGTCTTTGCTGGTGGCATGAGACCGCCAAGTGTCCTGATTCTTGGCATAGCTTACAATGAAGAATTTCTTGTTTGTGGGGCTCTTCGATTGCGATTTTTTGGGTAAACAAATATTTAATTTGTTTAAGTTGCTTGATGTCCTGATTAGGTGGGATTTGTATGATCCGGAGGTTTTTTACGTTGTTTGTCCTCATGTACGGTGTTTGGAAGTAGTCCAGCTTATTGATCTTTATTTGTGGACATATCCTTGCGATTTCCAGGCCCACTTCTTCGTTGGTCCATTCGGGATCGATGTGCCTTATAATAAAGGTAGCTGGTTTGCTGTTCGGATGCTGGAAGGTGAAGAAGTGATATTGCTCCTCCAACAGTTTTTTAACTGCCCTATCATGGTCGAGTAATGATCTGACTGTTATTGAAGTCCTAGATCCTTTTGCATTGGTGCTAAAATTCCGGTGACCCAGGGCATTTTGCAGGGTTTGAATTAGTGCTTTGGTGCTGGTCGGGTTTCTGATGTAGATTGGCGGTGGTCTTTCGTTTTTGTGCTGGGCAGGCAGGGGACTCGGTGCTGGCTTGGCTTGTTTGGTGGATTCCTTATGGGCTGATGATTGTTGTTTGGGTGGAGATGTTTTATGGTGTAAGCTGGGAGAAGGCGTCATCTCCATACAGGCATCGTCGGTGTTTTGGGTGGGTTGCTTTAGGGAGTGAATTTCCTCCCGGAGTTGTTTCACCTCTGCTGAAAGCTGTTGGATGTATTCCACGGCTTCGTGGAATTTTTGTTCGTAGTCCATGTGTTTTCCTGGATTTTCCATTTTTGTGGTCTTCTTAGATGAGTTTTGAAGAGTTTCAATGGCTCTTCTCTTCCGTTCTAATAGATATTCCCGGGTAGCGCTCGGGTCGTTGTCTGGCATCTGTGAAGACAGATTTCGACTACGGCATCCAGCGAAAATTACACGTGTTTGCTCGTGTTTGTATAGTTAAAATTTCCTTTTTTTTTGTTATTATATATATATATATATATTATTGTTTTTTTTTTTTTTAAATATTTTTTGTTGTTTTTCGATTGCACTACACAATTTAATAGTGCACTTAACACACGTAAACATAAACACGTGTAAACACGTTTCTGTGAACGTCCGCACTGCACGAGATCTCGACTGTTTATGGCGATCACTATGCTCTGTGTGCGGCGTATTTATACTGTTTCGGCGTTTCGTTTCCATCCGTTCCATTGCCTTGAATGTTCTACTGTTCCTAGTCTCCAGTTTTCCATTACTTTATAGAATATTCTAGTACTCTATTTCGGACTCTGTAGAATATTCTAGTACTGATTGTCATATGCGTCACAATATATATAAAGAGGTTGTACGCCCACTAAACTTGTTCAGAAGGCTACTTTCCCGCAGCACCAGCAGGTCTAGCGAATCAAGTTTTCAGTTGAATTCCTTTTGTTTTCTTTTGCAGCCCCACTAAACACTTACACAATGTGTCTTCCCAACTATTTGGAAATCCTCTTTTGTAACCCCGATACATAAAAAGGGACCTAAAAACGATATTGGTAACTAACATTCCATGGCAAACTGTCACATCTTCCAAAATTGATCGAGGGCATTCTTTACAACGCGTTATTAGCCCAACAAAACACATTTATTCTTTTTGGGGGGTTAATTAGTGTTTGGTGATAACTATAGTTTCGTCACTTTCAAAGTACGATATAAGTTGCTTCTGAAATGGATCTGAAATATTGAATATTCGTCCTTTTATAGCATATTTTAATGAAGATGAGAGAAGCAATTTGTCACTCAAGAATCGGCACCGCGAAGCGTAGTTAAGAATGACATCATTGGGTGCTTTAAGAAAGAAAAAAAAGAGACACTAAATGATTTGATATATAGGGTGGGCTATAAATTTTGGCAAATGGCAACACTTGATTTCTTAAAAACCGTTAGAGGGAGGGGCGCACGAGTGGCGGGGCGTAATAAATGTATAAACAATTCCAACAACAACGTTATAAACATCCCCCCCCCCCCCCCCACCCTAACAGTTTTTAAGAAATCAAGTGTTGCCATTTGCAAAAATTTAAGCCTCACCCTATATTAATTTTCCTTAAAATAATTAATGCATCGAATAACTTTCTTTAGAAACTAAAAGAGGTACGAGACTGAAAAGTAATTGTTCACATTAGTCAAGCTATGTTTAGCTTAGAGTGTCCAGTTGCGATTAGTAAGTTAAGATTTAACATATATAAGCTAGTATCTAGCCAGTAAGAATTTATTCTAAGAGTAGAAAAAATAAAAAATGAATATGTACCTAAAATGTGAATAGATAAAATAAAAGATGATTATATACGTGATATGATAAATCGGAAAAGTAACACAATTGCTATTGTCAAGAAAACCAACGATATTTCCAACAGCGTAAGAATTCACAAACTTTTCGATAGTCTTCAATTTTTAAGGATCAAATATTAATGCTAGAAGAAGAACTTCAAATATTTTATTATATTCACTGAGAATCTTCCTATTTCAGAATTTCACTGAATTCTATTAGTACCCGTCAGCTTGCCATTGGAATTGACCATTTCGTCGTTTTCAAGAAAAATCAAATAAGACCCTTCAGGTCACATTTAAATATATCGGAAGCGCTGCAATAACGTTTTATTATTCCAATTTCCTTAGTATAATTTGAGTTAAGGATTGAACAATTCCCCGAAGACTCCTTTTATCCATAAAATAGCAAACGGCTGAATGGGCCCAATACTCGTCGACCTAAAATTATTTATGAAAACCATTGATGTTCTCTTTCAACAGCTACAATACCGACAGTTAAGAATAACGCTGAGAGCCAGGTTCGGAATAAAGTGGCTGCTCTGGTAGCAAATGCATCATCAACTATAGCTGAGAGTAGAATCAAAGCAGAAATCAGCAGGCAACGTCAAGAGGATATGCAAGTTATTGCGAATCGCTTCAATAAACAAAAGGAACACTGCCAGCCCTCTAGAATTGATGATGAGTATGATGATGTTCCTGATGATGTTGGTAATCAAAATGCCAATCGAGATCAATGTAAAAATGTGAATATAGCAAAAAGCTCATCGATAGTTCCACCTCCACCACCGCCTCCACAGCAAACAGGAATTGGTGTAAATAACAAGAGGCGAAGCCGTACGTTATTACAAATTGTTTGCTTAAGGATATGAAATTAAATTGTTAATTTTTTTTTATTTACAGCTGGTGAATCAATTGATGACACGAAACGTGCCAGAAAATCGAATGTATCTGCCTGTGGCGGTAGGTTGTACCCAGTTTTGTCTGACCTAGAATCGAATGAATCTGATATTGATAACTGCACTACGGCAACTTTGTCGGGCGAGGACGACCAAAGGAATGCAAATCCATTGAATCGAAGGTAAGTAGTTCGATTGATAATTTATCGTATGCAGAGTAAGTAG
The DNA here is from genome assembly GCA_963931805.1 of Microdon myrmicae. Lineage (NCBI taxonomy): Eukaryota > Metazoa > Arthropoda > Insecta > Diptera > Syrphidae > Microdon > Microdon myrmicae. The sequence continues at coordinate 166,028,838 of OZ007496.1, read as the reverse complement.
AAAACATGTTTTCAGCATATAAACGTATAGGACGTTCTTTTCATTGCTCGATTCAAAGTTTTTAAACACAGGATTAGTTAAAGGAAACATTCTTATGGCTAGCCAATACTTTGCTTCATATCAAATTGTCGCTTACTTTATTTTGGCCGTGTAAGTGTTCAGTTGAAACTGAAGTACTTAATATTTAAAGTTTCAAGATACTCTGTTTGACTGCGTTTTGTTTACAACTAGCTCCTTGGTTTTAGGATTTTGACGAGATATAACTTGCTCGAGGTGTAACTAAGTAAATGTGACATGATCCCAATATCCATACAGACTTCAAGTCTTCGTACTTGTGCCTATCTGACCAAATTAGCTAAATTTACAGTAATTTACAATAAGCTAAGCGAAGGCCGTCAAATAATAGTGAGGTTATATGAGTAAGGACCGATCTTAGAAGTTGATAGTTATAGTTAGAAATGGGAATCACAATCAGAGAAAAAGCTACACCATCAGCTGTTATTGAAACTGAAGTATTTAATATGTAAAGTTTCAAGATACTTTGTTTGACTGCGGTTTTGTTTACTTGTTGGTTTTAGGATTTTGACGAGATATAACTTGCTCGAGGTTGTAACTAAGTAAATGTGACTTGATCCCAATATCTTCGTACTTGTGCCTATCTGACTAAATTAGCTAAATTTACACTAATTTACAATAAGCTAAGCCAAAACTCTCAAAAGAATAGTGAGGTTATATGAGAAAGGACCGATCTTAGAAGTTGATAGTTGTAGTTAGAAATGGGAATCACAATCAGAGAAATAGCTGATAATGTAAGTAAGTAAGTTTGCGGGGGTTTTAAGTATGCGCCAGCACGGACGGGGCTTCACTTAGCGCCCACCACTTGTCCTGCCGAAATCCGAGTCGCCAAAAATTGGGCACGAGAGAATATCCAAGAACCAAGAGGGGAGAAAATAAAACGCCAGAGCACGGGTTCCGTTGTTAATTGTCTCTTTATTATTTAGCACTGATATTTTGTACACGAAATATTGCTCCGTCGGGATGTTCCTAATCCGGTGAGGTCACCACCTTTAGTGTCTTAACATTTCACATAAACTATCGCGCATTGTTATATGAGGTAAAAGTTCTTAAAACTCCTGGGTCCGACTTTTAACAGATCTACTGCCCGGCTGATTTTTAGTGTTCTTAACCCCGCGCACGTTGAACTGACACGAGGCTGTTCGATTTTACAACAAAGGGTATTATGGACCAATTGGAAGTTTTTCGATTTTAAATTAAAGCCGCACTCCACTGTGATTGAAACTGGGCTTTTTCGCCTCATAGAACGGAAGAAAAACTTCACTTAACCGCGTACGCACCCCAACCCGACGGTGGTTAAAACTCGACTTTGTGTTGTTGACGCAATGGTGGATGAATCACGACTCCTGGTTGTGCGCCGTTTGATGGATGGTTAGCGACTGACTTATGAAGGAAAGAATTTATTCTAATTTCGAGTAGAATTGCCATGCTTGCATAGGAATTCAGTTCCAGCGAATCCTGGCCGTATAAGCTGAGTTAGATTCGTTGGTTGTGTATACTGGGAAATTGGTTTGGCGGCATAGCCGCCTTGGTTGTTATGATCGTTTCGTGGAAAATTGGCTGCCGCCTGGTCGCAAGCAAGAAGCGTAATTTAAGGAGGAAATGAACCGAAGTGGTTTTCGGGGAAAATTGGAATTGCTTAGGTGCAAGCAAGGAATATCATTTAGGTAAAATATTAACCGAAGTAATTTCGGGGAAATTAAGATTGTTTGGTCGCAAGGAGGGAGGAATTGACCGAAGCGATTTTGGTCAAATGTATGCGGGGATGAATAGAATATATTCTGTTGAATTATATTCTGTTGAATGTTTTGGAATGTAGTTATTGCGAAGTTAGGAATGTATGGTATTGCGGATTTTGCGTGGGGAGTTGAGTTACAGGTGTAGGTAAGGTGACGCGCTGTTAGCGGTCAAGGTTGGTTGGTATTGTGGGTTGGTTCTCCATGTGGTGTAGAGAACCTCAACAAGTTTATTGTCTTTTTTTTGTACAAATTCTTATAATACTGAAATTGTAAAAAAAATTATATTTTAGCTTAATACTGTAATGTATGACCCTGATGCACAACTTTGCTTACTTTATAGTATTTGCCAACATGACTTTTTTTCTCAATTTATTTATTTATTAATTGTTTTTTAATTTGTTCTTTTGTATAACCCTTGCTCCCGGGGTAAAGCTGATTTTGGCATATCGATATCACGAAATTTTTCAAATGTTTTGGTTTATGTGTGGTAGCAAGATTTGTATAAAAATAGTTGAATTTTCAACAAAAACAGCGTCGAATGAAAGTTTGATGGGAGTCACTAAATTAAATCAACAACGGTATAGAACTACTAGAACATGTTACGTGATAGCCTCTCCTACCGCCAATGCCCCACCGAGACGGAGTGAAATGTAAGGGGAAACACCTTTTGTTCTACATACATTAATTATGCTAGAAGCATAAATGAATAAATTTATTTATACTAGAAATATGAATTAATTATACTAGAAACACGAGTGAATAGATTTAGATAATACATTGATAGTTAATTGTATAAGAAACGTAAATAAACACATTCCACAGTGGTTAATTGAATACGAGCAGAGGCACGAACCTGCGTCGTTAAGTTGAGGTTTTTCGAAAGGACAGTTGGATCGAGTTTCTTTTCGAAGAAGTAGTGAAATGGATAGAGAGAGGGAGAGAGAGAGAGTATCTTGAGTATCGGTAAAGAAGTCATAAAGAAGAGAATGAACTAAATCTCCGTCCATGAAGGATGTAAATCTTTAAGTTCGTTATTGTTTTTTTTTGTTTAAGTTAAAGTAATTAGTACGTAACTATAACAGAACTAAAATTAAAGCCCGTCCATGAAGGACTTAATTAAGTTTTGTGTTGTGAGTCGGTTGTGTACCAGATCGAATTGGAAAAGAATTGTCGTTATATAGAATTAAGATTATAGTTGTAAAGGAATTGCTATCCTAAATCTCTTAAGTACTAGTTGTAAAATATACCATAAATGTAATTATCTACCAAATAAAAATTGAATTGAATTGAATTGAATTGGAAAAGGTCTGTGGTGAATCCAAATGTTGGGGCCAAACCCATAATGAAAGGTAATAGCTGCTGGAAACCAATGTAGGAGCTGTCTTTTGCGTTGGGCCGGAGGAGACCTCGTGGCCCTAGGACTCAGCGGTGGAGCATTGCCTGAAATAACGGGTAAGCCCAGTAAATGAATTAAAGAATAATTTTTGCTACAGAGGAGAAGCGGTAACTGTTTCGGGGCGGCACCTTTGTTTTCCATTTGGTTTGCTGCTGCTACAGTACTGGAAGCCCAGTAAATGAATTGGGGATTCACCGTAGATGCAACTACATCAGAAAAAGTACTAAACTTTTGCAACATATGTATGGCACACTCGCACAACGACCATTCTTGATGTTACCCAATTATTCACCTGGTACAAGTTACGAAAATGCAAACATCTATATATATACAATAGCACATACAATAAACTGGCGCTGCGGATTATATCCACCTCACATAGAACACCTATTCTCAAATATATAACAAAACAACGAAATATTACTTATTAATTAACTGGCACTGGACTATGTCCTACGCCACAGCTGACACGGGCGAATTATTATATATCAATTATATTATCATATTACCATTATCATCAAATATTATATCACAATCGGCGGACGACGAAGAACATTCATACCACAACTTTTATACAACAATTGGCCCCAATATACAATATATTTATACAACGTCCATGCCACAATTGCGCTGCAGATATGTTACAAACATGTTTTAATAGATGTGTGTCACTTTTTCCTATTCCCAAGAATAAACAGAACCGCGTTTTGTCAGCATCGATGATATAAAAATAGAATCCTTATAGAAGCTGGAAGCGATATCTACAAGTGAGTTCCAGATTTGTTTCTAAGACTCGAGAAAGCGCTGCCATAAGTATATTATATCTGGGAGGGATTATTTTCAAAACTGATATTGATGAATTAATAAAAAAGGTTTAAGAAAAATAACTCCTGTTACTTTTGAAACATACCCGGTATTATAACTCTTATAGTATTGGTACATGACGGAAGTGAGAGGGGAGAAACTGTAGTGAAGGCGAGTAAACTGAAAACGAAGGAACAAATTATAGATGGCAATGAGGGTTGCAATGCTTTGGCTATGTATATCTAATAATCGTTGCGCGGGGAGACAGTTTTCTGGCATGTTCATAAAAAGCCCATCACAACAATAAATAACAATACACAATCCTAGTAAAACACCATTGAGTAAAGACGAAGGTAAACTCCTTATACAGTCTTATAAACAATATTTGCCACAAGCGTTATACCGTGGTTGTGTTTCATGCAAAAAAAATAAAATAAACGCACATAGTAGTTGGAATAGACTGCATGTTAGCCAATTCTAAATAAGTAGGCACCGGGGAAAACAAAAATTTAATTTATTCGTCGTACAACTTCTGGGCGAGTCTTATTTTCCTCTTACCAATTAAATAATAACAAGGGAAATAAAATTAAAATTCAAGATAAATAAGGACACACACGCGTCTTAGTGCTGTGAAAAGTGCCAGGATATTCACGTGAGTGTGTGCAGTGCGGGAAAACCCTTTACTCATTCTATTCCTTGTGTCTGTTTTCTTTCTTTTTCGCACCTCTGTTTGCGTCCCTTAGGCATCGATACTCTCGATTGATTTATAATCTTTGGAGAGTTTTTTTATGTCTAAGTGGCATAATGTTCGTCAGAAGGGATGTGACCTGGATTTCGGCACGGAGCTAGTGGGGCACCTAATACAAGGGCATAGGACCTGTAGTGGTGGCTTTGGCTTATCTGTCGCTAATCTTGACTTGCATCCTTTCCCGAGGCGGTATTGATTTTCTGTGTCAGACCGTTTCAATGGAATGGTAATTCCGCGTTGATTTGTGTAACATTCGGGACTTGAGATGCAATTTCTCGTCTGTGTCTACCCACGTTTCTAACCAGAAACCAACTACCCTTGCACTTAGCGAAACCCAGGTAATAACTAACACAGATATTTCCGATTTTAATCTACCTGGATATAACTTAGTGCCTCTGTTCTTTCCACATCGTGGTATAGCCACATACATACGAAATGATATTGCTTATCAGCTTCTGTCACAATATGGGCTCTGTTCCAATCCAGAATTTAATTTCTCTTGGCTAAAACTTCACGTTCGTAAGCATATCATACATTATTGCTTTCTTTACAGAAGCCCAAGCTTGGATAGGAACGCATCCTTTAACGAATTTGATGCTCTGTCTGATTCTATCGATAGGATCTTCACCCTATATCCGCACAGTGTAGTCGTTATTGCCGGTGATTTGAATGTGCGTAACTATCAGTGGCTTCGTCACTCCGGACACACAACCCCCGAAGGTCAACATGTCAAGCTCTTTGGTGATTCAAATAGTTTAACTCAACTCGTCAATGAGCCAACATGAGTATCAGACATATATGGTCATTTCACCAATACAGTGGACTTGTTTCTCACCTTCCAGCCAAACAAATGCACAATAGAAGTTTCTTCGCCCTTGGGCACGTCAGACCACTGTGTCGTGTCAACTAAGTTCGCTCTAACCAACAGCAGCGTTGACGAGAAAGCTCTCAAAAGAACAGTATGGTTCTACAAGAAAGCCAACTGGGAAGATCTGAATGACTTTTTTGGGAGGTTAAACTGGGAATTATTTTTCCTCAATAACGATGTTGACTCTATAGCGGACACATTGACAGACACGATTCTACTTGGCATGCGGACCTTTATTCCACACAGAGTAAAGAGTATCAAACCCAAGAGAAATATGTGGTTTGATTCCGGGTGCAGAGAATTAAGGCTAAAAAGATGAGCTTCCGGTTGTATAAATCAAACAATACTGAGGAAAACCGGAAAAGATTTAAGAGAGCTAGAAATGACTGCAATGCGTATATTCAACGCGCCAAGTTCTTGCATGACCAGAGGGTGAGACAAAAAATACTACGCTCTCGCACAGGTAGTAGAACCTTCTGGGCATTCGTGAAAAACATTCAAAACTCAGTCTCTTCATCGATTCCATCGCTTATAGTCGATGACAGACCAATCACCACTGCAAGAGAGAAGACGAATCTACTTCCTGCACATTTTACAGAGAACTCAACGCTGCCTGATACCACATCAGTTCCACCTCTACTTGAGCATAAGCAGCACACGATGAGCCAGATTTACTTTCGAGCGCCTACTGTTGCCGGCGCACTCAAGGAGCTAAACGCAAACAAATCTGCTGGTCCTGATGGCATTCCCTCAATTCTTTTGAAGAAATGTTCCTTTTCACTCTCTAAACCACTGCGGAAACTCTTCCATTTGTCTTATTCTACTGGTCGTTTCCCAAATAGATGGAAGCCGGCGAACATTTAGCCAATTCCCAAAAAGGGTGACAAATCATCCCTTTCTTCTTATCGACCCATAGCACTACCTTCTATTCTCTCGAAGGTAATGGAATCACTTATCATCCGTCAACTTTCGAAATATCTGGAATCAAATGACTTCCTTAGTGACCGCCAATATGGCTTTCGTAGCAACAGGTACACAGGAGATCTGATGGCATACCTTATCGGACCCATTCCATCCACTACCCCGGTGAAAGCATTGGATATTTCAAAAGCCTTCGACAGAGTTTGGTATCCAGCCCTTTTGTCAAAATTGCATTCCTATGGAGTGGACAATTCCCTAACCAATGGATAAGAGACTCTCTATCTGGCCGTTCAATTCAAGTGGTGCTACCCTTCAATCACTTCAATTACCTGTAAAACAACCCATGGCAAGATAATCATATTGCCACAGCATTTAAGTAACACTGTGGTCGGCACCCATGACCATTACGAACAATTAGAGAATCTACCCGGGTACTCTTGCCGGCGTCCATGCTTATCATTTACACAGCAATCCTACTGTGTTTACTTTTCTCTAGCAACCGTTGGTCCCACGATCAAGCCATGGCAAATCGCTTGCTTATACAGCTTCAGCCTAATTATCCCTGATCGGTAGCATAAGCGATAAACGAACATCGAATTAACTTCTATTCGCTCGAAGATAATGGAATCACTGATTAACCGTCAACTTTCGAAATATCTGGAATCAAATAACCTCCTCAATGACCACCAATATGGCTTTCGTGCCAACAGGTCCATAGGAGATTTGATGGCGTACCTTACCGAAAAGTGGAGCCATTCCATCCACTACTTCGGAGAAAGCAAGGTTGTTCCACTGGATATCTCGAAGGCATCCAGCCCTTTTGTCAAAATTGCATTCCTATGGAGTGGACAACTCCTTGATCCAATGGATAAGAGACTATCTTTCTGGGTGTTCAATTCAAGTGGTTATTGATGGTGTCAAATCTGTCTCCCATCAAATTAATGCAGGTGTTCCCCGGGGTTCGGTACTCTCACCCACTCTTTTCCTGATCTTTATAAATGATCTCTTGTCAATTACTCACAACCCAATTCACTCGTTTGCTGATGATAGCACATTGAGTGTCTCATACTCATACGAACATTCCCGTCCAAACTCTTCGAACGTCAATACCAATCAGCAGATTGTGTTAATACATTGAATTCCGACCTCAACAGGATATATCAATGGGGATTATCTAACCGAATAGAGTTCAATGCCTTAAAAACTCAGTGCTGTCTCCTTTCGTCAAAGATGAGCCCCAAAGTAAATATACTGTCGATGAATGGCACTTGCATCGAAGAAGCCAAGCTACTATCAATCCTCGGCACTCGAATTGATTCGACTCTTAATTGGAGCGACCACATTTTTGAAGCTGCGAAAAGTGCGGTCAAATGCATGGGGTTCCTTAAGAGATGCAAAAGGTACTTCACTCCATCTAACCTGGCCACTATTTACAAAGCGTATATTCGTCCCAAAAGGAATTCAACTTCCATATTTGGTCAGGCGCATCCAGAACTGCACCACACGTGCTCGATAGGATACAAAAACGAGCTGTGAAACTGATTGGGGACCCAGCTGTGAGCCGATCAATTCCGTCGTAAGGCGCAATGTATCATGTCTATCTCTTTTCTATAGGTATTACTACGGTCGTTGTTCAACTGAACTTGCTGAATTTGTCCGTCCCTTCAAACATCTTATCGCGATACCCGTCAATCTGTGAATGCGCATCAGTTCACGTTGAAAGTCAACTTCACGCACACAAACAAACATATAGAGTCATTCTTTAGCCGAACCACACGAATGTGGAATACTCTACCTGATCATGTCTTTCCTCGTCGTTGTAATGTCCAGGCTTTTAAGACCAATATACACCGATACCTCCTTTCCTTATCCACTTCCTCTCCATCCGCTCGCACTGTGCTCTGATACTTAAGGGTACTCAAAAATCCCCCTTTGTGCGCGCGTTTGAAAAAATACGCATCCGTTTTCGATCTTGAAAAGAACTCAACGGTTTACAACTTTCTTTCTATATATGCTATGTTTCAACATGACCATCGAAGTCATGTGTCATTGTCAAATGAGCAGCTGCCGCACGTGGTTCTATTGTGTCGTGTCTTTCCCGCGATCGAGCAATTAGTGCTAGGTAATTAGCGTTTCCCTGGGAAGTCGACACAATGTTGCTTTGTTGCAGCGTCTGGTTAAGTATCTATCCAATACTCTTTTATTTTTTATTATTGTCCAGCGTCTGGTGGTAATTGCTTGTTATTCCTATTTCTCGACGCGATGTCTTGGACATTGTACGATGTATGGGGGCGACGCCTCCCCTGGGCATAGATTGACGCGTCGCTATCAATGGGAGTTGACCTATATTTTGGGACGTATGTAAGCCTTTTGGAACGTACAACGTTGATAATTGGGAAACGTAGTGGAGGTGACTCTACCAAACCCACCCAACCATGTTAATAGGTGTTAAGATTAGCGGAAAGAAAAGCCACAGAAGCACCAGGTTTTACCTCTCAATTATTCAACTAGACTCCAAGGACTATCCTGGGTAGACAAAGGTCAATCCTTAGAACGCACGAGATTAACCTCGCCACGACTCATTTTTATAAGGCTGCAGTTAGAGATTTTCCGCCACGAGTCACATGTATGAACGTGTGCGAGGATAAGTTAACCACGACCCTGTAACATTAGAGTTTGACCTCTGATGTTAACATTTAATATTTAGTTATCTGAAATAATGTTTGATTAAGTTAGTTGTATTTTTTTTTATTAGGCCCCACGTTGGGCGACAAAATGTAACACCTGAGCGTAACCCCAGATGCTAACATTTATTAATTAATTATCGGAAAATGTTTTATTTTGTTTAGTCCCTGTATCACAGGGTAATAGCGTTTTTATGGCTCGTACCGAATTTGGTTTCAATATTTATCCATCAAAGATTGTAAAATTGGGTTTTAGCTTTATTATTTGTTCACTACGAATACCCTATCTATATTTAACATTTAGTCATTAAGGATTGCTTACGTGTCTTAGACCAGCGAGATTCCTTCCGTGTTTGCCTGTTGCTCTGATGGGGACTTCTCTTCCGTGGTGGTGGCTTCTTCTATTGTCTCTTTGCTTCCCTCCGGATTAGACTGGTTGTAATTAAAACAGCACGTTTCTTTACGTTTGTTTAATCTTTAATATCAAAGTATCGCTGTGGCCTTTCTACTAACGCCACTGCTATTTTTCAACCTACCTCCAAATCTTCCTTCCTAAAGCTCCACTAATTTCACCATTTCTGCTTAAGCAAGCGCAATAACTTCCCCAAGCATTCTCCCACCGCTTGCATTACCTTTTGATTATGCAAATCGGATCCAACATCAAGCATCTGTCCATCAAGGACATTCACGCAATTAACGCGTTATATAAATTTTCCTAGAAGAAATTCGGTACGCCAGTACCGCATACATCAATGCATCTCAGCATTGTTCTAAAAAGAAAACATTTCGGTTGCCATACTAGATAACCGAAGTGGATTATGAAAACAATCAGCAGAACCCCTGTCTGTCTGCATTTACTGTCCCACACGTGCGCAACAGATTTTCATGTTGCGCTAGTACTCACGGCGGCTTTTATGCAATCTTCAAAGCACCGGCGCAATTCCCGCATAGCTGCCAAGAGCCGAATTAAATGCCAGTGTAAATACTCACACTGGAATTCGACCCATGACTCCCTAGGAATGTAATACGCAATTCACATGGTTGTAAACACAACCATCATTGTGTAATTATCCCAAATGCATCCTAATCCCTAGCGTAGTAATTGGACAACTGCAACTACTTATCCCAAAGATGCTTTTTAATGAATTTTCATTCCCACGGTTCGACCACCCATGAGCTCTCATCCCGAGCCAACAAGGTGATCCGCGCGCAAAAGTAGTTTAGTCGATCAAATAGTAGCAAAGGAGTCGAGTCTCAACCTAAGTGGAGTGCGCCCGGAAAATCGAGTGACGTCGAGTGTGTTTGCGTGTTCTATAGTTTAGTGAGAACGAATAAATAATACCAAAAAAAAAAAAAGACAAGCAACAAACAAGACTCTTTTAATTGTGAAGCGTGTGTCCTGTGTCGCTGCCATTAAAAATTGAATTAATGTACAATGCAAAAAACACCGACCAGTAGTACAATAAACAATAAAATTCCAACAGTGTAACCACTGTTTTATTCATCAAATTCGGTGGAGCAATCCGTGGAGTAGGAGTTAACCAGTGCCAATGTCGGCACACATACGTCGTATCCCACATCCCTTTTACAGATAGTCTTCTCTAACATCAAAAGCATCACTTTTACAAATAGTCTTCTCAATAGTCTTCAATAGTCTTCTTTAGTATCACTTTTACAAAGGGTCTTCTCAATAGTCTTCCATAGTCTTCTTTAATATCACTTTTACAAATGGTTTAGAGAGAGAGAGAGAGAGAGAGATCTTTTATTTCGTAATAATATTTTCAAAAAAAAAGTCTGTGACCGCACATTTTACAATTCAGAGATTTGATAAGTTATATCTTACAACTGATTGTCGTTATATAGATTTAAGATTATAGTTGTAAAGGAATTGCTATCCTAAATCTCTTAAGTCATCATCATCATCATCATCATCGGCACTACAACCGGGAACCGGTCTTGGCCTTATTTAGCAAGTCCTGAGGCTTGTTAAATCTTCCATAATGATTTATTTTGTCTGGGCAAGGTCATTAGTCTTGCGCCAGGGGCTCCCCGACGGGGAATCGAACCCCGGTCTCCCGGGTGACAGGCGGGTATACTAACCACTATACTAGTTGTAAAATATACCATAAATGTAATTATCTACCAAATAAAAATTGAATTGAGAATATCTTACAACTGAACCATTATCTTGGATAATTAAAAGAATAAATCGAAGGAAAATACGAAAAGGAAAAACCTTCATTAAAAAAAAAAAAAAAATACCAATAATAAATAATATAAAATGTAAATATTGTAGCGAGCTTAGGGTTCGCTGGATTAATTATTTGTAAATAAATAAGAGCCCTTAAATCGATTCTGAATTAGTGTGACATTTTATTAGTCCGTAATAACAATCGTTACTTTTTACCGTACACTTAACGTTTTCTTTATTATCGCTTCCGTAATTATCGCGTATTTTACTGCTTACTTCTCGCTCGAGACTTATCGCTTGTTTCACGTTCTACTTCTTACTCATCACTATGCTCTGTGTGCGGCGTATTTATACTGTTTTAGCGTTTCGTTTCCGTCCGTTCCATTGCCTTGAATGTTCTACTGATCCTAGTCTCCAGTTTTCCATTACTTTATAGAATATTCTAGTACTCTGTTTCGGACTCTCTAGAATATTCTAGTACTGATTTTCATATGCGTCACACTACCCTCCGCCTAGATTAGTTCGTCCCGAACTAAGTTCACTGGTCTCCCGGGCCAACAAAAGCCGCCAGTCGGTCGCGATGCACTGTGGCGATTCCGCCAGATCCCACGGCTCGCCTTCCTGAAAAAACCCCCATAACCATAACCCGGGTCTGCACCAGCTTTCGCTAAAGCAATTCGCATTAGCATCTTAGATGCTTCACGCATCAAACAGACCCAATTATTATAACCCTAAAATCCCTATAAAGAAAACTTACCTTCATGCATCCCTTCGCATACAATTTTTCATAAGATTTCTTTGTTTGCTTATTTGGTATTCTGAACCAATTCGGTACCAGACAAATACCATAAATATCGCGCCGTCTATTTTCCCAGCCGCGCCATATACCTTTTCATATACATTGCCTGGCAACCTTTTTTGTTTGTCTTACCAACAAACAACCCAAGCAGCTGCATATAATTAGCGCAATAGACGCTGAAACCAAATTCTCCAGCATTTCCTACTGCAAATATGAACCCGGTTTCTATTGCAGCCAGAGATGCCATAAACATCCAATTTGCTTTTAGCACCTTTTTCTCCTAACGTCGAAAATAGCGACGAGGCATCGTATAAACATGACCCTCATTAAAGAGCGAACCATTTGGTCGCCTTTTCTTTTGTCTTTGCCGCCTGCCTGTTTCGCTGTTCCACTGCACGTGTGAATAGCATTGATCTCAATGATCCCACACATACCACCATGACCTGTATTACAAGATCTGGTTTCCTATACCACCAAGAGAGACTTTACGTTTCCCTGGTGGTAGGTAAAAAAACGATATCCTTATTGGAGAGGATATCGTTTGAGTCTCATTCCATCACCAGACCAAGTCGGTCGGGTCTCCACTACGCTACCTTTGCGTTCGGTACGCGTAGATACGATGGGCCACCCTTTTACCATAGAGGGGTGCGTGGGAGTTCGCACCCCCGTGAGTCGTGTGTGTTTTATTTTTCAACTCTAGGAAGTTTTAGTTTATTTTTCCACGTAAATTTATCCGTGAATCTATGAAATAACGTAAATTTATTGATCCCAAATTGTTTATTATCGAAAACCTATAAATTTTAAATAAAAACAAACTTTGTGCAACAAATCCATAGCCGTGTGTTTTGCTTTCGTTGATGTTTCCACTGCTTCCTCGTAATCGTTTAGTGTTCGGCGGCATTATTAATGATGATGGAGGAGGAGGTATAACTCGCACCCATGCCGGTGCCACGACTTCCTCCCCACATTGGTGACCCGCGACGGTTTTTTTTTATTAATATAAAAAAACTTGAACACGCGATCTCGGACAAAAGTTGACTCGATGTAGTGAATAAGCACGTAACCTGTTGTGCAGTGACTTTTTTAGTGAGCAATTGTGGCGGCAATTGCCGAAAAGCAATCTATGGGCAAAAACATCGCCCCAACACCAGCACCAGTTTCCATCACCGGAGCAGCCAACAACACCAAGGCAAGTAATAATTAATAATCATAGCCTGGTTAATTTCAGCTAAGGTATCGCTAAGTAACAAGCGGTCTAACAAATAACACAACGCCCACCACCGATGCGATCGAATTTTTCCAGCGGCCGCCTGCAGAAACTTTATCCTTTCTATTTTAATTTATGGAAGGATTCAAGGCTCAATACCTCACCGCTAAATCACAAAAAACCAAGGAAAGAACTACACCAAGTGATAAAGATCCTTCACCTGTTGTGAATTTTCTTAAAAGAATATATTATTATCAACCAAACAGCGATTCAGACAACACCACCAAATTATATCCGGAATTCTATCCAGCTTTCACACAATGGCTACCCCACGAGAAAGCAATAAAAAATGTGACATTGCGAGGAAATGTGCCAAAGTCATCGAAAACAAAGGAGAAGCAGTATCCTGTTGGTCCGTGGCTCTTGGCATGGTTTATCTTCGCCGTTGTGGGTCGGCTTTTTTCCAGATAATCCAGTCAATTTGTGTAGCGTAAAACCACCCTTCCAGTTGTTTATCTATTACCAATAATTAATAACGTCGTTAAAACTCAAAATCCTTTACAGTTATGTATGATGTATCAATATTAAAGTCCTCTTTTTTCTTTTACACTATTCGGTGTTTGTGAAACTGTCAAAAAAAAAAGGCAAAAAAAGCAAATGTCATTTTCATTTTGATTAGTATATTAATAGCAATTTTGTAAGAAGGAATTAAAATATTCCGTCAGGGCAATTAAATATTACGAACAGCACAATGTACGAAAATGGTCCAAAATCAAAGAACCAAAGGGTAAACAAACCCAACAGCAAAATTTTGTCAAAAGTGAAATTTTCAATACTATTCAAGTAGGCTAATCATTAAGCTTGTGTTTTGTGTAAAATTAATTAGTGATTTGAAGTGCAAATTTCCTCGCACAGTTCTAATTTGGGAAAATGATTTTCTATTGTAAATGTAGACAACTGGTTAAAGGCAGTTATTCTATCAGTGTAGGAAAAGAGTATAACCGATTTATCTATTAAAAAACTATGCTTTCCAATTCAAATTCCGAAACATTGTTTTCGATAATTAAAATTCATAAAATATGCATAAAAGATATTGCCACTTATATGGATGGATATATGTCCGGAAATATATACATTTATATGGGTGCGTTTCTTTTGTGGTTTGTAACCTATTAACGTACAAAAAAAGACAATACTTTTATATTAAAAGTTACACATACTCAGTTTTGCTATTATCTTTCCTTTTTATACATTAAAACGCAAAAACAGAGACACCACAATCAAAATTATGTAGATTATTCATTTAATAAAAATAGATAAAAGAGGCACCACCAGAAAATCTAGGAAAAAAAAAAAAAGTCAAACTATAAAGTAAACCGTACGCACATAATTTAAGAAGCAATCCTTTCAATTACTACGTATTGTAAAGCTACCATTCACAAACGAAAGATGAATTATTGTTATTGTGAGAAGTGGAAACGATATTGTATATGTATCTAACTTCTTCACATAATATTTACTTTTACACGATAGCCTTCAATTGAGCGAATTTGTTTTGTTTAATGAAATTGAATTTTTTTTTTAAATTAAAACATCTACCTGTGTAAAAACTTAAAAAAAAAAAATATTTGTATCCGCAAATAGCACGAGATTGAGGCATAAATAAAATAAATATTGTAAACCCCTTCTGGGTACAAACCGGTGTACAACCGCGTTCGCCTCGCTTGTGACTCTAACCAATCCCACACGACTCGAACTCAACACACTCGACTTTTCGACTCCATCAACTTCACTCCTTTCAACTCGCTTGACTCTTTTTCGACTTCACATGACTTCACGTCAGCCACATTAGACGTCTTTTGACTCCGCTCAACTCCATTATTCGACTCCTCCTATTCGACGTCATCAAACACCTTCGACTTATTTTTAGCCTCATTGGCCACCTTTCGACTCCACTCGACAGCCTTCGGCTCCCTTTGCCCCCTTAGTCTCGCTTCGTCCCTTTACTCCACCCAACCTCACTCGACCCATTTCAACACCCGTCTGGCTTTTCTCTTACTATTGGCGCACAACGCCCCTAGTTAACTCCTTCAAACCGGCTCCTCATCACACTTTTGCTACTCCGCGTAGCACATAATCAATAGGACGCCTGGTTTTGTCCCGCTCGTAATACTTCAACCCCTTTCTGGCCCTCCTTAAATATTGGCATACAATGCCCTCTATTTCAACGTCTTCTTTTTCGGTCCTTTCCTAAATATTGGCGCACACTCTCGCCATTGCTCAACACCCATTTTTTGCAAACCGGCCCCTTAGCTAACAACAGCTACTACGCGTAGCATATAATCAATAGGACGCCCGGTTTTGTCTCGCGTGAAACACCTCACCCTTTTCTGTCTCTTTTCTGAAGGTTGGCGCTCACGCTCACCAACCATAGCCTTCACGCAACCCCAAGCAACCCTTCTCGACTCTGCGTGACCTCTAACAACTTTTTCTGCCTCTGTCCAATATTGGCGTCCATGCACGCCAAAGACAGTTATCACGCGACACCGTTCATCAATGCTCGACCTTCTACCCGATTTCAGCAAGCCAGCTTCCCTCGTTCCCACAGCTACTACGCGTAGCATCTATCAGGGCACCTGGTTTTGCCCCTTTATTTAAATTTCAGGACATTCGTCCTTAGATCTCCTACGTCTCCCAAATGTCTCAGCAACACCGGTCCACAAATTAAACCGATACCACCGGACTGAGACATTATACCTGGTTCCCCAGTCTTTAGCCACCATGGCTCCCCTTTAGCGGCAACTAAAGGCTATACACGCCCCTCTACGCCGCCTCAAATACCTAGGTGCATAATACTTCGGAGCGCACTTCTAATAACCCTAGGGCGCCCTGGGGTTGGACACAATCAACCACCCACCAGGAGCCCCCTAACCAAAATCCCCTATTTTTCTTTTTTTTTTTTAAACAAGAGCGACGGCCGGCACCTCACAGCAAGTTTCCATTCGGTCGAGGTCGCAGCTACCGCTACATTGGCACCAATGTACCGGTCCTCCCTCGATAGGTAAAACGTGCAATTGAGGGCCTCCTTTACCAGTCCCAGCGGCAAACAAATCGCCATACAAACGTATGGACAAAAGACACCCGCTCTGGACTTGGTCCCTTTCCATTCCGCACACGGCAACCCGTCACTGCGGATGGGAATTACCCTGGGATAAATCCCCCTCCATCTCGCACACACTATTTCGTCACTGCGGATGTGAGCGGATTTCCGTTAGGTTCCGACCTATTCGGGCGATAAGCCTGTTGGTCCACGAGACCCATAACAGGCCGATGGACCACGCCGCACACATTTGCCCTTGATGGCATCAAGCGGTAACAACTGTGTCCATCTTATCGATAAAGGCCCAAACAATAACCAGGAACTGGTCACCACGACAGTCCCGTAACATTACCACAGCGCATTCCGAAGCAACCTCCCTATCATCACAGCACCCACCATCGAGCATTCCCTCGCCCCTACCTTTTTTTTCGTGACTACGTCACTGGGAGGGGTGTACTGTGGCGATTCCGCCAGATCCCACGGCTCGCCTTCCTGAAAAAACCCCCATAACCATAACCCGGGTCTGCACCAGCTTTCGCTAAAGCAATTCGCATTAGCATCTTAGATGCTTCACGCATCAAACAAACCCAATTATTATAACCCTAAAATCCCTATAAAGAAAACTTACCTTCATGCAGCCCTTCGCATACAATTTTTCATAAGATTTCTTTGTTTGCTTATTTGGTATTCTGAACCAATTCGGTACCAGACAAATACCATAAATATCGCGCCGTCTATTTTCCCAGCCGCGCCATATACCTTTTCATATACATTGCCTGGCAACCTTTTTTGTTTGTCTTACCAACAAACAACCCAAGCAGCTGCATATAATTAGCGCAATAGACGCTGAAACCAAATTCTCCAGCATTTCCTAATGCAAATATGAACCCGGTTTCTATTGCAGCCAGAGATGCCATAAACATCCAATTTGCTTTTAGCACCTTTTTCTCCTAACGTCGAAAATAGCGACGAGGCATCGTATAAACATGACCCTCATTAAAGAGCGAACCATTTGGTCGCCCTTTCTTTTGTCTTTGCCGCCTGCCTGTTTCGCTGTTCCACTGCACGTGTGAATAGCATTGATCTCAACGATCCCACACATACCACCATGACCTGTATTACAAGATCTGGTTTCCTATACCACCAAGAGAGACTTTACGTTTCCCTGGTGGTAGGTAAAAAAACGATATCCTTATTGGAGAGGATATCGTTTGAGTCTCATTCCATCACCAGACCAAGTCGGTCGGGTCTCCACTACGCTACCTTTGCGTTCGGTACGCGTAGATACGATGGGCCACCCTTTTACCATAGAGGGGTGCGTGGGAGTTCGCACCCCCGTGAGTCGTGTGTGTTTTATTTTTCAACTCTAGGAAGTTTTAGTTTATTTTTCCACGTAAATTTATCCGTGAATCTATGAAATAACGTAAATTTATTGATCCCAAATTGTTTATTATCGAAAACATATAGTGCAGCAAAAATCGGTATACAATAGTCTCTTTGATAAAACTATATCCTTAAGTTCATACGAAGTGTTCAATGCAGTTTTTGTGAAAACGAACCAATACATCCAATAAAATAAAAGAACATTAACTTTCCCTCCAGTGTTTTTGTGTGGCGTAGGTTTTGTTTTGTTTCGTTTTTTTCGGTTCGGTGATTTGCGCGGCGAACAATACATGATGGAGGAGGAAGTAGAACGGAGTACCCATGCAGGTACATTACTTCCTCCCCACAGCACCACTTTCATCTTGGCGCTCGGCGGTGGAAGTTCTTGACCATCATCTAAATTTTCTACTGCTCTCCTTTTCGCGTCAGCTCTAGCCTGCCGCCACTCTTTCTTTTCCTGACGACGGAATTCCTCTTGCATTTTAGGGATCTCATGCGAACAGTATAAGAGAAAATGCATGTGCACACCCTTAAGCTCTTCTGGAGTTTGCACATCACGTAAGCGATCTAGATCTTCATCTTTAATTACACGCATATCATCTGGTATTGGAGCATCTGTCGATTTCATAACCGTATCCAACTGGTAGTTCCGCATCTTTTCAAATAACTGGAGCGGTTTGTTCTTTGGAGCTGACAGTAAACACCATCGTGCGTCGTAGTAATAGACTATCCATAGATCGTCGCACGTTAATTCTGGTTTCACGTGTTCTTCTCTATAGAACGTAATGAACGGCACCTCTAGCTGTTGATTACGCCTACAATCTAGGGCTTGCTTGATCTTTCCCGCCGTATGTGGTGGCTTACAATAGCGGTCTCGACCTCCAACATCCGTTGATCTCTCTTGTTCGGAAACAGTTGATTTACAAAACGCATGTTTGTAAATTCATTCAGCTTCATCTTGTAGTTCATTGAGTCTTTCATACACTTCCTTTGGGCATCCAATTTTGCCTTAAACTCTGCAGCTCGCGCGTCCAATTTTGCATTAACGTCTGTAGCTCGCGCATCCAATTTTGCAGCTTGCGCATCCAATTTTGCAGCTCGCGCATCCAATTTTGGGTTAATATCGATAGCTTGCGCGTCTAATTTTGCCATCATAATCCTGAACATCTCCGAATGTCGATCTGCCATCGTGACAATACACTTCCACAGACTTATTTATTTCACCAATAATTAATCCCACTTCTGACACCAATTGTAGCGAGCTTAGGGTTCGCTGGATTAATTATTTGTAAATAAATAAGAGCCCTTAAATCGATTCTGAATTAATGTGACATTTTATTAGTTCGTAATAACAATCGTTGCTTTTTACCGTACACTTAACGTTTTCTTTATTATCGCTTCCGTAATTATCGCGTATTTTACTGCTTACTTCTCGCTCGAGACTTATCGCTTGTTTCACGTTCTACTTCTTACTCATCACTATGCTCTGTGTGCGGCGTATTTATACTGTTTCATTGTTTCGTTTCCGTCCGTTCCATTGCCTTGAATGTTCTACTGTTCCTAGTCTCCAGTTTTCCATTACTTTATAGAATATTCTAGTACTCTGTTTCGGACTCTCTAGAATATTCTAGTACTGATTGTCATATGCGTCACAATATTTAACCGGTCAATTGAAAAGTCCCCGGCCTTCCCTAGTAAAACACATTTTTTTTTGGCAAAATTCGTTTTTTTTATTCAACATAATTCCCTTCGAGGGTGATACACTGATTTTAGCGACCCTCCAACTTTTCGATACCTTTTTTGTAGTACGATTTGTCCTTTGCTTCAAAATAGGCCTCAGTTTCGGCGATCACCTCTTCATTCGACGAAAATTTCCTCCCAGCGAGCATTCTTTTGAGATCTGAGAACAGGAAATAGTCGCTGGGGGCCAGATCTGGAGAATACGGTGGATGCGGAAGCAATTCGAAGCCCAATTCATGGATTTTTGCCATCGTTTTCACTGACTTGTGACACGGTGCATTGTCTTGCTGAAGCAGCACTTTCTTTTTCTTCAAATGCGGTCGTTTTTCGGCGATTTCGTCCTTCAAACGGTCCAATAACGCCGAGTAATAGTCGCTGTTGATGGTCCTTCCTTTTTCAAGATAGTCAATGAAAATTATTCCGCGCGCATCCCAAAATACAGACGCCATGACCTTGCCAGCCGACTGTTGCGTTTTTCCACGCTTTGGGGCGGGTTCATCGTGTGCAGTCCACTCGGATGACTGTCGATTGGACTTCGGAGTGAAATGATGGAGCCATGTTTCATCCATTGTCACATATCGACGCAAAAACTCGGGTTTATTACGCTTGATCATCTCCAAACACTGCTCCGAATCATCAACTCGTCGTTGTTTTTGGTCAAAAGTGAACTCGCGCGGCACTCACTTTGCACAGAGCTTTCTCATACCCAAATATTCGTGAATGATATGATGTACACGTTCAGTTGATATCTTTAGAGTGCCTGCTATTTCATTCAATTTCAATTTACGGTCATTCAAAATCATTTTGTGGATTTTTCTAATGTTTTCGTCGGTAACAACCTCTTTTGGGCGTCCACTGCGTTCACCGTCTTCGGTGCTCATTTCACCACGTCTAAACTTAGCATACCAATCCTTGATGGGTGATTTTCCTGGGGCGACGTCTGGAAACTCGTCATCAAGCCAAGTTTTTGCTTCAACTGTATTTTTTCCCTTCAAAAAGCAATATTTTATCAACACGCGAAATTCCTTTTTATCCATTTTTTTCACCATAACGGAAGTTGCTTCACTCAAAATACTATAATTCACAAACTAATGATCCGACATCTGTCAAATTTATACACGCGTCTTTTGAAGGTTAGGGCTAACTAAAAATCATATGGATTTAATTCTAGTGCCGCCATCTATGTGTCAGGCCGGGGACTTTTCAATTGACAAGTTACATGAAATTATGACAAATTAAGCAAGAAGCTGGGTTATGAGAAAATTTTCAGAACTTTCACAGCTGATGTTAAAGTTATATACTAGTTTACGAATTCTTTCAGAAATCAATTCAACATCCGCCCTTCCGTGGAGACTTAAGGTTGAATAGTGCCAAGGGAGGTCTAGCTTTTCAAAACTTTGTTTTGTGATACCTGTAACTTCTTTAAATGGCACCTTGCAGCGTTACCCCATACTGGACACCCATATAACAGTATAGCTTGAAAAATAACTTTATGAATAATAATCTTATTTTCATTTGTGAGTAAAGACTTGCGATTAATAAAAGGATAAAGCATCTTAATAGCAATACTCATTTTATTAAGAGTACTTTGAATATGTTGTTTAAATGTGAGTTTTGTATCGAGATGAACTCTGAGATACTTTACGGATTGCTCCCATGCAATCGTGGTACCATTTATTTGCAGCTGACTGCTGGGAAGATAGCAAGCTTTTCTCTTTCGTGTAAAAAAGATGGCTTGTGTCTTCCCGACATTTAGCTTGATTTTCCATTTCATATAATATTTTTGAAGTATCTCGATCGCATGCTTTAGATTTGTCTCAACGTTGAGAGAAAATTCATGCGACGCAAATACTGCAGTGTCGTCAGCGAAGATAGCTGATTCACACTGCGGTAGATTTGGAAAATCCGAAGTGTAGATATTGTACAAAGCTGGACCAAGTACTGAGCCTTGGGGGACGCCACAATCAAAAAATATCAATCTAGAAACATCACAATTGACATGAACCTGAAAACATCTATTGGATAAGAAACTCTGGACGACCTTACACAAATACAAAGGAAAGTCGAACTGTATCATTTTATATATAATCCCATTGTGCCATACGGAATCAAAAGCTTTTTCAATGTCTAACAATATCATGCCCGTTGATTGACCACGTGAACGATGGTCTAGAACATGGCTGCAAATTCGTTTAACCGGGTGCGAGGTGCTGTGAAAGTGTCGAAATCCAAATTGGATATCGGGGAAAATATCTTTATCTGAAACAACTTTTAAAATATGTTGTTTCAGGATTTTTTCAAAAACTTTACTTATGTTGCTAAGTGAACTAATTGGCCTGTAACTTTCAGGTTTATCTGGGGCTTTTCCAGCCTTAAGGATAGGTACAACCATTGCTTTTTTCCAACATTGAGGAAAGTATTGACATTTAAGGCATGCATTGATTATAAATGTTAAGTATTTAATTCCAATATGAGATAATTGTTTGAGATAGGCATTCTTAACTTTGTCTAGTCCTCCTATTTTTCGTGTTTGCAAGCACTTGATAACATTTCTTACGTTTTCTTCTTCTACAAATGCATTTAGAGGAGTTAATTCGTTTGTGGTGTCGAATCTTTCGATTCTGTTACCGACAAGTTCATTAGTTTCAAATTCACCCAAATGCTGAGAGACCAAGTGATTTTTTGAAAAACTTGTTCCAAATAGGTTTGCTTTTTCAAAACCTGTAAAAAAAGTAGTAGAAGAATCCTTCAGAAATGGTATTTTACGGTTTTTATTCTCGATTAACTTCACTATATTCCAGAACGGTTTAGCATTTTTATCCATAACGCTCAGTTTTTTGTTCCATTCTCTATTACGATGGATTTGTATCTGGTCAGTAATGCGCTCATTAAAATGGGAAACCATTGATCGAGAAAAGGGCTGACGGTAATTCTGCCAGTCTCTTCGATGAATGTTTCTCACTTTAATAAGCTCTAAGATATGGATTGGAAGTTTTTTTAAAATATCTTTTTTTACTCTTTTCGGAATACTTTCATCAACCGAAGAAATTATAGCTTGTGTAAAGTTTTGTACAATAAGGTCAACATCATCTTTACAAGACACTCTTTCAAGATTTCTAGTACTATTTTGAAGGCTCATTTTAATCTTTGATTTGAATGAATTCCAATTAGCATTCTTCATGTCCAGGAAATATTGAATCTTTCTTTCCCCCAAACAAGAAAGGTTACAAAGAACAGGATTATGATCTGAACTGAGAGCACTTAACGAAACGGGTTCTGTTATAAGACCAGGGACATTTGACACAAACAAGTCAAGGACAGAGGGGATGCCACGAGAACCTGCGGGAAAATAAGTTGGACAAGGTGGATAAAAAATATTGTAGCGAGCTTAGGGTTCGCTGGATTAATTATTTTTAGTGAATAAGAGCCGTTAAATCGATTTATAATTAATATCACACTTTATTAATTCGCTAATAACACGTTACTTATCCCGTACACTCAACGATTTCCTTTCTTATCGCTTGCTTCGCTTTCTCCTCTTATCTGTCACCATCAGCTGTCTCGACGTCTTTTTATCGTTTGTCTCATTCCGGTATTTCGTTTCTGTTCGTTCCATAATCTTGAATGTTCTAGTCTCCAGTTTTCCAGTACTTTATAGAATATTCCAGTACTTGTTTTGGACTTTCCCGAATATTCCAGTACTGACTGTCATATGCGTCACACTACCCTCCACCTAGATTAGTTCGTCCCGAACTAAGTTCACTGGTCTTCTGGGTTAACAAAAGTCGCCAGTCGGTCACGATGTACCACTTTCATTCTGGCGTTCGGTCTTCGCTGAATCTTATAGACAACGTCGTTAATTCTTGTGAGGACCTTATACGGTCCTTCCCAATGTTGCTGCAACTTCGGGGATCTCCCTCTTTGCCGGTGAGGGTTGTAGAGCCACACGTTATCGCCTGCATTAAATCCGGATGAATTGGCTCGAACATCGTACCTTGTTTTCATCCTATCACTTGATATCTTGATTTGCTTTCGAACCAAGTGATGAATCTCGTTGAGGCGATTTCTCCATTCGGCTACGTAGTCTTCAGTCTTATCTATGGCGTCTGGAGGTATTCCGAATCGCAGATTGGCTGGTAATCGTATCTCTCGTCCAAATATGATTCTTGCTGGAGAATGGCCTGTCGTCTCGTGATTAGCCGATCTATAACTCATGAGAAAGGTTTTTACATATTTGTCCCAGTCTCGTTGGTGATCACTGACGAACTTCGATAAGCGTTCTTTCATTGTTCGGTTGAACCTTTCGACCATTCCGTCTGACTGCGGATGTAAGGGCGTGGTCCTGGTTTTCCTTACGCCCAGTGCCGCACAGATGCCTTGAAATATCTGTGATTCGAAATTTCGGCCTTGATCGGAATGCAGCTCACAGGGAACTCCATATCTGCTGATCCAATTATTGATAAGCTGCTCAATGACGATTGTTGCTTCTTGGTTTGGAATTGGAAGGACTTCCACCCACTTGCTGAAGTAATCCATGATGACCAACATGTATTTGTTGTTGTCGTTGGTTTTTGGAAATGGTCCTGAGATATCAATCGCAATTCGCTCGAAAGGGGCACCCACGTTGTACTGCTTTATAGCGCTCCTTGGTTTTGCTGTTGGTCCTTTGGTCGCAGTGCAAGTTGTGCACTTCCTACACCAAGACTCGACGTCATCTCTCATGTGAAGCCAGTAAAATCGGGATCGTAATTTTGAAAGTGTCTTATTAACTCCCAGATGTCCACCGGAGGCCCCGTCGTGCATTTCTGTTAGAACATCTTTCACTTTTGTTGGTGGGACTAGAATCTGCATTCGATGGGATTTTCCGTCCGCGGCTTCCCATTTACGCTTAAGAATACCATCTTCCACCAGCAAGGAATTCCATTGTGCCCAATATGCCTTAAATGTTCCACTCTTGTCGGAAATATCGTTC
This sequence comes from Microdon myrmicae, assembly GCA_963931805.1. Taxonomy (NCBI): domain Eukaryota; kingdom Metazoa; phylum Arthropoda; class Insecta; order Diptera; family Syrphidae; genus Microdon; species Microdon myrmicae. The sequence continues at coordinate 166,004,211 of OZ007496.1, read as the reverse complement.
CAAGTTGGCCGCTCGTTCTTTTCTTTGTATTTCAGGATTAGCGACATATCTTCATCCTGAAGTTGAGCTGCGCGTATAGCATCACTCGTCCACCCATCTAGTACTTCTACTTGTACATTTCGCAGGTCGTATGTCTCTTCCTTCTCTTCCGCTTTATGACAATGTTTAAAATCTGGCTTACATCGTCTTCTTGATAGAGCATCAGCTTTATTATGCACCTTCCCTTGCTGAATTGAACTTATCATTGATACGGGTTCACATTCTGCGGTTAACTCTCCTTTTCTTATTGCTACCGGCTCTTCGGACGCATTTAGTACTCTGACAGGTACAATGTGTTTCTTCACCTCAGGTTGTTCCGTTGATAGTCTCCTCTTATGACAAGCGCATAAACAACAATTCTCACTCTATGTTTCATTCATTCGTCGACGTTTCCTACAATCAACAGAGATGTGGCCGACTCCGCCGCATGTCCAGCACTTCATAACAGGTCTCGGGGTTCTCCGTTGTACATGCCCGATTCTTTGGCAGGAACGTCCCTGGACGGACATTTCTCGGACTCTATATGTACTCCTGGTAGCCAGTTTAGCAGATTCATATGCCAATGCGAACGCCAGTATTTCATTAGTCGTCTTCTTTCCCGCCAAAGGAACGGCCTGTTGCAAGTCCCGATCTTGGAGTGCGTTTGTGAATGCATCCATTGCTACCTCGTTCAGGAATTCCTTAGTCATATTTGAATAAGACAAGTTTGCCAATCGCTCAATGTCTGCCAGCAATTGTTGAAGATTTTCTCCAGGTTTCTGCATTCTGCTCCGTAGTTGCATGCGGTAGACCTGCTGCATGTGGTTGTCTCCATACCTAGCTTCAAGGCCGTCTCTTACCGCTTGGAAATCTGTTTGCTTCTCTGCTGGTATGGTTTGTAGCAGTTCTGTAGCCGTCCCGCGGAGTGACAGGATTAGTGATGTTGACTTTTGCTCATCTGACCACTTATTATAATTGGCCGCGGCGTCAAACTGACGTATAAATACGGAGAAGGGTCCCGTTCCATCGAAGGTTGGCGGTTGCATCCTTGTATCTTTGTAGTCATGTTCATTGCTAGGCGATGTCTTATTTTTCTCAACACACTCAAGTCTCTTTTCGATTCGCGTTATTTCATCGGTAACCTTCTTAAATTCAGCTTCGTTTTTTAGATCTAGATTTTCCACTTCGTTTCGAATTTTTGACTGAATTTTTTCCTTAAAGTTTTGAAAATTACATTTCATCCACTGCGTTTGGGCATCCAATTTTTCATTCAGATCTGCAGCTTGCGCGTCCAATTTTGAATTTACGGCGTCGAATTTTGAATTTTGGGCATCCAACTTTGTATTAACATCTGCAGCTTGCGCGTCCAATTTTGTGTTAATGACTGTAGCTTGTGCTTCCAATTTTATCATCATCATCCTCAGTATCTCCGCAATGTCCAACTGTGGCGAACTCTTCTCCGTTACATCGGCACCATCTTGACTCGGTGTTTCTTCTCCATCCGGACAGTCTGGTGCAATCGCAAAAACATATGTGTCAACATCAATACCCTCTTCCTCCATTGCTGTTTGTAGACGCTGTCGGAGAATTTGCTTCTGTCCTCTGCTATTCAGATTCTGGTCCTCAAGTTCCTTCTTCAACTCAGGAACGCGGAGATCCTCCAAATGTCGATCTGACATCGTCACAACACGCTTTCACAGCTTGTTTACTTCACCAATAATTAATCCCACTTCTGACACCAATTGTAGCGAGCTTAGGGTTCGCTGGATTAATTATTTTTAGTAAATAAGAGCCGTTAAATCGATTTATAATTAATATCACACTTTATTAATTCGCTAATAACACGTTACTTATCCCGTACACTCAACGATTTCCTTTCTTATCGCTTGCTTCGCTTCCTCCTCTTATCTGTCACCATCAGCTGTCTCGACGTCTTTTTATCGTTTGTCACATTCTCATTCCGGTATTTCGTTTCTGTTCGTTCCATAATCTTGAATGTTCTAGTCTCCAGTTTTCCAGTACTTTATAGAATATTCCAGTACTTGTTTTGGACTTCCCGAATATTCCAGTACTGACTGTCATATGCGTCACAATATTAATTGGTAGTGCCAATGGAAGGGCAGCCAATATATTGCCCCAAGCATTTGCTCTTACACACCCCCAATCTCTATGCCGGCAGTTAAAATCACCACCTAATAGAAATTCACCATTCATTGTGAATAACTTTTTTAAATCTTGCTTGAGCCATTTTCTTTTAATATCCGACGAAGATCCACCCGGGAAATAAACATAATAGATTTTTACTGTCTTATGGTTTCTTAACTTAATCATTACACCTACATTCTCCACAAGCCTAGTTGGAATTACAGGTAAAAGCAAATGTTGAATTGACTTCCTGATAAGAATCGCCACTCCCCCACCCCTTTGGTCTACTCTATCAATGCGATAGCAGTTAAAGTCAGATGATGGGAGTCTTATATCAAAATTAAGCCAAGTTTCTGTTACTAGAGCAACATCAACTTTATAGCTATTTAAAAAGTTTAAAAAGTCATGAAATTTATTACGTATGCCTTTAGCATTCCAAGTAATTATTTTTATATGTGTATCTGCCATTTTACTTAACATTATTAGTGTATAAAAACTTGGTGGCTAAATGCGCGATCACATTAAATTGTTCTATTTTCGTTTTACAAACTGATAAATTTGAGATCATTTCCATGCACAAGGAATTTAGTTCCTCGATTGTGAAGAGTGGTGAATTGTTGTTGGGTAAATTATTGTTATTGTTTGATGAAGAAGCGCTGCGTGAGTCATTTTCCCATGCATTAATTGTTGGTGGTAAACTTTGAATTTGCGGGCTTGAATTTGGAAAGCTTTTGCTCGGAGCATTGGTCAGTCCCAGTCGTCGCTGTGGCTGTGGAAGCGTAGGAAAATCACTCATAGAGGCAAACGAAATCGGTTTTTGGCAAGCTTGATGATTAGAAATTTGAGTTGATGCAGCGAAATGAGTTCTTGGATGGATCTTGGATCTTCCAGATGATCTTTCTTTTATTTCTAAGTATTTAGATCTACTGGTGCATGCGACGTCAGGAGCTTTATGATTGCCGTTGCAGTTGGCACATTTATTTACCGAAGCGTTATTACATTCGCTTGTTTTGTGTGAACCAGCGCAAGTAGCACAATATGTTTTTATGTGACAATTTCTCTCACCATGTCCAAACATTTGACAATTAAAGCATTGTGTCACCTTACCTTTGATTTTCCTTTGGAAGTTCCAATTCACTTGGGTATGAAAAATTGAGCGATAATTTTTTTTAAGTTCACTTAATTTAATTTTTCCATTTTCAAAATGAATGAGATAAAAAAAATCAGTAAATTGATCATATTTTTTTTCAATTATTTTAACATCAGAACATTTTAAGCCAAGCGAAATGAGTTCAGCTTTGAGTTCATTAGTTTTTATATCATCCAGGCCATACAAAATAACTTTGAAAGTTTTAGCACTTATAATATCATGAGAAAAATATTGACAATTATCCTCTTTTAGTTTTTCTAATACAATATTAAATGATTCAATAGTTCCGGACATTATTTTTATACCAATTGTTAATTTTTTTATTGAATAACTGGATATTTTAAGCTTTTTCATGAGGCTATGCACATATTCTGGTGATTTTTGCAGCACTTTGATTGGTGGCACATACACTTTTCTGATTATTGGCGAATCAGTTTCGTCCATTTCAGAATTATCTGTATCTGGATGGCATTGTAGGGGAGTGAATTTATTACAGTAGGGGTTTTTACCAAGCCCACTTGTTGGATGCATAGTGGAACGAAGTTTTTTATCCGAGGACAAGCAATTGTCCCCGGTATCAGGCGATCTATCGCGTTTGGGAATGGTTGTAATGAGAACTCGCGACCGAGATGAACACGTCAAACGCAGTCGAAAGCTCCGGGTGAACTGATTTTACAAATGGTCTTCTCAATAATCTTCAATGGTCTTCCTTAATATCATTTTTTCAAATGGTCTTCTCAATAATCTTCAATAGTCTTCCTTAATATTACATTCAAAATGGTCTTCTCAATAATCTTCAATAGTCTTCAATAGTCTTCTTTAATATCGCCTTTACAAATGGTCTTCTCAATAATCTTCAATAGTCTTCCTTAATATCATTTTGTCAAATGGTCTTCTCAATAATCTTCAATAGTCTTCCTTAATATTACATTCAAAATGGTCTTCTTAATAATCTTCAATAGTCTTCCTTAATATTACATTCAAAATGGCCTTCTCAATAATCTTCAATAGTCTTCTTTAATATCGCCTTTACAAATGGTCTTCTCAATAATCTTCAATAGTCTTCTTTAATATCACTTTTACAATTGGTCTCCGCAATAGTCTTCTTTAATATTACTTTCAGTTTAACTTATATACTTAAACTTCGTAGTAAGAAGGTCCGCTGTACCGTTGCAAGGCTGCAACCTTCTTACTATAAAATATTATAATAATAATCATCTTCCCATTCGCAACCTTCTCTATATATACCAATTTACTGGCGAATTACTGTAGACGATGCATTTCCCTCTATCAGAACGTGTAACCTATTTTGAGGTTATTTGCCTGTCAGAGGTTATTTGCATTTTCAGTAATTGTTAAGGTTGCCCTGCTAAAATGCATCGGTAATGAATTTAGCGATTATTTAATTGCTTTCAATGCGGCGAACCAATTATAGGCCATTGCCCGCATGTGCCAATCGTATCATACGGTTTATTTGCGCCTCAATGCTGTGTGCGCTATTTCGCCGAACTCAGCAGTTTTATGACGCTCGACTACTTCTCAGTCGCTGGCCTTTGATAATGCCGCTGGCGCTCGCATATCATGTATCACACATGTTAACATATTTACTTGTAATATGAGACCGTGTAGGTCTGTGGACAGGTGCTTGTTTGCTTTTCGTAATGCGAAGCAGAATGCAAGGTCAAGTGCACGGCGAATATATGCTTTGGCATGGATGGATGATTATCGCAAGATATGCGATAAGAATTAATTCTTCGTGGAGAAGGCTTTGCTTCTGAATGAACGCGAGTATTGCATTGTATGCAGAATACTTTGATTAATGTTTATATGAATTGATGATTGGGTTTCTATGAAGATTTATTATTTGAGGATGGTTGTTTATATAGATAGGATGATGGATCATAAGATGAATGGAATCTTGATTGTTTGAGAGGGGGTGTAAAGTGAGGTGTCACATCCCACCTTAGTAATCGTGCAAGGGGACTTTCGTGATCGTGCAGTAGAGTTTCGTGACCGTGCAGAGTTAGAGATATTCCGCTACGACTCACTTCCGTGCTTGTGCGATAATAAGTTAGTCACGACTCACCTCGTAATCGTGCACATAGAAATTAGTCATTGCGCAAGTTTCCAATTGTCAGATTTCATGTTGTTTACCGTAACCGGTAAACGCCAGTCACTTACTCACCTAGGTGATCAGGACTGTCCCCTCTACTTCAATCTCCCCCTAGTTCTACTTATCGAACACATAGTAAAAAAGGGCCATAACAACTTTGTGCACATGATCATACCCTTAAATTTTTTTCAGGACATGTAAATATCACGACGTCGGCTAAGATTTATATATTTATCCCGGTAAAGCTCACGAATGAACAGTGTTTGGAAATTAATAAAAATTACTACTGATATTCTGTAGCACTTTAAGAGCACTTACTCCTTATTTCGGTCGTAATAATCGTCCCAACAAGCATCGGTTCGAGATATCTACTAGTGAAAGTTCTGTGCCAGTGAGACAACGCATCGGTAAAAGTCTCAAATCAGTCGATTTCTCACAGTTCACAAGAATTTGGAATTGTGGCGAATTTTGCGTAAAGATCTTAGCGTACACCTTTACAAGATCAATTTAATTCAAGAACTGAAGCCTCTCGATCATTTGAAGCAATTTGTCCGGTTGGACTCTGTTTCCTCCGAGAAATTGGTTATGTGGTGCATTAGTGTTTTAAGAGGAATGTAGAACCATCAATTCTAAATAGTACCTAACCATTTGTTCGTCTAAATACTTGGGTGAAATTAGGCAAATAAAGAAACGCTACCAGATTACTCTTCAAGACAATGCGAACTTTCACACCGCTGATTTAACAATCGAAAATATAAGCTCTCAAAAAAATAGAATAATGGGTCATCCGCTGTATGGATTTGATTTGGCGTCTAATAACTCCTTTTTGATCCCAAACGTCAATGATAAATTGTGTGGTCAACGATTTTCGTCGACGGAACAAGCCATTGATGTGTCCAAAAAACATATTTTGGAGTCGTCGCAAGCAGAATGGAAATATGACTTCGATAAATGCTTGAAATGCATTCTGGTGCTGTTCTTCGGAGATTCTTGGCATTGTTCCACGCAATTCGGTCTATATGCGCTCCACAAGACAATCCGACGGATCGCACCCGTTTGTGGTTCATCTCCCGACAGCGCGAACATCCCTGTATCAGAACTCGTTCCGTTACAGTGCGGCGAAGCTGTGGAACTCTCTTCCCACGGGAGTGTTCCCGGAGCGTTACAACCTGCAACTGTTCAAAAAGAACTGCAACAGTTATTTGATGGCATCTCGGGGCGCCCACTCGACGCTATAGGTTCGCCTCCCCCGAGAGAAGTCTAATAAAAAAAAAAAAAAAAAAAAAAAAAAAAAATTTGAAGAACAATAACAATGACAAATTAATGTTTTTTTTCTTTTATAATTATTGGATTCAAAATATAAGAAGCCCCTACATACTTCACCAGATTTTAAAACATTTCTTCAGTTATTTGAATATAAATCTACCGGGATTAGTTTAATTGTTAGGTTCTTCTTATAGACAGATTTATTCTAATCATGACGTCTTGGAAGCATATCAAGGTTTGGCCAGAAACTTCTGTCTCACTTCTTATTTATTCAATCATTGTATTTAATATTCATTCCATCACTAACGGACAACCTAACAAAGGTATTTCATTGAATTAGAGCAATTACTGTGATAGTCGATTTGAATGGAAAATGAAACAAAGGAATGCGTTTCGTCTGATGAAATGATGTTTCCTCTTCCATGTTTAATTAAAACATAAATTTGCACAAATTTTCATTTACCTTGTGCTGCTTTTCTTGTCGTTCCGTCCGATGGCATGTTTTTAAAAGGAAATATGGCCTTATGTCTCTTCCTTTTATCACATTTCATTTTATTCTCATTCTGATTGTGTTCTTTTTACCTGCAGTTTCCTAGAATCCGAGGAGGACAGTGCTTCTGGCATCTGCGATGTCAGTTTGGGTCGCGAAATATTGCAAGTGGTTTGTTCAAATGAATCGCAAAACAATAATCCCGAAAGGAGAAAGGTAAGCAGAAAACGACGACCCTCATTACTCACTCAGTTGGAGGTCAACATCTAGGTAGACATTCCTGCATTTAATCGTCTAACAAGTGATTCGTTCATAATTACAGGAGTATTTTCACATTGAAAAGGATTCGCTCATTTATGGAGAGAGCTCTGTGAACTCTTCGGAAGAGTGCTCTGGTGAAATGGACGACTATCTAGATGAAGCATTTGATGACGAAGATGCCGACGAGGAGGAGAATAACGATGATACAGATGGCCAGAATACAGAGGACAGAAAACCTGCCAAACTGGTACTGAACAATCTGATTGATATTTTAATATACAACTTTCAATAAATCATCAATTGATGTATTTCTGTTTTCTATTTTTCATTTTCTACTTTCCCTGTAACCGTTTTAATTCGGAAGAGCCAGGGAACAACAACATCGAATAGTTTCTCATATAAAAGAGTTCATTGTATGCCAATAGCTGAAGAGGAAAGTGAATCTTCACAAACCGTCAGTTCAACACCACTCAGGACTCCAGTCACATCAGCACTGACGGTAAATCAATCGGAAGACGAGAACGTTGTAACCCTGGTGCATACAGTTAGCATCTACCGTCGTCAACAAAATGCAAATGTAAGTTCAAATGGATGATTTTGGTTTCCTCTTCTCTTCCGTATCCCTTTAAAATTCAATTCAAAAGTATTCCATTGAAAACCAATCATGTTGTTGTAGAGCTGCAATTCGACACCTGTTCGGAAGATTTGCCGCGAGGAGCAAGTGGTACACTCAAGAGACGAATGCGGGGCGGAGAATACACGTTATCCTCGAAATGAGAATTCCGGACAGCCGGGAGACGACGAATTCAGTTCGGACGAAGAAGATGCTGACGAAAGGTATTTGGTTGAGGAGAAAATCAAAAAACTTTTGGACGAGGTTTGCAAACAGCAACAGGTTATTGGACAAACTAGTCGGGCCTTGAATCTGTGTGCGGCCACAGTCGAGTTTTCTGGATCAACAGAATCCGTTGAGGGTGAACGCCATTTACTGGTTGCAAGTAAGTAGACGCTTATAAGACAAAAGTGATTTTTACATGAAGCACAAAGGTTACATGGTACTTTTCGAAGGCAATTGATTAGGCAAAAAAGACACTAAAACAATTCCGGGATGGGACTTTGATTGCAATCTATTGGGCGCCTTACTGGTGTAGTGTTCGTTTCGTTTCAAAGAAAATCCGTTTATTTGTCACAGATTGTTTGTATTCATTAAGGAGGAGACGGGAATTAGAGGGACTGTTGATTTTATGAACGAACGTGAATAATTGCTTTACAACAAAGCTAAAACTACGGGATAAACTTTTCCTTTGTTTAGTGTAACAATAACGAGTTTCAATGAATTTTCTCCTGCTCACGGTGTCTGCCCACATGATAAAAGCTGAAAAATAAGAAAAACTGTGGTAATAACAAACGCTTTGTAAAATTCGCGCTCAAACAAAACTAACGATTCTTCTAATACTCATAAAATCAATAAATCTCTTCCTGACCACTGAGCCAGCAGAATACCAAAGGAACTCATGGTGGGGTACTGTGTTGGATAGGAAACGAGGTAAATCCATCCGTTCTTTCTTCTGTCCTATTTGTAAGTTAATAGATTTCCTTCTATCTACTGTGGTGCGTTAGAGAGTGGCGAGAATATTGGTTAAATATTCTTTGGGATATATATTCATTTGTCTTGGGATTTGAATAGTCTAAAATGCATCTCAACAAAATAGTTTACTGCCTTATTTATTAATAACTTCTTTTAACAGTTAATAGACGGCACTGCTATAAGTGAAATTACTGTTTCGCTATGTTTGCACGTAATTAAATTTAATTTGTCAAATAGGTTGTTTTTTACTACTACCAAGCCAAGCCCGATCTTTTTTTTTTTTTACACTAACGCGCGCACAAAAGGGGATTTTGAAGTACCCTTAAATGTCAGTGCACAGTGCGAGCGGATGGAGAGGAAGTGGATAAAGAAAGGAGGTGTCGATGTATATTGGTCTTGAATGTCTGGATATCACAACGACCAGGAAACACATGATCAGGCAGAACATTCCACATTCGTGTGGTTCGGCTAAAGAATGACTCTCTATGTTTATTTGTGCGCCTAAAGTCCACTTTCAACGGGAACTGATATGCATTCACAGATTGACGGGTATCGCGGGAAAATGTCTGAAGGGTCGGAACACATTCAGCAAGTTCAGTTGAGTAACGACCGTGGTAATACCTATAGAAAAGAGATAGGCATGATACTGTGACGCATATGACAATCAGTACTAGAATATTCTAGAAAGTACTGGAAAACTGGAGACTATGAACCGTAGAAAATTCGAGGCTATGGAACGGACAGAAACGAAACGCAGAATCAGAATGAGGAAACGGTATAAACACGTCGCACGCAGATCAAGAAGAAGAAGAAGAAGTAAGCAGAGTCAAATACGGGATAAGTAAGGAAGCGATAACTCAAGAAATCGTCAAGTGTACGGTAAAAGTAACGGTTGTTATTAACGGACGAATAAAGTGTTACATTAATTCAAAATCGATTTAACGGCTCTTATTTATTAAAAATAATTAATCCAGCGAAACCTACGCTCGCTACAATACGCTGCGCCTGCGTTCTAACGACGGAATTGATCGACTTACGACTGGGTCCCCAATAAGTTTCACTGCTCGTTTTTGCATCTTGTGAAGCACGTGTACTGCAGTTTTGGATGCGCCTGACCAAATACGGGAGTTGAACTCAATTTTGGACGAATATACGCATTGTAATTAGTGACCAGGTTGGATGGAGTGAAGTATCTTTTGCATCTCCTAAGGAACCCCATACATTTGGCTGCACTTTTCGCAGCTTCAAATATGTGGTCATTCCAGTTAAGAGTCGAAGAATTTCGAGTGCCGAGGATTGATAGTTCCTTGGCTTCGTCGATGGAAGTGCCATTCATACACAGTATATTTACTTTGGGGTTGACCTTTGACGACAAGAGGCAGCACTGCGTTTTTAGGGCATTGAATTCTACTCGGTTAGATAATCCCCACTGATATCTTGTTGAGGTCTGAATTCAATGCATCAAGCATAAGTTGCTGGTTGGTAATGACGTTCGAAGAGTTTGGACGGGAGTGTTCGTATAAGTATGAGGAACTCAACGTGCTATCATCAGCAAACGAGTGAATCGGGTTGTGAGTAATTGACAAGAGATCAATTATAAAGATGAGGAAGAGAGTGGGTGAGAGTACCGAACCCTGGGGAACACCTGCATTAATTTGATGGGAGACAGATTTGACACCATCAAGAACCACTTGAATTGAACGGCCAGAAAGATAGTCTCCTATCCATTTGATCAGGGAATTGTCCACTCCATATGAATGTAATTTTGATAAAAGGGCTGGATGGCAAACTCTGTCGAAGGCTTTTTAAATATCCAATGCGACTACCTTCCTTTTACCGAGGTAGTGGATGGAATGCCTCCACTTTTCGGTAAGGTACGCCATCAAATCTCCTGTGGACCCCTTGCTACGCAAGTCATATTGGCGGTCATTGAGGAGGTCATTTGATTCCAGATATTTCGAAAGTTGACGGTTGATAAGTGTTTCCATTACCTTCGAGAGAATAGATGTTAGTGCTATGGGTCGATAAGAAGAAAGGGATGATTTGTCGCCCTTTTTGGGAATTGGCTGAATGTTCGCTGACTTCCATCTATTTGGGAAACGACCAGTAGAATAAGACAAATGGAAGAGTTCCCGCAGTGGTTTAGCGAGTGAAGAGGAACATTCCTTCAAGAGGATTGAGGGAATGCCACCCGGACCAGCGGATTTGTTTGCATTTAGCTCCTTGAGAGTACGGGTAACAGTATGCGTTCAGAAGTGAATCTGCCTCATGGTGTGCTGCTTATGCTCAAGTAGAGGTGGAACTGATGAGATATCAGGCAGCGTTGAGTTGGCTGCAAAAGGAGCAGCAAGAAGATTCACCTTCTCTATTGCAGTGGTGACTGGTCTGTCATCATCTACAAGCGATGGAATGATTGAAGAGACTGAGTTTTGAATGTTTTTCACGAACGCCCAGAAATTTCTACTACCTGTGGGAGAGTGTGGTATTTTTTGTCTCACTCTCTGGTCATGCATGAACTTGACGCGTTGAATATACGCATTGCAGTCATTCCGCTCTCTTAAATCTTTTCCGGTTTTCCTCATTATTGTTTGATTTATACAACCGGAAGCTCAACTCTTTAGCCTTCATGTTTTCTCTGCACCCGGAATCGAACCACATATTTCTCTTGGGTTTGATACTCTTTACTCTGTGTGGAATAAAGGTCCGCATGCCAAGTAGAATCGTGTCTGTCAATGTGTCCGCTATAGAGTCAACATCGTTATTGAGGAAAAAATAATTCCCAGTTTAACCTCCCAAAAAAGTCGTTCAGACCTTCCCAGTTCGCTTTCTCGTAGAACCATACTGTTATTTTGGGAGCCTTCTCATTAACGTTACTGTTGGTTAGAGGAAATTTAGCTGACACGACACAGTGGTCTGAAGTGCCCAAGGGCGAAGAAACTTCAATTGTGTATTTGTTTGGGTGGGAGGTGAGAAACAGGTCCAGTGTGTAGAAGAAATGACCATATATATCTGGTACCCGTGTTGGCTCATTGACAAGTTGAGTTAAGCTATTTGAATCAGCAAAAAGTTGGACATATTGACCTTCAGGTGTTGTGTGTCCGGAGTGACGAAGCCACTGATAGTCATGCACATTAAAATCAGCTGCAATAATGATTTCAGTGTGCGGATATAGGGTCAACATACTATCGATAGAATCAGACAGAGCATCAAATTCGTTAAAGGATGGATTTCTATCCAAGTTTGGGCTTCTGTAAAGAAAGCAATAATGTATGATATGCTTACGAACGTGAAATTTTAGCCAAGAGAAATTAAATTCTGGGTTGGCAGAAGCTGATAAGCAATAAGTGAACTAAGTGAATTCGGAAATACCGTGAGAAAAGAAAGACAGCAAAGGGGAAATTGCTGCTAGAACTGATATGTTGACCAGAGGCGACAACTGAAACACTTAAGTCAAAAGTACAACAAGTATTAAAGAAAGATGCCGGTGAGAAAACAGTAACACAGGAAATCACAGTCGAATGTTGTGATCTAGATGAGGTTACTCCACTGCTCTTGAGAGCAAACGGTGTTGAGTTCCCCGCACTGAACGCGATCCCAAAGAAAATGGTAAAGAGCTTAAGAAGAACACCAGATAGCACGCTGAGTGTTATGATTCGCCTACCAAGGGAAAAGTCCAGCATATTGCTGGGTGCCGGTTTCCCTCGGGTAGGATGGGTGAGATGCAGACTACGGGAACACATCACATCCACACAATGTTTCCGATGCTGGCAAAATGGACAGGTGGTGAAATCCTAGAAATCCGAAGAAGATCGTTCGGACAACTGTTTGAAATTTGGATGAAAAGGCCACAAAGCGAGGGACTGTCAAGCACAACCCAAATGTATGTATGTATGTATGCGAATCGGCGCGAAGGGGGTAACGAGCACTTAACACGGAGTTATAAATGCCGATCATTTAAAAACGCGATGTCCAATCTTCTCAATAAAAATGGACAGGTTTAAGTGCATTCAAATTAACCTAAACCATTGTGGACCAAGATCTCCTTTCTCAAACGGTTAAGGAATATGGTTGTGGCGTTTCTAACAGATACACATACAATACACAAGCAAATAGTGAAGAACGACGAACGAAAATCGAATAAGAAAATGCATCAGAGCCGTATACTATAGCGATAACATAACAATTCCACATCAGTTGTGTGTACTTGAGTTTAGAAATCGAATTCGTACACGCGGTAGTGGCCTGATGTGTTGAGTATTGGTTACATTTTTAGTAATTCTAACCGTCATAGCGTCAGTTCGAATCACACGTTCTTCACCATCGTCGCAATACGCTATAATTGGTAACCCTGACGTGATCCGTGTACACACACACACACATACACCCACTTTCCTATAGTAAACAGAACTTTACGACTACGATCATGACTTCTGCAGAGAGCATCGGCACACTAGTTCTCTCGCTCGCTTCGTCGTTCGCACACGAAATTGATCGTAACAAAGTTACTGAGGAGGGTGTAGTGTGGCATTTCTAACAGATACACACACAATACACAAGCAAGTAGTGAAGAACACCGAACGAAAATCGAATAAGAAAATGCATCAGAGCCGTATACCATCGCGATAACATAACAGTTCCATATCAGTTGAGTGTACTTGAGTTTAGAAATCTATTTCTCTCTTTTTTTCTTCACTATCGCGGCAATGCGCTATAGACATTTCTCTACATTTTTGGCAGTTTTGAAGATGTTCTTATTCCAGGTAAGAATCAAATAAGTTTTAGTGCCAAAAGGAGAGAACTTGGTTTTGAAAAAGCGAATGCCATTTATAGATAATATGTCAACATTATTAAGTTCTATCTAAATTGAACACAGTCCTTTGTCTATTGAATTAGACGTTTGTCAATGCAATTGCAAGAAGGCGTTTGGACAAAATTAGCTTTACTAAACCCCCAAATGATTGGGAGATAACCTAGGTTGTCATCTGAGTAATATCCGAACTACTTGGTGTTTTTTTTTCATATAGTTTATAGCAATTTGTTTTTGTAACACTACACGGACTTTTCACTGTTTTTTCTGGAGGCTTTAAATTGTTTGTAGTCAGAGGCAGTGTACCCGTTCAAGTGTATTATTTTCAAAAGGCAAGAATGGTGGAATATTCTATGGCGCATTGTTTCAATTTTTGATGGCGCACAGAAGTTCAAAGTAAATGCACATTCGCACTCACTCTTTCCTTTTTCTTTGTTTTTCATTCAACTGAACATGCATCCGTCGTTATCAAAAGGCTACTAATCCTTTACGTGCAGAAATGATTAAGCCAAATTTCTATAGATAAATAAATAAAAGAAAGTCTACCAAACTCCATTACTCTCAATATCTCAAAAGCCGTTTTCTGAAAAAAATCAATGGCACAGTCGTTTTAACAAGGGTATTGAGTTGTCACAAAATATGTGAGTCATGGAGGCATAAAAATCCATCTCGAACAGGAAGGATATTAAATTCGAACCGATTTTAATTCTCACTCATGTATAGCAGGATATTTCCTCGTTTTGCAAGTTCATGCTCGTTGAGAAGCACTTAAACTACACTCAGTATTTGTATTCAATTGAGAATCACGATTGTGAAGGATTTAAGAATATCTTTCGTTTTATTACGTGCGGAAAATGTAATTTCGTTCGGATGTTGAGATGTCGACCGTTTTTTCTTTTTTGGATTCTTAAGCTTAAGTGTAGTAAGCCTTAAATTAATTTGATTACCATTTTTGAATATGGAATACATTAAAACAGTGCTATAATTTTGCTTTCTTCGAAAATTGAGAGGAATTAGTATTTTCATTCCCCCCAATACTGAATACGATGTTCTATCTTTGCGAATGGGGTCTTGGAATGAACTATCTTTGGGAATGTGAATGTCGTACTATCTTTGGATTATGGTCCGGCCGCCATAAACCAAGGTTAATATTTCAACTGGTAGGCGTAGGTCCTTGCATTTATGAACTAAAAGAAATCTGTTTCCGAGTTGCAGAGCTCACATTTTAAATGAAAGTAGTTGCACGTGGCATTTGGGTTCAGTATATTTGTAAAATTATAGTGGAATGATCCACGCCACAACGTATAATTGAAATTTATAACCAAAATTATCCAAGCGTTCGCCAATTAAATTGCCATTGACCAATTTGTGAGTCAATGCGGGGGACATTAAGGGACACATCTAGGGTCTCTAACCTTCATATTAACTTTTTGTTTTTTTTTTGTTTTATATCTACATTTATTTAACAAATTAATTACATATTTTACTTAAGACTAAATGTTAACTTCTATTTTACAAATATCATTCTTACATTAACTTACTGGCTTATACATTATTATTTTTCTTATGCCTTTCGGCGCACAATAACTGTTTTTATAACATGTCACAATAATGGATGTTTTCTTTTTTAAATGTATTCTATTTTTTTTTCTACACCATGTACTATTTAATTTTTTTTTTTTTTTTTTTTTTTTTTTTTTAAATTACATATATAGGGAGTTGACACGCAAAAATTAAAGAATAAAATAATGAAACAAAACGGACAAACATAAACAAGGAATACAAATAAAAATAAAAAACTAAAAAATTAAAATCAAATTAAAAACGAAAATAAAAAGAAAATAAAAATAATTGGGAATTGGGGATAGGGGGAAGGAAAGCGGTGCGCCTAAGAGGCATACTATGTTTGGGGACGTGTAGTCCTTTCTTCATCACTGATCCACCACCAGTTGGGATGGGATCGATCTTTTATTGATTTATCTCTTGCACCGATCACCATACTAAAACGCAGGCGCTCTGGAAAATTAGAGATGTCGTTATCGTGGAGATTTCGTTTATCCCTAGCACCACGGAAAGCGTGGTAAATAATAGGGACTCCGCGTTTGTCTTGGATAAGTCCTTTTTTATCCAAGAAAGGGAACGCTTCTGGGGGAATGAACCCATTCTGGAGAGTACTATCCATATACATATCATTGGGATAGAATGCTCCCGCTATAAGATCATTTTCACTGCACATTGCCCTTGTTGTGTGACCACGAATAATCTTAATAATGGAGTTATCTATACTGTTTAGTCCTGATTTGTCATACAGGACTTTATTGGGATAGTATTTCTCATACTGCGACTCTGGCGTTCTGTACATTCCGAAGCAGGAACGCAAACACTGCCTCTCGAACACCCGAAACTTCTCGGGCAGCCATACACCAATATTGGTCGGATGAATGCTGAGTATGAAATTATTTTCACCTTGGGGTCCAGCAGACTACTACGGAAGATTCTTCGTGTCATTGCATATGCGTTTTTAGCTGCTGTAAGAGCAGCTGCTGTATGCTTATCAAAGTAAAGATACTGATCAAGCCAGATTCCAAGGTATCTGACTACAGTTTTTACTTGTAGGGGAAGATTATTACTTCCTGCAATGGAAAATGTTTTCCAATTCCGTTTTGTATCCCTTGATGCACTGGACAGTGGCGTTCTGAAAAGGATAGTCTGTTTTCTGGAAATTTATTTTTAATTTCCAGTCGTCGCCTTCATATTAACTATCAATAGTGTCGTTCACGTTTTGAAAGAGTCAAGCTTATATATCTACGCAGGCGATATCGATGGTGTAGTGCAAAAAGGGCCAATCTGATTTTTTTTTATAGAAGGGCCAAACTGTCAGATACGCGTATTTCGATGATTTGTGTTTAGAGGAATTAAGTTAAGGAGGTAGGCGCAGTCAACCGACCCGGAGAATGAATATTATGTCAGCCACGGCCCTGCGAATCAAAGGGAATCAAAGAATCAAAGCAGAAATCAAAGAATCAAAGCTGATCAAGCAACAGAGGCTAAAGGCATTGCTATCGTAAACGATAGAGGGTATTGCTGGATGCAGAAATAGATTTCTGTATATTGTATATACAGAAACACTATTTCGAAGGGCAAGTGCTAAGATGCGCATTTGTTTGCATTAGCTAATGAAACATGGGACGTGGCCGTTGCAAGATTGTTTAGAGTAAATATTATGGTCGCGTCCAATTCGATGGTTGTTTATCGCTTATCCCTGCGGTAAGGGCTAATTAGCTGCAGTTGTCGATCTGTCGAGTGTGTGTTTACATTAAGCAACACTCGAATTTCCCTTAGGTAGCCAGCAGTGAGCTATGCTGTAGATTGTCGTTCGAACGATCGACCGATGGGTCTGCAGATAGGGCAAGGATGGACATGTCATTGTTAGGTTCTGTAGGGGTTTAGTTTCAGGAAGCGCGTCTTCTTATCCTGAAAAGGATGTGGGATCTCTTTAATAGGCCGCTCCTGAGAAAACCGCCCTACAAAGGGGTCGTCGCCGTACTTCCTCTGATCCAGAAGGAAGAGCAACGTCATTAATTTGGCTTCAGTCCATGTCTCCGCTGGTTTTCCGTGGGTGGCCAGGTGATACTCCAAACCTGCAAATTGTATCTTTTGTGGAGATACCACGGCGGTACTAACCCGGTGTGAGGTAACAAATGAAAACAAGGTTTGCTTCGTTTCCTTAAGCATAAGCGTTTTTATTATCTTCCTTCTGGCTTTACTCCTCATTTATGTCCTGCCGGGACAAATAATAATGTTTAACTGCGGCCCGAAGATCATTTTTTTTTTTTTTTTTTCCAAACTGTATTTATTTGACCAAAAATGAATAGTTACAATAAGTAATACAGCTAACTTATAATAGATTTGTTACATATTAAGTGTTTACATGTTATTTGTTAACATTTTTCAAACAATTCTTTTTATATGTGCTTAAGATTTACTGGGAATTATATATATTGGTAATTTTGATTTTCCTGGAAAAGGTCAGAAAAAAACCAGGAACTCTGTTTATTTTAACTTAGCCTACTTTAAATTACTTAACATAACTTAATCTAACTTAATCTAATCTTATATACAATTTACAATATTTGATATTGCAATGATAGTGACAATTCGCATTTGACTTAAAAATAATATTTACAATTTTTAGTTATGGATGTGGGATTTCTCGTTGGGATTGAGGATACTGAGGGATAGGATCAGGTAAGTTCTTGAAGGAGGGGAGAGCCATTCGGTTCTGTGTTAAAGGTAAGGATCTTGGAGAATGGTTGGATGTTGCTGTATTTGAAATGATTGGGTGCCAGTTCGGTGTTGTGGTACACGATCTCGTTTAGATCGTTAACCAGTCTGCCTGCGGCGAAGAGGGTCCTGATTTGGAGACAATTACGGTAGTGAGCTCCCGTATTGGAGGAGGGTGATGGTAGGTCCGTTATTATCGGGTTGGGATTGTTAGGAAGGTTTTCTATGAAATTTATCGACAGTTCTAGGATCCGTCTATCCAGTCGTTCGATGCCTGCGGTGTTGTAAAGGTCGTTGTTACAATGGTATCTATATGAGTTGGTTTTGCGGTGTAAGCCAGTGATAAACCGGAAACATTTTCGTTCAAACACTCGTAATTTCTCCATTTGGGAGGGTGAGATGTGGTACCATAATGGGCAGGCGTATGTAAGAGTAGGTCTGATTATCTGTTTGTAGATGAGTTGTTTGACCTTAAGAGAGAGGCCTTTAGGTTTCCATAACACTCGTCTGCACAGGTTAAGCTGTATTGAGGCTTTTTGAAGAGAATTTTTGATGTGGGTTGAGAATGACCAGTTGTTGGAAAGGGTTACTCCCAAATATTTTAGTGTTTTGGAAGGTTTTATGAGGGTGTTATTAAGATTTAGTTTAATTTTGTTGTGGCAACGTTTAGTGTTGTTTGTGCAGTGAGCGTTTTTGCCCTTAAACACTGTTAGCTGGGTTTTGGTTGGGTTGAGGCGAATTTTCCATTTGTTAAAGTATGCTGAGATGAGCGGGAGGAAGTTGTTAACGCGGTTTCTTGCCGCTTTGACAAATCTACTGCTAGAGTAGATTAAAGTATCATCAGCATAATTTAGCATTACAACACTAGGTGGAGGTTGGGGGATATCGGATGTGTATAGAAGATATAAAAGTGGTCCAAGAATGGATCCTTGGGGAACTCCTGCGGTTATGTTGTGAGTTTGTGAGAGGGAAGAATTTATTCTGACCATAAATTTCCTCCCAGAAAGGTAAGATGCTAGGAGCTTTGTGATATTGGAATTCAGACCAAATAAGCAGTGCAGCTTATAAAGAAGTCCTGAGATCCAGACACAATCAAATGCTTTGGAGATATCGAGAGATATGCATACGGTAGGGCATTGGTTTTCTAGACCAGTTGTGACATCGTGTGTAAGTTTTAGTAACGCATGGCAAGTAGAGTGTCGCTCACGAAAGCCAAACTGAGAATTAGGAATGAGAGCGTTATCACTGGCAAACGAAAGAAGGTTTTGGTAGATCTTACATTCCAATATTTTGCTAAGGGTGTTCAATAAAGATATTGGACGATAGTTGGAGGTGTTATTGGAACTGCCGGACTTTTTAATGGGAATTACTACCGCAATTTTCCAGTTCTCTGGGAAATGTGAAGCATTTATGATATGGTTAAGAAGGACTAAAATGGGAAGTAGATTTGGCGGGTGAAGTCTTTTAAATAGAAGGTGTGGTATTCCATCTATACCGGTAGATTTTTTGTTGGGTCGTGATTTTATGAACTTGATGAGTTCATCTGTGGTTAAAAATGTGGTGGTGTCTGAAGGATGTGACGCCTTGTTTGTGTCGTTAAATTCTCCGATGAAAGGAGTATAAGATGCGGGTAATCTGTGTGAAATATATTCGTTGACAGTATTTCGAAAATTAGGGACTGAGAGGGAATCATTTTGTTGATGGATCTTTGAGAAGTGGTCAGCGAGGCAATTGGCTATGTCCGCGTCGGATTGGATAAGATTGTTGCTGAGTGGGCTGATAAGGTGATCGATTCGCGGTTTAAACTTCCGACCAGTTAGTCGGTTGATGTTTTTGAAGAGATCACGATTGGGTTTAATATTGTTAAGTGTAGAGGTATAAGTCTGATCCGCGAACTTTTTTAAATGTTCATTTATTAAGGTGGTCAGGAGTTGGATCTGACTTTTAATAAAAGGACAGAATCTTATATGAAGTTTTCGGCGGAGTTGTTTTTTGAGACGCAGCAATTTAATTAGGATGCTGGGTAAAGGTTTTCCTAGATGATTATGAGGGATGCTGGTGGGTGTATTGCTGGTGAGGGCATCCTTGAGTGTCTGCTCAATTTTTAGGGCTGCTCGATCGATATCAGCAGGGATTAGGTTAGAAGATTCGGGGATTTGCAAGTTAGAAAACCTTGCGGCGACGTCTCTATTGACCTTTTTCCAGTTAGTCTTGGAGAAGTTCGGGACAGGACTGTGTGAGTAGAGAAGTTCGAAGGAGGGAACTTTGATCGAAGTGTGAACGGAACCATGATCAGAGGGAAAGAGGAAGGATACTGTGGGGGGGCTCGTTGAGTAGACATCAGCCGACTTGAGAAAGAAGTCAATTGTTGACCGCGTCGAGTTGGTGACACGAGTTGGCTGCAGTGGACTGTCGATATACGTATATGGGTGAGATGAGAGGAGGTGCAAAAGTTGGCAGCCGTATTTGTTATTCTTTATGTCGTTGAATGCTGTATGTCGAGCGTTCCAGTCTCCACCGATTATGAATGGTGCGGGGAGAGACTGTCTGATTATTTGAGATATGTCAGAGTCAGGAAAGTCTGGTTCTCGTGTTGGGTGGATGTAAACGGATGTTACTATGATTACTTTTTTGTTTTCACAAAAAAGTTTAACTGCCGTGTATTCAATATTGAAAACATTGGCGAACCTGATTTCGGTGAATTGAAATTTATTATTTATTAGGATGCCGGTACCTCCATGGGATCCAGTAGTTCTGGGGTTGGAAATAAATGTATAATTGGGGATGGATACTCGGGAGTTGGACTTAAGCCACGTTTCTGAGAGGAGAAGGATGTCTGGGGAGAAGGTTTTAACAAACAACCGTAAGTGTTGCTTACGGATGTTGGAGTATATAGACTCTGCGTTGAGGGCGACTATAGTTAGTTCAGACATTGAGGGAAAGAATATGGGAGGTTATAAGTGAAAGAATCTGACCTTTTTTTTCGATATCCGACATATGCTTCAATGTAGGAAGCATAGTTTGTAGACTCTTGATGTAGCCCATGATGTCCAGGTTGAGGCCAATGGAGTTGGGGTTGTTTGACGTCGGCGTGTTTTGATTGTTCTTGATGACATCCGCATATGATGTTCCTGGCCTTGTAGGTTGTGGTAATGTGTTCTGCGAAGTGGATTTGGTTGGTGCGGATTTGTTGATTGTTGCTGGTTTTGTTCTTCTTTGGAGAATTCTCAATTTATGCGGACACTGGGAGAAATTGGCTGGATGTGGACCTCCGCAGTTACAGCACGTTGCAGCGATTTCCTTAGTGGTAATTGATCCATCGGGGTTTGTGGTTTGGATTTTTTCTGGTTCCATACCTTGTGGATTGACCTTACAGTCTCCTGGTTGATGTTCTTCGGCACATCTGCCGCATCGTATATTTAGGTGGCAAGCCACCGCCAAGTGTCCTGAGCCTTGGCATCTCTTGCAATGAAGGATACTTTGTTTATGAGGCTCCTCGATGCTGATTTTGTGGGTAAACAAGTACTTAATTTGTTTGAGCTTGTTGGTGTCTTCATTTGGAGCGATTTGGATAATCCGTAGGTTCCTTAAGTTATTTTCCCGCATGTACGGAGTTTGAAAATAGTCCAGCCTGTGGATTTTCAGCTCTGGGCAAATCTTGATGATCTCCGACGCTAGCTCTTCGTTGGTCCAAGTTGGGTCAATGTGCCTAATGATGAACGTTGTTGGTTTGAGCTGATGGTGTTGGAACGTAAAAAATTGGTGTTGTAGTTCCGCAAGTTTTCTAACGGTTTTCTCGTGATCAACCAAAGTTGTTGTTGCAATGGAGACAGAGGAGCCTTTAGTGTTGGTGGTGAAGTTGCGGTGTCCTAGGGCATTTTCTACTATTAGAATTATTCCCTTTATACTGGTCACATTTTTTATGTAGATTGGTGGTGGTCTAACATTTTTGTGCTGGGCAGGCAGGGGACTCGCTGCTGGCTTGGTTTGCTTGGTGGCTTCCTTATGGGCTGATGATAGTTGTTTGGGTGGAGATGTTTTTTGGATTATGCTGGGAGAAGGCGTCATCTCCATACTGGCATCGTCGCTGTTTTGGCTGGGTTGCTTTAGAGAGTGAATTTCCTCCCGGAGTTGTTTCACCTCTGTTGTAAGCTGTTGGATGTATTCCACGGCTTCGTGGAATTTTTGTTGGTAGTCAATCTGTTTTCCTGGATTTTCCATTTTTGTCGTCTTCTTTGATGAGTTTTGAAGAGTTTCAATGGCTCTTCTCTTCCGCTCCAATAAATATTCCCGGGTAGCGCTCGGATCGTTGTCTGGCATCTGTGAAGACAGATTTCGACTACGGCATCCAGCGAAAATTACACGTGTTTGCGAGTGTTATATGAGTCGCAATTTATCACACAAGATTCGGTGTGAACGCGATCGATCGTCAGAACATCTCAGCTAAGTTATAATGATTTTTCCTGAATTATTATAACAGGGCGCGACCTGTTATAACAAATTTTTCTAGTTCAACCAGTTCCATTGATATCTCTTGGTTCAATTTCGTCGGTTGCATGGAGTAGACATTCCTGTAGACGATTTTTCCTTCAGGAAACAGCACACCATGACAATTCCTCCATATGGGCCGCAAAATCGTTGTATGAAGACCTCCCAAGGTTGTATGAAGACATTCAAGGTTTGTTAACGGGAGTTCGTGATCTTTTGGGTAGTACCTTATCGTAAGTGATCCATATTTCTTCACCCGTCATTAATAACTTGAGGAACAGTATCGTTTTCGTGCTGCTAGAGAAGTGAGTTGCAGATAAACGCGTGTGTTGGCATATTTTCTTTCGCGAAATTGCTTGCAACCCAAACATCGAGGCGAGAAATCGAACCAATCAGTTGTGGATGCCTTCGAATGGTGTCATGTCCAATTTTAAGAACCTCTTGCAATATTAGTGACTGTTTTTTTTTGTCGACTAGTGTCTTCAACGAAGTTGTAGGCGTAATAATTCGATTGAAAAACAAGAAGGCTCCCGGAGTCGACTGCATACCGGCACAGCTTGTGAAGCATGGAGGCGAGGCAACTGCTCGAAAAATCCACCAGCTCATCAAAACAATATGGGATAAGGAAGTCACTCCGGAAGAATGGAAAACTTCAATAGTCATCCCCATTTTTAAAAAAGACATCAGATCTGACTGCGAAAACTACAGAGGAATACCATTGCTCCCCACCACATACAAAATACTAACAAATGTCATACTGGCGAGAATCACACCGCACGCAGAAGAAATACTGGGAGACTACCAATACGGATTCCGTAGGAACCGGTCAATAAGCGATCAAATGTTCACAATAAGACAACTGCTGGAAAAGAAGTGGGAATACGGAGAGACGGTTCACCAACTGTTCGTTGACTTCAAAAAAGCCTACGACTCAGTCGCAAGGCAAAGACTCTACCATATTGTAGTTGAGCTGTGAATCCCAAAAAAATATGCCGCCCTCATTCAAATTTGTATTGTATTACAAAGGACGAGTTAGAATAGAAAACCATCTCTTAGAACCATTTGAAATTCGCGATCGACTAAAACAAGAGGATGGTCTCCCACCATGTCTTTTTAACATTGTGCTCGAGTATGTTATCAGAAAGGTACAAGACGACAACACGGGCGGATCATCGCTGAACGAGGTCACACAAGTGCTCGCATATGCGGATGACATAGCCGTTCTGAGCGATAATCTAGAAACTGTAAGTAAAAACAGTGAAATTATCATGGAAGCGGCAGAAGAGGTGGGCCTAGAAATAAATGAAGACAAAACAAAATTCATGATTACGGCGAGAGCAGGTGAACCTCGGGGAACACATATAAACGTCAGAGGTAAGATATTTGAAAAAATTAAGGAATTTAAATATCTGGGAACGATACTGACGGGCAATAATGAAATGTCGAAAGAAATTAACAAAAAAATGCATTACGGCAACGCTAGTTGGCACGCAGTCAGTAAACTGGTGAAATCCAAACTGCTATCACGTAACATAAAGCTCCGTGTCTATAGAACCTAATCATGCCGATCGCTCTATACGGATGCGAAACATGCACTCTCACAAAACAAATTCCGCGTATTCGAGAATAAGGTTTTATGGGGTATCTTTGGCGAGGAGGCAGGGCAATGGAGGAAACTCCATAACCACGAATTGGAAGAGCTATACCGCAAACCCACAATAGTGAGAGTGATCAGGTCGCGAAGATTAAGATGGGCTGGACATGTGGCGCGAATGGGCAACGATAGCACCGTGCGTAGAATTCTTGACGGTAGACCAACGGGAAAGATATCAGGAGGACGGCCGCGACGGAGATGGGAGGACAATGTAAGGTTTGGCCTTGGGGAGATCGGATCAGATGGCCAACTGTGGAAGGAGAGTGCACAGGACAAAGAACGATGGCGGAGTCGAGTCGGTGAGGTCATGAACTACCGTGTTCCTACAGGCCAATAAATAGTAAATAATATAGTAAAAATAGTGTCCACAGCTTCGGGATCCATATTCGAGTTTCATATCTTGGGAAGCGGTACGAAAGTCGAGATAATCGCCCGACTGGTTGAACATGATCCAATGGCCAAGTGAATGAGAATCAAAATAACGAGGAGGAGAACCAGGATATCGCATCTGACACAGGAGTCCGCAACAGCGCTGGAAATAACAAAGACAAGTATCGCAGCCAAGAATCTCAATTCAGTGCAGCGCAAATAAACCGCAAAAGAGAACTTCACATGCGGGAAATGGAACTAATGCAAACTGAACTCGAACTCGCTCGACGTGAAATTGCGATGCTGCGACAGGACGAGCACTTAGCCGCAGACTAATCGCGAGCACGAGAGACCCACGGAAGACGAAGGGAAACAGCCGCTTTTTTTCACCACAATCAAACATGAGCATTAAGATGATTGCTGAATTAGCAAGTGAGTTCCACGGCACGCCTGATAATTTCCATGTGCGGGAAAGGCAGATCAAGTTCAAGAAGGAGACGTATGAGCTAGCGGATGACATGGCAAAAACGTTGGTCGGAATGAAACTCTGGAAGAAAGCATTCGAGTGGTTGCATTCAAAAGGCGAACGTCTGAAAATTACCTTTTACGAGCTCATGAACGAGCTGGGTCAAATGTATCGCCCGAAGCAAATCGGTATTGACTTACGCAAAAAAGTTGAAGCACCAATGGGGAAGAAAGACGAGACCTTCCGAGAGTACGCACACGATAAATTGTGATAGTTAACCGTGTGCCTATCAATAATGAAGTTATAATAGATTATCTTATGGCGGGTATCCCTGACAAATTGGTATGCAATCAAGCTTGCCTTCCTACGAAGGAGTTCTTAATCGACGCATTCAATAAGATAACTTTGCGGGAACATTCGTCAGCACATGCGATTAATAAAAAGGATGAAACGTCACATAAGAAACCCAATGCAAGAGGCGAGAAGAACAAAGCCACTGGCAACGAAGAAAGGACATATCGTAAAAGCTACTTCAATTGCGGGGCAACGGATCATGTAAGCGCAACATGACCCCCGGAAGAGCTAGCCCCAAAATGTTTCCAGTCCAACGAACACGGTCACATCGCAACAAAATGTCGGCAGAAGAAAGAGGCTTGCATTGTAACACGCAATCCACGGAAGAAGTAAATGAAGATGGTAACGATTCATGGCAAGAATATCGAGGCACTCATCGACACCGTGAGCGATCTGACTCTCATGCACAGAGACGGATACGAGAGAATTGGATCCCCACCGGTTCAGCTGACCGAAGTACAGTTCACAGGAATAGTATCACCGCTCATAAGGCGCTGGGAGAACTCCAAACGGAAGTCACGATAGATGGGGATTGTTTTCGAACGCTCATACGTGTTGTTTCAGATACTATTTCTCAGCAAAAATTATTGATCGGAACTGACTTCTTGGGACCAAGAAACTTCCACCCAAAGAACGGTGCAATTTACATGAATCCTGATGACGATGCTGAAGAATTACCGGAGATTTTGCAGATCGGCGTGCTCGAAGAAGAGAATCGTGTTAAGACTGATATTTCTCACATCGAAGACGAGAATTAGAGGGACAAAATAATGACGTGCATGGAAAATTACAGGCCCAACAAGACGTTGGAGATGTCAGCGAGTATGAGACTCATATTAAAAGACAACGAACCAATATATTAAAAGGCAAGGCGGCTTGCGCCCAACGAAACGCACATAGTCAACAATCAAATAGCAGAATTCCAGAACTAGGGCCATCATTCGACCCTCATCATCTGACTATGCTAGCCCATTTGTATTAGTCAAGAAGAAAGACGGAACACGGATTGTGCGTTGACTATTGACTTCTGAATAAAAAAATCATCAGAGACAGATATCATCATCATCATCATCGTCGGCACTACAACCGGGAACCGGTCTTGCCCTTATTTAGCAAGTCCTGAGGCTTGTTAAATTTTCTATAATGATTTGTTTTTTCCGGGTAAGGTAGTTAGTTTTCCGTCAAAGGCTCCCCGACGGGGTATCGAACGCCGGTTTCCCGCGTGACAGGCGGGTATAGACAGATATCCTCTGCGGATAATAGGGGACCAACTAGATAAACTACCAGCCGGGAAGGTCTTCAGTACACTCGACTCGAAAATTGAGTGCCAGTTGATGCCGAAAGTATTAACTATACCGCATTTATTGTTCCAGACGGACAATTTGAGTTCCTGCGTGTCCCTTTGGCCTGTGTAATTCACCACCAGTTTTCGAGCGATATGTAAATGTCATATTTCGAGACGCCATTCGGGACGGGCATGTTTTAACGTACATGGATGATGGGATTATTCTTTCCAACAATTTCGAGGACGGGCTGAAAAGATTGAAAGACGTATTCGAGACGGAGGGCTGGGCTGAGTATCAATTGGAAGAAATGTTGCTTCTTGGCAGGACGTGTTGAAATCTTGGACCACATTATCGAAGACGGAACTGTGCGGTCGATGGAGCGGAAAACTAAAGCGGTAAGACGCTTTTCCGAGCCTAAGAATATCCGACAAGTTCAAGCTGTTTTGGGACTGACGGGATACTTCAGGAAATTCATTCCCGATTACTCAAGGATTGCGCGACCTCTATAAAACCTTTTACGAGCTGATGTCAAATTAAATTTTGGAGACGCTGAAAAAGAAGCTCTCGGACTGCTGAACACGTGCCTTCGCCAAGAACCTGTGCTTAATTTGAATCGAAGAGGAACTGAGACGGAACTCCATACGGATGCATCAACGCATGGGTACGGAGCCATCCTCTTGCAACGCGACGAAAACGATGGTTGTTGCGTCCAATATACTTCTCTAGGAGTAAAAGAACGCCGATGGAGGAGAAGTATTCGAGCTATGAGCTTGGAGATTTAGCAGTTACCTGGGCACTTCGGCGACTCCGAGTATATCTGTTGGGTATACATTTCAAGATTGTAACCGATTGCAAAGCCTTTACAATGACGATGAGCAAGAAGGATCTCGAGCTCGATGAGCATTGCTGCTAGAAGAATTCCAGTACTCGATAGAGCATAGACCCGGACGAGGTATGAAGCACGTCAAGGTATTAAACCGAAACCCACTTCCCGGATGCTTGGTAATTAATAAGAGCTACGAATGCCTTAGTGCGCGACTCAAGAAAGCACAGCAGCACGACAACGACCTGCAGGAGAAAATCAAGCGGTTGGAAGAAGGAAAGCTCGATGGCTATACCTTGCAACGTGGTTTATTATATAAAGATGTAGGTGACAAGGCGCGCGTTGTGATTCCGAAGTCAATCCAGCTACAGGTGATACGAAAGGCCCATGAACGAGGCCACTTTGTGATCAATAAGACAGAGGGGCTGGTCCCGAATGTTTGCTGCTGATACCTGATTTAAGGGTTAACATTGAAACGGTACTTCGGAACTGTATTTGGTGTATACTGACCGAGCGAAACCGAAGAAAATGTCAAGGATTCCTGAATCCCATGGAGAAGGGCAGTGTGCCCCTCGACACCTTCCATATCGATCACCTGGGTCCACTGGCGCCAACCTGGTCATTGTGGACGCCTTTTCCAAGTACATTTGACTATATGGTACAAAATCGACCTCATCCGCAGAAGTAATCTGCCATTTGCGTAGGCAGTCATTTATCTTTGCAAATCCTCGGAGGATCATTTCCGATAGGGGTACCGCGTTTATTTCAAAGGGGTTCGAGGGCTATTGCCGCGAAGAGGGCATTGAGCACGTTCTGGCAACCACGGCGATACCAAGGGCCAAGGATCAAGTTGAAAGGGTGGACCGCACCCTAATACCACTGCTGACAAAGCTATATCAGCTCCTACACCAAGTGAGTGGTATCGGTATGTGGACACGGTGCAAAGATGTTACAACGCTTTGCCGCATCGCAGCAAAGGGATGTCACCATTCCGATTAATGTTCAGAGTCGACGCTCGTTTGAAGGAAGTTCCCTAGATTAAGGAGCTTTTGGAGGAAGAACTGATTGCCTCATTCGACGACCAATGAGCAGAACTTCGCAAACAGGCAAGGGAGAATATCCAACGTATTCAGTCCGAAAGCAAGCGGAACTTCAATAAAAACAGGAAGGCGGTGTTCCGATATCAAGAAGGCGATATCGTCACTATTCATTAAGTACAGCAATGACCTGGCCTAAAGCTCGCACACAAATTACTTGGACCGTATGAGGTTACCAAGACCCCGCGCAATGAACGCTACCTTGTGCGTCGGATAAGAGAGAGTCAGGGGCCCGAATAGACATCATCCGCCGCCAACTATATGAAACCCTGGGCAAGCGACGACAGTGGGGATCTGTTTGGGAGTGACGAAGAGGACGACGGGAATGAACAATTGGGGTGAAATGCCCAGTTAGGATGGCCGAGTGTGGACTGGTAATGACGGGGGTGTATTTGGGATAAACTTATAGTTCATAGTCACATCGCGACAATGGAGACAGGCCGAATTTGGTTTAGTCTTATAATTCACAGTCAATCAGAGTAGGGTACTCTTGATAGGCATGTACATGTGAAAATAAAAAGACAGCTTGTAATTAATTGTCAGCTCCAAGTAATAGTTAGTTCTAAGATGAATTAATGAAGTGAATATGTTTATACCACAATATATAAATGTCAAGCTACCGCATAAACTTGCAAACGTTCTTCCACCAACTCCAGGCGTTAGCTGACAATAACCCCATTGCCACAAACCAAAAAACTGATTAAAATGATATCTTATACTCCACATAACCACATCTAACTCTCATATTCTAGGCCAAAGGTTATTGTAAGGTAGAAATGCAAATTGTAAAAGGTTAAGGCTTATAACACGACGAATAAATAAATTAACCGGCTCTACAGATATCAGCACAAATATTGCTCAAGCGAAGGGAAGAAACTGTTTATTTATCCCCGCCCTAAGTATTCGTAATATAGTAATCCCATGGTGCAAATATGGTCACACTAAAAGTTAATTGAGGTTGAACGGGTAATTATAGATAAATGCAGGTAATCGTTCTTTCGTCGAACTACCCGACAATAGAAAGCCTTGGCTCGATCTATGGTTGCAATGCACAGGCATTTAAACTAATTCTTCTCCAGTCTTCCTCCTCATTTCCACCCGCATTGTGTACAGATATTTCAAAGAGCCAAAAAATACCTTTCATATGCTATATGAGATAGGAGCACACACATTGCTCAAACGAAGTGAAGAAAATGTTTATTTACCTCCGATCTAAGTATTTGTCATCGAATCCGAGGGTTCAAATATGGTCACACTAAAAGTTAATTGAAGTGGTAATTATAGGTAACTGCAGGTAATCGTTCTTCAGTCGAACTACCCGGCAGTAGAATGCTTTGCTCGGACTATGGCTGCAATATATAGGCATTTAAATTAATTCTTCTCCAGTCTTCATCATCATTTCCACCCGCATTGTGTGCTGATATTTTAAAGACCCAAAAAAGAATCATGTGCTTTCGTATCCCAAAAAAATTCGATCCCAGTGTGATTGCCAAAAAATTTCAATATTCCATTCAGATGAACGATAACAATTTTAATTCGATTCCAGATAAGGACCAGTTGTGCATTTTGCTTTTTGAGTCACCCAGCCATTTATAAGTTGTGTATAAGAACACCAGGATCAAATTTCTGTTCTACGCCTCCTTCCGGTTACTGAATCCATTTTATTTCTTTCCTAGAACCGATTTGATGGAAATGTGCAAATTGGAAATTGAAAATTGTGGTAAGGGGGGACAATTTACATAGCTTCATCTCCACTGGCTGGCTGTTCCCTAGTTCTCCTTTATTTTTTGTGCACACGAGCATATGTAATGTTTGTCTGGCTCACAAAACCGTAGCAGATAATGTAATCGCAAATCCGACGACGCCTTGAATTGTTGATTGATTCCAAAAACACGTTTCGCAATAATTGATGCCCTACCAGCATTGTCTGGTGTTACATTCTCATCTCTGGGGACTCACATGTATGAACTGATAATAAAGACTACGCTTTTCTATATGTTATAGAATCGTTCCACAGCAGGACGATAACCAAAAAAGGATTTTATAGTTCAATTGGCAGGAATGGTGTGTGGCGGGACAGCTTATGTTCTTTTTACTTGGTTCGCTCGACATTCAACTGACTGATCTATCGCACTAGAGAAGCATATTTAATTCGATTATTATGGCACGCACATGGCAAGTTCCCTTTCTGGGCTTACTCCCGTCTTGTTGCGGCCACATTCAACCGTATCCCTCCCATATCTGAGTAAAGCAGGCAAAAGTGGGTAATGGAAACATGGAACGGGACAAAACATGTGATGCGCAGCGATGCACATTAAACCACTGCACTTTTAAAGGTGACTTCTCACACTCCGCTCTTGAGGAATTGAATATTAAGCCAAAGGATCGGTTAACCAGCATGAAAATTCATTCCGACTGCATTTCACTTGGAACAGGGGAATGCTCGTGTGCTGTGTTAATTAATATTTTGATGGAATTTGCGAATTTTCCGATTGCCAATTAGCGACAGACTTCTTTCAAGTGACTGGAAAAGGCGAGGACTTTGAATTATGACGATAGCAGAAGCCATTTGTAATATTCGGATCCTTACGTAGTCGCTGGTACAGGATCCACATGCACTCTCACAAGCAACCCTAAAAGTGATAAATACGATTATAAAATGAACACCATGGCAACCAATGGGTACAAATTAACGTAAGTACTAGCTAGTGTTAATATTTGGGTATGAAGGAATATATGGAAGTGCCACCATATACCCCATAAACACTTTCATCAAATGAAATGTTGGGTGTTTTGAAATGCTGTCCAAATGTTCACCAGGATTTCATCATAATTCCTGATCCTCAGGCTTTGAAACAATTCGAAATGCCCATCCGTGACCGGATGCAGTTTGGTTCATATGAGGTTCCATGACGTTTTGGCGAGTTAAACTACTCATGCTCATAAAGTGCGTCTAATTAAAATTAATAATTGCTGCCCCGTTGCACATGACTCCAAGAAGGTTTAGTCACGTTCCACTTAAATCAACAAAAACTCGTTTAGTCGATGCCAGAAGAGTTTGAAAACCTCTGGCGAATTATTAAGGAAACAGTGGAAATATATGCGCATAAAGGAATATTGCTCAAAGCAACCCGCGAAATGTTCCGAAAAAATGTAAAGGGTGAGATATGCGAAAGATTCTGCAAATGTTGGTTCGACTAACTAGTTTCGGGATAGGCGATTAATCTAGTATTAATTCCTGTAAAATTTTGAAAAAGTATCTGACATAAGGAAGTTACGACTCTATACGCGCATAACAATTTTGAAATGTTAAGACATAATACGGACGGAAAAAAAAGAAATGATAGAATTCGCAGTCGATGATCCGCGGGAGATTGTTTGAACTTTGTAAGAAACATTTAGATATTAGTGTTCGAATAACCTAGCGACTCAAGATAGTTGCATTGGATACCTCCAAGTTTTTTATTGCTTCTGGCACAGAGCCCTATTAAATAAAGTTCTTTCCTAAGGAGTCTTTTAACAATTTTGCGATTGGATAACTTTCCTTCAAAATTAAATATTTTGGATTCGTGTAAACGGTGTGCTACCTTTTCTAGTACTCGTAATTCCGGAGTGCCTTAGAGTTATATACAATCTGTTAAATGTCTAGCTGGAATTTAATTTTCATTTAAAACTCCCGCGTAAGCATATTGTTAAATTTATTTTTGCCACAAATCGGCATTACCGTGAGACATAATGACGTTAAGTTTCAGCGCTATCTGCCAATTGGTTTGTTTATAGCTGGTGATTTTGTTGGTTCACCTCAAGTACGTTTTTCGATTTTTATAATACATAATTTGGTTGAACAGAGTTTGCATCAAATATTGTGTTTCCAATGGAGTTTTTTGTGCGGAATCGTTAAAAATGTAGCTTAAGACCGATGGTGACATGGTGATAATGTGGTTGAGCGAAGAGTTGGCATTACATTTTGTGTTTCCAACAGAATTTCTTGGGCGGAATATATGAAAATGTTGGTTAAGACCATGGTGACTCGAAAACACAAGTGTATGAATGGTACAAATCATTCCAAGTGGTTGTCAAGACGTTAATTGCCTGCCTGCCGCGAGCGCCCCAAGAACGGCTGGGAGTGAGGAAAACACTTCTAAAGTGCAGGAATTGATGCTTGAAAATCGTCGTTATAACTCATGTAAATAGCCTGTTTTTCAGGAATTTTTTTTTTAAAAATGTAATGCGTAGATTAATTTGCAATTTAAGGCACAATTTATTTACGTTATAATATTTAAAGAAAATATTTTTTAAAGACTAATCGTTAACAATAAAACGGTGCAATGGCGGCTTGAAAACAGCGTCTTGAAAATGCGCCGTGCAGCATACAGGTCACGAAAATGATCTGAAACAAAAAATACAAAATGGGTTCTTTAGTTTATGCAAAAACGCTCAGCATGACGTTCCCCTTTTATTAAAATTAGCAAATTTGCAAAAATGGCGAAGTTTTGAAAAAAAGGATTTTATTTTATAAACAATTTTAATAAGAATGTTTTAAATAAAAAAATAAAAAATCGGAGCTCGTCATGCTGAGGCAAATATCTATAGAATTTCTATACCAAACTTCATAAAGATCGAATGATTAGTTTTTGAGCTACGTTGCACGGCGTTCGAAATGTTGCGTTTCGAGGAAAATGCGTTTAAAGTTTGAGTAATAGAAAAATCGTGAACAAATTCGTAATTCGTTTTTTGCGTATCTTACGTTTTTTGCTAATCTGCGATTCCAGGGCCATAGAGTAGACCCTCCTCTTCTTCAAGCCGTTTTTTCCTATTGTCGAAAAGTACGAGCCTCTTTGGTGGCATCAAGAGAGCGGCGCTCCTGCTGTTCAATCCGGCGTTTGTCGTCATTATCGGCGAAAATAAAGTACAAGGAGGTCTCGGATCACTTTCTAACTTTTTTCTCGTATTTTTGAGGAAATTTCCTATCAATTTAGGCAAAAACAAAAAATGGCCAAAAAATTTCATTTTACATGAGGTTCCCCCCTTAATGTACACAACTCCCCCTGGTTGGTACCGTTGCATGCATATATGACATTACTTACCAGTAACTGTTATTAATTGAACCGCATAAAATAAACTTAAATAGTTTCCAACCAACAGAATTCTTTCGGTGTAGCATCAAAATTAATTCCCTGTTACAACCGACAGAATTCTTTCAGTGCAGCATCTATGAAACGCTATCACACGTCTCTGATCGCAAATTCTCATCATCTATGCTATCATCATCATCGTCATCATCATCATCATCATCGGGACTACAACCGAGATCCGGTCTTGACCTTATTTAACAAATCTCTCCACCGGTCCCGATTTCGAGCCGATGTCATCCAGTTTGGCACTCCTAGGGTCTGGGCGGCCGGGTTTACGACATCCCTCCATCGCAGACCCGGTCTGCCGCGCTGTCTCCTTTCATACATCCTGCCACAAAAGACTTTCCGGGCAGGCTCCTCTTCGCTCATTCGAGCTAGGTATCCCGCCCACCGGAGTCTACCGAGCTTGATTTTTCTTACATAACATTAACTTCAAGGTAGATCGCGTGCAACTCATGGTTGTAGCGTCTCCGGAATCGTCCTCCCTCACATACGGGGCCAACAATTCTCCTTAAGACCTTCCTCTCGAACGCGGCTAAGAGTTCAGAGTGCTTTTATTGAGGACCCAGGTCTCGGTTCCATACATGACCACTGGTAAGACCATGGTCGTGCACAGTAGCAGCTTGGATGTTCTGGCTAAATTTCGGGATTTAAAGAGCCTTGATAGACCATAGTAGGCTTTGTTGGATTTGATCAGCCGTTCGCGTATTTCTTCTTCCATATTGTTATCGGATGATACTATTGACTCAAGGTAGTTAAAGGATTACACTACTTCGAATTCGTGCTCCACTTCCCTGATAGTTTCATCAGCGTTAGGTCTTCTCTTCGCAGAAGTTGTCACCATGTAATTCGTTTTTCCTTCAGTTTTCGTGCCGCCTGCTCGATCTGGGTGAAGGACTCCTGTACAGCCGAATGGGATCTACCGATGATGCCGATGTCATCTGCGTAAGCAAGCATCTGGCAGGACTCTAATTGTAACGCCAGTGTCACGGATTCCTTTCTCCAACGCCAGGTTGAAGAAGAGGCAGGCCAGTACGTCCTCTTGTCGAAGTCCATTGAAGATGTTTATTGGTTTGGACAGCAATCCCGCTCTTTATACTTGACTAGTTACGTTGGTCCTGGTCAACCTACAAAGTCGTATCAATTTCTTTGGAATGCCGAACTCTCTCATGTCATTATACAGTTCTATCCTAGTTATGCTGTCGTAGGCGGGCTTAAAGTCTATAAATAGATGATATAATGGAATCTTAAATTTCAGACATTTTTCTATCGCCTGCCTAAGGGTGAATATCTGATCAATCGCTGATTTGCCTGGGATGAAGCCACACCGATATTGACCAATGACGACTTTAGCGTATGGGGCTATCCGATCTTGTAGGATAGTGGAGAGCATCTTATAGGTGGTATTCAGCAATGTTATACCCCTATAGTTGTTGCACAGTGTGATATCTCCCTTATGTATGGGGCAAATTATTCCACGACGCCAATCGTCTGGCATCTCCTCTTGCTACTATACGTGCACCACGATCTCCGTAATTGCGTGGTGTAACGCTGCCCCCCCTTGTTTGATCAGTTCAGCTCGTATGCCATCAGCTCCGGGGGCTCTATTTGATTTGAGCTGTCTTATGGCTTTTAATGTTTCCTCAATGTTTGGCGGCGGCAGCATTTGGTCTGGACTTTGCATTGGTGGAGCCTCAAATTCTTCTGTGAGCTGACTATTTAGCAATTCATTGAAGTGCACTTCCCATCGTTGCAGAATGCCTTCGTGATCGGTGATCAGATTACCCTCTTTATCCTTGCAGTAAGTGCAGTGCGGTGTGTACCGCGTGTTATAAAATTGTTCAATATTCTCGTGGCCAAATGGTTATAAAAAGATGTAAATTATAATTTTTTTTATATCAGATTGTTAAATGTAAGGTTTGAAATGCCAATAGTTGAATGGGAGGGTTGTATGTTAAAAGGTTATATGGCATGAAAAAATTGCCAATAAGGGGTGAATAAATGCTCCCGGTAGAAGTCGCTTGCGCCAAAAGCTAAGTTCATACTGCGGATTATTTGGTAGAACTTCCGCACCTGGTGCGGAACCCGCTCTCTACTTTCTCTATTTCACATACTAAATTTTTTTGCAGGCACTTTTCTTTTGTCTGTGGAGTCTTTTTTCTTATCTTCTGAGCTCTTAGTATTTCTGCTCGCGTTCCCGCGTCTTATGAAATTGCTTCAGTGCGCGGTATACAGCATTCTTACGTTCGCTAGTTTGCACACACCATCAAACCAGTCGTTCCGATTTCTACGACTATTACCCAAGATGGAGTTGGCAGTACTGATGGCAGTATTCTTAAGGCGTGTCCATTTCTCTTCTACGCCCAGCATTCTGGCCACATGACTTACTCTCCCTCCATCGAGCTCTTCGTGGGCGAGTTTTAACGCATGACCAAAGGTGTTGCTGGTGTTCTCATTGCGTAAGGCAGCCGTGTTGACCCGAACCTGACCCACGGATGCAATACGTCTCCGTTAGGCAATCCGCCCTCGGAAAACTGTACCAACAAGATAGTGATCCGAGTCGACGTTGGCACCTCGGTACGTTCGTACCGTCATCAGGCTCGAGGAGTGGCGGCGATCTACCTTTGGTTGCGAGTGGTAATCCATCAGGTGATACCCAGGTGGCTTTGTGGATATCTTTTCGCTGAAACCTGATACTGCCAACAACCAAGTTCTTTGATGCTGCCAGTTCGATGACTCGTAGTCCATTTTCATTAGTATGCTCGTGTAAACTATGGGAACCTCCGTAGTGCCTGAAAACTGGCTCGTGACCTATTTTGGCGTTCAAATCACCAAGAACGATTTTCACATCGTATCTTGGGTAGACATTGAGGGCCCGTTCGACGTCCTCGTGGAGTTCTTCTTTTTCGTCGTCAGGGGACTCCTCTGTAAGTCCGTGAATGTTTATGAGGCTTATGTTTTTAAACTCGCCTTGCATGCGAGGAGTACAAAGCTTTTCGTCTATTGTATTAAAGCTGATAATGTCAGGCTTCAGTTTTTGGCTGACCAGAAAGCCTGCTCCGAGCACATGGTGTTTTATATGACAGCTGTAATAAATGTCATACTCGTTTCTTTGAATAACACCACTCCCTGTCCATATTATTTCTTGTAATGCTGTTATGTCAGCTTTATATTCGTGCAAAGCATCGCCTAGATTCTGCGCAGCTAGAGCTCTGTATAGTGAGCGGACGTTTCATGAGAAAATTCTCAAATCGTTTAGCCATTTTCGTGTCCGTGATCGTCGTCGTGTATCCGGTCCATATCCGAGGCTTGTTAGTTTGTCCATAATAATTTGTTTTTCCGTGCAAGGTTATTAGCCTTGCGCCAAACTTTCTCAGGATGTCGCTGCAGGTATTGGTTCACTACTTGGCGGGTGTCAAAGTAGCTATCCTGGGGTGTCACGTGGAGTTTAAGTTTAGTGGGGCTACCACCCCATTTATTGGCTTAATTCAAGCAACATAATTACCCACAAATAAAGTATATGTAACTTACAAACTAAAGAGCTTAAGAACTATCTTAACTAAGTTTTAGCTGAGGCTGGAGACTGCATGCCAACTTGGATTGAACAGGGACAAGGATTGTCCTGGCCTTCGCCGGGTTGAAAGCAATCAGTGAATTTACCTTGTGTTCGCTCCCATACCCCCAATATTGTGTAGTACAAGGGTATTTATAGTTCGTTTAGGGTATACAGATTATAAATAATAAAAAAGTGATAATAATAAGATGATGAATCCTAGTATCAACATAGTTATATTCGTTTTATAATTCAAGTTGGTCTGTTTTTTTAAAGATTTGATTTTCAATTTAGTAACACTGTTTCTAGCGACAGTCAACAATTGGCAGCAAATTAGTGGCATACGTCTGAACTCATAATGCCCGTAATTAGTCCTTCTGATCTACTGACATTTGGTGGTAGCCGCTGTTTAAATCGAGTGTGGAAATGTAGCGTGAGTGACCGAACTGGTGTTCAGTTTGTTCTATCATTTCACGACACTTGCAAATTGCATAAATTAGTTCCGAAAATTATGGTTCAGTTCGCGAAACTTACCGTGCGTTATGGCCACGCACACTCTTATTGTTAATGCCCATTCGCAGAGGCATCGTACACCACAGACTTTATTTCTCTAATGGACTTAGTTTTGAGGATTTTTGGCGGTTCCTCCGAACGCCACTAGTTACCTTTCCATCAATTATTCGAAAACTCCCACCTAGAGCATCCGAAAAAACAAGTATTATGGCAGTCCCATTTAAACGCCATTACTTACCTTACAATTAAACATTTACCTACCTTCTTGTCATCCAGCTAAAACGTCTCCTAACCACCTAAGCTATAGTTCGGCACTAAGCAAAAAGGCATTGCACCAAACGGACATTTTCCACAAAGGCATAAACATATAAAATGCACTATGTTCCTAAAAGGCAATTTGGTTACACCACCAAGCAACCAACATGATTCGAAACATTTCGGTGCACACATCTCCGAACGAATTACGCCGCACACATGCAGGAGATATTCCTTCTTTCATTTTTACCTGCAAGCATTCGGTCGGTAAACCTATCGACAAACAAAGGCTTTAGCATCCTATAAGCATTTTGCCCAGGGGCATGCCTGCATACAACGCAGCATGTTCCTGAAATTCAATTCGGTTACGACATTACGTAACCGACATAAATCCTTGAACTTGTCCATGCACACAAGAAGAAAGTATTTTTTCCCACACACGTGCATGGCAAGTCATATCAGCAGACCCCGCGATCGATAGTTCAATCTGCATTAGTATATCTCGCCACTGGCTGCCGAAGGGAATCGAATTATCGTTAATGTAAATATACACACGAGAGTTCGACCCTTGCTAGACGTTACCTATATGTGCACGATCAGCATTAATGCTGTACGCAGTTGCTGATCGTGTAAACAACCCAAATGTCTTCTTCATGATAGTTGCCCAGATACAACCACTTCTTTTTTTACCCCTAGCCAATGGTATGATTCTCGTTGCGCAGACACATGGACACACATCAAGAACAACCAAAAGGGTCACCGTGTATGTGTTTCGCGCCATTTTGCTGGGACCAATGTGTGGAGAATCTTCCCCTATTGGTCGACGAGCGAAAATCGAAATTCAATTTTCTGTATAAATTAATCTTAAAACAGATTCCGTGGAGGCAGGTCTTGTCCTCCACGTAAAACGTCGAGTTAAGGGTTGAGTGGACACGCGTAGTGCGTTTGATAACGTCTTCGCTGTGTATTGTTTATTTTTTATTTTTATTGTGAATTTATTTTAATAACTGTAAATTATCCTTATCCTGGAATAAAACAAGTATGGAAACGATGTGTTGTGTTGAAGGGAATGAAAAGTGTGTTTTAATCGCATTCGACTAGTTTTGGACTGGCCACAATCGGGAAGTGCGTTGCTCGCCTTTGAAATTCCTTGACGTCTATCCTTTTTCTACCTCTTCGTTAGTTGATCCGCCATTATTAATGATGTGTCGTTTCATTGCATTACGATAGAAGCGGTTATAGTGATATAAAATAGCCCATCGACAAGATGCCCAGTAAAATCAGTGTGTCTCGAAGCAGCGATTGTTTACAGAAGTAAAATGTTTCAAACTGTAGAAAAGCATCCACGGCAGTTGCATTCCACAAATCGATCTTCAGCTCCATTAATAACAAAGCTGAAACCGAAAGTTTTACTCCCACATTGGTGACAATCTCCGGGGTAACACAGTGGGTGATATTGAACCCGTGCCGCACGCCGGCACACATACAATATACACCATAGATTGGCCGACACTTTATTGAAGATTTTGCAATAGAATTTGACTTAAAAGCTTACAAGATTCAACTCGCACAAGAATTGAAGCTGCGTGTCCGTCATGCCTCTTGTGTAACAAAGCTGACCCAGAAACAATTATTGAGACGCTGTTACACCCACAAAAACTCCGTTTGGGCTGCTTATTTCAAAAATGATGCACGCCAGATCGTTACCGTCAATGGAGAGCGCTATAGATCAATGACAGGTCTCAGGTCTCAACACGATGGTGGAAATTTCCAGAAATCAGGCGATTCAATTAATTTTTTGTAGGAAACATGCATAATTTTGCAGTATGAGCCAATGCATTGCATCCACGATTTTGTGATATCACACCTCTTGATTATTTTCTGTGAGATGTTAAGATGTAATTCTATGGAGATAAATTACAAACTTTAGACCACTTACAAACCATCATTAGCTATGGCCGTATCTGCTCGAAAAAGTGTCCGCAAATTGAACTCGATATCTTTTCAATCAAGCCAGCTCGCCGACCATATCCCAGAAATCATATTCAAACATTGATGGCCTAAAGTTATCTTTTCAATAGTCGATACCATGATTATACCACATCGTATTGTGTTTTATTTCATTCAAATGTTCTAGGCTTCTTTAAAGACACTCTATGTATCACAAATCCTTTTTTTATGAGTGTGCCATATATTATAAAAAATTGTTCGATATTG
This sequence comes from Microdon myrmicae, assembly GCA_963931805.1. Taxonomy (NCBI): domain Eukaryota; kingdom Metazoa; phylum Arthropoda; class Insecta; order Diptera; family Syrphidae; genus Microdon; species Microdon myrmicae. Next base: position 165,963,879 of record OZ007496.1, on the reverse strand, counting down.
TTTGAAATTTTTAAGTGATATGCACTCAACGTTTTTCTTTTAATTAGGTCTTTAAACGATTCTTATCATCTATCGTATTAAATAATAATAACTATAATAGCTGTTCACCTCTAGTTGATTGAAGAGTAATTTGCTGAAGATACTGAAAATGAAATGGGGCACTACCTAACAATCAAGATTCCACAAGACTTCATTTAGTTGGTATAGATTTGAACCTTGTGCAAGACAAACAGTCTGCTCAGCTATTGTGTACTATCTTCTTCCCCGCCGTCAGTGGCATACAATTGATTTGCTCAGTGCTGAGAAACTAGTGAGATGAAATGAATTCAAGCATAAAAGTAATTCGGGATTTATTGTTATTGCAGCAAAACCTCGGATATAAATTAGTCCGCAAAGATTGAATCCGTCAGAACGAATACTTTCGCTTCATTTATTATATTGCTCGGGGAAGGGTTATTGAGCTTTCTCCGTCATCTCCTATTCCCCTGTTGGTTGTGCCTTTGTGTTGATTACCTTTCACTGTTAGGCGACTAAATCGAAAGGGGCTGGGTGATTGTTTGTCGAGCCCCAGAGTAAATTTATTTCGTTGCCACCCTTAAATTCTCACTTCAATGAATTTTCCTCTGCGGTATATTTGCTCATCACTTTTTGGGAATTACCGTGATTGGAATTGAAGAGAAAACTGAGAATCGTCTGCGAAGATCTTATGTGCTTCCAACGCCAGATGTTGTTTCTTAACAGCACAATCAGTTCATAAGATTCACTTTTACTAATTTAAGTTGATTTATAGCAAGTAAACTTCTTTTTGATAGCGTTTTCATTTATGTTTTCTTACATTTTAATAGCTCATCGTCGGCAAGGAGCATTGGATGAGATCCAGAGATTACGCATAGAAAAGACCTTACGACCCGTAAACGCACCACGAGAAAAGGGTCGCCTTACCGTCAAGGAGATAACAATTCCTCTGAAAAGTGATTATATAAGGAAACTAGCTGACGACACCATTTCTGGGCACCATTTAGTATGTCTCCTCAAGTATAATGAACATGTTCTGGCGACAAAAACCGTACCAACATTGCCTGGGCTTTCAACGGTGAAATTCCCAGATGTTTTGGAGCTAAATAATGTTTATGCTGATTTTAGGGTAAAGACAAACGATCCGTGTCGTGTACATTCTTAACTTATCAGCTTTGTCCACAGGTTACCCTTGAAATATATGGAATGACTGCACAGCGTGAAGTCCTGCCGCACGACATAAAATATCACATCAATGTAAACAAAAAAGGGGGCAGTAAAACACCAAAGAAGAAGAGGAATGATAACCAGCTCATAATGCCTATTGTACAGTCGCCAGCTGGCCCGAATGTTGTACGTACTCCGGCTTTGGTACAATATGGGTTTGCAATATTTTCTCTAAGGGAAGCACTTAGAACAACATGGTCGCTTACACAGGTACGTCCTATATCTGCTATTTAGGTATTCAATTAATCAACATTCCACTGTTATCTCGTAGCTGCTGGGTGTCAGTCCTTTGGAAGGTGTTGTGAACATGAAAATTAATTGCGAGCTCTCAGTAACGGTGAATCATGAAGGATTTTTAACAATGTTTGAAGAAATTTCCGGTTTTGGAGCATGGCATAGAAGGTGGTGTCATCTCACTGGTCACGTGATTAACTATTGGAAATATCCGGACGATGAAAAGAAGAAAGCACCAATGGGTTCCATTGATTTATCTCAGTGCTCCTTAACCACAGTCACAACAGCACCCAGGGATATTTGCGCACGATTAAACACAATGATGCTGGAATTTAAACGGCCAGCAAGGGACGATGATACCGAAACACTCTTAATAGTACCTAATGGAAAGACGACAACAGTACGATTACTCCTGTCTGCAGATACCAAAACTGAACGCGAACTGTGGTGTGCGTTTTTGAACAAAACATTAACCCTCCTCCGAGCATGGGGCAAACAGACATCAGAATAATGGAGTTGAATCACCGACAAATTTATATATTGGGCAATAACTATAAATATCTATTGGAAACCGTTCCGGGCGGCCAAATGATTCCATTCAATTTTATTCACTTAACATTTTGTATTTGTTGTATTTTACTATAATTCGTTTTTATTTTCTCGCAACGTATTGTTGTTATTAATCTTTAAGATTACAAATAATCTATTTTATATTTGGCTTAAATTTCTGGCCTTTGGGGTTTGGGGGTTTTACGAATCATCGTATTTGGATTAAATTTGCGCTCCTGACGTCATCCTCCCGGCCCACTAACAAGATCCAGTTGTTGGTGGAAGTTGCGTTCGACGCTTGTGGATCGCGAAGATATTGTCTTATATAAATGCAAAGTAAAAGTACATCAAGTTATGAATATAATAACATCGGCCAATATGCTAGTATGTGTAGCAATTCTTATTGTCTTATGTTCTTTTATAAATTATTCTGTATATAATAAAATTAATTTACCCTGAATTGGGATTTTTATTTAACCTCTTATTTCATAATTCACACATGGTGGCGAATGCTTAACTTTGCTACCGAATTACTTTTGCCCAATTTGTTACATAATTAATATAAATAATTTCCACCATTGAATTACTTGTTTATAATAAATAAATACATAAATTTCCACTACTTATTTTAGATGTGGCTTGGACATTTATCTAAACTTTTTAATGGTTTGTAAGTGATAAGCTGACGCAAGGCTAATAACCTTGCCCGGAAAAACAAATTATTATGGACAATTTAACAAGTCTCGGATATAGACCGGATACTGGTGGAGAGACTTGCTAAATAAGGCCAAGACGGGATCGCGGTTGTAGTGCCGATGATGATGATGATGATGATGATGATGATGAAGTGATAAGCTAGCATCAGATACACTGTGTAGTAAGTAATATAATATTTTGAATTTGTAGAAGCGATTTCCTTCTGGTGAGTTAGTCGACACAATTCTAAAAGACAACAGCCGCACAATGGACCGAGATGAGCGGTTCCGTATATCTGTACAACGAAAACCGGGCGACGACGGTCAAGCAACGAACGAGACTTAATGAGTTATGCGTTCTCTCATGGAACGGCCGCACACTTGTTACGTAGTAACTCCCCTATCGCCTTCGTCCCAGCGAAAACATAAATAAGGTTACATTACACATAAAACATTTAAACGATTTAAAAATTAAACACATACATTGCAAACAATTTAAGTTTAAATACAATTATATTACAACAACATTAATTTACACTTTACAATTAAACATATATCTCTAAATTAAACACATTCATAAAGGCAATGTACAATGGCACATAATTAAAAACATTAATCAAATCAAACATTAAATTACATTTAAATAAAAATTCTATAAAACTTAAATTGGAAACAAGAATAAATATAGTTGGTGCGTGAAGCCAGTTTCTCGAAGCTGATCGTAGTAAAGTTTCTTCGTTGATACAACGGCGAAAAAACAGAGAGGTAGTTATAGTTTTGGAAGGGTGCAAACGGCTGTTGAGAAGATAACGGTGAAAAAAGGCTACGGTGATGTCTGTCTCGGCATTTTTGTGAACATTGATATTTTTGTTTTAAATTATTTTTTAATTAATTTAATTTAATTTCTTTAATTCCTCAGTCGTCCCTAGTCCCCACACCCTCTCAACTATTGATAACCACGCCGCCCCCCCCCCCCCCCCCCCCGCTTCTCGTATCCTTATACCACGACTACTCGGCCCACAGCACACCTCCCCCCTATCAATTTTCTTTCAACTTCCGAAAAACCAATTTCCGCCTCATAAATGAATACCTCAGCAATATCACACTCCGCGTAAATGATATAAGTGTAGAGGACGCTACAGCCTCGCTCTACACAGAAATCCACAACCCAATATGTCCCATACTCCCGACACAGGTTATCATTCTCATCGCCCCCATGGTATAACCACAAACTACGCACCCTTCGTAACAAGAGGAATAAGTTGTGGAACACTTTCCTAACCACGCGTTCTCCCCTTGACTACTCCAACTATCTGGATTACTTTTACCAATTCACCGAGCTTTACAGCTCCCTCTACCACAATTACCTTGCCAAAGCTCAATTCAACCGGATCAACGACCCCAAATCTTTCTTCCACTTCATCAACCACAAACGGAAATCCGATGCCTATCCCACCCCCTTTTCTACGGCTTAACTACTACAACGGACTCCCAAACCATATCCAATCTTTTCGCGTTCTTCCTCAAACTATCCTTCACGGACGACTCGTTCGAGCCTAACCCCTCCTACTTTACTGACATGCCTGAATCCTCCCTCGGCCGTCTCATCCCTCTACACATTCAACAACACCAAGTCATAAAAAAACTTGAACAACTTAAAGACGATTTCAGTCCCGGCCCAGACGGACTCCCTGCTATCCTCTTAAAAAAATGTTCCCCTTCTCTCTCCCCCCCCGCTCGCGTCAATCTTCAATCTATCCCTTGCACAAGGTCTATTCCCTGACTTTTGGAAATCCTCTTACACAACCCCCATACATAAAAAGGAAAAAAAAACGATATATCCAATTATCGTCCCATTGCCAAGCTCTCGCACATTCTCAAACTGTTCGAAGGCCTTCTATATGAGGCGTTATATTTTCGCTGCGCACCCATCATCTCTCCGAACCACACGGCTTCCTCTCAGGCAGGTCCATTACTACTAACCTTGTCGAATTCACACCCCACACACTCCTTGCCCTAGAAAACGGCGGCGAGGTAGATGTAGTCGCTACCGACTTTAGCAAGGCCTTCGACAAAATCTCCCATAACCTCATTCTCTTCAAGCTATTTTCCGTCGGTTTCGAACCCCTGCCGATTAAGTGGGTCTCATCCTATCTCAGTTATCGAACCTGCCGCGTGCGAATTAGATCTACCTTCTCCGATCCTTTTTTCCCAACCTCAGGTGTCCCCCAGGGCAGTCATCTCGGCCCTCTCCTATTTATCCTAACCATAAACGAAATAGGCTCTTGCATCAATCACTCCTTCATCTCGCTTTACGCGGATGATTCCAAAATTTTCATAACAATCCGTTCTCCCCTGGACTCCTCACTTCTCCAATCGGATTGTAGCGTTCTACGACGCACAATTACACCCAGGTAAGGTTCCTATCCTTCAAGGAACATACTTACCTTATTCATTACACGTGCCCACAGACACGTGTCCCAAAGCTCCTAATCATACCTGTAACAAGGGTCATAGGAAGCTGCAACAATGTTGAACCCGATATAAAAAAAACAAGGAACTTAACGTTCAAAAACTTTCAATACCGAGTCAACGCATCCATTCATCGTATGCAAAACCAATTACAGAATACAGGTCATAAACCTCCCATCCTAAAAATCAACGCGAGGTTTCCCAAATCATACCATTTTCGGTAAATAGACCGAGCGACGGATGCATACGCTCGTAGCTAAATGCAATTAGCGCCTAAACCAGGCACACTTGCGCAAACAATCAATTCGTTGCGCCCCTGATTAGCAGGCGAACAATCTTAAACTATCCCAGATGGGAAAGGCAAACAAAGCCTTACATCCCATAATCCGTGTACACATCCAAAATGCAGGCGACCCTTTGCCGCATGCCAGATGTCCGGCATCCGATCCGTAAACAAAGGAAGAAACGAGATAACGACCACCAGCATCGAATGGTGATAATGATGATGATTAGGTAAGATTTCTCCTTCCAGATCCTGTGGGAAATTCTTCTTGTGAGATGAAAAGGAAGATGGTATGCTGCTAACAGATATTGTGGAAAATTCTGTTAGCAGATGAAATGGGAAATTTTCTCCTGTGCAGATACAGATCGGAAATCTGAATCGGGATATTTTTTTGGGCAGACAGTTAGTCTGATTTCGATCGTCAACGAGACGACAGAGAGTTTTATAACGACAGAAGATTCGCATCGATAGTCGAACGGAGAGGAACCCGACGAGGAGGTGTCCGCGTAGCGCATATTTTCGTAAATAACCGAAATTGGCAAACAGCCCTAAAGTCGCGTAACGTAAATACGCGAACTAACAAAAGTCGACAGTGAGAATCCCAACGGGGAAGTTGGATATGCAGAGGCAACGACGAACTTCGCGCGTGTGTACAGTGAGAATAAAAAAAAAGAATTGGGGTAATTAATTAGTAACTACCTTGTGCTATGGATTAGTTAAGTTAAGTGACATTCTACGTATATGTTGACCGTCTACTTGTACGTTAAAACGCAAGACAATAAAAATAACAAATAAAATAAAATGGAACGTTTTCGCAGAGTTTTTATTTTGTGGTTGTATTCTCTCTGTGTTTGTTGGTGAACTGGTTGTTCCTTTTGTGTGTGGACAGTGTTCGGCGGAACACTTCATCGACATTTGACCAAGCCATTAAAATCCGCTAAAGGATCTTGACAGCTTCTCGACTTTGTGCCAAAATAACTGCCTAGAAATGAATATCGCCAAATGTCACACAATCACCTTCTCTCGGAAGAGTTCCCCCACTCACCCACGCTCCTACCTCTTACTCAATCAACCGATAACATCGGTTGAACTGATTCGCGATCTGGGCGTCCTATGCGACAAGGAGCTCAAATTTACCGCGCATATCGATCACATAATCCTCAAGGCCAACGCCGCCCTTGGGTTTGTCAAACCCTGTCGAAGGAATTCCTTAACCCCTATGTCACCCGCTCACTCTACACAACGTTTGTCCGACCACTACTCGAATACGCTAGTCAGGTCTGGTCCCCGTATCAAGTGACTCGCATTCGCAGGATTAAGGGGGCGTTCAACGTCGTTTCTTGCGCTTTGCCCTCCGCGGACTAAACTGGGAAAATCCGCTGATTCTACCACCATATACAAGCCGGCTCCCTCTAATCAATCTAAACACACTTGAAGAGCGCAGAATCCATGCCGACATCATCTTTGTCCATCGCCTTCTGTCTGGCTCAATCAACTGCCCAAGCTTGCTCTTCACTTTAGCATTGCATACAAACCCGCGTAACGTACGTAATCCTCGACTGTTTTACGTGCCCGCTCATCACACTTCTTACGGCGCTAACGAACCCATCTCGCGTATGCCACGACAGGCCAACTCTTTCCCCACCTCCTTCGAGTTTAACATCTCAGAATACTAACATCCTTATTGGATATGAATAGTAAAATCTTAACAATTTAATTTAATACTAGGTTTAATTAAGTAATAAAGTAAAATTAGCTGTCCAAAAATAATTATAAATTAATTTGAGATCAATATACTTAAATATACACAAGATATCCAATTGCACTATCGGTTCGCGTGAGAAGTCTTGTGGCGACTCTAACAGATACACACACAATTCACAAGCAAAATAGTGAAGAGCACCGAACGAAAAATCGAATAAGAAAATACATCAGTGCCGTATACCAAGCGATAACATAACAATTCACATCAGTTGAGTGTACTTGAGTTTAGAAATCGAATTCGTGCACGCGGCCAGTAGCCTGATGTGTTAAGAATTGGTTCAATTTTTGGTGATTCTAACTGTCAGCGTCAGTTCGAATCACACGTTCTTCACTATCATCGCAAGCGTAATAATTGGTGATCCCGACGTGATCTGTACACGCAGCACACACTTCCCGTAGTAAACAGAACTTCACACACACAATCATGACTTCTGCATAGAGCACCAAGGCACACTAGCTTGCTCCGACATTCTCTCGTTCGCTCGTCGTTCGCACCCAAGCTGATCGTAACGAAGTTACTGGGAAGGGGGTGGTGTGGCGACTCTAACAGATACACACACAATTCACAAGCAAAATAGTGAAGAGCACCGAACGAAAAATCGAATAAGAAAATACATCAGAGCCGTATACCATAGCGATAACATAACAATTCACATCAGTGGAGTATAGTCGAGTTTAAAAATTAAATTCTAAAATCGTCCAGTAGCCTGATGGGTAATGCTTAGTTCAATTTTTGGTGATTCAAACTGTCATAGCGTCAGTTCGAATCACACGTTCTTCTTCACTATTATTTCAAACGCTATAGTCTTACTTTCGGATCCTAAGCAAACCCGTCCGAGTGCAGTGCAAACTCTCTGTGTCATCCTAGGCAAATAAACGGATTGCCACACACGGGCCTTAGTGCTGTGAAAAGTGCGAGCAATATACACGCGAGTGATGTTCAGTGCGGGAAAACACTCTACTCATTCCATCCCTTGTGTCTGCTTTCTTTTTTTTCGCATCTCTGCTTGCGTCCCTCGGGCATCGATACTCTCAATTGATTTATAATCTTTGGAGAGTTTTTGGTGTCTGAGTGGTATAATGTTCGTCATGGAAGGGATGTGACCTGGATTTCGGTACGGATATAATGGGGCACCTACTACAAGGGCATAACACCTGTAGTGGTTGCTTTTGCTTATCTATTGCTGGTCCCGACTTGCATCCCAAGCCGATATTGGTTTTCTGTGTTAGGCCATTTCAATGGAGCGGAAATTTCGCGTTGAGTTGTGTAACAATCGCGGCTTGATATGCAATTTCTCTTTTGTGTCTGCCCACGTTTCTAACCAGAAACCATCTACACTTGCACTTAGCGAAACCCAGGTAATTACTAATACAGATATTTCCGATTTTACTCTACCTGGATATAACTTAGTGCCACTGCTCTTTCCACATCGTGGTATAGCCACATATGTATATACGAAATGGTATTGTTTATCAGCTTTTGCCACAATATGGGCTCTGCTCCAACCCAGAATTTAATTTCTCTTGGCTGAAACTTCACGTTCGTAAGCATATCATACATTATTGCTTTCTTTACAGAAGCCCAAACTTGGATAGGAACGCATCCTTTAACGAATTTGATGCTCTGTCTGATTCTATCGATAGGATCTTGACCCTATATCCGCACAGTGTAATCGTTATTGCCGGTGATTTGAATGTGCATAACTATCAGTGGCTTCGTCACTCCGGACACACAACACCTGAAGGTCAATATGTCCAGCTCTTTGCTGATTCAAATAGTTTAACTCAACTCGTCAATGAGCCAACATGGGTATCAGACATATATGGTCATTTCACCAATACAGTGGACCTGTTTCTCACCTCCGACCCAAACAAATACACAATTGAAGTTTCTTCGCCCTTGGGCACTTCAGACCACTGTGTCGTGTCAACTAAGTTCGCTCTAACCAACAGCAACGTTTACGAGAAAGCTCTCAAAAGAACAGTATGGTTCTACGAGAAAGCCAACTGGGAACGTCTGAACGGCTTTTTTGGGAGGTTAAACTGCGAGTTATTTTTTCTCAATAACGATGTTGACTCTATAGCGGACACATTAACAGACACGATTCTACTTGGCATGCGAACCTGTATTCCACACAGGGTAAACAGTATCAAACCCACAGAAATATGTATTTCGATTCCGCGTTCAGAGAAGCCATTAAGGCTAAAGAGTTGAGTTTCCGGTTGTATAAATCCAGCAATACTGAGGAAAACTGGAAAAGATTTAAGAGAGCTAAAGATGACTGCAATGCGTATATTCAACGCGCCAAGTTCTTGCATGACCAGAGAGTGAGACAAAAAGTACTACACTCTCCCACTGGTAGTAGAAGCTTCTAGGCATTCATAAAAAACATTCAAAACTCAGTCTCTTCATCCATTCCACCGCTTATGGGTTTAGGTTCTGGCGCAAGACTAATGACCTTGCCCGGAAAAAACAAATCATTATGGAAAATTAACGGACCTCAGGACTTGCTAAATGAGGCCAAGACCGGATCCCGGTTGTAGTGCCGATGATGATGATGAATAGGGTTTAGGTATCAGGCAAGATCTGAATTTTATCCTGAACAATCTAAATTCTGACTTCCCTATTGTTGCTGTACAAAGCGCAGCCCCGCTAAAACATGATGGCGATGTCGCCGCAGTTAATGAATCAAACACGCTAATGGTTTTTGATTGATTTATTATCAAAAATGTTGGGGTATTTATACTCCCAATCAATCACTCAATTATTTACAAATTTCTTAATCCACTCATACAGTTTTTGCTTAACAAGCTATTTCATTCTTAATTCATAATTCACTCAATACAATTTGCTTATTGTGCTATTCTATTTTCTATCACCAACTTAGGGCATGTAAGAACAATGACACGAGTTGACCCAATTAATTGTGAATCCCCGCTAGCAGCAAGCGGGTGTCATTAGATTCTTTCAAATCGTAACTAGAGCAATTCGTTTCTTTTACTCAATGAAAAGAGTCGACCTTGAATTATTGTCGGCAACGAATGCTGGTTACTTGAAACTTGCTAATTGTGACGAGCAATTGATTTATTTGATATAATTGTTCATGGTCATTTCGTGGGCATACTGTTACACTACAGACAGACCCCTCACCACTGCAATAGAGAAAGTGAATCTTGCTGCACATTCTGCAGCCAACTCAACGTTGCCTGATATCACATCCGTTCCGCCTCAACTTGAGCATAAGCAGCACATCATGAGCCAGATTCACTTCTGAACGCGTACTGTTGGCCGTGCACTCAAAGAGCTAAACGGAACAAATCCGCTGGTCCTGATGGCATTCCCCCAAGCCTCTTGAAGAGATGTTCCTCTTCACTCGCTAAAACACTGTGGAAACTCTTCCATTTGTCTTATTCTACTGGCCGTTTCCCAAATAGATGGAAGTCAGCGAACATTCAGCCAATTCCCAAAAAGGGCGACAAATCATCCCTTTCTTCTTATCGACCCATAGCACTAACATCTATTCTCTCGAAGGTAATGGAAACACTTATCAACCGTCAACTTTCGAAATATCTGGAATCAAATGACCTCCTCAATGACCGCCAATATGGCTTTCGTAGCAACAGGTACACAGGAGATTTGATGGCGTACCTTACCGAAAAGTGGAGCCATTCCATCCACTACCTCGGTGAAATCAAGGTAGTCGCATTGGATATTTCAAAAGCCTTCGACAGAGCTTGGCATCCAGCCCTTTTGTCAAAATTGCATTCATATGGAGTGGACAATTCTCTGATCCAATGGATAACAGACTATCTTTCTGGCCGTTCAATGTCAATGGTGATGGTGTCAAATCTGTCTCCCGTCAAATTAATGCAGGTGTTCCCCAGGGTTCGGTACTCTCACCCACTCTCTTCCTCATCTTTGTATTTGATCTCTTGTCAATTACTCACAACCCGATTCACTCGTTTACTGATGATAGCATATTGAGTTTCTCATACTTATACGAACACTCCCGTCCAAACTCTTCGAACGTCACTACCAACCGGCAACTTACGCTTGATACATTGAATTCAGACCTCAACAAGATATATCAGTGGGGATTATCTAATCGAGTAGAATTCAATGCCCTAATAACTCAGTACTGCCTCTTGTCGTCAAAGGCGAGCCCTAAAGTAAATATACTGTCTATGAACGGCACTTGCATCGACGAAGCCAAGGAACTATCAATCCTCGGCACTCGAATTAATTCAACTCTTAATTGGACTAACCACATATTTGAGGCTGCGAAAAGTGCAGCCAAATGTATGGGGTTCCTTAAAAGATGCAATAGACACTTCACTCCATTCAACTTCGCCACTATTTACAAAATGGAGTTGTGGGAGTTCTTTTAAAGCTGACCCGAAGAACCCCACATTATTACAACCCAACTCTCATTGTCTCCCGCCAATGCAATCGCATTGGCACCTGAAAACATTTCCTTTCCCAATGACATTAAAGCACACAAGCATTACCTAAAATTCCTAAAAAGAATTGTATCAACAAGGGCATTTTCCCATGCATCAACGCATCGACAAAATTTTCCAAACAAAGAATTCTTTATGGAATAAACATCATATTCCTGAAAGAAAACAATTCGGTTCACATATCATGTAACCACCACAACCAGGAATAATGATCATTGCGTCGCCTATTCCCAGCCTCATCAGGTGTACAACAAATCCCTTTTCATACACATTGGCTGGCTGGCTGACCAACAGTAGAGGCCAGGCACTACTTGAAGCCTTCGCAGTCCTAGATGTGGTGTTACTTAATGATGGTATCGATGACACCTTCATAAACGACAGAGGCCGGTCCAAAATCGACATCACATTTGCCAGCCCCATGTTGGCAAGAGATATGGAGTGGCGAGTTTTGGACACCTACACCCACAGTGACCACCAAGCCGTGATGTACGAAATATTACCGCACAGGGGATTCATCACTGGCAAATTGGCGAAGAAAGTCCAAAAAAATGGGTGGAAAGAGAAGGACCTCGATGCGGAACTGCTCGATTATATACTGGAAGACCAAATCGCACAGTTTGACGCAGAGGCCAATGCGAACAGGTAGGCTGGAAAAGTCATGAAGTGGCTAACTACCGCATGTGATGCTTCTACGCCACGAAAAAAGGCAACCAGCAGGGGCTATCAACCAGTCTATTGGTGGAACTCAGAAAGCGCCCATGTGCGATCGGAGTGCAACAGGTTAAGACGCTTGAAACAAAGAGCAAGAAACCGTAACACCTACCCACAGTTGCATGCGGAATTCGTCAACAAACGGAAAGAGTTGAGGAGTGTGATCCGCAAAAGTAAATATGACGTGTCCTGCTCCCTAAGGGATGAATTAAATAACAACCCATGGGGCAGCGCATACAGGACAGTCATGAAAAGACTACAGAGTAACAGTAGACAAACGCAAAAAAGGAAAAGTGACATGGCCAGAATCGTTGCTGTCATCTTCCCGCAGTATGATGAGGTATTGAGAGTGCAAGAGCAGTGGAGAATCACTGAAGGAGAGATACCTCCCGTGACCACCGAAGAGGTACTCTTGGCTGCAAGGGTTATCAAAAAAACCAAGACCCCGGGACTGGATGGTATCCCTAACGCTGTAGTGAAGACTGCTCTAACAAAAAAGCCGGAAGTCTTCAGCAGTCTTGTGGCGGTTCCGCCAAATCCCACGGTTTACCTTCCTGAAAAACCCCTATAATCATCACCCCAGAACGCTCAATGCCTCACCAATGCATTCGCATTCGGCACCTAAAAATGCTGCACGCATTTAAGAGATCAAATCTATGATCTTTAAGTCCCTGTAAAGAAAACTTACCTTCATGCATCCCTTCGCATACAATTTCCGTAAGATTTCTTTCTTTGCTTATCTGGTATTCTATTCTCCAATTCGGTACCAGACAAATTCCTGTAAACAAAATAATTCGGATTGCATTCATTGTAGCCTTCATGACAGGGACCATAAATATTGCGCCGTCTATTTTCCCAGCCGCGTCATGTACCTTTTCATACACATTGCCTGGCAATCTTTTTTGTTTGTCTTATCAATAAACAACCCAAGCAGCTGCATATAATTAGCGCAATAGACGCCGAAACTAAATTCTCCAGCATTTCCTAATGCAAATATGAACCCGGTTTCTACTGCAGCCAGAGATGGCATAAACATCCAATTTGCTTTTAGCACGTTTTTCTCCCAACGTCGAAAATAGCGACGAGGCATCGTGTAAACAATGACCCGCATTACCAACGGCGCACTTGGTCATTTCTCCCTTTTGTCCTTGCCGCCTGCCTGTTTCGTTGTTCCACTGCACGTGTGAATAGCATCGATCTGAACGACCGCACACATACCACCATGACGTTTATTACAAGATCTGGTTCCCTATACCACCAAGAGAGACTTTACGTTTCCCTGGTGGTAGGTAAAAACGATATCCTTATTGGAGAGGATATCGGTGAGTCTGATTCCATCCGTCGACCACGCTGGTCGCATGCGCAGCACTCCCGCTCTCCGCCGGCAACGGAGAAGCGTAATAAAATATTCCCCGAGTCGTGGCGAGTGTCGTGTCCTAATAAATTCAATTAACAGTGCGGATTAAGCATAAGGAATTTAAATTGATTTAAAAGTTGAAGTCGGTTAAAATTTACCTATATTAAATAATTTACAAGGTATAAGCGTTATTACTTGTGCATTAAAATATTTTCTGTCAAGTTCTCCGTTCATAAATAAAACTAGAATTAAAAATACGTGTTTTCCCTTTAATTGAAAAGAAAATCATACAATCACCTCAGTTACTCTTGCGTTGTCCCTTTGACAATTTGCAATTTATTAATCGGCGGAACATTCAGTGAAGTAGTGGGACGAAGTAGAACTCGCACCCATGCCGGTGCCACGACTTCGTACCCCCACAGTCTCTTCACAACCTGCTTTCAAACAGGACAAACGATGGAAAAAACAGCCACTTGTGCTTATACCAAAAGGTGTCAAGAATCCAGAAGAGCCGTCGTCTTATCGCCCGTTGTGCATGCTGGACACAACAGGAAAACTGCTTGTGCGAGTAATTGCCACTTGCCTGGAAGAATTCACTGAGGGAACATCGGGGCTCTCTGATTCGCAGTATGGGTTCCGGAAAGGTAGATCAACCGGAAAAGCACTATCTGTGGTGTGCGACATCGCTGCAAAGCAATAGCTGGAGCACGATGGCTAGGTGGTACCTAAAAATATTGCGCGGTGGTGACGCTTGATGTTAAAAATGCTTTTAACTCGGTGAATTGGAATCGGATTGTAGAAGCGTTGGGCGCTCTCGAATTATTGGGTACGCAGATGATTTGGCAATAGTGGCCGTCGCTAAACATCTAGATTACCTGGAGAATATTTTCTCCCAAGGAATCCAGAGCATTAAATGCTGGCTAGATATGGCCGGACTGAAACTAGCTGGACATAAAACGTAGGCAGTTTTAATAAGCAGCCGCAAGAAAGTTGAACACCTTGATTTGGAAATAGAAGGACAAATAATCAGTCCCTATATTAAATATCTTGGTGTTATACTCCACAACAGGTTGAGCTTTAAGGAACACCTGAGGAAAACAAGTGAAAAAACGGAGGACCCCGTCCCCACATAAGGAAACTCATAACCTGTCTCAACACCTCCACTATAATGTATGCAGCTCACATTTGGGCAGGAGCCGCACAGCATAAGTCATACATGAGGGGAGTGAACTCAGCGCATAGACTCGCATCTCTAAGAGTATGCTGTGCATTTTGAACGGTATCCGAAGATGCCATAAATGTTTTGGCCGAGAGGACACCACTTGACATTGCAACTAAAGAAAACGCTGCCTTGCATAAGGTCTCCCAAGAGAATCGTTGGAGAATGCGGTCACAATTAGAGCTCTCAACCCTAAGAGAATGGCAACGAAGGTGGGATTTTTCCACCAAAGGTAGATGGACCCACGCCATGATACCTGATATAGAAACATGGGTGAAAAGAAAACATGGCGAGCTGAATTACTACTTGACTCAGCTAATATCAGAACATGGATGCTTCCGGCAATACTTGCACAAGTATAAGCATGCGAATCACCCATACTGCTTGTATTGTGAAGGCAAAAAAGAAAATGCGGAACACGTACTCACCGAGTGCGTGAGATTCGAGACCGCACGAACGATTTTGGAGAGACACACGAGACAGAAAGTTACTCCGGCTGGAGTAATAGAATACATGGTTAGTTCAAAACAGGCATGGTCCGTAACCAATGGTATTCTCTGTGAAATGATGCAGCAGTTGCGACGTGACGAGCGGAGTAACAGGTAAACTCCGTCCCGCCCCGCGATGGAATATCTAAAAGAAAGTTCCGCGGGGATCAACGGGAATATGAGCCTGGCGGGAGGCGGTTTTAGTCGGTAAAATCCCCGGCATGCCCCTGGATCGGTCTAGAGGTATCTTTTGAAGATTACCACCCTCCTACGAAAAAAAAACGCATTAGCTGGCGACCTTTTCTCCCAACAATTAACAACCCACCGCAGCTGCATTCAACTAGCGCAATCGCTGCTGAAGCCAATTTCCCTAACTCACACCATGTGCAAACAAAAGAACGCCGTTCTTCCGCAGGCCTTCTGGCGATAAGATAAACAATCCATATCGTTTGTGGTATCCCAAATGCATTTCTCATTTAATGAGTTCCAGCTTATTTATTTAGCTGATCCTAATTACAGACCGATGCCTTATGTCGCTTCTCCGTTGTTCTTTTTCCCTCGTTGTAGGTTTTGTTTATCCTTGCGGAAATGCATCGACAAGCACGGTGATGTGTACGATCACACATACACACCACTGCACCAAGAGATCGCCGTCCATTGGTCACACCCAGTAAGGAAAGATCGCATTTCCTTGGTGGCCACACCCTTAAGAAAAATTTTCTCTCTCTCGATTCGATCTCACTATCGAACTAGGGGTTGGATCTTAGTTCGAATGATAACCTCAGCGAGTCCTATTACTTCCGCCGACCGTGCTGGCCGTGGCGCTCCCGCTCCCCGAGAGACGCGTATAAATGATGTCGTTAAACAAAAACAATAAACCGATGCAAAAACAATAAACCAATGCAAATTGCGTGTTCCAGAATTAGTATACAAGCATACATTATAAACGGTGTCGTTAAACAAAAACAATAAACCAAGTAAACAATTAAAATAATTCTTAAATAACAATAGCCGTGTTACGTGCGTCGGCCACCCCATCAATTAATAATTTTGTATTTAATTATTAACATAATTTGTTTTAAGGAAGTATGATGGTAAGGTGGTGGAGGAATTGCACGATCCAGAAGTGAGTTTTTGAACACGCCCCGATTCGGGTGTGGATCCTGCAGTTCTTCGAGTTCGAATTCGGTTTTCGAAGTGGACGTGAATGGAGAGCGAGAGAGAGACAAAGGGAAAATTTTTTCTTGACGTACGGGGATTGAGATTCCGTTTTGGAGGTAAAAAGAAAGCAGTTAAAAAAAGCAAAAAAAAAAGAAAAAAAGCAGTTGAAGAGCATAGAGGAAAAGCAGTTGAAAAAGTAAAAGAAGAAGAGATTCGGTTTCGTTTTTTTTGTTTGTTAAAAAAAAGATTTTAAAAGGACCGAAAAGGGAAAAAATAAAGTTTGTTCTCAAGCGAAATTTGTGCACCCTTTTTAATTGGAGGTCACTTCTTGCGAATTGTTTGCCGACTCAGTAAAGGACCCATTCGTGGTCGATAACAGGAGGATCACCATTTGACGGCAGCCAACCTGGGCGCTAAAACAGGAGGAACCAGAGGGAGGACCGCCACACGGACCTGGGCGAGCTGGGAAAGTTGATGAGGGGCTCGCCTTACCGACAGGTAAATTTTGGTTTATATATTGATAACAAATATTCTGTGGCAGGAAAAAACACCACAGTGGCGCAGCCGGTGCCCATTATTTGGCTCGGCACTGGCATATTGCCCTAAGTCCTTGAGCAAGCCTTGCTCGGAGGTGCAAGACCATTGGTGGGTGGAGCCCTGAGGCTCCATACGTCCCTATATTTCCGGAGGAACGACTGCCGAGATAGAAGTTTTTTTTTGGCAGCAATTGGCATGATGAATTTGCGCTTCCTGAATGACTACTTTTACAGGATATCAACGAAAACGTTTTTCTAAGAAACTCTTCTATTGGATTACATCATAAAAACCGTTGTGAGTCAGCAGTGTGCGGTTTAGATGCAAAAAGATACACAATATTTGCACGATCATTGGTGTTGTTATTATATATTCATAAGCACATTATTTCTATTGGTTTCCGCAATATAATATATAATAAGCGTGCCCAAATCAACTATAAAAGTAATTTCGAATCGATTTACTAGAGGATATTATCAATAATTTTTGGCGAGGGCCCAACATAACGTCGGAGTTGCGGGAGAATATTTTTTTTTGTTATTTTTTTTTTCTTTTTATGTATAAAATTGAAAGGTCACTGTGGTTAATTGAAAAATCTAGTATCAATTTTAGTAGCATTGTTTTAGTTTTAGATTTAAGTAATGTTACTGATCTCTTTTGTTGTTTTTTTTTTAATTGATCATTTTATTATTATTGTAATTTGTTTTTCGCATTTGTATTTTGTAAATTTTCTTGTTGTTGTTACTCTGGTTGATTTTTTGAGTCTAAGTTATCTATTTGTTAACTCATTTCCTTGTTCATTTTGTATGACTCATTTCTTTATTCATTTTGTATAACAACAATTCTTTATTCATTTTGTGTAACAGACATTTTTGGAGGGGATTCTGCTTTTCTTCCTTTTCAGCTGCGAGGTAGATATTATTTTTATACGCGACGGGTGGCACGTTGAAGTTTTTCCTTTTTCTCTCTCTCTCTCTCTCTTCTCGGGCGGTGTTGTTGTGTTTGTTCTGTGGCGCTTCTTACGTGGCCTGCAGTCTTGTGGCTGCGAGAGGAGTGGTGGTCCCCTTGTAGGAGTGTGTTTGTTTGTTGTAGGGATCCTTGTTGTTTTTCGCGCCCTCTCGATTCGTGTGCGGCCTTTAGCAATCAGGGATTTCGAAATGGAACACTAATCAGCTCAGACGTTGTGGGTATGTATCCGATATAGAACCAACTCGTGTGCGGCCTTTAGCAATCAAAGATTTCGAAATAGAACACTGATCAGCTCAGACGTCGGGGGCTGGTATCCGATATAGAGCCGGCTTGTGTACAGATTGGTTTTGTCGCGTTCAGGGTGGTTATCTGTTTGGATCCCGGGTGTTGTTTTGTTTCGGGGTTGGACCGTTGTTTTTCCCGGGTTTACTGTTGGCCACAGGGCTTGTCGAGGTTACGAGTTCGGTTCTTAGTATCGTGAGATTTTAGGTTTAGTTGGACGGCCGGCAGATGCAGACAAGGCAGCGGCAAAGAGATGTCCGGGAGGGCACACCTGCCCGGGCGCGGCCCGAGGCATTTCCCGAGCCGCCGGTTGACGAGGTGGATCCGGAAGCATGCCATGATTCGCGTGACGAATTTGTGGACGACCGATCGCCAACGCGCCCCCCCCCCCCCACCGTCAGTAAACAGCCTGTTAGGAGCATGGAGGACACGCCGATGCCCTCATATTTTAAACTGGGCCCACAACCATGTCCTGTACGGACTATGTTGTGCACTGATAGGGTTTTCGACCTCGTGTCGAAGGCGGTCCCCATGTTTTCGGGACAGGAAGGCCCGGATACAGCTGAGAGACTCTCTTCGTTTCTCAAGGGCTGTAGAAGGACCTTGGATGGGCTGGCGGTGGAGGAGGAACATACCTTCCTCCGGTGGCTGCCCTCCAGACTGAGCGGCGAGGCCTATAGAATGTTCGAGGAGAGACCACCAATGACCTTCCTCGAAGCGGAACAGCGTCTCAGAGAGGCCTACGAACCCCGGGTGTCGTATGAGGAGTTGTGTGCACAACTCTCCAAAATGCGACAACTTCCTTCCGAGGATGCCACAAGTTTCGTTTCCCGAGTGAAGCGGGCCGTGGTACGGTGTGAGGAGGCAGCTGAGCGCTTTTATGGTCGCCAGGGTAGGTCGGTCTTCGCCAGCCAGCTTGAGGGCATGGCCAAACCGGTGTTGGTAAGGGGTCTGAGGGAGGAAGGACTAAAGCACTTCCTCCTCACGTTGGGTAATGTCCCTTTTCGAAGCCTGGTGGACCACCTAACTGGATTTGAACGAGCTCGAAGGGAAATGTTGAGGCAGGACGACTTGTTTGTGGATGCGCGGCCCGGAATCGCCGATCCAGCGTCTGAATCATTAGATGTAGGACTAGGAAGCTCTTCAACTTTTATAGATAGCCCTTCCTCCACTTTCAGGGATTGCACCGCGGCGCCGGCGCCGGTGTTATCGAATTTAAATCCCCGGGCGGTGTCATTCGTGTTTCCGGCCGAAGAGCCTGATAGTCGTCGGCGGGGGGGGGATAGTTTCGTTCGGGAGCGGTCGTACGGACCTCTGAATTATCGACGGGATGCTGGTGCCCAGGCTCCGGCCTCCCCTGGCGAGGGAGCGTGGTCAAATACCATGCCGAGCCAGAGTGGAGAGTCGCAGAGCTTGGCTCAGGGGACATATGTGCCACAGGATCGATCGGGTCGGGACAATCCGTTCAGGGATCCGGTTGGTCGATCGGCACGCCCCCTGGAATCCCAGACCATACGCAATTTTTGCCATCTGAGGGGTCACGTATACGACGAGTGTCTACAAAGACGAAACACTCCCTTCTGTCGCGAGTGTTGGCGGTATGGCCACGACATAGTGGACTGCCCGGATCGTCCGACGAGGACGCGCGGTCCCCAGACTACATACAGGGTAGAGGTCAGCGGGGCGGATTCGCACGGCAAGAACCGCCTCATCAGCGACCACAGTTTCAGCGGAGAGCCCCACCAGAGCCGCAGCCCCCGTCTACGGGCGGCGGGCCGGCGACATCAGGCCCAAGAGTATTCAGCGTCCGGTGCTGTTGCGAGTTTTGTGGCCGACAAGGTCATAGCTTGCGCGGGCGCGAATACAGGCAAAGGTGGGAACAACAACAGGGTTCCCAGGGTTCTCCCCACAAGCGGCACGCCGGAACAGCACCTGTTGCGAGCCGAGAGCAGGACACCAGTGTGGAGAGTAGGGCAAGCGCGAGAAATAGACACAGACAGCGTCGGCGAAATCGGAAAGCCGGTAATAGTCGCGCGGGGAGTGTGGTTTCCCGGAGGGTGGATGGAGATGATGGGTGACGATTGTCCGTGTCGAGCGGTGGCGGTAAGCGACCCGACTCCATGGACTCGAAATCCTCAAAAACGGATGCGGGACATGACGCCGCATCAGGCAGCGGGGGAGCCGGGAATGGCAGCCCCGGCGCATTGGGCCCAAAATGGGCAGAAAGAATAGCTCCAGTTCCGCTAGTTCGGAGTCCAGTGGGACTCCCGAGCGGAATATTCCTGAACGGGGGAGCGGAACATTGTGCGAGTTTTGCGGTCGACACACCCACAAGGCGGCAGAGTGTCGACATAAGGCAAAATGGGAGAGTTCGGGAAACTCCCAAGGTCGGGTCGGCAAGATCCTACCCGACCGCACTAAAAACGCAACCCAGCTCCAGCTGTTCTCAGTTTTCGCCGACTCAGGTCCCGATTGTCGCTCTCCCTTTAGACATTGGCCGTAGGGACCCTACGCGCCTAATCGTGGACACCGGCGCTGAGATCAGCCTGTTGAAGCTGAAGGCACTCCATCCTAGATATGGTATGGATGTTCATAAATCTACAACACTCCAAGCGCTGTTTGTCAAAGGCAAGTCGAGGGGATGCTGCACTGGGAATTTCAAGTTGCACCATGAGATTCCCTGCAGTTTCCAAATAGTAGACTCCTTGCCGGGTTTGGAGGAAGACGGATTGTTGGGGTACGGCGTCCTGTCTCGGAATTGTAAGGTAGAGGGGCCGGGTGGTTGTTTGGTTTTTCCCCGAACGACCGTAAATCCCGTGCCATTCTCCATTCAATTTGTCAACTATGGGACGGGGAGGGTTGAGCGTGCGGCAGCCAAACGGGGAGACGTGCCAAAGGGACCTGTTAAGGTCGATACTGCGGCAGGTACTCGCCCGGAGACCCTACCCATACAGGGGAGGGCTGCGAAAAGCTGTTCAACCACGTGCTACCCACGTGGTCATCTGGATGAACCCCGAACAGCGGACGTTGATAACATAGTTATAGACAACACCTTTTATAAAAAAAAATAAGGAAAGGATGAGCCTTCCTGTAACTTGGAGCCCCTGATCCTAGCTGGCCAGACTCTGGTTACCCCCCGGAATCTTCGTTCTTGTAAAGGACCTTCGTCGAGGGATACCAACTTGAGAGTCTGACGAAAGGTTTTTAAGGCCAGGCCTAATGCTGCAGGCGCAGTCCCAGCGCAGACTGCAGAGGCAAACCCCAGTGCTGGGGGTTGGATCACAAATATGACGTGCGTGAGCGCACTATAATGTCGGGTGATGGTAGGCTTTGCCGCCAGAACGGGGCAATCCCCCCGATCTACCAACCCATGGACCGGGACAAGTTAAGGAGTCCAAAAGAGGAGTTAGAAATTTAAATCAAAAAAATATATATATAGGAGCGGGACGTTTTCGCCGGCCGGGTGGCATTTTGGAGTGGTTGGACGAGAGGGGATCGCCTCGCCTTAGCAGGGGGGGCCCTAACCGGATCGTGTGGGCGGTCGAGCTTTCGGTTGGACCATCGGTTTAAGTGTCGGACCCGCCGCGGGCGTTTGTGTTGTCCTTGGTTTTGTGGAGTGTTTGTCTGTTGTTCCCACTCTTAGGTTAATACCTAAGTGTTATTTATTTATTTATTTATTTACTTATTTTTACTAACCCCAGTATATAGGCGTTTGTGTTGTCCTGGGTTTTGTGGAGTGTTTGTCTGTTGTTCCCACTCTTAGGTTAATACCTAAGTGTTATTTATTTATTTATTTATTTACTTATTTTTACTAACCCTAGTATATAGGTAGCCTAAAACGTACTAACATTAGCACTTAAGCATTATTAATTTTGTTTCACTAACCCTAATATATAAGTAGTACTAAATATATAGAAAATCCTTACTAACCTTAACACCTAAGCTTGTGTATTTATTTATTTGTTGGTTGGTTTGCTCTCCGCCGTCCACTCTCCGGCGTGACATTCCTCTCCTAAGAATGCCACGCAGTCTTGTGGGGGTGGGGTGGGGGGGGGGGGGGGGGGGGATTATGTTACGTGCGTCGGCCACCCCATCAATTAATAGAAGTGGGTTTTTGAACACGCCCCGATTCGGGTGTGGATCGTGCAGTTCTTCGAGTTCGAATTCGGTTTTCGAAGTGGACGTGAATGGAGAGCGAGAGAGAGACAAAGGGAACATTTTTTCTTGACGTACGGGGATTGAGATTCCGTTTTGGAGGTAAAAAGAAAGCAGTTAAAAAAAGCAAAAAAAAAAGAAAAAAAGCAGTTGAAGAGCATAGATGAAAAGCAGTTGAAAAAGTAAAAGAAGAAGAGATTCGGTTTCGATTTTTTTGTTTGTTAAAAAAAAGATTTTAAAAGGACCCAAAAGGGAAAAAATAAAGTTTGTTCTCAAGCGAAATTTGTGCACCCTTTTTAATTGGAGGTCACTTCTTGCGAATTGTTTGCCGACTCAGTAAAGGACCCATTCGTGGTCGATAACAGGAGGATCACCATTTGACGGCAGCCAACCTGGGCGCTAAAACAGGAGGAACCAGAGGGAGGACCGCCACACGGACCTGGGCCGAGCTGGGAAAGTTGATGAGGGGCTCGCCTTACCGACAGGTAAATTTTGGTTTATATATTGATAACAAATATTCTGTGGCAGGAAAAAACACCACAGCCGGTGTTTCTTTTATTTTTACTATTGTTGTTCCTCTGGTGATCGTACGTGGATATGCCGGTGACCCAGCGGAGTTCCTCGAAGACTATTGGCGGGCAGTGTGCGGCGTAACCTAGTACCAGCGCATGATGGGATAAGAAGTGGATCGAGTGTCCGTGTCAGGTACATACTTCTTCCCCACAAGTTCAACTTTCATATTTGGTCAGGCGAATTCAAAACTGTACTACACGTGCTCGACAGGATACAAAAGCGAGCAGTGAAACCTATTGGGGACTCAGTCGTAAGTCGATCAATTATGTCGTTAGAACATAGGCGCAACGTAACATGCCTATCTCTTTTCTATAGGTATTACCACGGTCGTTGCTCAATTGAACTTGCTGAATTTGTCCGTCCCTTCAAACATTTTATCGCGATACCCGTCAATATGTGA
Organism: Microdon myrmicae; assembly: GCA_963931805.1. Lineage (NCBI taxonomy): Eukaryota > Metazoa > Arthropoda > Insecta > Diptera > Syrphidae > Microdon > Microdon myrmicae. The sequence continues at coordinate 165,940,330 of OZ007496.1, read as the reverse complement.
ATACGCATCAGTTCACGTTGAAATTGAACTGCAGGCGCACAAATAAACATAGAGAGTGATTCTTTAGCCGATACACATGAATGTGGAATGTTGTGCCTGATCATGGGTTTCCAGGTCGTTGTGATGTCCAGACACTCAATACCAATACACATCGACCTTTCCTTATCCACTTCCTCTCCATCCGTTCGCACGGTGCTCTGACATTAAAGGGTACTTCAAAATCCCCTTTTGTGCGCGCGTTAGTGTAAAAAAAAATTTGCAGTTAGCAATCAATAAACTAAACGCTTAATCGGTCATGAATACGGACTGACTGCAGAAGCACCGAAGTCAACGCCATCATCGACATCACAGCCACCATCGCCGGGAGTAGCCAAGGAGGATTCCCCAGCTCATTCATCGCTGACCCCAGGTAGGACTCACATGAAAAGCCCCAAACCGCGAGTTCCCCTTAGAACTACTATCACTACTAAATTATAATACTATTTCCCGACCTGACCATTAAATGTAACATTTATTGATTGAAAATAAAATAAGTATTGCACTATTACAATAAAATATACAACAAAATATTACAATCGAGGGAGGAACATTACAAACACAGAAACAATGAAAAATAAAATGTTATAATTATTTGAACTCGGAAATAAAATGTTACAGACTTGATCGAGGCTAAGTTACCCAGAAACTGGTCGATGTGCTGTTCACATACAACAACGATATAAGAAAGAAGGTGACAAACAAAATCAACATTTATGCGTTCGGATGAATGCGGACAGACATATGGGAGAATAAACGGGATGTTGGTTTCTTCTCCACTATTAATCTACTCAGATTTTACTAAACCCTTTAAACACTGGGAGCCGTGCTATCACATGGCGAAGTAGGCAAAGACCTGGGCCTTGCCTACGCCAGTTGTACCCTAAATAAGACGTAAAGCAACTACTCCACCATAAAGAAGGAGTTATTTTCCAATGTGCGAGCCGCTAAGAATTCCTGTTGCTATTCATAAGGGCGTAAATTTACTGTGTATTAGATCATAACCCCCTTAATGGGATATTTAACGATAAGGACTCTACATCGGGTGTACATAAAATACAGTTTAGAGAATGATTACTAAATCTAGTGAAAGGCCGGTAAATATATTACGAATGTGGATGGCCTTAACCGCATTGCGCAAAGCTGTGATAAAAATCCTCCTCTATAAAAATGCATTGAAGTAACCCCTGTCCAGACTAAGATATTGAAAGCTCAGGAAAAGGGAACGGAAATAACAATCCTTGATAACCCATTAGGTGGACAGCAAGCAGCGGCCAAAACCTATAAACACATTCGCAAGATATATTGGTGGAAGGGCATGATGAGTAGCATAAAGTGTTACCTTAAAGTATGCAAAACGTGTCATTGGTGCAGGTATGTGTGGGGGTTCTTAAAGCTCACCTGAAGAACCCCCCATATTCGCAACCCATTTTGCATCTCAAGCACCAGCACACCTGTAAACCTTTCCTTCCCATAAGAAATTAATGCACCTAGGGCATTGCATTAAACTCCCTATAAGAATTCCTTCATCCATGCATCCAATGCATTTCATAAATTCCTTGAAAGAATTTATCAAGTACTTACCCATCGTAACTATCTTCTGAAAGGAATTTGTGGGGAAGGAAGTATTGTGCCAAGCACGGGCACTCGGTTCACTTCCTTCCACCAGCATCACAAAGACAAAGTTCCAACGTGCACCAAAGAAGTTCACAAACAGGAGAAATAAAACTGCTCGCCAAGACAACGCGGAAAATTTAAACACAGTATTCCTTTTGTTTAGTTTTATTTATTTTACGGTAGCACTACGGAAAGTTACAATGTGAAGTCAATAAAAACACAATCTTCGAAGACTGCAGCAAATATAATATTCGAGAGGGCGGTTGCAAACACTGCACTGTAGATAACCGACTTCCGCGCGTCTAAACCTTTATGACATTAAAACTCGACTTAGGGTATTCTCGCGTGTCTGCAGCGGTACAGACAGCGGGAGCGACATGACCGTAGTGGTCAGCGGATGGTAAAGAACTCAGCGATAACCATTTCGTGCAGAGATGAATCGCTTATGGGGTGAGTTTGTGGTGTCGTGGTAGATATCCTCTCCACTGAGGATATCGTTGTTACCTACCACCAGAGAAACGTAAAGTCTCTCTTGGTGGAATAGGAAACCAGATCTTGTAATGAACATCATGGTGGTATGTGTGCGATCGTTCAGATCTGAGTTGTTTACATATGCGCGGAGGCAATGGCAAAACAAAGCAGACAGGCGGCAAAGACAAAAGGGAGAAGCGACCAAAATGCTATAATAGACGTTGGGGAAAAAAAGGTGCTAATGGGATTAGTGGCAGAAACGAATCCCTTGCCTGCATTTGTATATGCAGGGAAATTGGTTTGTGGCGACGTACGAAATTGATGATTGTTTGTCTATTGAACAACGAATCGCTGGTGGGCTTGCTGCAGCTGTAAAAACAAGCCGCCCGTCGTTGCATTTCAATTGATAACAATGGGTGCCGAATGTTTTGTATTTATGGTGCATATGCACATTAAGGAACTATTTTAATAATTTTATCTAGCGCGTTGAAAGCATTGAATGTCCTTGTAAAAGGAAATGTTCCAGGTATGCGGTGGAGATTGCGGTGCAGGTGTGGGAAATTGAAATTTGCCTGGGAACCGAAGGTACCGAATAGGTTTTGGGATTCCTGAAAAGGTAGAGAAGAAATCTTACAGGAAATTATATGCGAAGAGATGCATAAAGGTAAGTTTTCTTTTACGGGGGTTTTTATGGTTTTTTTTAGGTAAGTGAACTGTGGGGTTTGGCGGAACCGCCACAAATTCACCAAGGCCAAACACAATATCTCTGAAAAGAAAACTTATCGGTTTACATATAATGTAACCGCATAATCAAGGAATCTTAACCTTGAGTTGGCTACTCCTAGCCTTAAATGTGTACAACAATGTCTTACATACACATTGGCTGGCGATTCCATTTTCCAACGGCCAAAGCTGCGTCGGGCAGCTTGTTTGTTCAGCTGGAATATACCCGACCACGATCCCTCGTCTAAAAGAATAAACAATCACCGATTTCGTTCTTTGCCACAAACGAATTACCCTGCATATACAAACGCAAGCAAGGGATTCGTTTCGGCTACCGACCCAAGATACGATATACAATTTTCATTGTATAAAGTATTGTAATCCATTAGCACCTTTCTCTAATGGCTATTCGTCTATTTACACAAGGGCATCACTCATCTAAGACTTTTATAATGCTGTTGTATTCCAGAATACTACCCTTTATTAAATTTAACACTGTATCTCCTTACACATCCTTAAAAACTTCCCTTAACATATAATACATTCTCACTTAATACATTCCATTCATAAACATTCACAATATTCTATATCATTGAATAACATGCACATTTAATAACTTGCCCCCTTTTATTTGCCCCTTTTCATAACTTGCCAAGCACGGGCGGGTTTTTATTTCAAAACAGAGCACTTTGATTTTCGTTCAATTACATTTGAAAACTAATCTTTCACCAAAGGTTACAATAATCAAAAAGTTCTTAATACTAGAAAAATAGTCTACTTATATTATATATTAACTAAGTTTTTACAATAATCAAAAAGTTCTTAACACTAGAAAAATAATCAAAATAGTCTATTTACATTGTATATTAACTAACTAAATTTAAATATTTCTCCTTGGAACCTTTTCTTTTCTTATTCAAAAATTATTATTACTTATTATATTAATTCTATAATATTAATATTATTGTTTCAAAACTCTCATTTCCGTATATATATTAATTCCAAAATTTCCAATATATATTACCTCTAAAATTTTCTTTCGTTATTCCCTTTTTCTTTTTTTTTTTTTTTTCGTTTTCGTCATTTCCTACAATTGTTTGATTAGTTCATATATATTGAATAAAAAAACAAAAGCCATTTGTTGTGTTTATCTTTTCCTTAAATTTATGGAAAATTTTCCAAAACTTTTCTGGGCCTATTATTATGATGATTGTATAGAAATGCATAATACCAAAAATCTTTTTAAGAAATGATTTCAAATGTCCTAAATGACTGTGTAACTTTTTATTTTGTTGTATTTTGTGTTTGAATAAATGTTTATTGTTGTAAAAAAAAAATTGTAATGGTTTTCCTTTTCTGTACCTATTTTAGTTGAATTATTATTTTCATTTTTTATTATTTCGTGTTTGAGTAAGTGTTTGTGTTTGTTTTCGTTGTTTAAAATATTTATTGTTTTCGGCTTAGTGTTGTCATTGTCCATAGCTTTAACCGCTGTCGGAACGTCTACCTTTTCAGTTTACTCACTGCTGATGGATCGTTTAGTTTCTCAGTCTCATTTACTGATTAGTATAGTTCTTCAGACTTATTAGCTGTTAGAACATCTTGGTTCCCAGTCCTATTTGCTGTTTGAACTATTTCTTCAGTTATATCTGCTGTAGAAACATTTAATCCTTCAGTCTTTGCTGCAGAAAAGATTTGTTCACCAGTGTTAGCTGCTGAACTGACTTGGGTTTCGATTGCAACTTTTGGGTCTTCAGTCTTTAACACTGCTGAATTTTCAGTCTTTGTTGCTGAAGTGTCGGGGTTGTCAATTGGGATAGCCGAGATATTAGGGTTTTCAGTCTTTAATACTGTTGAAAATTTCGAATTTTCAGTCTGTGTTGCTGAATTATTTTCCAGAATTGGAGTATGAATCGGAGTCTTTATATTAGGGGCTGGGTTATCTTCGTTTATATGTCTAGCTTTATAGGAGTATGTGGGCTCAAGGTAAATTTGGCTAGGAGCTTCATTAAAATAGTCGTTATCTATTTCCAAAGATCTAATGCTGTAAATAGAAAAATTTTGTTTGTCGTCCATAAATTTTGGTTGGCGTCAGGCCTCGTTTTCCGACTCTTGCACCCGAGAAAAGTGAACATTTTGTCTATCGTTTTGTCTATTGGTGGTCCTAGAATTTTACCCAAAACGATTTTCAGAGTTTGTAGGATTGTTTCGGAATGGGTTACATTGTTGTACCTTGTTGGTAATTTGTTGAAGCCGATCCATTCCTAGATATCTTGTATCTACACTCATTCTCTGTGTGATTATTCCGTCCACAGAAATTGCATAAAATGTTGTATTCCCTTTTTATGGGTTGTCTATTCGGAAAATTGTTGGACTGCATGTTCCGATAACATGTGTCCTGAGAATGCCTTGGCTTACCACAGGTTTGGCAGACTATACGATTGAATCTAGGTTTTTCGTTATATTGATATGACCTGGGAGAGTTGTCCATTCGAGCAGCATGTGATACTACATGTGCAATCGACTGTTTTAAATTGTTTCCCCCATGGACTTTAGCTAGTATTTTTAATTGTTCGTTCTGTAGTCCATCCTCAAATGTTTGTACGGCCAATTTTATGTTTTCTTCTATTAAGTATTCCCTAACCACCGCGTCTGCTGTTATTTCACACATGGCAGAGTTTAGAGTCCTTAGAGAATTCACGACTCTATCGCCGTATTCCCGGACGGTGTGTCTGTAGCGTTGTTTCAGAGAAATCAACTCATTGTGTGCCGTCGACCGAGATTGCTCCTCCTTATATTCCGATTCTAAATTTTCTTTTAAATCCTCCCACTTAGCGATTTGGCTATACCTAATCAGATCGTATGCATGACCCCCTAGTCTATTTTTGACTAGCTCTAAAAATGTTTCGTATATATCCGGGTCTGCCTTCTTTATAGATCTAAATAAAACGTCTCCCCCGAAAATAAATTTACCTAAGTCGCAGGGTTTCCCGTCAAAGGTGGGGACAATTCTGAAAACATCAGAAATTCCGACAGACAGAGCCACTTCAGGGGTTTTATTGTGTATCTGTTGATAGTGGATTTGTTCTTCCCCCTGCCTAGCCGCCTGTCGCGTGTAATATGGACTCGTAATAGTGAAAATAAATGGCGAGAATTTGTTATCAATTCTTAAAAATATGGTTAATTCTTAAAAGTATGGTTATGAAAAAATTGGCCTTTCTTTTTGTTATTCAATATATATATATATATATGTATGGAAAAGAACGATAATTGGGATCCAAAGCTGAAAAAGAAAATTTTCGACGAAAAAAAACGGAAAGGTCGTCGAAATACTGAAATGAGAATTTTCAAAGAATATAGATAGAAATTTCTATCCACAAAAAAATTTGTTTTTTTTTGTGAAAAGGAGAGCTTCCAATTAGAAAATATTCCTAAAAAAAGTTGAGAGAAAAGCCGTAAAAAAAAATTCTTACTCTACTAATTGTTGTCGTTGTACTGTTGATAGAAGTCTTTGTCTTGAGTGCTGTTTGTTTTTCTTCAGTTTTCCTCAGTTTTATATTTTCTCCTTTCTTCTCTATAGGAATTTTCTTTTTATTTTTGTTTATTTAATTTTGTTGTTTTATGTTTACTTTGTTTTTCGTTGTTTTATGTCGGGTTTTTTTTTGTTTGGTTATTTCTCTTGTGTTTTTTCTTCTCTCTTTTTTCTTGTGAATGTTTATGAATGGAATGTATTAAGTGAGAATGCATTATATGTTAAGGGAAGTTTTTAAGGATGTGTAAGGAGATTCAGTGTTAAATTTAATAAAGGGTAGTATTCTGGAATACAACATCCCACCCTTCTTCGAGAAAGAAAATAATTTTCTAGTAACTATATATTAGATTATTCTATATCATTTAATAACATGTACATTTAATAACCTGCACCTTTTTATTCATTCAAAACATAGTAACTTTGATTTTCGTTCAAATTTTATTCAAGTTAAAAGTCACAGAGCCTTTGTTAAAATTTGTTTTGTTCATGTTATAATTTCCAGTTAATTAGAACACTATGTTCTATAAGTAGAGAAAAAATTCATTTGTAAAATCAGTTTGAGAAAAGCAGAGTTGAAAGATAGAAGTGTTTTAAATATAGTTTGAGTTTTGAATTCGGAGAAAGTAGACTTTGAGTTTTAGTTTCAGTTTGAATTATGATATAAATATATTGATAATATATGAGTCCCCGCTCTTCCCTCGAAAGAGGAAGCACGGCGCCGGACGTCAACAATGCCCTCGTCCCGTCTTTTCTTTTAGCACATTTTCTCGATGCGTTGCTGTCTATTTATTTAGCCGCAATGCACACCATAAACAAAGATCTTCACGCCCCTTTTGTCTTTACCGTTTTCCTGCTTTGTTTTTCCATCGCCTTCGCGCATGAGTTGAACAATATGATCTTCACGATCACTCATACACACATACTACCATGATCTTCATTACGAGATCTGGTTTTCTATTCCACAAAGAGAGACATTACGTCTTTACTTAGACGTCAGTCTCTCGGCTGCGTCGTTAACTAAGATTCACTACATAACTATTTCTAGGTTCTCCACGTGCGGGGGTGGTCGCTATGACAAAGTTCGCGGAAATTATCGCAACTCAGTTCTCGCCGTAAGACCAGACGTCTCGGGTATCCCTGATTCTCAAGAAGAAGCGACCACCCTCGTTGGGTTCCAACGTGGTCCGCGAAACCTTCAGCTCAAATGGAATGGTATTCTAAAATACCATGAGAAAATCTTGTTGTCGAAAACAACTATTTCATGGAGGAATTCATCGTTACGGTCGAGGAAAGATATTTTTATGAGCATGCGAAATTCATAGATGCTCATAACGAAATTAAATCAATTATCCCGGCTCCGTTGTCAGTCATAGACACCAATGGCGTCCCCTCTCACAAACGATCTCCAGAGCAGCTTCGTATGTGCTCGGGAAAATATGCTGGTTGGAAGCCCTTTAAAGATCTGTTCCTGCTATGAATGAAGCCATCGAGATGTTAGACGCGTTCAGGCGAACCATAAGGAGCTGGGATGACATACTCGTATATGACTACACATCGGCTTGATCACCATACCGGGCATGATTGGCAGACACCTCAGGGAGATAGCCCTACACCCTTCTAAATACAAGCAGCTCCACATATTTCTAAAAATCAGGATCGAGACCATGGAGTCCATCGAACTGCACAAACTTGTCGCTATTCAGGGCCAACGAACACGGAAAAAGATTTATATCTTTAACTCGAAGTTGCTTGTAGCCGTATCGCGTACCTCGATGCATACGGCATCATAGGAAACTCTGAAGGCTGTCTGCACGTTCTACGGAACATCACATTCGATTTCCGCCTGCGAAGGTTTTAAAGTTCTCCAGCCCGAAAGACGAAAATCCTTTCAGACCGTAAGAGTTTATGGCTCAACTATTTAGGCTAATTATGCTTCAACTATTTAGGGGACCCGCCACTAACACCGGATGAAAGAAGAAGGAATCGGGAGCAGATCTACAGGGAATATATCTCAGATCCGCAGGAGTCGTTTAGTAGGCAACATCAACCTACGAACGACGCGTCTCGGAGAGATGGGGAATACGAGTACTATAGTAGGTCGACCGACACAGCTCGATCCTATACAGGACAACCCCACCCCGTTAGCCGCCCCCAACCTGCGAGGAACCCATTTCGGACGTACGAACCAACACACGCGCCACCACACATGGAATAAAAAATTGAAATTGGATAATAGTGAATATACCGTCAATGCGTGCTACATTTTACGATTTACCATATTATTACAAAACAGTTAGTTGTAAAAACAAAAAATGCCCAGAGTTTTATTGGTGTGGGCCATAGGCTGTTACATTTACAGTGTAACACACTTTCATTTGCTATATAAAAATGGTTATAAAACTAGATACAGTCAACCATATCATAAACGGATTTGTGGATTTATGTTAACACATTTAGCACTTGAGCAAATAAAATAACACGTATATCCTTATTATATTTATTTATTTATTCAACGCAAATTCGGTAAACACATATGTTTGGTTTTCGTTATTGTTTTACATAGTTAAACTCTAACTCTACCTATCTTCTAAGTATATCTACAAATATTTCAACACAAAGGTTTAACATAATTGTTGGGAAAGTAGTACAACGGTCACCTCTGCTTCAGTCCTTAGGAAATAATCAATTTAACATTCAGTAAATGTGTACATTTAGATATATGAATACGATACGATACAGTAACTACTCAAACAATAATCCCGATAAAGTAAATAATTAAACCAGCGGGTAATGTTAGAAATGTTCGACAAACTTCGCAAATATATTCGGCTTATTCGATACTATTCATGATATTAAGCTATCTGTCCTCTGTGTGTAAGGTGGGCCGACTCGAGAGCTGTTAAATCTGTGTCTCAGGTGAATGATATAAATAAATATATGATTTATATGCATTAAAAATAAAATGGATGGGTTTTATATGCATTAAAAATAAAATGGTATATGGGACCAAAAACTGAATCTAAAGCGGCTAGAAGAACAATATTTTGCCATATTTTGCACAATAATTATCGGGTGGGCCATACATTTTTGCAAATGGCAACACTTGAGATTTTAAAAACCGATAGAGGGAGGAGCGCGCGAGTGGCGGGGAATTGTGCGTCGCTTCACGTAATTTTAATCACCATGGAGCGTTTCACAGGACAACAGCGGGCTTTTTGTGTAAAACAATTTTACAAAAACAACGATTCCTGCGATATTGTACGACGCGTATTTAGAATTTAGCCTGACAGCATGCTAGTGTTTTGGTTCAATAGCCAAAGTTGGGAAACCAACATACCACCCTTCAAGCCTTCGCTCCATTTCACTTCTCACTTGCTTCCGCACAATATATGAAAAATTCATTTACGAGAAGCTAAACAACTTTATCAGTGTCAGGAACTTAATACCGGATTTTCAATTTTGATTTAGAAGAGCGTATAGCACCACTATGGGTTTCCACGTCTTTCAAAACCACGTCAGCGTGCGTTTCTTTAATAAGGAACCCACCATTGCGGTGAGGCTGGACATTGAAAAGGCTTTTTATAGAATGTGGATCGAAGGTCTCGTCCTTATATTATTGAACACTGGTCTTAGTAGAACGCTGTGTAATATTATCTACCACTTTATTCGAAACAGAAACTTTCAAGTTCGAGTGAATGGAAAGCTATCCCGAATTTTCAACGCCGCTGCAGGCGTACCACAGGGCTCCATTCTAGACCACATCTTATTTAATATCTACACCTCAGATATTCCTCGCCCTGTGGATGGGAGAGTAAACCAGATATGCTATGCGGATGATGTCCTAGTATACACGTCATCCAAAAGCCTTAAACTCGCAACAAATCGGCTCAACCGTCATCTAGACGAACTGTATCTGTATTACAGTCGATGGAAAATCCGACTTAACCCAGCCAAAGTAGTAGCTATAATTCTGAGTAGTAAACACTCCAAACCTACTTCCCAATATTCACAGAATATTCGAATACAAATGGGATATACTATGATTAGACCACAGGACAGGATGAAATATCTTGGGGGCATCTATACCCCAAAAATGAATTTCATCAAACATGTGACCCACATTCTTCAAAGGGGCATCGGTCGGTCTAAGACTTCGAGTTTTCGAAAGAAAACTCCTCAGAAGATGCATCAACCACCGTAGAAGACTTGGCGGTCGCCATTACCCCAATTCTCACCTATACGAAGGTGCCTCCATTACCTCCATCGGTGAGTACTTGCTAGAATTAGCATACAAGTACCTCGAAAGCACTCAGAACAGCGAAAACCCACTTGTACGGGAGTCTTGCGTTCTTGACCCTTCGATCTCTTCGAATCCGACCACCACAATTTCGTCTTCAGTATAAAACTGAAGAAAGCACCCCTCCCAACGACATTCCTCTCTATAATAGATGATTCCTGGACCAAACTAACCCTGTACACACTATCCCTTGATACCTCCTCCCTTCTTTTTCAAATATCTTGACACCGAGCACACATCCGCACGGATGATTCTGGTTGTCCTAAGAGGACTAGAAGCCAGAGACAAGATGAAGGACACCCTTGTCCTTTTCTCATTTAAATCGGCTTCCCGCCACTCACTTTTTTTTTGAACGTTGAAGTAAGTAGAGTGACAGAGCATGCGGAGTGAGGTAGTGTTTAGTGAACCCAGTGTGGTGAGCGTCGATGTGACGTACAGTCACGAATTACTATAGGAGAGTGTTTTGCTGTCTCTACTGATCATGTCGTATCCATCAAATATAACATTTTTTTTCAGTAAAGTGAAGAATGCGTTCCGAAACCACGCTATGAAAAGGTTAGATCCGAGGCATCAAAACATTTGATCATGGCTGCGTGTACACGAAGATGCTTCAATTTGCCGCTTAAGCTATGGATTTATAGCGTTTGGGATTGATAGTGAAGAACGTGTGATTCGAACTGACGCTATGACAGTTACAATCACCAAAAATTGAACCTAAGCGTAACACATCAAGCTACTGGCCGTGTTTAGAATTCGATTTTTAAACTCAGGTATATTCCACTGATGTGAACTGTTTTGTTATCGCTATGGTATACGGCTCTGATGTATTTTCTTATTCGATTTTCGTTCGGTGTTCTTCACTATTTGCTTGTGCATGGTGTGTGTATCTGTTAGAGACGCTACAGATTGCTCCGTTTTAATAATATGACATACGGTTATGCTGATTTTTGTTTCCATTCACTTTTGTGATATGTTTTTCACTATGGTTGCGTATTCGTGTGTGTCCATTAGAACACAGAGACCCAATGTAATGCTAACTCCTTGAGAAAGCAGTTTCAAAAATTGTGCTGAATATCAAACTTTATCGGGCGTTTTTAATATATTCAGTGTGGTAACATCGCTTTGACCAAGCTTGCGCATCGAGCAACTTCACTTTTCGGGGACGGGTTATTATCAGATCTCCAGTGGATCTGTTACTAGGCACCTTTATTGGAGGCGATTAAGAAGAGACTTTATTTCTAGGTATTTCGAAAGTTGTTGCGTAATAAGTGAGTCACTAACAGTTGACAAAATAATATATATATATAAGTTTGTGCCATGGGTTAATAGGGACAAGATGATAGTTGGTCACCCTTTTTGAGGATTGAATGGATGTTTGCTGTCTTTAGTCGATTTACAAATTGATCAGTTAAATGGGACGGATGGAAGAGTTTTCCTACCGAGTGACGAAGAAAATTTCGTCAGAAGTTTAAGGGGGATGCCTTGGCTACCAGATGCTCGCATATGTGGATTCAAGCAACAGTGAGAATTCGAAAGGGAATTTAGCTCACGACGTGCTGATTGCGTTCGCGGTGGAGCTGATGGGGTATGTATGGTTTAATCAAAACCAAAAGTACTCAGGAAACATTAAATGTGCCAATGTTATTTGTAATTTACACGTGGTTCAGTTTGACTTCCTACATATATTCGATAAATTTGCTTATCTTTTAGTATTGCCAATAAAATCGATTGTGCGACTATAAAATTCCCACAGAAATTTGTTTATGAGGATGTATTTATTATCAACATCACGTCAGATGACGAATATGTATTAAGGTCTAAGCAAATAAGTGATTACTGGTAAAAGTTCATGGACCACTTGTGGAGTGGTCTTGAACTTGAAGTGTACATTTGTATTAAATTGGCGTTAATTCATCCATTAGCCTATGTTGACTTGTCAGCTGGGAGAAATCAGTAAACAGTGACTCGGTTCTGCCCCTTCTCTTTCCAAATACATTTCAGTAATCTCTTTTCTGGGCTTATGTCAGAGTCATAAGTGAAAGCGATAAATCCGACTCAATCCAATTACCAATTACCCAATTTGATTGATACTAGTTTATTGTAAACCGTGAAATAAAATATAAATATACTCTGTAAATATGCATACACAGGCTTGCAGAAGCATCAATGCCTGTCCCTGTTCTATGAATCCTGACGGTATAATCATTTTAATGAAAAAGCTCTCGAGTCAGCCTTCACACGTTTATCGGGCTCTTAATAACAAATTTTAATTATCACATCACAATAATGCCAACAAATGAAAAAAAAAACACTTTGTTTATTATTATAATTATTGCTTTTTGCTGTTTTGTTCCTTTACAATCATATTATATACGTATATTGCACATGACAGACAGAGTTTCACATTTAATTACATTACAAAAGTGAGCTTGCAAATTGTTTTAACTCGTTGCACATAATTTTCATTAATTTTTAGTCCTGTTAATCTTGGGCTGTTTGGCATTCATATATTCGAATATGGTGGGGGTGTATTTTAAATTGTCCTTATTTGGTTGTCCTTCCCTAACCCGATTGAATTCACTAATTATTGCAGCGAGTGCAGTTGTTCGTAACTGCAAGGATGAGTGCATCTGAATTTTGCTTTTAATTCAATATTCGTTTATTTTATTTTATTTTCTTTTTTTTAGTTTTGTAATTAATTCAACTTTATGCGGAGTTATCGGTTTCAGTTTCCCCTGTTGCGGATGATGCTTAAGAGCTGAAGAAGAATCAAAAATCAATTTGAAGTTTTTAGTTTAATTGATGTTTGAGTATCGGGTACGATTGTTGTATGTTCGAATTTGCATTCAGAGGGGAAGTAATGAATCAACCATAAAATGCAAATTGCAACCGAGCCGAGTATTTAAAATGAATTTCAGTCATGACAATTCAGTGTTTTTGAGTACGGCCGGGTTTTTACTTGCTATATTCTGGAAGGATTTGTGGTTAGGGTTTTGTATGATACACGATTAATAGGATTACTGTGCAATCTAGTCAATTTGCCTAGCTCAGATATATAAGCTTGTTATTGCGTTTTAAAATGTGTTTTGATTTCATTTTGTTTTTGTTTTCTTTTGTTATAAACTTAATTGCTACTAGTTTTGGGTTGATATCGAATTCACTACGCAAGTATGATACTGGAAATTCCGTTCTGAAACGAGAGAAAAATAAAAAGTTCATTATTGAGCTTATATATTTGGTATTATTAATTATTATATTGTCGTCGTTTAATTGTGATTTCGTTGAAAATAATTAATTTCTTAAAATATTCAATTTACTTATTGGGATACATTTACAATGTTGTACTTTCGGTTAAATAAAGTTTCAAATTCACAGTTGATACTGTGACGGTTCCGCCAAACCTCACTGTTACTTACCTGGAGAACCCCCATATCTTCGACCCAACCTTATAAGTTTCGCTAATCCAATTGCATTAGCACTGTAGTGAACTGTTCGTCACCCTTAGTTTAAACACCACACACACTTGTCACACCTTTAAAATTAAAACACTCTTTGTTTTTTTTTTTTTTTCTTTATTTAACTAAACTTTAATGTTACTATCTTAGTACGTATGGGAACAAAGACACACTTTAGTTTCTTCTTTATTAAAGAAATCTTACTAAAACGCTCTTCAACAAATTATACGTTTTTATTCTCACTCAACCCCACGCACCACTTCAAGACCGTCTCGATCGAAATTCCAAACACAACTCGCAAAAGTCTCGCCGTCTCGGTCGAGATTCAAAAACCAAACTCTCAAACGAAGATCTGTTTTTTCTTCATCCTGAAGATCGAAGGATATGGCATTTCTTTCTTTATCTTTCCCGGCTTGGGATCAAAGGGAAAATCAACAGAGGATCGTGAGAATGCACATTTATAATCCTCTACGTTGATAGGCGCTAAACGAATGTGTAATTCGTTTTATGATGCCTGTTGTTTGTTTTAGCCGACTCGGCAAGGATCCCTTTTGTAAGAATACGATAGGGAATACAAATAGAGAATTGTGCTAATGAGCATTTCTGATTCTCTATGTTGTTTATTGTAGCCGAATGGGCAAGAATCTTTTCCGTGGGGAATCGATACAAATGCGAATATTTGCCTTTTGCTTGTTTTAACTTAATTTTGTTAAAACGGAAACTGGCGTTGGTTGTTTTCATTGTTTTAGATAAACATTTTTCTGAGGTCTTGTAAAATTTGCTGGCGCGCAATTTTTTATGATACTCAGTGGTTTTGTTTGAAATACGGCATCTGGTCCGCACATTTTGTGACAGTATTCTTTGCTGGTTTTGCCACAGAAAATTAATTAATGTTTACTTTTACCTTTGGTCCGGGAAAACGATGATCAGGATTGTTTTCGCTGCGTGCCGCCTTGTGAGGAGATTTCCATTCCCAGTTAATTGTTTGTATGCTTTTCGAATATTCCGAGCAGTTGCATGACGAGTCTCTCCAAACCTTTTATGTGGGTCACTCTGCCTCAGTTTGGGATCGATGTATAATTCCGAAAATGTGTTTTTTTCCTGTACGAAAATTTATACACCCTGATGTTCTTTTTGTCTGGCAGTTATCAGATTTATTTCAACTTTTCCTTTATGTAATTTTAACTTTAACAAATTTTAACCTTTTTACTCGTTTTCTTTGAAAAATCTCTCGGACCAGCAAAACCGAATCTTTTTACTGCTTTCCTTTTCTTTTACTACCTCACAACGGAACGTCAAAAAACCGTACATCAAAAAACATTAACCCTTTGTCTCTCTCGCTCCCCATTCACGTCCATTTCGAAAACCGAATTCGAACTCGAAGAACTGCACGATCCACACCCGAATCGGGGCGTGTTCGAAAACTCACTTCTGGATCGTGCAACTCCTCCACCACCTTACCATCATACCACCTTAAAACAAATTATATTAAAATTACCAAATGATTAATTGATGGGGTGGCGGACGCACGTAACAATTTGCCTTTTAGGAGTTTTTGTTGGGTGAACCCTTGGTTCACTGATTATATTTTCAAGTTTTTTTTATGTGATCAAATTGAACGTTTAGTTCAATTTGCTTAGAGTTTAATTGATTAGTGCAAATTGAACGTTTAGTTTAGCGGGACGAGGTGTATGGGGTAATGCTTTGATTTAGCATTATGTCACATCCTTTAAGTGGATGTTCTTGGCGTGTATCGCCGCTAGCGGTGGAGACTGGCTCCAAACAGGTAAGTTTTATGTGCTGGGCGGTTGTGGCCGCAACAGCACCTTAAATGCTTTACGCATCTAGGTTATCTAAGGTATTGTGGCGGTGCCGCCAAACCCCACGGTACACTTACCTAAAAACCCCCATAACCTCATCCCAGCAGCACAAGTTTTCGCTAATGCAATCGCAATAAGCACTGAAAATGCTACACGCATTAATTGGATCAAAGCTATAATCGTAAAGCTTCTGCAAAAGAATTCTTACTTTTTCAAGCAATCCTTCGGTTACAAATCCCCTGTAAGAGTTCTTACTTTCCTTATCATAAATTATCTGAAAAGAAAAACCCCGGTTCACATATCATGTAATCATTCTAGCCAGGGATAATTATCATTGCGTCGCCTATTCCCAGCTTCATTCATGTGTAGGATAGATTTCTTTATGTACACATTGGCCGGCGACCTTTTTCTCATCATCATCATCGGCACTACAACCGGGAACCGGTCTTGGCCTTATTTAGCAAGTCTTGAGGCTTGTTAAATTTTCCATAATGATTTATTTTTTCTGGGCAAGGTCATTAGTCTTGCGCCAGGGGCTCCCCGACGGGGAATCGAACCCCGGTCTCCCGGGTGACAGGCGGGTATACTAACCACTATACTATCGAGGAGCCCGACCTTTTTCTCACAGCAATAAAATTCTCTGACTCGCACAATGTGCAAACCAAAGCAAATACGCATCTCGCGTCTTAAACCAATTAGCACCATGTGCATGGGCATTGCGGCTATTGTAACAGCTGCAATGCATACCATAGACAATGATCTACCCGATCCCCTTGTCTTCTAATATTTCGGGATCTGCTTTTCATCAGCGGCGGCAAGAGCAAACAGAAAACCAATTATCATCCAAGGAGATTCGGCTTGTTTGCTCTACCGAATTGGCATCCCATGAATACACTCTATGCCTCTTTCTTTATTTAGATTCTTTCCCATTGCTTTGGTCCATAAAATAACCAGTGTACACACATACATAAGTGTACTGTGGCGATCTTCGGTATGAGATCTGTTGGTTCTCTGTTCCCAAAAGGGAGACTTTACGTTTCTCTGGTGGTAGGCATATCCTTTCCCTAGTGGAGGGAAATACTCTCTCTCAGAGGGAAAATGCCCCTAAAAATTTCCCTCGTAGCGAATCATCTCTGCACGAAATGATTATCGCTGAGTCCTTTTCCATCTGCCGACGAAAATAGTTGGGCGGACTTCCGCTCCCATTCGGGAGCGATAATACCTGGAGCGGAGTAATTAAACAAGTAACAGTCGTGTGTGTAATAATTTAGTAACAAAAAAGAACGATATAATAAGTAAAAATCATGTGCCACATAGACATAAGTGTTTGCGATCGCAAAATAAAGTTAAAAAGTAATTTGTCTGGTGCCTTCCGTATTAAGCCATACCGTACTTGTTTAAAATTAAGAACCTTTTATCGCCCGTAAAAAAAATAAAAATAAACAATAAACCAGTGTTTCAATTTGCCGTGTTGCAGCTCCTGAGAGTGTTTACCCCTTTTGGAATCCAAGTGTTTTATTTCAGCGGTTTTGTTTCTGTGCTGTGATCAGCGTCCGCGCAAACAATATATCATGGAGGAAGAAGAGAACCAGCGCCGTACGCCGGTGCAACATGCTTCTACCCCACAGTGTAACCTAAAAGTCCCTGTAAAAGAATTCTTACCTTCCATGCATCTCTTCGCATACAAATTCCCTACAAGAATTCTTTCCATTATACAGGAGCATAAAACCAAAACCTATTCGGCACCTTCGGTTGCCAGGCAAATTCCAACCTTCCTACGCCTGCACCGCAATCTCCCCGCAGCAAAAACATTTCCTTCCCAAGGATAATTAAAGCTATCAATGCATTATCTGGAAATGGCTGTAAAAAATTTTTCCTCCAAGGGTATTCATTAATGTATAAATGCATCTCTGCATTAGCGACTAAGAACCGAATTCCCAATTAGTGTAGATATTTACTCTGGCGTCGCCATAGATGCCATGCACAATTGACACAGATGGTATACACAACCGTCATTGTGTAACCATCCAAATTACTTTCCAAAGACTTGCAACTATTGATTCAGCTGCAAGCACTTCTCTCGGAAATACTTTTTTGTTTGAATCTTCAAACAATTGTGACGTAATTTGTCACACAAATTTAGGTAGTTAAAATAGGTTACCTGGTTAGTCCAGCGTGAAGTCTGGCTCTTCCTCTGGTTCGTCCTCTGAATTTGCGGCTTTTCCTCTTTGCTCTACCAGGTCTGCCACAGCATAATGGTGATTTTGTGGAGAAGCCAATGTGTTCCTGCGTGCCCAATTGCACCACAAACGATTGGATGTTCCCCTCCTGCTTCCGCCTTCGACGGATCAAAACACGGGCCTTTAGTATTTCGTTTCTTTTTTCTTTCCAAACTTTATTTTTACAACTTTTAATTTTTTGATTTTACTTTTTTCTCCTTTTCAACAAAAACAAAGGCATGGGCTTTTCCCCATTTCTCCTCCTTTCCACTTCAGAAAATAACTCCTTCAAAAAAAAGAGATCAACTCCACGGAAAACCAAAAAAAGGACTGTCTTCAACTGCTTAAAATTCGACTGACAACGGAATTCAAAACCGTATTCAAGCAAAAACAAAATCAAAAGCCAACGGAATCGAAAATTCCTTCTGGTGCTTCTTTCTCTCTCTCCATCGACATCCACTCAGAAGACCGAATTCGAACTCGGCCACGACCCACACTCGAATCGGGGCGTGTTCGAACACTCACTTGTGGATCATGCACTTCTTCCACCACCTTACCATCACACTACCTTAAAACAAATTATATTAAAATTACAAATTATCGAATGATGGTGGCGGCGGAAACCGCACGTAACACAATCACCAACGTCGCGCTTAGCCGCCGGATTGGATAGCACAAACATATGCAAACAAAAGAATCCGATTCTCCCAGTCGGCAGAGGTACGATATACGACCTCCATTATCTCAATCCCTTTTAGCATCTAATGAGTGTCTGCTATTCACTCAGCTGACCCTCATTACCGGATGATGCATTAGGTCGCTACTTCCTTTGTTCGGCATCCCTTGTCTAGGTTTTGTTCGCTTTGACCTGCGAGCGTTAGTAAACAATCTGATCTCAACGATCGACTTCGCGCACACCACTACAGGACCTCACCAGTGAGATCCTCTTTCCTTGTTTTCACCACGAGAGGAACACTTTCTCTCTCGAGGAAACTCACCCTAGTAGCGAGTCGGCTCGGTACGAGCCGTTTATCTCTGTACGAGTCCTTTACTGTACGAGTCCTTTACCATCATCCGACCAAGCCGGTCGGCCTGTCTCTCGCTCTCCGTCGCGCGGCGGAGAAGCGTAAATATTCCGAAGCCGAGTTTTGCATAAAGTTTTAGAAGTGCGGACGTTGATCGTATACAGTGGAGTGTTGCAACCACTATTGTGAGTCTGTCGATATTTGTAGTTCGGGACAATCGTCTTCAAGTATTTCAAGTACTAATGTATTCTAAAATAAACTTTAAGTTATAAACTCAAGTGTTTCTTGTTATGGTGATTCCAAATTCTAAATCTTAAGTCATTGTTTTTTGGTGAAGTTAAACCTGTGGTGTGGCAGTACATCCTTCTGATAACGAATCGCATACACAATATTATAGTCAAGTACATATAAATAACAGTTGAAATAAAGAGCTCTTTTTGAACAACACACACTAGTGTTTTCTTTCCCGGCTGCAGTTTCCTGAGTGTTTGTGTGTATTTCCTTTTTCCCGACGAACAGTTTATTTTACGGCGGACCTTGAGAACTTGTGGGGACGAGGTAGAATCCGTGTCGTACGCCGGCACCATGACATCGCCCCCCACAATACCAATTTTACTTCTTTCGAATATGTCTCTCCAAAGATTCCAAACAATGTCGTAGACTTAATCTTACAAACTTCTGCTGTTTAAGCGGTTTCTCTTGGCCACCTTTTTGTTACAGTCGAACCTGTAGTGATAAATGTTTTCCTATTGAGAGTGTAAACGAATTTAAATATCTAGGGCCTACACTCGACTCGAGAATGAGCTTTTCATGTCACGCTAATACACTGAGAAAGTATTTCAGATGCACTCTTCGCCATTTTTATTTTGTACGTAACGTCTCTTCCACTAAGCTTTTGAGGATAATTTATTATGGTATATTCCATTCCAAACTACAGTATGGAATTGCATGTAGGGATGGTGGTTGTAAAAATAAAATACAACCACTGTTAATCCTGCAGAAATTAGTTCTTAGAAAAATTTGTAGAAAGTCTACTAGGCACCCGTCTTTCCCTTTGTTCGGGGTCCTGAATGTTCTTCCTGTAAAGTGTTAAAGATATTATTCTTGAGGTCTGGAAATCTTAATTTTCGTTTAATCTCCCGATATAACGTTAGGGGTAATTTTTTATGATAACTGTTCCCAAATTCTGCACTACAGCATATCGTGATTTCTTAACTGCGTTATCACTTCGGTTGTTTAATGAGTTTCTGGCGGTTCCGCCAAACCGCGCTGCCTACTTACCAGAGGAACCCCTATAACTACAACCCAACCTTCATAGTTTCTGCTAATGCAACGGCATTAGCACCCGTACAAATTTATCAAATGTATTTAGCTAAAAGCTCCTTGAAGAAAATTCTTACTTTCATTCAATTATTCGAATTCAAAATTCCCTATAACAATTCTGTTCCAAATATCATAAATCCCAAGCCAATTCGGCACCTTCGGTTGCCAGGCAAATCCCAATTTGACATATGCATTTTCCCTAGTAGAATTACTGAAAACGAAATAATTTGGTCTACATATAATGTAACCATCATAGCAGGGATCATAAATATTGCGTCGCCTATTCCCAGCCTCACCATGTATATAATAACTTCCTTACATACACATTGGCTGGCGACCTAAACCCAAGGGACAAAGGCAAATCGCATCTTAAGGCATGAATTAAATCCTACAGCATAGGCAAATGCAAATAGATATGGTATACTTACCCTTGGCAGCGATGCAATAAACACCAATTCCCTGTAAATAAGCTATAATCAATTAGCACCATGTGCATGGCGCATTGCGGCTATCATTACAGCTGCAATGCATAGCTTAGACAATGATCTCTTTGCCTTCCTACCCGATCTCTTCCCCTTCCCATATTTCTGGATCTGCTTCTCATGACTAGCGGCATGAACAAACAGAAACCTCCATTAGCACCCAAGGAGATTCGGCTTGTTTGCTTAGCCGAACTCACATCTCATGGATGCACATTATGACCTTTCTTTGTTTTCAGCTTCGTTCTCATGGCCTTGTCCCATGAAAATAGCCATTGATCACACATACACATACATTATCAAGTCCTTCTTCCTTGTTTTCACCACGAGAGAAACACTTTCTCTCTCGAGGAAACTCACCCCGAAGGGGCTCTGCATCGAGCAAAGCAACGCTAAGTCGTATTCCAATCACAGGACTGATCGGTCGAGCCGTCCATCATCCCTTGTAGGGTGTACTCGGAGTGCACACCCTAGAGAGTAGTAAATTTAAACTCCCGAGACCGTTTGTCTAGGTCGAGCGATGTTTTCCGGAACAAAAAATCAATTGCAAGTCGCGATATTTTCCCAGTGTCATTCATGTGTGTAGTGCGTAGTTAGTGAATTCGCAATCATTGTCAACCTTAAAAATGCCGTCTAGATAAAATAGAAATCCCGTGGAACGTCATATCGAACATACAATTAACAAATTTATAACTCGTGAATATTAACAACAAACCGAAAGCAATAACAATTAATTAATCAATAAACAGTGTGTTTTAGTTCCTGTGCTATGTCCGCTCGGTTGCGAAGATCAACCATCGTTTTCTTCCTCCTTGCGTTGGTGATCAGCGTCCACGTTAACAATAGACGCTGGGGACGAGAACTGAATCAGCGCCATACGCCGGCGCACCATACTTCTTCCCCACAAGTTACCTACAGCAGTCAGGGCTCTAGCAAGACCTCGTGCATTTCTAAAAGGAGTGATGTGGCTCTTCAGCCCGGAATATGCTGCTTTAGATTCTTGGATTTCTGGTATTCTGGTTTAATCATAGTTTGTATCCTTTCATTTGCCTCCAACCGACGTAACAAATTGTACCTAAATTTATCTTTTTGAATGAATATTCAATGTTTATGCAAGTATTGTGGTTCTTGAATGTACTACACACCTGTTCCTGAACCGGCTATACTCACCCCACCTTAAAAAATCGATATTTTACTTGATTGTCGTTGTAAAGAGGCATTCAACTCTGCTTTGTTACTTTAATCGTATAAAAACACTGAATGCCTTCTAGTTTTCTTTTCCGGGAACTCCCTTCCCACGCGAGTGTTCCCGGAACGTTACAACCTGCAACTGTTCAAAAAGAACTGCAACAGTTATTTGATGGCATCTCGGGGCGCCCACTCGGCGCTATAGGTTCGCCTCTCCCGAGAGAAGTCTAATAAAAAAAAAAAAAAAAAAAAAAAAAAATATATATTATTATAGTCGATAATATTTGTCAATTGTATTGTACAATTTAATCTACAAACCACATAAGAAATAAAACTACTACTACTACTATCCTCACTCCCTTTCTTATGGCGCGACTACTTCAACCGACTCCCTAACTATTGCCAATATATTCGGTTCGTTTTCAATAAATCCTTTACGGACATTTCCTTCGAGCCTAACTCGTCTTACTTCAAAGACTTGCCCGAATTCTCCCTCGACCGCTTCACCCCTCAAATTATTCAGCATCACATAATTGAGGAGAAAAAAACGAGTTCAGCCCTGGACCCGATGGACTCCTGGCTGTCCTTTTAAAGAAATGTTCCTCTTCTCTTTCTCTCCCGCTATCAAAAATCTTCTATCTATCCTTTTCTATTCATCTATCAAGATGGCTCGCCGTCCTAAGAAGCATTTAAAACGTTTAGCGGCGCCAAAAGCATCGATGTTGAACAAATTAGGAGTTTTTGATCCCCATCCATCCACCGGCCCTCACAGACTCAGGGAATCACTTCCTTTGATTATTTTCCTGAGGAATCGTCTAAAGTACGTTTCGACTGGAGTCGAAGTAACCAAGATTGTTATGCAACGCCTATTAAGGTTGATGGATAGGTTCGCACGGACCCCTGCCGTCTTCATGGATGTGATTTTCATAGAGAAGACGTCTGCAAATTTCCGTTTGATATATGATGTCAAGGGAAGATTTACTATTCACCGGATTACTCCCGAGGAAGCCAAGTACAAGTTATGTAAAGTGGGAAAGGTTGTACTGGGAACCAAGGGGATCCCTTACCTTGTAACACATGACGGTAAGACAATCCACTACCCAGATCCCCCCATTAAAGCAAACGAAACTCCTCAAGTTGACATTGCGACCGGGAAAATTCTGGACTACATCAAATTCGTATCAGGTAACCTCTGCATGATCACAGGAGGTAGGAATTTGGGTAGTATGGGAATCGTTGTGAACCGCGAAAGGCATCCTGGCTCATTTGATATCGTGCACATTATGGACACCCAAGGCCATATATTACACGGTTGTCGAACGTCTTCATCATTGGAAAGGACAAGCCGTACATTTCCCTGCCTAAGGGCAAGGGTGTCAAATTGAGCATTTCTGAGGAGCGCGACAAGAGTCTTGCCGCGAAAACAACTCATTAAGTTTTAGGCACGACGTATTTGTATTTTAGAATCTGGAAATACACAAGGTATCTTGCCTAGTATTTAGAAATCCTCCTATGTGTCACCCCCATACATAAAAAGGGACCTAAATATATAAACAACTACCGTTCCATCGCCAAACTGTCTCATATCTCTAAACTGTTCGAAGAGATTCTTTACAGCGCGTTATCTTTCCGTTGTAAATCCATCATCTCATCCAACCAGCATGGTTTTTGTTCGTGTAGGTCGACCGCAACCAATCTGGTCAAGTTCTCACCTCATACTCTCCGTGCCTTAGAAAATGCCAACGAAGTCGACGTAATCATCACCGATTTCTGCAAGGACTTCGACAAAATCTCCCATAATCTCATCCTTTTGAAGCTGTCATCCCTGGACTTCGAACCGCTATTGATCAAGTGGTTATCTTCTCATCTGAAAGATCGATCCTACCGTGTCAAATTCAGATCGTCCCTTTCCAATCCTTTTCTTCCCACGTCAGGGGTTCCCCAAGGCAGTCATTTAGGTCCTGTGGGGGTCCTTAATCCATTTCCAAAGAACCACCCATTACCATAAATTACCTGCCTTCTACCTACCTGCAAATGAGCATCGTAAGCTACTCTGCACCACCTTTCACCTGAAAACATAAGCCCACGGCAAGATTACCATCTTACCGTGACATCAAATGTTCACCCCGGGGCATGTTTGCATACAAACCATCATGTCCTAAAAACCAATTCGGTTTTCCCATCGCGTAACCGACATTAACATCCGAACATGTCAATACGCATGGCTGAGGAGCATTTACCCCATAATCGGCATGTCATGCTTACCGTTGCCTTATCGGCAGACCCATCGGCTGATCGTCCTATCGACAATACACAGCATGACCATCACTGGGTACCCACAAGCGATCGAGTATTATTTAAAGTAAACACACACTCGATCCATCGGCCTATGACACAGAGAAATCTATTGCCTACAATCCCTTGGCTTTAGCCTTCATGTACAAACATTTAATTGTACAGCTGCATGATCGACTACATGATCCGTTGTTTTATCGACGAACGATCACACCATCGGTCATGTCTAATGATTCGTTGTCTAAACAACGAACAGCCACGATTCTCACGCTGGCTATTCTAAATGAAATGTTGCTGTATACTCTACGTAAGCAGAAGAAATTATTTTTGGCCTGCATAGCAGCATTCCTTTGCATTATCCAATGCCTAAAATAAACATTCACCCAAATCTTGTAGCCTTTGCCGTCGCGGCAAAGTTCTGTTGACTTAACGTCAACAAAAATCTATCCTCTATCGTACGATGGCAATACACCCAGCCGTACACCGATCATCATGTTTGACCCGTTGCATGTTTGTTTTTCCTTTCCTTCGCCCAACGCATGTGGCGTTTGTCTTTCTTTCCAAGAAAAAGACATTCAACGTTTCTGGGCGACGTCCAGGAGAACCTGCCAATGGGATGCAAACCGTTTTTCATTGGTCGTTGGGGCGAAGGAAAAATTGCTTTCCCCGCCGATGACATGAGTGAAAACTGATATCAAGCGCTGAAGCTGAGTCAACGTCGTCCAAACCACGAGTCAGATTTCATCGTGTTAAGTGTGCGCACACGATATATAGAGTCTTATTCCTTTTGGCGACAAGTTTTCGGTCACGCGACACAAGTCGAAGTTCTTCAACTGGAGCGGGTCCACTTGCAATTTTAAGTCCGAGTTCGTCGTGTATTTGAAGCCTCTGACCAGATCGATCAACTAATCCGAAATATTTATAAGTTAATGTGATTTAAAGGATATTCTCGTGTAATTCAATTACTTGTGATTTTGTTGAACCAGTTATATCCTGTTGTTTTAAAGTTCGGTGGTGATACGAAGAGTGTGCTTAGAGTTGCATTCCAATCCGATCTCATTATACAAAGTTTGACGCTGTGATTACCGAAAATACATAGGAGAGCTAAATGAAGCAAATCCGAGAATAGACTCGTTCTCCTTGTAATGTGCCAACTAATGTGTAATTAATCCATCGAATTTTAGAACAATAAACATCTACCCACAAATCAAGAGCATTTTATTTTTCTCTTTTCTGGACATCGGAGTTTTGTGAACAATTTTTTACGCAATTGTTGGGGATATTGGTGAATCCATGTCGTACGTCGGCATACATACCTTAACCCCACAGTCCCCTCATATTTATCCTTGCTATCAATGACGTTGACTCCATTATCAAATACTCATCCATCTCCTTTTATGCGGGCGTCACTAAACTCTACAAAACGATCATCTCTCCTCTCTCCAAACGGATTTCGACACCTTCTCAACTTGGTGCCGTAATAACTGCTTCGAACTCAACCTTCTCCCACAAACGCCCCCCTCCCCCACGTTCATACTTCCTGCTAAACCAGCAGATATCATCTGTACCCTCGATACGTGACTTCGGGCTCTTATTTGATAGGGAGCTTAGCTTCATCCTGCATATTGATGACATTATTCTTAAGGACAACACTGCCCTTGGGTTTGTGAAACGCTGGTCTAAAGAATTCTCTAATCCTTACGTTTCCCGTTCTCTCTAAATAGTCTTCGACCGCCCCATTCTTGAATACGCCAGTCAGGTCTGGTCACCACACTACTCGTCCTATATCCGCAGAATCGAAAGCATGCAAGCTCGTTTTCTGCGTTTTGCCCTCCGCGAACTGAACTGAGACAATCCTCGGATTCTCCCTCCATACACAAGCCGGCTCCATCTGATTAACCTCAACACACTTGAGGAGCGCAGAATTCATACCGATATCCTTTACTTCCACCGTCTCCTCTCAGGCACAATCAACTGCCCAAGCTTGCTCTCCACCATCGCACTCCATACTATGCCCCGTGCCACACGAAACACTCGTCTCTTCTATTTGCCCACCCCCCACACTTCTTACGACTCTAATGAACCCATTTCGCGAATGCTGAGGTGGGCAAACTCTTACTCTACCTCCTTCGATTTCTACCTGACATCTACTGCACTCAAACTCCGTCTCCCCTGTTGTATTCCAGAATACTACCCTTATTAAATTTAACACTGAATCCCCTTACGCATCCTTAAAAACTTCCTTTAACATATATTACATTCTCACTTAATACATACCATTCATAAACATTCACAATATTGCCAGTTACAGCACATTTAATAACTTGCCCCTTTTTATTTCAAAACAGAGCACTTTGATTTTCGTTCAAATTTTATTCAATTTAAAAGTCACAGAAACTAAAGGAATACTTTGAGAAAATTTGTTTTGTTCATATTATAATTTACAGTAAATTAGAACACAATGTTCTATAAGTAGAGAAAAAATTCAATAGTAAAATCAGTTTGAGTTTGAGTTGAGAATCAGAGAAGTGAAGTTAAGTTCGGAAAAGTTAAGAAAAGGAATAATTAGTTATTAGAATAGAAATAAATAAAAGAACAGTGAATAAATTCGCAAACCTGAGTTTAAATTAATCTTAATAAATAAAAAATAAAAGGTCCCCGCTCTTCCCTCGAAAGAGGAAGCACGGCGCCGGACCTCAACACCCCTCTTCCCCCCCTGACCTTACCTCGCCCACCGTCTATACCCTTACAACCCGTATACATTCCAACACATATGCCGTTCACTGTTGGTGTCTCATAAATGTCACATTTGCCACCCCCACATACGCTCGCTCTTCTCCAGCCTACTATCCCCCTACCACGAAGTTTTCTTCTCCTTCCTTGTTTTTTCTTCTTTTTTTTTATTATATTCTTTTTTTAATTGTTTTTTTTTAATTACTACTTTAGTTTTTAAGTTAGTCTGTAAGGTATTATATTATATTAACTTATGCTTGGATTAAGCCTAATAAATGAAATACTACTACTACATAAGGACAGGATTGAGCGATTGATAGCTCTCTTGTAATTAAGAAGTTGGTTTTTTTTCTACCCACAGCGCGGACAAAAGAGGATTTTGGAGTACCCTTAAATGTCAGAGGACAGCCCAATGGAAGGAGAGGACGTGGATAAGGTCGTGCGTGTCAGCTCTTGTGGAAATCGATTTTGGCCAGCCATCGATTGGAAATCGTTGCTCGTATTTGAAAACTCGTGGTGCGATTCATTTTTGGTTTTCGCAAATAGATCTCAGTTGTAATTGGAAATTACCCCCCGGGGATCCAAACCCGGCGCACAATAGTGAGTATACTCTCAATATATTATTTCATATTATTTTGTGCATACATTTTGCAACAGGACTCCAACACACTTTTTGGATTGGCTTCAACTCTTATTATTGTTAAATACATTTAATTAATTAATTAATTACTCTGTTAATTTAGCATTAATCGAAGCTGGTATTTCATGTTATCATCTTTTTTCGTCAATAAGTCCGCCAATAAAAAAGTGCAGCATTAATCTCTGTGAAATTCTGCTCGTGATGGAATTAGTCTGTCGATTTGGCAAGAAACTGTTCTTGGAATTCAAGGAAAATGTGTTGAATGACCAACAATGTGCAATGAATTGCGAACTGAGGAAAAGGGTGAAGCCATCATATTTTATCTGGGTAGTATTAACTAATCAGTTGAACGAACGCGGTATACTAAGTGCCTCCATTGATTATATAAATAAATCACAGCTTTAAATGTTCCCATTATCAAAATAAAATGTCCTTAGCGCTAGTGAGCGATTTAAATGGTCCCATAAACCGTCAAGGACTAATGACACAAAATAGGAGTTTCGCCTTTTAGTGAAATGAAAACGGAGATTTAGCTGATTGATAACAGCTCACTGACTTTTAACAAAAAGTTTGTTGATTTACAGTGTATATTGGTCAACATTTTCCGAGCGGCAGCCGTCAAACATCCTTGCCTTTTAATATCCATTAGGCAAGCATCCTTTTGTCAGAGCAGTCAAATTGCGTCTTGTGCAAAATAATTTACTTTCATTAAGACTCATCAAATTTATTTCATCGTCCTTTGTCGTTTCCATTTCGCGGATAGAAAACAGTCGCCTATCCGTTCATTTGTCCCATGATTTGTCGCTACCTCTTTGCTATTTAGTTTTGTTTCAATAAGGAATTGAGAGATACAGTACGTGATTCTATTACCGAGATCGCACTGATTATAATTTGAAGGTAATTCGAAGCCGTCTCGTTCAGATTTGTTACAGAACGTGGGTATGACGATTTGGGAGATTTTAATTGATTATTGCAAAAAGGGCTTAAGTTAGTTTTGTACCCAAGGATCATTCTTTGATTAGATAAAATGCTTACGCTGGTAGAGCTTGAAGTATACAAAGTAAATAATTCTGTGCCAGACGTTTATTTAAATTTGGTGCTTGAGGGCAATGAGACTTAAAGTGGTTGATGGCCATTAAAGGAGACATACACACATATACCAAGGATTCTACTTCGTTTAAGCGGCGTCTAATTTATGGTTCAAGTAAGATCAATAATCCCTTCTGTAAAAACATATTATTACCGAACAAGGTGGTAGCATCAGTTGTGTAATGGAAATTGCTTCCAAAATATTTTAAGGAATTATTTTTTCACTCTGTATAGAGCTTACCTGGGGGGATGGGAGCGAACATACAGGGCAAAGCCACTGATTGCTTTCAAGCCGGCGAAGGCCAACACGATCCTTGTCCTGGTTCAATCCAAGTTGAGATGCAGTCTCCACGTTACGCCCCTGGATAGCTACTTTGGCACCCGCCAAGTAGTGAACCAATGCATGCAGCGACATCCTGAGAAAGGTTGGTGCAAGGCTAATAACCCTGCATGGAAAAACAAATTATTGTGGCAAATTTAACAAGCCTCGGATATGGACCGGATACACGAGGACGACCACGGAAACAAAAATGGCTAAACGATTTAAGAATTTTCTCATGGAACGTCCACTCACTATACAGAGCTCCAGCTGCACAGCAGCTAGCTGACGCCCTATCTGAATATAA
The DNA here is from genome assembly GCA_963931805.1 of Microdon myrmicae. Taxonomy (NCBI): domain Eukaryota; kingdom Metazoa; phylum Arthropoda; class Insecta; order Diptera; family Syrphidae; genus Microdon; species Microdon myrmicae. Next base: position 165,910,762 of record OZ007496.1, on the reverse strand, counting down.
GGCTGACATAACAGCATTACAAGAAATAAGATGGACGGGGAGTGGTGTTATTCAAAGAAACGAGTATGACATTTATTACAGCTGTCATGCAAAACACCATGTGCTCGGGGTAGGCTTTCTAGTCAGCCGAAAACTGAAGCCTGCCATAATCGGCTTTAAAGCAATCAACGAAAGGCTATGACACTGACGACGAAAAAGAAGAATACTACGAGAACGTCGAACGGGCCCTCAATGCCTGCCCAAGATACGATGTGAAAATCGTTCTTGGTGATTTGAATGCGAAAATAGGTCAGGAGCCGGTTTTCAGGCACTACGCAGGTTCCCATAGTTTGCATGAGAACACTAATGACAATAGACTACGAGTCATTGAAATGGCAGCATCAAAAAACTTGGTCGTTGCGCGTACCAGGTTTCCGCGTAAATATATCCACAAAGCCACCTGTGCATCACCTGATGGAGCCACTCGCAACCAAATTGACGTGTTGATAGATCGCCGCCACTCCTCGAGCTTGATGACGGTACGAACGTACCGAGGTGCCAACGTCGACTCGGATCACTATCTTGTTTGTATAGTTTTCCAAGCGCAGATTGCCTTACGGAGACGTATTGCATCCGCGGATCAGGTTCGAATCAACACGGCTGCCTTGCGCAACGAGAATACCAGTAACACCTTTGGTCATGCGCTTAGTCTAGCCCTCGAAGACCTCGACGAAAGGATAGTAAATCCTGGGGCCAGAATGCCGACTCCATCTTAGGCAGTAGTCAAAGAGATTGGAGCGACTGGTTTGATGATGAGTGCAAACTAGCGACTGAAGGTAAGAATGCTGCATACCGGGCAATGTAGCAGTCTCATAGGACCCGGGTACGCGAAGAGAAATACCGAGAGTTCAGAAGATCTGAAAAAAGCCTTCACTGACAAAAGAAAAGTGCCTGGGGAAAAAGTCTAGTCTGTGGAATAGAGAAAAGTAGAGAGCAAGGTCCGCACCAGGCGCGGAAGTTGTACCAAATAATCCGCAGTATGACGCGGTACACACCACGCTGCATTTACTGAAGGAATAGGGAGGGTAATCTGATCGGCGATCCTGAAGGCATTCTGGAGCGATGGGAAGTGCACTTCAATGAATTGCTAAATGGTCAGCTCACAGAAGAATTGGAGGCTCCACCAATGCAAGATCAAGACCAAATGCTGCCGCCACCAAGCATTGAGGAAATATTAAAAGCCATAAGAAAGCTTACATCAAATAAAGCCCCTGGAGCTGATGGCATACCAGTTGAGCTGATCAAACAAGGGGGGACAGCGTTACGTCACGCAATTCATGAGATCGTGGTGCACGCATGGGAGCAAGAGGAGATGCCGGAAGATTGACGTCACGGTATAATTTGCCCCATACATAAGAAGGGAGATATCACACTGTGCGGCAACTATAGGGGTATAGGATTGCTGAGTACCGCCTATAAGATACTCTCCACTATCCTACAAGATCGGATAGCCCCATACGCTAAACCCATCATTGGCACAATATCAGTGTAGCATAGCCAGGGCAGAACTATATAATGCCATGATAGAGTTCGGCATTTTGTCGGTTGACCATGACCAATGTAACTAGTCAAGGAAAAATAGCGGGATTGCTGTCCAAACCAATAAACACCTTTAATGGACTCCGAGAATGGGATGGTCTGGCCTGCCTCCACTTCAACCTAGATACAGCTAGATACTTGCCTACGCAGATGACATCGATATCATCGGTAGAACCGAATCGGCTGTAGAGGACTTCTTCACCCAGATCGAGCAGGCGGCACAAAAACTGGGACTGCACATTAATGGGGGAAAAACCAAGTACATGGTGGCAACTTCTGCGAAGAGAAGACCTAACGTTGGTCAAACTTTCAGGGTAGTGGAGCACGAATTTGAAGTAGTGCAATCCTTTAACTACCTTGGGTCAATAGTATCAGCCGATAACAAGACGAAGAAATACGCGAACGGCTGATCAAATCCAACAAAGCCTACTATGATCTATCAAGGCTCTTTAAATCCCGAAATTTATCCAGAATATCCAAGCTACTACTGTACAAGACCATGGTCTTACCAATCCTCATGTATGGATCCGAGACCTGGGTGCTCAATAAAAGGCACTCTGAACTCATAGCCGCATTTGAGAGGAAGGTCTTAAGGAGAATTGTTGGCCCCGTATGTGTGGAGGACGATTCCGGAGATGCTACAACCATGTGTTGTACGCAATCTATCTTGAATCTAACGTTGTAATAAAAATCAAGCTCGGTAGACTCCGGTGGGCGGGACACCTAGCACGAATGAACGAAGAGGAGGCTGTGGGGAGCGAGAAGTATCGTGCCAGACGCGGGCACACGGTTCACTTCTTCCGCATCACTTCCACTAAAAGTATCTAACAAGTACAACATCGAGGGAAAAACACAAACATCGGACCAATAGAACAATTAGGTACACACATCTATGAACGCCGTAGGCACTGCAACACAGAAAATTAAAAACACGAATTGAAGGGTGACCACCGACTTTTTATTGATTTACTTCGAACTTAACATTAACTTGCTTTGATTTTTATAATTGTTAACAAGGTAAAAAAAAAAAAACTACTTCCTCACACGACTTTGAGTATTTTTTTGCGCCCTCGGCGCGCGACGAGGAGCGAAAAAGGCAACGTCGGCGGATGTAAAAGGACTCCATCGAGGATAGAACTCTGACTTGAATTCTATCTTCAATTAATGGTGAGATATGGAGGGGAAAGAGAACATTTTCTCTTAAGGGTGTGGCCACTAAGAAAATGCGATCTTTTTGGTGCAGTGGTATGTGTGCGCGATCGAACAGATTCAATGTTGTTGCACGTGTTCGAAAGCAGTGGAACGACGAGAAAGGCTGTCGGCGAGAACAAAGGAAAAGGCGACCAAATGGTTCGCTCCGTAATGAGGGTCATGTTTATGCAACGTCGCTATGACTGACGTTGATAAAAAGGTGTTAATGGGATACGATACTTTATACCATGGAAATTGTATATCGTATCTTGGGTTAATTGCCGATACGCATCCCTTACTTGCATTTAGGTATGCCAAGCAATTAGTGGTGGCGACGAAAGAAATGCATCATTGTTTGTCTATTGAATCGCTAGTGTTGCAGCTGTAAAAACAAGCTGACGACATAGCATTTTAACTCAGACAAAGGGTATCGAATGTTTCGTATTTATGGTGCATATGCACATTAAGGATCAATTTTAGGAATTTCAGATAATGCTTGAAAGCATTACATGTCCTTGGAAAAGCAAATGTTTTCTGGGGCAAATGCAAATGCATTGGCGGGAAACAATGGGAGTTATGGAATTCCTAAAAAGGCCATGAAGAATTCTTACAGAAAATTGTAGTCGAAGAGATGCATGACGGTAAGGTTTCTTAACAGGGAATTTAAGATCATGGGTTTGATCTCTTAAATGCGTGCAGCGTTTTTGTGTGCCGAGTGCGATTGCCTTGGTGAAATTATATGGGAAGATGGGTGTTATGGGGGTTTTTAAGGAAAGCGTACCGTGGGGTTTGGCGGACCGCCACAGGCTGCCCGGAGTGTCCTATGTGGCAGGATGTATGGAAGGAGACAGCGCGGCAGACCTTGTCTGTGGAGGGATGGTGTAGACCAGCTTTCACATCGTATCTTGGGCAGACATTGAGGTCCCGTTCAACGTTCTCGTAGAATTGTTCTTTTTCCTCGTCAGGGGGCTCCTCTGTAGGTCCGTGAATGTTTATGAGGCTTATGTTCTTACACTTGCCTCCCATGCGAAGAGTGCATAGCCGTTTGTTTATTGAATTAAGGCCGATAATGGCAGGCGTCTGTTTCCTACTGACTAGAAAGCCTACCCCGAGCACATGACGTTTTGCATGGCAGCTGTAATAATACTCGTTTCTTTGAATAAAACCACTCCCTGTTCATCTTATTTCTTGTAATGCTTATATTCGGACAGGGCATCGGCTAGCTCCTGTGCAGCTCGAGCTCTATATAGTAAGCGGACGTTCCATGAGAAAATTCTTAAATCGTTTAGCCATTTTCGTTTCCGTGGTCGTCGTCGTGTATCCGATCCATACCCGAGGCTTGTTAAATTTTCCATAATAATTTGTTTTTCCATGCTGGGTTATTAGCCTTGCGCCAACCTTTCTCAGGTACCAAAGTAGCTATCTAGGGGTGTCACGTGGGGACTGCATGCCAACTTGGATTGAACAAGGACAGGGATCGTCTTGGCGTTCGCCGGGTTGAAAGCAGTCAGCGACTTTGACCTGTATGTTCGTTCCCACCCCTGTTTGGTTTATTGTTCATTGTGTGTGCTGCTAGTACAAGTTGTGGTTGGCCCCACTCGCTCTGTGTTTCCTTTGGATGTTGAGCTTTTAACCTTTTTTGATACGTTGAGCACCTCTTGTAACTAGGATGGCCATTCTCGTGGCAAAGCGCACAAGCAAAACGCTGATGCGTTATTTCGATGTGTGGTGAGGCCCACCACACTTAACGTATCTTGAATTATATTGCAGACATTTTTTGTATGACCAAGCTGTTGGCAACTATTACATTGAGGTATCGATTTGACCTTTTTGGGTGATTCAATCGATACTTTGCACCATAATAATTCTTGGATTTCATACACTGATTTGTTATTCTCTTTTTGAACTATATCGACATAAAACAATGGAAGAGCTTTAAAGATTTTTTTCTCCATTATTTGACGTGGCGCTTTTTCTGATGTTTGTTACCTTTACCACTTTATGATTTAGTGAGCATAACTCATTTGCAATCATATCTGTAGACATTGAAGCTGGAAGTCCTCTAATTACGAATCTAAATAGTTTCTTACTTTTTAGTTGGTAGGTATGATACTCTAAGTCTTGGGTTCTTACATCCGTCTTAAGGGATTGTAATTTCTCTTTAACTGCTCTGTATGCAGTTTCTGTTTTGCATGTTATTTTTATGTCGTTATTAGATAATGTTTTGAATTGAATTTTGTCTTTCACTACAGACAATATGCCATTTCTAAATGCATTAAAATCCCCTGCATGCCTTATATGTTGTGATCCTTCTCTCAGGGAGCTCCTGAGAGGACCCGTTGCAGTTGCCGCCGTGCTTCCTCAAACCTTGAGGGAAGAGCAGCTACCGATCGTTGAATATGGGTCCTGAGAATCGGCCAGGCCCAATAAAAACTACTTTTTATTTTATGATATTTGAGTTTTATTTTATTTGCTTTAATTTAATTTACTGGCGTCCTACCGCTTCGGACGCCAATTGAGACTGATCCTTGAATACAAAAAAAAAAAAAAAAAACGGGAAAGATGTGTCCTTCATCTTGTCTCTGGCTTCTGGTCATCATGCGATAACCAGAATCACCCTCATCCGTGAGGATGTTGGGCTCGGCCTGGCGATATCTGAAAAGAAAAGAAAAAAGGGGGGTATCCAAGGATAGTGCGGACAGTGTTAGTCCAGGTGTTCTCTAACTACTTGTGTAGAGGGATGGTGGGAAAGAAATCATAAAAGACCAGTAGATCTTGGGTGCGGTAGTAAACGCAGATCACGTCTTTGGCGTCTGATGATCTGCACTTTGGTCGGTGTGTGTATGTTTGTGCCGTCTTGTACTGTGCATCCGTGTGTGTGTGGTTTGTTAACAGTAGACCCTATGGGATGGATCCAGGAATCCTCTATTATAGAGGGGAATGTTGTTGGGAAGGTTGCTTTCTTCAGTTTTGTACTGAAGAAGAAATTGTAGGGGTTTGATCCGAAAAGATCGAGAGAGAGAAGGTCAAGAACGCAAGAGTCCCGTACAAGTACATTCTCGCTGTTCTGAATGCTTTCGAGGCACTTGTATGCTATTTGAAGCAAGTACTCGTCGATAGGTGTAATGGAGGCGCCTTCGTATAGGCGAGAGTTGGGGTAATGACGACCGTCAGGCCTTCTAGAGTGATTGGTGCATTTTCTGAGGAGTTTCCTGTCAAAAACTCGAAATCTCTTCATTTGAGCCGAAGATATGCAGGACCATATGGGAAAGGCGTACGATATTCCAGATCGGCTTAGCGGCTTATAGCAGAGAAGCTTAACTTTGGTGTCAACTTTGTTGCTCCACTTCAAGATGTTGTGCAGTTGCTTAGATCGACTGAGGCACCTTTGGAGAATGTGGGTCACATGTTTGATGAAATTCATTTTTGTGGTATAAATGATCCCAAGATATTTCATCCTGTCCTGTGGTCTAATCGTAGTACCCCCTATTTGTATTCGAATATTCTGTGAATATCGAGAAGTAGGTTGGAAGAATTATGGCTACTGCTTTCGATGGGTTGAGTCGAATTTTTCATCGACTGTAATACTGATACAGTTCGTCCAAGTGACGGTTGAGTCGATTTGTTGCGAGTTTAGGGCCTTTGGATGACGTGTACACTGGGACGTCATCCGCATAGCATATCTGGTTTACTCTCCTGTCCACAGGATGAGGAATATCGGAGGTGTAAATATTGATTCTAAGATCCTTGAATACAAAATTCATCGCCCTTTTATACAAATCTTCATTGAGATTTGTATGTGTGAAACTGGAGAAAAGGAATAAGATATCTATTTTTAGAATATACACATCTGGGTGCAATCCAGATGGAGGTAAGGATTTTAGAATTGTGTGTATGTTTGCGTATGAAGATATGCATTATGGTGTTTATTTTCTAGGAAAGATTTGGAAATATGAGCATGGTAATGGAACAATTCAATTTGTCTAACATTGGATTGAATGTTAGTTTGGGGATATGGATTAATGATAAAGTAGGTGGGTAGAAATGTATGTGGGAGGAAATGGTAGGGCTTCTTGGAGCACTACACATATTGATTGGTGGTGGCAGGTTCTTTAGTAACCTCATTTGTTGAGTCACGAGCTGACGTCATGTTGTTTATAGTCGGTATTGTATTTTGTTTATGACTGTTATTAGTTTTTCTTTTCTTATTAACTGCAAAGATTCTCCTTTCCTGCTCTTCTTCGTCAATATGGTATTCCCTTGGCAAAGGGATAGTGGAACATACCTACGATTGTATCAGTTTTCAAGTGCGTTGATTTTATGAAGCATTTCATTTACCATCGCTTGTTGTTGTTTGCACATAGCCGCTTATTGTTGGTATGCTCCTGCTAGCTGTTCATACGTCGTAATGTTGCCGTTATTCGTATTATTTAGCAGGATATTTTGTTGATTGTATGATGTAGTGTCCATTATTATTATTGTTTTTCTTGTTTTTTTTTGTTGTGCTTTACACCATCCACTTATCACTATTGACAGAGTTATTTTGTTTCCCTTTTTTTTTTTTTTTTTGGTGTATTCAATGTGTGCCGAGCAGCAGGATGTATCACGTGTTTACCGTTCGAACATCAAGTGAACACTGGCATAGAATTTGATTTAAAAAAAACTCTATGGGAGAATGCTTGATGGGAGTCTATGGCGTCTGCGACAATAGTGAAGAGGAAGCGGTTCGAACCGACGCTATGACGGTTAGAATCAATATAAGATAGGACAGAAGCTTTAACGTATCAGACCACTGCCGCGTGTGCGAATTCGATCGTTATTCTCAAGTACGCTCAACTGATGTGAAATTGCTCGGTTAATTAGTATGTTATAGAGCTTTGATGCTTTGATTATTCGAATTGTTTTCGTATTTACTCTCCACTAGTTGCTTTTGATTGTGTATCTGTTAGAAACGAGGGATGGGGATAAATATCTCATATTATAGTGGGTTTCAACCCGCTGTGGGACATTCTCTGGCCAGCTAGCCCCGAATAAAAAGTTGTATCCTTCATAATCCACTATGAAACAAGTTCCAGATATATTAACAGATGCCGCTTGCTAATAACAATATTATACTACAATAGTAATGATTGTAATTAGGTCCAATACTTTTTATTCAACCCAATAATAGTATACGTTTAAACAAACTCGTCCATATAAGATATTGGGGTTAAAGACTACTGGGTTAGATGTTGGAATCGCTTCGACCTGTATTTGTGACATTAGAATGTTGTGACTGGGCTATTCATTAACTAATTATTTAGTTTATTTATTATCGTACATTCATCTGAAACTGACTTAAGGTGCAGAAGGCATTTCTCTGCGTAAGTTATAAATCATATACCCATATGATGTGTAATTTGTGGGTGTTCTAGTCGGAATATAGCATACATTATTACAAACACAGGTGATATTAAAGCAAATGGGAATTGAAGAGACACACTCATCGGTCGGGCATGTGTTCCAAATTGTATGATTGTTAAACAAAAGTCATGACACTACCTTACCGTAGTTTAGTAGAGGAGTGTTTTCTCTTCCAACAAAATGTATCTTGACTCACACGCATCTGGTTCAGAACTGAAACGAGGCGTTTTTCATGATTTACGAAGGCAAGTAGTAATTGTAATAAGTGCCACGAACAAAAGTGTATCCCTAATAGAAGAACAACGAAATTATACACAACAGTTTACTTGCCGACATCATCAAGTGTGCAAATATTTTTGGGTGTTTCTCTCCAGTGCTGTTTAACGACATTCATTCTATGTAACATGTGCAGCTGGTTTGCAATTGTCATGACTAAATATTAACGTTTGTCATCGGGTGTAAACGAAGGATTCTCGGCACGTAGTAGACGTAGACGAGAGGTGGTACAAAAACTCGCTCTATCTAATATCTCCGTTTCACTTGAAATACGTTGCTGGAGATTTTTGGAACCCTACAAGGGTTTAACACAAAGTGTTACTGAAGTATTTCGTCCTTATGAAAACAGACAAAATGTCATTTCAGTAGATGTTTAGAAGTAATATTTCAGGGCTGTTCAGCAGTAAATCGAAAGCTTGGAGGTGTTCAACCTCAAGGCGTACGTATGCATTGCACAAACTGACATTATAGCAACATGCGTGGTTGACATAATGATTATTCTTGAGGAGTGAATTTTGAATGGATTATAGAAAATATTACTCCTGTAATCCAAATAGTAAATCATTTTGGCACTTTCCTATATTTGTTGATTTATCTTTAATTAAACTGAAGTTTCCATACTGGTTAAGTAGTGAATTTATAATATTTCTCACCCCCGAATTGAGATTGATGGGGCGAGTCATTTATTCGACTTAAGCGAAGTTAAAGTTTACTTAAAACTAAGCAAAAAAAAAAAAACAAAAAAATCGGAATTATTAATTACGTTAATGAAAGAAGATTGACCTTTAAAGGGAGGGTGTTGTGGATGAAGTCGAAAATAGTATGGGTTAAGTAGATTTACGGATCATGTGGGTGGTTTGTTCGTTGAAGTAAGGGCAAGAAAATCGTAAATTATTTGAGTAATTGTTATAACCTTACAGGAGTCGTTGTGTCCTACATCCCTGAATGGTGTTCACAATAATTATATTCAGGCACTGTCTATAGGCAGGTAACACAATGTAGTAGTTCCAGGGTAGATTCCAAAGAACAAACGAGAGAAACCGACGCCAAATGATCTCGGTACGAAATGTATTGGGATGTGGTTAAGTATGAGCTCGAACATTTTTTAGACCAGCGGTTAATAAATTGAATATTGAAGGAATATATCGTCAATGCCAGTTTGTCTACCTGTGGCACTATATGCCAAGGCCGCGAAAAACTGTACGAGGGATGGGTGTTCGTTTATGTGCTTCCCTAATTGTGATGAAAGGTTGATTCAATAAATTCTCTAATTTAAATATTCAATACTTTCCAAATGAAATTTTTATTTTTATTTTTATTTTTGTGATAATAGTTTTTTCATCCATGTTGCAACATCAACGATAATGCGACGTACAGCAAACGCCTTGATTTCTAATTCTAAGAATTCATTGTACGAGGGTTGCCTTTTATATTTCGGGATTAGAGAACAAAAACAAATATTGATCATCTAAGATCACTTTATTGTTTTTCAAAATATTCCCCATGAAGATCTATACACTTTTGCATGCGTTTGAACCAATTGTCGAAGCACTTTTGCCACTCTGATTGAGGTATCTCCAACACATGCATTCTGAATGCAGCAACCGCTTCTTCAGGTGTCGAAAAACGTTGACCTCTCAGTTTGTTTTTTACGCACGGGAATAAAAAGAAGTCATTCGGTGCCAAGTCAGGACTATACGGCGGATGACCCATCAAATCGATGTTTTGGGTGCTCAAAAATGCAGTTGTCGCAGACGATGTGTGAGAGCTCGCACCGTCGTGGTGAAGAGTGATCCGTCTACGGCGGTTGGTTTTCCTGATTTCTTGGAAGACAACTGGCAAACAAATGGTTGTGTACCACTCAGAATTGACTGTTCTGCGTTGTTCTAGTGGTACGGTTGCGACATGTCCAGTTTTTCCGAAAAAACAGGCGACCATTTGCTTGGAAGTGCTTCTTGCGCGAACAACTTTTGTTGGATTTGGCTCATCTTGAAACACCCAGACAGTCGACTGCTGTTTACTTTCGGGCTCATACGCGTAAATCCACGATCCATCACCTGTCACGATGTCATAGACGTGTTTCGAAGAACCGCGACCGTATTTTTTGAGCATTTCTTTCGACCAATTGCCACGAACCTTTTTTTGGGCGATTGACAAATTGTGTGGGATCCAACACGAACAAATTTTTTTGACAGTCAAATGTTTATGCAATATTGAATGTATGCTGGTCCCACTAACGCCTAAGGTTGTCTCAATCTCACGATAGGTCACATGACGATCTTCCAATATCAGTTCGCGCACAGCATCAATGGTTTTCGGAACAAAAACTGATTTTGGACGACCTTCACGAAATTCATCTTGGAGTGAACTACGACCACGATTGAATTCACCATACCATCGATAAACACTGGTCCTTGATGGAGCTTCATCGCCAAAAATTGAATTAAGTTCATCCATGCACTGTTGCTGAGTTAATCCACGCCGAAAGTTGTAAGAAATAATCGCACGAAAATGTTGATGATTTAATTCCATATTTGGGCCGAGATGAATCTTTTAAGTTACTGTAAACAACACAAATAGCGCTCGTATGTCAAAACGTTCTGAGTGCGTATAACCTCAAAAATGTCCAACTTTACGACAGAGCTGTCAATTGCCGGATTGCAACGCTAGGGTTGCCAAATCCCGAAACATAAGAGGCAACCCTCGTATAAGGTGTTTCATTTTGAAATAAAGATCTTTCAGTCACAAAACTATTTTCTTGACTTGACAACGTGCAGTTTATTTCTGGTTAGTTTGTTTTGCCATTTTAAGGAGTAGACTTACACCATACCAACGTTTATAAACTGTTTATTCATTTACTTAACTGAAGATTATAGTTCAATTTACGACGGACAGATGCAAACTTTTTACACAAATTTTTCTTCAATGATGAAGCTCGTTTTTGCTTGAATGACGATGTCAACAAGTACAGTTGTCGAATTCAATTCAAGAAGACTTTTTTGAAAACCCATTACATCCGCAAAAAGTCACCCTTTGGCATGCTTTATGTGCCAGAGTAATCATGGTACCATATTTTAATAATGCATATGAAAATGTTACAATCAACGGAGACTAGTATAGAGACATGATTACTAATTCGTTTGTTCCTCAATTGGGTGGTATTGACATCAGAGATATGTGGTTCCAACAAGACGGGACGGCATGCCATACAGCGTGCGATACAATGAATTTACGGAGAGAAACATTTAATGAACGATTAACATAGAGAACTGGATCTGACAACTGGCCAACGTGTTCGTGTGATTTAGTACTGCTGGACTATTCCCTTTGGAGATATCCGAGGTCACTTGTCTAAAGTAAAAGACTCTTGAATACTTGAAAGCGGACATTCGATTCGTTGTTGGCGAAATACAATCAGAAATACACCGAAGAGTGGGCGAAAAGTGGACCTTTAGATTACGCCAGGTACAAGTCAGCCGCGGCGGCCACATGCCCTAAATCATATTAAAATATTAATGGCAGAAAATTATGGTTCCAATAAGGTCACATATACACATGGGTGGGCTGAAAAGTTTCCGACCTAACAAAGATACAAGACATTTTTTCTTAAAATTTATTTTTATTTTTCTACATAGTATCCTTGTAACTCTCCACACTTCTCGCAGCGATGCTCTCATCTCTCTAATCCGTCCAAATAGTACTCGGCGTTTTTCTCTGCAAAATAACTGTTCACGAAGGTGATTGCCTTCTCTCGCCTCCGAGTGCGATTTTTAGATTAGGGAACAAAAAGAACTCGCTTGGGGCTAGATCTGGTGAGTAAGGCGGATGGTCAAGCAGTTCAAACTGTAATTCATGGATTTTCGCCATGGCAACCGCTGAGGTGTGAGAGGGCGCGTTGTCTTGTCTCTCTGCAAATGTGGCCGTTTTTCTGCAATTTTTACCTTCAGTTGGTCAAGTAATGATACGTAGTGTGCTCCTGTAATGGTTTTTCCTTTTTGAAGATAATCGGTTAAGATAACCCCATGACTATCCCAGAAAACAGTCGCCATCACTTTCAGAGCCGAAAATACAGTCTTTGCTTTTTTTTGAGCCGATCCCCTCTTTGCAGTCCGCTGTGTTGACTGTATTTTTGTTTCTGGCGTATAATGGTGTATCCAAGTTTCATCGACATTAATTAATCTTCGCCAAACTCGGATTAACTAAATTGGCCTAAACTGCGCCAACCAAGTGTTGGAAATGTTCATTGGAACACGTTTTTGGTCTAACGTGAGCGAACGCGGCACCCAACGCGCGGACAGCTTTCTCATGCTCAAATCTTTATTTAATATGTGGCAAACACGTTCTTTTGGCATTTTCATAGCCTCTGCTGTCTCTTTCACTTTAATTCGGTGGTCGTCTAGCACTATTTGGTGAACTTTAGCGATGTTATCGTCAGTTGTTGCAATTTTTGGACGTCTAGAACTTTTATCGTCTCCCAAGTTCTCACGGCCACGTTTAAATTCAGCTGCCCAAAATTTCACTGTGGTAAATGATGGTGCAGAGTCCCCATGCACACAGTCCAACTCATCTTTGATTTGCGTATGAGTATTGCCTTTCAAAAACAAAAATTTAATGACAGCTCGAAACTCAATTTTGTCCATTTTCCCAAAAACGCTTACGTAGACTCACTCAAACGACTGTAAAATAAAACTACGCGTCTAAAACGGCTTAGATTTTGGTGAGTAACTGTTAAAAGACCCACACTACATTCACTAGCTTTTATTGACGAGTGCCACTATCTTCACGTTGAGGTCAGAAACTTTTTAGGCCACCCTCGTAGTTCTCAATACTTTTTTGCATTCTTCTTTTTTGGTATATTGTTGTACCGGAGCGCTGTGGTTTTATTAAGCAAGTATTTATTATTTTGTTATTGTGCAAGGAATCCCCCGCTTGGTAGAAACCCTGACGTGGTGCGGGGGCTTTAACTATAATGAATCACTCAGGCTATGCTGACGGAAGCATACGCTTTCAGTGGGGCCGACCATGTCAGACAGGCTAACGAGGAGTGATACTCAAAGATCTACCACCCCTAATTCAGGGTGTTACGCGTCACCGTGCCTATTGGATGGTTTGCAGCCAGGGGTAAACCGGCTGTATTACAACGGCGCCTATCTGACATCGGGTCTAATCAGAGTAGTAAGCAGACCTTACCAAAGAGGGGCTCTGATGTGGCGGACTATTTGCAACCCCAAGACTCGTGGGAACAAAAATGAATAATCAATATACAAAAAACAATCTCACGAAAAACCCGGTAGGCGTAGGTGTGATGAGCCGACACTACCATAAGGGAACAAATCATCAAGAAAACACCGACTCGGCAAAAAGAAGACGTAGGGAAAAACAGAAAAAGCGGGACATACGCATCAGGACATGGAGCGTTCGAACGCTATATAAACCAGGCGCGATACAGACGGTCGTAGAAAACGCGAAACAATATACAATGGACATCGTCGCCCTTCAGGAAGTTCGAATCCAACATCAAGTAACCGAAACCAACGGGTTTACACTGGCGTGTGGAGGTACCGATACACATAACCTCGGGACTGGCTTCATGATAAGCAAGAAGATTACGCCCCATGTAAAAGATGTGCAATTAATTAATGACCGAATGTCGGTGCTAAAAATACAGGGACCATGGTGCAATTATTTATTTATAAACGTACACGCCCCAACAGAATCTACGGACGAAGAAACGAAGGACACATTCCACGAGACCCTAGAGGAAGTATTCGATGGGATCTCATCATTCGATGTTAAAATCCTCCTCGGGGACCTCAATGCGAAAATTGGAAAGGAAGACATCTTCCAACCAACGATAGGTAAAGAGAGCCCACACGACGTTTCAAATGATAATGGAATTCGAATTATCATGTTCGCAGCGTCCAAAGATCTGGTAGTGAAAAGCACGATGTTCAAGCACAAGCAAATACATAAAGCCATATGGATATCACCCGACGGCGTAATGCGTATCCAAATAGACCGCTTCCTTATAGACAAAAGACACCACTCGAACATCCTTGACGTAAGATCATATAGGGAAGCAGATTGCGACTCCGATAACCTTCTACTGGGCAAAATTCGAAGTCGGCTCGCAGCAAACCCACATGCGTAATCAAGGGAGATAAGCAAAAAGTTCGACGTTGATAAACTAAAAGACCTACGCAAAAGGGCTGAATATCAAGAGGAACCAACGAATAAATTTATCATCCTAGAGAATGGGAGTAGTGGGAAAGAGGAAACCAATAATCTGGGCACTAAAAAGGCATCGATCAGAGACACAATCAAACAAACAGCTCAAAAGGTACTAGGATTTAAGAAAACAATTAAGTCCAAACCTTAGTTTGACTATGAGTGCAGGGCGAAGATCGAAGAACGTAAACGCCTCAGAGTGATCCACTTAGAAAGATATGATGAAGTCAACGCAGAAAGATACGCGACAATTTGCAAAGACACAATGAGACTTTTCAATCGCAAAAAACGCGAATGGGAGAAGAATCGGATCGAAAAAATCGTAGAAAATGCCAGAGCAAAGAATATCAGAGGTATGTATGCCGGCATAAATTCAATTAGAAATGGCTACCGAGTGAGAGCCGAAATAACCCGAGACACAAACGGCTGTCGGGTCACAGAAACAAACAATATCGTGACAAGATGGAAGCAGTACTTTGAAAACCTACTCAATGTGCGCACCCATCAAACACAAATAAACGCACCAGACGTACATACAGCCAAGCCTCAGATCACAAAGACCTCTTTCGACGAAGTTGTAGACGCAATAAACCAATTGAAAAACAACAAGGCTCCCGGAGTCGACTGCATACCGGCAGAGCTTGTGAAGCATGGAGGAGGGGTAGCCGCTCGAAAGATCCTCCAACTGATTAAAACAATATGGGGTAAGGAAGTCATTCCGGAAGAATGGAAAACCTCAATAGTTATCCCCATTTTCAAAAAGGTGACAGATCTAACTTCGAAAACTTCAGAGGAATATCATTGCTTCCAACCGCATACAAAATACAAACATATGTCATACTGGCGAAAATCACACCGTGCGCAGAAGAAATACTGGGAGACTACCAATGCGGATTCCGTAGGAACCGGTCAACAAGCGACCAAATGTTCACAATAAGGCAACTGCTGGAAAAGAAGTGGGAATACGAAGAGACGGTTCATCAACTGTTCGTTGACTTCAAAAAAGCCTACGACTCAGTCGCAAGGCAAAGACTCTACACATATTGTAGTTGAGCTGGATCCCAAAAAAATATGCGGTCCTCATTCAAATTTGCATGAACGAAAACAAAGGGCGAGTTAGAATAGAGAACCACCTCTCAGAACAATTTGATATCCGGGACGGACTAAAACAGGGGGATGGCCTCTCACCGTGTCTTTTTAACCTTGTGCTCGACTATGTCATCAGAAAGGTATAGTGTTTGGGATGACGGTGAAGAACGTGTGATTCGAACTGACGCGATGACAGTTAGAATCACCAAAAATTGAACCAAACCGCAACTCATCAGGCTACCGCCGTGTGTACGAATTCGATTTCTAAACTCAAGTTCATTCGACTGATATGGATTTGTTATGTTATCGCTATGGTATACGGCTCTGATGCATTTTCTTATTTGATTTTCGTGCGGTGTTCTTCACTATTTGCTCGTGTATTGTGTGTGCATCTATTAGAAACGCCACCCTACTCCCTCCTCAGTAAGTTCGTTACGATCAGCTTCGTGTGCGAACGACGGAGCGAAGAACGAGCGAACGAGAGATCGTCGGAGCAGGCGAGAGTGCCGGCGCTCTATGCGGAAGTTGTGATCGTGTCGTGAAGAACTGTTTTACTATGGGAAAGTGTGTGCTGTGTGTACACAGATCACGCCGTAGTCACCAATTATAGCGTTTGGGATGATAGTGAAGAACGTGTGAATCGAACTGACGCAATGACAGTTAGAATCACCAAAAATTGAACCAAAGCGCAACCCACCAGGCCACCGTCGTGTGCACGAATTCGGTTTTTAAACTCAAGTACATTCGACTGATGTGGATTTGTTATGTTATCGCTATGGTATACGGCTCTGATGCATTTTCTTATTCGATTTTCGTTCGGTGTTCTTCACTATTTGCTTGTGTATTGTGTGTGTATCTGTTAGAAAGGCCACAAAGGTACAAGACAATAACATGACCGGATCATCCCTGAACGGGGTAACACAAGTGTTCGCATATGCGGATGACATCGCCGTTCTGGGCCATAATCTAGAAACTGTAAGTAAAAGCTGTGAAATCATCATGCGAACGGCAGAAGAGGTGGGCCTAGAAATAAATGAAGACAAAACAAAACACATGACTACGGCGAGAGCAGGTGGTGCTCGGGGAACACATATAAACGTCAGAGGCAAGATATTTGAAAAAGTTATAGAATTTAAATATCTGGAAACGATACTGACGGCGAGTAACGAAATGTCGAAGGAAATTAACAAAAGACTGCATTCCGGCAACGCTAGTTGGCACACAGTCAGTAAATTGCTGAAATCCAAACTGCTATCACGTAACATAAAGCTCCGTATCTATAGAACTATAATCATGCGGATTGCTCCATACGGATGCGAAACATGGGCTCTCATAAAACGGGAAGAAAACAAATATCGCGTATTCGAGAATAAAGTTTTAAGGGGTATCTTTGGAGGTAAATATGACGAGGAGGCAGGACAATGGAGGAAACTCGACAACCACGAATTGGAAGAGCTATACCGTAAACCTACAATAGTGAGAGTAATCAAGTCGCAAAGATTATGATGGGCCGGACATGTGGCGTGAATGGCCAACGATAGGACCGTGCGTAGAATTCTTGACGGTAGACCAACGGGACGAGACCGACTCGGACGGCCGCGACGGAGATGGGAGGACAATGTTAGGTTTGACCTTGAGGAGATCGGATCGGCTGGTCAAGCGTGGAAGGAGAGTACACAGGACAGGGAACGATGGCGATGTGGAGTCGGTGAGGTCATGAGCTTCCGGGTTTCTACAGGCCAATAAATAGTAATAATTGTCTTACATAAGTCGGTCTTTCTAACATTATTTTTTTATTGTTGCTGCATTGGGAGTTCTGTTTGGGGAGCTCCTTTAATAGGCCGTTTTCATTTACGATTTGACTATAAATGTCTACGTTACATATCTTAAATAAAATTGTGGGTAAAAGCTGTTTCGTGCTCGTCAGAAAGGCAGCCCCATATTTTCGAGTACATTGAGAGTACTTCCCTCCACAACTGAGGTCCTAGAAGGATAGCGTTCGGTTCTCTTGCAAGATTTCAGGGGTTTGTCTAATTGTAAGCACTTTGTCACTAGACGGCACCCGAACTACGTTCGCACAAGAAATACACTCCCCTTTAGATAAGGTTTGAGGACATTAGAGACATAGTATGTTCAAGAACCCCAATACCTACCAGTTTTAGGTGTTAACAATTAGTACTATTATATGTTATAATATTATTGTCATATTCCGCGAAGGCTAATAACCTTGTCCGGAAAAGCAAATTATTATGAAAAATTTAACAAGCGTTGGTACATGCTAAATAAGGCCAGGACCGGATCCCGGTTGTGGTTCCGATGATGATGATGATGATTATTATTATCATAAGAAGTTTGAAACTACATTCAGGTTTTACTATTTATACGCCATTTCCACACGTCGTTTGATTTTTATTATAAGTTTAGTACAAACACTTCCCCGGGAAGATGATATGGTCATAAAAATAAGATTTTACGACTGTTTAGGATAGAAGAATAGAAAGTAGTATCCACGTGGAAAAGTTGTGCAATTATTTGTAACATCGATATTAGTT
This sequence comes from Microdon myrmicae, assembly GCA_963931805.1. Taxonomy (NCBI): domain Eukaryota; kingdom Metazoa; phylum Arthropoda; class Insecta; order Diptera; family Syrphidae; genus Microdon; species Microdon myrmicae. The sequence continues at coordinate 165,892,445 of OZ007496.1, read as the reverse complement.
GATCTACCGAACATACCTGATAATTTTTTCTAGAATTTTTTTAACGTCGTCATATTGAAATACGATGTTCGAAAATCGGATTTCAAATCTTTTGGAGTAAACAATAATTTCGGTTAAGTGTTTTCGCTTTACTGCCAGTTGAAACGAAACAATAAAAAAACACAGGTATTTGTTACATCGAAAGACAACTGAACGCGGTTTAAGGGATTTAGTCAATTGGCTCAGTCCTATACCAATACCGGAAGGACAAAAAAAGGATCATGTATCTTCCTAAATACCTCGCCCTTATTGTATAACAACGTCTTGATATATGCTCACTTACCGGAAATTGTATTCGAATTTTCTGTTAGCCCTCAAATTGTATATATACAAGTCTAAAACCGCTTTCTTTGATAATAGACATAACCTGCACATCTATACGAAGGTTTTTAGTGAATTATGTTAAAAAGAACAATAAAAACCAACAAGAAAAAAGAAACCGGAAAGGACCAAAGACAATTTTTGAGACTATAACATTTATTAAGGATCAAGGAAGGAAATTAAAGGGAACCCATTGACATCTTAAAGTCGAGTGGAGAGATTTTCCTTCTTCAGATAAGCATCTATTTTCCATCCATTCATTTCTCTTTCATGTCTTGTTTCACAACTTTGTTTTGGTTTCGTTGCCATTTAAAGAGGATTGTAAATCGAATGAAAATCCATTATGAATCTCAACAGGATCTTCGGAACGGATACATCGAATTTCGAATAAATGAATGCATGAATGCTAGAAGGGTTCAGACGCCATGAATAAATTCATATAGTTAACATCTAATTTGGTGTTAGGGATCGTTTTTGTTCAATTCCGGGTTTATGGAGGCGTTCCTAGTGTTTGATAAATAAAATCGTTGCAACGCAATGAACCTTCTATTTCACTCCATCCCTATGAATCAGATACGGCGGCAGAAGGAAATGTAAATTTTACAAAATTAACATACACATTCATTGCATATGGATGCCAGGTACATCATAGAACGGTGAAACGAATGACAGCGTTTGGATTTCCGGTTTTTGTAGTGAATGTGTCAAGTATTTTCTTCCGGTGTTGTAAATGGTGCATGGTACTTACGTGAAAATTACCATTCGCTTGCGTTAGTATCCTGTTGCATCGAATAAATCAGGTAAGACTAAGGGTGGGCAATTGTGCGGGCTACATGTTACTCGAGGTGAATCGTCCTTGGTAGCTCCTTCGATGCAAACACATTGTAGGCAATTTCCTGTCTCCTGTGGTAGAACTGCACCAATCTTGTAGGATGCACCTGGAAATAAAGTTAAGGTATAAGGACGTGAATAAAAGTTATTTATTAAAGAAGCATGGTGGTGGTGGAACGGAGGCAATCGTGTTGCGTTCAAATTATTTTAAGTAGAGTAAGAGAGTAGTTTGGTTAAGGATCCTAAGAACTATTCTTAAAAAATATTGTTATCTCATTAAATATTTAATCGGAATTAGTATGCATGAAAAGAGAACTGTTGGAAGTGAGACTTTATTTGTAAGAATGATATTTGTAAAACAGAATTTAACATTTAGTCTTAAGTTAAATCTTGAATTAAATTGTGTTGACGACAGGTTCAGCGGCGAAAGGAGAGAGAGAGAAAGTCTTTTTTTTTTCAAAACTGTATTTATTAACCATAATTAAAATTCGTACATTTAAGTAATACAGTGACTTAAAATTAATTTTGTAACGATTGCTTACATGTAATTATTATAATAATATATACATTTTCCAAACAATATTTTATGAGATATAAGATAGATGCGTGTTTATAAATTTAGTGGTATTATCTTCCTGGAAAAGGTCAGAAAACCAGGAATTTGTTTTTTCAACTTTACTTAATCTAAACTTAATCCTAATTATATAAATAACTTAACCTAATTTAGTCTGATTACAGTATGATTTTCATAAAGCCATAAACAAAGTTTTATAATTAATGGGATATATGTTATGAATTAAAGGATGTGGAATGAGGTCAGTTATGGGTTTGAGCAAGAGTATTTCTTTCCGGTTGTTCGTTGGAAAAACGTAGGATGTTGGAAAATCGTTGGACGTTAGAGTATTTGAACTGGTTAGGGGTAACTTCGGTGTTGTGGTATATGATCTCGTTTGAATCATTTACCAGTCTGCCTGAGGCGAAGATAGCTCTGGTGTGGAGACAGTTGGGGTAGTTAGTTCTGATATCTAGAGGGTTCTCTAAGAGCGATGTTATTATGGGATTGGGATTATTTTGTAGGTTTTCGATAAATTTGATAGATAGCTCGAGGAATCGTCTATCGAGGCGCTCAATACCAGCGGTATTGTAGAGTTCGACGTTACTATAGTACTTATAGGAGTTAGGACGACGATGTAACCCAGAGACATACCTAAAGCATTTTCTTTCGAATACTCGTAATTTCTCCATTTGGGAGGGAGTGATATGGTACCACAATGGGCACGCGTACGTGAGTGTGGGCCTGATAATTTGTTTGTAAATGAGCAGTTTGACTTTGTGAGAGAGACTATTAGGTTTCCACATTACTCTTCTACAGAGATTAAGCTGAATTGTGGCTTTTTGAAGGGAATTTTTAATGTGGGAGGAAAAAGACCAGTTATTAGAAAAAGTGATCCCCAGATATTTTAGGGTTTTGGAGGGTTTTATTAGAGTGTTGTTTAGGTTAAGTTTAATTTTGTTGTGGCAGCGTCTAGTGTTGTTTGTACAGTGCTCGTGTTTGCCCTTGAACACTATGAGCTGCGTTTTATTTGGGTTAAGGTGAATTTTCCACTTATTGAAGTATGACGATAGGTTAGGGAGAAAGTTGTTAATGCGGTTTCTTGCAGCCTTAACAAATTTGCTGCTAGAGTAAATTAATGTATCATCAGCATAATTCAGCATCACAACATTAGGAGATACGGGTTGAGGAATATCTGAGGTATATAACAGATATAAAATTGGCCCTAAAATGGAGCCTTGGGGAACACCCGCGGTTATGGTGTGGGTTTCTGAGACAGAAGAATTTATTCTCACAACGAATTTTCTGGCAGAAAGATATGAGGCTAAGAGCTTTGTTGTGTGAGAGTTTAGATTAAATATGGAGTGCAGTTTGTACAGAAGTCCTGAGATCCAGACGCAATCAAACGCCTTAGAAATATCGAGAGATATACACACAGTAGGGCTTTGGTTTTGGAGACCAGTTGTAACATCGTGTGTGAGTTTAAGTAGAGCATGACATGTGGATTGTCGCTTACGAAATCCGAACTGACAGTTAGGGATGAGGGCATTCTCATTGGCAAATGAGAGAAGATTTTGGTAGATCTTGCGTTCCAGTATCTTACTTAGTGTACTTAATAGGGATATTGGACGATAATTGCAAGGGCTATTACTACTACCGGGCTTCTTAATAGGAATTACTACCGCAGTTTTCCAGTTCTCTGGGAAGTGCGATGCATTAATTATATGATTAAGAAGAATGAGGATGGGAAGTAGATTCGGTGGGCGCAGCCTTTTAAATAGAAGACGTGGGATTCCATCTAATCCAGTTGACTTTTTGTTATTTCCTGATCTTACGATCTCGGATAATTCGTCCGCAGTTAGAAAATTTGTAGTGTCTAAGGGGTGTGAAGCTATGTTTGTGTTGTTGAATTCACCGATGAAAGGAGTAAAAGATGGGAATAATCTGTTTGAAATGTATTCCTTTACTGTGTTCTCGAAGCCAGGAGTTGAGAGACAATTATTTTGCTCATGGATCTTTGCAAAGTGTTCTGCGAGGCAATTTGCTATGTCCGAATCGGACTGGGCAATATTATTGCTGATCGGGTTAATGAGATGGTCAATTCGGGGTTTATATTTACGACCAGTTAATTGGTTGATGGTTTTGAAAAGATCCCGATTTGGTTTGATATTTTTAAGTGTGGAGATGTAGTTTTCATCTGCGAACTTTTTCAACTGCTCATTTATCAGAGTGGATAGGAGTTGGATTTGGCTTTTAATAAAGGGGCAGTATCTTGTATGAAGTTTACGGCGGAGCTGCTTTTTAAGGCGCAATAATTTGGTTAGGATGCTGGGCAAAGGCTTTCCTAAATAGTTATGAGGAATGGTTGTCGGGGTGTTTTTGCTGAGAGCCTCCTTAAGAATTTGCTCTATTCTTAAAGATGCTTGATCGATTTCAGTAGGGAGTAAGTTAGATGCTTCAGGGATATACAAGTCAGAGAAACTTATCGCTATGTCCCTATTGACTTTTCTCCAATTTGTTTTGGTGAAGTTTGGGACAGGGTTTGACGAGTATAGCGGATCGAAAGAGGGGATTTGGATCGTGGTGTGAACGGAACCATGATCAGAAGGAAATATAAAGGAGACTGTAGGTGGACCCGCTGAATAAACATCGTCGGACTTGAGGAAGAAGTCGATTGTTGACCTGGCTGAGCTAGAGACACGAGTTGGCTGTAATGGGGAGTCAATGTAAGTATATGGATAGCCTGGAGCAGGGCTAGCAATTGGCGACCATATTTGTTGCATTTATTATCATTGAATGCTGTGTGACGAGCATTCCAGTCTCCTCCGATTATAAATGGAGCGGGAACGGACTGTTGGATAATCTGCGAAATGTCAGTATCTGGGAAATCTGGTTGTCGTGAAGGGTGAATATAAATGGATGCTAAGACGAGCACTTTATTGTTCTCACAGAAAAGTTTTACTGCTATGTATTCAATGCTGGATACACAGGTGAATCTAATTTCACTGAATTGAAATTTTTTGTGAATTAAGATGCCGGTACCTCCATGAGATCCATTATTTCTGGGGTTAGAAACTAAAGTATAATTGGGAATGGAAACTCGGGAATTTGGTTTGAGCCAGGTCTCTGAAAGGAAGAGGATATCTGGGGAAAACTTTTCAACAAACAACCGGAGGTGTTGCTTACGTATGTTAGATGGATTCTGTGTTGAGGGAGATAATGGTTAGTTTAGAGAGAGCTGGAAAGAATATGGGAAGTTATTAGTGAAAAAATCTGGCCTTTTTTCTCTATTTCTGACATCTCCCTCAGCGAAGGTAGCATGGCTTGTAAGCTTTGGATGTAACCCATGATGTCCAGATTGAAATTTTCAGTATTGTTGTTAAGGGGAGTGGTAGTGTTGAGGTTTCCTCTTGCTGTGTCCGCGTACGATATTCCGGGTCGGGTTGACTTCGTTTCCTGCAATACTGTTGGTTTCGTTTTTGTTGTTGTTGTTGTTGATTTAATAGTTGTTGCTAATTTCCGTCTTTCCAGAAGTTTTAGCTTCTGAGGGCATTGGGAAAAATTTGCCGGATGAGGGCCTCCACAGTTACAGCATTTAACTGTGATCTTTTTGTTGGTAATGGATCCATCAGCGTTGACGGTTTGTATTGTTTCAGGTTCCAGGCCTTGTGGATTTACCTTGCATTCCTCGAGCTCGTGTTCCTCTGCGCATCTGCCGCAACGTCTTTGCTGGTGGCATGAGACCGCCAAGTGTCCTGATTCTTGGCATCGCTTACAATGAAGAATTTCTTGTTTGTGGGGCTCCTCGATTGCGATTTTTTGGGTAAACAAATATTTAATTTGTTTAAGTTGCTTGATGTCCTGATTAGGTGGGATTTGTATGATCCGGAGGTTTTTTACGTTGTTTGCCCTCATGTACGGTGTTTGGAAGTAGTCCAGCTTATTGATCTTTATTTGTGGACATATCCTAGCGATTTCCAGGCCCACTTCTTCGTTGGTCCATTCGGGATCGATGTGCCTTATAATAAAGGTAGCTGGTTTGCTGTTCGGATGCTGGAAGGTGAAGAAGTGATATTGCTCCTCCAACCGTTTTTTAACTGCCCTATCATGATCGAGTAATGATCTGACTGTTATTGAAGTCCTAGATCCTTTTGCATTGGTGCTAAAATTCCGGTGACCCAGGGCATTTTGCAGGGTTTGAATTAGTGCTTTGGTGCTGGTCGGGTTTCTGATGTAGATTGGCGGTGGTCTTTCGTTTTTGTGCTCGGCAGGCAGGGGACTCGGTGCTGGCTTGGCTTGTTTGGTGGATTCCTTATGGGCTGATAATTGTTGTTTGGGTAGAGATGTTTTATGGTTTAAGCTGGGAGAAGGCGTCATCTCCATACTGGCATCGTCGCTGTTTTGGGTGGGTTGCAAGAGAGAAAGTCATCGGTGCCACTGTTTATATATGCCCTGCTTGTTGACCTAAGCGCCACCTATACGGCGCTAAAACTACTAAGGTTGTTACCAGAGCACTCTGTAAGCGTTCCCTTTCCAACAAGAACTTTTGAGACATTTTCTTAAAGTCACATACGCACGACGGGAATTTTGTGGTACCCTTAAATTCAGAGCACAGAGTACTCAGTCCTCCTCGATGATTTGGTGCAAAGTTTTGTCGCTCACATCAAAAAATCAGCTTCTAATCCTGCGATAACAAATCCGATAAGGAAATTTTCTGGTGGTGTTTCAAGATTGAAGAAGCAACTATAACTCGAATATTCTTGACTTGAGAGTTTAACTTTATAATTTAATAGGGTGGTATTAATCCGGAATCCCAGTCTGGGCATTGGGATCCAAGATATCACTCAGTAATTCTGGTAAAATGCCACATTAGCCAGCGTTATCAGCTGGGACCCAACCTTCTTACTAATGCAACCATTGAGGCGACAAAACTTGGACATGTTATTATGATTGAAACTTAGATATATTATTCGTACTGTGCAATTCACTGTTCATTAGACATGTTATTTGTAAAATGTATTTTTTTTATAAAAATTGACCCCGTCACACAATTCTAAATAGTGGCCGAAGCAACTAACGATATTCGCCGGAAGACCGATCTCCCACTACAAATGACCCTTTTGGTGTAAACTTTGAATTTGTTCCTTAATTCGAGAGCTGATTTTTTTTTTTTTTTTTTTAGATATATTTCATTCGGGAGAGACGAACCTGTAGCGCCGACAAGGCGCTCCGAGATGCCATCAAATAACCGTTACAGTTCTATCTTGAACAGTTGCAGGTTGTAACGCTCCATGGAGGGAGTTTCATCGTTTTCCTGCTCTGTAACGGAACGAGTTCTGATGGAGGGATGTTTGCGCAGTCGGAAGATGAACCGCAAATTGATGCGATTCGTCGGATTGCGTGGTGGAGCGCATATACACCGAATTGCGCGGAACAATATCACGGATCTCCGAAGAACAGTAGCCGTGATAACATCTGTAAAACAGACAGAGGTAAGCCCCGGGCCTTCGATGTGATAGCGATTGTAGTCCCAATGTCAGCGCCGCGTCCCCGATCAGGTGGATCGCTCGTCTCTGTATGTTCTCAAGTAGGTCGAGGTATGATTAAGAGCAGGACTCCAAACATGAGAGCAATATTCGAGGGCGACTTTGAGATTTATACAGGAGAAGAAGTTGAGCAGGAGTAAAATATTGTTTGACTCTAAAAAGATAGCTCCGTTTTTCTGTGGCGGACCTAGAGATGTTCGACACGTTTTTATGCCACGATACATTCCCACAGACCGTGACGACAAGCAATTTCATGCTTTCCCCAGATTTGAGGGTTTGGCCATATATCATCAGCTGTGGAACCGATGATCCACTTTTCTTTGTGATTGTTGTATGCTGTGTCTTCGTTGCATTGAAGTCGACGAGATTGGTCTTTCCCCACAGCAAGACCTTATGTAGATACCGATTCAGAGAGTCGATCTCGCCACATTTCTGCTGGCGTGACGTTGATGCACCAATCGGTCGATTTCTCGAAAAAGAGGAAACAAGCGTACTATCATCCGCAAAACTGAACACTTTGTTATCCATTGACTCCAACAAATCATTTATGTGAAAGAAAAATAAGGTTGGAGTCAAAATAGAACCGTGAGGCACCCCGGAATTAACAAGATACAGGTTCGAACACTCGCCGTCCGCAACGACCCGATCGATCGATTTCCGAGGAAGCTCTTCGTCCAGTCGCAAAGCTGCTGGGAAAGTCCATATGAACGAAGCTTGTCCAGCAATGCCCCGCGCCACACGCGGCCAAATCTTTGGAGATATCCAATGCGGCCGCCTTTGACTCACCATGCATATCGTTTTTTTTTTGTTTCAATTACAGATTTTACTTAAGACTAAAAGTTAACTTCTATTTTACAAATATCATTCTTACATTAAATTACTGGCTCTTTGCAAGCACTCTAAATCATACATTATCATTTTTCTTATGCCTTTCGGGTCCATATATCGGTTATATGGGTCAAAAAGACTCCCGTGGACCTCCTGCCACGGAATTCGTATTGACGATCATTCAGAAGTCCGTTGCACTTCAAATACATAATTAACTCGGCGTTGATGACCTTTTTCATCACCTTACATTCTGTTCTGTTAACTTCGATGAGATTAAATTGCCGCTGTTTAAAAGCTCCATTTTTTGCCGCTGTAATCTGCTTGCATTTTTTATCAAACCAAGGTTTATCAGATGAGATTCGTTTGATGGAAGGCGGAATGTAGATCTCCATCCGGAGAAGAATAATCTTTGTAACCGACTTCGCGCATGCGTTAACATCGGAGTCTCCAAAGCACACCTTCCACCACGGAAAGAATGTGAACAACTCTCGCAGATCATCCCAGTCAGCAGCCCCATACCTATATATATTGCCAAACTGATTACGTCGGTTATTTGCTTGCAATTCCAGTAGTTACGCGACCGATACCAAGCAGTGATCTAAGTTTCCCGGTGGCCGAACAATCTCCACGGCAGAAGTAATAGAGTACATGCTAAGTTCCAAACAAGCAAGCTCCGTAGCATATGATATTCTATGTGACATGATGCAGGAGTTGCGACGCGACGAGCGGAGTAACAGGTTAATTCCGCCCCGTCCCGCGATGCAATATCTAAAAGAAAATTACACGTAGATCAACGAGAATTTGGGTCTGGCGGGAGGTGGTATTAGTTGGTAATGCCTCTGTATCGGTCCAGAGGTATTTTTTGAAGATTTCCAACTTCATACCGTAAAAAAAAAAAACACGGATATCACCCGAAGGCCTAACGCTTAACCAAATAGACCCCTTTATCATAGACAAAAGACATCATTCGAACATCCTTGACGTAAGATCATATAGAGGGGCAGATTACCACTCTTCTAGTGTTGAGCGAAATTAGGAGTGGGCTCGCAGCAAACCTTCACGGGCATGCGGGGGAGACGAGGAATATGTTCAACATTGATAAACTAACGAATAGATTTAGCATCCTAAAGAATGGAAGCAATGAAGAAGGGGAAGCCAATAATGTAGACACTAAATGGGCATCGATCAGAGACACAACCAAACAAACAGCCCAAAACGTATTAGGATTTAAGGAAACAATTAAGTCCAAACATTGGTTTGATAATGAGTGCATTGCGAAGATCGAACAACGTAAACGCCTCAGAGTGATTCACTTAGAAAGATATGACGAAGTCGACGCAGAAAGATACGGGCGATACGGAAAGAGATGGCGAAACTTTTTAAGATTAGGATCGAAAAAATCCTAGAAAATGCCAGAGCAAAGAACATCCGAGGTATGTATGTCGGCATAAATTCAACTAGAAATGGCTACAGAGGTACAGCCAAAATATTTCGAGACGCAAACATCTGTCTGCTGGCGCAAGACTAATGACCTTGCCCAGAAAAAAACAAATCATTATGGAAAATTCAACAAGCCCAACAAGGGCTTGCTAAATAAGGCCAAGACCGGTTCCCGGTTGTAGTGCCGGTGATGATGATGATGAAACATCTGTCCGGTCACAGAAACAAACAATATCGTGACAAGATGGAAGTAGTACTTTGAAAAGCTGCTTAATGTGCGCACCCATCAACCACAAATAAACGCACCAGACGTACATACAGCCGAGCTTCAGATCCCAGAGCCCTGATTCAACAAAGTTGTAGAGGCAATAAATCGATTGAAAAACGACAAGGATGCTGGAGTCGACTGCATACTGGCAGAGCTTATGAAGGAGGAGAGGCAACCGCTCGGAAGATCCACCAACTCTACAACGACTCAGTCGCAAGGCAGCCGTACGCAGAACCATATTTACCATATTGTAGTTGAGCTGGGAGTCCCGAAAAAGTATGCCGCCCTCATTCAAACCTGCTTGAACGGAAATAAAGTGCAAGTTAGAATAGAAAACCACCGCTTAGGACCATTTGAAATCCGCGACGGACCAAAAGAAGGAGGTGGTCTCTCACCATGTCTTTTTAACATTGTGCTCGAATATGTCATCAGAAAGGTTCAAAACAACATGGCCGGATCATCCCTGAACGTGGTCACATAACTGGTCGCATATGCGGGTAACTTCGGGGTTTTGGGCGATAATCTAGAAACTGTAAGGAAAAATGTTGAAATCATCATGCAAACGGCAGAAGAGGTGCGCCTAGAAATAAATTAAGACAAAACAAAATATTTGATTACGGCGAAATCAGGTGGGGCTGTAGCGGTTCCAGTGAACGCCACTACTTGTCTTCCCACCAATTATACGAGGACTTCCAACATAGAGCATCCAAAGGCCCTATAAAACAAGTTTTGTGGCACTTCCATTGAACGCCACTGCTTACTTTCCAGCCTATAATGAGGAAACAGTTTCCTAGTGCACTAAAACCCGGGAATAAATTCACTTACCTGTCCATTGTTTGCTCAAACCTTCGCCTAAAGTATCTAAACCTATAATTTTCAATGATGTAAAATCCATCAGCACCAAACAGATATTTCCCTAAAGGCACGGTTTCATGAAACGCACCATTTCCTCAAAAGCAATTCAGTTGCGCTACGAGGCAACTGACATAACTCGACCACCGCGGTGCACATATCTCTCATCGAATTTACAGCACACAAGCAGGAGATACTCTTGCTTTACTTCAATGCTGCAACCATATCGGTCGCTAAACCGATCGACACGAATGGTTAACTCGCACCTGGTCGCAAAAAGAGATCGAGTTCTCGTTAGTGTAAACACGACGGTTCGACCCTCTGATGACGCCAGCAACGTGCGCGCGATCAGCATGGATCTCTTACGCGGTACCAATCGGATAAACATTTCTCTTTATGGAAATGTAATATCCACGGTCCGCTTGCTCGTCCACAGCATGGCCGTGCGAGGTAACCGCATCTGTGTGTGTGCACATCCTCTCGGTGATCAGCATCAAAGATCATCCCTTATATGGTCACCGAAGCGAGGGATGGAATATTTGGTAGTCTGTCGCTTCGGTTGAGATAGTTAATTGTAAAACTGATTCCGTGGAAGAAGGTCGGGTCCTCCACGTTACAACGCGAGCCGAGAGTGGAGTGGCGACGCGAGTGTTGTGCGTTGATAACGTTATTGATGAACATTGTTTTATTTTTTATTTTTATTGTGAATTTATTTTAATGCTTGTAAATTATAACCAATAAAACAATATTAAATCGAGGTGTTGTATTAAAGGAAATGAAAAATGTGTTTAATCTCATTCGACTAATTCGGGACTGACCACAATCGGGAAGTGCGTTGCTCGCCATTGAAATTCCTTGACCTTTATCCTTTTACTACTACTTCGCCAAGTGATCTGCTTTTATTGATGACGTGTCGTTTCATTGCATTACGATAGACGCGTTAATAGTGCTATGGAGAAGCCCATCGACAAGATGCCCAGTAAAATCAAATGTCATCCACGGCAGTTGCATTCCTCAAAGTGATCGTCAGCTCCATTAATAACAAAGCCGAAACCGGAACTCGTACCCCACATTGATGACAACCCAATGAGGTAACTTAATGGATAGGAGTACAACCGGTGCCAACGACGGCACATATATATTTCTACCCATAGGGCTCAGTAAAGAGTTTAAATATCTCGAAACAATACTGACGGCCTGTAACGAAATGTTGAAGGAAATTAACAAAAGACTGCATTCCGGCAACCCTAGTTGGCACACAGTCAGTAAACTGCTGAAATCCCAACTTCTACCACATGATATAAAGCTTCTGGTTTATAGAACCATAATCACGCCGTTTGTTCTATATGGATGGTAACATGGGCTCTCACAAAACGGGAAGAAAACAAGCTCCGCGTATTTGAGAATAACTTTTAAGGGGTATATTTGACGGTAAATATGATGAAGAGGTAGGACTGTGGGGCTTTTCAGGGCCCGAAGAGCCACGCATCGCTCGATCCCCACTATTCCAGGCGAACGACTTACCTCTCGGTCGAACTTCAGCAAGGTTGCGTAACCTTGCTACGGCATTTACCCCCAGCCAAATCGCCGGAATTAATACGGTTACCCAATCGGATAACCGTTTTGAATTTCTGTTAGGCAGCTTACCTTATTGTAGGGGATTTCCTTCCAGACCCCTTTTTTCTCCAGCATCACCACTGAAAACATTAAATCCACGGCAAAGCTTATCACCTTGCCGTGGCATCGAAAACTCACCCTCGGTCAGACAGTATTCCCTAAAAGAACATTAAACCCACGGCAAAGCTTATCACCTTGCCGTGGCATCGAACACTCACCCCCGAGACGTACATCATTCCCTAAGAAACATTAAGCCCACGGCAAAGCTTATCACCTTACCGTGGCATCGAAAATTCACCCTCGAGGCGTACATCATTTCCTAAAAAAAACATAAGTCCATGGCAAAATCATCACATTGCCATGGCATCTGAAATCCTATCTTTAGGCATACATTCTGCCAGGGCATCTCGTTTCCATAGCCTTAAGCTATGGAAACAACAATCAACAAGAGTTCCTTGTGACTCGTTGTATTTGTTTACCCTCGGCATAACATGCATGCGGCTATTTGCCCCTATTGATTTGCTACCGCCGACAAGGTTTCTGCTGATGCAAACCAAACATGTCCCGGATTACCAGCAATCGCTGGCTTCCAATTATCGGCCCCCATGTTCAGAGGCCGTATTCAAGCAACGTTCAAGATGCAGCCAGAAAATGTTTACTTTCAACATCTGGCAATGGCTGCACCCTATGTTCGTTGCAATGTTTAATCATCGGCATCCGAAATGATGATTTATGGCCTTCCATTAGGATGACCAAATCATTGGTTTGGGTTTTCACACCCCACATGCTAGTGTTTGCATTCTTAGAAAATGCACTAGCGATGTGCCGCCATCCACACGGTCGCCGAACGATCGTATGCATGGCACACCCACACATGCATAATGTATGACTACCCCGTCCGGCCCAATCACGATTAACTACATCAAGTTAATCGTGTAACTCCGCCTCCTTTCCAGTTTCTTTCGGGATTCTTTCCCTTTAATGATTTCCAATGGGATTAATTAGTCAGATCTTAACACTTGGAGAGAGCATCGGTACCACGAGTACAAGTCGAAGTCAGTGAGTTTTGCGATACACGTTGTTTGGTGCGTTGTGTTATCGTTTTTATTTCGGTTTACGTGCCCCTTGATATCAATAGTTATGTTTTAAATACTCGAAATAGACATGAATGTTTATTGATAAGAATTAATGAGACAATCAATGTTACCGCTGTAATCTAGATTTAAGTGTTGTGAACGAGTGCCGCGCAATAAAATGTTTCTGGACAAGAACTACCGAAGGTGTTTCATTTTAAAAAAATCAGCTGCCGTGAATTAAGTAGTGGAAATTAGTTAAACCCGCGTCCGTGTCGACGCACTGACTAATTAACACCACATTGGTGACCCCGTAAAAAACGCGCAACCTTCGTGTTCGAACCTAAATCGATGACTTTGGTGACTCTTAATGAATGGACTTACAATCTTCCACAAAGTGCCAATAAAAGGAACCTCACCTCACCTGTAGTCACCTGCCGCCATCGCTGGACAGACGCTGCCTCAGCATCCGGAACACCATCATCTAAATCAGCCACCTAAGATCAACACCACCTTAACTAGTGCAGTGCGAGTGCTCCCAACATCATCGGATGAGAAACACCTCCCAACACGACATCACCAGATAACAACAACAGGTATCTTCCTTTTTCTTATTTTCGTTCTTTTTTTTTTTTTTTTCTTTTTTTAATGTAAATTTGATAAATGCGAATTAAAAACACATTGCTTTCCCCGATTCCTTTAAAACAAATTAATTTTTTTTTAGTGGCTTTCAGTCGTGAGAATTGATAATTTCTGTGTATACCAAAATTAATTCTGTGGTACATATATTTTTTTTGTATTGTTAATTTTTTTTTTCTCTTGCTTCTGCTAAGAATATGTATCTACTCCCTACCATCAAATTAAATCAGATCCCCGAAACACTATAAGAAATTTCAGTAAGTAAAGTAATCGTCAATGTTGAGAAAAAGAAATATCCTGTGAAGTATTTTTAATAATTTTTATTTCATGTAACTCTCAAACCAATCTGTTAATTCATGTCAAAGAACTGATTAATCAAGAGGAAATCATAATTAAAAATTGCCGAACCGAATTACTACTTATATTAGGTTCAATAAAAGGGACGTTATGAAAATTGAAACTATATATAAAGAGAAGAAGAACAAGAACAATAACATAAAAAAAAGCAAATTTCATTTGTAAGAATCCAACTACGACAGCTTATAAAGTAATTTAACAATACTTGGATCACTCTTGTGTCATATATATATTTTGGTTTTTCGCGGGGAACCGACTTTAAAATTATTGTTGATAAACTAATTAAGATCACTACCAAACGCGTTCCCCATTATAGTATTAATTTAAATTGTTTTAATGAATCACCAATTGTCCCTATATTAAGTTTAACATAAATAAATAAACATTATTAAAAACAAATAGAACCATTTGTGAACCCCTTCAGGGTATTAAATAACATAATAAAAATCCAACGGCAACTAGCGAACATTTTGTAAGCTCCTTCAGAGCTACGAAAACCGAATAAGAGTAAACTCCTTCCGAGTCATACTGAACTTATCGAATTAAATTAAAATACTACATAAAGAAGAAGAACCGGACCGGTTACCAGCGTAAATTTGTAATTTAATAGGGACTTTCGTAATCCCTTTTTAACGGTTTTTTGCAACCAGAGACTCAGTTCATTTACCGACATCATTAACGCACAAGACTCCTCGCACTACATTATTCACGACCAATCGTCCACTCTCAACTTCCTGCGACTTCTTTTACCCCAATTGGCCTCCCTTCACCGCCTTCGCGTCCTCTTACGCCCATTTTTGCGTCCTCCGTGGTGAATATTTTGATTCCCTCCTACTCCGTTGATTTCAGTCCTGTTTCGTACAAAACACTATGGTTGTCACACGAAATAGCGCTGCCCAAAAGGCCCAAGAACAACCCGAGCCCCTAGAATTTCACGACGCCTCCAGCGTCGATTTCCCCACCGAGCAAGTCGATGCTGACCTAGACTTGCCCGGACAAGCTACTCCTCTGGCACCGCCCGTTGCCCCCAGCGTCGTGAACCGACCCCAACCTACTTCCCCAAACGCTCTCCCAACCTCTTCCAACGCCCCTGGTATCTGCCCTTTGGCAAATTCCGGCATTTTAATGCCCACAACTGGTGCCAGCACCTCACAACAACCCCAAAGACCTTCAGAGTCCCAAGAATTCCACGATGCTTCCAGCCTCGGGAATGGGACTCGTCACCCTAATATAGGACTTCCCCCCTTCGATGAGGAGGACCCAGACCTTTGGTTTGCAGTGGCAGACCGCATCTTCCAGGCCTCACCCTTGCACGACGAACAACTTCGTGCAGTTGAGCTGTTGAAAGTGCTTGACCGCACTCAACGACCGCATGTTGCACACATAATAAGGTCGGCCGGCCGCAGCCCATATAGCAACATGCGTGAAGCTCTGCTCGACGCATTGGACGAGCCAGGAAGTGTGCGGCAACAACGTTTAGCCGCTGTATCCAACCTTTCTGGGATGAGACCATCTCTTTTCCTGACCCATTTACGCTCTATAGCGGGGACCAGGATTGGGGACGACCTAATAAAGCCTCACTTTTTGAGGTGTCTTCCCCAACATGCCCGTTCGGCACTTATAGCCCAACCCAATCAGAGTTTGGGCTATTTATCCAAAATTGCGGACGCAATTATGGAAAGCTCAGATCAGTATTCTGAGCCTCCAGCGTACCAGGTAGCGGCGGTTTCTCAACACGCCGCCCAGCCTGCACGGCACCCTCGTCTACCTCCTCAAACCCAATTACCTTTTAGAGGGCCCGCCTCAACCAATTTCCCTCAGGGGAATCCAGTGGCAGGCCCCAACCCTAATCAAAGAAATTCGCCACCACAAGTAACTCCTGCTGACCTCCGGGCGCTCCAAACCTCACTCCTCCGCGAGATAACTCAATTGCGTGCGGAGGTGAGGAACAATCCTCGAAGCGCCCAGAATCGAGCCATGCCGAGCCGTCCTCTCAATCGGCAGAATTTCTCCCAAACTGCCCCTCAGAGGGCCTATATGCCTCAAAACGCCCCACAGAGGGCCAATTCCTCTCAAAATGGCCCTCACCGGGCCAATTCCCAGCGAGCTCCGGCTCGACCTCCCCGTAACGGCAATACTAATAGGCAGAACATACCTGATAATGCCGTTACTCTGCCTTGGTGCGCCAATCACCAGCGATATGGTGATCGCGCATTCAATTGCAAAGCGCCTTGTGGTTGGACGCAACCTTCCACCAACCAGAGGCGCTCTTTAAACTAATTTTGCCGACCGACACCCTCGCGCAATCGGCCGGCACCCCTACGATAAGTCGCTTAACCATCCGGGATTCGAAACTGAATATCGCTTTTACTGTCGACACCGGCGCCGATATTTCAGTCCTCCCGCGATCGTTTGCTCCGCGTAACCGCGTGCCAGCCGCACTTAAATTGTCAGCTGCAAATAATACGCCGATACTTACGTACGGACGTAAAAAGCTGACACTTCAATTGGGTCTTTGTCGTCCGATCACTTGGCGTTTCGTCATTGCGGACGTAAACGAACCCCTGATAGGTTCCGACCTATTAGGTGCACATAATCTGTTGGTCGATTCGACCCATAACAGACTTGTGGCTCCAACCGCACCCCCCTTGCCCATGACGGCATCACCAGCGGCAACTTCAGGGGCCACAGAGTGCATAGACCCATTCCAGGTTATGGTACAGGAATTTGTGAGTACAACAATTCCTCTACCTAACCAGCGTCGACATAAAGCCACGGTGTTTCATCATATAGAAACACGTGGTCCCCCGGTGAGCCAGCGTCCACGTCGACTGGCTCCGGAAAAATTACGTGCGGCGCGCGCGGAGTTCGAGCATATGATCGAACTAGGTATCTGCCAACCGTCGGACAGTCCCTGGGCAAGCCCACTCCACTTAGTGAAGAAACGTTCTGGTGAGTGGCGCCCATGTGGCGATTATAGGCTGTTGAACGCAGCAACTGTCCCGGACAGATACCCAATTGCACACCTCTACGATTTTTCGTACAAGTTACGAGGGTGCAATGTCTTCACTACCCTGGATCTCACCAGGGCATACCACCAAATTCCGGTGGCACCTGAAGACATCCCCAAGACCGCAGTCATTACACCTTTCGGACTCTTCGAGTTCAAAGTGATGACTTTCGGCCTCAGGAATGCCGCACAGACATTCCAGCGTTATATCGACACGGCTTTACGTGGTCTTAATTGCTGCCATGCTTACCTTGATGACATTCTCATCGCCTCCAAAGACCACGCCGAACATAAATGCCACTTACGTCAGGTCCTAGAGCGCCTCCGTGAATTCGGTCTTGTCATCAACCCAGATAAGTGTCAATACGCCAAGGAGCAAATCACCTATCTGGGTTATGTCGTTGACAACCAGGGCATTCGCCCACTACCAGACCGTGTGGAGGCCCTCATGAAGTATCCCCGGCCTACTAACGTGAGTGAGCTTCGTCGATTTTTGGGCATGCTGAATTTCTACCGTCCAACCCTGAAGAATGCTGCCCAGATTCAAGCTCCGCTCAATGAATTCTTAAAAGGAGCTAAGCGCAATGATAAGCGCCCCATTAATTGGACAGAAGTCTCTGATAGAGCATTCCAACTGTCCAAAGAACAATTGGCAAATGCCACCTTACTCCGATACCCTCTCGAGGGAGCGGCACTTTCTATCCAATGCGACGCATCGGATACCGCAATCGGAGCCGTCCTTGAACAGGACATTGAAGGCCGTCCGGAACCACTTGGTTTCTTTTCAAGGAAGCTGAGTCCCACTGAGCGACGTTACAGCGCCTACGACCGTGAATTGCTCGCGATCTACAGCGCTGTTAAGTACTTCCGTCATATGATAGAAGGACGTTCGCTCTCAATTTTAACAGACCACAAGCCATTGGTCTATGCGTTCCGGAAGAAGTCGGGAAATGCCTCCCCCCGACAAGAGCGTCAATTAGACCTCATTGGGCAATATTCTACGGAGATAAGGCATATCTCCGGTAAACAGAATGTCACGGCGGACGCCCTTTCTCGAATCGATACGATTCATTTGCGTACCGCCTTGAATAATGCTGATCTTGCCCTAGCTCAAGAGGAGGACGTACAGCTCAAGTCCCTCCTAACTGCCGATACGGCACTAGAGCTCAAGAAAATTACCCTTCGCGACCCTTTGGGCGAAATCTGGTGTGATGTCTCCACTGGAACCGCTAGACCTTACATTCCCGAGAAACTTCGTAAGGGCGTGTTCCAGGTTTACCACAACCCTGCCCACCCCAGCGGCCGAGCAACAGCCGCTGCTGTCCGTCGCAAATTTATTTGGCCCCGGATGAACAAAGACCTCACCGGTTGGGCCCGTGCTTGTCTCCAGTGCCAGCGCTGCAAAGTAGCGCGACATAATGTACTGGAGCCAGCGCAATTCAAGCTTCCCACGGCACGCTTCGCCCATGTCCACATAGACATAGTGGGACCGCTTACTCCATCAAGAGGATTTTCTTATATCCTCACTATGATGGATCGCTGCACGCGATGGCCAGAAGCGACACCTCTCCGGGCAGTTACTGCCGAATCAGTCGCCAAGGCCTTTTATTCAACTTGGGTCACACGCTTCGGTGTACCAACCACCATTACTTCGGACCGAGGTCCACAATTTGAGGCGACAATTTTTAGGCAGCTAACAGATCTTCTCGGCTGCCAAAGAAGTCGTACCACCGCCTACCATCCGCAATCAAATGGGATGATAGAGCGCTGGCATAGATCTCTTAAAGCCTCACTCATGTGTCATAATGACACTCAATGGTTTGACGCCCTTCCAACTGTCCTCCTCGGCCTGAGGACAAGTATTAAGGAGGACCTGGGTGCTTCGGCAGCAGAGCTTACCTATGGTACCAACCTCCTTCTTCCAGGAGAACTTTTCCTGAATGGCGAAACACCGCGTGACCAACTTCGCGAATTGGGACATCTCCGTGACCTGCTACGTAAGGTTAGGGCAACCCCTGTAACCAGGCACGGCTCCAAAAAACTCTTCGTCCACCCTGAACTGCACAGCTGCACGCACGTCTTTGTCAGGGTGGATAAGGTCAAAAAACCCCTCGACCCACCTTATGATGGCCCATTCAAAGTCTTCCGCCGCATCAGTGACCGCGTCTTCGAGATCGACATAAGAGGCAAGCGATCCACGGTCAGCGTCGAAAGGCTTAAGCCCTGTTTTCTGGAAGCTACCGCTCCAGAATCACCTCCACCTACTGACACCGCTCCTACTCCACCGGCACGGCCTCCCCGTACTCGCGCTCATACGCGCGCCCATAACCAACTTACCACCCCCTAAACTGCCTTACCTGTTTCGTGACTACGTCACTGGGGAGGGAGTGATGTGGGGCTTTTCAGGGCCCGAAGAGCCACGCATCGCTCGATCCCCACTATTCCAGGCGAACGACTTACCTCTCGGTCGAACTTCAGCAAGGTTGCGTAACCTTGCTACGGCATTTACCCCCAGCCAAATCGCCGGAATTAATACGGTTACCCAATCGGATAACCGTTTTGAATTTCTGTTAGGCAGCTTACCTTATTGTAGGGGATTTCCTTCCAGACCCCTTTTTTCTCCAGCATCACCACTGAAAACATTAAATCCACGGCAAAGCTTATCACCTTGCCGTGGCATCGAAAACTCACCCTCGGTCAGACAGTATTCCCTAAAAGAACATTAAACCCACGGCAAAGCTTATCACCTTGCCGTGGCATCGAACACTCACCCCCGAGACGTACATCATTCCCTAAGAAACATTAAGCCCACGGCAAAGCTTATCACCTTACCGTGGCATCGAAAATTCACCCTCGAGGCGTACATCATTTCCTAAAAAAAACATAAGTCCATGGCAAAATCATCACATTGCCATGGCATCTGAAATCCTATCTTTAGGCATACATTCTGCCAGGGCATCTCGTTTCCATAGCCTTAAGCTATGGAAACAACAATCAACAAGAGTTCCTTGTGACTCGTTGTATTTGTTTACCCTCGGCATAACATGCATGCGGCTATTTGCCCCTATTGATTTGCTACCGCCGACAAGGTTTCTGCTGATGCAAACCAAACATGTCCCGGATTACCAGCAATCGCTGGCTTCCAATTATCGGCCCCCATGTTCAGAGGCCGTATTCAAGCAACGTTCAAGATGCAGCCAGAAAATGTTTACTTTCAACATCTGGCAATGGCTGCACCCTATGTTCGTTGCAATGTTTAATCATCGGCATCCGAAATGATGATTTATGGCCTTCCATTAGGATGACCAAATCATTGGTTTGGGTTTTCACACCCCACATGCTAGTGTTTGCATTCTTAGAAAATGCACTAGCGATGTGCCGCCATCCACACGGTCGCCGAACGATCGTATGCATGGCACACCCACACATGCATAATGTATGACTACCCCGTCCGGCCCAATCACGATTAACTACATCAAGTTAATCGTGTAACTCCGCCTCCTTTCCAGTTTCTTTCGGGATTCTTTCCCTTTAATGATTTCCAATGGGA
This sequence comes from Microdon myrmicae, assembly GCA_963931805.1. Taxonomy (NCBI): domain Eukaryota; kingdom Metazoa; phylum Arthropoda; class Insecta; order Diptera; family Syrphidae; genus Microdon; species Microdon myrmicae. Next base: position 165,871,521 of record OZ007496.1, on the reverse strand, counting down.
TTAATTAGTCAGATCTTAACACTTGGAGAGAGCATCGGTACCACGAGTACAAGTCGAAGTCAGTGAGTTTTGCGATACACGTTGTTTGGTGCGTTGTGTTATCGTTTTTATTTCGGTTTACGTGCCCCTTGATATCAATAGTTATGTTTTAAATACTCGAAATAGACATGAATGTTTATTGATAAGAATTAATGAGACAATCAATGTTACCGCTGTAATCTAGATTTAAGTGTTGTGAACGAGTGCCGCGCAATAAAATGTTTCTGGACAAGAACTACCGAAGGTGTTTCATTTTAAAAAAATCAGCTGCCGTGAATTAAGTAGTGGAAATTAGTTAAACCCGCGTCCGTGTCGACGCACTGACTAATTAACACCACAGGACAATGGCGGATACTCCACAACCACGAATTGGAAGAGCTATATCGCAAACCTACAATAGTAAAAGTAATCAGATCGCGAAGATTAAGATGTGCCGGACATGTGGTGAGAATGGACGACCATAGGAGCGTCCGTAGAATTCTTGATGGTAGACCAACGGAAAAAAGCCCAGTAGAACGGCCGGGGCGGTGGTGGTAGGGCAATGTAAGGTTTGACGGATCATATGGTGAAGTGTGGAAGGAGAGTGCACAGGACAGGGAACGATGACGCAGCTGAGTCAGTGAGGTCATGAACTTCCGGGTTCCTATAGGCCAATAAATATTGGGTTGTGCCATATGAAATTCGGAAATGAGAAGTTCTCGAGTGAACATCTGTGCCAGAATGTGAAGTTTTCTTTTTTTTTATAAAGTAAAGTGGTACGTGTGCCTGACGTGTGAGAATTTTATGGTTCGTTACAAGTACGATTATTTTTTTTCTAGAAATTGTTTACCATGCTTAGTTCAAATTCGAACCCTCTTCCTTTATGAATTTAAAATGGGACATAATGCGTCATTGGCAATGAACAACAGTAATGACGCATTTGAGGACGTAGCGGTATACGAACGCACTATACGACGTTGGTTTGGAAAGTTCCGTTCGGGAGATTTCAGTCTCGCAAATGAACCACGTGGGAAGCCGGAAACGTTAGTTGACGACGATGTTTTAAGAGCAACGGTGGACGCGGAGCAAACGAAATTGGTGCGGGAGATTGCACAAAGCATGGGAGTATCCCCAATGACAATAAGTTGACAGCTTTCTCTTATAGGAAATGTAAAGAAACTCGGTAAGTAGGAACCCCATGAACTCAACGAGTCCCAAAAACTACGGCGCCTGGGAGTCTGCCCATGGCTTAGATTAAGAAACCAAACTGAACCGGTTTTGCACCGGATAGTCATCTGTGATGAAAAGTGGATTCTGTATGATAACCGTAAAAGGCCTGGAGAATGGTTGGATGTAGGTGAACAACTAAAACACACCCCCAACCCCGATCTTCACCCAAAAAAGGTTATGGTGACAACTTGGTGGACATCGATAGGACCAATCCACTTTTCATTTCTTCAACCAGGAGAAACGATAAACGCTATCAAATATTGTAAGAATATCGACAGACTGCAAACTGCGTTGGTCAATAGACATGACCTGATCCTTTTGCATGACAATGCTAGACCCCATACCTCACCAGTAATGGTGCAAAAACTGTTGCAGTTTGGATTTGAAATTCTTTCGCATCCAGCGTCCTCTCCTGACATTTCCCAAACGGATTACCATCTTTTCCGCAAACTGGATTCATTTTGCCGGCTGAAGTTCTTCCGGAACCGAGCAGAGGTCATAAAAACCTTTGAAGATTTCATTGACTCAAAAAGTCACCACATCTACGAAAAAGGAATATTTGACCTTGTATCAAGTTGGAAGAATGTAATAGATGCCAACGGATCCTATTTTGATTGAATAAAAATTCACGGAAAAATAACATTGGCTTTTAAATTTTTACTATAAGAACGGACATTTCATGCGATACAACCTAATAATAATAGTACAGTATGGCGTGTGGGGTAGAAGTAGGTGTGCCAACGTATGGCACGGTTTCACTTACTTCCCAACGATATTTACACCGAACACTCGTTCACAAATTATCCACAAGTCATCAAAGAGGGTAAAATAAAATTCACTGGTGGTGTTTAGTTGGTTAATGTTTTCTTTTTAATTCTTGAAAAGCAATCGGTTAGAACTGTGATAAACAATATTTAATGCCTCGCAAATATTATGCAACTTGGATTATTATTATAATAAGGTTACGTCACATAAAGTCATTACAAGTTTGTTGACAACTATCATAAATACGTATTTGGAATTCTTTTGTGGGGTTCATTTGCCGAACATGGGCACGTTCTTCACTAGGTCTTTCATTGTGTTAATCCGTACTTGCGTGCGATAATCCAAGAATAAGGTTGAGATAAATCAGCAGAATCTAAAGCACGCCAACACACTAAGTGAGTACGCCACGGTGGCATTTCCGCGAGCCAAAACTGTGTGGATTATAAAATCGAACAACAAAAACTTGCCGACCGAACAGAATTGGAATGGATCCAATTTAAAATCAAACTCTTTTCAACTCTTTAATGGGAATGGTTGTTGATATTCAAATTGCCGACAGACACGCCTTCCCCCTGCTTCGCGCGAGAGCGTGTGCAACAGCGTGCACACGCCGCGGCAGCTAAATAACGGCTGACTTCGTTGATGGTTGTTAATGGACTGTCTGGAATAGGGATGAAGTTGGGTTGTTGTTCGCACTTGACAACCAACAGAGAACATACTTCTGCTCTCTCATTGCCACGCCAGTCGATGTGTAGTGTATCACATCGGTTAATTCGAAAATCGATGAACATGGGAGAATGAGAGAACAGACGCACAAAGTCTATGATCTCGGGGTGGGTTTGGTTGTGTGTGCATGAATCAATGTACTTCTGAGCGTAACCCATTGACCTAATTCTGTGAATATGGTGATCTCAGAGTACATTGATCTGTACGAAGACAGAACTGTGAAGGAGGGGAAAATTAAGCGGGTGCTAATCACCTGCGAAAAGAGAGCATTGATCCCCAGCGAATGAAGTGTCTGGAGAAAATGGAAAAGACGCTGACTTAGCTAGGGAAATCTGATAATGGGAACTAACTTAAATGGTTTAATAATTTCCCCAGCGGTCGCAAGATTAAGCAACCGCGTCGTTTGATCAGACTATGCCGTTGCTAACCGACATGATGTGATTTCCGGTGGAAATCTCATGGGTTAGTGAAATGGGGTTGCCGTATGGCAAAAAGGTAGCAGTATGGAGCATTCTCCATCTTAACTTCTAATCCGGGAGCGAGTCTATAGATTAATGGAGTGGTATTCTACAGGCGGCTGAGCATCGGGACCCCACCCACCACTCAGTACTTGTGTCGAACCGCCACTACAGCAAGAGTCGCCAGTTGTGCAGACGAAGAAATAATCAAAGGCATGACACATTTCCAATTCAGCCATTGGGGCGATCTGGTTATTGTTATGCAAGAATATTAAGATGTGGTTTGACAACAACGTCACTTCATTTGACAACAGGAAAGAGACCAGAGCTCAGGCAAAGACCATATGAAATGTTTACTCTTAAAAGACGGTGCACCCAAACCGATAGGGCCTCATATCTGCATGAAAATCATTATAACTTTATCTATTTGCAGTATCCCGGTTCAATTTCAAGAAAATACTGTGGATGCACAGCTCCTAAATAAAGGGAAACTGAGTTTTCTGTTTTTATTTATATATATATATTTCTTTCAAACGGTACATAGGGGAAATTGCATCTTAACGAAGTAGATTGAATAGAACTTGAGATTTTTAAATATGTTTAACATGACACGATAACCCAATAAGTAATCACTCAGTGTAGCAATTGATCATCTCAGGCATGCTAACGTCTCTTATCCCAGCCTGTCCTATAAAGTACTAACAGGCTCTACAGAATCCGACCCTGTCACACTTTTCATCGCTGCTTTTACGGCACTGCCTTTTGTTGCGTTTTCCTGATCAAAAGACGATTATCCTTCTTATGAGAGAGGACGTCTAAGGAAAAACAGGTCAACAGTCACATCCTTCACACACTGAACTCATTGATAGGCCTGTATTGACATCCTCATTCCATGTGAGAAAAGCATTCCACGAGAACGACAAACAAGCATATGGATGCCTTCGTCAGGATTTATTCCTCATGTGAAGCGATATGATGTGTAAATAATTATTATCCTTTGACACTTACGGAGTATGTCCTCGACTGGGACTCAACAAATAAGTATTTGCATCGCTACTTTGGTGAGATATATGAAATCATTCGTAAGTGGCCCGTCAATGACAGGAAGCAAATGACAGCGCCTTTATATGCGGATTAGGGCAGTGTGTCATTGTATACATATTGGACTTTTATCAGAACTATATACGTGTTATAGAATAGTTTCCAGTTTGTATCGTCGCTTTGTCGTTCTTGCTTTCATCTTCCATTTCAATATTTTAGTCTCAGTTTACTGTCAAGCATATGAAGTACCTTTTATATTATACTGCAACATATATATCAAGGAAACCTGGATGCTAGGTCCTTGGTACGATAACGTGCGAGATAAATGTGGAAGCCTTCTTAAAATCCAAACGCGTCACAATGTTACTTTCATAATGATTTCATAAATTGTACTTTTTAAGGCACATTCATTCCATGATGAGGAAAGATAAAAAGGCAAAATAACAAATATTTTTACAGTCGTCCTTCAAGTCCAGTGATTGTTAAACGATGTGTTAAGCAAGAGATTTTCGTTTTATTGCTTGTGATAAAGGTGGCCGTGAAGGGATCTGAGTTTGTATTATCGAGCCAATGGGAGTTAAACATCTAACATGCCAGCTTTGAGAGGTAGGGTGGTTTCCTTTCCCTTATTCGTCTTTGAGGCGGGAATTGGATTTTTGTAGTGTAATAAAGTATAGCAACGGGAAAGTTTTTTCAAAGAATGTTTTTTGATTATGTGAGAAAGGTTTTTTGATTAAATTCCTAGTTCTAAAACTTCAGTGAATTTATGGCTGTATATAGTCGGTGGGTAAAATTGAAGTGGTATCGCAACATAACCTAGTTTATAGGAGTAATATATACTCCATTGTATGTGCCATTGTTCTGCATTAACATTTCGATATTGTGTTATTTGAGGAGCTAAATAAAGTCACAGTATGATTTATTTAGGTCTAAGAGATTCGTGAAGCCTGTGTAAGGCCGTCCAGGTGGGGCACATGCTGCGTATATGTATCCTAATTTAGTATTCAATATGCAGAGTAGATCTATTATTTGCAACAAAATGCGGAAGTAATGATAGTAAGAAAAGTCTGTCAGAGAAAAATAAGAGTAAATATGTTTGTACGCCAATTGTTTTTGTATAGGTATACGAGTATTGTATGCATCTGGTGCATTCACGCACCAAAAAAAAAGTATATATATATATATATATATATATATATATACATATATATATATATATATAAATAAATAAAAATGTCAGCATAATATTAATACACTTTTGAAAACATAGGCGAATTTGGTGACTTTTGAACCATGCATAAATTTAAAGCGGTGCCACAGTGAACTTCAACCTAATCTTACTTCCTAATGCAGAAATTAAAAATATACGAGAGTGGGCTGAAAGGTTTCCGACCTCAACGTGAAGATAGCAGCACTCGTCAATAAAAGCTAGTGAATGTAGTTGTGCATCTTTTGACAGTTATTCACCAAAATCTCAGCTATTTTGGATGCGTAGATTTTATTTGGCAGTCGTTTGAAATTAAATTGTTGTTTTCGAAAGGCAATACGCCTACGCAAACCAAAGATGTGTTGGACTCTGTGTATGGGGACTCTGCACCATCATTTACCATTATGGCCAGCTGAGTTTAAACTTGGCCGTGAGAGCTTGGGAGACGATAAACCTTAATGACGTCCAAAAACTGCAACAACTGATGATGACATCACTAAAGTTCACCAAATAGTGCTAGACGACCGCCGAATTAAAGTGAGGAGATAGCAGAGGCTATGAAAATGTCCAAAGAACGTATTTGTCACATAATAAATCAAGATTTAGGCACGAGACAGCCGTCCGCGCGTTGGGTGCCACGTTAGACCAAAACCGTGCTCGAATGAACATTTCCCACGCTCTGTTGGCGCAATAAATCCGAGTTTTGCCGCCGATTAATTAATGTCGATGAAACTTGGATACACCATTATACGCCCGAAACAAAAATACAGTCAACACAGCGGACTGCAAAGAGGGGATCGGCTCAAAAAAAAGCAAAAACTGTTTTTTCGGCTTTGAAAGTGATAGCGACGGTTTTATGGGATAGTCATGAAGTTATCGTAACCGATTATCTTCAAAAAGGAAAAACCATTACAGGGGCATACTACGTATCATTACTTGAGCTACTGAATGTAGAAATTGCGGAAAAACGGCCACATTTGCAGAAAAAGAAAATCCTCTCACACCACAGCTGTGCCGAGGGCCAAAATCAATGAATTACAGTTTGAACTGCTTTACCATCCGCCTTACTCACCAGATCTAGCCCCAAGCGACTTTTTTTATTCCCTAATCTCACGTTAGACCAAAAACGCCGTGTCACACCTCAGCGGTTCCCATGGCGAAAATCAATGAAATACGCTTTGAACTGCTTGACCACCCGCCTTACTCATCAGATCTAGCCCCAAGCGACCTCGTTTTGTTCTCTAATCTAAAAATTGCGCTTGGAGGACAAAGATTTTCGTCAAATGAGGAGGTAATCACCTTCGTGAACAATTATTTTGTAGAGAAAAACGCCGAGTACTATTTGGGCGGGTTAGAGGGATGGGAGCATCGCCGTTGGCATTATGTAGAGTTATTTGTAACGTGAAGTAACACCGCGAAATTAATAACGGAGAAAAGAGAACAGCAGATGGAGGAGGACAGTGAGCTCACCGCCCCCTCCAACTTTAACATATATGGGGCAAACAATTCATTCGCTTCTCTTGCATCTTCAGAGTCTGAGGATGAAGAAGAGGAGATAACCGTATTAGAGGCGAAACTTGCTAGGGCAAGGGCCCGATTACAAGGGAGACCTGAAAGAAAAAAATAGCGGCGCTCGAACAAGAAAAAAACACACAACAACAACAAAAGCCGAAGCCAAAAGTCGGCCAACAGCAACAGTTTCACCATCAACAGTAACAGCAACAGCAACAGCAACAGCAACAGCAACAGCAACAGCAACATCAACATCAACATCAACATCAACATCAACATCAACATCAACATCAACATCAACATCAACATCAAAGTCAACATCAAAATCAACATGAACAACATCAACGGAAACTACCAACACAAAATCGACCACCGAAACAGCAAGCAACACAGCAGCAGCAAAGCAACAACGACAACGGAAAAATAAAGATATCACCAATCAACACCAAACAGGCTAGAACACTGGTAGCCACAAATACTCCCACACAGACTGAAACAACACCGCAAGCAGACGCGTTCACAGTCCGGCTCAATCTGCAGACAGAGATGACACAGCTGCAAAGTCAAATAAACGAGATCTCCCCGCACTTGCCCAGTCTAAATAAAAATTCAATATAAACCCTAACCAAAACATCAATCAAAGCGCTTGTCGTGAATGTAAATTCACTAATAAGAGTTGAGAGAAAAGCCAATCTTTTCATCCTGTTGCAAGAAGAACAACCTGATGTACTTCTGGCGGGGGAAACAAAGTTAAACCAGAGACACAAGATATGGCATAAAAACTACGATATTATACGAAGAGACCTGTGGGGGTTCTCTACACCACATGGAGAACCAACCCACAATTCTAACCAACCTTGACCGCTAACAACGCGTCACTTTAACCCACCTCCCCATGCAAAATCCGCAATAGCATACATTCCAAACCTTGCAATGAACACACTCCAAAACCTGCAACAGAATACAATTCAACAGAATATATTCTCAATCATCCCCGCATACATTTTCCCAAAATTGCTTCGGTCAATTCTTTATCTAAACCATATTCCTTCCTGGTGACTAAACAATCGTAATTTCCCCGAAATTCATATGCTGTAATAAAACGCATATTCAAACCTACAACGAACATTAACCATCACCACCAACTATACTGAGCCGCATACATTTCCCCGAAATTACTTCGGTTAACATTTTATCTAAACGATATTCCTTGCTTCCACCCAAGCAATTACAATTTCCCCCGAAAACCACTTCGGTTCATTTCTACCTTAAATCATACTTCTCGCCCGCAACCAAACGACAGCTAATTTTTCACGAATCAACCACAACGATCAAGACCCTTGATGATACTTGCCTCTGCCAATTTCCCGGTATACACAACCAACGAATCGAACTCAGCTTATACGGCGAGGATTCGCTGAAACTGATTTCCTATGGAAGCATAGAAATTCTCCTCGAAATTCCTCGTAAGTGGCAGTGAGTTTATTTTAGCTATGACTCCACTGCCACGACGCGATGAACTTTTTCCTTCCAATAATTAGTCAGTCGAGTAATAACCGCCACAGAGGATAGACGTCCCTTCATACCCTCCAGCGCGCGTCTCTGAATAGTCGGGTCATTGAGCTCAACGAATCGTCATCGCAATTAATGGGCGCGTATTTAAGATAGCGTGTGCGAGTGCGGTCTTTACACTATTTACCGGCGTCATCAATGCAAACGGTTGTGCTGTCCCCATGTCACCTGGTTCAGAACCCCTACGCGCGACGTGTGTACGCAATATTTAAACGGTTAGGTGTTCGATTAACTACGCTCACCATTATGTGAGATTGTGACACTGTAATTTTGAATTACCATCTACTAAAAATTCACGGACTTAATTGGATTAGAATTTGTTCCGAGTGCGAGGAATTTACACAAATGGATTTTGTAAAGTTAATACATGATAAATAAATGAACGTTAATTCAAACAACATACCAGTGCTTGCCTTTCTTTTACTTTTCTTAAGCCTGCGGGTGAACTTGGTGCCTTTCGCTCTCGGTGGAACAAGTAGGTGGGAATGTCGATGAACCCGTGTGCTTGCCGACACACATCATAATCTCGACAGACCTCAAGGGGAAGGTGTCGCAATCTTTATTAGAAAAGGAATCAATCATAAAGTAATATATGGTGGAGAAGTACGCAGGTTCCGGGTGCTGGAAGCCTGCATCGTACGCATACCCCTTCAGCAAGGAAGGGGTTTGTATGCGATTGCGGTCTATGCACCTGAGGGGGACCAACATAACCTCTTTATAGCAGAGCTCGAGACACTCTTTCGATGCTTACAACTGCGCTTGGACAAAAACTACTTTATCCTAGGGGGGGATATGAACGCCAAGCATAGAAATTGGGGAAATTATATATCTAATGCCAGAGGAAATCAGTTGGCTGGTTGGTTAGATCTGTATCATATAGAATATAGAACTGACCTACTACCTACGAAATATCCATCGTTCCCTAGAAGTAGATCGTTGCTTATTTACTCACAACTGAGACTACTTAACACCAACAGATGAAACAGAAACTGTGCATTCAGGGCAGTAATAGAGCTTCCGAGTGATCTGGGAGATCTGGAAGATTTCGTGATCCCGCAACCCTACAACTGCAGGGCAATGCGATGGCAGCGGTTCACCAGGTCATTAAGAAGAGAACTTCGTTCGAACGACTTTAATCTGCCAGTAAACAGAAACCTGACAAATGACGAAATCGACAAATACATCCAACGAATGGACGAAACTGTAAAACGAACAAAGGACAAAACAATTCCCAAAACAACAGTTACAGATCACATAAACATGTACTGAACTACAACAATAGACGCACTCCACGAGAAAAAGGCCAGACTGCTATCGAAACTAACACAATTACACAGACAGTTTACAGACAGACAAGACCAGGAGATAATATCACTGAAATCCCGATTAAAAAACCTCCAACAATTATAGATTAGCAACAAATTTGTATTTGAACAACAGAATTCGAGCTATAAAAACTAATAACCCGAATCATCATCATCATCGGCACTACAACCGAGAGCCGGTCTTGGCCTTATTTAGCAAGTCCAGAGGCTTGTTAAATTTTCAATAATGATTTGTTAATAACCCGAATATGTTCCCACAAATAAATAAAATATTCGGGAGAAATAATCAAAACGAGATTGATTGTCTCCAAATTCCACGTACTGATGTAAACAAGCAGCTGCTAATCAACATTGGCATAGATACAGAGAACGCGATCCTCAATAGTGAGCTTTTCGTGATCGAAGATCCTTTGGAGAAGGCGAATGCTGTGGGAGCTGTCTTTCAGGAAATGTACAAGGTGAATGAAAGCATTCGCCGAAATCACGACCTGGAGGACAGAGTTCTACTGAATCACCTGAACCTCCGAAATGAAATTTCACTTTGGCAATCGGAGAATCCCGGTTTTACCGAATTCAGTGACGATAATCTCTCAATCGACATTAATGCTAATGGTGGGGCTAATAGCCTTTCAATTGCGAGGGAAGGAATCCAAAGTATCTTCGACTCATTAAGAAGCAAAAAGTCAGTGGGAATAGATGGAGTACCTAACATCCTACTCAAGAACCTGCCCCAATGGCAATAGATATATGCAGGGTCCTGTTTAACAACGTTGGAAAACGGGTATCATTCAGCCTATCCCAAAAAGGGCAAAGACTGTACAAACCCAATGAACATGCGTTCGATAAGTTTACTCACAAGCATCAGTAAAGTATTTGAAAAGACTATTAACAAAGCTCTGCTAAAATGGGTAGACGACAACAACATTATTCCGAATAACCAGTTTGGCTTTAAGACGGGTCATGAAACCACACATGCCGCAGATAAACTGGTCTCCGACATACAATGGAATAAATGTAGGAACCAATGCAAAGGTGCCTGTCTGATCGACCTGTAAAAAGCCTTTGATGCCGTCTGGATCGAAGGGTTATATTACAAACTTATGGCGTACATAAGCCTTTACTATATGTATTTTATGATATGTTAAATGACAGGAGGTGCGTGGTCAAAAATGGTAATGTGACCTCTAAGAAAACGTATAATATCAAGAATGGCTTGCAACATGGATCGGTACTTTCTCCGATTCGTTTTAACATTTACATTAGCGACTTATTAGATGCACTCCCGCAGGCTATTGCGTACGCAGACGATCCCATAATTTACAGAACAGTTCCGAAAGTTGAGATCATAAATAGTTTAATACAGCGAGACTGTGGCGGTTCTGTCAAACCCCACTGACTACTTACCTAAAGAACCCCCATTTCTACGACTCAATCTTATAAGTTCGCTAATGCAATCGCATTAGCATCTTAAATGCTTCACGCATCAAATTGATCAACTTTATTTAACTAAAAGCCCCTAGAAGAGAATTCTTACCTGCATGCATAACTTCGCATTTAAAATCACCTATAAGAATTCTCTCCACGCTTATCATAAATTCCCTGAAAGAAAATTCATCGGTACACATATAATACAACCGCATAATCAGGAAATCTTACCCTTGTGTTGGCTAATCCCAGCCTCAACACGTGTACAATAAAAACTACCTACATACACATCACCTGGCGAACCTTTTACCCAACGATAAACAGTCCAACCCAGCTGCATGTAATTAGCGAAATAGACGTTGAGACTAATTCCCTAACTTGCACCATGTGCAAACAAAAGAACGCTTTCCTTCAAAGGCTTTCTGGCGATACGAGGGTTGCCTCTTATGTTTCGGGATTTGGCAACCTAAGTGTTGCAATCCGGCAATTGACAGCTCTGTCGTAAAGTTGGACATTTTTGAGGTTATACGCACTCAGAACGTTTTGACATACGAGCGCTATTTGTGTTGTTTACAGTAACTTAAAAGATTCATCTCGGCCCAAAAATGGAATCAAATCGTCAACATTTTCGTGCGATTATTTTTTACAACTTTCGGCGTGGATTAACTCAGCAACAGTGCATGGATGAACTTAATTAAATTTTTAGCGATGAAGCTCCATCAAGGACCAGTGTTTATCGATGGTATGGTGAATTCAATCGTGGTCGTAGTTCACTCCAAGATGAATTTCGTGAAGGTCGTCCAAAATCAGTTGTTGTTCCGAAAACCATTGATGCTGTGCGCCAACTGATATTGGAAGATCGTCATGTGACCTATCGTGAGATTGAGACAACCTTAGGCGTTAGTGGGACCAGCATACATTCAATATTGCATAAACATTTGACTGTCAAAAAAATTTGTTCGCGTTGGATCCCACACAATTTGTCAATCGCCCAAAAAAAGGCTCGTGTCAATTGGTCGAAAGAAATGCTCAAAAAATACGGGCGCGGTGCTTCGAAACACGTCTATGACATCGTGACAGGTGATGAATCGTGGATTTACGCGTATGAGCCCGAAAGTAAACAGCAGTCGACTGTCTAGGTGTTTCAAGAAGAGCCAAATCCAACAAAAGTTGTTCGCGCATGAAGCACTTCCAAGCAAATGGTCGCCTGTTTTTTCGGAAAACTGGACATGTCGCAACCGTACCACTAGAACAACGCAGAACAGTCAATTCTGAGTGGTACACAACCATTTATTTGCCAGTTGTCTTCCAAGAAAACAGGAAAACCGACCACCGAAGACGGATCACTCTTCACCACGACAGTGCGAGCTCTCACACATCGGCTGCGACAACTGCATTTTTGCCGTATAGTCCTGACTTGGCACCGAAGGACTTCTTTTTATTCCCGTATGCATGCATGTGTTGGAGGTACCTCAATCAGAGTGGCAAAAGTGCTTCGACAATTGGTTCAAACGCATGCAAAAGTGTATAGATCTTCATGGGGAATATTTTGAAAAACAATAAAGTGATTTTCGATGATCAATATTTGTTTTTGTTCTCTAATCCCGAAATATAAAATGCAACCCTCGTACCATAAACAATCCACATCGTTTGCGGTATCCCAAATGCATTTCTCATTTAGTGAGTTCCAGCTTATTTATTTAGCTGACTAATCACAGACCGATGCATTAGGTCGCTTCTCCTTTGTTCTTTTTCCCTCGCTGTAGGTTTTGTTTATCCTTGCTGAAATCCATCGATAAACACGGTGATGCGTACGAACTCACATACACACCACTGCACCAAAAGATCGCATTTCCTTGGCCACACCCTTAAGAGAAAAATGTTCTCTCTCTCTTCTGTTCCTTAACCTTAACCGAGGATGGAAATCAAGTCAGAGTTCTATCCTCGGGGAGTCCTTTACCATCCGCCGACCACGCAGGTCTTGCCGCTCCCGCTCCCCGCTGCGCACGGGGATGCGAAATTTCAACCGTGAGTCTAGTTTCTTATATTTGTGGTGATGCGGTAAAATCTTTTCGCTAGTGCGGTGTGTACTATAATTTAAAAATACTAGTTTTGCGGTGCCACGAACCATGCACACAATAAGAACATTTAAATTAAGATAATTGCGAATTGTTTAATTCACCAATAAAGTAAACAGTTAATTAATAAACAGTAAAAAGAGTGTTTAAATTTTATTTCCACCTTGTGCGACCTTCCCTGGGTGATGTTCGGTGATCAGGTGCTGTACCATTTTCTCCGTTTTACTTCTGAGTTTCGACTAGGGATATTTAGTGAGTTTAGTGACAGATGGATGGGGATAGAAGTGAACCGAGTGCCCGTGCTTGGCACACACTTCTCTATCCCCACAAGGCTTCAACAAAGTGCAGCGCTATTGCGATGACTGTGAAGCCATCATATTTAGAACCCCATTATATAAAGCCACGAACAACACAAGGAAAAACTGCCGAAAGTTAGCTATCGTGGGACCGCATGGAAATAAACTGGAAACCAAGAGTTTAGTTAAATACTTGGCTATCTGGCTAGATCAATATCTGTATTTCAACATGTAGAGGGTGCTTTGGTCAAGGGTAGAAAACTTTTACTATGACAAGGAGGCTATTTCACAGTAGCCAACTTGACAGTGGGGTAAAAGGCATATGCTACATGACGCTAATCAGGTCAATGCTCATATATAGTTGTCTAGTATGGTTTAACATAGGTCCAAATTTGATGGAAAAGATTCAAGTGTTCGAAGAAGTGTCTCAGAACTTGTCTCAGATTATATCGGATACCGGAATCGGACTATAAAAAGTATTATTCAAATGAGACTTATTATGCTTCAAATGAAGCATACATGATCATCATCATCATCATCATCGGCACTACAAGCGGAACCGGTCTTGGCCTTATTTAGCAAGTCCTGAGGGTTGTTAAATTTTCCATAATGATTTGTTTTTTCCGGACAAGGTCATTAGTCTTGCGCCAGAGGCTCCCCGACGGGGAATCGAACCCCGGTCTCCCGCGTGACAGGCGGCATACATAAATAGGGTGGATAATTTTATGATTAAATTAATCAGGGGACATATTGCGAGAGCGATAAGCTCGTCCAATGACCTAATTTTCGGGACTTATTATCCAAACAATCTGTACTATGAGAGCGTGCGTCGCAACGGCTTTGTTCCACCAGATGCGTTCCTTGATTTGGACATGAAAGGGCTTATACACGATAGATCCGGAATTCCGGTGATCTATCATGTGAGTAGATCATCCGTAGACGGGCGATTGTCCTACGATCGGGAAGGCACCCACACCGAAGAAGAGCTCTTGTGCTTCAGTGGCGCTATCTCCCATAGAGACCGGGACGATAATAGTAAACAGCATCAACAGTTCTGGTGGTTGAATGACAAATAAAGACCTGGATACCAATGTCAGTAGAATAACAGTATCATCAGCCAGCTTACATAGAATTAGCTTTTCTAGAATTAGGATAGTATAATATTTAAGTTGTTATTTTAAATAAAGAAAAAACAAAAAAAGGGGAAGTTAAATTTTAAGAAAAAAAAATTTTTTAAATAATAAATAATTTTTGTTTGTCATACAAATAGTCATAAATACAGCCACATACAAAGTTCTGTCGCCGAAAGCCAAATTATACAATAGTGATGTAATGTTTAGCTTAGAGCGTCTGCGAAGGACCAGTAAGTTATAATATAATATAATTAAGCTGGAATTTAAGCATTTTTTGTCTAGCATGTAATTTAGAAACTAAGAAGGTAAAAGGAAGATAAAAAAATGTTCTAAAAATGAAAATAGTTTATGAAAATTCTTTCGAAAATGGATTTTTGATGCTAGAGTGGCCAACAGTACGGTACCATTTTTCGAGACGGTCACATTACAAGGCGTGTC
The DNA here is from genome assembly GCA_963931805.1 of Microdon myrmicae. Taxonomy (NCBI): domain Eukaryota; kingdom Metazoa; phylum Arthropoda; class Insecta; order Diptera; family Syrphidae; genus Microdon; species Microdon myrmicae. The sequence continues at coordinate 165,856,297 of OZ007496.1, read as the reverse complement.
AACAATTATTGTCACTTGGTATATTTTTTAACAAAAACATTTTTTTTTGTACTTTAGAATATATTAAACAAATTGCAAAAAGTGGCTAAGTATCTTAGAAAGTCGATGCATCGTGACCGAAAAACTTCATCGATGAGATACAATGGAAACTCCCAACTAAGACCAGATAAGTAGATTTCAGTGGAGAATATGGTATCCGTTGGGAGGATGGGAGCGAACATCCAGGGCAAAGTTACTGATTGCTTTCAAGCCGGCGAAGGCCAGGACGATCCTTGTCCCTGTTCAATCCAAGTTGACATGCAGCCTCCACCTGACACCCCTGGATAGGTACTTTCGTATCCGCCAAGTAGTGAAACAATGCATGCAGCGACATCCTGAGAAAGGTTGGCGCTAGGCTAATAACCATGCCCGTAAAAATGAATTATTATGGCAAATTTAACAATCTTCGGATATGGACCGGATACACGGCGACGACCACGGAAACGAAAATGGCTAAACGATTTAAGAATGCCCTGTTCGAACATGAGGCTGACATAATAGCATTACAAGAAATAATATGGACGGGGAGTGGTGTTATTCAAAGAAACGAGTATGACATTTATTACAGCTGTCATGCCAAATACCATGTGCTCGGGGTTGGCTTTCTAATCAGCCAAAAACTGACGCCTGCCACCGTCGGCTTTAATGCAATAAACGAAAGGCTATGCACTTTTCGCGTGCGAGGCAAGTTTAAGAACATAACCTTCATAGACGTTCACAGACCTACAGATGAGTCCCCTTATGACGAAAAAGACGAATACTACGAGAACGTCGAACGGCCCCTCAATGCCTGCCCAAGATACGATGTGAAAATCGTTCTTGGTGATTTGAATGCGAAAATAAGCCGGGAGCCGGTTTTCAGGCACTACACAGGTTCCCATAGTTTGCATGAGAACACTAATGACAATGGACTGCGAGTTATCGAACTGCCAGCATCGAAAAACTTGGTCGTTGCAAGTACTAGGTTTCCGCGTAAAGATATCCACAAAGCCACCTGTGTATCGCCTGATGGAGCCACTCGCAACCAAATTGACCATCCGTTGATAGATCGCCGCCACTCCTCGACCTGCTGACGGTACGAACGTACCGAGGTGCCAACGTCGACTCGGATCACTATCTTGTTGGTACAGTTTTCCGAGGTCGGATTGCCTTACGGAGACGTATTGTATCCGCGGATCAGGTTCGAATCAACACGGCTGCCTAACGTAATGAGAATACCAGTAACACCTTTGGTCATGCGCTAAGACTCGCCCTCGAAGAGCTCGACGGAGGGAGAGTAAGTTCTGGGGGCAGAATGCCGGGCGTAGAAGAGAAATGGACACGCCTTAAGAATACTGTCATTAGTACTGCCAACTACAACTTAGGCAGTAGTCGTAGAGATCGGAGTGACTGGTTTGATCATGAGTGCAAACTAGCGACTGAACGTAAGAATGCTGCATACCGGGCAATGCAGCAGTCTGATAGGACGCGGGTGCGCGAGGTGAAATACAGAGAGCTCAGAAGATCCGAAAGAAAACATCACAGACAAAAGAAAAGCGGCTGGGAAAAAAATCTTGTCTGTGAAATAGAGAAAAGTAGAGAGCGAGGTCCGCACCAGGCGCGGAAGTTCTACCAAATAATCTGCAGTATGACGCGGTACACACCACGCTGCATTTACTGCAGGAATAGCGAGGGTAATCTGATCACCGATCCTGAAGGCATTCTGGAGCGATGGGAAGTGCACTTCAATGAATTGCTAAATGGTCAGCTCACAGAAGAATTGGAAGCTCCACCAATGCAAGATCAAGACCAAATGCTGCCGGCACTAAGTATTGAGGAAACATTAGAAGCCATAAGACAGCTCAAATAAAGCCTCCGGAGCTGACGGAATACCAGCTGAGCTGATCAAACAAGGAGGGACAGCGTTACATCACACAGTTCATGAGATCGTGGTGCACGTATGGGAGCAAGAGGAGATGCCGGAAGATTGGCGTCGCGGTATAATTTGCCCCATACATAAGAAAGGATATATCACACTGTGCAGCAACTATAGGGGTATAACATTGCTGAGTACCGCCTGTAAAATACTCTCCACTATCCTACAAGACCGGATATCCCCATACGCTAAAGCCATCATTGATCAATATCAGTGTTGTTTCATCCCAGGCAAATCAGCGATTGTTCAAATATTCACCCTTAGGCAGGCGATGGAAAAATGTCAGGAATTTAAGATTCCATATATCATCTATTTATAGACTTTAAGGCCGCCTACGACAGCATACCCAGGGTAGAACTATATAATGCCAAGAGAGAGTTCGGCATTCCAAACAAATTGATACAGCTTTATAGGTTGACCATGACCAACGTAACTAGTTAAGTAAAAATAGCGGGAGTGCTGTCCACACTAATAAACATCTTTAATGGACTCGAACAAGGTGACGGTCTGGCCTGCCTCCTTTTCAACCTGGCGTTGGAGAGCGCAATCCGTGACGCTGGCGTTACAACCAGAGGGATTAGTGTGACTAAGTCCTGCCAGATACTTGCCTACGCAGATGACATCGACATCATCGGTAGAACCGAATCGGCTGTACAGGAATCCTTCACCCGGATCGAGCAGGCGGCATAAAATCTGGGACTGCACATTAATGAGGGAAAAACTAAGTACATGATGGCAATATCTGCGAAGAGAAGACCTAACGGTGGTCAAACTTTCACTGAAGTGGAGCACGAATTTGAAGTGGTGCAATCCTTTAACTACCCTGGGTCAATAGTACCAGTCGATAACAATATGGAAGAAGAAATACGCGAACGGCTGATTAAATCCAATAAAGCCTACTATGGTCTATCAAGGCTCTTTAAATCCTGAAATTTATCCAGAACATCCAAGCTACTACTGCACAAGATCATGGGCATACCAGTACTCATGTATGGCTCCGAGACCCGGGTGTTCAATAAAAGGCACTCTGAAGCAGCGTTCGAGAAGAAGGTTCTAAGGAGAATTGTTGGCTCCGTATGTGAGAGGACGATTCCGGAGACGCTACAACCATAAGTTGTACGCGATCTACCTTGAAGCTGATATTGTAAGAAAAATCAAGCTCGGTAGACTCCGGTGGGCGGGACACCTAGCTCGAATGAGCGAAGAGGAACCTGCCCGGAAAGTCCTTTGTGACAGGATGTATATAAGGAGACAGCGCGGCAAACCTTGTCTGCGATGGAGGGATGGCGTAGACCAGGACGCAAAGAGGCTGGGAGTGCCAAACTGGATGACATCGGCTCGAAATCGAGACCAGTGGAGAGATTTGTTAAATAAGGCCAAGACCGGATCCCGGTTGTAGTGCCGATGATTATGTTGATGGTATCCGTTACACCGGTGACAGTTGTAAACACGCAATAATTCAACTTTTTGCCTGGGGACACACAAAAATGTGTAGAACCCATTTTACACCTATGGTAGAAGGACAACAGTATCAAAAATAGCATCGGAAATGGAAATAATAACAATAAATACAAGTAAATGTAAAGAAGACGCAATGGAAGATAAATGGCTGCAGAAACTATGTCAGTATCAGGAAGTTTAATCACCATTTAGCAGAAAGGAAAAGGAGTAACTCCTTAAATTTATATGTATATATATAACAACGATATATTTTCGATATATGAGAACCATTTCCAAAGGTCCCATTTGCAAATATCATCCAACGCAAAATAACTTCTGCATTTGCAAGAGAGTCAATTAATTTTCCTGATGTTCTTTATGCTGCCATCTTTCACACTACACACTTTATTTTGATGAGCCTATTGTAAGTTTCATATAGTAGAGCTAGCCATCTTGCAGTCATTTCAATGCCAAAGAAGCTTCGTCCTTAATCCCTTTGTTCATCGTGCACTTCAACGAGATAATCTGTTGGGTAAACCTCAAATTACAAGAATCCATAGAGTTAACCACGACCTTTTATTTCGAGTCCTTTGTGCGGTATCTCCTTACAACAGAATCATCTTCCGCACACCATTCTGCATGACCTTCCTTAAAACCTCATAGTTGAAGAAACCTCAAACAGCGTTGAGAACTTGAGAACAATTCCCTCAAAACTTTGAGTTTTCGAAGAGTCCCGAAATGTCTAACGCATTCCTAACAATGTCCCTTAACATCCAAGAAAATAATAACATTTCGTCGATCACATTCCCCTGCTACTAACACGAACTTTATTTCTCTGTCATCCTTTGTCATCTCGTTTACTAACCGACCCTAAGTCGCACCTCCGCCACATCCTTTCGTTCGCTTTCCACAACTTGTTTGTGTTAACACTCAGCGTGTGGGGAACTTTTGCTACAACTTACGTCCTCACTTTGACCCAAGTGCTACGGTCGAGTGGGCTAGGTTGAAAGGACGTGTGGGAGTTTATCCTGGTTACTCATTATATCTTCGATTTCAATCGGTTTTTAGGTGTCGGGTTATAGAGTGAAGGGACGCATTCACACTGGACCGCGCTCCTTGCAAATGCGGTGTCTTTTGCACACAGTAAATATTGAAATTGCAATTGACGAATTGCACCCATTAAGTCCCTGGAGGGGATGCTTAATATGTGTCTCCCACAAACCTATTTTGGGTGGGTTGTTTCTCGACCTTATTGGTTGGCAGCCGTCCTTGTGTACGGTCGTGCTTTTCAGCAACGAATATGGCAACTAGATTGGCTTAGAAAGAAAAAGTGATGACTTTTCGGTTTGGAAGTTTGATTGATTGAAGAGGGTAGACATTTGCCTGCTCTGGTTTAATTGAATTTTACTTATTTTACATGGGTAACCTCCGTTACTGTATTATATACCCACATGTTTTAAATTGTTTTTTTAAGGGTTGTACTTAAGGGATTATTAATTTATCTATAGAGAAACAAAGCGCACGGGAACGGTGAAAAAACATTTAAGGATGGAATGGGCAAAAGGGTAAATCTATCGTCCTTTCTAATTCTAAAGATATCTCCGCTTCTGTGAGTGGTTTTAAAGGGTCACACCTAGATGTCACTCACGCTTTGTGCCCGAGAAAACGGACTCATTTGACTCATTCAAAACTCACCGCGGGCATTCTTCCATTAATATGGGTTGCGTTAACTCGACCGTTGAAAGGGTTGAAAACTCTCCACCTCAGTGAAAACTTGCGTGTAGCACTTCAAACTGAGGTGAACGAATATATTCTTGGTGCCATGTCCAGTTGCCGGTGTTGATCTGGATTTACATGTGAGTTCGCTTAAATCGATCACACATTTCAGGGAATCGTGTGGTAGTTCACTGTACACGAAAAGTTCTTTCGACAAAAGCAGCCTGGTACGAACCTCTGGTGCGACCATTCTTAAATCTTCTTTGATGCCTGTTGTGATTCGTAATCACAACTCCTTTACCTACCACCTATCCCGAATAACTACTTACCTAAAACCCCCTAATCTATCCCATTCCTATACCCAAAACACTTACCTGTCCCTAAGGTCCACCATCCTGCATACATTGATCAATATCAGTGTTGTTTCATCCCAAGTTCTTTCGACAAAAGCAGCCTGGTACCAACCTCTGGTGCGACCGTTCTTAAATCTTCTTTGATGCCTGTTGTGATTCGTAATCACAACTCCTTTACCTACCACCTATCCCGAATAACTACTTACTTAAAACCCCCTAACCTATCCCATTCCTATACCCAAAACACTTACCTGTCCCTAAGGTCCACCATCCTGCATACATTCCCCTCCGAGAGGATCACATGTGCAACAGACTAAATCTAAACCTAGTCTGTCGCACATTGACCTAATCGCTAACCTTTTATTAGTACAAAGATCGGGTTTGTACTCCAATATTAAATGCATACTTGTGTGCAAACCTCGATCTGAGGCCCATCTTGGTTTCGGGGCAGTCTGTAACAAGCGGCCAACCTGCCAACATTGATAACCAACAATTGGATACCGGTAAAATAAAAGAGTCACACCAAAATTGCAAAGAGATCTTTTGTTCGGACCCGAAGGTAAGTAGGTAACCAGAATAAATATTGTTGGGTACCGGCATCACGCCCGGTATACACAACATGCCTATGAAAATGATGGGTAGACCGTGTCGTTATGACACATTACTGAAGCCTTTAATAACAGGTGTTAAGGTTTTACTATTCCGATAGATGCAGGATGATGTGTTGTCGATTTCATGACAATCTAGTAAGTTTGTTAACACCTTGAGTATGTTTGCCTCGAATGGTGGTCTCCTGTCAGACGTAAGGGTCCGCTCAACCCACGAAAAAACGCCTTTGCGACACTCTCTGCTGTTACTGTTTGCGATTGTGGCCTGTGGCGTTTTTAACAGATACACACACCACTAATAGTGAAGAACAACACCACCGAAGAGACAAGTCGAAAAGCCTTTCCACATCAAATGACTGTACTTGAGTTTAGAGATCGATTTTCACATCAGTTGAGTGTACTTGAGTTTAGAGATGGAATTCGTACACGCGGCAGTGGCCTGATCCATTGAGCTGTGGTTCGATCTTTTAGTGATTCTAACCGTGATAGCGTCGGTTAGAATTACGCGCTGTCGCTATACTATCTCCGGCCATCACGTGATCGATCATCGTGAGGATGTAGGAATTAGTTCCCAATGGCGGTAGTGGTTTCACTATGCTAATATGGACGTGGGACAGGCGTGTCTTGGAGAGCTCCAAATGAGACGTGGTATCTAGTTATTTTAACCTACTGGTAGTATATATAAGTGAGGGTCCAATTTATAAGGTCTTCAAGCATCCAGGGCCAGAGGAACCTACGTTGGAGAGCTGCGGCAGTCCATTTGGATGGGAATGGATCTGGTGAGTTTCAAAAACTATTTTTCGATGGTTTTTTTTTTGCGGAATACGAGCAAGTACTTCCCGTTAATACATCAAACCAAATACTGATCCTTTAAAGGGGAGGCGGTCTCCGTTTTTGATATTCTAGTCGTGCATTTATATCGTGGAGCTCGCTGCGCCACTGAGAAACTCAGATCACCTCTTGGTATCGGTTGCGCAATCTCTTGCATTTCAACCAAATAACCAACCTAAGCAGCTTCTTCATGTATGGAGGTATGGGGCTGATAACTGGGACGATTTGTGAGAATTCTTCACATCATTTCCGTGGTCGGAGGCGTGCATTGGAGACTTAGATGTTAACTCATGCGCGGAGCCGGTGGCAGAGATTATTCATCTTAGGATGGAGATCTACATTCCACATTTCATCACACAAAGTTCACCTGATAAAAAAGTGGTTTGATAAAAAATGCGAGCCGATTACAGCGGCAAAAAATAGAGCTTTTAAACAGTCAATCCCATTGAGGTTAACAAAAGGAATTTTGTTAGAATCAGAAACGCGCACAACCAGGCGACTGATACCGCGAAGAAAGCCTACAAGGAGATAAACTACTTGTGTGCCCAGCTGGTTCGCGTCTCTTCTGGTCAATGGCAAGGGCTGTCAGTAGTAACTTCTCTTCCTCCTTTTTTTCTCTGTTAGTGACAGGCAGCGGGACCCTAGTCACAAACTCAAAAGATAAAGCTAATGTGTTCGCAAATTTATTTTCCGCGGATTCAAACTTCGATGCCGATCTTTTGGACCCACCTGAGATCGCGTCGGTACGGCGTTCGATGTGGGATGTGAGGTCCCGGCCACATTCTATTCAACGTATTCTACATGGACTGAACTGTAGGAAGGCAACCGGCCCGGACGGAATACCAGCAATAGTCCTTAACAACTGTGCTCCTGAACGGTTCTTGGCAGATTCTTTCGCTTATCTTACGCACGGCGGACATTTCCCACTTGCTGGAACATCGCTCGAGTTCAGCCAATCCCAAATAGGGGGAGAAGGTGTCTCCCACAAAATTACCGACCGATATCATTACTGTCTACGTTATCTAAGGTGATGGAAAAGGTCATCAACGCTGAGTTAATTAAGTATTTAGAGTGCAATTGAGTTCTGAATGATCGTGAATACGGATTCCGTGGTGACATTTTGAGCCTTCTAACCGATATTTGGACATCTACGATTGAGCGGCATGGTGAGCCAAGGGCGGTCACATTGGATATCTTCAAGGCTTTGACCGTGTCTGGCACGGGGCATTGCTGAGCAAACTTCGTTCATATGGACTTTCCCAGCAGCTTTGCGACTGTACTAAGAGCTTCCTCGAAAATCGATCCATTCAGTTTGCTGTGGACAGCTAGTGTTCGGATCTGTATCCTGTTAATTCCGGGGTGCCACAAGGTTCTATTTTGGCTTCAACCTTATTTTTGCTTCACATGAATGATCTGTTGGAGTCAACGGATTACGTGTTTAGTTTTGCGGATGGTGGTACGCTTGTTTCCTCTTTTTCGAGTGTTCGGCGGATTGGTGCATCTACGTCGCACCAGTTGAGATGTAGACAGATCGGCTCTTTGAATCGTGATCTAGATAAGGTCCTGCAGTGGGGAAGGGCAAATCTCGTTGACTCCAATGCAGTGAAGACACAATATACAGCATTCACAAAGAAAAGTGGATCATCGGTTCTACAGCTGATGATGAATGGCCAAACACTCGAGTCTGGGAAAAGCTTGAAATTGCTCGGCGTCATGGTCTGTGGGAATGTATCGTGGCATAAACGCGTGTCGAGAATCGCCAGGTCAACCTCAGAAAAACTGAGCTATGTTTTTAGAGCCAAGATATATTTTACTTCGGTCCAAGATTTTCTCCTGAATAAATCCCAAACTAGACCCGCGTTCGAATATTGTTCCTGCTTCTAAACATACCCTCGACCTACTTAAGAGCATACGGAGGTGAGCGATCGGCCTGATCGGGGAAACGGCGCTGACGTCGGGACTACAGTCGTTATCACATCGAAGGCGCGTAGCCGACCTCTGTCTGTTTTACAGATATTATCACGGGTGCGTTTTTCGCAGATTCGTGGTATTTTCCTTGCAATTCAAAACAAGACAATCCGACGGATCGTACCAATCGGAACTTCTTACGTTACAGAGCGGAAGCTGTGGAATTCCCTTTCCACGTGGGTGTCCCGGAACGTTACAACCTGCAACTATTCAAGAAGAACTGCAAGGGTTATTTGGTGGCACTATGGGGCGCCGTGTTTGGCGCTATAGATATGCCTCTCCTGAAAGAAGTATGATATATATATATATATAAAAAAAAAAACAAAGGATTTACGTACCTATTACAAATTTGTCTGCTTCATTTTGTTTTGGTCTCTAAAATTTACGAATGCATTTCAGTTTATAAATTGTAACAACATTTTACGCATGGTGGATATAGCTATAGCATTTGCGGCGATAGTGAAGAGCGTGTGATTCGTACCGAACCTATCACGGCTAGAATCACTAAAATATAGAACCAAAGCTCAACGCATCGGGCCACTGACGCATGTACGAATTCAGTTTCTAAGCTCATGTACATTCGACTGTTGTGGAAACGCTACATTATTTCTATGGTATACGGCTTTAATTAATGTGCTTTTGGTGGTGTTGTTCTTCACTATTGGTCGTGTGTATCTGCTAGAAACGTCACTTCACCCCTCCCCAGTAACTTTTGTTACGATCAACTTTGAAAATGTGAATACTTGAGCAAGGAGCACGCGAGAGAGCGATCGAGAGTATGTCAGAGCAGGCGAGTGGTGCCGGTTCCCTGCATAGCAGTCGTGTGATTGTAGTAGTAACGTTCTGTATGCGTATGAGAGTTGTGTTATGTCGTACAGATCACGTCGGGGTCACCAGTTATAGCGTTTGCGACTTCAGTGAAGAACGTATGATTCGAGCCGACCCAATCATGGTTAGAACCACTAAAATATAGAACCAAAGTTGAACGCATCAGGCCACTGCCGCGTGTACGAATTCGATTTCTAAGCCCAAGTACATTCGACTGAGTGGAAATGCTACATTATTGCTATGGTATACGGCTTTAATTAATGTGCTTTTGGTGGTGTTGTTCTTCACGATTGGTCATGTGTATCTGCTAGAAACGCCACATAGTCGTCAAGTACAATTAACGGGTTAAACATATGGTGACTAAAGTCATACACAATTGCTTCTCGCTCTTATATATAAACTTATATGTTCCTATTTTAATGTTTTTTTCCCCTTAAGCCTAACCGAAACTTACATTGATAATGTCTTGCATTTATGTAAAAGAAATGACGATAATTTCGGGGTTACAAAAAATTTATTTTTTACCTACTATGGGGAAAAGTTTCCCCATCGGGGAGCCTTTGGCGCAAGACTAATGACCTTGCCCGGAAAAAACAAATCATTATGTCAAATTTAACAAGCCTCAGGACTTGCTAAATAAGGCCAAGACCGGTTCCCGGTTGTAGTGCCGATGATGATGATGATGGGGAAAAGTAGCTCGAGTAATCTCCACTTATAATGCTCTTGTTCTGTTTCTTCTTCAATCATAGAGTTACAGATCATAATGACGTTTCCCAAAATTTGAATTCTATGAAAAACTATTATATTAATCCTAAAAATTTGCTTGTAAGAGCAATCATAAACTTCCTACAGCCCTCTAACATTGAGACACAAATATGCCATTCGAAATTCTAGACAAAAATACAGGTGAACAGCTTCTGTATATGCCAAAGGCTTTGTAATAGACCCCACTTCCCCAACTATGCGACAGGATACCTCATTTCCAAACATGGTACACCTCGTGCAGATACTAACTCATCCCCCCTCGGCGATAAAAACATCAATTTAAATTCCGAATGATGATGGCAATAAACATTTATGACAGCAGGAGAGAGTAATGAATTGAATCGATTCGTATCGGTAAAGCACTTGTAAGGAAATTGGGGTGCCAGGTGACAATCGTCTCCTATTCCACAAAGCAAATGATTTATCTTCCAGAGTTATTAGAAAAGTGGGTATATGATTGTGTATGTAGGGTAAAGGAATTTTAAATGACGGACGTGAACTCCGATGGAGACACAAACGGAATATTTATTGTCGCTTTTGAAGCCGATTATCCTTCGAGTTCTGCTGGCTTAGGACATGTTTTCTCACAAGACAATCTACATACGTAATCGGGAAACCAACTAGTTCATGACGTCTGACTACAGATTTTTCAATATAAAATTCCTTAAATTCTCTTGCGTTTATTCCCGGGTATTGATCTGTAAGTATTGTTCCAATTTTATCCGTTTACAGCATCTTATTTACTAATTTGATGAAGTCAGCTGTATTCTGAGTTTTAGATGTTAAAATAAACGTATAGCCTTTGAAATAATATTGAAGAACGTTTGATTCGAACTAACGCCATGACAGTTAGAATCAACAAAAATTGAACCGAAGCGTAACACACCAGGCTACTGGCCGTGCTTAGAATTCGATTTTTAGACTTAAGTATATTCCATTGATGTGAATTGTTTTGTTATCGCTACGGTATACGGCTGTGATGTATTTTCGTATTCGATTTTCGTTCGGTGTTCTTCACTAATTGCGTGTATTGTGTGTGTATCTGTTAGAGACGTCACACCACTCCCTCCTCAGTAACTTCGTTACAATCAGATTCGTTTGCGAACGACGGAGCGAACGAGAGAACATCGGAGCAGACGAGTGTGTCTTGGTGCTCTATGCGGAAGTCATGATCGTGTATGAAGTTCTGTTTACTACGGGAAAGTGTGTGCTGTGTGTACAGATCACGTCGTAGTCACCAATTATAGCGTTTGAAATAATAGTGAAGAACGTGTGATTTGAACTGACGCAATGACAGTTAGAATCAACAAAAATTGAACTGAAGCGTAACATATCAGCCTACTGGCCGATTTTAGAATTCGATTTTTAAACTCAAGTATATTCCACTGACGTGAATTGTTTTGTTATTGCCACAGCTGTGATGTATTTTCGTGTAGACGACAATAGCATTATTCCAAATAACCAGTTTGGCTTTAGGGCGGGTCATGAAACCACACATGCCGCAGCTAAACTGGTCTCCGACATACAATGGAATAAATGTAGGAACCAATGCACAGGTGCCTGTCTGATCGACTTGGAAAAAGCCTTTGATACCGTCTGGATCGAAGGGTTGTATTACAAACTGGTCAGATATGGCATACATAAGCCTTTACTATATGTACTTTACGATATGTCAAAGGACAGGAGGTTCGTGGTCAAAAGTGGTAATGTGACCTCTAATAAAACGTATAATATCAAGAATGGCTTGCAACAGGGTGCGGTACTCTCTCCGATTCTTTTTAACATTTACATTAGCGACTTATTAGATGCACTTCCGCAGGCTATTGCGTACGCAGACGAAGACAGAACAGCTCCGAAAGTTGAGATCATAAATAGTTTAATACAGCGAGATTTCAACAACGTGCAGCGCTATTGCGACAACTGGAAACTTAAGATCAACTTCCAGAAATGTGAAGCCATCCTATTTAGAACCCCATTATATAAAGCCACGAACGACACAAGGAAAAACTGGCGAAAGCTAGTTATCGTGGGACCGCATGGAGATAAACTGGAAACCAAGAGTTTAGTTAAATACCTGGGCATCTGGCTAGACCAATATCTGTATTTCAACAGACATGTAGAGGCTGCTCTGGTCAAGGCTAGAAAAACGTTTGCTATGACAAGGAGGCTATTTCGCAGTAGCCAACTTGACAGCAGGGTAAAAGTCATATGCTACATGACGCTAATCAGGCCAATGCTCATATATGGCTGTCCAGTATGGTTTAACATAGGTCCAAATTTAATGGAAAAGATTCGGGTGTTCGAAAGGAAGTGTCTGAGAACCTGTCTCAGATTATATCCAACACCGGAATCGGAATACAAAAAGTACTACTCAAATGAGACTTTATATAATGAAGCCTGCATAAATAGGGTGGATAATTTTATGATTAAATTAATCAGAGAACATATTGCGAGAGCAATAAGCTCGTCCAATGACCTAATTTTCGGGGCTTATTATCCAAATACCCTGTACTATGAGAACGTGCGTCGCAACGGTTTTGTTCCACCAGAGGCGTTCCTTGATTTGGACATGAAAGGGCTTATACAGGATAGATCCGGAATTCCGCTGATCTATCATGTAAGTAGATCATCCGTAGACGGGCGATTGTGCTACGACCAGGAAATAACGCGCACCGAAGAAGAGCTGTGGCGATTCTGCCAGATCCCACGGCTCGCCTTCCTGAAAAAACCCCCATAACCATAACCCGGGTCTGCACCAGCTTTCGCTAATGCAATTCGCATTAGCATCTTAGATGCTTCACGCATCAAACAGACCCAATTATTATAACCCTAAAATCCCTATAAAGAAAACTTACCTTCATGCATCCCTCCCCATACAAAGAACCGCCCATCCTCTTAAATGAACCACCTTCCTCCCCACATTGCGACCTACCAGTGAGTCAACGCGCAACTTCATGATTTCGAATTTTGAACTTCCAACAGTGACTATTCGGTGCGGCAACTGTGTCAGTGACTTTTCCGGTGAGCAATTGTGGCGGCAATTGCCAAAAACACAATCTATGGGCAAAAACATCGCCCCAACGCCAGCCTAACAACAGCACCTGGCGAAACATCACCGAGAGCATCCGCATGGATGGCAGCACGAGGAACAACACCATCTCCGGACAACGTCACCAGGAAATGCAAACACCAGCACCATGCCACCGATCCACAATAGAACATCAGGTATTCTTTAAAACTTTGTAATTTTTTTTCTCTCCTTTCCTTTTTGTATTGTCTTCATGTAAGCTCCTTCTGAGCGAAACTTAAAATTTGTTTCCTAAAAAACATTTATGTGCCTTACAACATTTCAACGTCAGCATGGTTCCAAAGCCATCGAACTGCAAGAGCAACGTTGTGGAAAGGATGATCTTGATGATGTCAATGTCGTGGCTAGAATGTCCTTATTAGAGCCACCACCGTTTGTCGAAAATGACGAACAGAGTTTTTAAAGAGAACATTTGAAAATTAATTTTGAATTAATATTTGTTGTTTATTCCTTTTAAATTAGTATCGATAAATAATTATTTGTGTTGTTATTAAGTTGTTTCATTACTGTATGAGCTATTTTGAATATTCTCATACATTTTATTTATGAGAAATGCGTAAAAAATATTTCCATTGTTTTCCCTAATTTTTTTTTTTTTTGCTTTTACATATTATTTCAATTGCTTCTCCTCTCCTTTATATAAATATATACACTCAAGTAAATTCTAAACAAAATATTTGCAACATATTCAGTTTTCTCAGATATATTATGAATGAAAAGTAACAGAGTTCCATGTGACCCCACCAAATATAGTCCTTGTTCAGTTGACACAAATCACGATATTATTTTTTTTTGTTTATACTAAAACTTAATCAAAAACAAAACGAGCGAACAGAATACCAAATGTTAAAAATAGCTATACGATTAAAGGAATAGAAGTGAAAGCTCTGTAGATACCCCAATTATATATATATTTTTGTTCCTTCTATTTTTAAATTTATATTTTATTTCCTTGCCTTTTGTTCTTTAATGTAGTTAAAACAATCATAATCCTAATATTAAAAAGACAGCATTTTCATATATACATTTTATCAACACTGATTGACCCATTATTTTGTATACAGATTGAAAAGACATACACTCGCAAGGACAATATTATCTTGTCTCTATATTACGTTTAATATAAATAAATAAAAAGTTTTACCCAAACAAACAAATTGCATGTTAGACAAATACCAAAGTTAATTGTGTGGCAGTAATTCTACCAGTGTAGGAAAATTGTATAATGGAATTAACGACAAAAACAGAAAGTTATACCATATATTCCTAGAAAGTTAAGTGTTGACTTTAATTGTCATTAGATTGCACCGCCTTAAAACCTCAGCAATTGCAAATAAACAAATTACTTGCCATAGCATTAGCACAACCAAACTAAATACAATAAATCTATTTCAACAACAAACTTAATGGAGTTAATTAAATCCAACAAAACGAAAAAAAAACAATTTAATAAATAAAATAACCACTATACCCCATATCGGCTCGGCTCGTCAGCAATTATAATCGATAAACACTCGCTGGCCAGCGTAATTGTCGACACAGCTGTAGCCGATATTCATACAATAATAAATTAGAAAACTATATAATTAAAATAATAAATAAGGGTATATTTACGGGTTTCTCTTCAGTAACCCAGAAATTTAATTAAAGCAGTTTTTATTATTAAGAGGTCAATTAAACTAACGATTTTAAGAAGAAACAACTTCAAGTATATTTTTAATAACCGTCCTAAATGTATCATACCCGAAATTGGTACCATTTTACTCTAATAATTATCCCAATTGTAACGTACTTGCTCTTAATCCCTGTCACATGTAGCACTTATTGCAAAAGGGAATTCCTATTTTCTTAAATTGTCAAATAAACAAAAAAGGAGCAAACAAACGTAATCAAAATAGTAAATCACAAAATCAAATTCAAAAATATGTTAAGATAGTAAATATAAATAATAGTATCAAAACATAAATTACATACATACAATCAATTCTGGGACAACTAAACCAAGCATTAACAATGAAATAAAACAAAAATACACAATGTACCCCTATATGGCAAAAAAAAAAAAAAAAAAAAATCATAATAATTATTGTAAACCCCCTCTGGGTACAAACCGGTGTACAACCGCGTTCGCCTCGCTTGTAACTCTGCACAATTTCACACGACTCGCTCAACTCGATTTGGCGTCTTTTGACTCCGCGCTCACACATTCGACTATTCGACTCCATTTCACTTTTTTTTCGACTTTGCTCGACTCTTTTTCGTCGTCTCTCGACCCCTTTCATTCCTTCGACAACACTCATCCACGCGACTTCACCCGACTACTCAACCTTTTTGGACTCCATTTCGACTACATTCAATCTATCCACCTCTTCCCAAGATATTGGCGCATAATGCCGTCACACACCCCCGACTTCACCTTAGACTCCATATAACTGTTTCGACATTTTTCACCCCACCAACCCCATTGGCATCATTTTCAACCTTTTGGTTTCACTCGACTCCTCCTATTCGACGTCATCAAACTCATTCGACTAATTTTCAACGTCCTTCGGCTTCACGCCACCTCACACCCGATTTCTTTTCACCCTTTTCGACTTCGCTCGGGTTGATTCAATCCCGACGCCTTCTCAACATATTGGCGCATATGCCCGCCAAGCGCAGTCTTTATGCGACTTTGCTCGCCTCTATGCCACCCTGTCCGCATACCCTCGTCTATATCCCATTTTCTGCAAACCGGCCCCGTATGTGACAACAGCTACTACGGGTAGCATATAATCTATAGGACGCCTGGTTTTGTCTCGCGTGAAACATCTCTACCTTTTCTGTCTCTTTTCTGAAGGTTGGCGCTCACGCTCACCAACCATAGCCTTCACGCAACCCCATGCAACCCTTCTCGACTTTCCGTGACCTCTAACAACTTTTTCTGCCTCTGTCCAATATTGGCGTCCATGCACGCCAAAGACAGTTATCACGCGACACCGTTCATCAATGCTCGACCTTTCTACCCGATTTCAGCAAGCCAGCTTCCCTCGTTACCACAGCTACTACGCGTAGCAGCACCCATCAGGGCACCTGGTTTTGCCCCTTTATTTAAATTTCAGGACATTCGTCCTTAGATCTGTGGCGATTCCGCCAGATCCCACGGCTCGCCTTCCTGAAAAAACCCCCATAACCATAACCCGGGTCTGCACCAGCTTTCGCTAATGCAATTCGCATTAGCATCTTAGATGCTTCACGCATCAAACAGACCCAATTATTATAACCCTAAAATCCCTATAAAGAAAACTTACCTTCATGCATCCCTTCGCATACAATTTTTCATAAGATTTCTTTGTTTGCTTATTTGGTATTCTGAACCAATTCGGTACCAGACAAATACCATAAATATCGCGCCGTCTATTTCCCAGCCGCGCCATATACCTTTTCATATACATTGCCTGGCAACCTTTTTTGTTTGTCTTACCAACAAACAACCCAAGCAGCTGCATATAATTAGCGCAATAGACGCTGAAACCAAATTCTCCAGCATTTCCTAATGCAAATATGAACCCGGTTTCTATCGCAGCCAGAGATGCCATAAACATCCAATTTGCTTTTAGCACCTTTTTCTCCTAACGTCGAAAATAGCGACGAGGCATCGTATAAACATGACCCTCATTAAAGAGCGAACCATTTGGTCGCTTTTTCTTTTGTCTTTGCCGCCTGCCTGTTTCGCTGTTCCACTGCACGTGTGAATAGCATTGATCTCAACGATCCCACACATACCACCATGACCTGTATTACAAGATCTGGTTTCCTATACCACCACGAGAGACTTTACGTTTCCCTGGTGGTAGGTAAAAAAACGATATCCTTATTGGTGAGGATATCGTTTGAGTCTTATTACACCCACCGGAGGACTCGGTCGTGCCCTCCGTCGTCCACCGTACCGCCCGCCGGTACGGTGAGTACACACAAGTCTCCGCGCGAGTGCAGCTAACTAGTTAGATCCCCATTTCCACGTCAATCCTCCGTAACGTGCATCGAATTAAAAGCACAAATCAGTTTAAAACCGTGTCGAGTGTAGCTTATAACAACACCTAATATAAAAGTATCTTGTCAATATATATATATTACGATCCAATTTAGAGTGAACTATATGCGTGTGCCGTTATCAAGAAAATCCGCAAAATAAAGAACTTTTAAATGACGATCAATCCGGTGTGTTTTATTCGCTGTGCAGTGTTGATCACTTTAAACAAAATTGTGTCAAAAAGGCAAATGCCATTTTCATTTTGATCAGTGTTTTAATAACAATTTTGTAAGAAGAAATTAAAATATTCAATGTACAAAAAATGATACAAAAGCAAAAGAACCAAAAGTGTAAACCGCAAAATATTTTCAAACTTAAAATTCTCAATAATTAAAATTCATAAAGTATTTATAAATGATAAAACCACTTATATGGATGGATATATGTCCGGAAATATATGCATTTATATAGGTGTGTTTCCTTTTTGTTTTGTAACCTTTTGACGACGGTAAATGATCGTTATACTTTCCGATATATTTTGTTGTACATCGTATTCTAAGGTGGTGCTTGTCCAAAAGTAAATCCTCTTTTAATACATTTATATAGAATATTAAAACGTTATATTTCTATTTCAATTTTTTGTTGTTGTTGGAATATTTAAAAGAAGTAAACTATTAAAGTAACTTTAATACACTTTTACATAAACATATATAGATACAATAGACAAATGGTTTATGTCTTAATAGCAATAATTACAAGCACATTTATATATGAAATACAATATAAGAATTACTTGCACAATTCTTGCCCACAATATAATATTTTCAAATTGAACAAAATATAATATATCTTTGAGCAAAATATTTGCTAAGAAAATAAGAAGGAACCCAATATTAAACGGAAGTGGTCTAACAAATATATACATCAAATCAATATACATAATTTTTTTTTTAATATCTTATTAAAAAAGAAGAATGCATTAATATATCTCGGGAAAAGAAGCATTAAATCATTAATAATCTACTATGAAAGTCCTAGTGATTCGATAGCTGCTATATACAATGTGAAATACTTATTATTCAACCTTTACTTCAATATTTTAAAAAAATCAAAATTAACGCATAATTTTAATGAAATGAAGTCAAAAGACATCTCTGATTTTTGTTTTCAATACTCAACAACGATTTTTGTTCGTACGTCATATAAGCAAAACCAAACGAAACTTTTAAAGATCGTTAATCCATGGAGAACCTTCTTAAAAGAATACACATAAATAAAGCAATAAGGGTAAATTGTAAAATTAAGCAAAATCCCACATAATGACTAGTATACAGACGTAATATGACCGAAAATACGCATGAACGAATAATTATTATTGCAGAAACCTGTAAAAGTACCATATAAAAATTACCTATTGTAAACCCCTTCTGGGTACAGATCACCACACGACTCCGCTTACTACTTTTCTCGACTCTTTTTCGACTTCACATGACCACGTCACCCACGTTTGACGCCTTTTGACTCCGCTCAACTCCATTATTCGACTCCTCCTTTTCGACGGCTACACGCCATCCACACTCAACTCCACTTGACTCCCCGGGACACTTTCAACCTTTTCGACTCCGTCGAAATCGCCCAACATTATGCGACCCTTTTTAGACTCCATTACTACAGTCTTCCCAAGATATTGGCGTATAAGCCATCACAAACACCCGACTTCTACTTAGACTCCGTACAACTGTTTCGGCATTTTTCACCCCATCGACCCCATTGGCATCATTTTCAACCCTTTTGACTTCACTCGGCTCCTTAAGTAACAACAGCTACTTCACGTAGCATATAATCTATAGGACGCCCGGTTTTGTCTCGCGTGAAACACCCTCACCCTTTTCTGTCTCTGTCCAAATATTGGCGTCCATGCACGCCAAAGACAGTTATCACGCGACACCGTTCATCAATGCTCGACCTCTCTACCCGATTTCAGCAAGCCAGCTTCCCTCGTTACCACAGCTACTACGCGTAGCAGCACCCATCAGGGCACCTGGTTTTGCCCCTTTATTTAAATTTCAGGACATTCGTCCTTAGATCTCCTACGTCTCCCAAATGTCTCAGCAACACCGGTCCACAAATTAAACCGATACCACCGGACTGAGACAACATACCTGGTTCCCCAATCTTTAGCCACCATGGCTCCCCTTTAGCGGCAACTAAAGGCTATACACGCCCCTCTACGCCGCCTCAAATACCTAGGTGCATAATACTTCGGAGCGCACATCTAATAACCCTAGGGCGCCCTGGGGTTGGACACAATCAACCACCCACCAGGAGCCCCCTAACCAAAATCCCCTTTTTTTTTTTTTTTAAACAAGAGCGACGGCCGGCACCTCACAGCAAGTTTCCATTCGGTCGAGGTCGCAGCTACCGCTACATTGGCACCAATGTACCGGTCCTCCCTCGATAGGTAAAACGTGCAATTGAGGGCCCGCCCTCCTTTTCCAGTCCCAGCGGCAAACAAATCGCCATACAAACGTATGGACAAAAGACACCCGCTCTGGACTTGGTCCCTTTCCATTCCGCACACGGCAACCCGTCACTGCGGATGGGAATTACCCTGGGATAAGTTCCCCTCCTTCTCGCACACACTATTTCGTCACTGCGGATGTGAGCGGATTTCCGATAGGTTCCGACCTATTCGGCCGATAAGCCTGTTGGTCCACGAGACCCATAACAGGCTGATGGACCACGCCGCACACATTTGCCCCTGATGGCATCAAGCGGTAACAACTGTGTCCATCTTATCGATAAAGGCCCAAACAATAACCAGGAACTGGTCACCACGACAGTCCCGTAACATTACCACAGCGCATTCCGAAGCAACCCCCCTATCATCACAGCACCCACCATCGAGCATTCCCTCGCCCCTACCTTTTTTTTCGTGACTACGTCACTGGGAGGGGAGTACTGTGGCGATTCCGCCAGATCCCACGGCTCGCCTTCCTGAAAAAAACCCCCATAACCATAACCCGGGTCTGCACCAGCTTTCGCTAATGCAATTCGCATTAGCATCTTAGATGCTTCACGCATCAAACAGACCCAATTATTATAACCCTAAAATCCCTATAAAGAAAACTTACCTTCATGCATCCCTTCGCATACAATTTTTCATAAGATTTCTTTGTTTGCTTATTTGGTATTCTGAACCAATTCGGTACCAGACAAATACCATAAATATCGCGCCGTCTATTTCCCAGCCGCGCCATATACCTTTTCATATACATTGCCTGGCAACCTTTTTTGTTTGTCTTACCAACAAACAACCCAAGCAGCTGCATATAATTAGCGCAATAGACGCTGAAACCAAATTCTCCAGCATTTCCTAATGCAAATATGAACCCGGTTTCTATTGCAGCCAGAGATGCCATAAACATCCAATTTGCTTTTAGCACCTTTTTCTCCTAACGTCGAAAATAGCGACGAGGCATCGTATAAACATGACCCTCATTAAAGAGCGAACCATTTGGTCGCTTTTTCTTTTGTCTTTGCCGCCTGCCTGTTTCGCTGTTCCACTGCACGTGTGAATAGCATTGATCTCAACGATCCCACACATACCACCATGACCTGTATTACAAGTACTGGTTTCCTATACCACCAAGAGAGACTTTACGTTTCCCTGGTGGTAGGTAAAAAAACGATATCCTTATTGGTGAGGATATCGTTTGAGTCTTATTCCATCCTCCGACCACGCTGGTCGCACGGTGAGACTCCCGCTCTCCGCGCCACCAGCGGAGAAGCGGAGACGAGTAATTACTTACCCGAATATACCCGGAGTCGCGAAAGTAACACCCCCTCGAGTGTATTATTAAATGGTGCGAGTCGTCTGTGCGGATAAAAATTAGATATCATTGTCCGGACCAAAAGAAAGAGATTATTTAAATCATAGTTAATATTAATTTGCATTGGATCCAATAGTGTTAACAAAAGTAGTGGTTTAATATAACAATAAAACTAAATAAAAGAAACAGTGTGTTTTAATTACTATCTGATGGACGGTTTGTCGTGCAGTTTTGCACAAGTTGGTGCCCGGTGTTTATGTTTTCGCCATCGTTGTCCCCTTGGTGCTCGTGACTTTCTTTCCGCGAAATCTTAGTAACAGTTTAGTGTTCGGCGGCATTATTAATGATGATGGAGGAGGAGGTATAACTCGCACCCATGCCGGTGCCAATACTTCCTCCCCACAGAGCTCCTGCGCTTCAGTAGGGCTATCTCCCACAGAGACCGGGACGATAGTATTAGACAGCGTCAACAGTTCTGGTGGTTGAATGGCATATAAAGACCTGGATACCAAAGTCGGTATAGAATCACACTATCATCAGCTAGCTTACATAGACTTAGCTTTTCTAGAATTAGGGTAGTATAAGATTTAAGTTAAGTTAAGCTAAGTGATTTTACATAAAATATAAAAAAAAAAAAAAAAAAAAAAAAAGATGGGTAAGTAAGTAAGTAAGTTAAATTTTAAGAAAAAAAAAAACAAAAAAATTGACAAAGTTTTTCAAATTTTTCTTTGTCTTTCAAATAATTAGAAGTATTGCCACAAAGTTTTGTCGCCGAAAGGCAAATTATAGAAATATTAAGTAATGTTTAGCTTAGAGCGTCTGCGAAGGACCAGTAAGTTATTATATAAGATATTTAAGCTAGAATTTAAGCATTTTTTGTCTAGCCTTTAATTTAGAAACTAAGAATATAGAAAGAAAATAAAAAAATGTTTAAAAAAAAATGAATGATGTATTTTCGTATTCGATTTTCGTTCGGTGTTCTTAACTATTTGCGTGTATTGTGTGTGTATTTGTTAGAGACGCCACAAACGCATATCTTATAAAATGATCCACAAATAGATGTAGGTATCTTTTTGTTGATCTTTGTCCTCCGAAGCCTCCAATGGTGTCAATTGACATTATTTCGAATGGTTTTATTGCTGGTCCCAATTGTGACATCAGTCCATACATTTTTTGCCCTCTGGATTTGTTTTTAATACATATCTCGCAGTTTATACATACTTTTTTTATATTTCCAGTTATATTTTTAGCTGTGTAATAAGGGCATATTCTATCATCATTTGCTTAATCACTATGTGACACCATTCAGAGTGTATTTCTTTAATTAGTTCTAAGCTTAATTTTTCAGATAAAATTTTTTTTTTTTTATTTCTAATTCTTTTATAAAATAATTCATTTTGTTCTATTAGTTTGGTTTTGGTTTTCTGTATTGTTTCATTGTCTTTTTGATCTATTTTTATTTCGTTTATTGTTATTAGGTTAACTATTTTTAGCATTTCTTCCGTATTTTCGAGTGGTTCTAATACTGGATTTCTACTCAGACTATCTGCTTCCGTGTTGTGTTTTCCCGGAATATACTTGATTTCAAAATTGTATTTTGACAAATAATATGTCAATTCACCAAGTTCTTCATCCGTTCTAGCTTTTACATTCATGCCTTCTAATGGTTTATGGTCTGAAAATACGGTACATTTTCTTCCAATTAGCCAGTGTTGCCAATATTTTAGCGCTTCCTTGATTGCTAAGCATTCTAAGTAAATTGCTTTTTTTCGTTTTTGTGCAACATTCAATTTTGTTTGAAAAATATGCTACTGGCTTCTCTTTACCATCCTTTTGTAGCTGTTTAAATACTGCACCAATGCCTTCTAGTGATGTATCTGTGTAAATTCTTATTGGTAAATCCTTATCAAATATTTGCAGAACTGGTTGAGAACATAGTAACTGTTTTATGTCTGCAAAACATCTTCGCCATTCCTCGGACCATACAAATTTCTCATTTTTGACGTGACAACGTCTTATAAATCGGTATACCTTGGGAGGCATTCGGAAAAAAGTTTGTAGCGTTACGATAACGATAACCGATAACGCACGAACCGCAGTGAGCGAGAGCGCGACTCTCTTAATTGCTCCTAAGTCAAATGCAGAGAGACAACGGTAATATAGACAGCGCCTTGCACTGTCGAGAACAGCTGTACAGGTTGAAAGTGTAAAGACAAAAAATACACAGAGACAACGCGAATACAGACAGCGCTTTGCAGCATTAAATAAATCGGATATAGCTAAGAGAAAATTCTCTGTTCATAGTGGTTTCGCAGCGGCAAGTTCAAACAACGTTCAAGAACTACAGGTTGTAAACCTACAACAGCCTTCAGCAGCAGAACCCGTGTATTTTACAATACAACCAGTTATATCGGCGCAAGAGGTATGGGATATGAAATGGAACAAATCGAGCGCCTTGCGCCCAGACAACCATTTTTCCGTAGCAGTTTGTGTAACTGGTCTAGCAATATTGAGCTATTTGGTATATACTCGTGATAGAAGTTTATTTTTCCAAGAAACTGTGTAATATTCTTCTGGGTTTTCGGAGTCGGGAAGTTTTGTATTGAAGTTAAGTTGTCTTTTACTGGTCTTACTGTATTGTATGCTATTATGTGTCCGAGGTATCTTACTGTTTGTGCTGCGAAAGCACATTTTTAAAATTTTTGTCTAAAACCTTCATTTACTATTGCTTTTATTACTTTTTCTATGTGTTCTGTATGCTCTTTGAATGATTCTGAAAAAATTAGGATGTCGTCTATGTAATTTTCTGTAAAGTCTTTTAAGTCGTGCTTTCTCAAGATATTGGATAAAATTCTTTGGAAAGTAGCTGGTGATGTTTTTAATCTGAAGGGTAGGCTTTCTTTATACTTGAACGATATGGCATACATTCCGATACTCCATCCTTTGTCTGCAAATGTCTCTAAGAACTTTTTTTTCCAATCCGACCATCCAGCTTCCATTGTCATCTTTGTTATTGTTGCTGAGTGCCAGTGTACGAGGGTTGCCTTTTATATTTCGGGATTAGAGAACAAAAACAAATATTGATCATCGAAAATCACTTTATTGTTTTTTAAAATATTCCCCATGAAGATCTATACACTTTTGCATGCGTTTGAACCAATTGTCGAAGCACTTTTGCCACTCTGATTGAGGTATCTCCAACACATGCATTCTGAATGCAGCAACCGCTTCTTCAGGTGTCGAAAAACGTTGACCTCTCAGTTTGTTTTTTACGTACGGGAATAAAAAGAAGTCATTCGGTGCCAAGTCAGGACTATACGGCGGATGACCCATCAAATCGATGTTTTGGGTGCTCAAAAATGCAGTTGTCGCAGCCGATGTGTGAGAGCTCGCATTGTCGTGGTGAAGAGTGATCCGTCTTCGGCGGTTGGTTTTCCTGATTTCTTGGAAAACAAATGGTTGTGTACCACTAAGAATTGACTGTTCTGCGTTGTTCTAGTGGTATGGTTGCGACATGTCCAGGTTTTCCGACAAAACAGGCGACCAATTGCTTGGAAGTGCTTCGTGCGCGAACAACTTTTGTTGGATTTGGCTCATCTTGAAACACCCAGACAGTCGACTGCTGTTTACTTTCGGGCTCATACGCGTATATCCACGATTCATCACCTGTCACGATGTCATAGACGTGTTTCGAAGCACCGCGACCATATTTTTTGAGCATTTCTTTCGACCAATTGACACGAGCCTTTTTTTGGGCGATTGACAAATTGTGTGGGATCCAACGCGAACAAATTTTTTTGACAGTCAAATGTTTATGCAATATTGAATGTATGCTGGTCCCACTAACGCCTAAGGTTGTCTCAATCTCACGATAGGTCACATGACGATCTTCCAATATCAGTTCGCGCACAGCATCAATGGTTTTCGGAACAACAACTGATTTTGGACGACCTTCACGAAATTCATCTTGGAGTGAACTACGACCACGATTGAATTCACCATACCATCGATAAACACTGGTCCTTGATGGAGCTTCATCGCCAAAAATTGAATTAAGTTCATCCATGCACTGTTGCTAAGTTAATCCACGCCGAAAGTTGTAAAAAATAATCGCACGAAAATGTTGACGATTTAATTCCATTTTTGGGCCGAGATGAATCTTTTAAGTTACTGTAAACAACACAAATAGCGCTCGTATGTCAAAACGTTCTGAGTGCGTATAACCTCAAAAATGTCCAACTTTACGACAGAGCTGTCAATTGCCGGATTGCAACACTAGGGTTGCCAAATCCCGAAACATAAGAGGCAACCCTCGTAAACATGACTTGTCCAGGAATAAGCTTAATATTTCAATTCTAATACTATCTTCATTGATTTCAAATCTTTTACATACTCTCTCAAATGTATCCAACCATTGTTTTGCGTTTGTGTGTTTACACTGAAATCTTTCTATCATAAACCTTTCTGGTATGTGTTTCAAATTTGACTGATTCTCTTTTTGCTGTCTAGTTTCTGCTACACTTGATCCACTATTTCATTTCCTCGGTGCATGTAATCCATATTATTCTCTCTTGACCTCTTTGAATGAAGCTTTTTTTCACTCTCTTGTAATTCACTGTTTTTGTTAACTCGTTATGGTGACTTACCAACTTTTCAGCATCTGGTAACACATACTTTTTGTTGTCCTCTGTTGTAATGCTTGTTATGATGATCACATTTGTTTTGTTGTCACTTGGTGTTGCCGCAAATTTGAATGCAAATTGAAGTCTTTTCTCCATTACAAACAGGTGTTGTCGTTTTATAAGATCAATAGTCCAAAAACAAACGAAAATATGTTTTTCTATAATAAACTGATTTATTTATAAACTAATTAACATAACATCACATAAAATAGCCTAACATTAACATTACCTATAATAAAGAAACGACAATTTAAGTTTGCTGTTTCTTGTTGTTTATTTTTCCCCGACTGATACGGCAGCATTAGGCTCCTCGATAGTATAGTGGTTAGTATACCCGCCTGTTACCCGGGAGACCGGGGTTCGATTCCCCGTCGGGGAGCCTCTGGCGCAAGACTAAATGACCTTGCCCGGAAAAAACAAATCATTATGGAAAATTTAACAAGCCTCAGTTCTTGCTGGTGGTGCAAACCCCCGAGTATACAATCAAGTCTATCGCGTCTCAGTCGAGCGGGGTCGGTCCGAACAAACTAAACAACTTATGAAAAATCCTAATTTTATACAAAAACCGGTAATCGGTACAATCGTGTCAGTTGAGTGCTTGTCAGTTGAATGGATAACTCATGTGATGGTACAGATCCTTGCCACCGTCAATAGCGAGGAAAACAAAAGAAGGACACAATAAAACGACTGTAATCCTGGATATTAATGAAATTAAAGATTCCCTTGAGCTGCCGCCGGTTATTGTAGGCCGTGCAAACAAAGACGTTTTATTGTAATAAACAAACAAAAGTGACCCCGTATATGGTATGAGTGCGTTTTATTTCTCGGCCCGTCACCTGTCCACTTTGCTCGCTTCTTGTGGACGTGCCGTCGACGGAATAACTAGTGGGGCGATAGTGAACCGGTGCCATACGTTGGTACATCTACATCGTACCCGCACAAAATTATACGATTCCTTCATCTGTTTGGGATCAATAACAGCTACCTCTATCAAAGAGACTGCCCACACCCTACCAAGAGAAAAGAGAAAGAAGAAAATATTACCCAAATAAGTTACTTCTTACTCGTGAGAATATTACTTTCCACCTTTTTCCACCTTTTAATATTTCAGTATTGAAAACCAAAACTTTCAGGAAGGCATACAAATGTTTATTTTTCAATATTACTCCGCTCCTGTTACCAACAGAACAGAGCATAGAGCAGAGGACGAATAACTTATAACCTTTCACGTTACTTTTGCTCTTTCTCCCCATGTTCAAGTCGAAAAAAGGATTACAAATCCTAGGGAGTACACAAAAATGACCTTATTAAAAATATGTTTATATAGATTTATATTGGGCAACACACTTCTAACCCCGGGACATAAAATCATCGCAAACTTTGAGTAAGCCGTCAACTTGAAAAATCCCAATCTAACTGCCATAAACACCATTCGCTTAAAATACAAAACTTAATACAAAACAAACTTTGTCTTTTGCTTTAATGATTTTTCTGGGCAAAAAAAATAAAAAAACTGCGAGTAAACAAAAAATAAAAAAAAGGAATCGTTGAAAAATAAAATATCTTAATTTTTGTTGTTTACTACTCTAAATAGAAGGAGGTATTCAAGAGTCCTTCCTTTCAGGAACACGTTTTGTGATGGCTTTTTATTCGTCTGACGTGTTCCCCATCTGCGCCACCCACTTGGCACAGATAATAGTTGGAGCGAAGTATTTTGGTTTCTCCCACAACTACAACCGATGTTTTTGAGTCAAGTGTACAACCAAATTTTTCCTTTATCCTTTTGCGTAGTCATCTGAATGGAAATGCCGAGGACATTTGTTGATAAACATTCGCCTGAGGCTTTGACTTAAATGCGACAACACCAACAACAAGGACCATGAATCGAAAAGACTTGAACATAAATCGATTGGAAAATACGCCAAAAACTTTTCACGAACATCCACATTGTCAGACAGAGTTTATTCCTTTCATTGCTGATATATCGACTTGTCTCTAAAGCCGGTGCTTATATGGATGATATGTTAGTCCTCGATAAATTCAAACCAGTGGGAGAGCTAGGTAAGGGTATCGCATAGAACATTGAGTTCCGTGACTTTGTGTCACAAGAATGTGATAAAAGTTAAAAGTTGTAAATGACAACACGCTCTGGCTAGAAAGTTTTAATTGTATACATAGGCCAGAGTAATGGGAGATGACAGCTCCACACATTGCCGCAAATTGCTGAAGACTTCGAACAGGGAACCGACAAAATAACTTCTTATGCCAAAGACTCAATGAGTTGGAACAAGGAGATTTTCAACTCAGTTCCTTAATAAGATGAATTATGGCAAAAAGGTTTGGGGGAGTTCTGGTTGAGTTGGATAACTTTTTGGGAAGTTCACAGGTCCTTTTTACCATATTTTGGTTTTAATTGAGTATAGGGTCCTGCGAATCATTTGGACGGACGACAACGGTTTTTATTTAATGTTTATTGCTTATATAAATAATTGGGGGTGAGAAGATAATAATTACCAAGTTAAAATATGTTATGGAATATGTTACTTGGTTGATCTTGTACGTCCGTGGAGCGGACGCTGCAGTTACTGCTGATGCTGCGTGGTGACAGCTGTTGGTTCTGTGACCTTGGTGTGGGTTCAGGATTATCCGCCTTCCTTTGTGTACTAAGTGCCCATATCGATCACACTTTGTACACTTTGGTGTGTTTCGGCGTCGAAGGCATTCGTCGTATACATGCCCTTTCCTATCGAGAAGCTGCATGCCATGCGTGTAGCCCATGTGTTTGGTGTACGCTTGTCTCTAGCTTGACTAGAGGAGTCACTATGGTAATCACCTCCGCCTCTTTGAAGGTGTCGTGGTACTTCGGACTTCTTTGGTTTAGACCCTGTTGGTCTTCTACTAGAAGTGTGTGGTGGTGTTTCCGACCTAAACGGGGTTTTCCCAGGTTGTGGGCGTGTAACGGAGTGAGATCGTTCTGGGAATCTAGTGTTAGAGTTCCTATTCTGTGTCTCTACTACCCGAGATGTATTGTTTATATGCCTATTCTGTCTTTGCTTCGATTCCTGGGGGTTTGGTCGAGTATCCCCGTAGGTCCTATCTAAAACCCCATTTGCTCCCCCTCCCCCCCCGGGGGGGGGGGGGGGGTTGTTCATTCTCGCAATAGTAGAATGGATTATTCTTTAAACTTGGCTGCCTATTTGGTGAGAGGGGGGCATGGTAGAATAATCCGGTTAGTCCCTCCATACGCAAATAATTAAACGCGCGTAAAGCATTATCGCTAATGCAAACTAGGAGTCAATCAAAGAGACTATCCGCGGAAATCATAACGGAAGAACCCGTCGCCGCTATGATGGGTGTAGAAAAAAATTGGGAACCTAGTCCAAGCTAATGTGGAAGTCTACAGTGGCCAGAAAGGGCCTAACGCAGCGAGGGAATTACATAATTTCCTCGAGAGCTGTGACAGGACGCTGGGCTGCTTATCGGAGAAGGAGGAAAAAATTTTCCTGCGGTGGTTGCCCATGAAACTAACTGGGAAAGCTCGCCGCATGTTCAAAGAACAACTCCGAAAGACTTTCAAGGAGTTTGAACAACGACTCCGAAGCACCACATGCGTCATACGAAGAGTTACACTCGAAACTCTCTCGTATGCGACAATCCCGCGAAGAGGATGTCGCCGATTTTATCCACCGCATAACACAAGCAGCAACGAACTGCAATGAAGCGGCAGCACGTAAGTATGGGAGTGCAAATAGCATAGGGTTCACCTTCCAGACCGAGAGATTAGCAAGATCGGTTCTGATGGTAGGAATCAGGAACGACCAACTGAGGCATCTGATAGTACAATCAGAAAAATACCCTTTAGATAGGATAATTGCTAGGGTTCTCGAGTTAGAACAAACCGAGAATGAAATGAGAATAGAGAGTGGATGGTATGAAATACCAACGAGGTATTATGCCCAGTCACATTCACCGTAAAACTACGAAACGACACGCAAGTCGAAAACTATTAGTCTAACGTATATGTGAGCTGCCGTAAATTATAATTAAAGAAGGATACGTGATCAACAGAAGTCAGACAGGAAGAATTATCTGAAGCTGAACAAAGGAGCATTATCTCAACGCCTCCTACACCCTGTCGCAGAATAACAGCAAACCATAGCGACCGCTCTCCCCGTCGGGGAGCCTCTGGCGCAAGACTAATGACCTTGCCCGAAAAAAAAACAAATCATTATGGAAAATTTAACAAGCCTCAGGACTTGCTAAATAAGGCCAAGACCGGTTCCTGGTTGTAGTGCCGATGATTATGATGATAGCGACCGCTCAACGGTCGACTAAAACAAGTAAGTCACCCAACTTACCCTTAATTAATAATAAAAACTATAGTACTAATATCAAATATATTAACTATATATTAATATTAAATTGTTGATAAATAACTCATAACAAATATTTTGTTATACGAATTAGTTCCATTTCAAGTATCGACATTTGAAGTAGTCATTTTTTTACGAAAATAAATCATTGTTGTAAGATACAATACTTTTTTACCAGAAAGTATTATCGATCGTAACGAAAAAATTTAGTTTTTATTCCAATTTATGAAAAGACAATTTTTTCTAGTTCCTAGACGAAGTGCTGCTCAGCCAATCTGTGCGCCATCGATCGAAACAAGTGATAATCAGAAGGGCCAATATCCGGCGATGGATGGGGTAGGACTTCCCATTTGCATTTCCAACCATATTTTTACTGACTAAATACAGCATGAGCTTCCTGCCATCGATATTCGCCTTTGAGATTATGTTTTAGATTGTTGGATTAAATTCAGTTGTCATGATCCATCATAATGCGACGAAAAAACTTTCTTTTGGGACGTTGGAAAGTTGTTTGCATGTCAAAATACTAAGGAATACGCCAACACGGAGCTGTGAGGAGGAAAATCAAAAGGCCTCGTGAGCGAAGATGCAACGAAGAGCTGCCTGCCTTTACTAGACAACGATGTCATAATCCACCCGCCTTGCATCCTCAGAGCCGAACCGACGATGCCCAAGGTACAACTGATACCTTTCTGGTGCTACCACACTGATCCCACGTGTGGATCATCCATGCCGAAGGGAATGTTCGCAATGAACAACATCGTCCCCAACAGCCAGAAGTTCTTCCTCATCCTCAGCGCAGTCGACACCAGCACGGTCGACAAACTGGTCGACATTCTACCCAGTCCATAAATAGCGGACAAATAGAGACGCCCAAGGAAAGTGTCTTGTAGCATACAACAGATTCAGAAGAGAAGACAGATCAACTCGGCGAAATGAAACCGTCGGAACTCTGGCGTAAAATGAAGGTCCTCGCTGGGCACGGATCGATGGCGGCGCCCAAAATCTCCTAACATTTTTAAGCCTCGGGATACAGAGCATCTAATTATAGCGCCAGAAGATGGCGTCATAGGGGTCAGCGACAGGACAAAGTTCCAGGACAACTTCTCCTAGCGAACCGATGACATAGAGGTTATCCAGCTAGCTCCCAATCGCCCGCTAGCCCATTGGATAACCCCGACAACATGTCATGCCAGATCAAGGGCAGTAGCCAGGATACGCAACCGACATGAAGACCGGAGGTCGGTTGATGTAATGCTGGTACCATCGATAATTCGGCGTTGCCACGTGCCTGCAGGAAACTGTGGCGGTTCCACTAAACCCCACGTTTCGCTTACCTCAAAATCCCCCTTAACTTGCACCCAATCACATAACTTCACTATTGCAATCGCATTAGCATCTTAAATGCTTCACGCATTAAATAGATCAAATCTTTAATCTAAAAGTCCCTGTAAAACAAAACTTACCTTTCATGCATATCTTCGCATACAATTTTCTGTGAGATTTCTTTTCTACCTTTTCAGGAATCCCAAGACCTATTCGGTACCTTCGGTTGCCAGGCAAATTCCAACCTTCTCACACTTGCACCGCAATCTCCCCGCAGCAAAAACATTTCCTTCCCAAGGATAATTAATGCTTTCAATGCATTACCTGAAAATGCCTCCAAAGAATTTGTCCTACAAGGGCATTCATACATGTATCAATGCATCTCACCATTAGCGACCAAAAGCCGAATTCCCTAGTGGTGTAGACATTCACACTATAGTTCGATCCTGGCGTCGCCATAGATGCCATGCATAATTGACACAGATGGTATACACAACCGTCATTGTGTATCCATCTAAATTACTTTCCGAAGACTTGCTTCAAACAATCACCGACGTAGCGCTCAGCCGTCGGATTGGATTCAATAGCATAAACATATGCAAACAAAAGAATCCGATTCTCCCAGTCGGCAGAGATACGATATACGATCTCCATTATTTCAATCCCTTTTAGCATCTAATGAGTGGCTGATATTTACCCAGCTGGCCCTCATTATCGAACGATGTATTAGGTCGTTTCTTCTTTTGTCCTTGCCGCCAGCCTGCTTCGTTGTTCCATTGCCTTCGTGAACGTGTAATCAACACAGATCTGAACGATCTCACATATACCACCATGATCTCCATTACGAGATCTGGTTCTCTATTCCACCAAGAGAGACTTTACGTTTTTCTGGTGGTAAGTAAATACATATCCTTAGTGGAGAGGATATCTACCACCACCCCACAAACTCAACCCAAACGAAAGTTGAATCTTTGAGTCTTTTACCATCCACCGACCGAGCCGGTCGTTTTGCTTCCGCTGTCCGTAGCACTGCGGACACGCGTTCAGTATATACCAGAGTCGCGGAATTAAACCAACCCTTTCGTTGTGATAGTGACATTCCCTTTTCCGAACCTGTTACCAAGGATGATCTATTCGAATTAAAACTATCGTTTGTTGAGTGTTTGTTGTGGTGTTAAGTTGGGTTTTCGAGTTTTGTTGTAACGTGTAAAGACATCAGTCCGGTTATAATGACATTTACGTCTAAATAAAAAGGTCCACTGCAATTTGGTGAAGTTGTGAACATAGACAGAATGGTGTACAAAATAAAGATGTATAATGCGAGCAAAAATAACAATAAAATACAAATCAGTTGTGAGTAACAATAAACCAAATCATGTGTTTCCCTTTACTCTCCTGGTTGTGAACAAACGTGGCGATGTTTTGTTCTTTTGTCGGTGTTTAACTCTTGGCGGAAATTTCATTAAGTGAATGATGGGGAAAACGTGAACGGAGTGCCCATCCCTGGCACAATATTTCTCCTCCCCACAAAACCCCGCAAATTCAAGTAGTTGAGAAACTAATTAAACGACGCAGGTGATGCGGTTTGGGCCGTAAAAGAAGTTCCGCCTGCATATCCACGACCAGCTAAAAACTGGGATAAAAACCTCCAGCATACCACCGGATCCTCTATGCAGCGAATTCGATGCCCATATCCACGTACGAACATCAACGACGCACATTGGATCTGAGCCTAAGGCGTCGCTTCGTGTGTAGTAAACGCCATACTGGTGCGGACTTGCTGGAGAAACAATGACTACTCCTCATGGTACCCATGGTTCCTGGAAGGTGACAGGCGACCACCGCCGCCACAACTCCTGCACCACCCATGACCACTATCTGCTTCTAGCCACCGAAGACCAGCCCCGGTAGAGCCGTGGAACAACCTTCTCGACAATTGACCACCACAAGGACTTCTACCAAGTGCCAATTGGCAAGGAGAACATCGAAAAAACAGCTGTCACAACGCCTTCGGACTCTTCGAATTTATGGGTACATTCTTCTGTTTGAGGAACGTGACGCATTCAATCCAGCCATGCTCTTAACCATGTAATATGTAAACTGCCGTTTGTGAGAGGATACACTAACAATGTCCTCGTCGTCTTGGACGGACACGACCAACACCTAAAACAGCTGCGCCAACTACTGACCACTCTTCGAGGAGTTGGTTTTCACATGAACGCAGAAAAATGTGTTATAGGACATCACCAGGTATATTACTTGGGCTACCAAATCTCCAAAGAAGGCACCAAACCACCACCAGCAAAAATGGACGCCATCAGTAACCTTCCAAAACCAATGATCTCAACGGAGCTGCCCTGCTTCCTCGGTATCATAAACATCTATCGACACTGCGTCCCGCATGCCGCCAACTTGCAAGCGCCACTTAGCGACTTGATTCAGGGCGACTTTTATGTGGATTTTCGAAGCGCACCGCGCTGATTACCCAAGTCATTGCCCACGCAGTTTGTACCACCTTCTTTCTCCCGGTGTTGCACATTGTAACCAGTAATGATGAGGATGCTCTCTGTGATAACATGTTTAAAATAACCTTCCACCCTCTACACTCGAGGTGTTAGCGTGTGTCACAGCCGCTTAGCTGAGTTTCGATTACGTTGAGCTGTGACACAAGAAATAATGGGGCGATTTTTAAAAAAACAGTACAACATTACTGCTATTGATCGTAAACAGCGTAAAGGCCCTGGAGAGAAGAGGAGCGATATAACGTGCGGAGAGATCCAAGAAAAGACATTAGCAACTGGGGGCGGGAAAAGGGAACACCAAGGAGAGAACGCCGATCATGCTGAATGATAATAAGAGTTAAACGAAAATACACAAAATAACCGTCATATAACGATATCCAACAAAAGCCCCAGCCAATACTTCTCACTAACATATCTTCTTACCAGGCCGCAGCTGATCTCCCAAATCAGTTATTACGCCCCCCCCCACTCACCAACTCTACCAACCGGCCAATGGTTATTCCCAATCTCGACTGCACTCTTCGTACTGCCAACCCCAAACCCCTACAACTCTCCTTCCATATCTAATCAGGAGAACTCTGATTCCTCCAATAAACGGAAATCCGATTATCGATTACAACCTCTCTCGTAAAAAGAGGGTTTCCTTCAAACTCCCTCGTAATAAAGTCTCCTTTAACTCTCCCCTCCTAAGCCACACTCTCTCTGCTCACCCGATCTCACTCCCCGCCTCAATAACATCAAACAAATATCCCAAATTCATAAAAACCTATTCTTTTAACAGGAGGGCGCACAGTACAGGGGACAATGGCGGAGTCGAGTCCGTGAGGTCATGAGCTTCCGGGTTCATACGGGCCAATAAATAACAGTATTAACCCATCACACCAATCATTTTCCAAGTACTTTTGCTCTCCTAGCTCTACCCAACTATATACCGTCCCATATAATTCTAGCCATTGATCGCGTTCTCCCCTCCTTGTTATATGCTTCTATATCTTGCTATCCCCGCCTATTCAAATTTACGAGCTAGCTCTTAATGCTACCGACCACAGAGGCGAGCTGAGTGCGATATGACATCATCGTCTACGGAGATTTTAATGTTCCATAATTCAATTGGGCTTTATATGACGATCAATCACACTCCACCCCCCACCCCACATCGGCTAAGGAATATCTCTTCATTGATCGACGGGATGGTTCTTGCCTCTGTGAGGTCAGCACCGTTAGAAACCTCTTGGGTAGGCAGCTAGACCTCATCTTTACAACAGACTCTATCAATATACGTGTCTCACCCTGCTCTTTCTTTCTTACATCCATAGACTACCACCGCCCCCTCTTCTCGTGACCTTCTTTCGAGTCTACTCGCCTCCGTCTGTCCCCTCTTCCAATGACTACGCCTACGGTTTCCATAAAGCTAGCGTTCGCCTCATCAACGACTACCCAGGCCGCGTTTCGTTCAACTACGATCACATTTCCGTTGAAGATGCCCTCACCCACGTATATACCCAAATCCTTTACTCTATTTCCCCGTTCATTCCCCAGTCTAGATAAAGAACATCAACCTCTTTCCTTCCATGGTACAATCACAAGCTTCGTTCGCAGCGTAACAAAAGGAATAAATTATGGGTCACCTTCTCTCGGACTCGAACTGTAGCCGACTACTCCAACTTCCTTGGCTGTTACCTCCAATGCACGGAACTTTTCAAAACCCTTTATTGCAACTACCTCACCAAAATTCAGACCAATCTCAAAAATGAGCCCAACAACTTCTTGCAGTTCATCACTCATAAACGTAGATTCGATGGTTACCCCATATCGCTTACCTTAAACTCTCATACCTCATCTGATCAAGTTATTATTGCTAACCTCTTCGCCACTCACTTCCATTAGTCATTTACTAATGTCTCCGCTGCCTCTGAGCCGCCATACTTCAACTACCTAAGTAACTTTTCCCTTGGGTCTCTTCTTCACAACTCCTTTGATGCCCCTTTAATTGAATCTAAGCTACTAAAACTTAAAGCGAGTTTACATCGGGCCGCGATGGTATCCCTGCAATCTTCCTCAAGAAATGCTCATTCATTCTCTCTGCTCCCCCCTCACTGATCTTTAATCTCTCACTCTCTCAAGGCGTACGCCCACACATTTGGAAAACCTCCTTCATCACCCTTAGGCGGATGTTTATTTGTTCGAATGTTGATGATGCAGTGTTCCGCCGAACACTGTTCGCAGAAAAACAAAACGAACCCAGAGCGAAGGATGTGCTCTGACAACACTGTCCACGAAAACAACTAAAGACACCAGAGCGAAAGCTGTCACTAATTAAACACAGAGATAGTTTTTGAATTTATAATTTTTATTTTTACTCCTTGTTTGTATATTTAGTTTTTCTGTCAATGGTATGTTGCGGAATGGAAACAACACAATTTTCACTACATGTCATCTTACATACACCTTCGTCTTACATTTAAGATGTTCTTCCTTCTTCCTGGCTATTGCATATAGCCTTATACTTAATATTTTCCGCACAATTACAACCGAGATGAATTAGAATCGCACACGATACGAGTACCACGAATGGGGTCGCGACGAGGGTAACTTGTCAGTCTCAGAATCTGTGGGCCTCATTTCATTTAATTATTTCTGTGAAGAAAGAGATTAACGATGCACTTTTCCGAATGTCGGGCGTTGAACGTCGGATAAATATGTTCCGATCTATTTCTAATACGTTGCGCGGATCGGCCTCCTCGGCGGAGTTCTCTAACTGTCCTCTCTTGGCCGGATGCTCGAAGTAGATTGTTTTTATCCTTAACATCCCATTCCAACTTCTCATCCCCGCATCTGCAAAGGAAAACTTCCCATCCAATCTGCTAAACAGAATTTCTCATAGTATCTGTTAACAGAATTTCCCATCGTATCCGTTAATAGAATTCCCCAGCGTATCTGTAAAGACAATTTTTCCATCATCAATCCATCATTCTTCTTTCCGTCTTCCTTATCGGAATCTTGTTCCTTTGTTTGAGGATCGATCGTACCGCTACTTGTTTTCCGATCTTTCCGTGGGATTTGTTTAGGTTACCCACCTGGCTTAAGCTAACAATGTTCTTCTGTTTCTTTGTTAGCCTTTCCAAACCATAAACATCTAGCGAGCGATCTACGTTAAGACGTTTATGATTGCATGACTATTGGTCGGCAGCGAAACGATATGCCTTGTTTGCACAAGTGTGCCTTTTGCGTTAGGGTCATGCAAGGGATTTAGGTGCTAATTGCTATTAGCTACCAGAGTAGGCATCTGTTGTTGGGTTTATTTACCGACAATGGTGTTGTGGCGGTTCCGCCAAACCCCACGGTACGCTTTCCTTAAAAACCCCCATAACACCCATCTTCCCATATAATTTCTTCATGACCTTTTTAGGAATTCCATAACTCCCATTATTTCCCGCCAATGAATTTGCATTTGCCCCAGAAAACATTTCATTTTCCAAGGACATGTAATGCTTTTAAGCATTATCTGAAATTCCTAAAATTGTTCCTTAATGTGCATATGCACCATAAATACCAAACATTCGGCACCCTTTGTCTGAGTTAAAATACTATGTAGGTCAGCTTGTTTTTACAGCTGCAACACAGGCGATTCAATAAATAAACAATCATGCATTTCTTTCGTCGCCATAATGAATTGTTTGGCATACCTAAATGCAAGCAAGGGATACGTTTCGGCAATTAACCCAAGATACGATATACAATTTCCATTGTATAAAGTATCGTATCCCATTAACACCTTTTTACCAACGTCCGTCATAGCGACGTTGCATAAATATGACCCTCATTACGGAGCAAACCAGTTGGTCGCCTTTTCCTTTGTTCTCGCCGACTGCCTTTCTCGTTGTTCCACTGCTTTCGAACACGTGCAACAAAATCGGATCTGAACGTCCACACACACACAACCACGATCTCAACTACGAGATCCGGTTTTCTTGTTCCCACAAGAGAGACTCTACGTTACGCTCGTGGTAGATAAAACATATCCTTGGCAAGAATATATTCACACCCTTAAGAGAAAAGTTTTTCTCTCTCTTCCTTTTTCCTTAAATTTCCCTTTTTACCGAAATCATCTCTGCATGAGATGATGATCGCGGAGTCCTATTACAACCACCGTTCGCGACGGTTGGTTCACTCCCGCTCTCCGCCGTCTGCGAACTCGGAGTAGTGGGTGGATGGTAGAATCAGCGTTCATGCCGACGCACAGACCACCTACTCCCACAGTGTTTCATGGGAAGCATCGCGTTGATGCTTAGAATGGGTGCTTGACTTACATGCGATGCCTAGCAGCATTTGGCGCGTTGGTTTGGATACGATGTATGGATGCGCTGAACTCGATATTGGGAGCTTTTGAACGTTTAGTTCCTTCATTTCTGATATCGACCCTTAACGTCGTTGCATATCATATTACCTTTTGTTTCAGGTGTGGTTAATGACTATGGGGACACGTGTCTGTGCGCACGTGTACTGGCAAAGGTGAGTATATTCCTGGGCGGTAGGATACTTCACCCTATAGTGGGTTGAGTGGTTCGTAGAACTGCTACAGCCCCCATCCATAAGAAAGGTCACAAAAATTATGTCACGAATTACCGCCCTATCGTCAAACTGTCCCACTTTCCCAAGATTCTGGAAAGTATTCTATACGAATCTCTTAGTTTTCGTTGCAAATCTTTTATTTCACCAAGGCAACATGGTTTCCTTAATGGCCGATCAACAAGAACCAATCTTTTGAGTTCATATCCTTCACATTCTCAGCACTAGAGCACTAGAACGACCTCAGTAAAGCATTCGACCAAATCTTTCTTCCTATCTAAAGGACAGACTTTATTTGGTTCGGTTCAGGTCCATGATTTCCAACCCCTTCCTTGCCGCCAAAGGGGTCCTTAAAGGAAGCCATTTGGACCCTCTGCTCTTTATGCTTACCACTAATGATATCGATAAGGTCATGATGAATCCCAGCTTGTCCTTATAGGCTGACGACAACAAGAAATACAAGATCATCGAGTAACCACCTGATTCTGCACAGCCGCAATCAGATCTTGACAATTAATCGAATTGGTGTACAAAAAATTGCCTTTTACTTAACATGCCAAATGGCAATCTATAACCTTTTCCCGGCGTATTCCCTCATCCACTCGTATCTATTGACTTCATAACCAACTCTGACTATTGTTGAATCTTTTCAAGATCTTGGGATCCTTTGCGACAGGGAGCTTAACTTCCTCTCTCAGGTTGATGATACGATTCGGAAAGCCAACTCTGTCCTCGGATTCGTGAAACAATGGTATAAGCAGTTCTCTGACTTTTACGTAACTCGACCCCTTTACCATACCTTCGTCCGTCCACTGCTCGAATATGCTAGCCAGATATGGTCTCCCTATCACAAGATCCGTATCCGTAGAATCGAAATTATTCAACGGCGCTTCCTTCGGTTTGCTCAGAGGGTTCGGATGGGAAGTCCCCTTAATCTGCCACCATACATTAACTGCCTCAAATTAATCAACCTCAGAATTCTTGAGAAGCGCAGGGTCCTGGCAGAAATAGTGTTCTTTCATCGGGTCCTACCTCCTGAATTTAATTTCTCTGAACACAAACTCTAGAAATACGCATAATCCCCGCCTTGTCTATATCCCTCTTCACCGGACCTCTTATGGTCTCAACGAACCCTTTTCGCGGATGCTGAGAAATGTCAAGTCCAATTCTACCTTGTTCGAGTTCGACCTCCCTACCTATACTCTCAAGCACCGCCTCCTAAACCATTCTCACCACCGATCTTAAGCGGCGCTTCTACACGTTACTATAACTTCCGCCCACCTCCCACCCTCACTCCTGTCTTCTTAATTTGTGCTGGTTACCTTAGGTTAAGCTTATTTCTCTTACGCTCTTTAGTTTGTAAGTTATATATATATACTTTAGTTGTAGTTACGTATGTTACTTAAATTAAGCCAATAAATGGGGTGGTAGCCAAGCTAAACTTAAACTTAAACTGCCTCTATAGACAAGTCGTCTTAAACTAATTAACATTAACGCATAGAATTCATTTTGATATCATTCGCCGTGTTCTCTCGCGTTCGATCAATTGCCCAAGACTGTGCTCTTCCACCCCGTTTCATACCAACCACCGTAACTTGTGGAACCCTCGCCTCTTCTATTTGTCCGGCCATCCCATCTGTTATGAATCTAACAAATTCATCCCGCGAATGCTTTTTTGACTTTATCCTCACCAAT
Source organism: Microdon myrmicae (assembly GCA_963931805.1). Classification (NCBI taxonomy): domain Eukaryota; kingdom Metazoa; phylum Arthropoda; class Insecta; order Diptera; family Syrphidae; genus Microdon; species Microdon myrmicae. The sequence goes on along the minus strand of OZ007496.1, from coordinate 165,815,734 downwards.
TTTGCTCTCAAATCTCTCTCAGCCCCTCCTAATTCCTCCCCCACACTTACCACAAATTCTTTTATTAATCTTAAGTTTCCGCGTCTTTTCGCCGGCCCATCCTTGTTCCACCCTTGCCTTCCACTTACACAACCTTTTGTCCACGTAGTTAATTTACAGTTTTCTGTCTTCTCTCGTTTCTGTTTTTTTCTTCTCTGCCTCTCTCTCTTTAATCAAGTTAAGATTGTTCATAAGATGTTATTGTGCATTAGTTTTAGCCAACTGTTAAGTTTATTTATAGCTTGTATTAAACTAAATACTTATACGAGGGCTCTGTCCACATCAAATAAGAGTATTATATCAAGCAAAATTCTGAAGACAGAGATTCGATCTTCAAAGTAAGATTATTACTATTTTGATCGAAAAAAAAATCAATAACCTTAGAGCCATTAACTCCTCCAAGTTCTATAACTTACTCCGATTTTATGTAAATATTTATTAAGTGAACTACCCAACCACAATCCCAGGGCTATTCCGTCAGTTCAACCTACTTCCTGCAATTTTAAGGCCACCGTGCCATGGCAAAATGCAAAAACGCAAAAAAGACGCAAAGATCATGAAACTAATTAAACAGTTTTTATAAATGCTATTAGAGAGGGGCTAGAATCTGAAAACCCCCACATACACATACATCTAAGTACAAACAACTTAAATTGGTTTTTACAGAGGACCAAATAAGTATCTCCATCTTTTGGTGAAGTGTGCAATTATTTTTTGATCAACCCACGTTAGTCTTGCATAACACTTTAGTCTTTGATCCAAACTAGAAATGCCATTGGTACCCCGTTTAACCTCAAATGCGTATTTCACTAACCCATTTATGTGTTCACTATTTAATGAGGGCAACCTGTGTGAGATAATTTTCTTTTTTGTCTTTATTCTGTGAGAGATATTTGCGTCCTTCATAAATGAGTTTGTAATTCATTTCTGCTCGTTGTGCTCGTTCTTAATTTTCTAATTTGGTACACATTCTCAAATAGTACCCAAGATGTCGCTCTAATTACTTGTGGGGAATATCTTTCAGTATGAGGAATGCTCCCATTAAATTTATGGTAACAAGATCCGAAAAGTAGGCGCACATACGAATTACAAGGACAAATGACGAGTTTGCTAAATGCTAGTCGTCCCATTTACACCAAACGGATAATTACTCTTGTGTAATATATTCATTAGAAAACCGCATAACGTATGCATATGGGTATTTCACACTCTTGAAATGTATCTTATTTCACTGTGACACGATATTCTGTTAACAAGAAGACCACAGTCGAAATATAGCACATCTCAGCTACTTTCATTTCGATTGTCCTATTTGTATAGTAGTATATGTAGATGAACTTCCCTTGCCACCCTAAACCTGAGGACAGATTTAAGGACCTGTCTGTTGAAATGAATTTAATTGCGCAACCACAGTAATTACGGTAATAGTACAATTATTGACCAGATGTTGCGACTAACTTTTGAAAGCTAAGCTATCTCTAGTAGCACCGCATAATAGACCAAAACAGGGTTCTGTAATGGAGGATAATAAATTACTGGCAACAATCACATTCATGGGGTGGCTGGGAAATCGATAGATTAAGGTAATTAAATATAAGCTTCAGTTAAAAAAATTCTCAATGATTGTCGTTATAATTGACGGATAAAATGTCAATTCAAGAAATATCATTAAGTGGCGACAGCTTTACGAAAAAAACGTCCAAATAATTGCTTTTTGTACAGTTAAGGGGGTATTCTGGTCTAGACGCACGAATTTAACGCATTTTTTGAAGTGCTGTAAAAAAAGAGCAATCAATATTTTTACTATTCATTTTTTTATAGGATGTTTATTAATATATCAAGAATACAGTAAAAAAAATTGAAAGTAAAAAATGCATAATTCAAAAAGTTAGCAGCTAATGAAGTGGGGGATCTTTTTTAAAACTATACCCACGATTTTTCAAGTTCTATTAACCCAATTAACTTCAAATTTAGTATACGTCTTCTTTATAGACTTTTATATTGCATGAACTATCCTCATCCCCAAATTTCAATGTTAACTATTTTTTAAAAAATCGAAAACTAAAAAAAAGTGGTACAAAAATAAATTTTTGTTTCAAGCAGTCGCCATTTTGTTAAAAAAAATTTTTTTTCAACTTTTTTTAGTTCCAACGATAGAGGCATTCCTGCTAGATAATAATCTTTTTTTTTCAGATTGCTAGGAGTGTTGAATCGTGGGTATGGTCTGTGGCGTCTCTACCAACGCCACTGCTACCTTTTCAACCTACCTCAAAATCTTCCCTCCTAAAGCTCCATTAATTTCGTCATTTTTACCATGCAAGCGCAATAACTTCCCCAAGCATTCTCCCACCGATTTCATTACCTTTCGGTTATGCAAATAGCATCCAACATCAAGCATCTGCCCATCAAGGACATTCACGCAGGCGAACTCCACCGTATCTCGAACTCGACTTTTTGGGCGCACTCCAGGAGACTCGACTCCTTTAAAACTATTTGATCGACTGAACTACTTTTGTGCGCGGATCACCTTGTTGGCTCGTGATGCGAGCTCATGGGTGGTCGAACCGTGGGAATAAAAATTCATTAAAAAGCATCTTTGGGATTAGGATGCATTTGGGATAATTACACAATGATGGTTGTGTTTACAACCATGTTAATTGTGTATTGCAATCCTAGGGAGTCATGGGTCGAATTTCAGTGTGAGTATTTACACTGGCATTGAATTCGGCTCTTGGCAGCTAGGCGCGAATTGCGCCGGTGCTTTGAAGATTGCATAAAAGCCGCCGTGAGTACTGGTGCAACATGAAAATCTGTTGCGCACGTGTGGGACAGTAAATGCAGGCAGACAGGGGTTCTGCTGATTGTTTTTATAATCCACTTCAGTTATCTAGTATGGCAACCGAAATGTTTTCCTTTTAGAACAATGCTGAGATGCATTGATGTATGCGGTACTGGCGTACCGAATTTCTTCTACGAAAATTTATATAACGCGTTAATTGCGTGAATGTCCTTGATGGGCAGATGCTTGATGTTGGATGCTATTTGCATAACCGAAAGGTAATGAAATCGGTGGGAGAATGCTTGGGGAAGTTATTGCGCTTGCATGGTAAAAATGACGAAATTAATGGAGCTTTAGGAGGGAAGATTTTGAGGTAGGTTGAAAAGGTAGCAGTGGCGTTGGTAGAGGCCCCACAGGTCGCTTGCCAACTTTTTGAGATCCCCCACTTCATCAGCTGCTAACTTTTTGAATTTTGAATTTTTTACTTTCAATTTTTTTACTGTATTCTTGATATATTAATAAACATCCTATAAAAAAATGAATACTAAAAATATTGATTGCTTTTTTTTACAGCACTTCAAAAATTGCGTTAAATTCGTGCTTTTAGACCAGAATATCCCCTTAACAAACTATTTCATTCCTAATTGATTCACTCAATATAATTCTGCTTACTGTGCTACTTTATTTCCTATCACCAGCTTGGCGCATAGTGTAAGAACAATGACACGATTTGACCCAATTAATTTGTAAATCACTTGCTAGCACCAAGCTCGCAAGCGGGTGTCATATGATTCTTTCAAATCGTAACTGGAGCAGTTCGTTTCTTTTACTCAATTAAAAGAATCGACCTTGAATTATTGTGGGCAACGAATGCTGGTTACGTGAAACTTGCTAATTGTGGCAAGGGCAATTGATTTATTTGACATGATTCTTCATGGTCATTTCGTGGCCATGTTGTTACACTACATAAGTTAAAAAAATTAAGAGAATGAATAAAATAAAAAACGTACATAAAATGACAAATAGCACTTAGGCAGACAAAATTATTAAATAAATAAATGAAAAATTATAATATTGGTAAAATACAATAAACAATAATCTCAACTTATGTTTATTAAAGTATCAAGTTAATTTGAAAAATGTCCTATAGGGACAATTTCGCATGAAGATAAACATTTATTTGTACATTTATGTAAACATTGCAAATTACCTCGCACATTCATGCTCCACATTCAAATCCACACACCTAATTACTTCTCAAGAGTATTATTCCTCTCCTAATATAATACTCATCTAAGAAAGGGAGGAGGTTTATAACATCGCACAACCTCCGCCTTTAAGTATCTACCTCCTGGGGTGGGGGTTGCCCAACAAAATACTCAACGTAAATTGTTCCATTTCAAATTGATCAGCACTGCCTATCGAATACAAAACTGGTACACAATCTGGCCAATAATCCTGAATACCGTCTTACATAAAAGCTTAGTACTGGATTTAGAATTCTTTTCGGAAATTATAACCCCATCATTACTCGTGATCATAAAGCCTCACCTAGTAACAGTTGAAATAATGTACAGATTTATTTATTATTGTTTTATTGTAGTGTATTATTTATCATTGTTATTGAAGTGATTGATTGCCTCTGCTTTGATTGTTGTGTTGTGTTGTGTTTGTGGAATCTTCTTAATTTTATTTCTTAAGACGCTTCATTATAATATCATCTGAAACTTCAGCTGAAAAGAGATACAAACTCTCTCTTTAACCTTGTCCTCGAGTATGTCATCAGAAAGGTATAAGACGACAACATGGCCGGATCATTCCTGAACGGGGTCACACAAGTGCTCGCATATACGGATGACATCACCGTTTTGGGCGATAGTCTAGAAACAATATAAGTAAAAACAGTGAAATCATCATGCAAGCGGCAGAAGAGGTGCGCCTAAAAATAAATGAAGACAAAACAAAATACATGATTACGGCGAGAGCAGGTGGACCTCAGGGAACACATATAAACATCAGAGGCAAGATATTTGAAAAAGTTAAAGAGTTTAAATATCGGGGAACAATACTGACGGTCCGTAACGAAATGTCGAAGAAAAGTAACAAAAGAATACACTCTGGCAACGCTAGTTGGCGCGCAGTCAGTAAACTGCTGAAATCCAAACTACTATCACGTAGCGTAAAGCTATGTGTCTATAGAACCATATGCATGCCGATTGTTCTATACGGATACGAAAGATGGGCTCTCACAAAACGGGAAGAAAACAAATTCCGCATATTCGAGAATAAAGTTTTAAGAGGTATCTTTGGCAGTAAATATGACGAGGTGCAGGACAATGGAGGAAACACCACAACCACGAATTGGAAAAGCTATACCGCAAACCTACAAGAGTGAGAGTAATCAAGTCGCGAAGATTAAGATAGGCCGGACATGTGGCGCGAATGGGCAACGATATGACCGTGCATAGAATTCTTGACGGTAAACCAACGGGAAAGAGACTGACAGGACGGTCGCGACGAAGATGGGAGGACAATGTTAGGTTTGACCTTGGGGAGATAGTATCGGATGCTCAAACGTGGAAGGAGAGCGCATATGACAGGGAACGATGGTGGAGTCGAGCCGGTGAGGTCATGAGCTTCCGGGTTCCTACAGACCAATAAATAGTAATAATAGTAATGGTTTTCCAATACGCAGTTGGCATATTGTATTTGAGATGCCTTTTCAACAAAAATGTTTATAAAAACAGTTAACAAAAAATGAGCTCTGTTGTGTGTGAAGAGTGTGTGTTACACTTTCTTCAGTGTATTGCGAGTACATGCTCAATATACAGGTGTTTTTGACAAGTAGGTTTCACAATATAATTGCAGGTTGTTTTAAAAGTCGTTTTCACAATACAGTTTTATTCATAATACAATTGCAATTCTTGCGAGATGAGCAGGGTATATACCTATAGCGAGCCCCGTTGATGATAATTCACCAATTTTTGATCTGTTCATAGGGGCCAAGCGTGGGTGTCCACAAATTTTACAGAATCAATAATTTTGTTGTTAATACGCGGCAGACACTTGGTAATTCGTATCAAATTAGTCACATTAGAGAAGCACCGAGTACTCGAATTAGTCATGTGAATAGAATTTTGAGGAGATTGGTTCGATATTGGATAAATCAGAAGCTCAATCATGTCGCCGGGAGTAATAATCGACCGGTAGTTTTTCGAAGAAATTTGTGTTATACAAAGGGATATGTGGCGATGACAAATGTTTTACTCCAACTTTATTTGGGTGGTTTTCACCGTAACACGTGGTTCAAACAGGTTGGAACATCTCACACATATGGCATGCCTTACCGCTTGTTCGTAAAATGTCCCTTGGAAAATCTTGATGTTAACGATTATAATCCACCCCCCCCCCCCCCCCCCCGCGTCCTTATCCCTTAATTACATACATCTATCATACTAGAAAACAACATTTTCTTACGCCTCAATAGCACATTTTCATTTTACATTCAATTCATATTCACAATATTTTTCCCTAAGATAATCCTATCCCAAAAGCGGTTCATGGTCAAACTTTCCATCGTACATAACATGTATATGTCTATTCAAAAGGACTATTCATAATTCAAATGGAAAAATTACATACAAACTATCTCTATCTATCTATCTATCTCTATCCCCTATTTCGAAATTGTCGTAATTCTTACCCCAAAGAATGACAAAATTCTCTTAACGAGGACCAACAATAATGTTCACACATATTTTTATATACATTGACCCTTCCCAGCAAATTTGTCGTAACTGGCTATTGTATATTTGTACACCTGACAATCCACTAGAAGGGGGTTCAGGCCAGCGAGAGCCGAAACCAAATTCCAATGAATCAATAAATGGTGAGGTGGGGGAAAATTTGTGTCCTCGTATAAAATGACGCGAATGAGCGATTGTCTCTCTCGTTGTGTTATTTTATTCGCCAGAGCCTTTTAGGTTGTTAATTTGGAAATTGACCTCGTGTATTTTTGAAAAGCTTCCGCTCGAGTCGTTTTAAAATCGTGGTGCAGAAATTAAAAATTGTGAAATAATGAAAGTATTTCGATATTAAGAAAATAAAACTAAAAACAAAAAACATGCTCGTGCATTTTAGCAGCTTCAAAAATGTGGTCGCTCCAATTAAGAGTCCAATTAATTCGAGTGCCGAGGATTGATAGTTCCTAGGCTTCGTCGATGCAAGTGCCGTTCATAGACAGTATATTTACTTTAGGGTTCACCTTTGACGACAAGAGGTAGAACTGAGTTTCTAAGGCATTGAATTCTACTCGATTAGATAATCCCCATTGATATATCTTGTTGAGGTCGCAGTTCAATGTATCAAGCATAACCTGCTGATTGATAGTGGCATTCGAAGAATTTTCTCGGGAATGTTCATATGAATATGGGAAAATCAACGTGCTATCATCAGCAAACGACTGAATTGGGTTTTGGGTAATTGACAAAAGATCATTTAAAGAGATAAGGAAAAGAGTGGGCGCGAAAACCAGACCCCGGGGAACACCTGCATTAATTTTATGGGAAAAGGTTTGACACCGTCAAGAACCACTTGAATTGAACGGCCAGAAAGATAGTTCCTTATCCATCGGATCAGGGTATTCTCCACTCCATATGAATGCAATTTTGGCAACAGGGATGGATGCCAAACTCTGTCGAAAGCTTTTCAAATATCCAATGCAGCTAACTTGCCTTCGCCGAGGTAGTGAACGGAATGGTTCCAATTTTTTGGTAAGGTACGCCATCAGACCTCCTGTGGAATTGTTGCTACGTAAGCCAAATTTGCGGTCATTTAGGAGGTCATTTGGTTCATGATATTTCGAAAGTTGTCGGTTGATAAGTGATTCCATTACCTTGGGGAGAATAGAAGTTAGTGCTATGGGTCGATAAGAGGGGAGGAACGATTTATCACCCTCTTTGGGAATTGGCTGAATGTTTCCTGACTTCCATATATTTGGGAAACGGCCAGTAGAATAAGACAAATGGAAGAGTTTCTGCAGTGGTTTGGCGAGAAAGGAATATTTCTTCAAGAGAATTGGGGGAATGCCAACAGTACGCGTTCGTAAGTGAATCTGGTTCATGGTGTGCTGCTTATGCTCAAGCTGAGATCGAAATGATGTGGTATCAGGCAGCGTCGAGTACGCTACAAAATGTGCAGAAAGTAGATTCGCCTTCTCTATTGCACTGGTGAGTGATCTGTCTCCGACTATTAGCGAAGGAATGGATGACGAGACCTAGATTTGAATGTTTTTCACGAATGCCCAGAAGTTTCTACTTCCTGTGGGAGATTGAAGTATTTTGTGTCTCACTCTCTGGTCATGCAAGATCTTTGCGCGTTTAATATGCGCATGGCAGTCAGTTCTAGTTCTCCTGAATATTTTCCGGTTTTCCTCAGTATTGAAGTTTTAGCCACGAGAAATTAAATTCTGGATTGGAGCAGAGCCCATATTGTGGCAGAAGCTGATAAGAAATATCATTTCGTATGTATGTGGCTAGACCACGATGTGTAAAGAACAGAGGCACTAAGTTATATCCAAGTAGATGAAAATCAGAAATACGAGGGTGGCTGAAAAGTTTCCGACCTTGACGTTAAGATAGCAGCACTCGTGAATAAAAGCTAGTGAATGTGGTTGTGCATCTTTTGACAGTTACTCACCAAAATGTCAGCCATTTTGGATGCGTAGTTTTCATTTGACAGTCGTTTGAGTGAGTCGATGTGGGTGTTTTTGTGAAAATGGACAAAATTGAGTATCGAGCTGTTATTAAATGTTTGTTTTTGAAAGGCAATACGCCTACGCAAATCAAAGATGAGTTCGACTTTGTGTGTGGGGACTCTGCACCATCATTTACAATAGTGAAATTTTGGGCAGCTGAATTTAAACGTGGCCGTGAGATCTTGGGAGACGATAAACGTTAATGACGTCCAAAAACTGCAACAACTGACGATAACATCACTAAAATTCACCACATGGTGCTAGACGAACACCGAATTAAAGTGAGAGAGATAGCAGAGGCTATGAAAATGCCCAAAGAACGTATTTGTCACATAATAAATCAAAATTTAGGCATGAGACTGCTGTCCGGGTGCAGCGTTAGTTCACGTTAGACGTGTTCGAATGAACATTTCCAACGCTCTCTTGGCGCGGTTAAGGCGCAATAACTCCGAGTTTTGGCGCCGAATAATTACTGTCGATGGAACTTGGATACACCATTATACGCCTGAAACAAAAATACAGTCAAAGTCAAAACAGTGGACTGCAAAGGGGGAATCGGCTCCAAAAAAAGCAAAAACTGTTTTTTCGGCTGGGAAAGCGATGGGGACTGTTTTTTGGGATAGTCATGGAGTTATCTTAATCAATTATCTTCAAAAAGGAAAGACCATTACAGGAGCATACTACGCATCATTACTTGACCAACTGAAGGCAGAAAATGTGTAAAAACGGCCACATTTGCAGAAAAATAAAAACCTGTTTCACCAAGACAAGTCTCACGCCTCAGCGGTTGCCATGGCGAAAATCCACGAATTACGGTTTGAACTGCTTGACTATCCGATTTACTTACGAGATCTAGCCCCAAGCGACTTCTTTTTATTCCCTTATCTAAAAATTGCGCTCGAAGGATAGAGATTTTCGTTACATGAAGAGGCAATCACCTTTGTGAACAGTTATTTGGCCGAGTACTATTTGTACGGGTTAGAGAGATGGGAGCATGGCCGGGAGAAGTGTGTAGAGTTACAAGGAGACTATGTAGCAAAATAAAAATATATTTTAGGAAAAATGTCTTGTATCTTTGTTAGATCGGAAACTTTTCAGGCCACCCTCGTATCTCTATTAGTTATTACTTTGGTTTCGCTAAGTGCAAGGATTGCTGGTTTCTGGTTAGAAACGTGGGCAGACCCCGAGGCGAAATTGCATCTCAGGCCGCGAATGTTGCAAAGATCAACGCGAAATACCCGTCCCATTGAAATGCCCCCCAAAGCAACAACAAACAATAATAAGGGATGACTCGATTCCTCAAAGATATAACAAAGGAGAATCGATTCATCACAAATTCAAATAGTTAATTCACCTGCCATCGAAGCAACAAAATTCACCACGACAATTCCATCGCCGAAAGGTATACTCTGTTTTTTGTTGAATTACTGGTATCGACAGTACAAAGGAGAAAGCAGTCGTGCGATACAACCGTTTTCACGATAATCTGCTGTTCGATGGCACGGTGTTTTTGATTAGCCCATTATGGATGTTGTCGTTAACCAAGACCGTTTGGTGCCTTCGGTACCTGCTTTTATATTAAAAAGTATTAAATTCGTCTTTTTATTCTGCTCGGTTAAAAGTCATATTGTATCAATATGATACGGTGTTTTGAGTTAAGATAAAAAACCCTCTTTTATTTGTTTTTTTGTGTTTCTGGTCGAGTGAATAACGACCACGGAAATTTATGTATTTTTGCTGGGCTTCCTACGCCAAACAGTTTTGCTGTCTCGTCGAGGATGCGCTCGACGCTGAACAGCCCTACACAGAAAACCAATACCGCCCCGGGTAAGGATGCAAGTTAGGACTACCGATAGATAAGCGAAAACAACCACTACAGGTGTTACGCCCTTGTAGCAGGTGCCCCACTAGATCCGTGCCGAAATCCAGGTCACATCCCTTCCACGACGAACATTATGTCAATCAAATACTAAAAGCTCTCCAAAGATTATAAATAAGTTGAGAATGTCGAAGCCTGAGGGACGCAGACAGGGCTTGAAAATGACGAAAACAGACACGAGTAATGAAAAGGGTAGACGGTTTTTTCGGAACTGCAGATCACTCGCGTACTTTCCACAGCACTACGACGCGTGTGTGGAGATCCGTTTGTTTGCTTGGGATCCCACAGTAAGACTTGTCCCGCGAACCGATAATGCAATTGTGTTTCTTGTGTTTATTTAAGATTCTCAAAGTGGATTGCACAAGTAATTCGATGGTACGGATCACGAGGTAGAAGCGCACGTTTTCTTTCGTCGGCGGTCAGAACTCGACTTTCTCAACTCATTGAAGCGTAGACTTACTTTTTCCTATACATCCCATACCATAATTAATTTTGTATGTCTCAACAGAGTTGAAGTTCAAATTTGTTTCTGAACGCATTGTAACTTTTGACATTGTAATCATATTAATACAACTCTTTTAGTGTGTGCTTATTTTTCAAAATACCAAGTGCATGCACACGTTTTTTGCGTTTTAACTAACAGATGGCGCTAGCGAAAAGTACACAGTGTCTTAATTAGGAACAAATGTCATTTTGTTCGTCTGAGATTTAACTGCAAACACACACAAGTTGAGTCCGCCACAAACTAGCGTCTTTGTTTTATCGTTCAGTGATCATGTCGAGTTTTGTGCCTGAAAAAAAAAAAAACATTTGCGGCACGCATTGCTCTTCTTATTTAATCAAAAGAAAAAGCCAGTTGAAAGTCACCGTTTGCTGCTAAAAACATATGGTGTATACGCTCCATCAATTAGAACACGTAACATATGGTTTCGACTGTTTAAAAGTGGTGATTTCAATGTGAAACACAGAGAGCGTTCTGGTAGATTACAAAAACGTGAAGACGAGAAATTGCAGGAGTTATTGGATGATGACCCAACTTAAACTCAATGGCAATTAGCAGAAGCATAACATGTGTCACAAGAAACAATCAGCCGGCGTTTACGAGCAATGGGGAAGATTAATAACAGGTGTATGCATATGTTTTTTCCAGCTTACCTAAGAGATGATGCCAGCGAAAGTACGCAGCACACAGCGAAACTAGTGAAAGACACCTTGAAATCGGTTGGATGCGACATCCTTCTGCACCCGCCGTACTCTCCAGACTTGGTGTCATCTGACTATCACCTCTTCGTATCAATGGGGTACGCGCTCGCAGAGCAGCACTTTGGCGATTTTGAGGAAGTTGGAAATCGGCACGACGAATGGTTTGCCACGATAGACGAGCAGTTTTTCTGGCATGCTATTCATAAATTACCGAAAAGATGGATGAAATGAGTAGACGCCGGTGGCCAATATTTTGAATAAAAAAAATTAATTTTACTAGGGAATTGTATATTTTTATACCAAAGAAACTTATGCATATGTTGTATTCTTTGTAGGGGTTTTGTTCCAGGAAGCGTGTCTCCTGGTCCTTAAAAGGACAAGGTGATCTCTTAAAATTTGACGGCTCCTGAAACTCGTCCTACAAAAGGGGTCGTTACCGTGCTTCCTCGTATGCCGGTGGCCAATATTTTGAATAAAAAAAATTAATTTTACTAGGGAATTGTATATTTTTCTACCAAAGAAACTTATGCATATGTTGTATTCTTTGTAGGGGTTTTGTTCCAGGAAGCGTGTCTCCTGGTCCTTAAAAGGACAAGGTGATCTCTTAAAATTTGACCGCTCCTGAAACTCGTCCTACAAAAGGGGTCGTTACCGTGCTTCCTCGTATGCCTGAGGGAAGAGTAACGTCCTTAATTGGCCCTTTGTCCTTGGTCTTCTCTTGGTCTTCCAGGTTAGTTGATACTTAGCTATCAATTGACCGCTAAATGAAAATCCGTGTTGTTTTCGTTTACAAATTAAAGAGTTTTATTTTTCCAATTATTTTCGTTAGTTTTTCCACTGGGGTATTTCCTCCAGAGACTAAGATCGATTTAAGACCTCGGCCCGGAGATCACTAAACTATTCCTTTATAAAGGAAAAGGAATCGAAAATTGTATCCCAAAGATACACATTTTCGTGCAACAATCTCGATTTCTAGGATATCTCGAGCGAGATGTTGTATTGAGTTTAGATAAGAATTCAATTTCTTGAATTCTTATGAAACTATCGCGCAGATGTGTGAATGTATCTACTTTTGAGTTTTTTGTTTGTTTTCCTGAATGGAAAATTTGGGATAGAGATAACGATCTCTGAATTTTAGATTTGGGTGATGCTGTGGAGCAAATGTAGAGCAATAAACGAATATTAGATTCGTTTATTGCGAATTTGATTTTAATTCGAGATTTTGGATTTAATACTGCCGTGGGGGCAAATGTTAGGCAATAAACGAATGTTTGATTCGTTTATTGCGAATTTTGAATCATATTTGGGTTTTTTCGGGTTTTGATAGGTTTATGTGTTTTAGCGTATTATAGCTAGGATTTTGGATTAGGAATGGGGGAAAAAGGTGGTAGGGCTTTTTAGAGCACTACACATATACCTGATAGACGTTTGTAAATCTCGGACAACTCTGTAGCGAATAGTACGCATTCTTCTAGGATCCCGCTAACGATAAAAAAGAAATTAGTAATGTTTGACAAACGCAGCAGATGTGCGAACAATAACATGTTAAAAAAATGCATTGGTAGGTTTGAGACTAATAAGTCAGTCAGGTGCTATTTTTGTTAGTTGGGTTAAATCTACGGCATGTTTAGGAAATAAATCAAAATATACCTATTGAGAAATTCAATATTCTTCTTCAAAATTATAAATAAATCTCTTTGGAAAATACCATTTCTTTCTCTAAAACTGTTTTGTCTTGATTATGCCTAATGGTCCTCAAAAATTCGTCCAAATTAATCTTTATTGGAATTTCAGCCTTGCATCTCTTGTCGAAGAAGGGGCAAAAATCGACTAAGCACCACTCTATACAAAATTTTCCAACAATTCCACTTCTAACAAGCTTACTCTCATCGCATAACATTGCTTTTTTGCTCTTTGAACACGGCGTCACGTTACGAGGACTCTTAAAATGATCCTTAAACAGATGCCATAAATTTCAAAATTCTCCCATCGGAATTGACTCTGCTGACAAAAGGTGGCTCGGAAACATTTGTAAATTTCACGACCCTCAGTGGAACTTTAAACACATAATTACCAAAAATGTCAACAAGTGTGGTTTTGCATTAAAAGAAATAGAACGAAAAAAAATCTTTAATTTAAACTTTGCCGTTTAGTTACCCATTCCGCTGCCTGCTCGTAAATTCCAACTTTCCTGGTGACTTAAGAAATTTCAAATACTTTACCAATAAACTTCCACAGGCCCCTATTTAGGTAGGCAACTGCTGGCATTTTATAGTATATTGGATGATAGAGCGGCACTCAATTAAACTGCTCAGGAGCAAAATAAACAACTCTAGTGTTGCCTTAAAATGTAGGAATTAACTTCAGCTTGAAATACGGTCTAATATCTAGGCTATAAATCATCAGGCTGGAAAAAAAGGCAATAGAACCGTCATTGCCAATGCTCCCATCGCCATCTTTTGAATCTTTTAATCAGGCCAAGGCTCTTGATTGTCGGTATCCATTCTCCCTTGCCAGGCAATAAGCCCCATCTTAAGGTGAGAGGAAATGAAAGACAAAAAAAAAATACTTATAGCTCAGCAATCCGAACGTACCAACCACACCGACAGAACAACGAAAATAACATTTCTCTGATTTACTTTCGTCGAAATCCTCCATTAGACACGTAACACGACCTCATTTAAAGAAATAATTTCGAAGAAATTGCTCCTTGCCATCCATTACACGAAGTCACCTAACAACCGACAGTTTGGGGCAATTTATCTGATAATGAGTTTAATTCCAACAACAATAAAATTCCCACATCCAAAGGAGCACGGCATGAAATGCTTGATGAAATTCCTCAACAAAAGCTAAATTTTACACAGTAAGGATGAAAAGTAAAAACAAAGCAAAAATCTAGGAATAAAAAAAAATAAAATGAAATAAGAAAACTTTAGCGCAAATGGAGAAAACAAAAAATAGATATAAAAAATAAAAGTAAGGTTAAAAATAAAAATAAAGATAATTACAAGTGAAAAGTTGTCAAGTACTACAAGATCATGAATGCGGTGTAACAACTGCTGCACAAATCATGTACATACGCTGAAGGATACTTTTGGTGTTGAATATTCGAGCGTCAAATTCTGAAGTGGGTCGTTAGAAAAACAAGGGAGGAGTTCCAACCCACCCCCGCACTCTCATGCAATAAACTCAGCCTAGCCGCCGTCCTATTAAAGCGTAGGATATTTATTATGTTTGTCACCCGTACAGTCGTCATCATCCACGTCGTTATTCCCTCCAGCTACATTCACGATTCCTCAATGCCAAATCTGATGGTGGCGATATGAATAGCACTTTAAAAGGGCGGCTGGGAGGGCTTTGTAAGTGATTGCCAAAAGGGGCACGTCCATAGGTTTATGATTTCAAGGAAAACTAACAGCTACTCCTTTTTATTGTGTACCACCGCTCACCTTGCACCCGTTAACGAAGGATCACTTCAGTGCTCGAAACCCCTTAAATTAGAAAGTGAGAAGAATTAAAAAAAGTAGGACTACGTGGTGACGTTTTGAGGCACAAGTACGTGTACCGTGTGTGGCACAACCGAGATGGAAACCGGAAGGGAAAGTCCTTTCTTATGGCAAATTGTTCAAGCCTCTGCATATATTTGTGTATGTACGAGTATGCGGACTAGAAAAAATAGAGTTTTTTAAATGGTGTTTTCACTGAAGATCACAAGTCGGATTGCGAGGCGCTCTCCAAGCGCACTCTACATTATCCTACATGAAGGGAAGGAAATAAACGCGGGCAGTGAGGCTACTCTTTTCCATTCTTCGTCTTCGTTGGTAGAGATGACTTTAATTAAAATCGACTGCATAACGTGAGGAAACATTTACATCTTTGCCCGGGTGTACTTGATGTTAAAGTTAATATTTCGATTATCGTTAGACATTCTAGAGTACCCTTGGGTTGCACGAACAGCCCCACAAGGCCTAAGGAGCCGTCAACAATTTGGCTAGCAACACAGTATCACGTGGCGTAAATAAGGAATGCCTGCCTCCTGACGCCTTAACCTTCCGTCGTAAACGTTAAGGGTAAATGGCTTTGTGATGCACTAGGCGTCAAAGGATAATGAGAGATTTAGGTAAACAACTCAGTGGCAGTATGCCGGCATGTGTGATATCTCTTTCTCTTTTGTCTTTCAATGTATTTTCCTGTTGTACTTCTGGTTTCGGGGAGTGTGTGTCTTAATCCTTAAAAGGACTAAGAGATCTCTTATAAAAGTTCCCGAAAACCAGTCGCACAACAGGGTTCGTTTGCCGTGCTTCCTTTGAGTCCAAAGGGAAGAGCAACGTCCTTGGATATGGGTCGAATGTCCTTTTCTTCTTTTGGTCTTCCAGGCCAGGTGAAATGAAAAACCGGGTGTTTTAGTTTTCAGATTTTATTTCTCTCCTCCAGGGACAAGATACGAATTTAAACTGCGGCCCGGAGATCACGAAACCATTCCTTTATAAAGGAAAAGGAATCGAAAATTGTATCTCAAAGATACACATTTTCGTGCAACAATCTCGATCTTTTGGATATTTCGAGCGAGATGTTGTGTTTACACAAGATAAGAAATCAATTTCTTGAATTCTTACGAAACCATTACGCAGATGTGTGAATGTATCTGCTTTTGAGTTTTTGTTTGTTCAACTCAATGGAATTTTTAGGATAGAGATAACAATCTCTGAATTTTTGATTTGGGTGATGCTGTGGAGCAAATATAGAACAATAAACGAATATTGGATTCGTTTATTGTGAATTTTAATTTTAATTTTGATTCTGGATTTAATTATGCCGTGGGGGCAAATGTTATGCGATAAACGAATGTTTGATTCGTTTATTGCGAATTTTGGATTATGGTTGGGTTTTTTCAGGTTTTGATAGGGTTTTGGGTTTTAGGGTAATATTGCTGGGATTTTGGATTAGGAATGGGAGAAAAAGATGGTAGGGCTTTTTGGAGCACTACATCCTCCCCTCCTTGAAAAAAAGAAAATTGATCTTTATGAGATTAATTTTCTGGAAAATGGTGTGATTGGGAATAAGGATGATGGTATCGTGATTCCGTTACATGTGCCTGATATTTTCTAACATAGTAGCTTTATGTATACAATATTTATTATAAGTGTGTAATTTTTGTTCTTTGTTTTTTTTCTTAATATTTATGTATTCATATTTATGGTCGTGTATCCAAGTTTCGACAATGGTTATTTATATAATAAAAATATATTCTTTCGAAATTTTGTACAAATATAATTTTGTTTTTAAGTTTTGAATTTTCTTAGTATAGGTGTGTTCAACAGTAATTGTTGGTTATCCAAAATAAAGTTTTCTTATATAAAGTATTTTATTTTGGGTTAAGGGTATATTCATTTAGTTTGGTTTTGGTTATATGTACAATAGACATTTGGTTTTAAAATTTCATATAATTTGTTTTTTTTTCATGTTGGTTAAACATTGTATTAGAAGGAAACATTTGATTCTAAAAATTTTCGTTTTGATTTAAAGTAAATATTTTCTTATTTTCTGCGTGTAAGGTTAATTGTAGAATGCTTTATAATTACATAAGTATTTGAATTCATTATATTAAATTTAACTTTGGGTGATTTTTTTGTTTTTATTTTTATAAAGTACTATTTGTAAAAAGATACATAGATAAGTAAGGTTTTTATGGTTTATTCTTACAATTTGTATATTACATAGAATTTTCATTGTTTATATACTCGTATAAATTTTCATTATTTACATATATTATTTTTGTTCTTTTTTTTTCATTGTCCTTATTAGTCGGGCGTTTATTTATTTATATAATTTTTTCCATGTATTTGGACGTACAATTTAATTCTATAACTTTTCCTTTTTTGTTGTTATATAAAAATTTTCTTACTTTCTTAGTATTTTCTTAGTTGAAAACTGTTTTGTATTTATATAAATATTAGAAGTTCTTATTTTAACACTGTTTTGTAAGTTTTGTTTTTGTATTTTCGTTTTTTTCATATATATATATAATGTGTTTTTTCTTATAATTTAAGATTATTTATTATTATTACAAAATTTTGTTGTTGTTGTTTATTTATTTAAGTTAGTGGTGGTTATTTCAAACATGATATAAACTTATTTTATTAAGTGCGTTAATATTTGTTTTTATCTATATATTTATTTTTGTTTTGTTTGTTTTTTTTTTCTCTTTTTTTTTTTTGGTATTAAAAGTGTTGTATACTATTTACAAAATTATTTTATTCGTATACAATTATTTGAATAGAAATTTTTTTTTCGCAAATTTTAAATACATTATCGTGGTATTATTATTTTTTTTTTTGTTTTTAAGGTTATCTATACATATATACATTTTTTCTTCAACTTTTATTTTTCTTTGGAGTTTCTTATTCGTGATTGCCTAGTCCACAAATAGTTTTATATTATTGTTGTGGACTATTCGAGTTCCTTTTCCTATTTTGAGGATTGAATTTTCTTCGGATAGGATCTTTACAACTTCATAGGGGCCTTTCCACAGGGAGGTTAGTTTGTTAGGTCTTGAGTGGTTCTTTAATAGAACCTTGTCGCCAACATTAAATTTCTTACGGCCTACTTTTTGGTCGTAGTATGCCTTAGATTTTTGTTTTTTCTCTATCAGTATTCCCTTAGCTGTACGATAACCATGTTGTAATCGCATTTTTAATTCATTTGCGTAATGGTCGTAGTTATAAGTGCTTTCGGGGTTTTGTCTGAGAGAACTGGGTATTTCGGCTGGGAAACCATATAGTAATTCATGCGGCGTGTAGCCTGTATTACTGTGGGGTGTAGTATTGTACACAAACATTGCGTAAGGTATCCAGGTGTCCCAAGTGAGAGGATCCTGGTTTACATAGTGGCGGAGGTATTCCACCAGAGTTCTATGGCTCCGTTCTAGTGCTCCATTCGTTTGTGGATGATAGGGTGCTGTATTGAGTTTTCTGACCTTGAGTAAGGAACAGATGTCCTTAAAAAGTGCGCTGAGAAAATTTGCACCTCGGTCAGTTAATAGAGAAGATGGTATGCCGTGCTGGCAGACGATATTTTCAACGAAAATTCTGGCCACGTCCTTGGTTTCGGCGCTGGCCAGTGCGTAAGCTCCTGAAAATTTAGTCAAATCGTCTTGAAACGTTAGTAGGTATTTATTTCCATTATAGCTGACTGGTAATGGTCCTACTATATCTAAAGCAATTCTTTCGAAAGGTTTGGAGCTTGTTGTGGTTATCTTCATAGGAATTCTAGGATTCCTTCCACTTTTGTTTATCTGGCAGGAGGCACATTTTCTAATATACGCTGCAACGTCAGCGGTCATTGTGCGCCAGTAATATTTTTGCTTCAATCTATTGATTGTTCGGGTGGCTCCTTGGTGTCCTCCGAAAGGTGAGTTGTGGTATTCCGCGAGTAACTTTTGTATTTCGTTAGGATCTGTTAGAAGCTTCTTTTTATTGGAGAAAACGTACATTGTCACGTTGAGGTGAGCAAAAGTTTCTTTTAGCAAGTTATTGAGTGCTACTTTTGATTCGTTTTCTATGAAGGGGACTAAAATTCCAATGGAGTTGAAATTCCGGTCTTCGCAAATCTTCTTCAGATCAATAAGGGAACTCTTAGCGGTTTCCTGGTCGCTTAGGTTTCTGAAAGGCAATGGCAATGTGATGGCGCATAACCCATCTTGCTCATGAAACGTAATTTTACCTACGTCTGGCTTGGTGAAGTTTGGGATTCTTCCTGCCAGGTTTTCTTCCTCGGCAGAGTTTATCAATGGGAGGATTATAATACGTAGTCCAAAGTTCTTCTTGGTATAGATGGACCCTGTTTGTTCTTGCCATACAAGATTGGTAGTATCTTTGTATGATTGTGCAGCCACATCTTCTTCGAGTTTGGCTTTACTTCGTGTGGTGACGAGGATATTATTTTTAATGGGATTGACTGGGGTAGTCGTTGTTATACGGCTGAGAGCATCAGCATTTGCATTCTGCTTTCCTTTTTTATGGAAGATTGTGTACTCATACTCTTCGAGTAGAATTCTCCATCGCATAAGTCTGGATGTAGGATCTTTTCGTCCTATAAGCCACTGTAGAGAGCTATGGTCAGTGACTATAGTAAATTTTCGTCCGTAGACATATGGTCGGAACTGGGCTAGTGCAAAAACGATTGCCAATAATTCCTTTTCGGATGTTGTATATCGAGTTTCTGCGTCGTTTAAAGTTCGGCTAGCGAAAGCAATAGGTTTATCTTGTCCTATTGTACCTTGAGATAGCACTGCTCCTAACGCAACATTGCTAGCATCCGTAGTTATTATAAACTCCCGGTTAAAGTCTGGATAAGCCAGTATTGGTGGGGTAATAACCTTTCTTTTTAGAGTTGTGAATGCCTCGTCACAAAAGGCATCCCAATAAAATGGAACATTCTTCCTGAGCAATCTGCTTAAAGGTTTTGCCAGTTCGGCGAAATTTGGGATAAATTTTCTGTAGTAGCCTACAAAACCGAGAAAAGATTTTACGTCTTTTTGTTTCTTGGGCGTTGGAAACGTTTTCACCGCTTTAGTTTTTTCTGGATCTGGTTTTATACCTTCCTTTGAAATAACATGCCCCAAGTAGGTGAGCTCTTTCCTTATGAAGTGACACTTTTCTGGTTGTATTTTCAGATTGTGCCTTTGTAATCGCTCGAAAACTCTGGTAAGTCGGGAATTGTGATCGTTCAGATCGTATCCGTAAATTACAATATCATCTACATAGACGAAACATTCTATTCCTTGGAGACCCATGAGTACATTATTCATAAGCCTTTGGAATGTGGCGGGTGCGTTTTTAAGTCCGAAGGGCATTCGATTATATTCGTAATGTCCGAAGGGTGTGCTAAACGCTGTTTTTGCCTTGTCTCTATTGTCCATGCGTATTTGGTGGAAACCATTTGCTAAGTCTAAAGTGCTAAAATATTTAGCTTTTCCTAACTGGTCCAAGATATCAGTAATATTGGGCAATGGATATGCATCTCCGACTGTTATTTTATTTAAGGCTCTAAAGTCGACAACCACTCTCCACCGTTTTGTCCCATCAGGTCCTGCCTTCTTGGGTACTAGTAAGAGAGGGGAATTCCAAGGACTGAAACTTGGTTGTACCACGCCATCCCGAAGCATTTCGTTCACTTGTTTGTGGATTTCTTGCTTCGAGCTATCTGGGAGGCGATATGGTCTTATGTAAAGTGGGGGCTTTCCTTCTTCCGTGATGATCTGATGCTCTATGGCGTCAGTGTGTGTGAGATGGTCGCCCTCTAAGTAAAAGAGATCGTTAAATCTGCGGCAGATGTCTAGGATAGATATCTTTTCCTCCTGGTTACAATGACGCAACTCTAGGAGTGATTCTAGCCGTCCAAGCCTATTTTTTAGAAAGTTCTTAGTTTCATCCGCCTGTAACACATTGTAGTCATCCAGATCTTCCCATTCGACGTCTATGTCGTTGGTGCTTACTTCTTGATCCGTGTCTAATGTGTTCATTAGTAATACCTTTATTTTGTTGTCCTGTGGTGTTGTCAAACTATTACCCAGATATATCCCTGGCATGATCTCGGATTTTTTTATTATCAGTTCTTGACTGAGTTTTCCTTTAAATGGAATCTCCATTATTTGTTGAGATCGTGAATGCAATTTTATGAGATCGATTTTGGCATTTCGTTTTAAATTTACTGGGGATATTGGAGTTTCAGGTTCATGTTTTCCTGAACTCAGTTTTTCGGCAGTTTTACTGTTACCACAAACTTTATTTAAATGGGGAGAGGAAGATTCAAGGGTGGTTGATTTCGTTGTGTTTGTCACAGCATCAGATCCGGCCCGTAGACAAACGGATTCGGATGTTGACTCACGAACGGTGTTATCCAATTTTTCAAGAATGCCTGTATTATCCGTGGAAGACACCTCGTAAGGCGTGGCATTCTGAATATTTTCCTTGACCTTATTTTTGTTCCCTAAAGGCTGCTCGAGTTCTACCATAGTTCTCTTCTTTACAGCGAATTTAAGGAATCCCTTTTCAAAGTTAATGTGGCACTGGTGCTTCGTGAGGAAATCGCTTCCCAGTATGCCATCGTGTTGGAAGTCTACATTGCTTCCCACTACAAATAGATTATGCTTAAAGGGTATGGAGTGCCTATCAGTTCTGAATTCGAACTCCCCCAATACCTTTCCGCATGTGCTGACCGTTTTCCCAGCAATGGTGGATATAGTCACTGGGTCTGAATTGTCTACAGATTGTTCAATATATAAGTTGTCTAATTTGATAAGACTGATGTCGGCGCCTGTGTCAATGAGGAAAGTGGAATATTTTTTATCAGATGGATTAAATTTTACACGTATTACTGGCTCCTTAAATTCAGGGCAGAAAAATACGCGCATTTGAAAATTTACATCGGGATGGGGTGTATATCGGCGATTGTCTGAACTCGAGAAGGATTGCCGTTGCTCGCTGCCCGAGTGAGTTCGTTTCCCTGTTGTGAATTGGATACCCTGTTAATATTTTGATTTTGTCGGGTATTTCGATTTTCAATGCGGGGCGAGTTTGTTATTGTCCTATTTTGAGATTGATTGGGCTGAGTTCTGAAAGGATTTCTACTCGTTGAAGGTTGGTCCTGGTTTCGCATATGAGCTAACCTGGTTCTGCACTCTGCCTGAGTGTGATTATACTTTCGACAGTATGTGCATTGGAGACGTTCAACCTCAGTCTTAATGCGTTGGGGGACGAAATTTGGAAAATTTGTGTTGCGATAGCAAGTCGCAGGAGTATGTCCCCTCTTGTTGCATGTTTGACAAACAATTGGCTGGTTATTTCTCCTAAAATTGTTAGTGGAAGTTTGCATTGAGTTATCGTTACCTAATCTTCGAGATTGTTCTAAAGCGTAGCTGATGGCCGCTTTGAGATTTGAAGCCCTATGTGCTTTTACTAAGATTTTGAGGCTGGAATTTCGTATCCCATCCTCAAACGTATTTAAAGCGAGTCTTTGATTTTCAGCCAGAAGATAAGTTCTGACTGCAGGATCAGATGAACTAGCGTATGTGGCGCTGTCCAATTCATGCAGGTGGTGTGTGAGTCTATTTGAAAATTCCTTCACACCCTCCTTGCTATCCTGTTTTGTTGCCACCAAATTATTTTGAGCAGCAGACCTAGAGATTAGAGCTTTAAATTCTCCCTCCAATTCAGATACCAAATCTTCCCATGTAGAAATAATTTTATGTCTGATACAATCACGCGCCGGTCCCTGCAATCTGGTTTTGACCACCCTTAGAATGAAGGACTTCTGATTGTCATCTTGTGCTTGTGAGAACAAAATGTCTCCACAAGAGACGAAACCCTCTAATTCGTCAGGATGACCGTTAAATACCGGCACGAGTCCCAGTATGTCGCTTAATCCGAATCCGTAGTTCATTCTAGAACTTTGTGCGTGTATTTCCGTACGTAACGTTTCCGACGTTTCGTCCTCGCGATTTTGTATGAGCTCGGGCTCAGGTCTCTGCGAACGCGTACCCGGTTTATTTTTGTCGCTCACGACATATTTGTGAAACAGACCTTCCCAAATGATGGTGAAAAGGGGTAGAGAACCAAGAGATGAGATCTTCATTATTGTTGGGTAAGATGGCCAAGAGAAAAGACAAGACCAACGACAAGAGAAATGTCTTCAAAAATTTTTTGTTTTGATCCTATTAGAAAGCCTTTGTTCTACTTAAGGTGAGAGAATCCACCCTTTCGCCCTATGGAAAAAGTGTCTAAACCTAAAATGGATTTTCGAAGAGCCACAGATGAGTCAAAGGAAAAGATTCAACCCAAAGAAAATTTTCCAAAACAGACGCTAAGGACAAGGACCAAGAATTTTGATTTGTTCGTTATTGTTTTAGCTTGTCACGTAAGAAAAATCTTCCCAAAAGAAAATGTATGTATATATGTTTATGTGTATAATTAATTAAAGTATATATCAAAAATAAATAATAAAACCAAATTTGTAGTTAATTTTTGTGTGGGGGGTTTTTCATTTTGTCCCCTTTTGAAGAATAAAATTGTTGATATTTTTGAAAAATAAATGTGTATATGTATAAGTTTATAAAAATTAAAAATGGTTTTATAAGTTTATTAAAAATGTTTTCTATAAGTTGAAATAGTTTGGGAAAATATATGCATATTGTCTATGTGTAAAAATTTGATAAAATGATCGAATAAATTTATTTGTAACAAGATATATTGAAATTTTGCCTAGAAAAGAAAATATCTATAGTTCACTTGATTGATTTTGTATTATTCTTTTATCCCATTATGGCACTTGTGTGGATATTTGTATTTTTGTGGTGTATATTCTCATTAGAAGAGAAGGAGAAAAAAAAAATATATAAAAGATCAAATTTCATTTAAATCCACAAATCAAAATTTAGGGGGTTTTCTTGATCCCCATGTGAAAAGAAAATTTTTATTTCAAATTACGGAAAAGTATTTAAAAAGAAAAACAAATAACAAAATTTAACTTGTTCTTGGCATCCCCTTTCAATTTACAAATTTTCAAAATTAAAAGGAATTTATTTTGGGGAGCCAATCACTATCACCGGAATCGTATGATTTAATTTTTTTTCACTTTTCACTTTACTATAATAAAATTTCGTACCTGTGATTTCTAGCTGCAGGTTTGTTGGGTGTCCTGTTGTTTGTCGTCACTAGCTGCTTGGTCCTGGTGTTGCCGCTGCATCAGGAATCCCGGTCTATCCTTGTCTGCTCGTTGTTATTTTTCACACTGTTACCTCTCCTCGGTGTATGCCCCAGAGGAACGCTTTTACCACTTTAGAATAATTTAAAATTTACTATTTCGTAACTATTGCCGGTGTTTAGCCCCGGGCACGCTGTTTTTATCGGAATTAATTTTCCTGTTGGTAGCGGGGTCTATAGATATCCCACTCGTGTATTCTCCCTCTGGTAGGGGATGTTTGGACCAGTCTAATCCACTGCCTAGTTCGTATTTTATTGGTAGGGGATGTTGGGATCCCACCGCTGCCACCATAATTTTTTGTTGTACTTCTGGTTTCGGGGAGTGTGTGTCTTAATCCTTAAAAGGACTAAGAGATCTCTTATAAAAGTTCCCGAAAACCAGTCGCACAACAGGGTTCGTTTGCCGTGCTTCCTTTGAGTCCAAAGGGAAGAGCAACGTCCTTGGATATGGGTCGAATGTCCTTTTCTTCTTTTGGTCTTCCAGGCCAGGTGAAATGAAAAACCGGGTGTTTTAGTTTTCAGATTTTATTTCTCTCCTCCAGGGACAAGATACGAATTTAAACTGCGGCCCGGAGATCACGAAACCATTCCTTTATAAAGGAAAAGGAATCGAAAATTGTATCTCAAAGATACACATTTTCGTGCAACAATCTCGATCTTTTGGATATTTCGAGCGAGATGTTGTGTTTACACAAGATAAGAAATCAATTTCTTGAATTCTTACGAAACCATTACGCAGATGTGTGAATGTATCTGCTTTTGAGTTTTTGTTTGTTCAACTCAATGGAATTTTTAGGATAGAGATAACAATCTCTGAATTTTTGATTTGGGTGATGCTGTGGAGCAAATATAGAACAATAAACGAATATTGGATTCGTTTATTGTGAATTTTAATTTTAATTTTGATTCTGGATTTAATTATGCCGTGGGGGCAAATGTTATGCGATAAGCGAATGTTTGATTCGTTTATTGCGAATTTTGGATTATGGTTGGGTTTTTTCAGGTTTTGATAGGGTTTTGGGTTTTAGGGTAATATTGCTGGGATTTTGGATTAGGAATGGGAGAAAAAGATGGTAGGGCTTTTTGGAGCACTACATTCCCACTCAAGTTTTACTTCCGTCTTCTTTTTTATTTGTCCTTTTAAATTTTCAAGTTTAGAAGCGTTCGTGTTTAATTAAAAGCCGAAGTTAATATAAGGTGGCATTACCTTTTAATAAGATAGACACGCGTTTTCGAAAAGTCGGTGAACGTTAGAAAGTGTCAGGTGATCAAAATAAACGAGGATGTAATGCCATAATCCTCTTTTTCAAAAGCTACGTGCCTGAAAATGCCTTGTTATGCCAAGTAAATCAACATGTGTTTACTTGGAAATAAAAGAATACTAGATCTGTAAGGGTAGAACTTTTCTATGTCACAGTTTATTGTATTCGTTTTTTAGCAGTATACAAAGTCGATTCTACGATATTCCCCTGACATGGAAATACAAATACTGGAAATATAATCACTTCATAATTTCATGTGTTGCGTTGTCCACATGAAATGTCCGATTTTATAGTAAACATTTAAAAGCCAATATTATTTTTCCGTAAATGTTTATTCAATCAAAATAGGATCCGTTGGCATCTATGACATTCTTCCAACGTGATACAAGGTCAAATATTCCTTTTTCGTAGAAGTTCTGACTTTTTGACCCCCGCTTGGTAGAAACCTTGACGTGGTGCGGGGGCTTAAACTACAATGAATCACTCAGGCTATGCTGACGGAAGCAAACGCTTCTAGTAGGGCCGACCATGTGAGACAGGCTAGCGAGGAGTAACACTCAAAGATCTACAACCCCTACTCCAGGGTGTTACGCGTCACCGTTCCCATTGGATGGTTTGCAGCCAGGGGTATACCGACTCTATTATAAGGCGCCTCTCTGACACCGGGTTGAATCAGAGCAGTAAGCAGACCTTACCATATCAAAGAGGGGCTCTGATGTGGCGGATTATTTGAAACCCCAAGACTCGTGGGAACAAAAATGAATAATCAATATACAAAAAACAATCTCACGAAAAACCCGGTAGGCGTAGGTGTAATGAGCCGACACTACCATAAGGGAACAAATCATCAAGAAAACACCGACTCGGCAAAAAGAAGACGTAGGGAAAAACGGAAAAAGCGGGATATACGCGTCGGCACGTGGACGTTATATAAACCAGGCACGATACAGACGGTCTTAGAAAACGCGAAACAGTATAAAATGGACATCGTCGCGCTCCGGGAAGACCGATTCCCACATCAAGTAATCGAAACCAACGCGTTTACTCTGGCGCGTGGAGCTAGCGATACACATAACCTCGGGACTGGCTTCATCATAAGCAAGAAGATTACGCCCCGTGTAAAAGTTGTACAATGTATTAATGACTGAATGTCGGTGATAAAAATACAGGGACCATGGTACAATTATTTATTTATAAACGTACACGCCCCATCAGAATCTACGGACGAAGAAACGAAGGACACATTCTACGAGATGTTAGAGGAAGTATTCGATGGGATCTCATCATTCGATGTTAAAATCCTCCCCGGGGATCTCAATGAAAAAATTGGAAAGGAAGATATCTTCCAACCAACTATAGGTAAAGAAAGTATACACGACGTTTCAAATGATAATGGAATTCGAATTATTACCTTCGCAGTGTCCAAAGATCTGGTAGTGAAAATCACGATGTTCAAGTACAACCAAATCCATAAAGCCACATGGATATCACTCGACGGCGTAACGCGTAACCAAATAGACCAAATAGCCTTCCTCATAGACAAAAGACATCACTCAAACATCCTTGACGTAAGATCATATAGGGGAGCAGA
Source organism: Microdon myrmicae (assembly GCA_963931805.1). Taxonomy (NCBI): domain Eukaryota; kingdom Metazoa; phylum Arthropoda; class Insecta; order Diptera; family Syrphidae; genus Microdon; species Microdon myrmicae. Next base: position 165,788,462 of record OZ007496.1, on the reverse strand, counting down.
TTGCGACTCCGATCACCTCCTAGTAATGGGCTAAATTCGAAATCGGCTCGCAGCAAACCCACATGAGGAATCACGGGGGACAAGCAAAAAGTTCGACATTGATAAACTAAAAGACCTACGCAAAAGGGCTGAATATCAAGAGGAACTAAGGAATTGATTTAGCATCCTAGAGAATGTGAGTAGTGAGGAAGAGGAAACCAATAATCTGGGCACTAAATGGGCATCGATTAGAGACATAATCAAACAAACAGCCCAAAAGGTCCTAGGATTTAAGAAAACAATTAAGTCCAAACCTTGGTTTGATGATGAGTGCAGGGCGAAGATCGAAGAACGTAAACGCCTCAGAGTGAACCACTTAGAAAGATATGATGAAGTCAACGCAGAAAGATACGCGACAATGCAGAAAGAGACAACGCGACTTTTGAAACGCAAAAAACGCGAATGGGAGAAGAATCGGATCGAAAAAATCCTAGAAAATGCTAGAGCAAAGAATATCGGGGAATGTATGCCGGCATAAATTCAATTAGAAATGGTTACCGAGGGAGAGCCAAAATAATCCGAGACGCAAAAGGCTGTCTGGTGACAGAAACAAACAATATCGTGACAAGATGGAAGCAGTACTTTGAAAACCTGCTCACTGTGCGCATACATCAACCACAAATAAATGCACCAGATGTACATACAGCCGAGCCTCAGAATCCAGAGTCCTCCTCCGACGAACTTCTAGACGCAATAAACCGGTTGAAAAACAACAAGGCTCGCTGAGTCGATTCCATACCGACAAAGCTTGTGAAGCATGGAGGGGGGGGGGGGGGGGGGGGGGGGGGTAACCGCTTGAAAGATCCACCAGCTGACTAAAACAATATGGGATAACGAAGTCATTCCGGAAGAATGGAAAACCTCAATAGTCGTCCGCATTTTCAAAAAAGGTGACAGATCTGACTGCGAAAATTACAGAGGAATCCTATTGACTTTTCCCAAACCATCCATTCGCTTGGGATCAACGATCTGATTGATTCATGCACACACAACCAAACCCACCCCGAGATCATAGTACCTTGTGTTTCTGTTCTCTCATTCTCCCATGTTCGTCGACTATCGAATTTCTTCAAGGAGCGAAGCGCAACGACAAGCGCCCGATCCCTTGGACATGAGCTTCGGACCGTGCGTTTCAACTGTCCAAGGAGCAATTGGCTAACGCCATATTACTTCGATACCCCCTAGAGGGAGCGGCTTTGTCTATCCAATGCGACGCATCGGATACCGCAATCGGAGTAGTCCTGCAACAGGACTTCGAAGGCCGACCGGAACCGCTCGGTTTCTTTTTAAGGAAACTGAGCCCCACAGAGCGGCGATACAGCGCCTATGACCGGAAATTGCTGGCGATCTATAACGCCATTAAATATTTCCGTCATATGGTAGAGGGTCCCTCGTTCTGCGTGTCTACAGACCACAAACCGCTGGTCTTTGCGTTCCGGAAAATGTCAGGAAATGCTTCCCCCCGACAAGAGCGTCAACTCGAGCACATCAGCCAGTATACTACCGAGATCAATCATATCTCCGGTACACAAAATATCACGGCGGACGCCCTTTCTCGAATCGATACGATTCACTTGCGTGCCGCCTTGAACAACGTCGACCTAGCGCAACAGGAGGCCAGCCAGCTCGAATCACTTTTAACTGCTGATATTGCACTTGAGCTGCGCAAAATTACCCTCCGCGATCCCTTGGGCGAAATCTGGTGTGACGTTCCAACTGGAACGGCCAGACCCTTCGTAGGGGCGTGTTCCAGGTCTACCACGACCCAGAGCCCACCCCAGCGGCCATTCGACCGCTGCTGCCGTCCGTAAAAAATGCATTTGGCCCCGAATGAACAAAAACCTCACCAGCTGGGCCCGCTCTTGCCACCAATACCAGCGCTGCTAAGTGGCGCGGCATAATGTATTAGAACCTTCACAATTTAAGCTTCCCACGGCAAGCTTCGCCCATGTCCATATCGACATAATGGGGCCGCTTACTTTTCGTACATCCTCACTATGATGGATCGCTACACGCGATGGCCAGAGGCGACTCCCCTCGACCAGTAACTGCTGACTCAGTCGCCAAAGCCTCTTATTCGACCTGGGTCACACGTTTCGGCGTACCCACCACCATCACTTCAGACCGAGGGCCGCAATTTGAAGCAACGATCTTCAGGTAGCTGACGGATCTCCTCGGCTGTCCACGAAGCCGCACGACGGCCTATCACCCCGAATCCAACGGAATGATCGAACGCTGTGAAGCATTGAGGAGAGGCAACCGCTCGAAAGATCCACGAACTGGTTAAAATAATATGGGACAAGGAAGTAATTCCGGAAGAATGAAAAACCTCAATAGTCATCCCCATTTTCAAGAAAGCCGACAGATCTGACTGCGAAAATTACAGAGGAATATCATTGCTCCCAATCACATACAAAATATTAACAAATGTCGTACGCAGAAGAAATATTGGGAGACTACCAATGCAGATTCCGTCGGAACCGGTCAACAAGCGACCAGATGTTCACAATAAGGCAACTGCTGGAAAAAAAGTGGGAATACGGAGAGACAGTGCACCAACTGTTCGTGGACTTCAAAAAAGCCTACCACTCAGTCGCTACCATATTGTGGTTGAGCTGGGGATCCCGAAAAAATATGCCGCCCTCATTCAAATCTGCGTGAACGAAAACAAAAGGCGAGATAAAATAGAAAACCACCTCTCAGAACCATTTGAAATCCGGGACGGAATAAAACAAGGGGATGGCCTCTCGCCATGCCTTTATAACATTGTCCTCGAGTATGTCATCACAGAAGTACAAGACGACAACACGGCCGGATCATCCCTGAACGGGGTCACACAAGTGCTCGCATATGCGCATGACATCGCCGTTTTGGGCGATAATCTAGAAACTGTAAGTAAAAACAGTGAAATCATCATGCAAACTCCTGCAAGAGCAAGCGGACCTCAGGGGACACATATAAACGTCAGAGGTAAGATATTTCAAAAAGTTAAAGGATTTAAATATCTGGGAACGATACTGACGGCCAGTAACGAAATGTCGAAGGAAATTAAAAAAAGACTGCATTCCGGCAACGTTAGTTCCCACACAGTCAGTAAACTGCTGAAATCTAAACTGCTATCACGTAACATAAAGCTCCGTGTCTATAGAACCATAATCATGTCGATTGTTCTATATATATGCGAAACATGTGGTCTCACAAAACGGGAAGAAAACAAATTCCGCGTATTCGAGAATAAAGTTCTAATGGGTATCTTTGGCGACAAATATGACGAGGATGCAGGACAATGGAGGAAACTCCACAACCACGAATTCGAAGAGCTATACCGCAAACCTACAATAGTCAGAGTAATCAAGTCGCGAAGATTAAGATGGGCCGGACATATGGCGCGAATGGGTAACGATAGGACCGTGCATAGAATTCTTGACGGTAAGCCAACGGGAAAGAGACCGACAGGATGGCCGCGACGGAGATGGGAGGACAATATTAGGTTGGACCTCGAGGAGATCGGATCGGATGGTCGAACGTGGAAGGAGAGAGCACGGGGCAGGGAACAATGGCGGAGTCGAGTCGGTGAGGTCATGAACTTTCGGGTTCCTACAGGCCAACAAATAGTAAATAATAGCTGACTTTTTGAGGCAATGAAATCTTCACATGCTTTTATGACCTCTGCTCGCTTCTGTCTCTGCCGGCAAAATGAATCCAGATTGCAGAAAGTATGGTAGTCCGTTGGGGAAATGTCAGGAGAGGACGATGGATGCGGAAGAATTTCAAATCCCAACTGCAACAGTTTTTGCACCGTTACTTGTGAGGTATGGTGTCTAGCATTATCATGCAAAAGGATCGGGCAGTGCTTATTGACCAACGCAGTTTGCAGTTTGTCGATTTCCTCGCAATATTTGATAGCGTTTATCGTTTCTATAGGTTGAAAAAATGAAAAGTGGATTGGTTCTTTCGATATTCACTAAATTGTCACCTTTTCTGGGTGAGGATCGGGCTTGGGGTTGTGTTGGTTTTTCACCTGCATCAAACCACTGCCCAGATCTTTTACGGTTATCATCAGAATTCACTTTTCACCACAGGTGACTATCCGGTGCAAAAACGGGTCAGTTTGATTTCTTAATCTAAGCGATGTGCAGATTTCCAGGCGCCGTCGTTGTTGGGAGTCGTTCAGTTCATGGGGTACCCACTTATCGAGTTTCTTTACATTTCCTATGAGAGAAAGTTGACGACTCATTGTCATTGGGGATACTCCAATGCTTTGTGCAATCTCCCGTACCGAGTTCGTTGGGTCCGCATTCATCGTTGCTCTTAAAACATCGTCGTCAACTAACGTCTCCGGCTTCCCACGTGATCTTTTTTAATTCACTTTAGTGATTTTCTTTGACTATTTAGTAATATAGAAGTTCTTTTTTATCTCTTTGGGGCTCCTCGATAGTATAGTGGTTAGTATACCCGCCTGTCACCCGGGAGACCGGGGTTCGATTCCCCGCCGGGGAGCTCCTGGCGCAAGACTAATGACCTTGCCCAGAAAAAATAAATCATTATGGAAAATTTAACAAGCCCCAGGACTTGCTAAATAAGGCCAAGACCGGTTCCCGGTTGTAGTGCCGATGATGATGATGATGATGAAAAAGGAAAAAATATTTAAAAAATTTCTTTTGTAAATAAAAAAACAATTTTTAATTCACTTTAGGGGTTTTCTTTTCCCCGTAAAATATATATATACGTTTTAAATTTTTTTCCACTTTAATTTTCACAAGTTCACTTTAGTCTTAAATGTCACTAGTTAATTAAATTGTGTCGTCCAACAGTGTTTCTTTGGTAGGGGATTGTTGGATAATCCCCTGCTTCTTCTTCTGTGGTAGATTGTTCGAAAATCCACGACCGCTGGAGCCAAAATAGTTCTATCCCACCGCTGCCACCAACATTTTGTTGTGTTCTTGTAGGGGTTTGGTTTCAGGAAGCGTGTCTCCTAGTCCTTAAAAGGACAAGGTGATTTCTTAAAATAGACCGCTCCTGAAAACTTGTCCTTACAAAAGGGGTCGTTGCCGTGCTTCCTCTGACCCAGAGGGAAGAGCAACGTCCTTGATTTCCCAGGTCTCCTGTGGGGGCAGGTGATACTCCGAATCAGTTGAAAAAAGGCTCGTTATTCTTTCGGTATAATATAAGTTTTATTAAAACAGTTCTCCTGGTTCGTTTTCCAAATACAGTAGTTCTGGTCTTATCTTCAATTACAATGGTTCTCGTCTTATTTGTAGTTACAATAGTTCTGGTCTTCAACTTCAATTACAATGGTTCTGGTCTTATTTGTAGTTACAATAGTCCTGGTCTTCAGCTTCAATAGTTCGCCTGGGCCCTTCCTCCAGGGACACTGTTCGATACCATACTGCTGCCCGGAGATCATTCCACTATTCCTTTATAAAGGAAAAAAGATTGAGATTTGTATCTCAAAAGTGTACAATTTCGTACAATAATCCCGATTTTGTTATGCTGAGCGAGATGCTCAGTGTTTACTTTAGATAAGAATTCAATTTCTTGAATTCTTACGAAAACAGTGCGCAGATATGGGAATGTATCTGCTTTTGGTTTTTTGTTTGTTTTCCTGAATGGAAAATTTTCAGATAGAGAATTTTCATGATGCCGTGGAGCAAATGTAGAACAATAAACAAATATTAGATTCGTTTATTGTGAATTTGATTTTAATTTGGTTTTTTAGATTAAATTATGCCGTGTTAGGCTATAAACGAATGTTTAATTCGTTTATTGCGATTTTTGGATCATGTTTGGGTTATTGTGGGTTTTGATAGGATTCTACGTTTAGCGTATTATTGCTGGGATTTGGATTAGGAATGGGGAAAAAAGGTGGTAGGGCTTTTTGGAGCACTACACAAGTAACGAACCCTAAAATTCTCACACGTCAAGCACGCATAGACTTTACTTCATAAAAAAAGAAAATTTAATGTTCTGGCACAGACGTTCAGTCGAGAACTTCTTATATCCGACTGAGCGAAAATCGGACATTTCATGTGGTAGAACTTCATAAAATCGACCTGGGAACTTCTCGACAAAAAGTGCGAGATCACTGGTCGATATTCTTCTTCAAAAACTATATTAACCTTATGGCCGGCATAGTTATACTAGGAACATGGACCTTTATGTCATACGGAGTAAACGCGTCAAACTTCAATTGAAATTGTTTCCAAGTGGAGATGCTATAATGTTTAGCGAAGTAGTGAGGATGGTAATTCAGACAAACACAATGAAAAAGTTAGAACCAAACCGGTAACGCATGTGCGAGGGTATCTTAAACTGCTATATAAACTGTGAATTACGTTAATGTTCTGGCCTACCGCGCTGGTGATTTTTTTTCATTATATTTTCGTGCTGTAGTCTTCACTATGGCTGCTTATGCGAAAACTGTTGGAAGCTCCGCAAAGTCATTAGGGCTACAGTAAGAGAATAAAGGATAAATTGCTATTTTGTAATAAAGCTTTATCTGCAAAGGACTTTGTGCAGCTGCTTGTGTGAGGCCTATGAAGCAACAAAGTGATCAATTACAACCGAAAAAATAGTTCGTTTGCAAAGCGAATCGCACTATTCGAGAGAAGTTGTTCTCGCTAATCAGTTCTCAAGGGAATTTAACATCGCTGAGTACCGCCTATAAGATACTCTCCACTATCCTACATGATCGGATAGCCCCATACGCTAAAGTCATCATTGGTCACTATCAGTGTGGCTTCATCCCAGGCATATCAGCGATTGATCAGATATTCACCCTTCGGCGGGCGATGGAAAAATGTCTGGAATTTAAGATTCCATTATATCATTTATTCATAAACTTTAAAGCCGCCTACGACAGCATAGCCAGGGTAGAGCTATATAATGTCAGAGAGAGTTCGGCATTCCAAACAAATTGATACGACTTTGTAGGTTGACCATGACGAACGTAACTAGTCAAGTAAACATAGCGGGATTGCTGTCCAAATCAATAAACATCTCTAATGGACTCCGACAAGGTGACGGTTTGCCCTCCCTCCTCTTCAACCTGGCGTTGGAGAAAGCAATCCGTGACTCTGGCATCACAACTAGAGGGACTATTATCACCGAATCCAGCCAGATACTTGCCTACGCAGATGACATCGCCATCATTGGTAGAACCGATTCGGCGTTACAGGAATCCTTCACCCAGATAGAGCAGGCGGCACAAAAACTGGGACTGCACATTAATGAGGGGAAAACTAAGTACATGGTGGCAGCTTCTGCGAAGAGAAGACCTAACGTTGGTCAAACTATCAGGATAGTGGAGCACGAATTCGAAGTAGTGCAATCCTTCAACTTCCCGGTTGTAGTGCCGATGATGATAATTCTTCAAATACCTCGGGTCAATACTATCAGCCGATAAGAATATGGAAGAAGAAATACGCGAACGGCTGATCAAATCCAACAATGCCCACTATGGTCTATCAAAGCTCTTTAAATCCAGAAATTTATCCAAAACGTCCAAGCTACTACTGTACAAGACCATAGCCTTACCAGTACTCACGTATGGATCCGAGACCTGGGTGCTCAATAAGCGGCACTCTGAACTTTTAGCCGCGTTCGAGAGGAATTGTTGGCCCCGTATGTGAGGGAGGACGATTCCGGCGACGCTACAACTATGAGTTGTACGCATTCTCTCTTGAAGCTAATGTTGTAAGAAAAATCAAGCTCTGTAGACTCCGGTGGGCGGGACACCTAGCTCGAATGAGTGAAGTGGAGCCTGTCCGGTAAGTCCTTTATGGCGGGATGTATGAAAAGAGACGGCGCAAAAGAACCTTGTCTGCGATGGAGCGATGGCATAGACCAGGACGTCCAGAGCCTGGGAATGCCAAACTGGATGACATTGGCTCGAAATCGGGACCGGTGAAGAGATTTGTTAAATAAGGCCAAGACCGGATCCCGGTGGTAGTGCCGATGATGATGATGATTCTTTTTATATGAGGGACGTGATCTTCTACTAACGCGTAACGCGGCCGTTTTTCTACTCAAGCTTTTTAACGAAAAGGTGTAATTGGGATCGTCAACTTTGGCTCGATAGCTTCGTATCACAGAATAAAACATGGTCAATGTTTACGTGAGTTTGAATTCCTCGAGCCATTTTTTTAGATCGTGAAAGATAAAACCAAAATCTCGTAACTTACAAACATTGCAAGAATTTCAAACAAGGAAGATCTTTTTGCGCCATGCCGTTCTTTAATCGGATGTGGAAAGCAAATTTATATCACAAATAGCATCATCGTTGTTTAACGCAGATGTCTTTATTTTTAAACAGCACTGCAGTGTTCTTGCTTGGAACATATTTGATTAAGCCACGTAAGCAGGTTCATTAATCTCCCGAATCCTGAAATTACAAGGTTGCTGCACGAACATCGGTCGTTAAAAAAAATTCATGAATGGTAAACAGGTAACGAGTCCACTTGAAGATTAAGTTGCTAAATGTAAAGTATACACAGTCAAAAGATACTTCCCGTGGGCTGAGATTGAATTACAGTCACTGTCTTATCGCAGACGGCAGTATACCGGCATCGGTGTGTACAAGTCAATCTTAAAATCACTTGGAAAGTTTTTCAATTTAAACCTGTCTATGTTTTCCGAACTTCTCAAAGTCATCCTGACCAAAAGCTTACCACAATTTTTTAAACAGGAATCAGGAAAAGAGGGGGAAAAAATGTCCCCGACAACTTATGTAAGGTTTTGGCATTGAATCAACGTACTTATTTCATGTAATGCGATTTAAATCTCTGGGTTTATGTTGTATAAGTTCTCAATCGGAAAAAGACAATTTGAAAAGGAAACCAAAGTATTTCCTTTGAAATATGATTTCATTTTCTGAGCCTTTTTTTCAATTTTCCGGAAAATTCGCCTCCAATTCAAAATCTATTTTGGGTGTCCTTTCTGTCATCGGCTTAAAATTCAGAACGTGATGCTCAAGATATTTCATCATTTAATGCGATTTATCAACAACAAAAACTCATTCAACATAGACTTGTGGCTATTGCATTGAAATGAATTCAACCCCAATAGGATTATAAGGACATTTGTTGGATATGAATGGTGATGACAGACTGCGAAACCGATTGATGCGGCTTTGGCTAATTTTGAAAGTCTGGAAATAGCTATGAATGTGTTTTTGTAAATACTTGTTACGGGTGTTTAGCCAATTTGTTTTTCACAAGAGTTCCAGTGGGAATTTCATTTTCAATTTTTTTCTGACCAGTATTTTTCATTTCGCATGAAAGAGAAACGATAAGCGGGTCATTTTTGAATGATCTGTGTTACCTCTTTTAAGAGGTCTCTCTTCTCGCCCATCAGCTTCCAAATTATGAAAAATCTGTACCATTTGTTTAATTTTCATGGATTTTTTGAATACTGTTCTTTTTACATTTTTCTAAAGAATATGTAATGAAATAAAGGGTGTTCTTAGAAGCAACGATGTCAAATAGGGCTAGAGTTTACACATCAAAAGATTTTTGACAATAATACTTTTGTGGGGTACGTGGTCGCGACGCCAGCATGGGCTAGAGTTCTACCTCGTCTCCACCAATTCTAAAAGTGTCTGCCGCAGACCGAAAGAAAAACACAAGCGCCGTGGTCCACTGGCTTGTTGTGGTCGCTTGGACCAACAGGTTTATCGTCCGATAGGTCGGAACCTATCGGTAATCCGCTCGCGTCCGCAGTGACGAAGTAGCGTGTGCGGAGAGAGGCAGATTGTTGCAGATATGCATTTGAATCAACCGGCGAATTCGCAATAATTAAATCTGTGGTACCACTTGAACAATATGTGGCATCACCTTTAACAATGTCAGCAATCAGCTGACATTTATGAATTCTGTTGGTTGTCACTTGACAACCATCTTTTGTTTTTTCTTCCTCTTTTATCGTTAACTGCTCAGCCCAGCTGCTTGGAAAATTCAGATCACTTATCTGTATAAATCAAATCAATCACTTTAAATAAAGTCAAGATTTCCTAATAGTAAATCTACTAACATTGTTTGCGTTATTTGGAAATTGATATTTGGGATTACCACCGAACAATCGAGGTAATCATTTGCTATTTTAACTCCCTTTACAGCTGTTGTTCCAGACAGCAGCAAAGAGCGTCGCTGCACGCCAATAGAGCTCCGTGTTCCCAACACAACTACGCAAGGAGACACCATCGTGTTCCTGACGCGTGTGTTCATCGCTTGTTGGACACACACAAATAAAGGCGCTGTGGGTATCAATCTGGTGTAGGCGGTACCTGACAACAGGTTGTACCTATCTAATAGGTCACATCCCATAGGGGCTCGCTGTTATCGTACGACGAAGTGCCAGGAGATAAGACGTATTGTGACTCACTGACATCGTACTATAGCGTTTGAAATAATAGTGAAGAAGAACGTGTGATTCGAACTGACGCTATGACCGTTTGAATCACCAAAAATTGAACCTAAGCGTTACCCATCAGGCTACTGACCGTGTTTTGAATTTGATTTTTAAACTCGACTATACTCCACTGATGTGAATTGTTATGTTATCGCTATGGTATACGGCTCTGATGTATTTTCTTATTCGATTTTTCGCTCGGTGCTCTTCACTTTTGCTTGTGAATTGTGTGTATCTGTTAGAGTCGCCACAGTACTACGAAGTGTCAGTGGACGAAATTGAAGAGAACCGATCCCAGAGTCGGTGTCTTTCGTCCATACGTTTGTATGGCGAATTGTTTGCCGCTGGGCACTCAGTTGCGTGGCTTACCGATCGAGGGAGGACCAGTATATCGGCACCGGTGTCGACGACGGAGCTCGATAAACGGTAGCTGCGACCTCGACCGAACGGCAACTTGTGAGAAGGTGCCGGCCAGTCGCGTTTGGTTGACGTTGGGAGATTTAGCTTAGGGGCTCCTGGTGGATGATTGGTTGTGTCCAACCGCAGGGCGCCCCAGGGAAATGGAAGCGCGCTCCGAAGGATGATTGTTGCACCTGGGATATGGGGCGGCGTAGTGAGGCGTGTATTGCCTTTGGTTGCCGCTTGAATTGAGCCGTGGTGGCTTGGGGCACATTAAAAGTCCCTAGGAGAAGGGTCCTTACGTGGGAGTAAGGTGGTGGAGCCTGGCGTCCTACTGGGTGTGTGCTACGCGTAATATCTGTGGTTGCGAGAGGAGCTGGTTTGTTGGAATTGGGCGTCCTACTGGTTATTTTACTGCGAGCAGTAGCTGTGGTTCAGAGGGGAGCCGAGGTTGTGAGAGAAAGGGGTCGTGAAGAGGCGAGCGGAGTCGCATGAAGACTGCTCTTGGCGGCCGTGAGTGCCAATATTTGGAAATGTGCCGGAAAAGGAGTTGAAATGTGTCGGGCGATTGGGCATTATTGCGCCAAAGTTAAGAGAGGCGGGCGAAGTCGCGTGAAGACGCGTGTGGAGTTGTGTGTTTATGGGGCCTGAAGGGGTCGAGCAGAGTCGAGAGGGGTTGAAGAGAGTCGAGTGTGACGTGAAACCGGGCGTCCTATTGAATGTTGCTACGCCAAGTAGCCGATGTTAATTAAGGAGCTGGTTTTGGGGAGATGAGTGGAGTCGATTAGTAGTCGAATGACGTCTTGATGGAGTTGAGGGAGTTGAAAGTAGTCGAATAAATGGATTTGACCGATTTGATGCGTGAAGCATTTAAGGTGCTATTGCGATTGCATTAGCGAAAGCTTGTGCATACTGGGTTGTAGGGATGGGGGTTCTTTAGGTAAGTAGTCAGTGGGGTTTGGCAGAACCGCCACGCTTTCCCTTAATAAGTTTTTCAATTTCAACTGTGGAGATATTGACAATTCAAGAATTGTTAAAGTTATTTTAGATGCGAAAATGGTTTTTTTTGGTTAACATAATCGACCAACTGAGAGAGGACTTGCAAAAGTTGCTGTAAAATTTCAAGAAACTGTCGGCAGCAGGTGTAAAAACATCAGTGCGTGCTTGTGGAGAGCGTTCAACGGAAAACAATGCTGCGGTGTTCGCGAATGTGGCCGGGAATTCAAATATTTCGATACATCTTCATATATAGGAATTGAAATTCATCGCGGGCGCATTACGTTGAATTCTGAGAAAGAATATATCTCTACACGCTAAATTCATTTGACATTAGAAATGGAGCCTATTGACAATTTTAAGCTTCGTGTCTTGGCCAATTGGATGCACGATTAAAGTCAAATTAGAGAAAAGTTTTCACAATTTATCATCTTTAGTAATTTAGCCGGTTTTATCTTAGTGGCTTTGTTAATAAGTTATTCCAAATCGGAAAACGATGGTCGGAAGATCGACACTTTCACAGAGGGCCTCTCTTTGATGTACATATTTTACTGGCATATAATATGAGTAGTTATTATGTTATGTCACACATAATTTAAAACACCGACGCTGAAGCTGTAGCGAACATTCGGCCAATATTGTTTTCATAAATAATTGGCATGAATCCAAACAATTCCGTAAAGAAATCACCAATTTATCTCATACACTTTCTGTTATTGATTATTAATATCTGTCTTTCTTATTGGTACATCCTGCATATATCAACAAAAAAAAAACATTTCTAAATGCTAAAATTCTTTTATTTCTTTACGAATTTCATTGAAGTAACCTAAAACAAAATTCCACGATACATAAAATTTAAGCAACTATTTCAAATTTTCGATATGTCTTCAATTGGTGCGGACTATGGCCTTTAGTCTGTCGAAGAAGCTGCCCGAATATAAGCCTGTGGTATCTTGATTCATTCGGTGAGAAGGGTTTTCTTGTGCACGTAGTGCTGACTTTGGTCCGTAATTTGCCATGTATATATAACTCCAGCAGATATACACCCGGTGACCGTATAAACCATTGTGCAGCCGAAATGTAATTGTATCCATGTAGTGCTCCAAGAAGCCCTACCATTTTCCTTTACATTACATTTCCTCCCACATTACATTTTTCTCCCATATTACATTTGCCTCCCACATTACATTTTCCTCCCACCTATAAGAAAATCCATTTGATATTCCAAACATAACATTGTAACCAAATCGAACTAAACTTTCAAATTCTCATTTATTGAAATCACATTTATTTATTCAATATAATGCCTTTGTTCGATTCAATTTCCTAAAATCAAACAGCATAATGCATTATTTTCTCAGGTATCCTAAAAGCAATTAGCACCTAAAAAACCTACAAGATCCAAAAAGTGCATGTGTCCAAACAATGGCATATCTATTCGATACGCCGACACACAATTCTTGCAATAATAAACATCCAAACGTATACCAGATGTTTTATGACTAGCTAATAGACACGGATTCCCAGATCCTAAACTAACAACCAATTTCCACGGATCTTGTGCTACCTATTTGAAATGCACGAAAATTCTTGTTTGCATTAGCCAGATGGCTAATACAAATAAAAACCCCAATAAAGGATCAAACGATAAGTGGCGATGCATCTTGACCTTCGAAAGAAGATAAAGATATTTGAGGATTTGAATTTTCGGAGAGTTGAAGAAGTCGCTTGATGGAGTCAGTCAGCAGCGCGCTTGAGGAGAAGACCCCCTCAAAATTAATATAAGTTTTTATATATTATTATATAAGTATTTTTAAACTAAGAACAAAATCAGTTTTATAAAGAAACTGAAGTGTTTGTTTTGTGACTGCTTAGCAGGAAGTTTTCACTGTTTACGTCGCTAGTGAATCAAATATAATCGTGCGGTAACACTTTCGGGATTTTGTTCGGAAAAACAAATATACACGAGTTCGACACATCATGAAGGACAACCACGGTAGCCCACTCTTCCCGGGAAACCGGAAGCACGGTGATGCACCAAAAATATTACGAGGGTTGCCTCTTATGTTTCGGGATTTGGCAACCCTAGTGTTGCAATCCGGCAATTGACAGCTCTGTCGTAAAGTTGGACATTTTTGACATACGAGCGCTGTTTGTGTTGTTTACAGTAACTTAAAAGATTCATCTCGGCCCAAAAATGGAATTAATTCGTCAACATTTTCATGCGATTATTTTTTACAACTTTCGGCGTGGATTAACTCAGCAACAGTGAACTTAATTCAATTTTTGGCGATGAAGCTCCATCAAGGACCAGTGTTTATCGATGGTATGGTGAATTCAATCGTGGTCGTAGTTCACCCCAAGATGAATTTATAGCGTTTTTAAATAATAGTGAAGAAGATCGTGTGATTCGAACTGACGCTATGACAGCTCGAATCACGAAAAAAATTTGACCTAAGCGTTACACACCAGGCTACTGACCGAGTTTAGAATTTGATTTCCAAACTCGACTACATTCCACTGGTATGAATTATTTTTATTTTATCGCTTGGTATACGGTTCTGATGTATTTTTCTTATTCGATTTTTTTTCGTTCGGTGTTCTTCACTATTTTTGCTTGTGAATTGTGTGTATCTGTTAGAATCGCTACACACTCCCGCCGCAGTAACTTCGTTACGATCAGATTCGTATGCGGACGACGGACGAACGAGAGAGAAACGAGAAAACGTCGGAGGCTGGGCTCTATGCGGAAGTCGTGACCGTGTGTGAAGTTCTGCTTTTCTATGGGAAGTGGATACTGCGTGTTCAGATCACGTCGGGGTCACCAATTATAGCGTTTTTAAATAATAGTGAAGAAGATCGTGTGATTCGAACTGACGCTATGACAGCTCGAATCACGAAAAAAATTTGACCTAAGCGTTACACACCAGGCCACTTACCGAGTTTAGAATTTGATTTCCAAACTCGACTACATTCCACTGGTATGAATTTTTTTATTTTATCGCTTGGTATACGGTTCTGATGTATTTTTCTTATTCGATTTTTTTCGTTCGGTGTTCTTCACTATTTTTGCTTGTGAATTGTGTGTATCTGTTAGAATCGCTACAAATTTCGTGAAGGTCGTCCAAAATCAGTTGTTGTTCCGAAAACCATTGATGCTGTGCGCGAACTGATATTGGAAGATCGTCATGTGACCTATCGTGAGATTGAGACAACCTTAGGCGTTAGTGGGACCAGCATACATTCAATATTGCATAATCATTTGACTGTCAAAAAAATTTGTTCGCGTTGGATCCCACACAATTTGTCAATCGCCCCAAAAAAGGCTCGTGTCAATTGGTCGAAAGAAATGCTCAAAAACTACGGTCGCGGTGCTTCGAAACACGTCTATGACATCGTGACAGGTGATGAATCGTGGATTTACGCGTATGAGCCCGAAAGTAAACAGCAGTCGACTGTCTGGGTGTTTCAAGATGAACCAAATCCAACAAAAGTTGTTCGCGCACGAAGCACTTCCAAGCAAATGGTCGCCTGTTTTTTCGGAAAAACTGGACATGTCGCAACCGTACCACTAGAACAACGCAGAACAGTCAATTCTGAGTGGTACACAACCATTTGTTTACTAGTTGTCTTCCAAGAAATCAGGAAAACCAACCGCCGAAGACGGATCACTCTTCACCACGACAATGCGAGCTCTCACACATCGGCTGCGACAACTGCATTTTTAAGCACCCAAAACATCGATTTGATGGGTCATCCGCCGTATAGTCCTGACTTGGCACCGAATGACTTCTTTTTATTCCCGTACGTAAAAAACAAACTGAGAGGTCAACGTTTTTCGACACCCGAAGAAGCGGTTGCTGCATTCAGAATGCATGTGTCGGAGATACCTCAATCAGAGTGGCAAAAGTGCTTCGACAATTGGTTCAAACGCATGCAAAAGTGTATAGATCTTCATGGGGAATATTTTGAAAAACAATAAAGTGATTTTCGATGATCAATATTTGTTTTTGTTCTCTAATCCCGAAATATAAAAGGCAACCCTCGTATAACATCAATTCTTGGTTGACGCGTGCTTTGTGTGGCTGTGCGGAGTCCAGTTGATATGTCTTCTATCTTTTACCGAAATATTTGGTTGTTCACGGCTTGAAAGCACCTTCGAAAATTCGTTCTAAGTGCATATTCACACATACTGACTCTGTCCCAAAACACCAATGGATAATCACGGTGATCATTCGAAATAAACGGCGGTTCTTGATTTCTTGTGAACATTCGTATTTCCAACTTCACATATAATCCTTCTGTCTGATAGGTAGGCAGGATCATTTTATTTGTTCACCATTTGCTCAATTGGAAAATGTTTCTCACATTAGCTCCTGCCATCCAATTGTAAGCTTCTCGATAGTATAGTGGTTAGTATACCCGCCTGTCACGCAGGAGACCGGGGTTCGATTCCCCGTCGGGGAGCCTCTGGCGCAAGACTAATGACCTTGCCCGGAAAAAACAAATCATTGTGGGAATTTTAACAATCCTCAGGACTTGCTAAATAAGGTCAAGACCGGTTCCCGGTTGTAGTGCCGATAATGATGATCCAATTGTAAAAATTCCTTCGTTTTATCGAGCCAATTTTTCGGTTTCGGAGAACTCTTGTATTTGTTGATTGTAGGGCTTTATTTCGAAAATTGATTTCAAATATTCGTTGCATTGTAGCTTTCCATATGGTAGATTGTGGGCGTTTTTTTTTTCACCCACGCCGCCGATTTTGCTCGCAATTTATTTTTTCACTTTGTGAACTATTTCTGCCGATGCTGCTGTGTTTTTTTCCCCTACAGTTACGATAGATGTGATTTATTCACATTGTTATTTTGGAGGGCTCTAACAAAAGTCGCTTTTAGATTTCAAGCCAAAGATAGCGCAATCACACAAATCGTATGACACGCATGTAAACATTAAAATTATCAGTCTATTAGGTAGTGTTATCTGGTGTTTAATGTATGTACATTCCAGGAATTCACTCTGTACGAGATCTTGCTTGCCAACATCCTCACAGGGGCATTACTATGCTGTACTGCAGCCTATTCGTCTAATGCAATTAAATGTATCATAAACTTTAAGTGACTTCACGGTTGAATCCTGCAAATTCCGGAAACTTTTACCAATGTACCAGATGCCAATTTCCACAGTTTCGGCCGGTAGCTCATTTCACTTTTCCCCAGCCAACAACCATGACTCATCTCACGCTGACGTGACTACAGATACAACTATACTACTATACAACAAGACTTTGAGTCTGATGCATCCCGGACCACAGACAATATACAACCATGAAGCTAATGAATACTGACCAACCCTCTATTAATCTACTCAAGGTTTTTACGAGGTGATCGTCGCTTAACTGTTGGATAAATCTCATCAGAAGTGTATATCAGCTGGGGAAGTGTTCAATCCATTATTTTCAATAAGCTCTCGTACGGTACGGATGTTGTCATCTGTACGACTTGTCCTTGGGCGTCGATCATGACTTTCATTTTCGATACGTTTTCGCCCACTTTTAAATTCTCTGGCCCTCGTATACATACAATTCCGAAACAACGTATCATCACCAAACTGTGCCCTCAATCCAGAAACATTTTTCGAGGGTTTAACGCTTTCATTTGTAATTTTTTTATAATAATCCATTGCGTAACAGACGTATGCACCTCTTGCTCGCTCATAGCTGTACTGACGACAAAGTCGAGGGCGACCGCTAGCCAAGCCCATTCCCCTACTCTTCATAAACCAAGCAACAACCACGCACAAGATTATCTAGCTCGCAACTTGTTGCTAAGGAAAAAAGTGTAATTACCGTTTGTATTTGATTCACCCTTGTATTAAACCAAAGAACATCTGTTCCAGAGATATGAATCTCATGGATATATATGATCATATATATATATATATATATATATATATATATATATATATATATATATATATATATATATGCCCTGTGAGTAGGGCGTTAGAATATACTCACAGCTAGGCCAGCTTGTCGTAAGAGGCGACTAAAGGCCGAGTGGTAGCCGGGGTCCCAACGCCCTGTGCGCCCGGTGAAATACCACCCCATCAAGCTATAGGCTCCGTGAAATGGTTGGGAGAAATCCCTGGCCATCTTTCGGAGCTTGGCTGATGGACCGATTCGAGAAAAGGTTGGTTAGGTGGTAGTCGGTCCCAAGGTGAGATACCACCCCGTCACGCTGTACATTCCGCGATATCGCCGAGAGAAATCTTCGAGGGTGTTTCGGATGTGTGGCTGATGGCCCGGACTGACACGGGGATAAGTCATGATGGTACGTTCTGATATAAAGAATTCCGGAGGTAAACTAGTCTCCCATTCGGATCTCCGGGGGGACTATGTCAGGGGGAACATCATGCAGATATCATGATAAATAATGGAACTTTAAGAGGTTCGTCATCGCATAACCGGGCTCGCTCTCGAGGCTCGCCCCACTGGTTACGGCATTTTGTAACATCAGGGGCATCGGTTTCACCAATACCAATGTAAACGCCGTCCACCAATATTTGCAAACAACGAAACCTGATATCCTTACCCTAACTGAGACCCAGGTCGATTCGTCAACTGATTCGACATATCTTCGTTGCTCAGGATACGACTTACATTCGAGATTCCGTTTTAAGGGCGGAGTCTGCGTTTTCGCGCGGTCCAATCTGGCTTGCCAGAGGATGGAGGTATTGGAACCCAATAATATGGACATCATATGGTTGAGGGTCATGCTGAGGAATTCCGTTAAATTTCTTTGTTGTCTTTACCGCTCTCCGAATGACGATCGACCGGCGACATTTTTCGAACATCTTTCATATACCGTCGACTGGATACAGATCAACCACCCAGCTTCTGAAATTGTTGTCCTTGGTGATTTTAATGTGCACAATTCCGGCTGGTTGTTACATTCTAACAGAACCGACGAGGCTGGGAGGCTGGCGGAGATGTTTGCTGTAAGCCACAACTTGACTCAACTCGTGGGGGAGCCAACGCGAGTGCCGGATGCCCGAGGCGATTATGCGAACACCCTGGATCTGTTTTTGACATCCGAACCGACTATTTATACCGTAGAGGTTTCTGCGCCACTGGGAAACTCAGATCACTGCTTGGTATCTGTCGCGCAAGCATTTGCATACCAAGCAAGCAACCGGCCTAGGCAGCTTCGTCATGTATGGAAGTATGGGACCGCTAACTGGGACGATTTGCGAGATTTCTTCGAAGTCTTTCCATGGTCCGAGGTGTGCTTCGGAAACTCCGATGTTAACGCTTGCACGGAGTCGGTATCAGAGATTATTCTTCTGGGGATGGAGATGTATATTCCACATTCCATCAAACGAAGTTCGTCTGATAAACCTTGGTTTGACAAAAAATGCGAGCTGATTACAGCGGCAAAAAATAGAGCTTTTAAGCAATGGCGCTCCAATCCCACTGATGTTAACAGAACGAATTTTGCCAGAATCAGAAACGCGTGCAACCAGGCGATTGATACCGCGAAGAAGGCTCACAACGACAGGGTGATCAATAAGCTCCTTCGGTGCCCAACTGGTTCGCGCTCCTTCTGGTCAATGGCAAAGGCTGTCAGCGGTAACTTTGCATCCTCTTCTTTTCCTCCGTTGGTGACAGACAGCGGGACGTTAGTCACGAATTCAAGGGATAAAGCTAATGTATTCGCAAATTTATTTTCGGCGAATTCAAACCTGTGATCTCGCTGGTACAGTCTTCCATGCGGGACGTGAGATTTTGTCCGCGCATTATTCAATGCATTCTACGTGAACTGGATTGCAGGAAGGCAACCCGGACGGAATACCAGCAATAGTCCTTAAGAACTGTGCTCCAGAACTATCTCCGGTTCTTGGCAGACTCTTCCGCTTATCTTATGCACGGAGGACCTTTCCTGCCTGCTGAAAAGTCGCTCGAGTTCAGCCAATCCCAAAGACGGGAAAAAAGTGTCTCCCACAAAATTACCGTCCGATAGCATTACTGTCTATTTTATCTAAGGTAATGGAAAAAGTCATCAATACAGAGTTGGTTAAGTATTTGGAGTGCAAGGGACTCCTGAATGATCGTCAATACGGATTCCGTGGCAGGCGGTCCACGGGAGACCTTTTGACACTTATAACCGATATATGGACATCTGCGATTGAACGGCATGGTGAGTCAAGGGCGGTCGCATTAGATATCTCCAAGGCTTTTGACCGCGTCTGGCACGGGGCATTGCTGAGCAAACTTCGTTCATATGGACTTTCCCAACAGCTTTGCGACTGGACGAGGAGCTTCCTCGAGCAACGATCGATCCGGGTTGTTGTGGACGGCGAGTGTTCGGATCTGTATCCTGTTAATTCGGGGTTGCCCCAAGGTTCTATTTTGGCTCCAACCTTGTTCTTGCTTCACATAAATGATTTGTTGGAGACAACGGATAACAAAGTGTTCAGTTTTGCGGATGATAGTACGCTTGTTTCCTCCTTTTCGAGTGATCGGTCGATTGGTGCATCTGCGTCACACCAGCTGAGATGTAGACAGATTGATTCTCTGAATCGGGATCTGGATAAAATCCTGCAATGGGGAAAGGCTAATCTTGTCGACTTCAATGCAACGAAGACCCAGTATACAACATTCACAAAGAAAACTGGATCATCGGTTCCACAGCTGATGATGAATGTCCGGGCCCTCGAGACTGGGGAAAGTTTGAAATTGCTCGGCGTCACGGTCTGTGGGAATGTATCATGGCATAAACACGTATCGGGTATCGCCAGATCAGCCTCAGGAAAACGGAGTTATCTTTTTAGAGCCAAGAAATATTTTACTCGGGCCCAACTTCTTCTCCTATATAAATCCCAAATAAGACCCGCGCTCGAATATTGCTCTCATGCTCTCAAGCTCGGCTCCTAAACATACCCTCGACCTACTTACTAGTACTGTTCTTCGGAGATTCTTGGCATTGTTCCACGCAATTCGGTTTACATGCGCTCCACAAGACAATCCGACGGATCGCACCCGTTTGTGGTTCATCTCCCGACGGCGCGATCATCCCTGTATCAGAACTCGTTCCGTTACAGAGCGGGAAAGCTGTGGAACTGCCTTCCCACGCGAGTGTTCCCGGAACGTTACAACCTGCAACTGTTCAAAAGAACTGCAAGAGTTATTTGATGGCATCTCGGGGCGCCCACTCGGCGCTATAGGTTCGCCTCTCCCGAGAGAAGTCTAATAAAACAAAAAACAAAAAAAAAAAAAAAAAAAAAATATATATATATATATATATATATATATATATATATATATATATATATATATATATATATATATATATATATATATATATATATATATATATATGGCCATGGCGAAGGAAGTTCGTCTTGGAACAGCGCATGCATAAAAAAGGTATGCACGACTGGGGTAAAGGATCAGCACTTAGTCGTCATTATGAAGACCCGATCATGGTAATTCGAATCATCCATTAGATATTTGGGGTTCGGTCGCGAAGATTAAGATGGGCTGGACATGTGGCGCGAATGGGGAACGCTAAGCCCTGCGTAGAATTCTTGACGGTAGAGCAATAGGAGAGAGACCAACAGGACGGCCGCGATGGGGATGGGAGGACAATGTTAGGTTTGACCTAGAGGAGATCGAATCAGATGGTCAAACGTGGAAGGAGGGTGCACAGGACAGGTAACGATGGTGAAGTTGAGTCGGTGAGATCATGAACTTCCGGGTTCCTACAGGTCAATAAATAGTAGTAGTGATATATGGGGTTCGTATTCCCCAAATCGTTACTGGCAGTTGATTGGCGTTGGAGCGGCTATCCTCGCGTTTGTCCTCGTAGACGTTGGCTTTTGCCACCAATTTCGTATGACGTCAATAAATGCGAGGACACTTGGCGGGAATGACTCACTTGCTATAGATGTTAGCCGCCGGCGCGAGCGAATGCGTACACCCACAAGAAAAAGTGTGCCTGGAAGCAACAGCCGCTGCGCCTACAAGGACGAGCGCAACTGGATTCAAATATAGGCACCACCGAGAGAGGACACAACCGCCTTGGATAATCCGCCGTCGAGTGAAGAAACAAGCTGCACGTCCATAAGGACAGTCAGTAGTGATTTGGGGAATCGGAACCTCAAAGATATTCGGGGTTTTGATCCCCAAATCGTCAATGGCGTCAAGGCAGCCGCTGTTGGCGCCGAAAGAGCTGCGAGAGGTGGAAGCTCTAGTGGTGGCTGGGGTCGGAGTTTCAGCGTCAAAAGGGCTGCAGGCGCTGGAATCTCTGGTTGGGGCTGATGTTGGGGTTCCTAAAGGCGTCCGGTCTCGACGGCGAGTGATTTCCAAGTGAAGTGTCGTTCCCACCAATTGTCTTTATGTGAAGTGTTGTCACACGAAATTAGCGGCAAAAATCCGCCGTCGGTTTTGTTTTACGACTGAGCGAGACCCTCGTAGTGCCGCGGCGACTCCACGCCAATTCAGCCGTGACGTCCGCCCGTGTGTGAGGGTGACCGAGAGTGCGCTTGACTGTATTAGACGAAATGCATTCTCGGTGCGAGCCTTTGCTTGGGGCGACTGTGTGTAGGCTGTGGTTAATTTTGAGCCGCCACAGACAGTCTTAATATCAGGTAACCAAAGAAGTTCGTGTGGTATTTAAAACGGACGTTACTTTTCGTGCTATAGTAATCATATCCACCGTTAGGGGTACATATATTAGAGCTTTCCTGAAAAGGTATGCATCGACATGTTGCGTCGACCAAGGTAGGGATAAGTTGACAGTGGGAGTTCAGAAATTCGCAGTTAAGTGCGGCATGGTTCAAACTGTGTGCAAAGGGTACTGAAGCAGCAAGAAAAATATGTGAGGGGTTCAGGGAGGGTACTGTGAGTGAACGAACAGCTCAAAAGCGTATTCAAACCTTGTCGACTGGCGATGATGAAGATAATCCTCGATCAGGTAGACCAAAATCTGCCGATTTAAACCAATTAAAGGTAGCAACTGAACAGGATTCTAGCCAAACATGTTAGGAACTTGCTCAATACTTTGTGGTAAGCGATAACACAATTCGTGTACATTTGCATCAATCGTGGAAGACGAGAAACTGGGTCCTCAACGGACTAACTGCTGTGAACCGACACCAGCGACTCAATTTTTGCGCTTCCTTGCTCACGAGAAGCAACAATTGTCCAATTATGTACCAGATTTCGACTTGTGATGAAAAGTCGACAATGTACTACAACAGAAATGATACCACTATTGGCTTTCGTCATATGACGCCAATGCCTTTGAGTGTGAAACCTGCTTTTCATTAATTGAAGATGTTTTGTACTATGTTGTGTTAGGTGGACTGTATTACCAAATTAAATCGAAACTACAAAATGGATTGTGTAGTAATTCAATTGTCTCTTTAATGTTTTATGACAAAGTGAACTTATACTATGTAATATAAATTTAGTCTTTCATCGTGTATCTATTGTGTCTTGACGGTAGAATGAATGTGCTTATGATTGTACACAGGATCCTTTGGTGCTTCGTGTTGCCTCGAATTGAATCAATTCCTTGTTTGGTCTTAATCGTTTGTCTCTGCGTTGTGGTTGGAGCCTCGCTTTCTATCAACCAATTTTCACAGCAACCAGAACAAAATACGATCCAAAGGTGTTTCATCAGCAAATCAAAACAAATAAACAATGGTGTACGACTATACCCAAACAGCAAATTGGTATTTTTTGATTTAATTGTGTTAGTCGAAATATATTTGCACAACCTCACCTTTCGACGAGTGGTCTTTTTTCCCGGATCCAGATGCCCTAATTTAATTTCGCTTCTTATTTGTCTTCCCTCTTATTCTTCGTTTGATGTGATTTTTCAAACTAATTCATTTATTTAGTAATAACCTACAGTCTTAACCGCACTCGAACTTCACTGTGTGTTGTATTGTTGCAGAATAATTTTGCACAGAAAATAAATATAATTATAAATAGCAACGTAGTCACGAGGGCTGTGATACCTCCCTATTCGCTGGTAGTCCGATGTTGTTGGCGTTGGAGATTATTCCTGGTGAAATCTCTGGAAGTAGGTACACATTTACTTCCAACTCGCTATTCGGCGGTCGTCCGATGTTGCTGGTGTTTTCGTGGTGGAACTGTCCGCAGAGGATGTTTTACCAACCGAGTTATAACACAAAAGAGTTTCTACTTTTTGAGGACTTTTTATTCAACACTTTTTATTTCTCTTAATTTCAATTCATTACAAATAATTATGTAAGTTCCGAACACACATATATTATTATTTTAGATAGCGGAACTAGGTACTAAACTTTTAACGTGTTCAATATTAAATTATACTGGCCGTTACAACTCGCTTTTTTCATCAAAAGTACAGGAGGTCTTGACGTGAACTTCAAACAACGAGAGCTTCAAAGTCGCCCATTCGCGTCCTTTTATATTCGGAGACAAATTTACCCCACCTTACCATTTATTAATTCATTGAAATTTGGTTTAAGCTCTGGCTGGCCTGCACTCCCTTCCAGTGAATCGTCCGTTGCACAAGTATATAATGGGAAAGTAAGGGTAAATTTGCTGGGAAGGCTTGTGGGGAGGAAGTATTGTTCCAACACGGACACTCAGTTCACTTCCATCCCCATCGTCCGTCACTGTCCGATCAAGGTTTCGTCAAACCGAATCGTCACTACAAAAAAAAAAAAAACACAAAAAGGGACTCCACAACACTATGTCCACAAACGCAACACAGAAACACGCTCAGGAACTGCAGCACCGGAGAAGAGTCAAATGAGACACACGGCTTATTAACTATTTAATCTTTATTGTTTTCGCTTAAGGATTACACGTTGGATAACAATTTATTTAATTCTTAAATGAAAAGTTCGCTTGCAGTTTATTTAATTCCGAACACTTTATCTTCACTATAGCTTTAAATTTGAGACGAACTATCCAGTCAACCAGCACTTCACACCCGACTCGTTATAAACGCATCTCCGCAGACGGCGGAGAGCGGGAGTGAACCGACCGTCGCAAACGGTGGTTGTAATCAGACTCAACGATACTTTATCGTTTTGGGGGTGAGTTTGCCCAAGGAGAAAGTGTTTCTCTGCGGTGGAAACAAGGAAGAAAGACTTGGCAACGTATGTGTATGTGTGAGTGAAGATCACATTGGTTTTTTTCATACACAAGGCCATGGGGATGAAGCTGCAAAATCGAAAAACAAGGGGATCATATAGATCATTGTTTAACCTATGCATTGTAGCTATAATAGGCGGCAAGGACAAGGGACCGAGAAGATCGTTGTCTAAGCTATACATTGCAGCTGTAACGATAGCCGCAATGCCCATGCACATGGTGCCAATCGGTTGTAGCTTATTTACAGGGAATTGGTCTCAACGTCTATGGTGCTAATTACATGCAGCTGCGTTGGACCATTTATCGTTGGTTAAAGTGGTCGCCAGCCAATGTGTATATTTGGAGATTTATGATACACTTGGTGAGAACGGGAAATAGGCGACGCAATGTGTATGGTCCCTGTTATGATGGTTACATTATATGTAAACCAAATCATCTTGTTTTCAGGAATTCGTCTAGGGGGATTTGATTGGCACTGAAGGTGCCGAATTGATTGAGATTCCTGATAAGGTAAGAAAGAAATCTTACTGAGAATTGATATGCGAAGGGAATGCATGAAATGTAAGTTTTCTTTACAGGGAGTTAAAGATCATAGATTTGATCTCTTAATGCGTGAAGCATTTTCAGGTGCCTAATGCGATTGCATTGGCGAAAACTTATGTGTCATAGGATGAGGTAATGCAGGTTTTTAGGTTAATGTACCGTTGGGTTTGGCGGCACCGCCACAGGCTCATTGTACCTAAAAGTATGTGTGAAATTCCTCATGGTCTTCGTTCAGAGAATTTTGTAATTATTTTGGGGTAAGAATTACGACATTTGCAAGATACGGGACGAAAAGGGTGGAAAATGTTTGTATGTACATTTCCGTTTGAGTGATGACTATTCATGGTTGAATAGACTGTACATGTTATATACGATGGAAAGTGTGGTCATGAAATAGCTTTTGGGGTAGACATGGAGAATGAAAATGTGTGGGAAAATGTATGTTCTAGTGAATGATAGATGTGCGTAATTATGGGATAAGGACGCGAATTTGCATAATTATTTATGTAGACGCGTCGTAAGGGGGGGGGGGGGGGGGGGGGGGGTGTTCATTATCAATGTTAATTATGTAACATATAGATTTCCTTTGGATTCAAAACTTCTCCCCTGTTTGTCGTTTTGAAAGGTTTTCTCATCTCTCCCCCGTAATCAATCTGTTATTTTCGTCTAACGTCACCCAAGTCCTCCTTTATCATGTTATTCTTGTCTGTTACAACAGATCAAGATCAGTATTTCTCATTGTTCACAGTATTTTTAGTGACACTGTTACGTTACCATCCGAGGTTGTGACATTGGCTGAGCTCCCCAACTGTTCGGAGTGGAGCTGTTACACTGATTACTGTATGTAGTTGCAAACTGCAAACAGGAGATGATATTGTGTGTGTGTGTGTGTGTGTGTGTGTGTGTCTTGGCCTACTACTGGGATTGGGCGTTCTGAGTATTGGAAAGCGGTAAGACCATCACAAAAGAAGTTTACTCAGCACAAATGTGTAATAGCGAATCCTTGGGAAAGTGTATCTTTGTTGTATCCTCCCAAGGTTTGCTTGGTGCGGTCCCCACCGTGCTTCCTCACATCTAAGGGAAGAGTGACATCCGATTTTTGAAATAGGACCTGGGCCCAATAAGTTTTAAAGCACTTTACTTTTATTTGGTTTTTCTTTTATTTATTTAATAACTCGAGATTTATTTACAACATTTTGTTCGATTTATCGTGCATTTGATTCAATGGGAATATGAGGTATATGGGAAAAAAGGAAATGGTAGTGCTTCGCAGAGCACTACAATTGCACAGAGTAGTCGACGCACATCCAAAAAATAGTCAACACCCATGAATAGGAAGGGTGTCCTTCTCCACCAAGACAACGAGAGGACTAGTACAGCAAAGATGACCTTGGATGTGATTTTTTCACTAGGATGATAACTTTTACCTCTTCCTCTATAGTCACCAGACGTTGTTCGTTGGATTACCACCTGTTTTTGGCTATGGGCAATTATACGCGCGATCGATAGTTGAAAACATAAGATGTTTTTCAATCGCGGGAAAATGATGTCTTCAAAAATGTTATCTACAAGCTTGTAAATAGGTTAATAGGTAAATAGACAGAATGTTGTAGAAGCGGATGGTGGATATGTTGCAGAATAATTATTGTGTAAACGCATTATTTTTGGCGGCTCCTCGATAGTATAGTGGTTAGTATACCCGCCTGTCATGCAGGAGACCGGGGTTCGATTTCCCGTCGGGGAGCCTCTGGCGCAAGACTAATGACCTTGCCCGGAAAAAATAAATCATTATGGAAAATTTAACAAGCCTCAGGACTTGCTAAATAAGGCCAAGACCGTTTCCCGGTTGTAGTGCCAATGATGATGATGATAATGATGATTATTTTTGGTACTTTTCTTTTCTGTAGTGAAATCCTTTGTTACCGGATATGTGTGTTAAAGAGAGAAATGAGACAGCAACAAAGGTGACTCCTACGAAGAATTTCAAAAACGAACTTTTTACGGGACTGTCTCGAAATGAATGGCTTAACTTCTTTGGCAGTTATGAAGCCGTTGAAAAATCTTCATGTGCAGAACCTCGTTAACAATTTGTATCAGTAACAACAACATAGTTTATCTTGTCTCGGCGATAACAATAACAATTCATTTTGTACAATTGCCATACGAATGGACGTCTGGAGTTATCAGTGGAGATGATCACAAGATCCATGCAAAGATCGTCATGTGACAGATTCAGACTTGTGCTACCGTCATTCCTGACGAAGATGAATATATTGGGAGAGGAAAAACCGGCCGGTATCTATGCGATTCGCCCTAATTATGGCCTTTTCGAAAATCTTTCACGTACGATCGACTGGATAGAGATAACTCACCCGGGTTCTGAAATTGTGGTTCTTGGTGATTTTAATATGCACCACTCCAGCTGCTTTGTACATTCTAACAGGACCGACGAGCCTGGGAGGTTGGCGGAGATGTTTGCTGTTAGCCGCAATTTGACTCAACTTATGGAGGAGCCTACGCGAGTGCCGGATGCCCGAGGTGATTATGCGAACACCCTGGATCTGTTTTTGACATCGAAACCGAACATTTATACCGTTGAGTTTACTGCGCCACTGGGAAACTCTGATCACTGGTCGGTATTGGTCGCGGAACCACTTCATTTCAAACGAATAACCAACCTAAGCACTGCTAACTCGGACGATTTTCGAGATTTCTTCGGATTCTTTCCGTGGTCGGAGGTGTGCTTTGGAGACCACGATGATAACGCATGCGCGGAATCGGTCACGGAGATTATTCTTTTCGGGGTGCATATTTACATTCCGTATTCCGTTAAGTGAATGGTTTGATAAAAAATGCGATCAGATTACAACGGCGAATAATAGAACTTGTATGCAATGACGCTCCAATCGCCCCGAGGTTAACAGTATGAATTTTGTTAGAATCAGAAACGCGTCCAACCAGACGATTGATACCGCGAAGAAGGCCTACAACGACAGAGTGACCAATAAACTCCTTGAGGGGCACTCAAGGAGTTTATTGGTCACTCTGTCGTTGACTGGATCGCGTTCCTTCTGGTCAATGGCAAGGGCTGTCAGCAGTAACTTCGCTTCCTCCTCTTTTCCTCTGTTAGTGACGGACAGCGGGACACTACTCAAAAATTCAAAAAATAAAGCTAATGTGTTCGCGAATTTATTTTCCGCGAATTCAAACCTCACTGCCGGTCTCATGGACCTGTGATCGGGCCGGTACGGTCTTCGATGTGCGATGTGACAGTTTCACATGGAATGCGTGCGGTTGACCTCTGTTTGTTTTACAGATATTATCACGGGTGCGGTTTTTCGAAGATTCGTGGTATTGTTCCACCCGCGAACTATTCAACGCATTCTACGTGGACTGGACTGCAGGATGCCAACCGGAAAGAATACCAGCAAAAGTCCTTAAGAACTGTGCTCCAGAACTATTGCCGGTTCTTGGCAGACTCTTCCGCTTATCTTATGAACGGAGAACATTCCATACCTGCTGGGAAATCTTTCGAGGTCTTCACTATCCCAAAGAAGGGGAAAAAGTATCTCCCAAGAAATTACTGACCGATAGCATTACTGTCTATGTTATCTAAGATGATGGAAAAGGTCTTCAATGCCGAGTTCATTAAGCAATTGGAGTGCAGCGGACTTCTGAACGATCTTGAATACGTATTCCGTGGCAGGCGCTCTACGGAAGACCGTTTGACGCTTATAACCGATATATGGACATCTACGATTGGCCGGGCATGTTGTGTCAAGAGAGGTCGGGTGAATATCTCCAAGGCTTTTGACCACGTCTCGCACGGGGCATTACTGAGCAATTTTGTTCATACGGACTTTCCCAGCAGCTTTGCGACTGGATGAAGAGCTTTCTCGAAAATAGGTCGATCCGGGTTGTTGTAGACGGCGACTCTTCGGATCTGTAACCTGTTAATTCCGGGGTGCTTCAAGGTTCTATCTCCACTCCGACCTTGTTTTTGCCTCACATATTTAATTTCATGATTTTTTGGAGTCAATGGATAACAAAGTGTTCAGTTTCGCGGATGATAATACGCTTGTTTCCTGTTTATCGAGTGACGGGCCGATTAGTGCATCAACGTCGCACCAGCTGAGATGTAGATAGATTGACTCTCTGAATCAGGATCTAGATAAGGTCCTGCAGTGGAGAAGGCCCTTTCCTCGACTTCAATTCAACGAAGACACAATATACAACATTCCCAAAGATAAGTGGATCATCGGCTCCATAGCTTATGATGAATGGCAGGTCGAATCTGGGGAAAGCATAAAATTGCTTGGCGTCACGGTCTATGGGAATATATCGTGGTATAAACACGTCGCCAAGTCGACCTCTGGAAAGCTGAGTCTTGAGAATCTTTTTAGAGCTAAGAAATATTTCACTTCGGTCCAACTTTTTCTCCTGTACAAATCCCAGATTAGACCCGCGCTCTAATATTGCTCACATGCTTGGAGCTCCACTCCCAAACATACCCTCAACCTACTTGAGAGCATAGAGAGACGAGCGATTCTCCTGATTGGGTTCACGGCGCTGACATCGGGACTGCAGTCCCTATCACATCGAAGGCGCTTAACTGACCTCTGTCTGTTTTACAGATCTTATCACGGTTGCTGTTCTTACTACTTTAGTTTTTTAGTTTTAAGTTAGTTTATAAGGATTATAGTTTTGTAAATAGCTTGAATTAAGCCGAATAAATCGGAGATTCGTATTGTTCGGCGCAATTCTGTTTATATGAGGCCCACAAGACCATCCGACGGATCGCACCAATTTGCGGTTCATCTCCCGACGGCTCAAACATCCCTGTATCAGAACTAGTTCCGTTACAGAGCGGGAAAGCTATGCCCCCCCCCCCCCCCCCCCCCCCGTCGGCCTTGCGCTAGTGCTTCCGGAGCGTTGCAACCTGAAACTGATCAAGAAGAACTGCAACGGTTATTTGGTGGCATCACAAGTGTAATAAAAAAAATGGGTGACGCAAAGCGAGTTACAGGGACCACTGCCTGCTCTTCGGCTTCTGGATCCAGTCAACCATCTAGGTCATGTTATCGGGGCTCCTGAGCTCCTTTTACTGACTCTGAATTTGAAACGCTCAAAATACGGACAATTCTGACATGTACATCTACCAATATGCAAATAACCGCATGGATGTTGGCTCCGAAGAACGACTGACACCACGAGCATCGGCCAGGTATTCTC
Source organism: Microdon myrmicae (assembly GCA_963931805.1). NCBI lineage: Eukaryota > Metazoa > Arthropoda > Insecta > Diptera > Syrphidae > Microdon > Microdon myrmicae. Next base: position 165,757,690 of record OZ007496.1, on the reverse strand, counting down.
TGCAAGACACCAACGTCCCCAAGTCTGAACTAAAGTAATACGCTGAGATTGCAAACATCTTCGGCACAATAGATGTAGAAAACCACCCATCTGAACAATGCGACGCGGCTGAATTGAAGAAGGATGTAAGTCGGGCCTTGGGCCAAAAAAGGGTGTCCTTCATTTAAAAGAATAAATCGAGTCGTATTGGTTTGTCAGCCCAAAAGGTATTATGATTTAAGAAAACAAGTAAGTCCAAACCTTGGTTTGACGATGACTTCAGGGCTAAGATCGAAGAACGTAAACGCCCCAGAGTGATCCACTTAGAAAGATATGATGAAGTCAACGCAGAAAGATACGCGACGATTCGAAAAGAGACAATGAGACTCTTCAAACGCAAAAAAAAAAAACGCAAACGGGAGAAGACTCGGATCAAAAAATCCTAGAAAATTCTAGAGCAAAGAACTTCAGAGGTATAGATTCTATTAGAAATGGCTACCGAGGTACAGCCAAAATAATCCGAGACCCAAACGTCTGTCTGGTCATAGAAACAAACAATATCGTGACAAGATGGAAGCAGTACTTTGAAAACCTATTCAATGTACGCACCAGACGTACATACAGCCGAGCCTCAGATCCCAGAGTCCTCTTTCAACGAAGTTGTAGACGCAATAAACCAATTGAAAAACAAAAAGGCTCCCTGAGTCGACTGCATACCGGCAGAGCTTATGAAGCATGGAGGAGAAGCAATCGCTCGAAAGATCCACCGGCTCATCAAAACAAAATGGGATAAGGAATTCACTCCGGAAGAATGGAAAACCTCAATAGTGGTCCCGATTTTCAAAAAAGGCGACAGATCTGAATGCGAAAACTACAGAGGAATATCATTGCTCCCAACCACATACAAAATATTAACCAATGTCATACGGGCGAGAATCACACTGCACGCAGAAGAAATACTGGGAGATTACCAATGCGGATTCCGTAGAACCACTCATTCAAATCTGCATGAACAAAAACAAAGAGTGAGTTAGAATAGAAAACCACCTCTCAGAACCATTTGAAAACCGGGATGGACTAAAACAGGGGGACGGCCTCTCACCATGTCTTTTTAACCTTGTGCTCGAGTATGTCATCAGAAATGTACAAGACGACAACATGGCCGGATCATCTTTGAACGGGGTCACACAAGTGCTCGCATATGCGGATGACATCGCGGTTTTGGGCGATGATCTAGAAGCTGGAGATAACAACTGCGACATCATCATGCAAACGGCAGAAGAGGTGAGCCTAGAAATAAATGTAGACAAAACAAAATACATGATTACGGCGAGAGCAGGTGGTCCTCGGGGAACACATATAAACGTCAGAGGTAAGATATTTGAAAAAGTAACGAAATGTCGAAGGAAATTAACAAAAGACTACACTCCGGCAACGCTAGTTGGCGCGCAGTCAGTAAACTGATGAAATCCAAACTGCTATCACATAACATAAACCCGTGTCTATAAAACCATAATAATGCCGATTGCTCTATACGGATGCGAAAGATGTGGTCTTACAAAACGGGAATAAAACTAATTCCGCGTATTCGAAAATAAAGTTTTGAGGGGTATCTTTGGAGGTGAATATGACGAGGATGCAGAACAATGGAGGAAACTCCATAACCACGAATTGGAAGAGCTATACCGCAAGCCTACAATAGTGAGAGTAATCTAGTCGCGAAAATTAAGATGAGCCGGACATGTGGCGCGAATGGGCAACGATAGGACCGTGCGTAGAATTCTTGACGGTAGACCAACGGGAAAGAGACCGGTAGGACGGCCGCGACGGAGATGGGAGGACAACGTTAGGTTTGACCTTGAGGACATCGGATCGGATGGTGAAGTGTGGAAGGAGAGTGCACAGGACAGGGAACGATGGCGGAGTCGAGTCGGTGGGATTATTACGTTTGAAATAATAGTGAAGAAGAACGCGTGATTCGTACTTACGCTATGACAGTTTGAATCACCAAAAATTGTCCTTAGCGTTACCCATCAGGCTACTGGCCGTGTTTAGAATTTGATTTTTAAACTCGACTATACTCCACTGATGTGAATTGTTATGTTATCGCTAAGGTATACGGCTCTGATGTATCTTCTTATTCGATTTTTCGTTCGGTGCTCTTCACTATTTTGCTTGTGAATTGTGTGTGTATCTGTTAGAGTTGCCACAAGATCATGAACTTCCGGGTTCCTACAGGCCAATAAATAATAAAATTGGTTTGTCAGGTACTTGAGGCCTGGGACAACGATTCACAGCACCCCTAATTCGCCAAATATTTCAATTGCTGCTTTACCACTGAATCAACCCGGGAGCATTCTTCAGTCTCGAGGCAGTAAACTAATGGAGCAAGAACTGGAAAAGATCTCCAGCAACTGCCTTAAACGGCTACAAATCCAATGGGAAGTACGAGAATTAAGCAAAGACTCCTGTATGATGCTCAAAGACTTGGCTTGTGAACAGGAAACCAAAAGCGTTGGTTCCACAACAACATTAGCGAATGTCGATCTCAAATCTAGAACCCATTGCCACGTTAGTTACCCTTCTAGAAAGAAACTCATAAATTTCACTCCTGAATCTCCTTCTTCTAACCTCACAGCGACGCAAGATCCAAAATGTCTACGCCTAATAGACTAGTGGCACCTAAGAGGTAGACTGTGCCAACCTCCTCTCAAGTAATTCTGACATCTCATCCTCAGCCAGCTGTGACAGAATCTACACCAGCTCCACATGGACGTACTCCAAACAGCTAAGCGGCAGCGAATAATATTAGACTTCCAACATTTCTAAGGGAAGAGGAGGAGACGAAAGACAATACCAAAAGCCCAATAAACTCTGTTCTTCCCTGCGAGCTGAGGAAAAACGGAACTCCAACTCGTGCACTTAGTTCGGAGAAAGGATTATATATATATATATTATATATATATATATATTTATATATACCATTCTTGCGAATGGCAAGACTTGATTTCTTAAAAACCGTTAGAGGGAGGGGTGCGTGAGTAGCGGGGAATTGTGTGTCGCTTCGTGTAATTTTAGTCACGATGGAGTGCTTCACGGGACAACAGCGTGCTTATTGTGTACAACAATTTTACAAAAACAACGTTTCTACGTTTCTGTATGACGCCTATTTAGAATTGAATCCGGATTACGCCGTATAAGTGTCCAAGTGTTAGTTTAGTCAAAGCTTGGGTCAAGAAGTTCGAGCAAACGGGATCGACAATGAATATTAAACAAACAGGGCGGCCACGTTCAAGAAAACGCGATGAGGACATTCGGGAGGTTGAAATTTCCGTAAGGAACGATCCAAAATCAGCATGTGTCAGGGAGTTTTCCAAAGTTTGCGTAGACGATTGCAGGAGTGCCAACGACGAGACGGGCTACATCTCGACGATGTCATTTAAAAAAAAAGAAAAAAAAAAGGTTTATTACGTTAAATAAATAATTAACAAAATAACATTTGTAGTTTTATTTCTATTCATGTTTAAAATGTGAAAAAATGTATGGCCCACCCTATGTTTACATATTTGTGACGAAGAAAACAAACTCGTATCATAAATGTTTACAAAACATTATTTTTAAAGCGGCTCGCGTTTAACGTAAGTTAATAAGTTGAAGAGCTGGTACTTTAACATAAGACATGTTTAAAATAGCTATTAAATGAACGCGTAATTAGAGGAAAAAGCAAACATATTCCATGCCTAAAGTGGTAGAAAAGCAATTACGTTTTACATACGATTAAAAAAAACAGATCTCTATAGTAAGATGCTTTGAATACAAATAACAAGGTATATAATATAAGGTTTATCATATTAGTGTGACTTTGTGGTATTAAGCAACACTATACAGATGCATGTATGTCTCTCTTTTAATCAAAAAATTCAACAAACTGATGCCGTTTAACGATAGCCTGATTGAAAACCTTTTAACGAAAGCAATTCTTCTTTTCAAACGATTTAAAGAAAATCCTTCTTATCTATTACTTCAAAAAGATTCACGTTACCCATTGTATCTTCAAACTTAATAAAATCGCACAATTTCCCGGGGAACATCCGAAAAACCGTGAAATGCGATTTCATCAAATCTATGAAACTGTAACAGACAAAAGTATCTGGCAAATAAATCTGAGAATCTCAGTTGGGAGGCATGCCACGTACTCCTACCAACCCACACAATCCAGTGATAGAAATTTACGAGTTGACGGATAATTAGAGTTTATGGCACAATGAGCTAGAAGAAGATACATGTACTACAGTACAAAACTTTTGTGGTTCTCTCAAGAAACTTCGGAATTTCTAAGGAAGAGTTCTTCTCTTTGAGTGTATATACACAATCCCTCTGGAATTATTTTATTTTAATTGCATTTAGTGCCGTGTAATTCTCGTAGTATTAATTGGTATTTATGGCAAGCTGTAGGGAACTGTTACTGAAACTTGTAATTGTTTTTTTTTATATATATATAATCTGTAACTTGTATATTAAGTCGATTAACGCCGCAGAACTTGAATAATTGGGAAACAGCTTAAGCACAACACACAATTAAATTGCTTACTAGTGAATATTTGAAGTGTTTTGTAAATTGAATTTCTGTTCACCATGATTTACTGGATTGACATGTCTACAGAAGAATCCTCGATAAAAAAAAGGCATCTTCGACTTAGTCAAACGGAGGTTCAGAACTTGTCCGAAACCCGATGAAAGAGATATAAGCTCGCCAGAACCTGACGCTCCTGAATATCCTTTGATAAAGTCTCTCGTGGTCAAATAGATTACATGATCAAGAACCATTTGAATTAAACGGCCAGAAAGATAGTCTGTTATCCATCGGATCAGGAAATTGTCCACTCAATTTTGACAAAAGGGCTAGTGCCAAACTCTGTCGAAGGCTTTTGAATTATCTAATACCATAACTATGCTCTCACCAAAGTAGTGGATGGATGACTCCATTTTTCTGTAAGGTACGCCATCAGATCTCTTGCGAACCTGTTGCTAACAAAGCCATACTGGCGGTCATTGAGGAGATCATTTGATTCCAGATATTTCGAAAGTTGATGGTAGATAAGCGATCGCATTACCTTCGAGAGAAAAGAATTTGGTGCTATGGAACGATTTGTCACCCTCTTTGGGATTGCCCGGGCAACAGCATGCGTTCGGAAGCGAATCTGGCTCATGGTGTGCTGCTTATGGTAAAGTTGGGCCGGAACTGATGTGGTATCAGGCAGCGTTGAGTTGGCTACAAAATGTGCAGCAAGTAGATACGCTTTCTCTATTGCACTGGTGACTGGTCTGTCATCGACTATTAGCGAAGGAATGGATGAGGAGACTGAGTTTTGAATGTTCTTCACAAATGCCCAGTACTTTCTGCAACCTGTGGGAGAGCGTAGTATTTTCTGTCTCACTCTCCGGTGAGCGAGGTTGGGTCGGGAGAGGTAAGAGAGGAGACGACGTTTGAGAGCGGGAGAGGTGAGACTGAAGTCAAAGAACGCGGGGTGAGAATTTGGCAACTCCTGCATTCGCGAAATGGGTACATTAGAGCTGTAAGACGTGTGATGGGCGGGCAAATAGAAGAGACAAGGGTTCGCAGGTTTCGGGGGTTAGTTTTAAATGTGATGAAGGAGAGCAGGCTTGGGCAGTTGATTGAACATGAGAGTCGCCGGTGGATGAAGACGATGTCGGCATGAATTCTGCGCTCTTCAAGTGTGTTACGGGTAATTAGGTGAAGACGCATTGCCAGACGAACTCTCGAACAAAGAGGACGCAAATTTTAACCGTATTGTGCAGTGAAAGAATTGTGAACACAAAACCGCGTGTGAATATTTTATTACGGTACTGTGCGTGTTGTAAGTGTATTGCTTTTGTTAGTGTACTTTAAATTAACCGATTCCAAAGTAAAGCAAAAGTAAAAGAGAAATAAATAAAAAATGGCCTTAGGGCCAAAGCAGCACACCGGCAGCAGATTCGGTATGTTGCAGGAAACGTCCTTGGGTGACGTCCCCGTCAATAATTTATTAATGTTCCGGAAGAAGACATCGTCCAAGAAATGAAACCTCAAGGAGTGGTAAGTGTCCATAAATTTAAAAAATCGCAAAATGGCGAAATCAGGGCATCGGGACTAATGTTGTTTTCATTTGACCGCTTCAATCCACCGAGTAACATAGAAATCGCCAAAGTAAATGAGTATATCCCCAGACCAATGCGCTGCCGCCAATGCCAACTACTCGGAGATACAGCCAAATGGTGCAAACGAAACCCAGCGTGCAACAACTGCAACCTTCCTCCACACCCCGACTTAGAATGCGCCCGAACCCACTGTGCCAACTGTCAAGGCTCTCACCCTGCTTCATCACCATCATGCCCCCAATATATAGAAAACCAGTCCATTCTTGAAATACAAACGAGAAATAAAATTTCTCTATCCGAAGCGAAACGGATATATAGGGAACGAAATCCCACGCCATCAAACAAACCAAAGGAATCCTATGCCGCACTCCTCAAAACAACAGCCACACATATAACAACACCAATAAAAGAAACTACAAAACAAAATCCAACAAAAACTACACTCCAACGAACATCGACAAACACTTCATTCATTTCAAACTGCGCTTCTACATCTGCAGAATACCGTAAAGCCATACAAAATCAATCACCTCTAATCATAAAACCCACAACAACTAACCGTAACAACGAACCTATACCTATTAAAAAAAACACTAACATAAAAATAAATGAACCCACCATTCAAGAATTATTAAACTCCCCACTCCCTCACAATAACCACATATAACCCTAACACTCCCAACGAAAGCACAGTCTCTGTGTCTCGAGAAAATCCCAACTCGGGGCAAAGCAGACAGGGCTTCGGCTTGAATAGATCAACACTCGAGACACGGAGACTGAACCCTTACAACAACAAAATCCCCAACAGCAGCAGGTTTAATATACACAATAGCATTCATGTCCATAAACTCACAATACTACAGTGGAATCTGAACGGACTCAAAAACAATATGCACGACCTCCAAATACTCATCAATGATCTGAAACCATCCATCATAGCTCTACAAGAAACGCACATCCGCCACGACTCTCGGGCCACAGGACCCAAAGAATACGCGGCATTCTTTCACAACCTTACGGAAAATGTTGCTTCTAAACATGGTACAGGTATACTTATACATAGATCAATCCCACATAAACTTATAGTAGTACACTCTGCAATCTCGGTCGTAGCAGTAGAAATAAATATCGGCAGAAACCTCACGATAATATCAGCATACACCCCTACATCCCACCAATAACGATACACGATCTTACCACTATTACAGATAGCATACAAACACCGATACTTCTCCTCGGAGATTTTAATGCGTGGAGTCCCATCTGGGGATCTTCGTCCACTAATAAAAGGGGAAAAACCGTAGAGAAATACATACTGACCGCAAATCTAGCACTACTCAATAACGGTAGCCACACACATTTTTCCACTCACAAATCCTTCACACATGTAGACTTATCACTAGCCTCACCTCAATTGGCCCCAATGTGCACTTGGAATACTTTACCCAACCTGCACGGGAGCGACCACTTTCCAATAATAATAAACATTAACACTAGCATGTGTCCCAAACCCTCCAAACTTCTTCCTAAATTCCAAACCGAACTTGCTAATTGGAGTAAATTTCAAAATATAAATACCCAGGCACTAAGTCAACATGTAGAGAGTCAAAATATTAATCAAGAAACAGCCATAATCACTAAAGCAATCCGAATAGGAGCAAATGCCTCGATACCACAAACAAGTCGAAAACTCCATAAGGCGGTAGTTCCCTGGTGGAATCCAGTATTGGACAACCTAAGGAAGAAAAAACAAGAAGCCTGGAGAATTTTCAAAAGAATCCCCTCCGATTTTAACCTAATCAATTATAAAAAGTTAAATGCTCTTTTTCGCAAAAATGCCACAGAAGAAAAAAGAAAAGCCTTCCAAACATTTACCGAAAAGTTAAATCCGAACTCCACTCCCAGAAAAATCTGGGCGGATATAAAAACGCTAACTGGGCAGTATCGCCCCCTCTCAATAAAATGCATGAACACCGACTCAGGCACTCTCACATCTCCCCAGCAAATTGCAGACCATCTCGGCAAAACATGGTCAAACTACGCAGAAGGCGTAAACTTTCATCCGTCATTTCTCTCTGCCAAAAGAGACACAATTAGCCCGTCCCCTCACACAAGCCCATCCTCTAAATTAATAGATCTCCCGATCAATAAAATTGAATTAGAGTCAACCCTACACGGCGCCACAGGTAAAACACCAGGATATGATCGAGTCGATTACATAATGTTAAAGAACAGTCCACCACTCCTGAGACACCGAATACTCCATCTCTTCAATAACATACTCCAAACAGGTGTAATTCCACAAGTGTGGAAAATAGCCACAATTGTACCCATACCAAAACCCACGGGCGAACCGACTTCGGCAAAAGGATATCGCCCAATATCGTTACTCCCATGTCTAGGAAAAACATTTGAAAAAATTGTAGCTAGACGACTCAACTGGTTCATGGAGAAAAACAATCTAATAAGCATTGAACAGGTTGGTTTCAAGCAAGGACGTGGAACGATTGATGCACTATTCCATATCGACAACTTCATCACATCTTCTTTGTCAACCAAAAAGCATACAACAATTCTCTCCATAGATTTTGAAAAAGCGTTCGACCCGATCGGTCCTCATGTGATTTTGAATAAATTAGCGCAATGGAGAGTTGGTAACAATATGTTCTACATAATCAAGTCCTTTCTTTCCAACAGGAAGTTTAGAGTCAAAACAGGTGGTGCATTCTCACAAATATACAACATAAAAAACGGTATTCCACAGGGTTCTCCACTATCAGTCCTATTATTCGCTATAGCCTTTGACGGAATAAACGACATTCTCGTAAAATATAAAAACATAAAATACTGCCTCTAAGCTGACGACCTAGTTATTCTAACAAACGTAAACGATCTCAACGAAGTGCAATCTACCTATTCAGAAATACTACACGACATCACTAATTGGTGTAAAACCTCAGGCGCAAAGATCTCCCTCGAAAAAACTAAAATGTTACACATTTGTAGAAAAACCAGCTGCAGCAAAAACATCACACTTCCCTTTCAGAATCACACAATCCCTACAATCCAATCCATGAAAATCCTCGGTATCCTCTTTGACAGTAAATACAATTTTAAAGAACATTGTTTAGCACTTAAGAAAAGCCTAGCTGCAAGATTAAATATTGTAAAATACCTTGCATATAAGAATGGATCTGCACATACTAACACCCTTATTAACATAACTAAAGCCATCATCCTATCTAAAATCGACTACGGACTAATGATATACGGAAAATGTAGCAAAACGACCCTGCAAACAATAAAATCTCCCTATCACGCCGCAGCTCGAGCAAGTACCAGAGCATTCCGTACTACACCAATTAAAAACATCCTCGTCGAATGCGGTCTCCCATCTATAGAAAAGAGACTAAAATATATATCAGCTACACTTGCTTACAAATTTACAATGTCTATAGCAACCCCCATAGTGCAGGACATCCGAAAAATTTATAAAAAAAAACGAAGGTCGAGATACCGCTCAGGACTGGAAAGGGCCATCGATATAGCCAAGGACTTACATATCCCTATAAATACTTCAGAACATCACCGCACACAACACCCTCCATGGTTAATTCCGAGAAATACAATCTTAGATGACCTGACCCATTATCCAAAACATTCAACAAATCAGATAATCTATCAAAAACTTTTCAAGGATACCATCGACAAACATCAAAACTGGAACCTGTTTTTCACAGATGGTTCCAAAAACGAATCAAATGTGTCATTTGCTATAGTCAACAATCGCAAAGAAATAATCAGAAGGGGATCACTTCCCACCTTTTGTTTCCTCCTATCAGCGGAAGCAACGGCAATTTTGGAAGCAACAAAACTGAGCCAGAAAATCCCGACGATTATCTGTACTGATAGCCTTTCAACTCTAAAAGCAATAACGAACGTAAACTCCACAAATGCTGTCATTCGTCAAATCCAAGATAACATTATTAAGAAAGCTAATAAAATAAAGCTACTTTGGACCCCCGGGCACTGTAACATTAGTGGAAATGAAGCGGCCGACGCGGCCGCAAAACTAGGGACAAAGCCTCTCGTCTCCTTCTATTATCCTAACAAAACGGACATAAGAAGACAGGTAAAAAATGCCCTTAAGAACGTGGAGGAAGAAGAATGGCACCACTACACCCACCTGTACAGCACTATTAAACAGGACACCAAACCCGTTACTTACCCAACAACAGTCTCAAACAGAAAAATAAAATGCTTCCTACGACTCCGGCTAGGACACACCAAAATCAGACACTAACACATCCTTACAAAAACCAGCCCCCCACAATGCAGTAACTGCAACAACCAAGTCCCACTTACTCCACATCACATCATATTCGACTGCCCAAAAGTCCAAACCATCGCAAACCAACTATTTGGAAACGACCCCTTCAGCAACATTCTGGCAAAACCACCAGAACAGAATATCAACTACACATACGAATTACTAATACTTACTAACCTTCATAACAAAATTTAAAGTAACTCGATATTAGCCGAAAGCCCTAGCAGCTAGCGCTATTTAGAATTAAGTTATTGTGTAATTAATTACATCGTAATAAATAATAATAATAATAATAATAATAATAGGTGAAGACGGCTCGTGTATGGGAGTTGAATCAGAGGATCATTTCAATCCTCAAAGGTCAAAACGCAAAAAACGACGTTGCACACTTTCGACAGTCCATCAGGTCCAGGGCTGAACTCGTCTATAAGTATGTTTAATTTTTCTTCAATTAGGTGATGCTGGACATTCTGAAGATGAAGGGATCAAGGAAGAATTCGGGCAGGTTTTCGAAGTAAGAGCGGTTAGGCTCGAAAGAGTTGTCCGTGAAGGATTTTTTAAAGAAAGAGTTGATGAAGATTGGTAGTAATTTGTAGGCCGGTTGAAATAATCGCGCCATAGGAAAGCGAGTTGGGATAGGCGTCAGATTTATGTTTGTAGGTAATAAAGTGGCAAAAAGATTTGGGCTCATTGATCAGATTGTTTTGTGTTTTTGTGAGATAATTGTACTAAAGTGAGTTGTAAAACTCGATGAATTTATAAAAGGAATCGAGAAAGTTAGAGTAGTCCAGGGAAGAGCGTGTTCTTAGGAAAATGTTCCACAAATTATTCCTCTTGTTCCGAAGAGTACGGAGTTTGCGGTTGTACCGTTGAGGAGATGATACCGATGTCCTTTGTCGAAAATAAGGAACATATAGGGAAATAGCATTGTATATTTCCTTATAGAGAACGGCAGTAGCTTCTTTTACCTCTAGTTAATCAAAGCGAAATGCGATTGTGCTAAGATGCTCATTTAATAGGCGAAAGTTAGCTTTGGGGAAGTTCTAAGAAAAGTTGACGTGGGTTGGTGAGGTTTGGGATAAGCTGTCACGATAAAGAGATACGAGAAGCGGCGGGAGGTAATTGTCGATGGTGGAGAGATCGTGAGGACTAAGGGCAACTGAGAAATTAATAGGGTTCCGTTGTAAACACAAGGTCAAGTTGCCTTTTCATATGGCACATTACTTATTTGACGGAGGCACATTACTTATTTGATGGAGGCTTGAGTCGGTGAGACCGTCCATAAATCTTACTTGACTGTGAATACGGGGGATAAGGTTGGTTTCGGTTAGTGCGTATATATCAAAAGGGAGGGTATGAGTTTTGCCGAATCAATCGTGTTTTAGCCCGGAGACCTCCAACATTTGATAGTAGATGGTTACGGGGAGAGTATAGGAGTCCTGCGGGGGGGGGGGGGGGGGGGGTTGATTACCATAACCTCTCATAGCTCTTTTTGGAAGAGATCATTTTCTTGTGAATATATAGACGAAAGGCCAAGAGATCTTTCGACACTATTTGTGGGAGCATATTCGACTTTATATGGAATTTCGTAAACAGGGCATTTCGGAGTACCCTTAAATGTCAAAGCACAGTGCCAGTGGATGCAGAAGAAGTAGATAAGAGAAGAAGGTATCGATGTGCATTGGTTTAAAGGTCTGGACATTACAACGACGATGAAGCACATGATCAGGTAGAGTATTCGACATTCGTCTGGTTCGGCTAAAGAATTACTGTCTATGTGTGTTTGTGCGTCCGAAGTTGACTTTCAACGTGAACTCATGCGGATTCTCAGATTGATGGGTATTGGGAGAAAATTTCTGAGGAGGCGGAACACATCCAACAAGTTTGCGGGGGTTCTCTATACTACATGGAGAACCAAACCAATGTTTCCGCCTTATTTCGACCGCCAACAGCGTGTCAAATCAACCCCAATTCCTCCTACTAACCTATTCACCTGTAAATCATGATTTAAAAACGGACTCTTAGCTGAATTCACTATTCTATGCAGGTAATGCATAATTGAATTCAGTTACCTTTTTGCCATACGGCAACTCCATTCCTCTAACCCATGAGATTTCCACCGGAAATTTCAAATCATGTTGGTTAGCAACCACCAAGCCGAGTCAAACGACGCGGTTGCACCATTATCAAACGGCTTGGGTAATTATCGAATTCTTTAGCGCGTTTCCCACATTAATATTACCCTAGCCAAAGTAGCGTCACTTATACTTTTCCCAGACACTCTATTCGCTGGAGATCTATGATCTCCTCTTAGCACAAGATACATATTCCTCTCCTTCACGATTTTATCTTTTCATAGTTCAATGCACTCTGAGATCACCACAGTCACCGCAATAGGTCAGTGGGCCATCCTCAGAGTTCCATTGATACACGTACACCAAAGCCAGACCAACCCGGGTTATTGTGCTTTCCTTTTGGTTTCTTCATCCTTTCTATGCTCATCGACGTTGAACGAATACGCAAGTATTTTATCCACCTCGATGAGAATTGAAACATGCACAAGAGAGTGCGATTACCATTGGTTGATCGTTGTGCAAAAGCAAAATCCCATCGTCATCCCAGTCATCACCGTGGTCGGTCACGCCGCCGCTTAAAGTCGTTTATTAATCATTGTCGTACACAGACGTATATGAGTGCAAGTTAGCGATCAAGTTTTCCTTCTGTTTTACGAGGTGATAGTGTCAATCTTTTATAGTCATGTAATGAAATGCGTCGCGAAGAAATACAAAGTGTAAAATAATAAAATATATAACCATAAAAAAAAAAAGAACAAATCATCATCACCAACAAAATAAATGGTGTTTGTGTTGCTTGCTAATTTTCGTGAACGTGTGTTGCAGCAAACAAGAAAACAATTTTTGGATACGTTACTATAACAATAAAACAAAAGAACAAATTATCACCACCAACGAAATAAATTGTGTTTTTTTTTCTTGCTAATTTTTGTGAACGTGTGTTGCAGCGGAATCCAGTTTTATTTACCCAGTGAAGCGTTTGGGGTGTTAAGTGAACCCTATGCCGTACGTCGGCACACCAACTTCGAACCCCCACAAGTTCAGTTGAGCACGCGATAATACCTATAGGAGAGAGATAGGCACGTTGCATCTATGTTTTAACGACGCAATTGATCGACTCACAGCTGGGTCCCCAATAAGTTTCACTGCTCGTTTTTGTATCCTATCCAGCATGTGTAGTGTAGTTTTAGATGTGCTGAACTCCATTTTGGGACGGATATACGTGTTTTAAATAGTGGCCAGGTTGGATGGAGTGAAGTATTTGCACCCCATTCATTTGGCCGCACTTTTCGCAGCTTCAAAAATTTGGTCGCTCCAATTAAGAGTCGAATTAATGCGAGTGGCGAGGATCCTTGGCTTCGTCGATGCAAGTGCCGTTCATAGACAGCATATTTACTTTGGGGTTCGCCTTGGACGACAGGAGACAGCAGTGAGTTTTTAAGGCATTAAACTCTACTTGGTTAGATAATCCCCGGTGATATATTTTGTTGAGATCGGAATTCAGTGTATTAAGTACAACCTGCTGATTGGTATTGACGTTCGAAGAGTTCGGCCGGGAATGTTCGTATGAGTATGAGAAACTCAATGTACTATTATCGGCAAACCAGTGGATTGGGTTGTGAGTAATAGACAAGAGATCATTCATAAAGATGAGGAAGATAGTGGGTGAGAGTACAGAACCTTGGAGAACACCCGCATTAATTTGATGGGAGGCAGATTTGGCACTATCGAGAACCACTTGGATTGAATGGGCAGAAAGGTATTCTCTTATCCATTCGATCAAGGAATTGTCCACTCCATATGAATGTAATTTTGATAAAAGGGCTGCATGTCAAACTCTGTCGGAGGTTTTCGAGACATCCAGTGCAACAACCTTGCTTTCTCTGAAGTAGTGTATGGAATGGCTCCACTTTTCGGTAAGGTACGCCATCAAATCTCCTGTGGACCTGTTGCTACGAAAGCCATATTGGCGGTCATTGAGGTCATTTGATTCCACTTATTTCGAAATTTGACGGTTAATCAGTGATTCTTTGGCGAATTTTGGTCTTAGTCGAAGTGTTCCACCGAACACTGTTCACAAACAGAAGGAACAACCTGTTCACCAACCGACACGGAAATAACACAACCACCAAATAAAAACACTGCGAACATTTCCTTTTATTTATAATTTTATTGTTAGGTATGTTTTAAACTTTTAGCTTCTAAGTACACATTCGATTCATTCAACCACTTTATTAGTTAACTTAATATATAACATGTACAGTTGATAACTCTTAGTTTAAGCTGCCTATAGTAAACCAGCGCATGTATTTCTCACACAAACGTTTCGTTTCGTTGGATTTCTTTTGGTCTAATTTATTTTAGTTCACCACTATTACAATAAGATATTTTTACCCGTATATACTGTCTATTTCTTTTCGAAAAACATCCGATTTTAAAAAATATATATCATTCGTTCGGTTGTAACAACAGAAAATTCAAGGACTTAATAATCTTGAACGCGTCTTAAAACCACTGTACGTAAAATCAAACCTTCTCGTCCTGTTTCTGTAGCGAAGTATATGCGCGGCGCGGACCGACCTCCTCCTAGGGTTTCTCTGTGTCGACCTCTGGACCGATGCTCGATATAAAACTCACCCTCTTTCAACCTATCGGATACTGTTTTTCCAGTATCTGTGTGTTTTGTATCTGCAGTTGTGCAGACACAATTTCCTGTAAGGAGAAAATTCTCACGCATACATATGGAAGCTTCACCGTCGTTGTTGACGGTGGATTCTATTCCCACGCTGCTTAGTTAGGTCGACCATCTGGTGTTGAAGATCGCCTGGACGTCTAGTCCGCTGGTATCTATTGGATTTGAAATCCAAGAGAGTTTTTCACATGGTGTGAAAAATAAACATTCCGCTGATGCATTTCTGCTTGGCGGACAGTGGCAACGGCGCAATGCTGTGCCGTATTTATTTATTGCAGCTGGCCTTCGTAAAACTCCAAACAAAGTATTGTTTGGAGTTACGTGGTGCTTGGTTTTTCGCGCCATCTGGGTGTTTACGAGGCTAAGGAATGCGCTCCTTTGTTTGCGGTGAATATTTGGGTGATCTAATGTTTAGATCAACCGCACCACGTCCGTTGGTCGGTTAATTGTTTTAATTGTAATTCCCTGCATCTCGTGCAGATGTTCAGGGTTGCCGACTTGTGGTGCTGGCATTCACTTAGCTTGCGATTGCAACGTCGAAGGATGCATGGATGTTTCTCCTTGTTTCAGGTCGTAGGTTTTAGGTATGGAGCGTTTAGCTCGGTATTAGAGGCTTTGGGGACGTTAAGTTCCTTGCCTTCTGGTGTCGACTCAACGTTGGGTTACTGGCGGCCCCCGCTGGGCTTGGGACCGCGTCTGTGGACGTGATGTTGTCCAGGTAAGTGCGTTACCTCAAGTTGGTCTGGACTTTTTCCTGTGGGGAATTTGTACGTTCGCCACAGGACTCCCCCCCCCCCCCCCCCCCCCCCCAGTGACGTAGTCACGATAAGGAAAAGGTAGGAGTATGGAGGGTGCTGTTAAAGGTCGGAGAGTGCTCCTTTCCATCGTGGTCGGTGTTTAGGCGGTAAAGGAGCGAAGGCAATCGCGTTTGTTGTTTCCTTGTGGGTGTTAGTCGCGCTTTCATTGTTGGTGGTTTCGGTTAGTGGTTGCCGTAAGTTGATAATCCTTGCGGCGTCTTCTTGGGCGCGCAGATCTCGAGCGCGTTGCCGCGTTATCGGTCCGTGCACGATATCCGATGCCCCACGAGAAACCATTTCGCGAGGGGTTAGGTTGATTCTCAACTCTTACCGTGCCTAGTGTTTCCTGGGAGTGTGGTGGATGGTACACAGGGCGGGTTTCGGCTGCCGCCGACGGTTGATGGTGTACCTCTCCTGGCACGGTATCTGGCGGTAGTTCCAGGTGGCACGGCTTCAATCTCTCGACACTGACGGTGTACGACTTTCCGTCGATGTCTACGGAGAAAACTCGGTCGTTTATTCGCTCCAGCACCTTGTATGGCCCTTCGTAGGGCGGTTCTAGAGGTTTCCTAACTTTGTCCACCCTGATGAAGACGTGCGTGCAGCTGTCCATATCTGGGTGAACAAATAACCTCTTGGAACCATGTCTGGCGACCGGCGTTGCCCTGACCTTACGCATGAGTTTGCGTAGGTTTTCCAAATTTGGCAACTGTTCGAGCGGTGGTTCTCCATCGGCGAAGAACTCTCCTGGGAGGCGCAGATTGGTTCCGTACGTCAGATCTGCTGCTGAGGCTCCCAGGTCTTCTTTTATGCTTGTGCGCAAGCCTAAAAGAACTGTTGGTAGTGCGTCCAGCCATTGATTGTCGTCATGACACATCAGTGAGGCTTTAAGAGAGCGATGCCAACGTTCGATCATCCTATTGGACTGTGGGTGATAGGCTGTTGTGTGGCTTTGCTGGCAGCCGAGTAGATCGGTCAGCTGCTTGAGAATCGCCGCCTCGAACTGTGGTCCTCGATCGGCTGTGAGGGTAGCTGGGACGCCGAAACGTGTGACCCAAGTCGAATAGAATGCTTTGGCTACATTCTCTGCGGTCACTGTTCGTAGTGGCACTGCTTCTGGCCACCGAGTGAAACGATCGATCATCGTCAGGAGGTACAGGTAACCTCTCGACGGCGTAAGCGGTCCCACAATGTCGATGTGAACATGGGCGAATCGTGCCTCGGGGAGCTTAAACTGTCCTGGGTGGAGCACATTGTGTCGATCGACTTTGCAACGCTGACATTGCAAACAAGTTCGTGCCCATTTTGTTATGTCTTTGGCCATATGTGGCCAGACAAATTTGCGTCGGACTGCGGCAATGGTTGCGCGTCCGCTTGGGTGGGCTGGGTTGTGGAATGTTTCGTACACATTCCTTCGCAGATTTTCTGGGATGTAGGGTCGAGCTGTCCCTGTCGAAACATCGCACCAGACTTCATCGTTTGAGTCGTTGAAAGGGAGTTTACGCAAAACTAGTGCTGTCTCCGCTTTCAGTAGTGACTCGAGTTGATGGTCATCTTCTTGTGCTTGTGCCAAGTCGGCACCATCGATTTGCGCACGGAGTTTAATTGCATCGATACGCGAAAAGGCGTCTGCAATTACATTGTCTGCACCTGGGACATATTCGATTCGGGTGGTGAATTGCCCGATGAAATCCAGGTGCCGTTCTTGTCGCGGGGTTGAACTTCCCGCTTTCTTTTGGAAGGCATACATCAGTGGTTTGTGGTCGGTTTTTACCGTCAACTGACGTCCCTCTATCATGTGCCGGAAGTACTTTATTGCGCTGTAAATCGCTAGTAACTCCCTGTCATAAGCACTGTATCGTCGCTGGGTTGGGTTCAACTTTTTCGAGAAGAAACCCAGCGGTTCCCATTTGCCGTCGCACTCTTGTTCGAGGACGGCCCCAATTGCAGTGTCGGAAGCGTCGCACTGTAAGGCCAATGGGGCTCCTTCGACGGGATGTCGAAGTAACGTTGCATTCGCCAGCTGTTCTTTTGATGAGCGAAATGCTTGATCAGCTGACTCGGTCCACTTAATTGGTCGCTTATCGTTGCGTTTGGCTCCTACTAGATATTCGTTGAGAGGAGCCTGGACCTGTGCGGCGTTTCGGAGTGTTGGGCGATAGAAGTTCAGCATGCCCAAATAACGCCTTAATTCTCGCACGTTCGTGGGGCGAGGAAATTGCATTAATGCATCCACCCTGTCTTGTAATGGGCGGACTCCTTGGCCGTTAATGCAGTAGCCAAGGTACTTGACTTCCGCTTCTCCGAGGTGGCACTTGTCTGGATTGATTACCAGGCCGAAATCTCGGAGGCGTTCGAACACCTGCTTCAAGTGGGCGCGATGTTCTGTCATAGTTTTCGATGCTATGAGTATATCGTCGATATACGCATAGCAGAAGTCAAGTCCGCGGAGAGCTGAGTCAATGTAGCGCTGGAACGTTTGCGCTGCATTTCGAAGACCGAACGTCATCACCTTGAACTCGAACAGTCCAAAAGGTGTAGTTACCGCGGTTTTGGGGATGTCTTCGGGAGCCACCGGGATTTGGTGGTATGCCCTCGTGAGATCGAGGGTCGAAAAGATTTCGCAACCCTGCAGCTTATAGGAGAAATCGTGCAGGTTTGCTATCGGATACCGATCGGGTGTCGTCACGGCGTTCAGCATTCGGTAATCACCACATGGACGCCACTCGCCGTTGCTCTTTTTGACGAGATGGAGTGGGCTCGCCCAAGGGCTATCGGATGGCTGGCAGATTCCTAAGTCGAGCATATACTCGAATTCTGCACGAGCCTCACGCAATTTTTCGGGAGCCAATCTGCGCGGGCGTTGGCTCACTGGGGGGCCGCGCGTTTCAATGTGATGAAAAACGCCGGCTTTTGCGCGTCGGGGATTACTAAGCGGAACTGTAATGTCCGCAAATTCGCGCAACAGTTCGCTGAATGGACCGTTTGCGGTTGTGCACGTTAACGTCAATGCCTTTCCCGCCTTTGCGTGTACTGGCTGAGAAAGAAACGTTAACGGGTCCAACAGTCTATTACGTGCTACGTCCACTACTAGTTTATAGTGTCGCAGCAAGTCCGACCCTATTAGAGGATCGGTGACATCGGCTACTACGAAGTACCATCGAATTGGTCGACGTAGGCCTATTTTTAGTGTCATTAACTTCCTACCGTATGTCTTTATAGGGGTATTGTTCGCGGCGAACAATTTCAATTCATCCGGCAACCGAGTGGCAGGTGCGTACGAGCGAGGAAGAACGGAAATATCCGCACCTGTGTCAATTATGAAGTCCATGTTTAATCTTGAATCATAAATTGACAAGCGACTTATTTGGGGATTGCCGGCCGTTAGCGCTTTTTCGTCGGTCGGCAGTTCTAGTTTAAAGAACTAGCCGGTAATGCTGGGTTTTGTGTCCAGTTGCAGGGCTGCCTGCAATTCCTGGCCTGCGCTCCAAATCGATGATGATAATAACACCTGCCGAAGGTGTTCTCATTGTTTGGCGTGCGTGGTCTGCTATGCTGACGCCTTGTATTGTCTCGCGACCTGTCTCGGCGTCGCGATCTGTCACGGCCAGCCCGAAAATCGTTCCCCATGCTGAGATTATTTAGCTGCGTTTGCATTTGCCTAATTTGCACTCTCAAGTCTTCGAGTTCGCTTGGCTGCGTCGCATGGGTATATGTAACCGTGGGGGTTCGTGGCTGGGGCTGGGGTGGAATTTGGACGTGCGTCGCCGCCAGTGGAAGCTGGAGATCCGTTCGGGATCTATCTGTGGCCATTACTGCCTCGGCGTGTCGCGCTAATTCGTCGAGGCCAGATTCGGCTAAAGGCGCGACGATTGCCTGAACGTATTCTGGCAAAGACTCTCTAAATATAGCCGTTAAGGCTGTTTCGGACATGTCCGTGCCGGCCAGTGCACGGAAATAGGCGGCGCGCTGGGATGGTCGCATCCCAGAGGTGTCGGTCGACCGTAATAAACGTCGCAAGCGATTTTGCGGCGTTTCGCTATATGCGTTAGTCACCATCTCTTTAAACGCCGTGTACGGCTGCGGAGATGGGGTTTTTATTAAGCATTTCGCATATGGAAGTAATTTTGGGTCTTGTACCCGTGTTACCACGAGGAATTTCACTTCCTCGTCGGTGATTCCTTCCACTCTGAAAACTCTTTCGGCGTAACCGAACCAGTAGTCTGGGTCGTCGGACGTGAAGTCCGGTAATATTGCGTTACGCAGTTGTGGGCGAAGGTCCGCCTGGAATGGGATGTCGGCTTCTTGACGGAGGGCAGGAGCCTGTGATGTCGTTGGCGAAGGTCCGGCGTCGTTTGCCATTTTCAATTTTTCGGCAGCTGGTTTCGATCTAGCGGTTACCGTCGACTTGGGGAGGTTTCGTGTTAATCTTTTTTGCGGAAGAGCGATTATATTTCCTCTCAACGTTTTCGCTTTCTGTGTCGCCGCCTGCAACCTCGTGGTTGTCATTAATTTCCTGGGGGTTTCGCGCTGTAACTCGGTCGCTCGATGGCGAGTTTTTCTTTAAATTAGTGGACGCGGCGAAACAACCTGCTGGGTCCAAAGATGGAGTCAGGGAAAAGGCCTAGCACAAGAGAAAAATATCTAAATTCCGAAGATGGAACAAGGATGGGCCTACACCAGCGGATATTTTGGGTACTTCGACGGTGCTAGGAGCGGACGGAGAGAAACTTTTCCGTTCGGAGGAGGACGAGAAGACGAGAAGGTGAGGACTATCGACGTTTTTTCGCGGATGCGCAACTGTTTCTTCGTTGCCTTTATTTCGGGGGATTAATTTCCCTTGTATTTCGCGGTCGTCACGAAAGGTGAAAAACGAGAAAAAATTTGTCGAGTGTGTCGTCGGTTAGCGCGTGTCCTTCGTTGCTCTGAGGGAGCTTACAAAATTGTTTATTTTTTTATATATTGTTTGAAATTCTTAACTGGTTTTGCCTCTTTGGCTTAATTGTGTGCTCTATTTAGAAGTATTCCATCAAAAATGTCCCGGAATCTTCATTAATATACTACGTTTATTATTTAATTATTTGCGCATAATACTACAAATGGAAAGAATGTGTCAAATCTGATTCTTTTCCTGCCAAGCTTCCGAGTCTGTTCGATAATGTCGGTAACAAAACTCAATATACATGTTCAATGTAGAGAAAGTAACAATTTAACTGCGGACTAAAAATGCGCTTTACAGTTCCTTCGTTCGAGACAGTTTTACGTACTATACTGGTTTTTTTTTTTTTTTTAATTGGGATTTATCATAATAAGAGAATAAAATTATTGAAGTGAAGTTGTGAAAGCATAATAAACATTTTTGTTTGTTTAATTTGACATGGGTTTTATAAATATTAATAGTATTGCTCAATTTTATTCACTTGGTGTTTTGAATGTCAATTGTTTTACTTAGAAATATTCTATTAAGAATGTCGCGGGATTTTCGTGAAGGTACTACTTTTTAATTTATTTAGAATGCTGTTTGCTTACATCTAGCTGTATTGTTACTCACTTTATTTAGGGTCATTGTGTTCAAATTTCAATAGGTATTCTTTAGGATTATTCCTTCCTAGCCACGAAATTATTTATATTCTATGACTTCTTCACCGTTTTCGGCGGAAGAATTATTTTGAATTATTCGTTTGATATAAAATAAAAAATTACAGTGGTTCTATCGTTTTTCACTATTAAATTGTTTAAAATCTTCTTGCTCGGAAAGAGCTTTACAAATTTTACGAATACAGTCTCACTTTTGGGCTCGGAAGGAGCTTTACAAATTTTTCACAAGTCACAAGAAAAGGAAATTAGCACAAAAAAATTATTATATATTTCTTACTTAAAAAAAAAACATACATTGTATCATAGTAGCTTTTACTCTATTCGATTTACTTACTAACTATAATTAAAGGAAACCACCGAATCAAAATTTTAGCTCGGAAGGAGCTTACACAAGGAAAAAAAAAAGGTATATTTAAAAAAAAATTTTTGTTTCTAAAAACTCACTGCTCGTAGTGTTTGTCTGTCCTCGTGTCCTTGGGCGTCGTGATGGCGCAGGTGGGTTCAGTCAGGTGGTTTGGTCACTTCACTTCACTGGTACTGTCTGTTATTGTTAATGTCCCGTTTGTCTTGGGGAATTTTCGCGGATTTGTTCTGCTCTTTTATTCTTCACTTTTACTCCGAGCGTGTTCTTTTGCGTCTAATCTCGAGAGTTCACGGTAAATTGTGTTTCACGAGTTCTTTTTACCCGCGTCGCGGTCACCACTTTGGCGAATTTTGGTCTTAGTCGAAGTGTTCCACCGAACACTGTTCACAAACAGAAGGAACAACCTGTTCACCAACCGACACGGAAATAACACAACCACCAAATAAAAACACTGCGAACATTTCCTTTTATTTATAATTTTATTGTTAGGTATGTTTTAAACTTTTAGCTTCTAAGTACACATTCGATTCATTCAACCACTTTATTAGTTAACTTAATATATAACATGTACAGTTGATAACTCTTAGTTTAAGCTGCCTATAGTAAACCAGCGCATGTATTTCTCACACAAACGTTTCGTTTCGTTGGATTTCTTTTGGTCTAATTTATTTTAGTTCACCACTATTACAATAAGATATTTTTACCCGTATATACTGTCTATTTCTTTTCGAAAAACATCCGATTTTAAAAAATATATATCATTCGTTCGGTTGTAACAACAGAAAATTCAAGGACTTAATAATCTTGAACGCGTCTTAAAACCACTGTACGTAAAATCAAACCTTCTCGTCCTGTTTCTGTAGCGAAGTATATGCGCGGCGCGGACCGACCTCCTCCTAGGGTTTCTCTGTGTCGACCTCTGGACCGATGCTCGATATAAAACTCACCCTCTTTCAACCTATCGGATACTGTTTTTCCAGTATCTGTGTGTTTTGTATCTGCAGTTGTGCAGACACAATATCCTGTAAGGAGAAAATTCTCACGCATACATATGGAAGCTTCACCGTCGTTGTTGACGGTGGATTCTATTCCCACGCTGCTTAGTTAGGTCGACCATCTGGTGTTGAAGATCGCCTGGACGTCTAGTCCGCTGGTATCTATTGGATTTGAAATCCAAGAGAGTTTTTCACATGGTGTGAAAAACAAACATTCCGCTGATGCATTTCTGCTTGGCGGACAGTGGCAACGGCGCAATGCTGTGCCGTATTTATTTATTGCAGCTGGCCTTCGTAAAACTCCAAACAAAGTATTGTTTGGAGTTACGTGGTGCTTGGTTTTTCGCGCCATCTGGGTGTTTACGAGGCTAAGGAAAGCGCTCCTTTGTTTGCGGTGAATATTTGGGTGATCTAATGTTTAGATCAACCGCACCACGTCCGTTGGTCGGTTAATTGTTTTAATTGTAATTCCCTGCATCTCGTGCAGATGTTCAGGGTTGCCGACTTGTGGTGCTGGCATTCACTTAGCTTGCGATTGCAACGTCGAAGGATGCATGGATGTTTCTCCTTGTTTCAGGTCGTAGGTTTTAGGTATGGAGCGTTTAGCTCGGTATTAGAGGCTTTGGGGACGTTAAGTTCCTTGCCTTCTGGTGTCGACTCAACGTTGGGTTACTGGCGGCCCCCGCTGGGCTTGGGACCGCGTCTGTGGACGTGATGTTGTCCAGGTAAGTGCGTTACCTCAAGTTGGTCTGGACTTTTTCCTGTGGGGAATTTGTACGTTCGCCACAATTCCATTACCTTCGAGAGAATAGAATGTGTGTGTATTTGTGGTGTCTTGTACTGTGTTTGCGTGTTTGTATTGTGTCAGCAGTAGACCCTATGGGATGGGTCCCGGAATCATCTATTATAGAGGGGAATTTTGTTGGGAAGCGTGCTTTCTTCAGTTTTGTAATGAAGAAGAAATTGTGGTGGTCGGATCCAAAGAGATCGAAAGAGGGAAGGGTTATGAACGCAAGAGTCCCATATAAGTGGGTTCTCGCTGTTCTGAATGCTTTCGAGGTACTTGTATGCTAATTGTAGCAAGTACTCGTCGATAGGGGCAGTTATTTTTTCCCTTTTTATTGGAATATTCAAATGAATATTGGAAAGTAGGATTGGAGTGTTTACCACTCAGGATGATAGCTATTGCTTCGGATCGATTAAGCCGAATTTTCCATCGACTGTAATACTGATACACCTCATCCAGGTGACGGTTGAGTCGATTTGTTGCGAGTTTAGGTCTTTGGATGGCGTGTACACTTGGACGTCATCCGCATAGCATATCTGGTTTACTCTCGCGTCCACAGGACGAGAAATATCTGAGGTGTAGATATTAAATAGGGCGGAGCCTAGAATGGAGCCCTGTGGTACGCATGCAGCGGCGTTGAAAGTTCGGGAAAACTTTCCAGGTTCTGTTGGAAGGTTCTGTTTAAAACTGGTAGATGATACTGTGGCGTATAGTCGAGTTTAAAAATCGAATTCTAAAATCGCCCAGTAGCCTGATGGGTAACGCTTAGGTTCAATTTTTGGTGATTCAAACTGTCATAGCGTCAGTTCGAATCACACGTTCTTCTTCACTATTATTTCAAACGCTATAATGCTACACATGACCTTGCCCAGACAAAATAAATCATTATGGAAAATTTAACAAGCCTCAGGACTTGCTAAATAACGCCAAGACCGGTTCCCGGTTGTAGTGCCGATGATGATGATAATGCTACACAGCGTTCCACTGAGGTTAGTATTTAGAAATTTAAAAATGAGACCTTCGATCCATGTCGTGTTAAAAGCCTTTCCAATGTCCAGGCTCACAGGAATGGTGTGTTCCTTATTACAGAGGCGCACGCGGGTTTGAAATACATCGAGAGCCATAGTGGTGCTGTGCGCTCTTCTAAATCCAAATTGGAAATCAGGTATTAGATTCCTCGAACTGATAAAGTTATTTAGCTTCTCGTATATGCATTTTTCATATAGTTTGCTAATGCAAGTGAGGAGCGAAATAGGACATAAGCTTGAGGGGTGATGCGTTGGTTTTCCAACTTTGGTTTTTGCACAAACGATAGCATGCTCCCAAGTTTGGGGAGAGTACCCCATGTTGTAGGCATGGTCATCAAAGTATGCACTGTTAGTTGGTTAAAGACAACAATTGCCTCGTTAAAGTTGTCTAATTTATTGTGGACCTCTGAACTAATGGTCGCATTAGTGTCCAGGTCGCCGTCCTGGAGAGTAAGCCTGTGATTATTTTCAAAGGTCGCTCAGATGATATTTGCTTTTTTGGTGAAGAACACCATTATGGATGGTTGGCCCATTGATACGAGAAGCTACATATCTCTTTAACGTTTTTGTAAGCGTTATGGTCCATCTGGGGCTCCTCGATAGTATAGTGGTTAGTATACCTGCCTGTCACCCGGGAGACCGGGGTTCGATTCCCCGTCGGGGAGCCCCCGGCGCAAGACTAATGACCTTGCCCAGACAAAATAAATCATTATGGAAAATTTAACAAGCCTCAGGACTTGGTAAATAAGGCCAAGACCGGTTCCCCGTTGTAGTGCCGATGATGATGATGATGGCCCATCTGAATACCCTTCAGTTTGCCTTCCAATTTTTGGGTACGATTGTTTTGGATTCTTTGATTTATCAGAGTACCAATATTGTGAATGATGGATCGCAATAATGGCTCCCTTTGCCGTCGTGAGAGTTGATGTAGTTTTTCGTTCTATGTGATATTGAAGTGGTCCCAATTTGTGCACACATAATCGGGTATGTATCTGATATGAGCTCGGGCTGCTCGATAGCCGCGGATGAATGCGGTCACAGCGTTGAAATCAGGTACACCCGCCGAAACGTCGGGAGGAGTGATTTGGGGAAGTAAATCTTTGGACACAAAAAAGATGTCCAGAATTGAGTTATCTCGCGTACCAACCGCAGGTGCGGCTATAGCGTTTGGAATGATAGTGAAGAACGTGTTATTCGAACTGACGCTATGACAGTTAGAATCATCAAAAATTGAACCTAAGAGTAGCACATCGGGCTACTGGCCGTGTTTTTAATTCGATTTTTCAACTCAAGTATATTCCACTGATGTGAATTGTTATATTATCGCTATGGTATACGGCTCTGATGTATTTTCTTATTCGATTTTCGTTCGGTGTTCTTCACTATTTGCTTGTGTATCTGTTAGAGGCGCTACACTACTCCCTCCTCAGTAACTTCGTTACGATCAATTTCATGTGCGAACGACGGAGCGAACGAGAGAACGTCGAAGCAGGCGAGTGTGCCTGTGCTCTATGCGGAAGTCGTGATCGTATGTGAAGTTCTGTTTACTATGGGAAAGTGTATGCTGTGTTGTACAAATCACGTCGTAGTCACCAATTATAGCGTTTGGAATGATAGTGAAGAACGTGTGATTCGAACTGACGCTATGACAGTTAGAATCACCAAAAATTGAACCTAAGCGTAACACATCAGGCTACTGGCCGTGTTTTTAGTTCGATTTTTAAACTCAAGTATATTCCACTGATGTGAATTGTTATATTATCGCTATGGTATACGACTCTGACGTATTTTCTTATTCGATTTTCGTTCGGCGTTCTTCACTATTTGCTTGTGTACCGTATGTGTATCTTTTAGACACGCTACATGGCTATTTCCAAGGTGGGGGGTATGGGAGTTTTCGGTGTACCATTGGTACAATTTTGTACCATTTGGGCAAGAGACGGAGTTGTTCCAGTGGGGATGCCTAGAATTAGAATCATCCCCTATGATGAAGGGTGTGTGTAGTAGTAGATATTACTACTGGCCTCGCCCCCCAGGTAGCGTGTCTCCTTGTCCTGAAAAGGATGAGGGATCTCTTTAAGAGCGCTCCTGAGGGGACCCGTTGCGGTCGTCGCCGTGCTTCCTCAAACCTTGAGGAAAGAGCAACAACCGATCGTTCGTGGCACGTCACTTTGGGAATAGCGTCCCTGTACCGTGTAACCTGGTACCTTCTGTTGATGTCCGTAGTCGTGGACGTTGTAAGGATTAAAACTTTGGGCTTGCCACCACTCTACTCACCGGTTCCTTTTCCAATTTTTAGAAGTCGTCCTGGTACTCAAAGAAACAGCCAACGTTTTGTGACGACGCACAATTCCAAAATAATAATAAAATGCGTTTGTTTTAATTACAGTTCAGGTTTATTAAACGTTGATTGTCCGGGGGGCGACGCCTCCAAGGCAAGAGGGATATTCCGGTACTACTGCTATCGGATACAGATGCAGATATAAATTTGATTTTAAAACAGTGTACTACTGCTCCTGGATACAGATGCAGATATAAATTTAATTTTAAATCAGTGCACTACCGCTCTTCGGCACGAGGATTAAGATACTGCGGCCCGGAGATAACTTTACCGTTTCTTTATAAAGGGAAACAAATCGAGATTTGTATCTCAAAAATGCCCAATTTCATACCAAAATCCCGATTTTGGTATCCTGAGTGAGATACTCAATGTTTATTTAAGATAAGAATTCAGTTTCTTGAATTCTTATGAAACTATTGCGCAGGTGTGGATGTGTAAAGGGATTCGGGTTTTTGTTTGTTCAATTTATTAGGAATTGTTCCAGATTGAGATAACGTATCTCCGCATTTAGAATTTTGATGATGCCGGGGGGCAAATGTAAAACGATAAACGAATATATGATTCGTTATTGTGAATAGGATTTTTGATTAAATTATGCCGTGGGGGCAAATGCTAATTCGTTTATTGCGAATTTTGGATTTAGTTTAGGTTTTTTTTAGCGTTTTGATTAGATTTAAGGTTTTGGTGTGGGATTACTGGGTTTAGGATGTATGAATGGAGGAAAAAGGTGGTAGGGCTTTTTAGAGCACTACATGTGTCCGTAAGACCTTATTAATTTGCCGATATCTTCGGGATTAATGGGGCTGTTATTGGTTTTATGCGACTGGTATACGGAGTATATATTCACTCTACCATTACTAGCCAGGTGCAGTTCAACTCCGGATACCTCTAAGGACTCAAAATGTGGGAGGTCGATTACTTCATGGCGAAGTCCGCTATTAACTAGTATACAAGTGCTACCTCCGTTGATGGTGGGGCCGCTAGCGAGGGTTCGATTTCTCACGGAAAAGTTTGGTGACATGGATGCAATCTAGTTTCGGTTACAAGAACCACGTCCGCCCGGCTATCCTTTATGAAATCACAGACTATCATACGCTTTGAAAGCGAAATAAGGGAGTTAACATTTATACGGATAACTTCGTTTTGGAATACATTTTGGATGGTATGTCTTGCATATGCCGTGAAAGGGATTGCATCTCTCTCAGCTTCGGTTGTTAGATTTTCGTATCGGGGTCGAATATCTTCAATTAGGCGGGAGAAGCTGAGGAGTTCCTCGAGCACCGAGGATTGCCCCCTCGGAGGCTTTTGTACCGCCGCTTGAATTTGTGGCGTTCTGTTGGCCTTTACCACGGGACGTTTAGGGACTTGAATATGTTTTTGAGGGAGAGGATGATTATCGAATACAAAATTTATTACCATTTTATGCAAAATCCTATCGGGATTTTGTATCGCGGATGCATCGAATTGTAAGCAGGATTTCGAAATGTACTTCGACTGGAGTCGACCATTGGGAAGTTGCGTTAGGAATTCGGTTAAACGAATTCCTGGGAATTTGGGATATGGGTATGGTGATTGAACATCTGGTTCAACCTGCCATGCGTTTTTTAAGTTTGGGTATTATGGGGAATTGTGTGTATGGGCGATAAACGAACATCTGATTTGTTTATGAGGAATTTTGTTTGAGCGGGAGAATGGATTTGTGAATTTGGATGGTGGATTTGAGTTTAAGTGTAAGGATTATGGGGAATTGTGTGTATGGGGGATAAACGAACATTTGATTCGTTTATGAGGAATTTTGTTTGAACGGGAGAATGGGTTTGTGAATTTGGCCGATGGATTTGTGTGAATCGAAGTTTAGGTGTAGGGATGTGGATGTATGTGTGGAGGAAGGAGATAGTACGGTTTTTCAGAGCACTACTCTGGAGTATAAATCTCTCAATGACACTAATAGTCCAGAGATCAACCTATATTGCTTACTTCTCTCTTATAAGTATGCTACGTATTTTGCCTACACATATCTCCTATTCCCAGGTACTATCATGGGTGTTTCTGATCTGAGTTAGGTGAACGCATTCCACTTCTTTAAAAATACCCATCGATCAGAAAGTGAGCATCAGTTGACATTAAAACTAGCTTAAGACATACGAATAAAAGTAGATGATCGTTCTTTAGCCGAATTTCACAAATATGGAAAGCACTGCCCAATCATATTTTTGTCACCTTCCTTTTTTCCGCGTATAATGTATTTCAAGGTTTATGGACACCTAATAGTTCCTTTCCATGACCGTGTTTCGCATACAAAAAATGTACACATAAGCCTTAATGACTTTTCGTTAAAAATAGAAAGTCGTCGGGCTTGAAATTGGTTTGATTCAGCAGCATTTTATTTGAATCGGATTACCAAACCAATTTCGTATGATAAAGTCGTATTATAAAATGGTTTAAATTTAGACTACATCTCAAATAGTTTCCCCCGAGGGATATCCCAGGAGCGCCAGCGATGGATTCCTATCTCGTTGATGTTATTGTTGAATTAACACATCAGAATTCGCCCAAGTACCTCAGTCAGCAGAAAGAAAGTGTAATCGAATTAACCTGCTTAATCACAATATAAATGTTCGTTTTGTGCTCTGTAAACATGGCTCGTCCTTAACGACGCTAATAACCGGGTGTAATTAAATTCAACCGCAAATCCGTCATTATCCAAATACATAAGCGATGATTTAATGACGAGCGTAATCCGTCCGTGTAATCGCCAGTAAAATTCAACATTCCACCACCCCATTCAAGGAGCTTTGCGCAGTTCAAACCCAATTCGTGATTGCCCTTCCAATGCGCCCACCTAATTCCATATACAAAAATAAAAAAGGATATTATAATAAACAAAGATAAACGGTGTGGAACAATTGCTTTAAGTGGAACCTATTCACATCGAGATAAGCACAAACACATACCAGTGGTCGTTGGGTTCGAATTCGAAAGGATATTCTGCTTTGTTTTGTGCGAGCGCATACAAGAAGTACACAGTATCAAAGGATAATAGGCTTCTCGCTTTTATTGTTTCAAACAATTTCACTTGAATTCACTTGAATAGCGCTATGGGATGTGTCGGCTTGGTACCTTAGGGAAGGATAACAACCAGCCAGCGTTGTAAGAGGATTTGGTTGGCAATACAGTCGTTACCACGGGATGCCAGATGAACGGAATAATTAACTAAAACTGAATCTGAAGGACTCTTAATTAAAAGAGGGTAAAATTGACAAAGGCATAAAGGGGAATGGGGGAACAGAACGTCCCTGTATCGCTATCCGCGACCACATCAGAATCACCGGTTGGGGGGATTATAATTAATTGTGAACTGTAGAATAAACGTAGCGGAATATCTTTTCATCGATTAAGACGCTTTATCTAGATAAACTCCTCCGCACGGGAAGTTCAAACATCGCTGATTTATTTATGAAATATGACAATAAGTAGTCCAGGAGTCAAATTGCCACGTTGGCCGTTCTGACTCGGAATTGTGTTGTAAATTATGAGGGCACTTTGGAGAAGGAACCTCACAGAACAGCCTTCTCCGACGTTGCCTATGTCTAACGGGCGATGGGTGTGACTTGATTTAGATGTGGAATAAGATTAGAATGTTGGTGTAAGATAGCTAACGCAATTTCGGATATATGTTTCCTTTTAAGGGTCTAATGTAATTTTTAGAGGAATGCGAATGTTACAATATAATATATTGTGTCTAAGGACATTCTTGTTGGCTTCGTGTGACTACAGGGTGTCAGACGATCTGATCAAATTTGAATTTCCTAATCTAAACATCTGAGTCTCGGTTATGGGATGACTTTTGCTGGCAGATGAATTTAAGGATTATTGTTTGATTCGAACGGATTCACGGAA
Source organism: Microdon myrmicae (assembly GCA_963931805.1). Taxonomy (NCBI): domain Eukaryota; kingdom Metazoa; phylum Arthropoda; class Insecta; order Diptera; family Syrphidae; genus Microdon; species Microdon myrmicae. Next base: position 165,726,645 of record OZ007496.1, on the reverse strand, counting down.
ACGGCTTTCATTCTCCATTCTTGTGTGAGCACTCTTTATATGGAAATCACTTCTAACTAGATAAAATTTAAGATGCGCATTTTTTTTTATTGTTTTGCTGTAGTTAACTGTAATTGGGCGTATTTTCAATCCCTTAGTCCATTTTGGAACAAGTTGGTAGCAGAATAGTGTTCAATTATTGTCTTGATCGAATTTTCAATTCGGGTTTCATATGTGACGGACACTAATTGTGGTAGGGCACAGGTATGAACGTTTGTGGTTCAGTGACATAATTGCAAATGGAAATCCATTCAATTTTTATTTTTTTTTGAAGTGAAAACTTCTTCTCATCACCGTTGTGATTTGAAACTAGATGAAACGACAAAGCGACACTAAAAAAAGACAAACACGTACATGTATAGGATTTAGCCTGGGAGAGAACGAAATTGAATATTGTTGCAGTTTGCAACTATATAAATAATATAACTCATTATAAGAGTTCCGCTTAGAACACTTTATGGTGCCAGGCCAATTTCACAACCTGTGACGGTAACGTAGTTGTATGACTAGAAATACTGGGACCAAATGAGAAATACCGATCTTGATTTGTTGTAACAGACAAGAATAACATGAAAAAGGAGGACTTGAGTTACGGTAGATAAAAAGAAAACAGAGAGATTACGGATCAGAAATAGTAGGGTTTTTCAACACGACAGAGGAGAGAAGTTAACAATCAAAAAGTCTATAATCGGACAAAAAAGTGAAGAAACCATGACGTTAAGACTGTCGTTTATTACTGTTGCGGATTGGCAGTTAAATGTGCTGGATGTGAAATCTAGTACATTCGCAGTATAGCAGTTGCGCGAGTTAAAGCCCAATTTATTCATATCTTTGTGGGGCTATGGAACATATAGAATTATATAAAAATATGAATCACCCAAGCGGTGATCATTTATTGACACCCAAAAGGCAAATCGTCTAATTCCATACAACTTAACAAAAATGCATCACCATCCAAACTACTAGATGTCGCCTCGGATAATCCTAACGAATCGACAGTCAGATAATGGTGGTAGAGCGATTCTACTTCCTTTTTCTGCTGGGATACTGAGCTGGTGAGATGGTTTTTTTTTAAGTAACTCACTCCGCTTAGAGACACCGATCGGCATAGCCGCAATTTATAATACTAAAAATAAGTAGTCCTAAATTTAAGTTTAAGAAATAATAAAGTTATCTTTTTATTAAAAAAACCACTATCGGACTACTTAATTCGCGGAGCTGTCACGGACCAGCTGGCGGGTTGTCACCGACGATGAGGTCAGCAGCGTCCCTTTTTGAATTGGCGGTTATTCAGAGTCGTTGTTGTTGATCGAGCTGTCATCCATTCAAACGTGACCAACGGTTTTTGGTCAGTCTGCAACCAACCTTCATCGCGCGGACACCATCGCAGCAAGTATCATCAGCACCAGTCAAACGGAACAACAAGTTATATCCGATTTAAATAATAAGAAATAAAAGTTAATCGCAATAAAAACTTCTGACTTTGCTTGTGCTTCCTCTTCGCTGTCTCCACCGACTACCTTCCATCGTTGCAGCTCTCAGCTATCCTCTTGGATGCAGCTCACCGTTCCTGGACGCTGCCCTCTAATACCGACCAAGCACCTCTCTTGGACGCCTTAACCGTGGAACGCTTTCATCCTGGATGTAACCTCATTATCGCCCGCCTCCACCACAATTACCTATTGAATTTATACGTTTATTACATATTATATTAGTATAAGTATTTTCGCATTCGACAGCCCAGAAAGACAGAGATACGAAGGAGTATAAAAATTCGACTTTATAGTATAAGTTCACTTCGTCATAAACAATAAACCAATTGGATTACTATACAGTGAATTTTAGTTTTTCTACCACCCAATCAGCACAACACAGTAAGAAACAATCTTATTATTACGGTCTCCTCTTTGTACGGTGCCATATTAGACGATTACAATAAGAATTGGATGAATTGAATACCTATGAGAATAAAACAAATGTTTGGAAAGAAAACTTGTAAGAAAATTAGCTCTACCTGAAGTAAGCGGACCGCTTCGTCGTCAATTCAAGACATTACGGAAACGAGTTGATAATGACGGTTTCTACTCGGAGACCTGGAATCATGTAGTGTAATCCTACTTATCTTCAAACGAAGTTCTTGAAGTTCCCCTCGCATCCTGGCAATTTCCTCGTTCAAAGGAACGGTTGTTGTTTGTTGCGCCGAAGGTGTGGTAACTGCAGCGATCTGGATTGGATAAGTCTGTATTCGACCAGCCACAACACTGAGCTATCTGGTAAACATTCAAGTCCGTTCGGGATCAATATCTCGGACGTTCGTGGAAGAAATTAAACAAACTTCGGATTGGAACAAAGTTCGTGACGTATCAGAAGCTGGAAAGGAATGCAATTTCTTAGGTACGCAGTTGTCCGGCGGTGTGAAAAAACACAGGAACTTACTGCAATCAAAGTCAATTGAAATCTGAAAAACCCGCATATAGACTTCATTTAGTGATAGGATTGGTGGTCTGTGATTAGACAGGAAAGGTGGCGTAGCAGATAAATTACATCTCAGGGTACAGACGTTCCATTGTCGACGAGAAACTCTTACGCTATGGCTTCAACTTGTCCCAAAAGACCACTACTGCCTCGAATTGAAATGTAAGCCAAGGTAAAGTGACCGTTATTGGTGTTATACCCACAAAGTCTCCACAGAATTCCTGAAGAACTGCAACCCATATTCTATCCGTAAGGATTGTGAAATCACTCCCACAGCAATTATCGAAAATTGATTTGAGGGTTACACTCCTCTAGATATTACAATTTGCACCATAAAACACATGATATCGGGCAAACACTCTCTCTCGAGTGCACACGTGCATGCAGATCCTTTAATTTATTTAAGATTTAATATTGTTGTGGATTCGCCCTAAGCTGCGTGCTCTATGCAATTGCAGCGCCGGACCGGGCGTTACGAGTAAACGGCAAATGAATTCACGCTTTAATGCACTCACTTTACATCTGACAGTTGCATCAGAACGAGTGCGCCTTTTGCTTCAACATGACGTAACACTTGAATTGCTTTTATACTAATCATTGTTAAGTTCCTTTTAATAAATAATATCTTTCGTACTAGTAGTCGCCCGTTCATTTCATTTCCTGCTACAACAGGTTATGGGCCCAGGAGCCCAGACGAGAAGACAACGTGGAAAATACACGCGGAAATATAACCTCACTGCAAACAAAATGGACGGCCAAGCTACGAACGTAATGCGCATACAAATGCTAACCACAGATAATTACGATACCTGGAGACTAAGAATTCGGGCACTCATGACGAAGAACAAAACGTGGGCTCACGCAAGCGGTGAAAGACCGAAACCGGAAGCAGCGGAAAATTTGCAAGCGTGGAAAGACGAGGACGAAAAGGCGAAAGCCGACTTGTATCTCGCAGTTGGCGACGCCGAACTCAGGCAAATTAGATACTGCGAAACAGCCCGAGAAATTTGGTTGAAGCTGGAAGCAATTTTCGAATCGAAAGGACCGGCGAAAAAGGCATCATTGTGGAAACGGCTAACGAATCATCGACTCAACGAAGGCGGAGATGTACAACAACACGTCGACGAATTCTCTGATATGGTCGACAAAATGTCCGAATTATCCGTACAAGTCAGCATTGAATTATAATCGATCATGCTTTTACACAGTCTGTCGGAGAGCTACGAGAACTTTAGATGCGCCATCGAGTCGAGAGACGAGTTACCTTCGCCGGAACATCTGAAAATTAAAATGCTCGACGAAAGCGCGGCGAGAAGACAACGCAACCAAGCCGAAGATCAAGCAATGTTCGCGAGAAAAGGATCGCCGAATTGGAAAAAGACTACGAACAAAGCGTCGAACAAGTCCGTCGATAAATCGGATGATTAATGTACCGCCGGACCATTCAAATACAAATGCCATAGATGTCGCCAAATCGGTCACAAGGTCATAAATTGTCCGGAGTGGGCCGAACGAAACGCGAAACATCCCAAAAACAAAGAAAAAGCCGCCATCGGCAAAGACATTTCCGCCCTAACCTCCCACACAGACGAAGATTCTTGCTTTGCAGGGAACGTTCAGAAAAACGATACGTGGTGTCTCGATAGTGGATGTACACCACACCTATGCCACGACAAGGACGTATTCGAACAAATCGCAAGTGCTGGACATTTAAAGATAAGTCTGGCAAATCATGGCTCCACCGACGTAAAAGCGAAAGGAACCGTAAAAATCGCGGCATCTGAAGGAGACACGACTCGGATCATACGACTGGAAAACGCACTGCACGTACCCGACCTGCGTAACAATCTCGTCTCGGTCGCGATGATCACGGACGCCGGAAATAGCGTGACGTTCACGCGCGAAGGAGCCACAATCAAAAGCAACCACGGATCTACGATCGCAGTAGCAGGTCGGAAAGGAGATCTCTAATTTCTCCGCGAATCCGGAAAAGAATCGATCTGCGCCCTGTCGACGGGAACGCACAAGCCTTTAATAACCGTTTGGCACGAGAGATTCGGCCACCTTAATCGGCGCGATCTCTTGGAGATGAGCAAAAGGGGGCTAGTGTCTGGACTTGACCTAGAAGACGACGGAACCACAAATACGTGCGAGATTTGTTCTGAAGCGAAGATTACCGTGCTGCCCTTCGGAAAGAAATCGCACCGAAGTGGAAAATTATTGGACATCGTCCACGCCGACGTATGCCGACCCATGAGACAAGGAATCAAGGGGCAAAGCTAGGTACTTCCTCACGCTAACCGACGACTACTCTCATTGGACAGAAGTAAGGTTTTTGCAAAAGATAGGCGACGTCTTGAAGTTTTTGAAGGAATTCAAGGCTCTCGTCGAAAATCAATCAGGACGACAAATTAAATGTATGCATTCCGACAACGGTCGACAGTTCTGTAACGAAGAATTCGACAGATTCTTGAAGGGACAGGGAATTGCGCAAAAACTCACGACGCCATACACTCCCCAGTTAAATGGAGTAGCGGAAAGGAAAACCCGCACGTTCTTGGAAATGGCGCGTTGCATGTTGACGCAATCGAAGCTCTCAACCTCGTTTTGGGCTGAAGCGATCGCCACGGCAAACTCCGTAAGAAATCGATGCATTACGAGACGCTAGGAAGCACAACTCCTTACGAATTATGGCACGGAAAACGCCCGAACGTGAAGAACATGCAAACTTTCGGAGAGACAGCATATATGTTGGATAAAACTCCCGGAAAAGGGAAGCTGGAACCGAGAGGTATGAAATGCATTTTCCTCGGATACGACGAATCGACTCAAGGCTATCGAGTATGAGTATCAAACAAACGAAGGGTAACCACGACACGAGACATCAAATTTACTGCCGAATTTCTTTGAACCTTACCTAGGTGGGGACCACGACGAGGAATTGACACGACGACCCGACGGGAGAAAGGGACTAGATGACCGAAACGACCAGAAGAGCTCCGGGTAGACCTAGAAAGATTCTCACCGGACGACCCGCGAAAATTGTATCGAATCACGCAAGAAGACGAAGATCCTCGCGGATCGAGCGGGGAGGGATCGTCCGAACTCTCGACGACGAGGAGTCGTGGATCTTGGACGGCCTGGAGGCAAATTTAGCCAGTCTTCACTCGGAAGTCTCGTATCGGTAAGCATTGAACGGACCGGACAAAGAAGTTTGGTTGGACGCCATCGTCGAAGAAGTCAAATGCTTAATCAAGAAAGATACATGGCTGATCGTGAATCGACCCAAGAATCGCAAGGTGGTCGGATGTCGAATGGTTCTCAGGAATAAGTACGGCTCGGGCGGCAAGGTCGAGAGAAGACGAGCACGACTCGTGGCGAGGGGGTTCGCGCAGCGGCCCGGGATCGATTCTCACGATACCTACGCTCCGGTCGCTCGCCTGGGATCCATGCGTATGCTACTTGCACTGGCGGTCAAGCACGACCTTAAGGTGCATCAGATGGACGACACGACCGCCTACCTAAACGGTACGATCGAAGAGGAAACATACATGGAATTACCCGATTTACTCGCAGGAAGTTTGAAGAAAATCGTCGCGACACAAGGCAAATCCGATATCGAGAGCCGCGCCAAGGAAATGCTGAAACAGCTTCAGGGTGGCGAAAAGGTTTGTCGTTTGAAAAGGGCTTTGTACGGCCTTAAACAGGCCGGTCGGCAATGGCATAAGAAACTGAATGGGAAACTAGAAGAATTAAATATGACACCAACGAGCGCGGGTCCGTGCGTTTATCACCTCAAACGAAGGGGAGAACCGTTGATAATACTGGTCTAGGTTGACGACATTTTGATATTCAATCGAGACCAGAAGGATCTTGATTTCGTCCGAAAGGGTTTGTGGCAGGAATTCGAGGCGAGAGATCTGGGAACGGCTCGCTATTGTTTGGGGATCGAAATCGGCATGAGCAGAAATCAGATTACCATTTCTCAACCAAATTACGTTCGGGAACTACTCTCCCGATTTCGGATGGAGGACTGTAACACCTTCAGTACTCCCGTTGAATCGGGTTCGAGGCTCGAAAAGGACGTTGAAGAAGAAGGATCACCAGGAGGAAATCGGCCTCATCGCGAGCTTGTGGAGGCTCTGAATTACTTGGCTATCGCCACAAGATCGGACATTTCGCATATTGTCTCAGCCAATTCAACACTTGTCACGGTGAGGCTCACTGGAAGGCGGTGAAACGCGTCCTGAGATATCTGAAGGGGACCGCCGACTTCGGAATCACGTACACGAAGAGCTTGAAAACCTTGGAAGGGTTTGTTGACGCCGATTGGGCTGGGCGCCCGGTAGATCGAATGTCGTATACCGGCTACGTCTTTAACCTGAGCGGTGCCGCCATCAGCTGGGAATCGATGAAACAGAGCACCGTCGAGATTTCGTCCACTGAGGCGGAGTACATGGCATTAGCTGAAGCCGCGAGAGAAGCCCTATACATACAGGGATTCTTGTCGGAGCCCAAGCTGTCCGAGTGTGAAAGAGTTCTGGTGATGAACGACAACCGTCGGGGCTCTTCGGAGGTTCGACCTAGCACTACAATCGAGGGGGAGTGTTGTGGATCCACCCTAAGCTGCGTGCTCTATGCAATTGCAGCGCCGGACCGTTATGAGTAAAGGGCAAATGAATTCACGCCTTAATGCGCTCACTCTACATCTGACAGTTGCATCAGAACGAGTGCGCCTTTTGCTTCAACATGACATGAGATAATATCTTTCGTACTAGTAGTCGCCCGTTCATTTCATTTCCTGCTACAACAAGTATTACTTAACGAGACGACCAATATTACTTAAGTAAAAAGGAATGCGATTGACTTAAAACTACACATTAACTATTTGAGTGATATTTTCCTTTTGTACAGTTTATATTCTGACCGAATGAATTACAAACTCTTTCTATAGGTGAATGGGGTGTGTTGTATTCCAGAATACTACCCTTATTCGCTTTAACACTAATCTCATGTCCTTTCTAACACAACCTTTAAAACTACATCCTCACATATCTTACATTCTCATTTAATACAATTCATAAATAAACAGACACAATATTCTATACCCAGTCACTTACAGCACATTTAAAAACATGCCCCTTTTCATAACAAGCACATTTTTCATTTCAAAACATAGCCACTTTGATTTTCGTTCAAAGTTTATTCAAAATTTTAAGTCATAGAGACTTCTAGATTGTTTTGTTCATTTTATACGACACAGTTAGTTGGAACAAAATGTTCTATAAAAACAGGAAAATTTATATTGTAAAAGGTAGTTCAGAATAGAGCTCAGCTTGAGACAGCTGAGTTCAATAAAATATAAAAATAAATAAAACTTTATAACTATTTTAATGAATAGAAACGATAATTATTTCAAATAAGAAAAGTTATTATAACCCCCACGCTCTTCCCTCGAAAGAGGAAGCACGGCGCTGGAGACGTAACAGGTGCATGCACACCATTGCCAGATAATTCGAATGCCAAAGCTTTAATATACATATTACCCCAATACGAAAGCCCCAAAAATGCTTATAGTCTTTCAACTTCATAAAATCTACTTGAGCAAATCCTCTGCCAACCTCGTTTAATACGGGCGAATATAAAATATTATTAGCATCTTTTCGCCGACCAATGCTATTGAATAAACAAGATATTAAACTGAGCCCTTATAATACCCGTCGAGTGCTACGATTTAACGAGCTCTTTAAAACGTCCAGTTGCAGTTAGTCAAGTATCTCGCCGCTAATCGTTTGCTGAATTGTTTGCATTGTAAATTGTGAGGGGGGCAAACACCCCCACCTCCTAATTTTGTCAGAATTTACTCCTTTGCAGGCGATTATAAACAAAAACGTTAAACTTACCCATGACAATGCAGTCCTGATCCTGAGCGATGGTTGTGCTGGCCATTGTCGTTGTTGTGCTAACTAGTTGGTGGTCAGTACCAATGTTGTTGTTGCTCAGATTCAAATTATTTATGTTGTTGTTTGAAACTGCTAGACCGCCCATGTCGTGTTTAGGTGTCAGTGATGAAGCGTTCAAAATTGAATCAGCTTCCAGGATAATTGCGTCTGTATCATGCTCACTGTTCCGTCCAATGATAAGATCTAAATCGACACCAGAACTTGTATTGAATTCCGAACTAAAGTCATTGTACGAGCTACGAAATGATGCCACAGTGCCACTTCGTATGGGTGGACCGCTTTCTCCATTACTGCCATTTAACAGGTCCTTGTAGAGGTTGTTAGTGTCCGAATTATATGACATGCGGCTGCCACTAATATCACTGGTAGCAGGTTTCGCATCCCGAAGAATGCCATCACGGTCAATTTCTTGTGATTGCGATGTCATGAACATTTTGCCTTGAGTGCCTGTGGTGTGGTGATAGGATGTTTGGTCACCAACATCTGTCGTGTGGCTTGTTGTGTCGATGTTCAATGCCTGAATATCACCCACGGGATGACCACTAATAAATTGATCAACGGCGTTAAGTCGATTCTCCGTTGCGATATCCTGAAAAAGGGAAAAACCAACACAAATACATGTCAGAGGTCAATGTCATTAATTTCGTTTATGGGAAATGTGTTCGTATAATATAGGTTACTGTTGTGCGTGTAGTATTTTCAGTTGTGAAGTCATTGCAAGAGTAATGGGTAAATTATGGCAAAATGTTTCTCTGCAAGTCCTTGATGGCCACAATTGCAGATTAGACATGTCAAAGTTGTTCAATGTGAAGGGATGTCAGTGGCAAAAATTGACATTCCACATGGTCTTAGGTGTTATTTATAGGGAGTAGTAACACAACAAGGCAAATGCCTCAGATGTGCTTCCCGTAACCCGTAACAAGATAATCAATTTCTGTCAGCATTTTCCCAGGCCCCGAAGAGGTTTTGTACTGTCGAAACTGTCGAACTTTCCTAATCGACAAAATACATTAAATTGGATGTTTGTATGCGTGATGTGGGTGGAATACTAACAGTTTTCCAAGTGACAAAACCAAATATGAATATATTATAATTTATTTATTTTGTAGATGGGTTCACATAGGGTCGGAGTTTCGGGGCTTTGTGAAAGTTGAAAATATGGAATTATTAAGGATATGAGAACTTGAGAATTCAAAAGCAACGTTTTGTCACCTTATGCCGGATACACAGCTACACATGCATTGAAAGGAATGAAAAATAAATGAAATTGACAAATTCTCATTAAAGTTCGAAAGTAAAAATGATATAGGTTGTGTAATACACATTGGGAAACTTTTGTTTCTCTGTTGAGAAAAATGAAAAATATATTTTAAAGTGGGGGAAATTGCGGAAGCTATATTTCGGATACAATGCTCTTGGGTGCACACTTTATTTATTTTGATTCAAGGAGTTAACAAATATATCATCCTACGTAGGCTGCTATTTATATTTTTCACAATGTCAACACTAGCGTTGCCAGGTAACATCTAACAAGTCGGTGGCGTTTCTAACAGATACAAACACAATAAACAAGCAAATAGAGAAGAACACCGAACGAAAACCGAATAAAAAAAAGCATCAGCCATGTAACAAGCAATAACATAACCATTATACATCAGTTGAGTGTACTTGAGTTTAGAAAATGCATTCGAACACGCGGCCGTTTCATCGTATGTTCAAATCACCGTCTTCACTATCCTTGCTTAACGCAACAAACCGGCGTGATCTGTATACAAACAGCACACAATCTCCCATAGGTAAACCGGACATTCCTACTACAGTCCCGACTTTTGCACAGAACACCGGTTCACTCGCCTGCTCTAGCTCGCTCGCTTCTCGCTCCGTCGATCGCACATGAAGTAGATCGTAACAGAGTTGCCGAGGAGGGAGTAGTGTGGCGTTTCTAACAGATGTGTGGCGGTTTCTGCTATTGCCTCAACACGGACGCTGATTCAACGGAAACACCACCAATAATACGCCGGGAATTGTTCTTTCCGGAAAAAGCAAAACACACAGATGTAACCAGTAGCAATGAAACACACGGTTGTCTAATTGTATTTACTTGAAGAACTTTTGAAGAACTATTGACTCTTGAACTTAATCTAGGGTATACAATTTCACTGTTCTGGAGTGCTTTTGTCTCTGGACATCACAGGGTTCGACACATACACCAGCTAATGATATAAATGTTCTTACACTTGGATACTTAACATGCAGTTAGTTATAACTCACACTCGACAATATTTACAAAATGCGTATTAAACTCCGGTACGCAACGACCTCGACAAGTGTATATAGTTCCGCGGTTTAAATCTGACTCACGCCACGTCCCCGGTACGTGTGCGCTGTTTCGTAGTTGCTATCTGACTCCGCGACGATTCTAGATGTAGTTTCGCGCGGATATCACTATTCGAGATGCACACAAACAGGAAGATGGCCTGTACATGGGGAAGAACAGTATAGCATGTATCGGCTGCAGACGAATAAGGAAAAACGACAACAACAACTGACTAAACGATATTCGAATTCAACTGAGGTCAGCTGTGCAAATAGAAGGTCGCTCGTATAGCGGCCGAAAAAGGTTGTCATGTTTAAAATAGCGATTCGTTGATGCAGGGTTCGATTTCTCAGTGTTATGTCAAAAGAACGTTATTTCGAGAGTCATGCGCTAAGATACGCGTTTGTTTGGCTTAGCCAATGGTATATGGGTTGATTAGGGGAAGGATACCGTGGGACCTGATCTGGTGATCAGGATTATTACACAATGACGGTTTGTGTATTTATCCACGTCAATTGTGCATTGCATTGGTAGCGAGTCAAGAATCTAATTCCAGTGTAAATGTTTACACTGGCAAAGAATTCGGCTCTTGGCAGCTAGGCGCGAGTAATCTTGTTAAGATGGTAATCTTGCCGTGTATTTATGTTTCAGGTGCAAGATACTGACGGGTAGCTTATGCTGCTCGGTTGCAGGTAAGTAGGAAGACTTGAGGTGAGTGTGAGACAGGTTAATTTAAAGGGAATGGGTGGTTCTTTGTGAATGCCTTAAAGAACCCCCACACACAATATACAAGCAAATAGTGAAGAACACCGAACGAAAATCGAATAAGAAAATGCATCAGTCATATACCAAGCAATAAGATAACAATTCTACATCAGTTGAGTGTATTGAGTTTAGAAAACGAATTCGTACACGCGGCAGTGGCCTGATATGTTGAAAATTGGTTCAATCTTTAGTGATTCTAACCGTCATAGCGTCGGTTCGAATCACACGCTCTTCACTATCCTCGCAAAACGCTATAAGTCCATTAAATTGTTTGACAGTTTTCACAATATGTTATTCAAAATTTTTTACCATATCGAAAGCGTCTGAAATATACTTGTAGCGTTCTACGAACGCACAATTCCGCGCAGGTAAGGTTCCCACCTTCAAAGAACTTACTTACCTGAGAGCGTTGCACGCGCCCACAGACGCGTGTCCCAAAGTCCCACCATAGGGCCTGCAACTCGCAGCCAACGTTGAGACCGACACCAAAAAGCAAGGAACTGAACGTCCCCAAAGCTTTTAATGCCAAGCTCAACATTCGTAAGTCATCATACCTGAAACAAAAAAGAAACATTCAATCCGCCTGCGCCCATGAACATTCCATTGAATCGGCAATTTCAAACGTCTATGCAATGCAAATTAGCCGACCATCGATGCACGTGCGAGTAGCTGCCATAAAGACCACCAAGTCTATCGGCAAACATAAAGAAACGGCAACCGTAATTATCTCAACGAGATAATTCAAATTGTATGAGGTTGAAAACCTACAAGGAAACTACTCCGATCCCACGGTGTCTGTTTGTATTTCACACCCATTAGAAAGATCTAATGGATTTCGGGAGTATTGACAAAAGTCAAACAAAACCCATGAACCATGCATCCATGCAAATTGCAGGATATCTTTCGGCCTTCGCGCCAGATGTGTTATGTAAATAAGGCGGCATACAATTGACAACCGTCGAACTGAATTTCGACCACCACCACGGATGGTGATAATGATGTTCGATGATGAGCGAGTTTCTTCTTTCAGGAATGAAAAATCACCCCTGGGACGTGATAACATGCTGCTAACAGAAATTCGGAAGTTCTGTTAGCAGAGCAAGTAGGAAAATTTTTCCATGTAGATACAGATACCAGTTTGGAATCTGGATATCTGTGTGGGCAGACAGACAGTCTGATTTTGATCGTCACCGGGACAAGTTTTCGTCAAGGAGTAGCGGTAAGGGCAGAGAGATTTTGATCGTCAACGAGACGACAATTCGAACGGCGAGGAAGTCATCGCGAGGAGGAGGTGAGAAATTATTCGAGTAACTGGTGTTCCAAGCGCGTATCTTAATTTAACTTAAGTTCACTTAACTTCACTTAACGTAACTTAAGCGGGTGACTTGTGCTTCGTTCGTGTGGCTTACTGCTTTTTATTAAAACATTGTTGTGACATTCACCTTACCCGAAGTCATCATATTGCGTAACATCTAAACAATAAGTGTTATCAAAAAAATAAAAAGATTAAATACCAAACGATCTTCATGTTTCATTGTGCTGTTCGCTCCGTGTGATTCTCACTTTCTTACAAACAGTGTTCGGCGGAACACTAGGACAAACTAAACAAAAATCCGCCAAATACTCGTGGATAGAATTCTTGACGGTAAACCAACGGGAAAGAAACCGATAGGACGGTCATAACGGAGATGGGAGAACAATGTTAGGTTTGACCTCGAGGAGATCGGATCGGATGGTCGAACGTGGTAGGAGAGCGCACAGGACAGGGAGCAATGAGGAGTCGGCGAGGTCATGAAATTCCGGGTTCCTACAGGCCAATAAATAGATAGATAGAATAGTCTGAAATATACTCACTTCTATTATAGATGTGAAATGCAGCCCATATGTCCAAAACCAGCTGTCAAGTACTAAAAGTTATCCGCGATAATACATACACTAAGATTTAAGTCACACAGAGGGTATGCAAATAAAAAAACTTCAGGAGTGCAAGCACTTCCATCCCGAGTATTTCCAATTTTGGTGGTTTACAATATGGTAAAACAATTATCTTGTTAGTGTTATCATGTTAGTACTAACGTTTGCTTCGGCAGTGTGAGCGGAACAAACGAAACAACTGAAGAGTATGATGGGCCCAACATGCAGGTTTTGTGTCATTTTCATTTTTCATTTTTTAAACATTTTTTTATTTTCTTTTTATATTCTTAGTTTCTAAATTAAAGGCTAGACAAAAAATGCTTAAATTCTAGCTTAATTATCTTATATAATAACTTACTGGTCCTTCGCAGACGCTCTAAGCTAAACATTACTTAATATTTGTATAATTTGCCTTTCGGCGACAGAACTTTGTGGCAGTACTTATAATTATTTGAAAGACAAAGAAAAATTTGAAAAACTTTGTCAACTTTTTTTTGTTTTTTTTTCTTAAAATTTAACTTACTTAATTTACCTATTTTTATTATTTTTTTTTTTTTAATTTTATGTAAAAGCACTTAACTTAACTTAACTTAAATCTTATACTACCCTAATTCTAGAAAAGCTAAGTCTATGTAAGCTAGCTGATGATAGTGTGATTCTATACCGACTTTGGTATCCAGGTCTTTATATGCCATTCAACCACCAGAACTGTTGACGCTGTCTAATACTATCGTCCCGGTCTCTGTGGGAGATAGCCCTACTGAAGCGCAGGAGCTCTTCTTCGGTGCGCGTTACTTCACGGTCGTAGCACAATCGCCCGTCTACGGATGATCTACTTACATGATAGATCAGCGGAATTCCGGATCTATCCCGTATAAGCCCTTTCATGTCCAAATCAACGAATGCCTCTGGTGGAACAAAACCGTTGCGACGCACGTTCTCATAGTACAGGGTATTTGGATAATAAGCCCCGAAAATTAGGTCATTGGACGAGCTTATTGCTCTCGCAATATGTCCTCTGATTAATTTAATCATAAAATTATCCACCCTATTTATGCAGGCTTCATTATATAAAGTCTCATTTGAGTAGTACTTTTTGTATTCCGATTCCGGTGTTGGATATAATCTGAGACAGGTTCTCAGACACTTCCTTTCGAACACCCGAATCTTTTCCATTAAATTTGGACCTATGTTAAACCATACTGGACAACCATATATGAGCATTGGCCTGATTAGCGTCATGTAGCATATGACTTTTACCCTGCTGTCAAGTTGGCTACTGTGAAATAGCCTCTTTGTCATAGCAAACGTTTTTCTAGCCTTGACCAGAGCAGCCTCTACATGTCTGTTGAAATACAGATATTGGTCTAGCCAGATGCCAAGGTATTTAACTAAACTCTTGGTTTCCAGTTTATCTCCATGCGGTCCCACGATAACTAGCTTTCGCCAGTTTTTTCTTGTGTCGTTCGTGGCTTTATATAATGGAGTTCTAAAAAGGATGGCTTCACATTTCTGGAAGTTGATCTTAAGTTTCCAGTCATCGCAATAGCGCTGCACGTTGTTGAAGTCTCGCTGTATTAAACTATTTATGATCTCAACTTTCGGAGCTGTTCTGTAAATTATGAGATCGTCTGCGTACGCAATAGCCTGCGGAAGTGCATCTACTAAGTCGCTAATGTAAATGTTAAAAAGAATCGGAGAGAGTACCGCGCCCTGTTGCAAGCCATTCTTGATATTATACGTTTTATTAGAGGTCACATTACCACTTTTGACCACGAACCTCCTGTCCTTTAACATATCGTAAAGTACATATACTAAAGGCTTATGTATGCCATGTCTGACCAGTTTGTAGTTTAACCCTTCGATCCAGACGGTATCAAAGGCTTTTTCCAAGTCGATCAGACAGGCACTGGTTCCTACATTTATTCCATTGTATGTCGGAGACCAGTTTAACTGCGGCATGTGTGGTTTCATGACCCGCCTTAAAGCCAAACTGGTTATTTGGAATAATGCTGTTGTCGTCTATCCATTTTAGCAGAGCTTTGTTAATGATTTTTTCAAATACTTTACTGATGCTTGGGAGTAAACTTATCGAACGCATGTTCATTGGGTTTGTACAGTCTTTGCCCTTTTTTGGGATGGGCTGAATGATAGCCGTTTTCCAACGCGCGGGATAATATGCATTATTCAACGCGTTGTTAAACAGGACCGTGTATATATCTATTGCCTTTGGGGGCAGGTTCTTGAATACGATGTTAGGTACCCCATCTATTCCCACTGACTTTTTGCTTCTTATTGAGTCGAAGATACTCTAGATTCCTTCTCTTGTGATTAAAAGGCTATTAGCCCCACCATTGGCATTAATGTCAATTGACAGATTATCGTCACTGAATTCGGTAAAACCCGGATTCTCCGATTGCCAAAGTGGAATTTCATTTCGGAGGTACAGGTGATTCAGTCGAATTCTGTCCTCCAGGTCGTGATTTCGGTGAATGCTTTCATTCACCTTGTACATTTCCTGAAAGACAGCTCCCACAGCGTTCGCCTTCTCCAAAGGATCTTCGATCACGAAGAGCTCACTATTGAAGATAGCGTTCTCTGTATCTATGCCAACGTTGGTTAGCAGCTGCTTGTTTACCTCAGTACGTGGAATTTGGAGACACTGAATCTCGTTTTGATAATTTCTCCTGAGTATTTTATTTATTTGTGGGAACATATTCGGGTTATTAGTTTTTATAGCTCGAATTCTGTTGTTCCAATACAAATTTGTTGCTAATCTATAATTAGCTTTAAGTAATTGTTGAAGGTTTTTTAATTGACATTTCAGTGATATTATCTCCTGGTCTTGTCTGTCTGTAAACTGTCTGTGTAATTGTTTTAATTTCGATAGCAGTCTGCTCTTTTGCCTGTGGAGTGCGTTTATTGTTGCGTTTCTGTACATGTTAATGTGATCTGTAGCTGTTGTTTTGGGAATTGTTTTGTCCATTGTTCGTTTTACGGTTTCGTCCATTTGTTGAATGTATTTGTCGATTTCGTCATTTGTCAGGTTTCTGTTTACTGGCAGATTCAAGTCATTCGAACAAAGTTCTCTTGTTAATGATCTGGTGAACCGCGGCCATCGCATTGCCCTGTAGTTATAGGGTTGCGGAATCACGAATTCCTCCAGATCTGCGAGCTCGTTCGGAAGCTCTATTACTGCCGTGAATGCACAGTGGTCGCTGTCGTATTCAATTGTCCGTAAACAGTTTGTGTTTCGTCTGTTGGTGTTGAGTAATCTCAGTCGTGAGTCGATTAGCAAGATATCTGAGAACGATCTACCTCTGGGGAACGATGGATATTTCGTAGCTAGCAGGTCAGTTCTATATTCAATATGAAACTAATCTAACCAAACAGCCAACTGATTTCCTCTGGCATTAGATATATAATTTCCCCAATTTCTATGCTTGGCGTTCATATCTCCCCCTAGGATAAAGTAGTTTTTGCCCAGGTGCAATTGTAAGCATCGAAAGAGTGTCTCGAGCTCCGCTATAAATAGGTTTTGTTGGTGCTCCTCAGGTGCATAGACCGCAATCGCATACAAACCCCTTCCTTGCTGAAGGGGTATGCGGACGATACAGGCTTCCAGCACCCGGAACCTGCGCACTTCTCCACTATATACGAGTATTACTTTATGATTGATCCCTTTTCTAATAAAGATTGCGACACCCCCTCCCTTGAGTGGAGTTAGATCGGTCTCTTCGTATAATATCGTAGTTTATGCCATATCTTGTGTTTCTGGTTTAACTTTGTTTCCCCGCCAGAAGTACATCAGGTTGTTCCTCTTGCAACAGGTTAAAAAGATTGGCTCTTCTCTCAGTTCTTATTAGTGAATTTACATTCACGACAAGACCTTTTATTGATGTTGTGGTTAGAGGGTTTATATCGACTTGTTATTTAGACTGGGCAAATGCGAGTAGATCTCGTTTATTTGGCTTTGTAGCTGTGTCATCTGTCTCTGCAGATTGAGCAGGATTGCGTACACGTCTGCTTGCGGTGTTGTTTCAGTCCGTGTGGGAGTATTTGAGGCTACCTGTGATGCAGCCTGATTTGGTGTTCTCCCACGCAACTTGTGCGTACGACCGCTGTGATGTTACGGGTGTTGTTGTTGTACGAGCTGGCTCTGTGTTTTTTTGCCGATTCACACTTCTTGCCATTATTTCTCGGAATTTAGGACAACCTCGATAATTAGCGGGATGTCCCTCATTCCGACACACTGCGCACTTTAGAAGGGCTTTGTCTTCTACCCTTTCTTTTCCCAGAGGGCATTCTTTTGCCTTATGGTCCTTTCCGCATTTTACGCAACGGCGCTGCATTTCACAGTTAGCCGCCGAGTAACCGAACCTTTGGCAACGGACACATTGCAGGATGTCTCTGCCTTTTTTTAATTTGTCCCATGTGACCATTTGATGATCCAAGACTGTAATTTTTCTTAGACCACCAATTCTACTGCTGGGTGTTAATTGCACCAAAAAGAAGGGTACCTTGCGGTTTTCCCTTCTTGCCTTGGGTGTGGTGAATGGTTTTACCGCGGTAAACTCGAGATCTTCGTGCTTCAGGTTTTGAAGCATTTCGATAGAGCCTCTGGTTCCATTTCAGGGTCGACACCCTTTAATAGAACCGTTACGCTCTTCGTTTGTTTCGGCGTGAACGAGTAAAATTCCGCGGTGGCTCTTTTTAAGACCTCTTTAATTTTGTCGTGGTCTGCCACCGTATATGTTTGAATGGCGTGCCTGTTACGCGTCAGTCTTTTAACTGCAAAATTGTTACCTATGGCTAGCTTACAAAGACTTACCAATTCCTTACACTCAATATCTATGGTGTTGATTGGTGGCATCTTTATTTTTCCGCTGTTATTGTTGCTTTGCTGCTGCTGTGTTGCTTGCTGGTTCGTTGATCGCTTTTGTGTTGGTAGTTGCTGTTGATGTTGCTGTTGATGCTGCTGTTGATGCTGCTGATGTTGAAGTTGATGTTGCTGTTGATGGTGAAATTGTCGCTGTTGACCGACTTTTGGCTTTAGCTTTTGTAGTTGTTGCGGGTTTTGTTCTTGTTCGAGCGCCGCTATTTTTTTCTTTCGGCGTCTCTCTTGTAATCGGGCTCTTGCCATCGCAAGTTTCGCCTCCAATTCACTTATCTCTTCCTCTTCATCCTCAGACTCTGAGGATGCAAGAGAAGCGAATGAATTATTTGCCCCATATATGTTAAAGTTGGAGGGGATTAGTTTTGATTATTAATGCACTGAGAGATACTGATTTGTCACTTTTAACTTTCGTTTTTGTTGTTTTATTGATTTATTATACTCTATGTTTATTGAGGGGCTCCTCGATAGTATAGTGGTTAGTATACCCGCCTGTCACCTGGGAGACCGGGGTTCGATTCCCCGTCGGGGAGCCCCTGGCGCAAGACTAATGACCTTGCCCAGAAAAAATAAATCATTATGGAAAATTTAACAAGCCTCAGGACTTGCTAAATAAGGCCAAGACCGGTTCCCGGTTGTAGTGCCGATGATGATGATGATGATGATGTTTATTGTAATTTGTGTTTATATTAATCTTTAAAACTCAGTACAGACATTCACTGAGAACATAATTGTGCACGAAACTGTTTCTTGAGATATTAAAATAACTTTTATTTAATGTGTTCTAATTGTTAACACCGGGTTTTCCGTTTGACGGCATTTCTAAACTTGGCTAGGGGTACTTAATTCATTTATGATATCGGAATACACGACAAGGGTAGCTTATTCGAGAATTCACGAGGTTGTCTGCTTTCAATGGCTGTCAAACACAAACTGTGCAGGTTTTGTGTACTAAGGTCTGTATGTGGCTTTGGGACGATATTACATAAAGTAGCATTTGTGAAAGTCGGACAAAGTCATCCTAGCTTTGGATTAAAATGAGAGCCACGAGGTTTGAAGTGCCTGGTGAAATGGCGAAGATGAAGTTGGACGAAACAGACCATTCGGTTGGTGAACACGAATTTAAGCGGCCTTTAACCCTATCCCATCCGAAGATCACTTGAATAAAGCGTTCACATGGGAACTGCATCTATCACCTTACACAGTTCTTCTCAGGGCACGGTGGGTATCGAAAGTACCTAAGCCAGTTTGGACACAACAATTCACTTCTCTGTCCGAAAGGTGTGCTCGATATTTAATTTTTGTATGCAGCCGTGTGCGGCGCAAGGCTGATAACCTTGCCCGGAAAAACAAATTATTATGGAAAATTTAACAAGCCTCGGGACTTGGTAAATAAGGCCAAGACCGTATCTCGGTTGTAGTGCCGATGGTGATGATGTGCTCAATACAGACACGATCTCCAAGTACTTATATTGTTTCAATTAAGCCAATAGATGGGGTGGTAGCCCCACTAAACTGCACAGACCAAAATACCTTGCAGATTATATGATACGAGGAATCTTGGCCTGAAATCTGCATTCTACTAACAAATCTTAAAAATTACCTCAAAACATTCTTCCAGTTCATCAATTATAAACGTAAATCCGGTGGTTACCCCACATTGGTTACGTTAAACTCTCACACCTCATCTGATCCTGTTACTATTGCTAACCTCTTCGTCACTCACTTCAATCAGTCATTCATTAATGACTTCTTTGTGCCTGACCAGTCATACTTCAACTAGGTACCTCACTTTCCTCTCGGACCCCTCGGGCACACTCTTCACAACTCGTTTGATCTGCCCTTAATTGAATCTAAGCTACCCCAACTCAAAGACGAGTTTACATTGGGCCTTGATCGTATCCCCGCAATCGTCCTCAAGTAAAGCTGATCCATTCTCTGTGCTCCCTTCGCACTGATATTCAATCTTTCACTCTTTCAAGCCGTTTTCCGCCACATTTGGAATACTCCCTCCATCACCCCGATCCACAAGAATGGTTCCCAAAATGGTGTCGCGAATTACCGCCCTAGTGCCGAACTGTCGCACTTACCCAAGATTCTCGAAAGCATTCTAAACTAAACTGAACCACAGTCACTGTCACATCGAGGGTGAATGCGACGGACCTTTCTTTCTTTTATATCTTTTTGGAGATCAGTAATATTGTGGCGTTTCTAACAGATACACACACAATAGTGAAGAACGCCGAAAGAACATCGAATAAGAAAATGCATCAGCCGTATACCAAGCAATAACATAGCAATTCCATATCAGTTGAGTGTACTTGAGTTTAGAAATCCAATTTGTACACGCGGCTGTATTCTGATGTGTTGAGCATTGGTTCAATTGTTAGCGATTCTAACCGTCATCGCATCAGTTCGAATCATACATTTTTCACTTTCGTCGCAAACACCATAAGTGGTGATCCCGACGTGATCTGTATACACACAACACACAATCTTCCATAGGTAAACAGGACTTTACTACTACAGTCACGACTTCCTCATAGAGCACCAGGGCACTAACCTGCTCCGACGACCTCTCGCTCGCTCGTTCCTCGCTCCGTCGTTCGCACATGGAGTTGATCGGAACAAAGTTAGTAAGGAGGGAGTAGTGTGGCGTTTCTAACAGATACGCACACAATATACAAGAAAATAGTGAAGAACACCGAAAGAAAATCGAAAAAGAAAATGAATCAGCCGTATACCAAGCAATAAGATAACAATTGCACATCAGTTGAGTGTACTTGAGTTTAGAAATCGAATTCGTACAAGTGGCAGTAGCCTGATGTGTTGAGCATTGGTTCAATTTTTAGTGATTCTAACCGTCATAACGTCAGTTCGAATCACATTTTCCCGCGATACCCGTCAATCTGTGAATGCGCATCAGTTCACGTTGAGAGTGGACTTTAGGCGCACAAATAAACATAGAGAGTCATTCTTTAGCCGAACCACACGAATCCACTCCAACCACACGAGTCCAGATATTCAAGACCAATATACATCGACACCTCCTTTCCTTATCCATTTCCTCTCCATCCGCTCGCACTGTGCTCTGGAATTTAAGGGTACTTCAAAATCCCCTTTTGTGCGCGCGTTAGTGTAAAAAAAAAAAAAAATACGTTTACTTTCATCGCAAACGCTATAATATCAACTAACGAAGCTTATTTGCGAACCAACAGCCAATCTGGTGGATCTCATCAATTTATGATTTGACATTAACATATTTCTCACACACATAATTGACTGTGAATTATAAAATACGTAAAAAAATACTCATGCTCCTAACAGCTGATTTCCGAATATTTGAATAATATTTTCGTCCACATGTGTTTGTCCTGGATAGCATTAGTTATCGTGAAGGTCGTCGCGGTTTAAATTTGGTTGGAACAAGTGGTGGGTGTGATTTGTGGGTTATACGTTGCTGAGGATAGTCGAGCAATTTAATATATTAGCGATGGGGTAAGGGCTCATAATTATTGAATATTTGGGATATTTCGGGAATTGGTGCGGAAGATAGGGTTTAAACAGTAACTGTCTAATTAAACAGCAACAAATCGCAAAAGTCCCAGAGCATTTGAAACTTATGCAGTATGTAGGCACAAAATATAGAAGTGTGTGTAGCTCCATTTAGTTTAGTTTTAAAATCTGAGTCAGGTTTTTTGCAAATGACATAGGAATGAGTTTTTTGACAAAAAAAAAAAACAAAACATTGGATAAAGAGGTCACAGATAGATCCAGGCACCTGTGGGGGTTCTTTAAAACTACGCGAAGAACCACCCACAATTCAAACCCCAACTCCCTTCTCCAACCCGCAGTCACCTGCAAACATTTCCTCCCCAAAAGGCATTGTTTCATGCATTAATGCATCACCACAATTTTGCTGAAAATAATTCGGTTAGCATACAAAGTAACCGTCATAAATCAGGGAACCTTATCGGCGCCCCTGTCAGCCGGCGTATCCTGCCACACGCGTGCGCAACCGATTTTCCCGGCTTACCCACAGGCACGGCAGCTTTTTGTCCAACCGCCAAAAGCATTTTTCGCATCTCACGTCTAGCCGGCAAAAACCGAATTCACCAGCATTTAAAAATACACACAAAGACGTCGGTCCTTTCCACCGGCATAGATACCGTGCACAATCACCTTTGTGTAAGTATCTAAATTGCTTTTAGCACCGGTTTCTCTAATGGTATGCAGCCTATTTACACAGCTGCATGCCCATCTCCCACGATGCCCTTTGTCCCATTTCCTTTTCCCGGTTTCGTTTACCCATGACCTCGCAGCATGGGTAAACAATGTAATCTCCGCGGGATCAACCGCTCACTCGCCAGGACCTACTCAGAGAGATTCTCTCCCCTTGGTCACCAAAGAGAAACTTCACTTTCTCTTAAGAACAAAAGTTACCCCTAGCCGAGGGGCGACTCTGCACGTGTCAAAATTAGTCGAGTAATAGCCGTGAGAAGGTAGAGTCGATGATTGGGAGTCGACCAGCGAGTGCGATAATCTAGCGATATCTATTTGTGCCGAGTGATATTCAATACTAAGAATATAACCGTTCAATTGAAAAGTCCCCGGCCCGAGACATAGATGGCGGCACTAGAATTAAATCCATATGATTTGTAGTTAGCCCTAACCTTCAAAAGACGCGTGTATAAATTTGACAGATGTCGAATCATTAGTTTGTGAATTATAGTATTTTGAGTGAAGCAACTCAAAATAGGCCTCAGTTTCGGCGATCACCTCTTCATTCGACGAAAATTTCCTCCCAGCGAGCATTCTTTTGAGATCTGAGAACAGGAAATAGTCGCTGGGGGCCAGATCTGGAGAATACGGTGGATGCGCAAGCAATTCGAAGCCCAATTCATGGATTTTTGCCATCGTTTTCACTGACTTGTGACACGGTGCATTGTCTTGGTGAAGCAGCACTTTCTTTTTCTTCAAATGCGGTCATTTTTCGGCGATTTCGTCCTTCAAACGGCCCAATAACGCGGTGTAATAGTCGCTGTTGATGGTCCTTCCTTTTTCAAGATAGTCAATGAAAATTATTCCGCGTTTGTTTTGCCGTTGTTACTGTTTTAGAAACAGTATGCTTTTAACGTAACGTCTTTCTAACGCAGATCTATATACGGTGCTTGTGTTTTTCGGTTCATTGCTGTTTTTTTTTAACTTGTGATGGTTTCGTTTTTATTGTATAGTCGAAAAAATAAAAGGTGACGATCTATGACTTGTGATTATATATTCAAAGCGTTTTTTTGTATGTTACGTGGTAACTTCCCCCATCCCCATTGTAACAATTGGAAAACAAACGATGTAGGCATATAGCCTATGATCCACATGTTGGAGGCGCGAACCGAAATTTGTTAGGTTGTGGAACTTGTGGAGGCAGCTGTGGGCATTCCTTTTCGGAGTGGGAAAATTCGGAGAGAGAGAGAGAGTAGAAGGTGGTCGGAAGTTGAAAGAAATATAGTCGAAGTCCGAACTCGAAGCAGAACAAAAGGAGATTTTTAGACAGAAAAAAGAAGAAACGGAAAAGTACAACGGTGCGGGAAAAAATCTAGTAAAAGTAAAAAAAAAAAATCAATATTTAAATGTAAAGTACTAATTAATTTTGTAACCTCCACGCGCCGTAAAACGGATATCAGTGTAATGTAAATCATGTTAAAGTACTCTTACAAAAATAAAATTGTTACGAGTGGATGTGAAACGAGTTTAAATTGTTTGGTTCGTGCGGACTCGTCTGGAGACTTGGAGACGGGAGCTGAGGTATCTTGGGATACCAGGAAACATCTTACTACAACGGAACTGTGAAGAGCGACCGTCGACCCTACGCAACGGTGGTTCCAGCCCAAAAAACAACGTTATCATCCGACTAACGGGCGAGTCGCCCAGCTTGGCTTTTCGGATATTCTGAAAATCGACACGACTGCTAATGAAAGCGAACGATGGATATTGCGTTGCTGAAGGAAAAAGTTATTCAAATTAAAAGATTCTCAAACCCTCCAGATCGTGGTGTGATCAAAGCAAAGGCACAACAGGAATAGCGACAAAACAAAGAAAATAAATAAGAAAACAAAATCGAAAGAGAAGGGAAGAAGAAGAAAAACAAACCTTAAAAGCCAATTCGAAATCTCATCGTATTCCATGTTCGAAGGACTAGTTTGTGTGTGCATCTCTGGAACAGACATAATTTCATAGTGGGAGTTTAAGCCGCTCGGGGTGCTACGACTTATTTGATCCTGTACCGAAGACACAGTGCAGGCCGAAAGTAACCAGTTGGCAAAGAGTTACTGTAATACCCATTACATGTATTATCTGTACCCAATGGGGCAATAGTAGTTTTGCTGTGTCCGTGGCGACACAACGTTGTATCAATAAATATCGTATACACGAACAATACCAAAAGACATCCGTTTTATTTTCTTTTTGTTGTGAAAGTTTAAATTCGGTGATCAACTACATCACCACGGTGAAATATTAGTGAACACGTGCCCGTGCTGGCACAACTACGTAATATCGCCCACCAGGAGGCGGAGCAGTGTCGTTAATTAAATCGAGTTTTCATACACGCACCAGTTACGGTTGGCACCGGCCACTCCGTCTCCTGTTAATGCTTCTTGCACCTATATCCCACCCACCAAATATGTTTAAACACCAAATCTCGCCTACTAAGGACATTATCCTACAGTTCCATGTCTCCCATGCAATATCAGCACATTGACTGGAACGATAGTTCGTAACCTGAGATTTAAGAGTTCGATATGGTACTTGCAAAGGTGACAAATTGTAGATTCAGCATCTGCCGAACATTCGATCCTTTATTCCAAAGCCTGAGAATCACTTTTTGCAATTCAATACCGAGGCGTAATGTAGAAGTAGATTAGTACATTGAGTTGAGTTGGTTTTTGGACACAAACTAGTAAAGAAATTGTCGAGTCATAGAGATCAAATAAAAATACATTAGAAAATTGCACTCGAGAAGTTTCAATTAAATGTTTTTGAATAAATAAAGATTCCGCTAAGACGGCATTTAAAATTGTGTTTTTTTTCCTACCTCGAGGGCTCGGAGTTTAACTCAAGCGTGTCACAACTTTCTTAGCAATTCAACTACTGAGGTAGGCTTTTGAGTGTAAACATTAATTTGAAATTATGTTTAATTTGAAATCTTCCTTTAAACGCGATACTTTCAGGTTGGAGTAAAATAAACTAAAATTTATATCAGAACCTGAATGAAATAAGTCCAATATGTATTTACTCCGAGTCATCAAATCTCTTCAAAGCCTTCCACACAAACTTAGATCCACTGCATAAGGTACATATTTTTTTAGGTCTAGTTGATGTTGATAAATGGTTGCATGAGAACTTATCCAAAAGTTTAAGCAACTGCAAAGAGAGCTGAAAAATGTAATTCCACACCATTAATGTAGCATGGAGCACTCATTTAATTAGTGGCATCGCCTCGCCTTACATAAGATAAACCCAATTTCATAATTCAAAATCCCTTTGCGTAAAAGGATTTTGCAAATGTCAGAGAACTCACAACTGCAATCTGTTACAAAAAACACTTGGATCCGTTTGCGACGGGAGAAACGTATGCAAAATCACATCCAACTGCTTTTTAATTAAAACAAACGGGGCACATTTCACAAGGACCTCCCCTCCTGATGCTGGAGCATTACTCGAAAAACGCTTTTACTTCCTATCGTCATTCAACACAGCCGTACTTGAAACAAAACAATCATCAGCAGGGATGCAGACGTAATCCTCGCTCTTGAGCCCATACCACGAACGCACTGCACCACATAGCCCTGTTCCATCTTAATAGCTGCCAAGCACGGTAACAACAATGGGAAATTGTTTCCTGTGACTAAAGTTCAATGGATGATATACGTTTGTGTTTCATTTCAATAAGCGTCCATCATTTGTCGTCGGCATGGGTGAGATGCGCCCCGCGCTAGTATGACATATTAAACTAGAATGCGGCACTTCAAATCAATCGATATCAGCATGATGGGACAAATAACGTTCGCATCACACATCAGCAGTCGTTTCACTAACCATAAAAATATGACTAAATTGCTTTTCAACTGTCAGGGGAGATCTCGGAAGTGCTGCTTCAAGCTTAATCTCTTTTCACATGCCCATCACACAATGTCGACTTCATTTATCAACTGCAAGGTACTATGTTGACACTCTTACTTTTATGTGGAAGGACATACACATTCTAACCGCAAAGAAAGCAAGAATCCACTTCATTGTTAGGCGCACACACCACATACCAACATTTTTATAACAGCTCACTAATCCAGATGCCCTTTTACGGCAGCTTGTTTAAATGCTGCTTTAGTGGTTAGCCTGGTCGATCTTGAACCACAGTACCCTTGGAATTTGTTCAAGGACCAATACCTACTTATTTAGTTGCATGACCCGGATCCAGCCCTAGCCTTCCATTAAGCGCCAATAGAACATCGATATACAGATGCTAGTGGCTGTGGTCCTTGTTTTCGTCCTCGTCTCCATTACGACTCAATTCAAAAGAAATGATTGTGCAGAACTTTAAATATAATTAACACCACACGGTCAGAAGCAGAAAGGACTAAAGTGAATGTCCGTTGTATGGGAACGCAGGGCAAACGTCGAGGAAGGATATACTTCAGTTTTTCATTCATTTAATAGTTAAAGGCCGGAAGTTCCATGAATTGGTCTTAGTCAAATGTCGACGTTAAGTTTTGCTGGTGCGTGCAGTGTCTTTCAACGACCTGACGAACGTACGACGAAGGAATTGAATATGAGCATAATATTGTGGATAGAAAATGTTCACAATTAAAATACGTAACTAGGTTCTGATGACGGTCGCTTTTGAATTTCAATGTGCCACTGGGTTTTTTAGTGTACTCGCACATACAGCGAAAGAAAATAAAGTCAGGATACGAGAATATGAAGCATAACGAAGGACGACAACTGTGTACTGTGAAATCTCCCCATGTTCAGCCTGCATACAGCGTGGACCAGGAAAAACTTTTTCAGTGTATTTCTATTTTTCGTGTCAAGGTTGCAGTTATGTGACTATTATTTAAGGCAGATCTTTGGTACCTTCACAAACGATGGCATTCAGAAAGAGCACATAAAGCACCACCTTAAGGGTAAGGGGTAAATCCTTTCCTTTCAACAATAAATAAAGTAGTTTTCATGTAAATGCCATAGGTTCAAAATTCATCTAATTGTAAAAGAGTTTTTAATAAGAAAATCCGAAAAATATCCAACATTATTAAAATGGAGGCGGAACCAGCAGAGACATAGGTAAGTACAGATTGTAGTTGGCTGAAAATGAGCCATAAAAAGATATTATATCCGGCTTCCTTTTAAAAGTGCGCAAAGGTTGCCTTACTTTCAAAAATAATCTCTTTACTTTACAATAAATGTCTAAATCTTTAAAAGGTCCGGTATTCTAAACAGAGTGTGAACGTTGAGAGGTATTTAGAACCTTACAGCTCCTGAATGATTAACCTCCTTCGTAGACCTGTGGCGGTTCCGCCAAACCCCACGATTCACTTACCTAAAAAAAACCCCCATAACTCCCATTGTTTCCCGCCAATGCAATCGCATTAGCACCTTAAAACATTCCCTTCCCAAGGATAGTTAATGTTTTCAATCCATTACCTGGAAATGCTGCAAAGAATTTTTCCTACATGGGCATTCATACATTATCAATGCATCTCTGCGTTAGCGACCCACAAACCGAATTTCCAATTAGTGTAGATATTTACACTATAGTTCGATCCTGCCGTCGCCATCGATGCCATGCATAATTGACATAGATGGTATACACAACCGTCATTGTGTATCCTTCTAAATTACTTTCCGAAGACTTGCAACTATTGATTCAGTTGCTAGCACTTCTCGCGGAAATATTTCTTTGTTTGAATCTTCAAACAATCACCGACGTCGCGCTTTACCGTCGGATTGGATTCAATAGCATAAGCATATGCAAACAAAAGAATCCGATTCCCCCAGTCGGCAGAGAGACGATATACGATCTCTATTGTATAAATTATCGCAATCCCTTTTAGCATCTAATGAGTGGCTGCTATTTAGACAGTTGACCCTCATTACCGAAAGACGCCTTAGGTCGTTTCCCGTTTGTACTTTTTCCCTCGTCGTAGGTTCAGTTTATCCTTGGCTAAACGCATCGATAACACGGTGATGTGTACGAACAAACACATATACCACCGCGTCCCAGAGATCGCCTTCCATTGGTCACTGGTCAAAGAAAATTGCATTTCCTTTTCACCACACCACCAAAAACTCACCCCAAACGATTGAATATCGTTGAGTCGTTTTCCATCCACCGACCGAACAGGTCGCGTCACTCCCGCTGTCCGTAGCGCTACGGACACGCGAAAGTTCAACCGCGAGTCGAGTTTTCTTGTCGTTTAGTTGTGCTGCTCACCTTACCTGGTTACCGTTAACGCGCATAATTGTGAAATTCGTGTATGACCCTGTAGCGGTTCTTTAATACAGTCCCAAAGAACCGCCCATCCTCTCCCCATCCTCCAGCGACGACTTCCCTGATACACAAGTCGCTACCGACCCCGAAGCGACAGCACAATCCGCTCCCCTGGCATTTCACGATGCCCCCAGTGTCGTTAACCGACCCAACCCTGCCAATATTAACCTGTCCCCTTTTGACGAGCAGGACCCTGAACTTTGGTTTGCTGAGACTCTACCCGACGCTCTGAACGAGCCCGGAAGTTTGCTGCAACAACGCTTGGCGGCCGAAACCAACCTTTCGGGAATGAGACCCTCCCTTTTCCTGACCCATTTACGCTCTATAGCGGGGACCAGGATCTCGGACGACCTAATACGGCCTCACTTTTTGAGATGTCTCCCCCACCATGCCCATTCGGCACTCGTAGCCCAACCCAATCAGAGCTTAGGCTATTTAGCTAAAATTGCGGACGCAATTATGGAAAGCTCATACCAGCAATCTGAGCCTCCAGCGTACCAAGTAGCGGCGGTTTCTCAACACGTCGCTCAACCTACACGGCATCCTTTTCCGCCATTAACAGCCCCACCGACGGCTCCGGTGCGTCAACCTTCTCCGTCATCACATCTCAGAAGGCCTGCCTCAACCAATGTCACACAGCGGACCCAAGAGGACAGGCCCAACGAATTCCGCCCGAGAAGCTTTCCTGCTCAGGTCACCATTTCTGACCTTCGTGCCATACAGACCTCAGTCCTCCGCGAACTAAATCAAATTCGCGCGGAGGCGAGAAGCAACCAGCGAGGCGCTCAGAATCGTGCCGTATCTAATCGTCCCATGGATCGGCAACAACCTTCCCAAAATGCCCCTCAGTGGGCCAACTTTCGCCGAGCACTACCTCGGCCTTCACAAAACGGCAACATTCAGAGGCAAAATACGCCCAACAACGCCGCCTCTCTCCCTTTGTGCACCAATCACCAACGATACGGTGATCGCACATTTAATTGCAAGTCGCCCTGTGGTTGGACGCAACCAGCCACCAATCAGGGACGACCTTTAGAAATAATTTTGCCGACCGATACCCTCGCGCAACCGGCCGGCACCCCTGCTATAAATCGCCTAACCATCCGGGATTCTAAACTGAATATCGCTTTTACTGTCGATACCGGCGCCGATATTTCAGTCCTCCCGCGATCGTTTGCTCCGCGTAACCGCGTGCCCGCCGCACTTAAATTGTCAGCTGCGAATAATACGCCGATACTTACGTACGGACGTAAAAAGCTGACACTACAACAGGGTCTTCGACGTCCGATCAATTGGCGTTTCGTCATTGCGGACGTGAATGAACCCCTAATAGGTTCCGACCTATTAGGTGCACATAATCTGTTGGTCGATTCGACCCATAACAGACTAGTGGCTCCAACCACACCCCCCTTGCCCATGTCGGCATCCTCAGCGGTAACTTCAAGGGCCACAGAGTGCACAGACCCGTTTCAAGCCATGGTACAGGAATTTGTTAGCACAACAATTCCTCTACCTAACCAGCGTCGACACAAAGCCACGGTGTTTCATCACATAGAAACACGTGGCCCCCCGGTGAGCCAGCGTCCACGTCGACTGGCTCCCGAAAAATTACGTGCGGCGCGCGCGGAATTCGAGCACATGATTGAATTAGGTATCTGCCAACCGTCGGACTGTCCCTGGGCAAGCCCACTCCACTTAGTGAAGAAACGTTCTGGTGAGTGGCGCCCATGTGGCGATTACAGGCTGTTGAACGCAGCAACTATCCCGGACAGATACCCTATCGCACACCTCTACGATTTTTCGTACAAGTTACGAGGGTGCAATGTCTTTACTACCCTGGATCTCACCAGGGCATACCATCAAATTCCGGTGGCACCTGAAGACATCCCCAAGACCGCAGTCATTACACCTTTCGGACTCTTCGAGTTCAAAGTGATGACTTTCGGCCTTAGGAATGCCGCACAGACATTCCAACGTTATATCGACACGGCTTTACGTGGTCTAAATTGCTGCCATGCATATCTTGATGATATTCTCATCGCCTCCAAAGACCATGCCGAACATAAACGCCACTTACGTCAGGTCCTAGAGCGCCTCCGTGAATTCGGCCTTGTCATCAACCCAGATAGGTGTCAATACGCCAAGGAGCAAATCACCTATCTGGGTTATGTCGTTGACAACCAGGGCATTCGCCCACTACCAGACCGTGTGGAGGCCCTCATGAAGTATCCCCGGCCTACTGACGTGAGTGAGCTTCGTCGATTTCTGGGCATGCTTAACTTCTATCGTCCTACACTGAAGAACGCTGCCCAAATTCAAGCTCCCTTAAATGAATTCTTGAAAGGAGCTAAGCGTAATGATAAGCGCCCCATTAATTGGACAGAAGTCTCGGATCGAGCATTCCAACTGTCCAAAGAACAATTGGCAAATGCCACCTTACTCCGATACCCCCTCGAGGGAGCGGCACTTGCTATCCAATGCGACGCATATTTGATTCGTTTATTGCGAATTTTGATTTTAGTTTAGGTTTTTTCATGAGATTATGCCGTGGGGGCAAATGCAAAGCGATAAACGAATATTTTGATTCGTTTATTGCGAATTTTGGATTTAGTTTTGGTCTTTCATGATTTTGATAGGATTTTTGATTTTGGATTAAGATAGCTTGGATTTGGATGTAGGAATGGGGGAAAAAGGTAGTAGGGCTTTTTGGAGCACTACAATTGCAGGAGTGCCAACGACGAGATGAGGGACATCTCGACGATGCCATTTAAAAAAAAAAATTCAATAAACGTTTATTACCTTAAATAAGTGATCAACAAAATAACATGTGTAGTCTTATTTCTATTCATGTTTAAAATGTGCAAATATGTATGGCCTACTCTTTATAAAAACATTTACAGTGCTCACAAAGACCCAGCAAGGTGACTTTTAAGACATCAACGTGTATTCGTAATTGTTACCATTATTAGTAAAACTCTAATAAATGTATTATTAAGATTAAATAAATCTACTTAAGTGGTGTAAATCATAAGCTGGTTGAGTCGGGACTGTAACTGAAAGACGACTGTGTTCTAGTATGGCAGGTACACAATCAAATTAAAATTCATTGTAATAAGTTATGCAACCTGAAAATATTGGCTACGTATGGGTGGTATTTTGTGTTTATTTATATATCACCAATTTGAACGCATACCACTTTTACAGATTAATATTTATTAGGAACTCGTCACATAAATAAGCACGGTAACTTCAAATCAATATAAAGCAAAATAACTCTCAACTATCATGACGATATTATTTATATCGGGTTTTCCAATAGGGACTTGACAACTTTTTTTTTTAAATAAAACGCAAACCATTTGAGATATTTCAAAAACTTTATTATCGGGTTGAAGTACAATCAAAACATTTATGAACGGAACTCGACTTCGTTCATATGGCTACCGCGAAAGGGTGCGTTCACAAATTAAATTCAAAGTTGTCAAGTCCCTAGTGGAAAACCCGATATTATCGTTGAATCTGGGGTGAAAATCTGAATCGATTCTTGTACAATCGGATCTTAATATGTCCGTTTGAAATGTCCTTTCATATTACCGAACTTTTTCGGCATTATCCTCCATATACAAACTTAAAAGTAGAACGTACGCATGTGGCAATACAAATTGATTTTTTATATTCTTCCATAAAAGTTATAAGGCTTTGTTGTAATCGACGAACTGTAGGAATTCGAATGGTATCCAACTTAATTCCAGATGCGCTCATTGAAGTTATTGAAAATTCTACAAACACGAGCACAAGTCGCATACATCAAATCTTAATATTTTACGTGCTACGCATAGGTATCGCACCGCAATGAGATACAGACATCCATTTGAACTAAATTCAAAAGTACTCCCGAATCGGTCTCGATTAAAGCCTGTTCTTCGATGTTTGCATGAAACGACTCAAATACGCTGACTCGTCACATTGTTCGCCTTTATTTAGTATTTTCATGATTTCAATTTGTCGTCTGAATTCACATAACAGCCGACTACCAGAATTACAAACTGAAACTTCTAAAACACTGCTGAGGCGTAGGTTTAAATTTTGTGTGCCGCAAACAGGGCTCTGGATGCCTTTAAATTATTCGCTTCATTTGATATCTAATACGCGAATTTTCGCTGACACCAAAATTCGATATACAAGCAAGTTCAGAAATCCTTTGGCACACACAAAAAATCCCCCAGAATCCTTTAGAAACAAAATTGGTATTGTTTCCGTTCACCCCTTGCTAAGCCCAAAGATTCATAGATGGAAAGAGATTCGACTAAACTTTGTGCCACAGATGTATTACATGTGGATGTAAAAGGATATTGTTAACACTTAGTACTAATGAAGCATGTGCCTTGAAGTAAGGATAATAAACAAACTCCTCTCAAAAGTTAATCGCCTATGAGATGAGTTTCTTAACAAACAATTTCCCCCAGCACAAGTTATGAGACAGTAGTATAGTTGTCATTGTGAGAGTTTAACTTAGGTTTGGTCTTCACAAATACTGCTAATCAACTTCTGTCCTCTTTAGACAACTTACATGGGGTGATATCAAGGGAAGTCAAGGAGCGAAAGGGACAGGATTAGATGGGTGCATAATTTGTTGTTTTATCTACAAATGAAATTCAATTTAGTAAGTAAATTAATAAGCTTTGTATTTACTACCCCTTTCTACAGGTTGCCATGATGATAAATGGATGGAGAAGCTTTCAAATATTTGTTTTAAAGAAAAAGAAAGCGTCATGGAGATCGTATACTTGCTTAAGGGCAAGTGTATAATCCCCCTGTAATGGGAAAGTTTGAATAGGTAATAAATAAATTGAAAAAAACTAAGATAAATCGGGTTCCTATAGATTAATAAGTAGTAGTAGGATAAGTCACGCGCGTAATAGAAAACGGCAAAATATTGATAGTTCAAACAGCTCACGATACATATCACACTTTAAAGCGACACCGTATTTTATTGCTAACCGTTGCAATGTTGTCAGAAATTTATGTGGACTGCGTTCACCTTTTAGTAAACATTTGATTACTCCCCAAAAAAAGGAAAACTTGAATTAAATTTTTGTGAAAACAAAATATATCTCTTAACTAACTCGAAGAAAATTTAACTAATATCCTGCGAAGCATAACTTAACTTTAAGACCGTTTATTCGTAAATTCCTTGGTGTAAAAGATGTCCCAAAAATCACACAAGTAATTTTTATAACAAATATAAGGCTTTAATTAAAAATTGCAAATATATCCGCTTTCGATATCTTTTATCTCCACGTTGTTTTCTTTTATGAACTTACAAGTAGCTGGTTCGTTGGTTATTGATGGTAATGTACAGTTATCTTTATAATCTTGGCTAGGTTTATAAATATATGTTCCTACATAATTTTTTCCATCGGTAATATGTGTATATTTAGATTGGCTACATTTAACGATGGGTCTGGTCGTTCTTTGTTGTACTGTCTGTTGTCCGACTCGTCTTGATCTCTTTCCCTCGTGACTGCGGAACCGACGGGGTCTCATGCCCGTCTGTCCGTCTCTTTTCCCACGGCCCGAGGATTGCCCATCCTGTTTGCTTTACCACTCCTGTGGCTTGCGGATTTTGTTCTGTTGAGGTTGGTTTTTCTCTTCGTGGGCGGCTTTCTTTCCCAGCCCAAAGGACTCGCGAAGTCCCGAAATTTTTTTTTGGAGTTTGCTCCTTTCCTTTATTAGATTTAATCTGGAAACCGACAAGGTTCCCCAGATTTTGAATCCTGTTCTGTTTGCCGTGATACCGACGAAGATCCCCGGTTCTCGGTACCTTCCTCATTAGATTCCTTGCTCAGAGGCCAAGGAGGCTCCCAGACCCCGCATTCTGTTCGTACTTTTTTTAGCTTTAATAGTGATCCTTTTGTTCTCTTTTTGTTTGGTTTCTCCTTTGTCTGGTTCCTTCCAAACTCCGACAATTTAGGGTGAAGGCAATTTGCTGCCCTGATGTTGTTGAGACAACAGCAGAACGAGAACCGAGGGGGCACCCCTTCCCCGACACGGCTCCCGCCCGCGCCCCCAGGCGCATGCAGGTGGACACGCGTGTTAAGTACATCAATGACGGCCTAAATAAAAATGTAGACCACAATGTCATTAATGCACTTAAACCAAAAAACACCAACCGATTTTGGACCCGCATGACCACCGGAGCGATAATGCAATAAATAGCCCCACATTTCGCCACATCCATTGAAGTGGATAAAGAGGAGAGTGAACAAATAGTGTCTAAGGAAAAGTCCGTGTTAGAGACCGGAAAATCCGTTGTTAAATATTACACAAAAGGAATAGTTTGGATTTTTTGAAAGTGGCAAAGCAAGGAAAGACTAGGGTTAAAGCGATTCGATCGAGAGAAAGTTTTGCATCCGCTTGTTTAAGAAAAAAAGTTGGTAACGTTGAAGTGAAGAAATTGTGAAGAAAAATTTGCGAAGTATATATGGGGTATAACGAGAGTGGTTCAAAGTATAAAAAAATAGAACTTGTGATTATAAGCCTCTAAAGTGTATAGATAAAATAAGATGAACACAAAATAATAAAGAAAACTTGTGACCAGAAACGAAATAAAAAACATAAAATAAAAAAATAAAAAAGAAAGCTTGTAACTAAACAACTGTAGACTATACACGATGAAAAGTGCTGCTGAATAAAATAGGAATAAAGAGTAAAGAACAGTAAAATAAAAAAAAAATTAATAAAAAACAAAAAAATTAAGTAAAAGAATATAATTACAAGCTAGTTTTTTTTTATTGTTGGAGGTGTTACTTGTGTGGAGCAACACCCAGAAAACCTTAACTCGCGTGCCCCACTCGATACCCCCACTACAACCAAGAGGGCAACATTTCAACCTCAATCAGGCTCTGCGTGGACCATGCTGGGTGTGGACAGGGTCTACGACCTTGTATTAAAGACTGTCCCGATATTTTCAGGGCAAGATGGCCCGAACACGGCCGATAAGCTTTATAGGTTTATCGATGGCTGTAAAAGGGCTCTGGGTTGATTGGCGGCGGAAGGGGATGGCTGCCCACGAGACTGTGCGGCGAGACCTACCGCATGATCATCGAGCATCCACCGAGGACCTTCCTTGAGGCGGAGGAGTTCCTAAGGAAGGCCTACGAGCCTAAGGTGTCATATGAAGACATGCGTGCCCAGCTCTCCAAGATGCGACAACTCCCTGCCGAGGACGCCACAGATTTCGCTTCCCGAGTGAAGCTGGCCATCGGGCAGTGCATAGAGGCAGTTGAATGCTGCTACGGACAGAGGGGTGTGGCCGTCTTCGCCATCCAGTTAGAAAGGATGGCGAAATCCGCAATAATTAGGGGCGTTAAGGAGGAGAGCCTCCGACACTTTCTTTCTTACGGTAAGTGAGGGTTCCAGGCCCAGCTTATTCAGCTGGAGCGATTAAAGAAGGAGATGCTGCAGCAGTGCAGCTCTCCTTTCGTAGGGGACCGGGTTGGGGACGGCGATCAGTCGGCCACTCTTCAACATTTTGGTACCACCCTTCTTCCTCCGCGCCCTTCCCGCCAAGCTTAAACCCGCATACCGCCCCCTTTTGTTGTCCCAACTTTAACGGACCACCATAGCCACCAGAGTCAGAGCAGGACTTTCTATCCTGCTCACTCAACAAATCCACCGAGGTGTACGCGGGAGTCCTACCACTACCTCCCACCACCCGCGAACACCCATACGTATGTTCCACCACCTACTGGCGGGGAGGCATGGAACACTACAATGCCTCCATCCGTCCAGAGTGGGTTATTGCAAGACTCGTTTCGGAGGCAATACCCGCCAAAGAACCAGACGAGTCAGGCTGCTGGGGGTACGTTTGGCGTGTCCTTTGACAACACCCCAATCCCAAGGGGCCACCCTAGTATGCTCCGGGGGACCCACACGGCACCCCCCAACGTACCGACCCAGCCCAACCACAGGGCGGGTATGCACCCACGGGGCCTGGAGCACATTTCCCAATCAGGATGACGGTGACTAGTTCCACCATAGCCAGCCCACCCAGGCTGAGGGCGCTCGTTCGGTGTACCCTTTGGAAGCTCATATGTCCTGCAGCTTCTGTAAGAAAAGGGGGCACCTTTACGACGAGGGCCTAAAAAGGCGAAACACACCTTTCTGCCGGGATTGCAGGCAGTACGGTCACGACATCGGTGATTGCCGTGCCTATCGGGCACCAAATCGCAATCCCGAACCTCCACTCAGAAATAGGCCACCACAAAGTGGGCCACCACTAAATAGGTCGCCACAACAACAGAGGGGGTTCCCGAGGAGAGCACTCCCGGAGCACAGCAACCTTCTGCACCCGAGAAACCGGTAACGTCACACCCCAGGGTGTAGAGTGTTCGATGTTGCTGCGAGTTTTGTGGCCGCCAAGGTCACACCTGGCAGTGGTGACGGCACAAGCTGAGGTGCGAACAATATATGAACACCCAGATGACACCCAGCTCTTCACACACCAGAGAGGCTACGACTTCCCGCCAACGCCGAAAGCCACAGACCTGTACGGCCTACATAGAGTGGCAGGAAGTTAAAGACAAGAACCAAGAAGACCCTCGTAATAACCGCGGCAAGCGCCAAAAACCCCGGCGACGAAGGACCAATCGGGACCAATCCGACTCAAGCTCTGACTCTGCTGCTTTGGACTTTCGGGAAACCAACAAGCAGAGCGGAGTGGGTGCGACCACGGACAGCATACGTCAAGTGAGTAGGCCAAAACCGTGTCGGCCCTCGGCAGGCGAAAGCCGGTCCAGCTCTGTCAGTTCGGAGCCCACAGAGGCTCAAAAGCAGAGCCAAGACACGCCCACTGACTCCATGAGCCAGAAGCCCTTAACGGATTCAAAGAGTCGGCCCAAAGTAGGCCAAAACCGCTCTAGCTCTGCTAGCTCGGAGTCTACTGAGGCTCCCAAGCAGAGCAATCCTACAAGGATTAGCGCAAGATGATGCGAGTTTTGCGGTCGGCACATACACACGACGGCAGTGTCAGTTTTTTGCGGTCGGGATACCCCAACCCGACTGCAATAAAATCGCAACCCAGCTCAAGCTGTTCTCAGCATTTTCCGACACAAGTCCCGATTGTCCAACTTCTTTGGACATTGGCCGTAAGGACACTACGCGCCTAATCGTGAATACAGGCACTGAGATCAGCCTCCTAAAGCTGAAGCCACCCCGCCCGAGACACGACGTGGATGTGCAAAATTCCTCAACGCTCCAGGTGCTCTTTGACAAGGGCAAGTCGAGAGTATGCTGCCATGGGAATTTCATGTTTCACGAAGTGATTCCCTGCAGGTTCCAAATGGTGGACTCCTTGCCGGGTTTAATTGGAGACGGGTTGTTGGGCTACGACTTCCTGTCAAAAAATTGCAAGGTCGATGAATGGGGTG
This sequence comes from Microdon myrmicae, assembly GCA_963931805.1. Classification (NCBI taxonomy): domain Eukaryota; kingdom Metazoa; phylum Arthropoda; class Insecta; order Diptera; family Syrphidae; genus Microdon; species Microdon myrmicae. Next base: position 165,688,304 of record OZ007496.1, on the reverse strand, counting down.
GTTGTTTGGTGTTTCCCCGAAAAGCCTTGCGAATAAAAAGACGGGAAGGGTCGAACATAAGGTAGCCAAACGGGAAGCCGCACCAAAGGGACCTGGCAAGGTCGATACTGCAGGCGGTACTCGGTCGGAGACCTTATTCACACAGGGGAAGGCTATGAAAAAATGTTGAACCCCGTGTTACCAGACAAACCGCGCCCCTAACGTCCAGACAGCGTTCAAAAAGGATAACCCTCGATAGAAGGCTAGAAAGAAACCCTTCAGAACTTAGAACGCTCCTGATAAAACTGGTCAGACTCAGGTTTCTCTCCGACATCTTGGCCCTTTATCAGGGACTTTCGTCGAGAAAAGCCAGTCAATGACTCTAGATATTAAAAAAATTTTAAGATCGGGCCCAAAACTGTAGGTGCAATCCATAATCGCAACTACAGGGGCAACCCTCTGTGCTCGAGGAATGATCAGGCAGTGGAGTATCCATACCCAGGGAATATTTCACAATTCTCCTGTGGTTGCGTATTAACACGTCAACGGGACTCACTTGTGATGACGAGTCGAGTGATCCCGTGTCCGAGAACCAACCTTCGGAGGAAACACCTCCAATAAACTAAACCCCTGTTATCGGAAGGTAAGTCGTCGGATGAATTTACACATCCTGAAGGCGGCTACCTGACGTGCACCAGGGCTGGCTCGCGGAATATTCCCCGAATTTCGTGTGGCCAGACGAATGCTGGCACGCATTTGAAACAAAAAGACAATGTTGGTTTCTCTGTCAAAATGGGCCAACCCCAACATACAGACCCCTAAATCTGGCTATGGAGCTGAGTCAGAGCACATAGCGCCGTGCTATCGCGAGGCGAAATTTGCCTGTCCCAGTTGCATCCAGAATGTGCGGTGAGAGAGGATCAGCTCACTTATGCGAAGGAGGCCCTAGCCGGATCGTGTGGACGGTTCTAACTCCCAGCTGTATTCAAAAAGGTCGCAGTTGCAGTGCAACCCACCCAATCCTCAACAGAATGGTCCCACTGGGAGAAAATTGGTTTGGCCCCAAAAAAAAAAAGGCAAGGTGGATAAATTATGACAATTTGATGGTGGTCTTGTAGCGGTTCTGTCGAACACCACTATTTATCTGCTCATTTACCACCAGGTAACCATTTCCACGCGCGTCCTACTTCATAAAAAGCGTGTACTTACCGGCCTTAGTCAGACCATAACCACAGAAAAATCTGTGAAACATAATGTCTGCTGATATGAAAAATACATCAGCAACAACGGACATTCACCACAAGGGCATAGTCGTACGAAACGCATCATGTTCCTTAAAGGCAAACACGGTTGTACATAGAGCAATCAACATTGCCCAATAAGAATCAAAGAAATACCTCCTAATGTGTCTACCACATACCACCGGAGATATTTCTTCCTTTTTGTTGTCATCCCTACCCACATCGATCGACCACCCGGTCGACAAGCGAGTTTGTTGGCACCAGCGAAATGCCCCTGAAATACAACTCGGTACAACATCACCAGGCCGACATAATTCCTTGACGTTGTCCATGCACACAAGACGAAAGCATTTTTCGCACACACGTGCGTGGCAATTCATACCAGAGGACGTCGGCAACGCGCGCCCAAGCAGCGTGAAGTTCCACACCACGATGGTCGTGTAAACATATCCCTTTATGGAAAAGTAATGTACACAATCGGCAATAATGCTTTATGCACGCATTGATCGTGTAAGCACTTCAACCCCTTTCCAGGTTGACTTGCCCCAGCTGTTTATTTTTGTTTAACCTCAAGTCTATAGTTCGCATGCTGGGCGACACACGCGATGAGCATGCAAAAAGGATCATCTTGTGTGTGTTTCAACCCTTCTTTGGTAGGACAAATTCAGAAAGGGTAAATTACCAAATATGGTCATCGAGGCGATGATGGAATATGCGGTATTGTATCGCTTCGATGAACTTATTTAATCGTGATTCGGATTCCGTGAGGGCAGGTTGCGCCCTCACGTTAATTTACATCCTTCGTGGGGCGTCCCAAGGGATACAGCGTCGTGCGTTGTCATTTAATCTATCAGAGTGTTAATCTTTTGTTAATTGAGGAAGAATGATTGCGAACTTAATTTATACCGTCTGGAATTGCGGTTGATAGAGACCGGCGAAGAGCCAATAGCGCCTATGTGTATTGTGTATCGAAAACGAATTATTATTTACATGGTGTACCGACTTTGAATTTCGTATGGAAGTTTGGTCGTTTAATTTAATATAGTAAATAAAAATGAGAATAAATAGAAAACAGTCGGCGTTTTAATTCGAGGAGTCAGAGGAGGAAAGAAGACGTTGGACAAGCGTGGTGAACCTGTGCCCCCGTGGCACCCGGTATTTCTGCCATACCACGTAAACACTACAGTCTGTTCCCCCATATCCTTGGGGATTGTTTTCGTTTCCCCTTCTTTCCTCCCTTTGTGGGGTTGGGCCGGCGGGAAGAGGCAGAGTTCATTCAGACAATGAAGTTAAAAAACCAAAGAGGTAACGGAGGAGGAAATACCGGAGACACAGTTTTGTCTTTTGAAGAACCTCTTGACGGTTATGTCTTTTTTTTCCGTTGTTGTGCGGTCTTGTACGGTTTTTCGTTGGGAGAGGACGTGTTATTTGGCGAATGCGTCGTGTTTTCGTTGTGTCATAGAGTTTGGAAAAGTTCGATGTTAAAAGTGTGACAGAGGAAACGAAAGAAAAGGGGTACGGTGATGTTTGTTTTTGAGCACCAGCCAAAGCTTTAAAAAGAATCATCTATGTTCAACCGTTTATGTAAATACGAGGGTTGCCTTTTATATTTTTTAAAACAAATATTGATCATCGAAAATCACTTTATTGTTTTTCAAAATATTCCCCATGAAGATCTATACACTTTTGCATGCGTTTGAACCAATTGTCGAAGCACCTTTGCCACTCTGATTGAGGTATCTCCAACACATGCATTCTGAATGCAGCAACCGCTTCTTCAGGTGTCGAAAAACGTTGACCTCTCAGTTTGTTTTTTACGTACGGGAATAAAAAGAAGTCATTCGGTGCCAAGTCAGGACTATATGGCGGATGACCCATCAAATCGATGTTTTGGGTGCTCAAAAATGCAGTTGTCGCAGCCGATGTGTGAGAGCTCGCATTGTCGTGGTGAAAAGTGATCCGTCTTCGGCGGTTGGTTTTCCTGATTTCTTGGAAGACAACTGGCAAACAAATGGTTGTGTACCACTCAGAATTGACTGTTCTGCGTTGTTCTAGTGGTACGGTTGTGACATGTCCAGTTTTTCCGAAAAAACAGGCGACCATTTGCTTGGAAGTGCTTCGTGCGCGAACAACTTTTGTTGGATTTGGCTCATCTTGAAACACCCAGACAGTCGACTGCTGTTTACTTTCGGGCTCATACGCGCAAATCCACGATTCATCACCTGTCACGATGTCGTAGACGTGTTTCGAAGCACCGCGACCGTATTTTTTGAGCATTTCTTTTGACCAATTGACACGAGCCTTTTTTTGGGCGATTGACAAATTGTGTGGGATCCTACGCGAACAAATTTTTTTGACAGTCAAATGTTTATGCAATATTGAATGTATGCTGGTCCCACTAACGCCTAAGGTTGTCTCAATCTCACGATAGGTCACATGACGATCTTCCAATATCAGTTCGCGCACAGCATCAATGGTTTTCGGAACAACAACTGATTTTGGACGACCTTCACGAAATTCATCTTAGAGTGAACTACGACCACGATTGAATTCACCATACCATCGATAAACACTGGTCCTTGATGGAGCTTCATCGCCAAAAATTGAATTAAGTTCATCCATGCACTGTTGCTGAGTTAATCCACGCCGAAAGTTGTAAAAAAGAATCGCACGAAAATGTTGACGATTTAATTCCATTTTTGGGCCGAGATGAATCTTTTAAGTTACTGTAAACAACACAAATAGCGCTCGTATGTCAAAACGTTCTGAGTGTGTATAACCTCAAAAAGGTCCAACTTTACGACAGAGCTGTCAATTGCCGGATTGCAACACTAGGGTTGCCAAATCCCGAAACATAAGAGGCAGCCCTCGTACAAGTTAAGTATAAGATTGTTAATTGTAATAATGGTTTTTACAAGCAATTATGGACATGCCTTTATCACTCCTCTCTCTGACTCCCAAGTGGTTCTAACAGTGAAAAAAGAGGATGGATGTGTACGCATAGGAACATCAAAGTTTAATAATGTAAAACCGAGATTACCATCGTCATCGTCTTCGTCAACTATATCCGCTTCCTTGACTAAGCCCGACGAGGCACTGTGGCGACTCTAACAGATACACACATAATTCACAAGCAAAATAGTGAAGAGCACCAGCACCGAACGAAAAATCGAATAAAAAAATACATCAGAACCGTATACCAAGCGATAACATAACAATTCACATCAGTGGAGTATAGTCGAGTTTAAAAATCAAATTCTAAAATCGGCCAGTAGCCTGATGGGTAACGCTTAGTTCAATTTTTGGTGATTCAAACGGTCATAGCGTCAGTTCGAATCACACGTTCTTCTTCACAATTATTTCAAACGCTATAGCACTATCTGACGCCAATGGAACATCGATTAAAGGAGGTGGCTCTGCAGGAAAATCTTCTGAAGTTACAGCGGCATCAGTGTCATTATCGCCATTCATCCCCGTACCCAGGTAGGACCCACATAAGAAACGGTGAGTACCCCCTAACTCTACTGAATGATACGGTATTCAGGGTGAAAGTAGTTATTAAGATTTGTATAAAACGCAAAATATATAAGAGAATCAAAATATATAATGAAGAAGTCGAGAAGCATGTGCGCAATTGGCTAACAGCTCGCCTTAAATCCTTCTATGAACAATCAATTAAAGCTTCTAAATCGGTGGCAAAAGTGTGTAGATCACGAAGGAGACTATATTGAGAAATGTTGATAGTATATTTAGTGTGTAACATTATTCCATATATGTATAAGAACATTTATATTTGATTCACCCGCGTATAAGTAAAGAAATCCATTATTTTATCAATAGATGGCTAGTTTTATTTGTACTTCGCGTTGTATAAGTACGATCGGGTTATATTAGATGGCGTTAGAGGGATACAATTTCGTACTAAGAAACTTTTCAGATGATTTTGTGAATGCGTGATTCAGTTTTGTTTGAGTGGGCATCAAATATGGTTACCAGCAAAGAGAAAATACGCCACATTTACAATTTTATGCGATAAAGGCGAAAACGCAAGTCAGGCAACTGAAAATATAATAGTGTTTATGGTCCTGATACTATAACAGCCAATCATGGCCAATTTTGGTTTCGTCTATTTCGTTCCAGTAATTTTGATGTCAAAGATGCATCATATTCTGGCAGGCGAATTGCCTAAAACGTCGATAAAACCGTGGATATCGTCGAGTCCGACCGTCTTGTAAGCACTTTTCCGATTGTCCAGAAGCTAAACATTGCACGAACAACCCTTTAGAACCACTTGGATAAGATTGAAGACGAAAAGAAGCGTAACGTAGGGGTGCCACACGAGTTAACGCAAAAAAAAAAACCTAAAGGACTGAATTTACATCTGCGAATCGCTGCTGAATCGGAACAAAATCGACTCATTTCCAAAGCGGATGATGATTGGTGGTAAAAAGTGAGTCACTTACGATAGCATTTATCAAAAACTGTCGTGATCGAATCGCAGTGAGCCGGCGCAAACGTTGGCGTTCCGACGTGTACTATCCACAATTAGACGGTCTGGAAGAATCAATCGTGGCCAGCTTTCGCCAATAGTAGAGTAATTGTGTTTCACCAGGACAACGGCAAGCCACTCACATCGATAGTGACGCGCCTGAAGCTTTGGGAGCTTGGTTGGGAGGTCCTTACAGATCTACTTTACAATTCGGACCTGGTACTAAATGATGACCACCTGTTCCTGTCTATGGGGAATGATTTTGCTAGTGAAAAATTCGCCTCAAGAGAAGCTGGTGAATATCTGTGGCGGTTCCCTTGAACGCCACCAATCCTCTTCCCACTAACTATGTAAAAACTCTCAGCTAGGGCATACAAACCTGGAAACCAAGTACTCACCTGTTTATAGTTGAACCATAAAGCCTTAAAACGCAATAAAAGCACAATATTTCCTGATACTAAATCCATCAGCACCAAACAGGCATGTTCCTAATGGGCAATTTGGTTGCATCACCACGCAACCAACATGAACCGAACCAATCCATTGAATATGTCTCGGATCGATTTCCATCGTGTAAAAGGTATCTTCCACACATTAAAGGCAATTTGGTTGCATCACCTAGCAACCAACATTGCCCGAACTATATCAATGAGATATACCCCTACGCGCCATCCGCACACATGCAGGAAATGTTTTGTCTTTCCCTTTAGCATACATGCCTACATCGATCGGTCATTCGACCGACAAATACATGAAGGCATTTGGCTGATCGCCCAAGCAAGTCGAGTTCTCAAAATGGGAAAAATACTATCGAGAATTCGACTACGTGAAGATGTCACCAACAAGTGCACGATCAGCATAAATGCTTTACGCAGTCGCTGATCGTGCAAACACTTCAATCCCTATGTAGAGATATTTGCACCAGCTGCAACCGTGTCAGCTTATGTTCCCCTTAGGAAAATATTGTATCCACGGTCCGGTTGCTCATGCACAACATGAGAGTGCGATGTAACCTCATCTGTGTGTGTGCACATCCTTTCGGTGATCATCCCTTATATGGTCATCGGGGCAATGAATGAAAGTTTCGGTATTCTGTCGTTTTCAATGTATATCTTTAATCGCGTTCTGGATTCTGTGGAGGCAAGTCGGGCCTCCACATTAAATAAACGAAAAAAAAGGTGTCGAGAGTCGAGTTTTAACAGCCACATTGTACGGTCGTGCCATCAAATTAAAATATTAAGTAAATGTTCTATGTGCTTATGTAATTTTTCAAAGAACAAATAATTAAGTTCAAAATATTCCGTGCTCAAATGTTTAGTTTAAAGTAAAGAAGTGTCAACACATTTGTTACCGGATTATATAATTTTTCAAAGAACAAATAATTAAGTTCAAAATAAACCCGTGTCATAAGTGAGTCTAGTTGTTTTACTTCCGAAATAAGAACCATTGACACTAGGTGCGTGCCTCCAGTTACATAAGGGTGTCGTGCCCCCTCAACATCGTGTCAGGAATATTGGTGAACTTGCGTCCCTGCGGCGTAATTACCAAAAGACAGACGTCCACCACGTGAGAGACCAGTAACAACAACCAGGTCTACCACATATCCACTACCCCAGGTTTTTGCAAATAGGCACGAGGATTTCTATGAGAGAGGTGTAATGAAATTACCTTCGAAATGGTAACGAATTATTGAACAAAACGGTACATATTTGCCCTAAATCGGATCATTATAACTATGCTAAATAAAGCCTTCCATTCCATGGGAAAATAATGGATTTCTTTTTACTACAACTATTATGACAATTTGTGATTGGGAAACACGATATTTTTACCTTCGATCTATTTAGTAAAAATGAGCCAAAGTATTTTAGGGCTATTTGTTATTACAATTAAATTATCTGGCTAGCACGTCGGCAACGTTTTCTCGAAGCACTGGACTGTAGGCATACAGGATCGAACTACGTTGGCACTCTCTCCTTTTCTACCATTCTTTCTATTCATTTCTCTCTTTCCTGACCATGTTGCATTAATGATTTTCTTAGAATGTGCATATAGTTAAAAACAAGGTCTGTGCAGAATGAAGTGGGGAAATTTACGACAAATGGATATACTTAATTTAATGATCTCGATTGTGGGCTTGTGGGGTAGGAGCATTGTGCACCGGCGTACGGCGCTGATTCTCTCCTATCCCCATCGTCAATTTGTTCACGCGGACACTGCTCACAACGCAAGGGGGAAGAAAACGATGGTCGACCTTCGCAACCGAGCGGACACAACACAGAAACAAAACACTTATTTGTTACCTTTAATACTTTCACTTAGATTTATTCTTTAGTTTTGAATGTATATTAAAATCGAACAACACAAAAAATGACTGATTTTAATCAATACTTTCACCGACTTTAACTAAAGTAACTTGTACAACGTGAACACGGCTCCAGTATATATTTGCGGGTCTCCGCCCTGACGGGAGAGCGGGAGCGGCAACGGACATGGCGGTCGGCGGATGGAAAACGACTCAGCGATATCTTGCTCGTGCAGAGCTCACTCGCTAATCGTGATCATGGTGGTATGTGTGCATGGTTCTTTCATGGATGAGAACGAACCTAGAACAAAGAAAGGGCGTAAAGTGCATTCATGGGATCTTTGTTGGAAATGTGCGTCGCGGCTAAACAAAGAGACGACAATGCGATGTGGAAATGTGCTGATGGGTTTTAGCTAGGTTACTGGGAAATGGTGTTTATGGCATCGCTAGTAAGGGTAGGTATTGAATTCCTATTTGCATTTGTTTATGCTGTAGGATTTAATTGATGCCAAGAGATGCGGAATGCGTATTTGCTTTGGTCCTTTGGGTGTAAGTCGCCAGCCAATGTGTATGTAGGGAACATTGTTGTACACATGGCGTGGCTGGGAAAATAGACGGCGCAATATTTTTGGTCCCTGTCATGACGGTTACATTGTATGCAAACCGAATCATTTTGTTTACAGGAATTTGTCTGGTACCGAAGGTCCCGAATTGGTTTGGAATTCCAGATATGTAAAGCAAGAAATCTTACGGAAAATTGTATGCGAAGAGTTGCATGAAAAGGTAAGTTTTCTTTGACAGGGGCTTTTTAAGATCATAGATTTGATCTATATGGTGCGTGAAGCATTTTCAGGTACTAATGCGATTGCATTAGTGAAGTTAGGAAATTGGCTGAATGTTATGGGGGTTTTACGGTAAGTCGACAGTGGGGTTTGGCGGAACCGTCACAGGCTAGTTGAAGTACCCGTTGCTGGTTTATCTATACCATTATAGACTCAGTAGTCTGTCAATAAAAATAGTAAATCGGTTCCATTTAGATATCAGGTTTCCTTTCCATTTCTGAGACATTGAAAATCCTAACATCACACTCTCATGTCAAGTAAAAATCCTACTAAAAGATTGCTTTTGTGGGTATTGTTTGTTATAAAGTAATATACAATTTACTTAAGTCTGTACACAAGATATTTTCCACTAGGTTTGTCAACTTTCAGTCGCAGAACTAACAAACTTGTCTTACATCAGAACTATCTGTCAAAGTAGTCACTTAAAAGCGCAACCGTTCACCCTTCGTTTTTGAACATTTAAGAATTGCTTTGTAACGTGGCTAGAAACCCGTTTCAGGGGGTTGCATATATTTCCTAATAAAAAGAAATCGATTCTTCATTGTGAAATACGAAAAGACCTAACTTGAATCAAGACCAAGAGGGGCAGGGCAATATACGGAAACATCTTTAACAAAGACCAAGAATTGAGACTGAGACTTGGGAATGCATCACAAGACAATCTCTGCCTTGTGCGATATTTTTCGTCCTGCATTCTCGGTTACCTAAGGAGCAAATCTTTAAGTAGTTGTAGGATATATCGACTACGGGTGTTATTTTCTTGTATTGCGGTTACATGTACAGGATATTCCACACCTACGAGTAGCATCAGCAGGGTACACAAGAAAATATCATTTCGTTAGGATCCTTGAGTTCTTGCTCTAGATATGGCGAAAAGTTGTTATTTGATATCATCGTTTGCGGTCGAGGGCAACCACTTTTTATCCAACCATCTGTCAGCAACAAGGAAAACTCGTCAGCGAGGTTAAATTCAAAAATTGAATTTCTATTCTAATGCACACAGAGTGGGTTAACGCGAAACTAGAATATCCTGTGTACAATATATCGAATGAATAATTCTCCACCTTACCCCACAGTTGCCTGTAAACCGAAGAATGGCTGCCCTGACAACAGGAGTACAGATGCTGAATGAATTGTGTTTCCCTCTATGACAGGCGATTAACAGATTGCACTTAACGAAATATGAATTTATTGTGAAGGCACATGCTGTAAATTTACGCGATTGAAAAGACTGCTTTGAATGACACCGAATCCTAATGATACTGAACACGGACGTATTGTTCAAAAATTAACCCTGCGTATGACAAGAGTCGTGTATTCTATTACTCGATGTCAGGTGATTTAAAGGATTATTGATATGACACATGCATGGTATCATCCTAAATATAATACTCGTATTCCTCTCTGGAAGCGAACGTTACAAGGACATTAACGACGCGTTTCTTCGATGAGTGAAGCTTATTCTCTGAATGGAATCTGTGACGAAAGAGATTCCAAATCAAAAGCAAGTGATTCAAACGACAAATCTATGTCGGTGTATGTTACTTGGTTTCATAAGATTAATTCGCAGTGTATTGAGAAGAAAGTATTGTGGCGAAATTAAGGTGCATTTACAAAATATATAGAAATTTAATTTAAATTAAGTAAACAAGACCCTAACTACATACATGGTGTTGCCCATCACCCTTTCTCTAAAGGAGAGTTTCTGTCAACAAATTTGGAGGTTGCGGGTTAGTTCTCAATGGCAGTACTAATGAACAATGAAAAAAAAACGAATCCCCGTATAGGACGAACACTGTGCGAACTACCATTTAATATAAAAGCTAATAGCCTTGCCGGTTCTATTAGAGTGTTGTTCTTTAAGCCATTTCCCAAGAACCACCCATCCCCTTTCACCCGTCTCCCATTTCCCAAGCAAGTATTTCTACTTACTTGCAAAGGGGCAGCGTAAGCTCCCCTGCAGCATCTCCCACCTGAAAGCAACCTGGCATGCATATTGGTGAATTGTTCTGGTTCATGATACTTGAACCATTCAATACTCCCCTATCGGCTCAGCTTGTCAGCAATTATAATCGACAAGTACACGCTGGCCAGCGTATCTGTTGACACAGCTGTAGCCGATATTCTTTCCACAGTTCACAATTGTATATCGCGCCTATACCCTTAGGTCCGCGACAGTTGCGACAATTCCCCGTTATCGGCTTTCAAACAATCATGGAATTTGGGCATGGATATGATCATTGTTTAGGCAATCTTTCCCATACCATGCCCTATGATGATCCACCAGAAAATCAAAGCAAACACACATTACCTCACTGTGTTTGTTTTGTTTACTAGCCGCTGGTCCATGGTTCCCCTGGGTGGGACGTTTGCTTGCACATCTGCAGGTCAAATCCCCCACCACCATACCCATGCACCAGCCATTAACCTAACCATATAGCCACCGTCGTTAAGGTTTCTGTTGACTTAAAGTCCATGAATAATTTCCCTCCTTGTGCTCCAGAGCCATACGGCTAAAGCAAACATAATCCAAATCGCCGGTTGAACTAGCAACTAGCATCACCAGTACGTATCGCCTACAACGACATTTCCCCAGAACTCATAGATAAATACTATGACGATCCCATGCAACATCGGCAGACAATGATCGTTGTACATCTTATCATTTGACCCTTGAAATAGCGTTTTTGTTTACTTTGAAGCAAAAACCTATTTCGTTCTCAGGCGTGGATCATCGATGATTTATGACCACATTGTCCGCAGCCCCTGATGCTCGTACATTTGTTTGATCAGGTGTCGGCCGATCGTTGTCTGTATTGTATGCAAAGGGGGCATTGTACGCGTCCCTATGCAGCATTTGGGAAATCCTCCCATTGAACCCTTTCCTCGATCACCATTGGCCGCTGGCAAGTTGATCCGGTTCGCCCCTCCTACAACGATGTGGGCCACCACCGTTGTTTCTGATGGATGTGGATTGCATCGTGGAGTCAGTTTTTATTCATTGAAGGGTGCGCACCTTCGTTTACGAATCCCCGCGGAGAGTCGTCGAGAGTTCCTTCTTTACTAGATCATTTCTGTTCGTGTGCGTCTTTTTGCCATGCCGTGTTCAACCAGCGTAAAAGTAATATACTTTAATTAGTTCCCTTGAACAAGTGTATTCCACTAACGTTGATCCCAATTGACTCGTGCCTTCAAACTATAAGTTGTATTAGACTAGGTGCAAGACCGGATAAATAATTAAATAAAGGAAAGTTAAATAGTTAAAACAAAGCTCCTGCGTTTTATTTTACTCCTGTGGTGTACGATTTGGATGAACCTTGGGGAAGAACAGTGTGCGTCGCAACAAGTCAGAACATTTCTTAGTGAATAATCAGTGGTGTTTTGCTCAACCTGCGTCCGTGCCGACGCCCCTAGCAAAAAGCACCCACAGTCGCCACGAACAGCTATAGTTCTTAAAACTCTGTCAATGGCCAAATTTGAACGGAATTTTATAATATCGGATTACTCACCACAGGCGCTCTAACTCACGCCTTCGAATATTGACAATAATTTGTTTTTCCGGCAAGGATATTAGTCTTGCGCCAGGTACATTTACCATATAAGATTTTAATCTATTGTTGTGCTTAGGGAGCTTTAAGCAAATAATAGAATAGTTGAGTTTTGAATACGGAAGATTGTTGGAGCACAACATGACCTTAGTCAATATGCCATCGGCAAGTACAGATGCAATTGTCCACAACTCAAAAATATTTTAATTGCTGTCGGAAAATTCACATTGAGCGACTGCGATCATGAGAATTTAGGTGTGAAGAAGAGAGGAAGATAGAGACCACAAACCATTCAACGATACACACTGACCGAGTGCGGACGTGTTTTCAATTCGGCGATCGAGTTAAATGAAAAAGGTACTTTTATGAGTGGCGAGTGGTTGAAATATAAAGATTATTTATAAATAAATATATTCCAGTGATAAAAACAGTCAAAACAAAGTTAATATATATAATTATAATGAAATAAAAGAGAACGAAGCCACGTATTGTGTGCCGGTCACAATAAAGAACACAGTTTAATGCTAACCACCTGAGTGCGCATGTGAGCACGTGCTTAGCAAAAAAAAAAGTTTAAAATGCAAAATGGCAGAGAAAAAACAAAATTAATTAAAACCAAAGTCCGCGTTAATAAAACGAGGTCCCCACTGACACGATAGGCGATACAATTCAACAAGCCACACGAGGCAATAACAGACTTGCTTGAAAATGGAAGAGGAGAATACATACCCCCGGTTCCATATACTAACGGCAATGTGACCAATAATATGTTTGCATGTTTAGCGACTACCGAGACTGAGGACGACGAGGAGGAAATCAGCGACCTTGAAGTAAGGCTATCCCGAGCAAGGGCATAATTAGCTGAGAAGCGTCGCAAAAAGAAGGAATTGGCTGAAAAGGAACAGCTATTGGTAAAACAACAGCAGCAGAAAAAACAGCAACAATGTGCACAACAAAATACTAACCACAAAAAGGATGTCCAGCGCAACAGATGACTCAGCAACAACCACAACAAGAGCAACAGGTAGCAAAAAAGGAAGCTGTTGCAGTACAGCAACAAAGCATAAAACGATTAAAGATTCAAATAAAAGGAAAACATCAAGCACCCTCAAATGTCACTCGGAAATGCCAGACTGGTTCTGGAGCGTGTTGTTAAAATGCCAGCAGTGATTCTAAACGACAAAATGAAATCAGATGCACTGCTCGGTACATTACCAATCAAATCGGAACATTCCTTCAGTTTGAACTAAGATGGTGATTCTATGCCAAACTCACCGAAAAGCCTACACATAAAGCCTAGACGAAGAATGTTATCCTGCCATATCAATGAAAACTGCTACCAGCAACACACGTCGTCTATTCGATAACACACTCAGGCATTTAGCGCCTAAACGTATACATTAATGAAAATCCAACTATGAGGTTACAACAGAAACTCTGCAGTCGCACTGAATGCTGCTAATTGCAGAATAGAGGAGACTGGAAAATGGACTATTCATGGACAGTTTTTGTTACTGTTTTTGATTCAATAATCTGTGCGGAAGAAGAAACAAACAGTTTCATTAATATTAATTCGCATACGCTTCTTTTTGAAAACGTTTGTTAACCTGTAAAGGTTTTTGGTACAGTCGGTACCTTTTTTTTTTGTTCAGTTCTTTTTTTACGTAGTGACATAGTCGACGGTGTAAGTCAAGTATTGGATCGGTGACGGTTCATAAAATAAAGTTAATTTTCAATGCAATTCAATATTCATTGTTTTCGTTGATTTCATGTACGCTATCTTGGAACACCAATAACGTTGGTTGTTTTATGTTTGCTGCCTCGTCGAGGATTAGCTCGACGCAGATCAAAAGCGAAGACGCCACCAATCAACACTACAGATATGGATTGTAGCGAACTGGTAAGTCTATGTAAGCTTTCTATTGGGGAGGATTTTTCAATTAAAAGACTGATAGGAAACAGGTTTGCCAACAGACAAATTCGCCGCCGCGGAATTTTATACGTACATCCCGAAAGCAATAAAGAATATAACGGTTCTACTAAAGGGCGTCAACCCTGAAACAGAACCAGAAGTCCTACTACAAATGCTACGAGAGATTAACTGTAATGATATTGAGTTCATCGCGGTAAAACCCTTCAATACAGCTAGGGCTAGGCGGGAGAATCATAAACTACCATTCTACCTGGTGCAGCTGGGCTCCGTTAGCAAAATTGGTGGACTTAGGAAAATCACTATCCTGAACCATCAAATTGCCACATGGGACAAATTGAAAAAAGGCAGAGATATGACCCAGTGTCTTCGCTGCCAAAGGTTCGGGCGCTCAGCAGCAACCTGCGAAATACTGTGTTGTTGCGTAAGATGCGGACAAGACCACAGCGCAGAACAATGCACGTTAGGTAAAGAAAGGGTAGACGACGGATCTCTTCTAAAGAGTGCTGTTTGTAAGAGCGGGAGACACCCCATGAATTATTCTGGTTATCCTAAATTCCGCGAAATACAGGAAAAAAGTTTTCACAGCAACGAAAAATGAAACACCCAATAGTTGAAGCTCGACCAGCACTAAACGTAACACCCCAGTTCTCGTATGCTCAAGTAATAGCTGGTAGGAGAAACATGTCACAACCTACCACACGGGCACCGCCGCCATACACTGTGCCTTCAGAAACAGTAACACTAGCAGATATGCTCACAACCTTGCTCACTATTCAGACGCAGATGACACAAATCCAAAAACAAACAAAGGAGCAGGACACTAGACTAGACTGAGTCTATTCGCAGTTGTCTATCCAGCCGTTAATATAAACCATCGAACAGAAAGCACAATTAAAGCTCTAGTCGTGAATGTAAATTCACTTATCAGAATCGAGAGAAGAGTCGCTCTCTTTAAAATGTTGGAAGTCGAAGATGACGAAAGTCCTGACGTGCTTCTGGCTAGCAAAACTTAGCTGAATCAGAGGCTTAAACTATGTCACAAAAACTACGACATTATACGTAGAGACCGACCCAACTCCACACAAAGAAGACGGGTGGCAATCTTTGTTAAAAAAGAACTTCAACATACGAAAATATATAGTGGTGAGATGCGCACAATTTGGGTGCTTGAAGGGTGCATCATCAGCATACCTCTCCGACAAGGTAGGGGGATGTATGTGATATCTGCCTATATACCAGAAGTACATCAACAATGATATATTTATAGTGGATCTAGAGACTCTTTTCCAATGGTTACAACTTCACTCGGAAGGGAACTATTACGTCGTGGGTGGCGATTTGTATGCTAAATACCCAGATTGGGGAAATAGCATGTCCAACACGAGAGGAAATGAACTAGCTAGTTGGCTAGATCAACATCACATTGAATATAAGGCTGACCTGCTAGCTACAGAATATCCGTCCTTTCCCAGAGGGGGATCGTTCCTAGATATTATGCTTATTGACACACGACTTCAACATACACATTCTAACAGACAAAATAGAAACTGCTTACGCATAACTAAGTGTAACAGCGACCATAGTGCATTATAAATCGTGATAGAAGCACCAAGCGAAGTTGTGGAACTCGATGAATGTATGATACCGCAGCCCTATAACTATGAGGGTATGCGATGGACGCGTATCACGAGAACCTTAACAAGAGAAATTCGCTTAAAAGATATTAATCCTCCTACCAAGAGAAACATATCCAACGATGACATCGAAAAATACATTCAAAAAATGGACGAAACCATAAAACAAACTATGGACAAAACGATACCAAAAACCACACCTACGGACAACATGAGCATGTACCGAAACGTCACAATCAACGCACTCCACAGAAAAAAAAAGTGGACTTCTGTCGCACCTAAAACTACAGTACAGATGATTTATTGACAGGCACGACCAGGAGATAATATCACTGAAGTCTAGATTAAAAAATCTCCAACGGCTGATAAAAGCAAACTATAGGTTAGCAGCAAATTTGTGTTAGAGCAACAATATTCGGGCGGTAAAATACAACGACGGAGTAATGAAAACTAGATTCAGTGTCTCCAAATACCACGAATTGACGGAAACCAACGAATGCTGATATATATATGCATAGACACAAACAACGCAATTCTAAATGATGAACTTGTTGCGTTTGAAGATCCCTTGGGAAAAGTGAACTTTATAGGGGCGGTCTTTCAAGAACTGTACAAGGCAGATGAAGTCATTCGCCCCAACCATGACTTGGAGGATAGAGCTAATGACACTAGGCATTCATAAACCACTACTGTATATAAGTGGCAAAGTGACCTCCAACATTACTTACAAAATAAAAACCGGCCTTCAACAGGGAGCGGTGCTATCTCCGATCTTTTTAAATATTTACACGAGCGACTTGATAGGGTCTCTGTTATATAATTAAGTTCATTTAATTATCACCCCCCCCCCCCCCCCTATGAATAATTAACATCTCGTGTCTTCACATGCATATCCTCCCCTTCCCTCAAAATCACCAATTTCCCATTACAATTAGTTAAATAATTTAAATAAAGTAAAACCTCTATTCAAAACCCACAATCCTATTGTACATAGCCATATTCTCTCTATTAGCCATAGTCTCCCTATCAACCATAACCCAGCCCCCTATTAGCCAATTCCGCTTCCTAGAAATAACAATCGTGGAAGCGGAACAAAAAAGGATATGAAAAAGAACGATACGAGATTGCTTTCTTGTTAAACGTGCGTTGAGTGAGTGTGGTCGGTCGCTCCGGACAATGAAATATTTAAATGATACATGTGTATTAAATTCGGTTGGATAAATAAGAATCGGTTATCAAGAATTTAATTGAACTACATCATAAGTTATGTTTATACTAATTATTAGTTATAAAATAAATGGAATCGATGGAATCGAATTGTTTTATATGATCTGAATACAAGTGTATAAAAGGAAAAGTACAATAAACAGAATAACAACATCAACTAATCTATTACAAGTCTATCACGTGTACATATTAGAGTTGTTGAAATAATTGGTATTCGATAATAAAGGATAATTAATCGCATCTGTCTCACATCTGTAAAATCAAGACCACGCAGGGGTAAGTTTGGTGAGAACAGAAAAAATATTTGAATTAATTGTTAAAAAAATCCCTTACATCTCTTCATCAGGCTATTGCGTCTGCAGACAATCTGATAATATATAGAACAGCACCAAAAATTGAAATCACTAACGGACTATTACTAGGGGATGTCAATGACATTCAGCGATACTGCGACAACTGCAAACTCAAAATCAATATCTAGAAATGTGAAACCATCCTCTTTAGAACGCCACTGGCTGAAGCTACTAGAGATACCAGGAAAAACTGGCGAAAGCTAGCTATTGTGGAACCACACTGTAGTAAAACTTTTCTTCCACTTACTTTAAACACCACACACACACACTTGTCACACCTTTAAAATAAAACACTCTTGGTTTGTTTTATATTTAAACTAACTTTTATTTCTAACCAACACACACACAAGTCACTTAAATTGGTTCTTAGTTTCACATATATTCCTCGCTCGACACAGTTAATTGACGAAAATCTATTAAGTTTAACATGACTTTTTCTTTGTAAAACTCTTCAGAATTTTTTGAGCACTTATCTAGTACTTTTTTCCCGGCCTCACAGCGCGCACCACTTAAAGGCCGACTCGGTCAAAATTCTAGAACCAACAACCCAACCGTTCCGCTCAACTCTTGAAAAACCACTCCGTTATCTCACCGTCTCGGTCGACATTCTAAATCGAAATCTTTGTTTCCTCCGGCGGATAAAAGGATATCTCCTTTTTCCCGCCTGATCCACTTTGCGGTATATCAAACACAAAAGAAAAATCAATAGTGCATCGTGTTAATGCACATTTCTGCTTCCCGTTTTTTGTGTTGTTATGGTTTAGGCGAACGTGCAGTTCATTTTATGGTGCCTGTAGTTTTATTTAGCCGAATGGGCAAGGATCTCTTCCGTGGGGAATCGATAAGAAATACAAAGAGGAAAATCATTAGTGAATCGTGCTAATGCACCTTTGTGATTCTCTATGTTGTTATTGTTTAGGCGAACGTGCAGTTCATTTTATGGTGCCTGTTTATTTCTTCTAGGCGAATGGGCAAGGATGTTCCTTGCGGGAAATGGTTTGGGTAAACAAACCTTTGAAGGATCATGAAATTGCAGACGCGGATTCAACTTAAAACTTGACCGTGCAGTCGAACATCGGGGCCAATATAAACAGAGTGGATAACTTTGTGATCAAACTGATCAATGTGGTCGCCGAACGATTTCATTTTTTGGTGCATATTATGCAAACAATATGTATCATGAGGGGGGCTGTCACAGGGGTTTTATTCCACCAGAAGCATTCCTTAGTATTGACATGGACGGCCTCATACATGATGAATGATCAAATGAATCCGCTATACCGTTGATTTATCGCGTGCGTCGGTCGGGCATAGATAAACGAATATGTTATAATCGAGAGATTGCCCACACAGATGAAGAGCGCCTGCAGTCCAATAGGGCAGTAGCACAGAAAGACCGAAAAGACACGAATAAGCAACACCAGAGATTTTTGTGGCTGAGTAGCAATTAAAAACCCGATTCCATTATTATTATTATTATTATTTATTGGCCTGTAGGAACCCGGAAGTTCATGACCTCACCGACTCGGCTCCGCCATTATTCCCTGTCCTGTGCGCTCTCCTTCCACGTTCAACCATCCGATCCGATCTTCTCGAGGTCCAATCTAACATTGTCGCGGGCGTATCTTACTGCGTTGACTTGATTACTCTCACTATTGTAGGTTTGCGGTATAGCTCTTCCAATTCGTGGTTGTGGAGTTTCCCCCATTGTGCTGACTCCTTGTCATATTTACCGCCAAATATACCCGTTAAAACTTTATTCTCGAATACGCGGAATTTGTTTTCTTCCCGTTTCGCAAGGGCCCATGTTTCGCATCCGTATAGAACAATCGGCATGATTATGGTTCTATAGACACGGAGCTTTATATTCCGTGATAGCAGTTTGGATTTCAGCAGTTAACTGACTGCATGCCAACTAGCGTTGCCGGAGTGTAGTCTTTTGTTAATTTCCTTCGACGTTTTGTTTCTGGTCGTCAGTATTGTTCCCAGATATTTAAATTCTTTAACTTTTTCAAATATCTTGCTTCTGACCTTTATATGTGTTCTCTGAGTTCCACCTGCTCTCGCCGTAATCGTCTATTTTGTTTTGTCTTCATTTATTTCTAGGCCCACCTCTTCTGCTGCTTGCATGATGATTTCACAGTTTTTACTAACAGTTTCTAGATTATCGCCCAAAGCGGTGGTGTCATCCGCATACGCGAGCACTTGTGTGACCCCGTTCAGGGATGATCCGGCCGTGTTGTCATCTTGTACCTTTCTGATAACATACTCGAGGACAAGGTTAAAAAGGCATGGTGAGGGGCCATCCCCCTGCTTTAGTCCCACCCGGATTTAAAATGGTTCTGAGAGGTGGTTTTCTATTCTAACTCGCCCTTTGTTTTCGTTCATGCAGATTTTAATGAGGGCAGCATATTTTTTCGGAATCCCCAGCTCAACCACAATATGGTAGAGTCTTTGCCTTGCGACAGAGTCGTAGGCTTTTTTGAAGTCAACGAACAGTTGGTGAACCGTCTCTCCGTATTCCCACATCTTTTCCAGCAGTTGCCTTATTGTGAACATCTGGTCGCTTGTTGACCGGTTCCGACGGAATCCGCATTGGTAGTCTCCTAATATTTCTTCTGCGTACGGTGTGATTCTTGCCAGTATGATATTTGTTAATATTTTGTATGTGGTTGGGAGCAATGATATTCCTCTGTAATTTTCGCAGTCAGATCTGTCGCCTTTTTTGAAAATGGGGATTGCTTTTGAGGTTTTCCATTCTCCCGGAATGACTTCCTTGTCCGATATTATTTGTTGGTGGATCTTTCGAGTAGTTGCCTCTCCTCCATGCTTAGATGACTGTTTTTTTGAATTTGAGTTAAGGATTATGAGGTTAGGATGTATGATATAGTAGGTGGGTAGAAATCTCAACACAGATAAAATCTTCAATACTGCTGCTTTCTTGTAGGTTGGGAGATAAAGAATTTTTACTTGCCAAATTAACCATAGAAGCGAAGAGGTGAGTAGAAAAGAGTCTAAGTATAAAGATTCTCGTTGATTCTTATCTCCTTTCGACCGAGGGGGGGGGGGGGGGGGGGGTTGTTTCGTTTCCAGATGAGTTTCTATTCAATAACACATAAACGAGAAGTCTCGACAGTATCTCGAATATGAACGTACAGTTTGGGCCTACTTAGGCGAGTGTGTGGCGGTTCCGCCAAACCCCACTTACCTGAAGAACCCCCATAACTTCGACCCAATCTTATAAGTTTGCTAATGCAATCGCATTAGCACCTTAAACGCTTTAACCATCTAGGTTATCTAAGGTATAACCTAAAAGTCCCTGTAAAAGAATTCTTACCTTTTCATGCATCTGTAGTGCTCTAAAAAGCCCTACTACCCTTCTCCACCATTCCTACATCCAAATCCTAGCTATAATACGCTAAAACGCCAAAATCTTATCAAAACCCACAATAACCCAAACATGAACCAAAATTCGCAATAAACGAATCAAACATTCGTTTATCGCATAACATTTGCCCCCACAGCATCACCCAAATCCAAAATTCAGAGATCATGATCTCTATCTGAAAATTTTCCATTGAGGAAAACAAACAAAAACCCAAAAGCAGATACATTCCCACATCTGCGCAATAGTTTCATAAGAATTCAAGAAATTGAATTCTTATCTAAAAGTAAACACAACATCTCACTCGAAATATCGAGATTGTTGTACGAAAATGTGTATCTTTGGGATACAATTTTCGATCTGTTATCCTTTATAAAGGAATAGTTAAGTGATCTCGAGGCCGCAGTCTAAATTCGTCTACAGCTCCTGGAGGAAGTACCCCAGGATAATCTTTGAGAAAATAATAAAAACACATTCGAAAGGAAAGAAGACGTGCTTTCATTTTTACCCAACAACGGATAGCTAAGTATCTCCTGGCCCCCACGGAAGAATCCAAGGACGTTGCTCTTCCCTTTGAAATCAGAGGAAGCACGGCAACGACCCCTTTTGTGGGACAAGTTTTCAGAAGCTATTTTAAGAGATCACTTAGTCCTTTTAAGGACTAAGAAACACGCTTCCTGAAACCAAACCCTTACAAAAAACATAACACATCTCTTCGCATACAAATTCCCTACAAGAATTCTTTCCATTATACAGGAGCATAAAACCAAAACCTATTCGATACCTTCGGTTGCCAGGCAAATTCCAACCTTCCCACACCTGCACCGCAATCTCCCCGCAGAATAAACATTTCCTTCCCAAGGATAATTAATGCTTTCAATGCATTATCTGGAAATTCCTGTAAAGAATATTTCCTACAAGGGCATTACACATATTTCCTACAAGGCCATTACACATGCATCTCTGCATTAGCGACCAAGAACCGAATTCCCAATTAGTGTAAATTTTCACACTAGAGTTCGACACTTGCGTCGCCATAGATGCCATGTACAATTGACACAGATGGTATACACAACCGTCATTGTGTAACCATCTAAATTACTTTCCAAAGACTTGCAATTATTGATTCAGCAAGCACTTCTCTCGGAAATTCTTCCTTGTTTGAATATTCAAATAATCACCAACGTCGCGCTTAGCCGCCGGATCGGAATCAATAGCATAAATATATGCAAACAAAAGAATCCGATTCTCTCAGTCGTCAGAGATGCGATATACGATCTCCATTATTTCAATCCCTTTTAGCATCTAATGAGTGGCTGCTATTTACTCAGCTGACCCTTATTACCGGACGACGCCTTAGGTCGTTTCTTCCTTTGTTCTGCATCCCTTGTCTAGGTTTCGTTTCGCTTTGACCTGCAAGCGTTAGTAAACGATCTGATCTCAACGATCGACTTCACGCACACCCCTACAGGACCGCACCAGTGAGATCCTCTTTCCTCGTTTTCATCACGAGAGGAACACTTTCTCTCTCGGGGAAACTCGGCTCTGCACGAGCCGGTTATCGCGGAGTCGTCTTTCATCACCCGACCGAGCCGGTCGGTCGGTCCGCCCCCCGCTCTCCGCCCTGCTGCGGAGAAGCGTAAATGTCCCAGAGTCGAGTAATTAGTGAGTCAAACTTTTATACGCCGCGAAGACGAGTCGATATCGAATCGTGTTGTTCTACAGTGCAGTCTACCTTTCAAATATAAAAATATTATGTTAAAATAAATTGCCACAGTTTTTAAGTTTTGATTAAAGAACAAAGTGTAAAACGATAACATAAGTGAAACAGTAATTAAAGACCAGTTTTAAACCGTTTGACTAAATAAAAAGAACATTCACTACAACATCAATAGTGTGTTTGAATTTTCTTGTGTTGCAGTTTCGACTAGTGTTTCACCAACTTTTCCTTTCTGGGTGTCGGTTGTTTGCTATTGTTTTGGTGATCGCGATTGTTATTTTTGGCGGACCTTCTAGCAGTCGCAAAAGAGTATCAGTGAAAACAATTTATGATGGAGGAGGAAAGTGACCCTAGTGCCCGTGTCTGGAACAATACTTTCCACCCCACAAGTGCATCGGAATATACTATAACGTTGACATTTTTTGTCTGAGAGCTATCGTAGAACACCTATTTGAAACTTCTGTCTTAGAAGTGTTTTGTTTAGGAGCAGTACACACTATTGGAACGTTCTGAAATTCCTTAGCTGTCCATGTAAATAGTATTGTAAGTACATGCATGAAGAAGAAGACAATATTAGCGTGAAAATTGCGCTTTCAAAAGACAGCCGGACGATTTTTGTCTTCTGTTTGCTAATCTCAGAGGTCCAAATGAACTTCATCCAAATCGATCCACGTAAATATCGCAACCGCACAAGCCAGTATCGAAACTTCTCTGACAACATCAACCCAACGTCTTCTGGGCATGGGGAAAGAAAAAAATAAAAAGTGCGTTTTCAATAGACGCCATTAATTAATATGTTTGTCTTGGTACTGTAGCTAATTTCAAGCCTCCAAATAGACTTCCTTCGAGTGGTTCAAATGCACGTACAGCAACTGTGTGGACCAGTATTATATGAGAATTCTCCGGCAACATCAATTCGACGTTGTTCCGCACAGTTGGACATCAGATGAACCACGCTACAGCTAATTTGTGTTGATTTGAATTTATTCCTGTAAAAACTTCAGTTGACTTAACGGCTATTCCCAGCCTGGGATCTGTGAATTACATTACATTTTAGAAACCGGGGAGGTTATCATGAGGGGTGAGTTGATAATCAACAAATAGAGGCGTCGATTTTATGGCACCAGCCCTTAATGGAGACACCATTCACTAATTTAATAATTTGTTTAAGCTTGACATCTACTTTGACATTTTCAAAATACTCGTCGATATCCTCCATCGACCTTGCTAAGCAATACGCAGCACTTATCCCATTAGAACGGAATGAAAATCCCCATGTTTCCCTTCGGCGAAGAGACACAGGATTAAGCTTCGAATTGATTTTTGTGAATTATGAGAAATTGTCCGTCAAATAAATAATTGTCAAAGTTTTCGATGATAAATTTTATCAGATGTTATAACAGACGTTCCTTAAAACATAGAATAACACAATTGTGTCGCTTTGCCGACGTCCTTGTTTCCCAATAAATTCGCAAAGAGCCTATCAAGCAAACGAAGGAAAATCAAACTTTCATCGATAATTTATGTTTCCGCATGGGTTGTCGATTTCTGTAGAATTCCCATTACCAGAGGATGCTTTAGAACTGGTTGAATTACGGAATCATAAAAATTCGTAAATATTTTTTAAGAATTTCGGGGCACCACCCTCAAAATAGAATGACCTTATCCTGGTTATAACCTTTAAATTTAAGGGTTAATGGGTAGACGTCATCTTTCTGGGAATTTGGGTACGCTACGGATATTATAACTATAGCTATAGTCTCTTAGGTACAGTGATGACAGTGGGGTCACTTTTATAAATAGTGAAGAGAGTGCAACTTTAAAGAGAGAGTCAACTTTAAAAAGCTCACCAAACGCCACTATTCAATATCGAATTGCAGGAGTTTGAAGTACGTAAGGCACCGACCCTTCATTAGAGCTGTCAGTATCTCATTAAAATGAAGCTGCTATACATTTAAAAATAATGACTTTGTGCTCCAAAAAGCCCTACCACCTTTTTCCCCCATTCCTAATCCAAAATCCCAGCAATATTACCCTAAAACCCAAAATCCTATCAAAACCTGAAAAAACCCAAACATGATCCAAAATTCGCAATAAACGAATCAAACATTCGTTTATCGCATAACATTTGCCCCCACGGCATAATTAAATCCAAAATCAAAATTAAAATTAAAATTCACAATAAACGAATCCAATATTCGTTTATTGTTCTACATTTGCTCCACAGCATCACCCAAATCCAAAATTCAGAGATCGTTATATCTATCCCAAAAATGCCATTGAGTTAAACAAACAAAGAACTTAAAAGCAGATACATTCACACATCTGCGCGATAGTTTCATAAGAATTCAAGAAATTGATTTCTTATCTTATGTAAATACAACATCTCGCTCGAAATATCCAAAAGATCGAGATTGTTGCACGAAAATCTGTATCTTTGGGATACAATTTTCGATTCCTTTTCCTTTATAAAGGAATAGTCAAGTGATCTCCGGGCCGCAGTATAATATCGTCCATTCTCCCTGGAGGAGGTACCCCAGGAGAAAGGCCGCAGTCTAAATTCGTCTACAGTCCCTGGAGGAAGTACCCCAGGTTAATCGTTGAGATAAATAAATAAAACCCATTCCAAAGGAAACAAGACGTGTTTTCATTTTTTATGGACGACGGATAGCTAAGCATCACCTGGCCCCCACGGAAGACCAAGTGAAGACATCAGGACGAAGGCCGAATCAAAGGACGTTGCTCTTCTTTTTGAACTCAGAGGAAGCTCGGCAACGACCCCTTTTGTAGGACAAGTTTTCAGGAGCGGTCAAATTTTAAGAGATCGCCTTGTCCTTTTAAGGACCAGGAGACACGCTTCCTGAAAATAATACCCCTACAAGAAACACAACATTTGTTACATAAAACAGATATCGTCACACCGCCAGAAAATGTTGGTATACTACATTTAAAGAGTGTCTCAAACATATACGCAAGATTTTTGTTTCGGTTTACTTACAATATGTTCATACAACACGTAGGTTGATTTCCGCTGATCGAGGAATGACGTGCGGCGTGCAGCGATGTTTCTTGTCGCTCTGAAACAATGATACATGCAATGGTTTGAAAGAGGGAAGAAATACCTAAACGTGTGGTGTTGCAGCACTTCCCGAAATAATCTTCCTCGAAATTGCAGTAACAACAATGGCTGTGATTATTGTGATTAACTTTATTTAACTGAACTGCAGTCGCCAAGCGCTCACGAAAAAGTGTAAGTCAATTTACAGAATGACAGATGATTTAAATATTATTTGAATGTCAGCTGTTTGTGGACATTTGTTATTTGTGTTGTGAATGGCAACATGCAATGCGACTTCGCTGGTCGCCTCCACTGCAGCCGTCGTGTGCTGCTCCGTCTCCAACATTCCGCCCACCTTGAACTGTCGGTTCAACCCTCTCCTCTTCCGCCACCATCTCCTTAATGCTGCCAGGAAAGCTTCGCTGGACAGCTCGCTAACCGCTTCATGTATTGCCTCGGTTGCCAAGCATACGAAGAGACAGATGTAGTCTTTAACTCGCTTCGCGCCGCGTCCTTTCCATGTCCGAAGAGTGATAGGACCTCCAGAATCCACGCCGGTGTTACTAACTGGCCTTGCGGGATTAATCCGACTGTCTGGTAATGCCGCCATTTGTTCAGCTAGCACCCGTCCCTTGTGACGTCCGCAAACCGTGTATTCCGCCATGACCCTCTGGACAAGTCCTCGACTCCCTATGATCCACTACCGGGAGTTCACTGCGGCTAGCCGTAACCGGCTACCAGCGTGCATCCGTCTCAAGTGCAAATCTCTCACGATGATCTTTGCCAGGTGATGTTGCCGATGTAAGATGGGTGGATGTCTGCGTTCGTATTCCACCCTTGCTGCTTCTAGTCTTCCGCCCACCCTGAGGGTACTTTGGTCATCGATGAATGGGTTGAGCGCAATCCGTTCGCTTCGTCTTGATACATGTCTCCCGGCTCTAATGGCCGTTAGGTCCGCCTCCGCCACGCTACTGTTCGTACCGTTCGAGTGAAGCTGGAGAATCTTCTTGTTATGGACAGCTCCTCTTGCTGTATTACGACGCACGATGATTTTCGCTCCTCGAGGTCTACCGGTGTTCCGGTGTCCGCTTCTCGGACTTGGTGAGTGGGCGTCTGGGGCAACTTCAGCTCCTTGTCTCGCAGAAAAGCGGGTCCCAGATCTGCTCCGGCTAGCTCCGGCGTGAAGTGTTTGAATGGTATCTTCACCTCGAAGTGTCCCTCTGCTAAACGCCGGTGCGTGTCCGCAAAATGGGCCATTGCCCTCCTCTCTTCTTCTTTTAGGCGCTCCTTCATCTCGGGTACCTCCTCTATCGCCCAGAAGGCTCTCAGCTGCCCCTCTGATGGGTCGACCTAGTGGGTTTTTTTTTTTTTTGGTTTCGGTAGGAAGGTGGAAATCTTCAAAAGATACCCCTGAACCGATATCCAGGGCCATGCCGGGTTTTTACCGACTAAAACCACCTCCCGCCAGGCTCATATTCCAGTTGATCCCTGCGGAACTTTCTTTTATATATTCCATCGCGGGGCGGGACGGATTTTACCTGTTACTCCGCTCGTCACGTCGCAACTACTGCATCATTTCACAGAGAATACCATTGGTTACGGAACATGCCTGTTTTGAACTAAGCATGTATTCTATTACTCCAGCCGGACTAACTGTCCGTCTCGTATGTCTCTCCAGAATCGTTCGTCCGGTCTCGAATCTCACGCACTCTGTGAGCAATATTTTGCTTTCACAATACAAGCAATATGGGTGATTCACATGCTTATACTTGTGCAAGTATTGCCGGAAGCATCCATGTTCTGACATTAGCTGAGTCAACTAGTAATTCAGCACGCCATGTTTTCTTTTCACCAATGTTTCTATATCAGGTATCATGGCGTAGGTCCATCTTCCTTTGGAGGAAGAATCCCACCTTCGTTGCCATTCCCTTAGGCTTGACAGCTCTAACTGTGGCCGCATTCTCCGACGATTCTCTTGGGAGGCTTTATGCAATGCAGCGTTTTCTTTAGCTGCAATTTCAAGTGGTGTCCTCCCGACCAAAACATTTACGACATCTTTGGATACAGTTCGGAATGAACAGCATACTCTTGGTGATGTCAGCCTATGTTCTGAGTTCACTCCCCTCATTTATGACTTCTACTGTGCGGCTCCTGCCCATATGTAAGCTGCATACATTATAGTGGAGGCGTTGACACTGGTTATGAGTTTCCTTATGTGGGGCCGGGGTCTTCCAACATTGGATAGCAGTCTCGCTAAAACTTTACATACTTTTGCCGTTTTTTCACTCGTTTTCCTCAGGTGTTTCTTGAAGCTCAACCTGTTGTCGAGTATAGCACCAAGATATTTAATATAAGTGGTGGGTGACAGTGCAGCAATCTTGTTCTTGATCGGGGAGAGCTGGTCCATTTAACAAGCCTCGGATATGGACCGGATACACGACGACGATCACGGAAACGAAAATGGCTAAACAATTTAAGATTTCTCTCATGGAAAGTCCGCTCACTATACAGAGCTCGAGCTGCACACCAGCTAGCCGATGCCCTGTCTGAATATAAGGGTGACATAACGGCATTACAAGAAATAAGATGGGCGGGGAGTGGTGTTATTCAAAGAAACGAGTATGACATTTACGAGTATTACAGCTGTGATGCCAAACACCATGTGATCGGGGTAGGCTTTCTAGTCAGCAAAAAGCTGGAGCCTGCCATTATCGGCTTTAATCCCGGTTGTAGTGCCGATGATGATGATGATGATTATTATTATTTGCTTAAAGTTCCCTAAGCACAACAATAGAATAAAATCTTATATGGTACATGTAACGCCGGAAACATCAAAGATAAATAAAGGCGAGTTGGAGCGCCTGTGGTGAGTAGATTATGGTACAGATACCGATTCCGATATTATAAAAGTTTTAAGAAGTATAATTGTTCGTGGCGACTATAGTACCGGCTACAACACTCTAATAGAACCGACAAGACTTTTAGCTTTTATATTAAATAGTAGTTCGCACAGTGTTCATCCTATACGGCGATTCGTTTTTCTCATTGTCTGAGATGTAACTTTCGACGGATCATCTGCTCCCAAAACTTTGTCAACAATTTCTCATGATCATGTATTTATCTCATATATATTTATCATATCTTATTTGACCACGGGTTACTTTTCGCGAAGGGGTCAGCCATTGAGAACCAACCCGCAACCTACAAATTTGTTGACCGAAACTGTCCTTTAGAGAAAGGGTGATGGGCAATACCACGTATGTATTTAGGGAGTTGTTTACACATACTTAATTTAAATTAAATTTCTATATACTTTGTAAATGCTCCTTTATTTCGCCACAATATTTTCTTCTCAATACACTGCGAATTAATCTTATGAAACCAAGTAACATACAACGACATATATTTGTCGTTTGAATCACTTGCCTTTGATTTGGAATCTCTTTCGTCACAGATAACATTCAGAGAATAAGCATCACTCATCGAAGAAACCCGTCGCTAATGTCCTTGTAACCTTCGCTTCCAGAGAGGAATAGGAGTATTATATTTAGGATGATACCATGTATGTGTCATATCAATAATCCTTTAAATCACCTGACATCGAGTAATTGAATACACGACTCTTGTCATACGCAAGGTTGATTTTTGAACAACACGTACATGTTCAGTAACACTGGGATTTGGTGTCGTTCAAAGCCGTGTTTTCAGTTGCGTAAATTTACAGCATGTGCCTTCACAATAAATTCATATTTCGTTAAGTGCAATCTGTTAATCGCCTGTCATAGAGGGAAACACAATTCATTCAGCATCTGTACTCCTGTTGTCAGGGCAGCCATTCTTCCGGTTACAGGCAACTGTGGGGTAAGGTGGAGAATTATTCATTCGATATATTGTACACAGGATATTCTAGTTTCGCGTTACCCCATTCTGTGTGCATTAGAATAGAAATTCAATTTTTGAATTTAACCTCACTGACGAGTTTTCCTTGTTGCTGACAGATGGTTGGATAAAAAGTGGTTGCCCTCGACCGCAAACGATGATATCAAATAACAACTTTTGGCCATATCTAGAGCAAGAACTCAAGGATCCTACCAAAATGATATTTTCTTGTATACTCTGCGGATACTACACGTAGGTGTGGAATATCCCGTGGAAAATAACACCCGCATTCGATATATCCTACAGCTAGATTTGCTCCTGGGTAACCGTGAATGCAAGAGGAAAAATATCTTACGTTTTGAGTTTTTGTTTGTTACTTAATAAAAAAAAAAAAAAAAAAATATATATATATATATATATATATATATAATAATGTATACATATAGATGTAAACGACCTATTTAATGTTCATATATATATATATATATATATATATATATATATATATATATATATATATATATATATATATATATATATATATATATATGAAAAAAACAATGTACGCCGAAAGGCATAAATAAAACTCAATCTATACTGTGTAATTTAGAGAGTTCGCATAGAGCCAGTAAGTTAATTTAAGGACTGTAATTGTAAAAGAGGGTTTAACATTTACCCCTAATATTATAGATAATATGTAAAAAGAATTCGGAAAATAAATGTGGTTTAAAAACTAAAAAACCTAAGAATATCTTACATGACAGAGACTGACAGCGTAAGCTGCGGCAAATTAGGACATCGCAGAGACACATGTGAATATAAAAATAGCACATGTGATTTTTATAACAGACAAGGACACATTGCAAGAGCTTACTACGCCAACCGCACACATGATAAGCGCGCTTCCATGGAAGAGACAGCAGCTGTAGCTGTAGCAGCGAGCCCGATGATACCTGAAACCTCGAAACGTAGAACGTAGGACACTGAAGCAAATTTCCAAGATCGTCACAGCGACTTCTATCGTCTAGAACTCACCAAAACACCAATTAATGGAGAATTAGTATCACAAGAAGGCATTAAGCTCAGAAAATTAGGTATCTTGAAGATCAAGTAAAAGAAATGAACCAAAAAAAAAACACGACGCTTAAAAAAGAATTAGATGATCTTCGACACTTTATTGCAACAGAAAGCGAGCACTGGACGAATTAGATGCATGGTTGGCGATGGTCAGCGGACATGCGGAACAAGAAATGCAAGTAGAATCGATAGAAA
The DNA here is from genome assembly GCA_963931805.1 of Microdon myrmicae. NCBI lineage: Eukaryota > Metazoa > Arthropoda > Insecta > Diptera > Syrphidae > Microdon > Microdon myrmicae. Next base: position 165,657,439 of record OZ007496.1, on the reverse strand, counting down.
CAGCCGATTCACCAACGAATACTGAGACTGAATTCGAGCCGAATCAGCTTGAAATTTTCTCTACGACTGAGTCAACAACCAATACTGACGTACAACAAGAAGCTACATAAAATTCAAATCACAAGTTTTCAAGACCGATAAAGGTGTTACGTAGTAATCTCCCCCGTCCGCGATGTCCTACCGAGCGGCGAGTTTAAATCTAGATAAATTTGGATTCAGATAGAAATAGGTATGCGGAGATTAGGGGAGAGATCCACAGTTTGGATTGTAATCGCGAGCGAGTGCACGACCCTGTTTTCGTTGAGTTTCTATATTGCGAATGCGCGATCTTGTTTTCGTCAAGTTGCGAATTCCCAAGGAACGGGTCTGACGTTTTTCTCTTCGTGAGATGGAGAGTCGAGAGGCAGTGGCCTGTGTGGACACACGTGCGAGTTGAAGAACAAGTCGGGCGAGTCGGCCCCGCTTAAAAAAGAAAAATAAGAAAAGGAAAAGTAGTACTACTAAGTTTAGGACGAGGCGGGAGAGTTTGTTTTTCGTGTAAAAAAATGATTGTAAATTGTGTTGTGATTACGTGCCCATAGGTGATCACGTCCGTTTGAGTTTCTTTTCTTTCGTGGCGGTAATTTCGTATAAATGTGGCAACCGTAACTATTATATATCAAGAGACTCAAAACCCATGTATGCTGTAAATAAAAGGAGAACTTGAAGAAGAATCCGAGTGAAGAGTGTTTTACTTTTTCTGTTCCAAACTGGAGCTTCGGTGGGCGGACCAGTGAAGCAAGTATCCCCAGGTAACCTGTGACTTCAAGAAATTTTCAGTTTCTCAGGTAATGCAACGGTCGGCCATCAACAGTGAACGGTTTCTCCTAAGAAACGGATTCCATCAGGAGCCGTACAGCAGATGCCGTATTGGCGCTACCGGTCCTAACACGGTGACCACAACCATAAAAGAATAAAATGTTAACCATCGGCGCACATTGCCAAAAATTTGAAGACTACATTATTATGTTGTAACAATTTAAAATTAAATTGTAGCATTTCGCGCAGTCACTCCATTCCGCAACACAACAAATTGAATTATACCAAAACTAAAATGTTACATTAAAACTAAAGTATATCAGCAGATGGATTATGTTAATAGTTGAACACTAAACATACAACAAATCAAATATTCCTATAGCCGAAGTACACTACGACAATTTGCGAAAGGTGACTGTAACATTTGTATTACAATTCATTCAATCGAGAGGTGGTGTCTGCCCCGGGAAACCGGAAGAAAGGAAGACGGCAAATCTTATATTACGATTGGCTTGGGATCTCAACAACAACACCACGTAAGATATTACCTGGGAAACTACATTAAATGTTCTAAATTGCCATTAGCTGCAAAACGTCACAAGTGAATACAATTTCCACATTAAAGCACCACACGTAGTAAATTCATACCACAAATAATCATTCACCACGTAGAAAATTCATACCACAAATAATCATTCATCATTCATTAATCGTATAATCGCTCCTAATATATCACAAAGGTTCATTTCCAATAACATCTCCAACAGAACAGCAACAACAAAAGACTAAGATGAATGCGGAGACGCAAACTCTTCCTAGTGCAATATGCAATCACCAGACATCACCAATCAGCAAAGTTCGTAGAAGATATGGAATCAGACCGCTCCGCCTCACTGGGCGTTCAAACGTCCCCTATAAAGAATCAGTATCAACTCGTTTCGAGACAAAGCATCTAAATGTCACCAATAAGTTGATCAAAAAAGTAATGTTGGGGGTCTTCTAACCTACCCAAAGAACCACCCATTTATTTTAAGCAACTCCCCATCCCTCACCTAGAGATTATTAGCTTACCTGCAATCGAGCAGCGCTGAACTACCTTCCAACATCTTTAACCTGAAATATAAACCCACGGCAAGATCATCATCTTACCATGGCATCAAACAAATCATATTATCCAAACCATTTCGGTTCGGCAACCATGTTATTCAAACACACAGTAATCTCACTGCGTTTATTTTTCCCTACCATCCATTGGTCCAAGGCCAAGCTGGGTAAGTTGTACGCTTGCACATCTGCAAGCCAAATTTACCATGATCGATCGCCCAAACCGATAACCGATCATCGAGAAATTTTGTCCAAACAATCATATCAACGGTCGTGTTCCACGATCCGTTTTTCTAAACCATACAATCTCCAATCCTAGCCCTTGCCATCGCGAACAAATTTTCTGTTGACTTCACATCACAGAACAATCCATTCCTGCCTTCGGCAATATATTCTATTGCTTACAATGGCACGGCTTTAGCCGATCGGGTAAACAACCAATGTTCCCACGTTTCATTAGCTAATGCAAACAAATGCGCATCTTAGCGCAGGCCCTTCGAAATGGCGTTTCCGTATATACAATACACGGAAATCTATTTCTGCATCCGGCAATACCCTATATCGTTTACGATAGCAATGCCTGCGACCTCTGTTGCTTGTTCATTTATTTGAACAGCTGCAGGGTTGATCGCTCTCCCTCACATGTAACCACCGATGCATTATCGTTGTCCACACTTCCAGTGTATGGACACCCACCCAGATCTTCCAGTCAGACGTATTACATTCGCGGATAGGGTTCGAATCAACACAGCTGCCCTACGCAAAGAGAACACCAGTAACACCTTTGGTCATGCGTTAAGACGCACCCTCGAAGAGCTCAACGGAAGGAGAGTAAGTCCTGGGGCCAGAATGCCGGCCATAGAAGAGAAATGGACACGCCTTAAGAATACTGTCATTAGTACTGCCAACGCCATCTTAGGCAGTAGTCGTAGAGATCGGAGCGACTGGTTTGATGATGAGTGTAAACTAACAACTGAACGTAAGAATGCTGCATACCGGGAAATGTAACAGTCTAACAGGAAGCGGGTGCGCCAGCAGAAATACAAAGAGCTCAAAAGGCCTGAAAAGACTCCACAGACATAAGAAAAATACCTGGGATAAAATCTAATCTGTGAAATAGAGAAAAGCAGAGCGCGAGATCCGCACCAGGCGCGGAAGTCCTACCAATTAATCCGCAGTACGACGCGGTACACGCCATGTTGCACTTACTGCAAAGATAAAGATGGTAATCTGATCACCGCTCCTGAAGGCATTCTGGAGCGATGGGATGTGCACTTCAATGAATTGCTAAATGATTAGCTCACAGAAGAATTGGAGGCTCCACCAATGCAAAATCAAGACCAAATGCTGCCGTCACCAAGTATTGAGGAAAGAGTAAAACCCCTAAGACAGATCAAATCAAATAAAGCCCCCGGAGTTGATGGCATACAAAGTGAGCTGATCAAACAAGGGGGGTCGGCGTTACATCACGCAATTCATGAGATCGTGGTGCAGGTATTGGGGCAAGAGGAGATGCCGGAAGATTGGCGTCGTGGAATAATTTGCCTCATACATAAGGCGGGAGATATCACTGTCTGCGGCAACTATAGGGGTATAACATTGCTGAGTACCGCCTGTAAGATACTCTCCAAGATCGGATAGCATCATACGCTAAATATCAGTGTGGCTTCATCCAATCAGCGATTGATCAGATATTCACCCTTAGGCAGGAGATGGAAAAATGTCTGGAATTTGAGATATCATGATATCCTCTTATCATAGACTTTAAGGCCGCATACGACAGCATAGCCAGGGTAGAACTATATAATGACATGAGAGAGTTCGGCATTCCAAACAAATTGATACGACTTTGTAGGTTGACCATGACCAACGTAATATTTTTTTTTATTTGCCTGTAGGAACCCGGAAGTTCATAACCTCATCGACTTGACTCCACCATCGTAACTAATCAAGTAAAAATAGCGGGATTGCGGTCAAAACCAATAAACATCTTTAATGGAATCCGACAAGGTGACGGTCTGACCTGCCTCCTCTTCAAGCTGGCGTTGGAGAAAGCACTCCGTAACTCTGGTGTCACAACTGGAGGGACTAGTATCACCAAGTCCAGCCAAATACTTGCCGACGGCGATGACATCGACATCATCGGTAGAACCGAATCGGCTGTACAGGACTCCTTCACCCAGATCGAGCAGGCGGCACAAAAACTGGGACTGCACATTAATGAAGGGAAAACTAAGTACATGGTGGCAACTTCTGCGAAGAGAAGACCTAACGTTGGTCAAACTATCAGGGTAGTGCAGCATGAATTTGAAGTAGTGCAATGCTTTTACTACCTTGGGTCAATATTTTCAGCCGATAATAATATGGAAGAAGAAATACGCGAACGGCTGATCAAATCCAATAAAACATACTATGGTCTCTGGGGGTTCTCTATACCACATGGAGAACCAACCCACAATGCCAGCCAATCTCGACCGCTAACAGCAATCTGCAAGCGCATCCATCTCGAACTTGCGAGAATTCATCTCCCAATCTGCAATAAAAGACATTTTCCAAACTTCCAACAGAATACAATTCAATAGAATATATTCTAAATCAACTCCCGCAATTACATCACCCGACATGTAATTTTTCCCAAAATTGCTTCGATCAATTCTTCACTTAATTTATATTCCCTCATCGCGACCAAGCAATCTTAAGTTCCCCGAAATTCATATGCTGTAACAAAATTCAAATCCACAACGGTACATTAACCATCGCCACCAACTTTACTGAGCTGCATACATTTCCCCGAAATTACTTCAGTTAATATCTTACCTAAACGATGTCCCTCGCTTGCACCCAAGCAATTCCAATTTCACCCGAAAATTCATGCCCATACTTGCTCGTGTTCCCAAAGCCAATTTCCCCGTACACAGAACCAACGAATCCAACTCAGCTTATACGGCGAGGATTCGCTCGAACTAAATTCTTATGCAGGCATAGCAACTCTTCCACAAAATTCTTAGTAAGTGGCAGCGAGTTTACTTTAGCTATAATCCCGCGTCGTGGCAGCGATGAATTTTGGCTTTCATTAGTCAGTCGAGAGAGAGCCATCATTGCGCACACACGCGACTCGTTATTCAACTACCAACGCGCGCACGCCAGTCGAGTTTCAACCACCAAGCCACACACACCGGGTCAGTCGGGTCGACAGTGTACACACACATTTTAGCCTGCCGAAATAAAGTAATCATCGAACGGTTACACATTACAGAGAAGCTGCAAATATAAATTTAACTTTGAATACAAAGATATAAATATACAAAAGGGGACGTTAAACTTACCGAATTTCTCGGGCGGAATATTCATTTATACACAACTACCATAGTTAACGCACAAGATTTTAAGAATAGTTACTTAATTATATGAACAGAGTTTACGACCGATTTCGCGATAAGTGCGCAAGGAATGGGATACTCGCAGGACGAAACACAAAAACCTATAATAGGTGATACTAGTTGTGTTAAACCAAATAAAGTAAAATGAGCGTACTTGGAATTCCCATCGGCGCGGGCCAATAAAAAATCCAATAGCTGCTAAGGACCCTTACCACCGTTACGTTAAAGTGTACCTGGGTTAGTTCGTTGCGTCCATTTACATTAATACCAATAACACTAAATTCGAACATTATCTGTGCGTTTAATTTATCGCTTGGTGTCCGGATTCTGGACGATCATTTTTGTGAAGGATTAGTTGGTGGGTGAAGTGAAACCAGTGCAGTATGCCTGCACCCAATACTTATCCCCACAGGTCTATCAAGGCTCCTTAAGTCCCGAAATTTATCCAGAACATCCAAGCTACTACTGTACAAGACCATGGTCTTACCAGAACTCACATATGGATCCCAGATCTGGGTGCTCAATAAAACGCACTCTGAACTCTTAGCCGCGTTCGACAGCAAGTTTTTAAGGAGAATTGTTGACCCCGTATGTGAGGGAGGACGATCTACATTGAAGCTAATGTTGTAAGAAAAATCAAGCTCGGCAGACTCCGGTGGGCGGGACACCTAGCTCGAATGAGCGAAGAGGAGCCTGCCCGGAAAGTCCTTTGTAGCAGGATGTATGGAGACAGTTCGGCAGACCTTGTCTGCGATGGAGGGATGGCGTAGACCAGAACGCCCAGACCCTAGGAGTGCCAACCTGGATGACATCGAATCGACACGGGACCGGTGGAGAGGTTTGTTAAATAAGGCCAAGACCGGATCCCGGTTGTAGTGCCGATGATGATGTAGATGTCATAATGTAGACAAGTCATCAAATTTTCGACGACAAGGCCAGGATATGCTGAAATTTTGAAAAATCCAAATAACTCAAAACCAGCCCAACTTTTACTAAGGTTCTTACGTAGTAGTGTGGCGTATCTACCAACGCCACTGCTATCTTTTCAATCTACCTCAAAATCTTCCCTCCTAAAGCCCCATTAATTTCGTCATTTTTGCGTATGCAAGCGCAATCACCACCCCAAGCATTCTCCCACCGATTTCATTACCTTTCGGTTATGCAAATAGCATCCAACATCAAGCATCTGCCCATCAAGGACATTCACGCAATTAACGCGTTATATAAATTTTCGTAGAAGAAATTCGGTACGCCAGTACCGCATACATCAATGCATCTCAGCATTGTTCTAAAAGGAAAACATTTCGGTTGCCATACTAGATAACCGAAGTGGATTATAAAAACAATCAGCAGAACCCCTGTCTGCCTGCATTTACTGTCCCACACGTGCGCAACAGATTTTCATGTTGCACCAGTACTCACGGCGGCTTTTATGCAATCTTCAAAGCACCGGCGCAATTCGCGCCTAGCTGCCAAGAGCCAAATTCAATGCCAGTGTAAATACTCACACTGGAATTCGACCCATGACTCCCTAGGATTGCAATACACAATTAACATGGTTGTAAACACAACCATCATTGTGTAATTATCCCAAATGCATCCTAATCCCAAAGATGTTTTTTAATGAATTTGTATTCCCACGGTTCGACCACCCATGAGCTCGCATCACGAGCCAACAAGGTGATCCGCGCACAAAAGTAGTTTAGTCGATGAAAGTGTTGTAAAGGAGTCGAGTCACCAGGAGTGCGCCCAAAAAGTCGAGTTGACCGAATGTCCTTATTAAGTGTTAAGTAAGAAACCTCATACTGAAGGTCCTTGTTATGTGTTAATGAAAAAAAAACCTCATACGGAATGTCATTGTTATGTGTTGATGTAAGAAACTTGATACCGAATGTCCTGGCGCGCGAAATTAACCTTTGTCAGCACTCAATAAATTGTTAAGTGTTCATGTAAAAAAACAATCATCAAGAGTAACAAACAATTGTTAAGTGTTCATGTAAATAAACCACATCAAGAGTAACAAACAATACAAGTCACTATACAATATCAACATTTCCGCGAGTTTTATTTTCTTTGCTGGAACAGTGGCAGTAACCAGTTGGACAGCTGAATGTTACCGTCAGCATCGTGGGTGCGTCGTAAAGTGAACAGGTTAGGAAGCTTAGTTAACCTTGCCAATGCCGGCACGTAATTAAGTGAAATACCCCACAGTAGCTCCCCCACCATTTTTGTCCCAACGACAGAACATTAAAACATAAACAAAAATACATAACATATAAAACGTTACAAAATAACATCACAGTCTTAATTTAAACTGAAATACGAAACACAATGTACATTTTCGTTTACACATAATACATAAAATATAAAATTACATTACATTCATTTACAATTTCACATAATTAAACGAATTAAACATCAAACTTAAATTAAAAACAAAAAATATATAGCTGGTACTTAAACCCACTTCTTTCCCCGGCGATGATATCTTCGAATAGTTTCGAAATTGATTATAGCCGAGATTTTGCGTTGGACAACGGAAAAGAGGAACAAAGAAAAAAAAACGGACAATAACAAGAGCCGTGGTGAGAGTTTGTTTTTCGTAAAAAAAGACCAGTCGAAACAAAAAAAAGACGGCTGTAAAAAGAACCGAAAAAATAAGTCGATAATCAGGAGCCGAGGGCAAAAAAAAGCCGAACAAGAATCGGAATAGTCTTATTATCAATCAATCAAATTTGAACTAAACAATAACAATTGTGAAAGTGAAATGAAATAAGCACAGTGACAGAATACATGAAATAAAGCTAAATCAAAAATCATCATCATCATCATCATCATCGGCACTACAACCGGGAACCGGTCTTGGCCTTATTTAGCAAGTCCTGAGGCTTGTTAAATTTTCCATAATGATTTGTTTTTTTCCGGGCAAGGTCATTAGTCTTGCGCCAGAGGCTCCCCGACGGGGAATCGAACCCCGGTCTCCCACGTGACAGGTGGGTATATTAACCACTATACTATCGAGGAGCCCAAATCAAAAATCATTGTAATCAAAAAGTGTGTAAGCCGCCTTTTATTGTTCCGAGGTTCTCCTTTTAAGTTCTTAAGGAACTTGTACATGATCAGACAAAAGGCCAACAAACCCCAAGTAGGGTGAACTACAGGAGCCATCAGACACCCGAGCAACCACATTATGGATCCAGCTATGCTACGTCACTTGGACCAGGCACAGCCTAGGAAGACGATGGACGGTAGGACACATCTGAAAAACGCCAAACTGTGAGTACCCCCTTTTGTTCCATATTGAAACTATATATTGCATAATAAAAATAAAAGATTTGGCAACAATTTGATCCTCGAAGTCGCGCTGTGCTGGGCAAGACTGAAACGCCCTCCGCCCAGAAAAGAGTCCGGTTCTGGAGGTACGGCAACCTGACTAAAGAATTGAATTGAATTGCAAAGATACACGCCGAAACGGTCGGCCCACTGAGGTTGATTCGAGCAATATGAAGGTACTAGTTAGAAAGGCTGACCATCAACTCTGCGAGATATTGCAGAGAGTGGGTTCTCAAAGTAGAACATCGAGTAGTTCACAGGCATGATCAGCAAATTAAAGAAATAAATGTCGAAAATGACAAAATGAAAACAGTTTAATCAAATATTTATGGTAGATAAATGTCACTTTTACTCATATTTAATCAATGCAATTGAACAAATATTCATTAATAAATACATATAAGATATCAGTTCCATTAGAAAATGATGGTCAATTCACAAAACAAATGGAACACGTTATGACACTAATCGACCACTTTAGCAGGCCATATAAAACACCGTGAATAAATTCTCCACCATATATGCTTTGAATGATGCAATAACAGCAACACATTAAGGAAATATATTACACTTAGCGAATGATGGTGCCCTAAATGAAAGCACTCCCGGATACGAACGTTTCGATTTTATTGGTTCATCGTTGATAGTAGCAATTAGGAGTATGTAAACATTGTCATATTGAATTTGTCATATAACCATAAAGAGTCTACGTATTCGACATACGCCTATTAGAAACATAAAGCATTGTGCTTTTATTACTTTTAGAATTCCGGACACGTTGATAAAATTCAAAGACTGATTTTATTGTTGAAAGCAGATAGCAACAGTTTTCGTCTAAAGTATTGGCTTACTGCTACCATGTAAACTTTCTTAGTAATTACACAAAATAGGGCGATGAGATTCAATAACTAAATGTTGCCTCCGAGGAATAGAATCAGTGGTAATATAACACGTCTTATTTACAATAAATATTAATTAGATCATTATTGTTCTCTTTCTACAACTTAGTGTTACTTATGTTTGGTAAAAAATGTGACTTATTACCATAAGTCTTGATAATAAAGTATATAGATACATAGTCAGATTTTCCCTAATCAGCGTGTGAGTAGGGCGCTAGAATATACTCACAGCTAGGCTTGCTTATCGTAAGAGGCTACTAAAGCTACTACTGTACAAGACCATGGTCTTACCAGAACTCACATATGGATCCCAGATCTGGGTGCTCAATAAAACGCACTCTGAACTCTTAGCCGCGTTCGACAGCAAGTTTTTAAGGAGAATTGTTGACCCCGTATGTGAGGGAGGACGATCTACATTGAAGCTAATGTTGTAAGAAAAATCAAGCTCGGCAGACTCCGGTGGGCGGGACACCTAGCTCGAATGAGCGAAGAGGAGCCTGCCCGGAAAGTCCTTTGTAGCAGGATGTATGGAGACAGTTCGGCAGACCTTGTCTGCGATGGAGGGATGGCGTAGACCAGAACGCCCAGACCCTAGGAGTGCCAACCTGGATGACATCGAATCGACACGGGACCGGTGGAGAGGTTTGTTAAATAAGGCCAAGACCGGATCCCGGTTGTAGTGCCGATGATGATGTAGATGTCATAATGTAGACAAGTCATCAAATTTTCGACGACAAGGCCAGGATATGCTGAAATTTTGAAAAATCCAAATAACTCAAAACCAGCCCAACTTTTACTAAGGTTCTTACGTAGTAGTGTGGCGTATCTACCAACGCCACTGCTATCTTTTCAATCTACCTCAAAATCTTCCCTCCTAAAGCCCCATTAATTTCGTCATTTTTGCGTATGCAAGCGCAATCACCACCCCAAGCATTCTCCCACCGATTTCATTACCTTTCGGTTATGCAAATAGCATCCAACATCAAGCATCTGCCCATCAAGGACATTCACGCAATTAACGCGTTATATAAATTTTCGTAGAAGAAATTCGGTACGCCAGTACCGCATACATCAATGCATCTCAGCATTGTTCTAAAAGGAAAACATTTCGGTTGCCATACTAGATAACCGAAGTGGATTATAAAAACAATCAGCAGAACCCCTGTCTGCCTGCATTTACTGTCCCACACGTGCGCAACAGATTTTCATGTTGCACCAGTACTCACGGCGGCTTTTATGCAATCTTCAAAGCACCGGCGCAATTCGCGCCTAGCTGCCAAGAGCCAAATTCAATGCCAGTGTAAATACTCACACTGGAATTCGACCCATGACTCCCTAGGATTGCAATACACAATTAACATGGTTGTAAACACAACCATCATTGTGTAATTATCCCAAATGCATCCTAATCCCAAAGATGTTTTTTAATGAATTTGTATTCCCACGGTTCGACCACCCATGAGCTCGCATCACGAGCCAACAAGGTGATCCGCGCACAAAAGTAGTTTAGTCGATGAAAGTGTTGTAAAGGAGTCGAGTCACCAGGAGTGCGCCCAAAAAGTCGAGTTGACCGAATGTCCTTATTAAGTGTTAAGTAAGAAACCTCATACTGAAGGTCCTTGTTATGTGTTAATGAAAAAAAAACCTCATACGGAATGTCATTGTTATGTGTTGATGTAAGAAACTTGATACCGAATGTCCTGGCGCGCGAAATTAACCTTTGTCAGCACTCAATAAATTGTTAAGTGTTCATGTAAAAAAACAATCATCAAGAGTAACAAACAATTGTTAAGTGTTCATGTAAATAAACCACATCAAGAGTAACAAACAATACAAGTCACTATACAATATCAACATTTCCGCGAGTTTTATTTTCTTTGCTGGAACAGTGGCAGTAACCAGTTGGACAGCTGAATGTTACCGTCAGCATCGTGGGTGCGTCGTAAAGTGAACAGGTTAGGAAGCTTAGTTAACCTTGCCAATGCCGGCACGTAATTAAGTGAAATACCCCACAGTAGCTCCCCCACCATTTTTGTCCCAACGACAGAACATTAAAACATAAACAAAAATACATAACATATAAAACGTTACAAAATAACATCACAGTCTTAATTTAAACTGAAATACGAAACACAATGTACATTTTCGTTTACACATAATACATAAAATATAAAATTACATTACATTCATTTACAATTTCACATAATTAAACGAATTAAACATCAAACTTAAATTAAAAACAAAAAATATATAGCTGGTACTTAAACCCACTTCTTTCCCCGGCGATGATATCTTCGAATAGTTTCGAAATTGATTATAGCCGAGATTTTGCGTTGGACAACGGAAAAGAGGAACAAAGAAAAAAAAACGGACAATAACAAGAGCCGTGGTGAGAGTTTGTTTTTCGTAAAAAAAGACCAGTCGAAACAAAAAAAAGACGGCTGTAAAAAGAACCGAAAAAATAAGTCGATAATCAGGAGCCGAGGGCAAAAAAAAGCCGAACAAGAATCGGAATAGTCTTATTATCAATCAATCAAATTTGAACTAAACAATAACAATTGTGAAAGTGAAATGAAATAAGCACAGTGACAGAATACATGAAATAAAGCTAAATCAAAAATCATCATCATCATCATCATCATCGGCACTACAACCGGGAACCGGTCTTGGCCTTATTTAGCAAGTCCTGAGGCTTGTTAAATTTTCCATAATGATTTGTTTTTTTCCGGGCAAGGTCATTAGTCTTGCGCCAGAGGCTCCCCGACGGGGAATCGAACCCCGGTCTCCCACGTGACAGGTGGGTATATTAACCACTATACTATCGAGGAGCCCAAATCAAAAATCATTGTAATCAAAAAGTGTGTAAGCCGCCTTTTATTGTTCCGAGGTTCTCCTTTTAAGTTCTTAAGGAACTTGTACATGATCAGACAAAAGGCCAACAAACCCCAAGTAGGGTGAACTACAGGAGCCATCAGACACCCGAGCAACCACATTATGGATCCAGCTATGCTACGTCACTTGGACCAGGCACAGCCTAGGAAGACGATGGACGGTAGGACACATCTGAAAAACGCCAAACTGTGAGTACCCCCTTTTGTTCCATATTGAAACTATATATTGCATAATAAAAATAAAAGATTTGGCAACAATTTGATCCTCGAAGTCGCGCTGTGCTGGGCAAGACTGAAACGCCCTCCGCCCAGAAAAGAGTCCGGTTCTGGAGGTACGGCAACCTGACTAAAGAATTGAATTGAATTGCAAAGATACACGCCGAAACGGTCGGCCCACTGAGGTTGATTCGAGCAATATGAAGGTACTAGTTAGAAAGGCTGACCATCAACTCTGCGAGATATTGCAGAGAGTGGGTTCTCAAAGTAGAACATCGAGTAGTTCACAGGCATGATCAGCAAATTAAAGAAATAAATGTCGAAAATGACAAAATGAAAACAGTTTAATCAAATATTTATGGTAGATAAATGTCACTTTTACTCATATTTAATCAATGCAATTGAACAAATATTCATTAATAAATACATATAAGATATCAGTTCCATTAGAAAATGATGGTCAATTCACAAAACAAATGGAACACGTTATGACACTAATCGACCACTTTAGCAGGCCATATAAAACACCGTGAATAAATTCTCCACCATATATGCTTTGAATGATGCAATAACAGCAACACATTAAGGAAATATATTACACTTAGCGAATGATGGTGCCCTAAATGAAAGCACTCCCGGATACGAACGTTTCGATTTTATTGGTTCATCGTTGATAGTAGCAATTAGGAGTATGTAAACATTGTCATATTGAATTTGTCATATAACCATAAAGAGTCTACGTATTCGACATACGCCTATTAGAAACATAAAGCATTGTGCTTTTATTACTTTTAGAATTCCGGACACGTTGATAAAATTCAAAGACTGATTTTATTGTTGAAAGCAGATAGCAACAGTTTTCGTCTAAAGTATTGGCTTACTGCTACCATGTAAACTTTCTTAGTAATTACACAAAATAGGGCGATGAGATTCAATAACTAAATGTTGCCTCCGAGGAATAGAATCAGTGGTAATATAACACGTCTTATTTACAATAAATATTAATTAGATCATTATTGTTCTCTTTCTACAACTTAGTGTTACTTATGTTTGGTAAAAAATGTGACTTATTACCATAAGTCTTGATAATAAAGTATATAGATACATAGTCAGATTTTCCCTAATCAGCGTGTGAGTAGGGCGCTAGAATATACTCACAGCTAGGCTTGCTTATCGTAAGAGGCTACTAAAGGCCGAATGGTAGGTGGGGCCGCAACGCCCTGTCGACCGGCGAAATACCACTCCATCAAGGTATAGGCTCTGTGGAATGGTCGGGAGAGATCTCTGGCCATCTTTCGGAACTTGACTGATGGATCGGTTCGAGAAAAGGTTGGTTTAGATGGTAGTCGGTTCCAAGGTGAGATACCACCCCGTCACAATATCGTCGGGAGAAATCTTCGACTATGTTTCGGATGTATGGCTGATGACCCAGACTAACACAGAGATAAGTCATGATGGTACTGTGGGAGTTCTGTGTATTACATGGAAAATCAACCCACAATTCTAACCTAATTTCGAGCACTAACAGCGCATCACATCAACCCCTATCCCACCGTTCAAGCTATTCGTCTGAAATGTCATATTTCCCAAATGGACGCATAACTGAATTCATTATTCTATGCAGATAATGGATAATTGAATTCAGCTACCTTTCTGCCATACGGCAACTCCATTACCCTAACCATTAGATATCCACCGGATATCGCATTCATATTGGTTAGCAACAAGCAAGTCGAATCAAACGATGCGGTTGCATCATCATCCAATGGCTTGGGTAATTACCGCATTCCTTAGCATTTTTCCCCACGGTGATATTTCCCTAGCCGATGTAGCGTCCTATAGACTTTTACCAGACACTCCATCCGCTGGGAATCAGTGATCTCTTTTCACAGGTGAATAGCACCAACTACATTTTCCTCTCCTTCGTAATTCCGTCTTTCCATCGTTCAATGTACTCCGAGATCACCACAGTCACCGCACTAGGTCAGTGGAACATCGTCGGAGGCTGCATTAATACACGCACACCAAGCCAGATCAACCCTGGGTTATCGCATTTTCCCTTTTGATTACTTCATCCTTTCTACGCCCATCGACGTCGAACGAATACGCAAGTATTTTATCCACCTCGATGAGCATAGAGAATTGAAGCATGCACAGGAGAGCGCGATTACCATTGGCCGATCGTTGTGCAAATCAAAAATCCAAATTTCATCCTTAATTGGGATCAGTCGCTTGTCAATATTCAATTCGGTCGGTCACGCCGCACCAGGTGGTTGTTGAACTACCGCAGCGTGTGCATGCAAGTGCAAACGCTCGAGTCAGATTTTATCCCTCGTAGAGTGCGCACACCAGAGTAAATTACAAACACTCGTGGAGAGAAGTTGCTAATCATTCACCATACGGTGCAGTCGGTTTAATTATCTTCAAGAAAACAGTTGGATTTTATTAATTTATTTGTGCAGGTCGAATTGTTGTAGGATAAATAAAAGAACTAAAGTCAGGGTGTAAATTTGGCATCGTTTCTCGGTCACTTGTGTAAATACGAAATCAATTGTAAATAATCAAAAAATAATAATTGAGAACAATAAAGAACAATAAAACCAAATTGCAATCAAACCAAGGATATATTATTTCTCCTCCTCTTCTCTTGGATATTTTTGTGGATTGTGTTCGGCGGAACAAGTGTCGGGGATGCAGATGAATCCCTGTCTCGCATACATACTCGTACCCCACAGTACCTTCTGAGATAAAGAATTCCGAAGGTAAACTAGTTTCCAATTCGGATCTCCGGGGGGACTATGTCAGGCGGAACATCACGCAAATATTATGATAAATAAACGATCGTTACGGAATTCGTCATCGCATAATCGGGCTCGTTCACGAGGCTTTGTCGACGTCCGACTGATAACGGTATTTTGTTACATCAGGGCCATCGGTTTCACCAATACGAATGTAAATGTCGTCTACCAATATCTGCAAACAGCGAAACCTGATATCCTTGCCCTAACTGAGACCCAGGTCGAGTCGTCAACTAATTCGACATATCTTCGTAGCTCAGGGTACATTCGAGATTCCGTTTTAAGAGTGGAGTCTGCGTCTTCGCCCGGATGGTGGCATTGGAACCCAATAACATGGACATCATATGGTTGCGGGTCGTGCTGAGAACGTTCGTTAAATTTCTTTGTCGTCTTTTCCGCTCCTCGAATGAAGATCGACGAGAGACATTTACAAACATCTTTCACGTATCGTCGATTGGATACATATAAACCACCCAACTTCTGAAATTGTCGTGTTCCTTCTGGTCAATGACAAGGAAGGCCTATCAGTAGTAACTTTGCCCCCGTTGGTGACGGCTAGCGGGACGCTAGTCTCAAATTCAAAGGTTAAAGCTAATGTGTCCCCGAATTAATTTTCCGCGAATTCAAACCTCGATGTCGGTCTTTTGGAACCACCTGTGATCGCGCCGGTGCGGTCGTCGAGGCAAGATGTGTGGTTTCGCCCGCGTACTATTCAACGCATCCTACGCGGATTGGACTATAAGAAGGCAACCGGCCCCGACAGAATACCAGCAGTAGTCCTTAAGCCTGTGCTCTAGAACAATCGCCGCTTCTTGGCAGATATCATGATAAATAATGGAACTTTGAGAGGTTCGTCATCGCATAACCGGGCTAGCTCTCGAGGCTCGGCCCACGCTCGACTGGTGACGGCATTTTGTAACATCAGGGGCATCGGTTTCACCAATACTAATGTAAACGCTAAATTTGCAAACAACGAAACCTGATATCCTTGCCCTAACTGAGACCCAGGTCGATTCGTCAACTGATTCGACATATCTTCGTTGCTCAGGATACGACTTACATTCGAGATTCCGTTTTAAGGGCGGTGTCTGCGTCTTCGCACGGTCCAATCTGGCTTGCCAGAGGATGGAGGCGTTGGAACCCAATAATATGGACATCATATGGTTGAGGGTCGTACTGAGGAATTCCGTTAAATTTCTATGTTGTCTTTACCGCTCCCCGAATGACGATCGACCGGCGACATTTTTCGAACATCTTTCATATACCACCGACTGGATACAGATCAACCACCCAGCTTCTGAAATTGTTGTCCTTGGTGATTTTAATGTGCACAATTCCGACTGGTTGTTACATTCTAACAGAACCGACGAGGCTGCGAGGCTGGCGGAGATGTTTGCTGTAAGCCACAACTTGACTCAACTCGTGGAGGAGCCAACGCGAATACCGGATGCCCGAAGCGATTATGTGAACACCCTGGATCTGTTTTTGACATCCGAACCGAGTATTTATACCGTAGAGGTTTCTGCGCCACTGGGAAACTCAGATCACTGCTTGGTATCTGTCGTGCAAGCACTTGCATACCAAGCGAATAACCGGCCTAGGCAGCTTCGCCACGTATGGAAGTATGGGGCCGCTAACTGGGACGATATGCGAGATTTCTTCGCATCCTTTCCATGGTCCGAGATGTGCTTCGGAAACTCCGATGTTAACGCTTGCGCGGAATCAGTGTCAGAGATTATTCTTCTGGGGATGGAGATGTATATTCCACATTCTATCAAACGAAGTTCGTCTGATAAACCTTGGTTTGACAAAAAATGCGAGCTGATTACAGCGGCGAAAAATAGAGCTTTTAAGCAATGGCGCTCCAATCCCACCGATGTTAACAGAACGAATTTTGTTAGAATCAGAAACGTGTGCAACCAGGCGATTGATACCGCGAAGAAGGCTCACAACGACAGGGTGATCAATAAGCTCCTTCAGTGCCCAACTGGTTCGCGCTCCTTCTGGTCAATGGCAAAGGCTGTCAGCAGTAACTTTGCTTCCTCCTTTTTCCCTCCGTTGGTGACAGACAGCGGGACGTTAGTCACGAATCCAAAGGATAAAGCTAATGTGTTCGCGGATTTATTTTCCGCGAATTCAAACCTCGATCCCGGCCTTTTGGAGCCACCTGTGATCTCGCCGGTACAGTCTTCCATGCGGGATGTGAGATTTCGTCCGCGCACTATTCAGCGCATTCTACGTGAACTGGATTGTAGGAAGGCAACCGGCCCGGACGGAATACCAGCAATAGTCCTTAAGAACTGTGCTCCAGAACTATCGCCGGTTCTTGGCAGACTCTTCCGCTTATCTTATGCACGGAGGACCTTTCCTGCCTGCTGGAAAATCGCTCGAGTTCAGCCAATCCCAAAGACGGGAAAAAAGTGTCTCCCACAAAATTACCGTCCGATAGCATTACTGTCTATTTTATCTAAGGTAATGGAAAAAGTCATCAATACAGAGTTGGTTAAGTATTTGGAGTGCAACGGTCTTCTGAATGATCGTCAATACGGATTTCGTGGCAGGCGGTCCACAGGAGACCTTTTGACACTTATAACCGATATATGGACATCTGCGATTGAACGGCATGGTGAGTCAAGGGCGGTCGCATTAGATATCTCCAAGGCTTTTGACCGCGTCTGGCACGGGGCATTGCTGAGCAAACTTCGTTCATATGGACTTTCCCAACAGCTTTGCGACTGGACGAGAAGCTTCCTCGAGAATCGATCAATCCGTTGTGGACGGCGAGTGTTCGGATCTGTATCCTGTTAACTCGGGGGTGCCCCAGGGTTCTATTTTGGCTCCAACCTTGTTCTTGCTCCACATAAATGATTTGTTGGAGACAACGGATAACAAAGTGTTCAGTTTTGCGGATGATAGTACGCTTGTTTCCTCCTTTTCGAGTGATCGGCCGATTGGTGCATCAACGTCGCACCAGCTGAGATGTAGACAGATTGACTCTCTGAACCAGGATCTAGATAAAGTCCTGCAGTGGGGAAAGGCCAATCTTGTCGACTTCAACGCAACGAAGACCCAGTATACAACATTCACAAAGAAAAGTGGATCATCGGTTCCACAGCTGATGATGAATGGCCGGGCCCTCGAGGCTGGGGAAAGTTTGAGATTGCTCGGCGTCACGGTCTGTGGGAATGTATCATGGCATAAACACGTATCGGGTATCGCCAGATCAGCCTCCGGAAAACTGAGTTATCTTTTTAGATCCAAGAAATATTTTACTCCGGCCCAACTTCTTCTCCTATATAAATCTCAAATTAGACCCGCGCTCGAATATTGCTCTCATGTTTGGAGCTCGGCTCCTAAACATACCCTCGACCTACTTGAGAGCGTACAAAGACGAGCGATCCGCCTGATCGGGGACTCGGCGCTGACGTCGGGACTACAGTCGCTATCACATCGAAGACGCGTGGCCGACCTCTGTCTGTTCTACAGATATTATCACGGGTGCTGTTCTTCGGAGATTCTTGGCATTGTTCCACGCAATTCGGTCTATATGCGCTCCACAAGACAATCCGACGGATCGCACCCGTTTGTGGTTCATCTCCCGACAGCGCGAACATCCCTGTATCAGAACTCGTTCCGTTACAGAGCGGGGAAGCTGTGGAACTCCCTTCCCACGCGAGTGTTCCCGGAGTGTTACAACCTGCAATTGTTCAAAAAGAACTGCAACAGTTATTTGATGGCATCTCGGGGCGCCCACTCGACGCTATAGGTTCGCCTCTCCCGAGAGAAGTCTAATAAAAAAAAAAAAAAAAAAAAAAAAAAAAATTAAAAAAATATACACCTATTGTTAAAATTAAAAACTTAAGCACCATAAATAATGAAAACTGAAATATATACACTTAGTGTTAACATTAAAAAAAAAAAATAAGAACCATAAATTATGAAAACTGAAATATAAATATACTTATTGTTAATATTAAGGAACTAAGTTTGGGTGCTTTGAAAATTGAAAAATATATACAAATTGTTAAAATTAAAAAAGTTAAGCACCAAACATAAATTGAAATTATTACTTATTGTTAAAATTAAAAAATTAAGAACCAAAACACAATTAGTAAAACAAAAACATGCATATACCTGTTGTTAAAATATAAAATACTATTATGAACAAAATGCTACAAATAACAAATGTAAACTGAACCGAAATCAAGACGCAGTCGCCCTTCGTAAGCCTCATTCGTTTCAGAAATTTAACTTCAGCAAGATTAATGTCCTTGTCAGAAGGGGGGAGGAAAGTAGCGATCCTAAATCGCTACCCCCAACACCTTTCAATTTTCACCCACTATAGAAAACTAATCTCTTCTACATTAATTTTCTTTTCTGAAGGGGGGAGGGATGTTGTGATTCGTAATCACAACTCCTTTACCTATGTAATGTTTTTATCTTTACCTTCACACCTTGCACATCGCACACCCTCATTTATAAATCAGAACACACTTGGTTTGTTAAAATTAAAATTGATTTTTATTAATAGTCAGTTCGTTACTCACAATCTTTATTAATATCTCTAACCACGTCACCAGAAACACTTATTTGGAAGACCGTCATAGTTAATTATCCCGAACCACGAACTCCTCTCTCACCGTCCCGGTCAAGTCTCCAAAACCAACTCAATTGTCTCACCGTCTCGGTTGAGATTTCAAAACCAACCTCGTCTTCAACAATGGCCCGAACAACAACTCTCATCCCACTATCGTTGTTCGTTTTCCATTGTACTTTTTTTTCTAGGTGTGAAACCTGGTTACTTTCACGAGATCAAAGGATCTTTTCCTTTCTTTGTCTTTCCCAAATTTGGGATCGAAAGAGGAAACACAAAAGAACAATCAACAAAGGATCTTGCCGAGGAGCATTTAGGATCCTTTGTGTCGGTCGGCGATAAACGTACATGTAGTTCGTTTTATGGCGCGAGTTGTTTGTTTTAACTTGGTTTGGTTAAAACGGAAAACGACGCTGATTGTGTTAATGGTTTTGGGTAACCATATTTCTAGATGATATTTATGACTCTCAATGATTTTGTTTGGAGAAAGACATCTGGTCCGCACATTTGGATCTTAGGGGATTTTTGTGGCGAACCTCTGGTTCGATTATTATATTTCCAATTGAACGTTTAGTAAATAAATAAAACAAATAAAATAAATAAAAGGAATCGCGTTTTAATTTGGCCACCCTGTTTTAGAAGCAATCGGATCTCCCCAAAAGAGGTAAAAGAATATATAATAAAACTATAACACAACACCGAGAAGCTTTTGAATTCCTTTATTCTCTACAGATGCGGAGTGTAGTAAAAGTAGAAGTGAATTCCCTTGACATTAATATAGAAAAATCCTTCCTGTACGTGGTCCAGTCTGGTGTCTGTTGGGGTATTTCCTGTTGTCCAGATGGCTGTTGTGCCACTGTTGTTTTTTTTCCATGTATTTTTGCCGCTCCACAATTTGTATGTGCTTAAAACTGTCGATTGTATGCAGTAAGCATGGCCATCGTGTTTTTGAATACTCAGCGTTTGAAACTCTCCCTGGGTGTGCGTTGCAGCCATTTTGATTTGCAATAATATCTGACTAATATCTGAGTAATATACTTCGCATTTGCACAATTTTGTTACATAACAATCTTGCTAGCATCTGAAGCATTTAATGTATCGATCTAGATGTTAGCGCAAGAGTAATGACCTTCCCCGGAAAAAACAAATCATTATGGAAAATTTAACAAGCCTCAGGACGTGCTAAATAAGGCCAAGACCAGCTCCCGGTTGTAGTGCCGATGATGATGATGTTAGTCTTTTATTTCGATGTGCTAATCATAGTTGCCTGCATTCCATTGCGATCCTTCTTAGGCTTTTTATCGGTTAATTTGTGATCGCGTTCAGTGCAGGTAAGTCTGTGTTAATCCCTGTCAGAAACTCCTCGACAGCGGTAACCTCATACATACATACATGACCCCTTTAGCAGCACTTGTTGCACTTTCGCTTTCAGAGTGTCAAAGTGACCTATGGTAGGTGTTTCAGTTGTAGCAGTTCTTTTTTTTTTACAATTATCTCGGGAGAGGCGAACCTATAGCACCGAGTGGGCGCTCCGAGATGCCACCAAACATTGTTGCACTTCTTTTTGAACACTCACTCGGGGAGGGAGTTCCACCGCTTCCCCGCTATGTAACGGAACGAGTTCTGATGCATAGATATTCGCGCCGTCGGGAGATAAAGAGCAAATTGGTGCGATCTGTCAGATTGTTTTGTGGAGCGCATATAAACCGAATTGCGCGGAACAATACCACAAGATACACCACATACCAAACAGTACCCGTGATAAGATATGTAAAACAGACAGAGGTCAGCTACGTCCCTTCGATGTGATAGCGACTGTAGTTACGACGTCAGCGCCGTGTCCCCGATCAAGCGCATCGCTCGTCTCTGTATGCTTTCAAGTAGGATGAGGGTATGCTTAGGAGTATAGCTCCAAATATGAGAGCAATATTCGAGCGCGGGTCTAATTTGGTTTTTAGAGAGGAGAAAAAGTTGGCCAGGAGTAAAATATTTCTTGGCTCTAAAAAGATAATTCAGTTTTCTTCTAGAGGCGGACGTGGCGATGTTTGACAGGTGTTTATGCCACGATACATTCCCACAGACCGTGACGGCAAGCAATTTCAAGCTTTCACCAGATTCGAGGGCCTGGCCTTTCATGATCAGCGGTGCAATCGATGATACACTTTTCTTTGTGAATGTTGTATATTTTGTCTTCGTTGCATTGAGGTCGACGAGATGGGCCTTTCCCTTCTGCAGGTCCTTATCCAGATCTCGATTCAAAGAGTCGATCTGCCTATATCTCAGTTGATGCGACGTTGAGGTATTAATCGGCCAATCACTCGAAGAAGAGGAACAAGCGTACTATCATCCGCGAAACTGAACACTTTGTTATCCGTTGTCTCCAACAAATCATTTATGTGACGCAAAAACAAGGTTAGAGCCAAAATAGAACCCTGCGCCACCCTGAAATTAACAGGATACAGATCTGAACATTCGCCGTCCACAACAACCCGGATTGATCGATTTTCGAGGAAGCTTTTCGTTCAGTCCCGAAGCTGCTGTTAAAGTACATATGAACGCAGTTTGCTCAGCAATGTCCCGTGCCAGACGCGGTCAAAAGCATTGGAGATATTCCATGCGACGGCTCTTGACTCACCATGCTGCTCAATCGCAGATGTAAATATTTCTTGGCTCTAAAAAGATAACTCAGTTTTCCTGAGGCTGATCTGGCGATACCCGATACGTGTTTATGCCATGATACATTCCCACAGACCGTGACGCCGAGCAATCTCAAACTTTCCCCAGCCTCGAGGGCCCGGCCATTCATCATCAGCTGTGGAACCGATGATCCGGTTTTCTTTGAGAATGTTGTATACTGGGTCTTCGTTGCGTTGAAGTCGACAAGATTGGCCTTTCCCCACTGCAGGACTTTATCTAGATCATGGTTCAGAGAGTCAATCTGTCTACATCTCAGTTGGTGCGACGTTGATGCACCAATCGGCCGATCACTCGAAAAGGAGGAAACAAGCGTACTATCATCCGCAAAACTGAACACTTTGTTATCTGTTGTCTCCAACAACTCATTTATGTGAAGCAAGAACAAGGTTGGAGCCAAAATAGAACCCTGGGGCACCCCTGAATTAACAGGATACAGATCCGAACACTCGCCGTCCACAACAACCCGGATCGATCGATTCTCGAGGAAGCTCCTCGTCCAGTCGCAAAGCTGTTGGGAAAGTCCATATGAACGAAGTTTGCTCAGCAATGCCCCGCGCCAGACGCGGTCAAAAGCCTTGGAGATATCTAATGCGACCGCCCTTGACTCACCATGCCGTTCAATCGCAGATGTCCATATATCGGTTATAAGTGTCAAAAGGTCTCCTGTGGACCGCCTGCCACGAAATCCGTATTGACGATCATTCAGAAGACCGTTGCACTCCAAATACTTAACCAACTCTGTATTGATGACTTTTTCCATTACCTTAGATAAAATAGACAGTAATGCTAACGGACGGTAATTTTGTGGGAGACACTTTTTTCCCGTCTTTGGGATTGGCTGAACTCGAGCGACTTTCCAGCAGGCAGGAAAGGTCCTCCGTGCATAAGATAAGCGGAAGAGTCTGCCAAGAACCGGCGATAGTTCTGGAGCACAGTTCTTAAGGACTATTGCTGGTATTCCGTCCGGGCCGGTTGCCTTCCTACAATCCAGTTCACGTAGAATACGTTGAATAGTGCGCGGACGTAATGACACATACCGCATGGAAGACTGTACCGACGAGATCACAGGTGGCTGCAAAAGGCCGGGATCGAGGTTTGAATTCGCGGAAATTAAATTCGCGAACACATTAGCTTTATCCTTTGGATTCGTGACTAACGTCCCGCTGTCTGTCACCAACGGAGGGAAAGAGGAGGAAGCAAAGTTACTGCTGACAGCCTTTGCCATTGACCAGAAGGAGCGCGAACCAGTTGGGCACCGAAGGAGCTTATTGATCACTCTGTCGTTGTGAGCCTTCTTCGCGGTATCAATCGCCTGGTTGCACACGTTTCTGATTCTAACAAAATTCGTTCTGTTAACATCAGTGGGATTGGAGCGCCATTGCTTAAAAGCTCTATTTTTTGCCGCTGTAATCAGCTCGCATTTTTTGTCAAACCAAGGTTTATCAGACGAACTTCGTTTGATGGAATGTGGAATATACATCTCCATCCCCAGAAGAATAAACTCTGACACCGACTCCGCGCAAGCGTTAACATCGGAGTTTCCGAAGCACATCTCGGACCATGGAAAGGGTGCGAAGAAATCTCGCATATCGTCCCAGTTAGCAGCCCCATACTTCCATACATGGCGAAGCTGCCTAGGCCGGTTATTCGCTTGGTATGCAAGTGCTTGTGCGACAGATACCAAGCAGTGATCCGAGTTTCCCAGTGGCGTAGAAACCTCTACGGTATAAATACTCGGTTCGGATGTCAAAAACAGATCCAGGGTGTTCACATAATCGCCTCGGGCATCCGGTATTCGCGTTGGCTCCCCCACGAGTTGAGTCAAGTTGTGGCTTACAGCAAACATCTCCGCCAGCCTCCCAGCCTCGTCGGTTCTGTTAGAATGTAACAACCAGCCGGAATTGTGCACATTAAAATCACCAAGGACAACAATTTCAGAAGCTGGGTGGTTGATCTGCATCCAGTCGACGGTACATGAAAGATGTTCGAAAAATGTCGCCGGTCGATCGTCATTCGGGGAGCGGTAAAGACAACAAAGAAATTTAACGGAATTCCTTAACACGACCCTCAACCATATGATGTCCATATTATTGGGCTCCAACGCCTCCATCCTCTGGCAAGCCAGATCGGACCGTGCGAAGACGCAGACTCCGTCCTTAAAACGGAATCTCGAATGTAAGTCGTATCCTGAGCAACGAAGATATGTCGAATCAGTTGACGAATCGACCTGGGTCTCAGTTAGGGCAAGGATATCAGGTTTCGTTGTTTGCAAATATTGGTGGACGGCGTTTAAATTAGTATTGGTGAAACCGATGCCCCTGATGTTACAAAATGCCGTCACCAGTCGAGCGTGGGCCGAGCCTCGAGAGCTAGCCCGGTTATGCGATGACGAACCTCTCAAAGTTCCATTATTTATCATGATGTTCCCCCTGACATAGTCCCCCCCGGAGATCCGAATGGGAGACTAGTTTACCTATTTATGGTGCTTAAGTTTTTAATTTTAACAATAGGTGTATATATTTCAGTTTTCATTAGTGTGTATTTATTATCTTCCATTTTTACTGGTGTGTGTTTTATTTCTGTTCATATTGTGTGTTTATGAATGTTTTTATTGATTTTTTTTGGTTAGTTATTGAATTATGGTACATCCTAGGGATAACATATGTCTAGGGTTAATAGTGGGACACGGGTATTTGGAAGGGTTAGGATTTAGAAATAAGGTTTTAATCTATTGTTGTGGATTACCACCGCTCTTCGGTCTTTTTTGATGATCGTATTGACTGGTCCTTTTACGGCAGTAACTAGGAAGGGTCCCTTCCAAATAGTTGCCAGTTTGGCCTTGCGGTTTTTTACTAAGACTTGGTCCCCCACTTGAAATGGTTGCGGTTTTGTTTTAATTCCGGGGCATGCGGTTGCCTTTGAAGAACGGCATTCCTCGCATTGCTTTTTATATTTCCGAATGTCGGAGAGCATGGACGGCCACCAGTATCTTTGTCGTATTTTGTTGTACGACTTGGTGATGCTCAGATGTTCACCGGAAGGGGAATTATGATAAACCCTGAATATTTCAGCGATCTCATTGAGGTTTATTATTTTTTCAGGCGTTGTGGGCATTTGCAATAGGTTTGTATTCTGAGAGGAGCTGGGACACGAGTTTTTTGGATTAGCTGGCGGAGTATCAGTTATTTGGTTTATACTTTTGGTGTTATCACTTGGCTCCTTGGGGTTCCTTTTTAACATGTAGATTTTGCGTTTACCTTGGGCTTGCTCCTTTTTTCCTTTGGCGTATTTATTTTCAGGTGCCTTTTTCTCGAGGTGTGAGAATTTTATTGGCACGCTAAATACGCTAGGGTTTCTTTTCGTACGAGGAAAAGCGACGCGTTGTTTGGGGCCCTCCACATTGCAGTTTCTTGACAGGAAGTCATTTCCCAGTAGACCGTCTTCTGGAAGATCGGGCATATTGCTCACTACTTGGAATGTGCAGGGGAGTTTGGGCTTACCTTTTAATTGGAAGTTGACCTTGCAGGTTCCCAAGGTCCTAATGCTTCCGAATGGCTTCTCTAAGGTGCAGGCTTCTTGCCGATTTATTTTGGAGTCTGTTTTTTTAAGGCACTTTTGGCTGATCAAACTGATTTCAGCGCCGGTGTCCACTACTAGCGTTGTGTTCTTGTTAACACCTACATCTATAGGTAGTTGGACAGTTGGGGCGCTGGTTTTCGGCGCGCGTGGGGTCCTGATGTGGTAGCTCCTTTTTGCCGCCAGGGGTTTTGACCCTTTTTGTTTTGGTTTTGAAGTAGAGGAGTTCTCTGCAGGTTGACATTGAACTCGCGACTCCCATTTCAACTTTTGCTGACAGGATCCTAGAGTGTGACCTTGTTGGCCACAGAAGTCGCAGGTCTGCCTTATGTGCAGAACTCTTTTTACCTCCCTTAATTGCCGGCAATCACGGATATCGTGGTTTAATTGCTGGCAGTGTGTGCAAAAGGGTGTGTTCTTCCTTTTCACACAATCCTCATAGGCATGCCCCCTTTTGTTGCAGTAACTGCAGGTTATCCTGCTGAGAGGGTCTGCATGTGTCAGGAGTATGCTGAGGAGGTCTGCTTCCATTATTTCTTTGGTTTTCCTGTGTGGTTGGTCAGCTGGCGGTATTTGCGCCTCTAGTTGGTTATAGGGGGGTTCTTGTAAGGTTGGTTGGGTGTATTGTACCACTCTAGTTTCTTGGGTTGTATGTGAGATAGCTTTGAATGTTTTGTTAAAATTAGGAGCCTGTGGGTTTAGTGTTGAGACAAAGGGGTGAGATTGTTGGGCTACGGTGCTATCGAGTTGATCGGGGAATATTTTTGGTGACTGAATTTGCTGTACCTGCTCCAATTCTAATGTTTTCTCCATCAGCCAATCTATTGTTACATCTCCCATTAATAGTAAGAATTGTTGGTGGTAAGTGTTTATTAACCCCTTCTTGTAGATGCTTTTAGCGAAGTCATCTAATTGTGTTTTTACTGCTTCAGACAGTATGGGACCATATTTTAGCTCCGCGGTTTTTTTGCAATCCATTAATGATTTTTTCAATCGTAATTGGAAGAGAATAATAACTTCTGCTGGGTTTTGTCGAATAGCTAAAAGCTTATTTACCAGGTCTTGGTAATTTTCTACCGGCAAATAAACTTTTCTCAACACATCCTCGGGTTCCTGAAAGTTTGCGAACGGAGTGGACGCGAATAGGGCAGAAGCTTCTCCCCTCAGTCTAGTGGGGAATATCTGTAGAAAAGCCTCGTGTTCTTCGGTCCTGAGACAGTTTAAGACCCTCTTACAACAATCCAAAAATGTTTCCAGCTCTGCACCTATATGCGGATTTAATTCCCCGGAGAAGATGGGGATTAGCTCTGCTGACAGCTTCGCAACCTTTGTATAATCAATAGCCATTGTTTCAAAGGTTACGATTTCCGTTTGGTGCTGAGGAGCTGAAATTTTTTGGTAGGTTTGGGCTAAGGTCGCGAGTTTTTATCGGAGGGGTTACTTCGATGATAGTTCCGCTACGGAGTTTCTTGGGTGAAGGAGGCGCAGGGTCGTGGGGCGTACCAGGTTTTGAGGTGGTTCCTTGTTCCATAGATCAAAAGAGGAGATAGAATAGTGGTGGCAATATGAACGGGGAAGCGGAGGTACAGGTATGTATGTTTTAACTATATTTGTAACGCGTTATTTGGTAAAGTAAATAATGTATATGGTAAATTTGATAACTTCTAAAGTATTATTTGGTAAAGTTAATAAAATCATAAATTCGCATCCATGGTACACTATATGTCTCAACTATATTTGTAACGCGTTATTTTGTGAAGAAAATAATTTATATGGTAAATTAAATAACGTATACACTATATGTTTCAATTATGCTTGTAACGCGCTGTTTTGTAAAGTAAATAATTTATATGGTAAATTTAATAAATTATACACTATATGTTTCAATTATGTTTGGAACGCGTTTCAAAAATAAAAAAAAAATTCAATTAAGCAAATATAATTTACTGGGAGAAATTATTTCAAAACGGTACAAAAAAAAACTTTTTGCGCACCACTATTTAATACAAGGGATTTTAATACGTTATTTTGTAAAGTAGATAAATTATATACACTATATGTTTCAAATATAATTCACTGTGAGAAATTATTTCAAAACGGTACAAGAAAACTTTTTGCGCACCACTATTTAATACAAAGAATTATAATACTTTATGTTTCAAATATAATTTAACGTGAGAAACTATTTCAAAACGGTACAAAAAACTTTTTGCGCACCACTATTTAATACAAAGAATTTTAATACATTATTTTGTAAAGTAGATGATTTATATACACTTTGTGTTTCAAATTAAATTAAAGAATTTATTTCAAAACGGTACGAAAAAACGTTGGTGCATCATAGAATTATAATAAGACATACCCTGGGTGACTGTCAAGTAACGGTGTTTCCAAGGTTTCGGCAACTGTTGCCTGCTTTAGGTCTGGTTGTTGTTTTGCTGTCCTAGGTCTTGTTGTTGTTTTTGCTGTCCTAGGTCAGCATCATCACTGGTTCATACTTGTTGCGTGGTAATATCTTTTCTTTTTGTTATACCCCCTGGTGTTACAGCCCCAGGTACGCTTTTGTTATTTATTAGATTATTAAAAATTTTGTTGTTGGTTTAAGATGTTAATTATCAAGTCGTGCCTCCGGAGCCAGACTCAGCTCCGGACGTAGGGCTGAAGGTGTCTTGTGCCCAGTACGCTTGGAATTATATTATTGTAGTGATCAAGGGGTTTCAAGCACTTACAAGTGTTTAACGTTGGCTTCCTTGATCCTACCGGCTGCGCCAATAATGTTGTGTTATAGTTTTATTATATATTCTTTTACCTCTTTTGGGGAGATCCGATTGCTTCTAAAACAGGGTGGCCAAATTAAAACGCGATTCCTTTTATTTATTTTATTTGTTTTATTTATTTAATATTCAATTTTGTTCTTTGCCTCGGCCTCTGGATCCCAACTGCCTGTGGTGGCTGCCTCTGATCGACTGCCCCGAAACCAAGATGGACCGCCCTTTTTATACTGTGGCCAATCGAGAATTGCACACATGCGGTATTTTATTTGTCAAGCACAAACTCGATTGTTGTGCTAATAAAAAGGTTAGTCATTGGAGCAATGTGCGACAGATTATATTTAGGTTTCACCCGTCGCACATATGCCCCGCTATGGTAGGATGGAAAAGGTAAGTATGGATAAAGGTAAGTATGGAATGGGATAGGTTAGGGGGTTTTAGGTAAGTGGTTATTCGGGATAGGTGGTAGGTAAAGGAGTTGTGATTACGAATCACAACATCGGTAACTGAAGCTATCAGACTAAAGAGTCCCCTAATCTTGTTGAAGACTTCAACGCATGGGCAGTAGAATGAGGAAGCACTAGGACTAGCAGTAGAGGTATGTACTTATACTTAAATATGTTGTTGAAGACTCTTAACTGAAAGAGGCCAGTCTAAAATAGATATCACCTTAGCCAGCAGTATGATGGCAAGAAATATGGAGTGACAATTTCTGCAGACAAACACCCATAGTGACCACTAACCTGTCATGCGCCCTAAGGAGTTTTTTTTTTTTTTTTTGCGGGCGGAGCAAAGAGTTTTTTGTCGACTGGAGCAATTTATTAGATATGTTATAATAGAAAGACATATATATATATAGAATATATACAGAATAAATATAATACATTCTAAGAAGAGTAGGATAGACGTTGTGGATAGATTTATACCTTTCACGAGCGCGGTATGAATTCCAGTATGCATCGTCGTAAAAACCAGACTGCAGGGGCGAGCTAATGGCCATATTCGATATAAGGTAATTCCAAAATGAAGGACTTTATACTAACTCCCAGGTCAGCTGAGCGAAATAGATTGGGTTTGACAAACAGGAGAGAAGTAAAGAAGTTCAGTGAAAGACTCACACACTTCCAACCAATTTTGACCGTTAAGAGCGCGCCACCATAACCCAAATATGCAATAGCACATATTAGCAAACATGCAAAGAACACACTTCCCATCTGCAACAGCACCCATTCCCAAATCTGCAATCGCATACACCCCCAAACCTGCAAAGAATCCATTTCCCAATCTGTAATAAAATGCACTTTCCAAACTTACAACAGAATATAATCATCTCCCTCGCTTACATCAAACCGCATACATTTTTCCCAAAAAACACTTTGGTTAATTTCCTACTTAAACTATATTTCTCGCTTGCAACCAAGCAGCATTAATTTTCCCCTAAAATCATTCCGGCTCACTTCCTGCTTAAACCATTTCCCTCGCTTGTAACCAAGCAACACTTAGGTTCTCCGAAAACCATTTCGGCTCCCATCCTACATAAACCATCTGAAATAATACCGATTCCCCTTACTGGTAAGTCACCAACACGATGCGTTGTATTTCCGCGAAGCAACCATCGAAATGACCAAGACCCATGTCCCTTTGTCTAATCGACAATTCATGCCCATACTCGGTTATGCCCCCGTGACCGATTTATCCGTATATATAGTGACAGAGGAATCTAATTCAGCATGTACGGCAGTAATTCTCTGGAACTAAATTCTCTATGCACGCATAGCAGCCCTTTTCAAGTTCCTAGTAAGTGGCAGTGAGTTTTGCTTAGCGATGACTCCACTGCCACGACACGACGAATGGATTCTTGCTTCCTCTTGGTCAGTCAAGTAATAACCGTCCCAGAGGACAGACGTTTCTCACTAACCCCCAGCGGACCGTGGTCGAGAGACCCGTTCCGGAATAATATACCGGAAGTTAAAGATTGTCGCTCATCTTACCTGGTGAATGTTCGAAGTTTTAATGTAACTGTGGGGAAGGAAGTGTTATGCCAGGCACGGTCACTCGGTTCACTTCGTTCCACCAGCATCACAAAGACAAAGATCCGATGTCACTTACGATTGTTCCGCGGCCTGCAAACGAACGATCACCAGGAAACAAAAGTAAATAAAACTCACTGTTTTAATGTTTTCTTTTATTTTTATTTTAAAAGGAAAACACTATTATTGGAATAACTAGTTTGAATCCATGGATTATTGTTCCGTTTCATTTTTTTATTGGATACTAACATTTTACGGTAGCACTGCGTGGTAGCTACATTATGAAGTCAATAAAAAAAACACAATCTTCGAAGACTGCAGCGAATATAATATTCGATATGGCGGTTGCAAACACTGCACTGTACGTGGGCAACGCGAGTTATGTCTATGAGGCACATGATTTTTTACTTATTGTATTGTTCTTTTTCTGTTTCAAAATTATTACACACACGCGACTCGGTGATTTTTCGCGTCTCCGTGCGCACCGGTGAGCGGAAGTCGGCAACGACAGTGGGGGTCGGCGGATGGAAATGGACTCACCGAGGATAGAGCTCTGACATGAATTTCATCCTAGGTTAGGGTTAAGAATAAAAGAAGAGAGAGAAAAACTTTTCTCTTAAGGGTGCGGCCGCCAAGGAAATGCACTCTTTCAGTGCAATGGTATGCGTGTGTGACCGTACAGATCGATGTTATTTACACGTGCTCAAAAGCATTGGAACAACGAAACAGGCAAGTGGCAAAGAAAAAGGAGATTTATGATCCGTGTCTATGCTGTGCATTGCAGCTATCATAGACGGCAGTTCATCGGAGAAATGTGGGAAAAGCAAATAAGGGCACCATACAGACATGGATGAGTGGTGCGGATGCGTAAGTAAATGTATCGCCATTAGGAAGATGTGCTAATGGTTTTTCTATTTACACAATGGGAAATGTGTATCGCTGGTGATGCTAAAGGGATAGAATTGTATACATGATTACATGCGAAGGAATTCGTTTTATGACTCTAGGGTAAGATAGGAGTATTTGCTTTTGTCCGATGGTCGAAGAGCTGCCGCGACCGTGGAAATGCCAGGGACATGTGGTATGCACATGTACGGCGGAATTGCATTGGTGGGCCAAGGGTGCCTAATGGTCGGGAATCTATGGTGCATATCACGTTAAAGAATTGTTTTTAGGAATTTCAGATAATGCGTTATATGTATCAAATGTCCTTGAAGAAGGAAATGTTTTCAGGTGCAAATGCAAATGCATTGGCGGGAAACAATGGAAGTTGTAGAATTCCTAAAAAGGTAATGAAGAATGCTTACAGAGAATTGTATGCGAAGAGATGCATGATGGTAAGTTTTCTTTTACAGAAGCTTTGAAATAAATAAATTCGGTAAGCTTGATGTGTGCATCATTTACAGATTAAGAGATTGAATGGGAGTAGGTACCTGGCTGACTTTCAAACAGACAACTTGTCTCACAGTTTTGCTCGTGCTATTTATCTTAATCAACCGTTATTTTCACAATAATTTTCACAATTTAATTATCATTATCTTGTTTTCTTTGCCTCGTTTTCCGCATACAAAAATTTGAACAAGTGTTATAACCGTTAAGTTATGGCCCCTGGGCCACGTGTGTTAAATAAAATTACGCGCAAACGGTTGCGTTACGACCCCGTTATTGGAGGCCAAACTCCTCCCGATAAATCTTCAAAAGTGAACAATAGAGTTCTAGAAAAATCTAAAATGTGTTCAAATACTAACTTTTTTCAACCACTTCAAAGTCTGATGGAAGACTCTCCTGAAATGGATCCGACCAATGACGAACAGTGCGCAGAACCTCCTAAAGAAACCGTTCCGGCAATTGTGGTATTAAAAACAACTAGTGCTAAAGTGCGTGATATTTTGAGCAACATTAAGATAGACAAATACTTAATCAAAAACATTTCGCTTGGGCAAAAAATATGTGCTCCAACAATGGACATATATAATAAAATCAGTACCGAACTCTTACGGTTAAAATGTGAGTTTTTCACTCACTCGCGTAAGGAAAATCGTCCATTAAAGGTAGTGTTATCCGGGCTAGACTTAATTAGCAACGATATAGTGAAAAATGAGCTAATTGCACTCGGGATAAAGTGCCTAGATGTTAAAACCATCACATTAAATCCGTCAACAAAAGCCCTGTACAAACACTACTTGTACATCGTCTATATTCAACGCGGTACTGTTAAATTAAACGAACTAAAACGGAACTACTCAATCTTGTTCAAAACCATCGTTCGCTGGGACTTTAAAAAACATAATCCAGGTAAGGTCACACAATGTCACAATTGCCAGCTTTACGGTCACGGCTCGATGCATTGTCATATAAATAGCTTCTGTGCAATATGTTCGGGAAACCATAAAACATCCGACTGCAAAACGAATGAGGTCATCAAGTGTGCAAATTGTAGTGGGCCACATAAATCCACCGATCCAGAATGCATAAGCCGAAAGCAGTACATAGACATTCGCCGCAAATTATCCCCACGTGGACGTGGTACAGGAAATACAAGCTTCCTACAGCCTCCGAGTGACAAACAGCAGCCACTGCCCGACCGATTATCCATTGATAATTTTCCTCCACTACCGCGATCTGTGCGTTAACCTTTACTTCCTTCATCCACCTGGGCTTCTGGCCTCCATCAAACCCAGCAACCTTCCAACAGTGATACGACACACACGAAGAAAAATCCGTCTGAAACTATAACTAATGACAACTTGTTCTCATTTGCCGAGATAAACACTCTTCTTAATGAAGTTGTAACCAAGCTTAGTGCTTGTCAAACTAAAGCTGACCAATTTAACGTCATTACTTCATTAGCTATTAAGTACATATACTCGAAAAAAAACATGTTAAGAAACTCTCCTAACATCATAACTTGGAATGCGAGAAGCATCAAAAACAAAAAGCATGAATTTTTTAGTTTCTTGATAAATTTTAATATTGACATTGCACTTGTTTCAGAAACCTGGCTCAAACAAGACATTTCTTTCTCACATCAAAATTACATATGTTATCGCCTAGACAGGGTACATGCTAGTGGTGGAGGTGTCGTCATTGTTGTGAAAAAATGTATAGACCATTCCTTGCGTCCTTCATTGCACCTTAAGTTAATCGAGGAAATTAGTATAGATGTAACATTAAGTGACAACTCCAAGGTGAGTCTTTTTTCGGTCTATTTCCCTGGAGGAAATAGAAACATTGAGAAATCTACTTCCTTTAAGCGGGATCTGCAAAAATTGTATAGAGTCAACACTCGAAACAAGGTAATTATTGGTGGTGATCTAAACTGCAGACATCAGTGGTGGAATTGTCTTAGGCCAAACTGCTGGGGTAACATTTTACTAGATGTTGCTGAATCCAGCCCAAGTTTTTCCATACTTTATCCACTTCTCCCCACCTATATTCCTGCGAGTGCTAACAAGAACCCTCAACTCTTGATCTATATATCACTAATATTCCAAATTACTGCACAGTACCATTAACTCTAAAGGCGTTAAGTTCAGACCACAGTTCAGACTACAGTAGCTGTAAATCGTACCAGTTTATACCACAACTATTCCGCCGCCAACTGGAATTGTTATAAATCATATATAAACACGAACTTGGTTCTAGGTGATACCAGCCTAAATTCTATAACCTGCAGCGAGCACATTGATATCCTATGCAACAATTTTGTTTCTGTTATCAATAGAGCGGCCGATCTTGCGATACCTAAATGTTCCACTGCTCCAGTTGAAAAGGCACCGCTTCCTGAAAATATCTTACATCTGATTAGGCTACGAAACTCTGAAAGAAGAAAATGGCTGCGTTATAGAATCGATTGTTTTCTAGTTAATGTTAAAGTCTTAAATAATATCATTAAAAACGAAATCTCAACATATAGGAACAAGTGTTGGAATAAACACCTTTCCTCTCTTGACAAAGCAAGCAAACCGTTCTGGAAAATATCAAAAATTATGAAAAAGAGAGGGTCAAGTATTCCTCCGTATAAAGTTCACGACAAGTTGTTTATTTCTTCAGTGGAGAAATCGAACCTACTTGCTAACACGTTTAGTAAGAACCACTCCATATCTATGCATCTAAGCGACGCGTATACTGAAGCTGAAGTTGCTAACACTATCCATGTACTTTCTCAAACACCAGCTGAAAGTACTTACGCAACTAATATCAGCAAAGTTAAAGAATTGATAAAAAAATCGAAATCAAAAAAGGCTGCAGGTCTCGATAATATCAACAACAAATTAATCAAAGCACTTCCACCTGCTGCAAGTAACTATTTAACGTTCATTTTCAACGCTTGTCTTAAGAATTGTTATTTTCCGGACTGTTGGAAAACAGCAAAAGTAATACCTATTCCGAAACCCGGCAAACCGAAGAACAGCCCCGAAAGCTACAGACCTATTAGTCTACTTAGCTGTCTAAGTAAGCTCTTAGAAAAAATCATTAAGGAAAGGATTGAACGTTTTGTGAAAGCCAATAACATCTTACCAAACTTTCAGTTCGGTTTCCGTAGTGGTCACAGCACAATCCAGCAAGTCTTGCGGATTAAAAACCACATAGCTGGTAAATTCATCGACAAGGAGTCAACGGGACTGGTTCTTCTAGACATCGAAAAAGCCTTTGATACGGTATGGCACGATGCCTTGATTTATAAGCTACTGAAGCTTAAGCTGCCAATGCCGCTTATCAAAATTATCCAGAGCTTTCTTCGTTCGAGAAAATATGTTGTGAGTATAGGAACCGACATATCCTCTACTCACCAAATCCACTATGGCGTACCCCAAGGCTCGGTCCTTGGTCCCATATTATTCACATTGTTTGTCGCAGATTTACCATGTCTAGGTGAAAACATTCAGGTAGCTATGTTTGCCGATGATATGGCCATTTTCTCTTCGGGCGCCTTATTCACTAATGTCTACAACTCTTTGCAAGCAGCTCTTGACAAACTAGCAGTATATTACAGGAAATGGAAAATAAAAATAAATGGTAATAAAACACAAGCTGTCTGGTTTTCGAGATGTAGGAAACACTGCTACCTACCAAATGGCACTAAACTCAGTATGTGTACAGTTGATATTGATTGGTCCGAAGACTGTAGATATCTAGGTATTATTCTAGATAAAAAACTTATCTTTCAAAAACACATCACTACCACAATTGACAAAATAAACAATGTCGTAAGAGTTATGTATCCATTAGTGTGTAGAAAGTCAAAGCTTAGCCTCGAAAATAAAATTATAATATTTAAAACCATTTTTCAAGCTATACTCCTGTACGGGGCCCCTGTATGGTGTAATTGTGCTCGCACACACAAAATAAAATTGCAAAGGTGTCAAAATAAAATATTGAAAATGTTGCTGAATTTGCCATGGCATTATTCGACACATGAACTACATGAAAACGCCAACGTTAAACCGGTAGAGTTCCTTATTGACAAAATCAATCGAAACTTCTTCGCCAATTGTTCTTTTTCTGACAATGTTCTCGTTTCCCGTCTTGCGTTATCCTAAATCACTACATATGTACTCTGTCTATGAAAATTATATCGAGGTCATTACTATATAAAATAACCGGAAGCTCGTGCAATATTAGTCTTAAGATTCAAATAAGGGTTTTTTCTTGTAGTTTTCCCTTAATTTATTATTTGTTATTCATTAAAATTGTGCTATTGTCGTTATATAGATTTAAGATTATAGTTGTAAAAGAATTGCTATCCTAAATCTCTTAAGTACTAGTTGTAAAATATACCATAAATGTAATTATCTACTAAATAAAAATTGAATTGAATTGAATGGGAGTTATGGGGGTTTTTTTAAGGTAAGTGTACGGTGGGGTTTGGCGGAACCGCCACACCCCTATTACAATCAAGATGATATATGCATAATTTTTTTACACAGAAAAAAAATGTTTCTTTTACAGGGAAAAAGTGGTGAAAAATCGTATTTAAAAATTCAAATATCCGCCATTTGGTTAAATTTCGGCTTTCGTGGATGATTCAAGAGCTCCAACTACACTCATATTAATTTTTTTATGAAAATTCTTCGATTATTGATTTTTGATAATTTTTGCAGATGCTGGAGTGGTTAATAGTAAGGTACCTTTTCTTGAGACGGTCACATTTCAAAACGTGTCAACAGTGATTTTCTCTATATTTTTTTTAATAAAAAAACATTTTTTTTGTACTTTAGAACATATTAAACGAGTGACAGAATGTTTGAGTTCTATGAGAAAAAACTTCGAAAAAATTATCTTTCTTGGGGCTCTCAGATGAATTCCACTACTAAAGTATGTCAAATCGAAAATAAGATTAGGGTATAAGGAAACTCAGCCGGAAGCAAGACTAAGGAACTAGAAATCTCACCAAAATATAAAACTGAGAATTAAATATCCCAGTAAAACTGAGGAAATGGAATTCGCGGCAGAATGTAAAACTCAACAACGAAAATCCACAGCAAAGTATGGATGAGAGAAAAACCATAACACAATTTCCATCTTAATAATTATTAATAAAAAAAAACAGAAGATCGCGAAAACAAACATAATACGTGTGTGAGCAGAACAAAATGACAAAAGATGCCAGACATATAATACTTCTAGCTTTAATGAAATATTTACTCACATTTTTTCGTATTCTTTAACATTAATTCTTACTGCTTATCTTCTTAATAACGGCGAATGGAGTAGATCGGAAGAAATATGATTTTGTTTTCAAAAATTTAGAGGAAAAAAGAAACTCCCATTAAAAGTATTTAAATTCCAACTTAATAAATAGAAACATAATACCAATCCCAGAATTCGTCGGTTTTTTTTTTTTTAAGAACCGGTATGTGTTTTATTAGAAGTTAAATATACAAATCCATATTTGTGTACAAGTAAACATATAAATACGAATAAACACAACAAAATAAATGTGCTGTTAATTAAATAAGTATGAACAAAGACGATGTCTTCCTCAACGGTATCATTCCTCTCCTAAGAATAATATTTGTTTATTAGCACTACTAATGCAGAAATAACGTTAAAATCAGGTAAGCAGAAAAAAAATTAAAAAGAATATTGATTCGTATTTGGAGTTTTGAAACGTGAAGTGATGAACTAAAAAGTCGTAAAGCATTTGTCATAGCTGCCAGTGTGGACTTAGTAAAAATATTATAAAAAAACGATTCTTAGCAGAAATGGCAGTAAAACATCTTGCGCTCAATTGAAGAGCTAACCCGGCAGGACTAATAATAAAAAAATATATATACAATTATAAAATTAAAAAATAAAAAATAAAAAAAATTAAATAAAAAAATGTATACAATTATGTATTTTCCAGCATACCACACTTTTCAATTTCTGGTTAATAAAATTAAAGCGAACTCGACTATTATGTATCAATTTCTATGGTGAACGCTCAGATATGTTGAGTTTTAAGGCTTCGAAAAATGTATCCAAATCCTTGAAGTTTCCCACTTCATGTGCGGCTTAATTAATAACAAGAATTTCTTTTTCTCTCATTTGCCAAACACATCCCTGGGCACTGTTCACAAATGACCTGAAGCTGTTGATAAATAGATATGCCGCGAAAATCCCAACCGGCCCTACTCCGAATTAGTCATTCATGAGATGCGATAGAATTCCTCGGGTCCCCGAGGAACCAATAAGCACATTGTTAATACTTATTAGTATTGCTCCTCGCCGCTTCACTGTGGGTAACTTTGTTTGCCACTTAACAAAAGTTCTCTCTTACGCAGTGAAGAACTTTCGATAATTCATATACTCCACTGGATGTAAACATCGTTTGGAAGCAAGTTACATTAGAATCTACCGTACCATTTAACTTTTACCCAGGATTCGTTTAAAGTGTAAATTTTGGAAAATTAATTATCGTCCAGTTCAGCTGAATTGAATGATTAATCGTTGGGCTTCAAATCGGCCACTTTTGGTCGACTTTTCCCGATTTAATATTATGCCAGGCTCACCGATAATCGGACGGTAGATATCGACTAACTTCATCTCTGAAATCAATAATTCGAGGATTACTACGTTATGGTATGCTTCAGCCTTTTGTAAGCTTCATCGTGTTTCGTGTTTCAAGCAATTTAGGTCATCGCTTGTTCTAAGGACTTCCGTCTTAATAAGTGCTAAAATGCATGTCCTAAGGCAAATTCTTATATGGTATAGCTTCTAAGGTTCGCACATCTGCTGGCTTGGGCAGAATTGGAATTAGTTGTAAATGATAAATTGCGGTCGAAAAGGCCAAAATGTGAGGTTTTACTCTCTAATGAACATTTGATCCCTTTTCAGGACATGGCGGAATAATTTGTTGTTGTTCTGGGATCCTTTTCGAAATGAACATGTATTTGTAATTAATAGCTTGCGTTAGCATTGAAACTTTGAAGTGGTGTTTCGTAAAATTGCTTTATGGGAAGCAATTAGTGCTACTGGGATATTGCGTGTGCAGGAGGATTTCAATTTGAACTTCGTTGTACATGACAACCGGAGTGGAGCTCATCAATTTCCATCGGGAGCCTGCTCCTGATAGTGGGGATGTGCTGTAAATCTTTGGATTTCGGGTCAATTTGTTGGAAGCACTGAAACGTGTTTCTTAATTGCCCTCAGAGAAGAATTCCATAAACGAATGCACCTGGGTCAAGTGCTACAAAATTAAAATGGCCTTTAATGTTCACGAGGGGAAAATAATTGCGACGGACAGTCGTTAAGTAGGATATTTTTCGCCTTTTAATTCGCACAGCCACTTAAAATTATGTTTGGGGAAAGCAAAAACTGCAACGAGGAGAACAAGATTTATTGAATGTTTAAAAATGTATGATTAAAATTGAAATTGTAGTATGGTCTTTCTGTTTACATACATTTGATAACCGTTTTCAAATACTATAGTTGAGGAAAATTTTGGTGGATATGTTTTGGTGTCGAAAGCGCCGTGCTTGAGAGTACAGGAATTCGAAAACTTCCTAGACTGCTTAACAGCAAATGTCAGAGCAAAGTAAAAACAATAATTAATGCCTCACTTGGTTAATGAACGACTCCTAAAGAAAGCCACGGCGTCTAAGGGATCGTGGAATCAAGCTAAAAAACATCTCTGAGTCCCGTGGTCTGGTAGGGAGAGCGATTACGTACAAGCAACTGGAGGAAGATCCCAATGGTAGAATGTCGCACGTTCTAGTAGATTTACCTCGAAAAGCGGAACAACTCTAAGAAGCAATGATCACCATATCCAATTGGTCGATATTTTGTTAGGTTCATTGCCAATCGAGTTAAAGACTTTGGTGTTGCGAGAGTCCCGCGATGAGATTCTGACGTTTGAATAGTTTCAGGTTAAGCTTGTTGAGAAAGATGTCAGACAGAAGCATCGTTTTGCGAAAAATAATGAAAACGATAAGTCTAATAGCATGCTTTTAGCAAAAGGATTTTCTATTTAAACAAAGAAAGTGGTCGAGAATTTAAAAACGACAATCAGAAACTAGGAAACCGTAAATTTCAAGGGAACGGCTTTAGTTGTAGGGTACTCGGACGCATAAGTATATTTTACAAATCCAAACTGGGGTGAAACACGCAAAACAACGTGTGTGATGCCTTGACTGCAATTGCGCTTGGTGGGATACGTATGTGCGGTAACAAAAAAAGTTTTGGTTTGCTGAACGGAAGTGACGAAAAGAAAGTATATGCGTCCACAGTTACTTATGTAACACCGGGTGGTAATGGTACCGTTCATTTTGATGCAAAAGTTAACGAAAACGAAGCAAACGCCCTTAAGTTGAAAAATGTTTTGTTTGTACCATACTGTAAATCCGAAATATTCTTGCATTCATGTCTTGACTCTTATAACCGATATCTGGACATCTGCGATTCACGGGCAGGGTGACTTAAGGCGGTCGCATTGGATATCTGCAAGGCTTTCGCGTCTGGCACGGGGCATTGCTGAACAAACTTCGTTCATATAGACTTTTCCAGCACCTGTGCGGCAAGACGATGACCTATCACGAGGATCGATCGATCTGGATCGTTGTAGACGGCGAGTCTTCAGATCCGGATCCTATTAGTTCAGAAGTGCCTCAAGATTATATTTTGGCTCCAACATTGTTTCTGCGTCACATAAATGATTGGTCAACGGTTAATCGAATGTTCAGTTTCGCGGATGATAGTACGCTTGTTTCTCTTTTTCGAGTGATCGGCCGATTAGTACATCCACGTCGCACCAGCTGAGATGTAGCCAGATCGACTCTCTGAATCCAGATCTGGATAAGGTCCTGCAAAAGAGATAGGCCAATCTCGTCGACCTTAATGCAATGAAGACACAATATACAACATTCAGAAAGAAAAGTGTATCATCGATTGCACAGCTGATGATGAAAGGCCAGGCCCTCGAATTTGGGCAAAGCTTGAAATATTTTAATCCGGCCCTACTTCTTCTCCTATATAAATCCCAAATTAGACCCGCGCTCGAATATTGTTCTCATGTTTGGAGCTCGGCTCCTAAGCATACCCTCAACCTATTTGAGAGCATACAGAGACGAGCGATCCGTCTGATTGAGGACACGGAGCTGACATCGAGACTACAGCCGCTATCACATCGAAGGCGCATGGCCGACCTCTGTCTGTTTTACAGATATTATCACAGGCACTCTTCTTCGGAGATTCGTGGTATTGTTCCACGCAATTAGGCTTATATGTGCTCCACAAGACAATCCAATGGACTGAACCTGTTTGTGGTTCATTTCCCGACGGCGCGAACATCCCTGCATTAGAAATCGTTCCGTTACGGAGCGGGAAAGGTGTGAAATTCCCGCAAGCGCGAGTGTTTCCAGAGGGTTCGAAATGAACTGTAACAGTTATTTGGTGGTGTGGCGGTTCCGCCAAACCCCACTGCCTACTTACCTGAAAAGCCCCCATAACCACAAATCAGTCTGTATAAGCTTTCGCTAATGCAATTCGCATTAGCATCTTAAATACTTCACGCATTATATAGATCAAATCTACAACCTAAAATTACCTGAAAATAAAACCTCGGGTCACATATCGTGTAACCAGCCCAGCCAGGGATAATTATCATTGCGTCGTCTATTCCTAGCCTCATTCATGTGTATAACAAATCCCTTTTGGCTGGCGACCTTTTTTCTCATCAATAAACAACCCAAGCAGCTGCATATAATTAGCGCAATAGACGCGGAAACCAAATTCTCCAGCATTTCCTAATGCAAACATGAACCCTGTTTCTACTGCAGCCAGAGGTGCCATAAACATCCAATTTGCTTTTAGCACAATTTCTCGGATGACTGGCCGTTGATTTATTCAACTGCAATGCACACCATAATGCCTTTTGTTCATCTTCCTTTTTTGTTAGTTTCGTTTCTCATGACGCTCGCGCATGAGTAAGATAATGCCTCTCGTTTTTCCTTTGTTTCACCGCATGGATAAACACGGCGATGGGTACGATCACACACATACCACCA
Source organism: Microdon myrmicae (assembly GCA_963931805.1). NCBI lineage: Eukaryota > Metazoa > Arthropoda > Insecta > Diptera > Syrphidae > Microdon > Microdon myrmicae. The sequence goes on along the minus strand of OZ007496.1, from coordinate 165,614,863 downwards.
TGATCTGCATTACGAGATCTGGTTCTCTGTTCCACAAAGAGAGACTTTACGTCTCTCTTGTGGTAGGTAAAACTTATCCTTATCGGAGAGGATATCTACCACGACACCATAAACTCACCCCTAGAAGCGAATCATCGCTGCACGAGATGATTATCGCTAAGTCCTTTTCCATCTGCCGACGACAATAGTCGTGCGGACTTCCGTGGTCTGTAGCGCTGCAGACACGCGATAAACCCGGAGTCGTGCGTGTACATATTTTTTCTTTCGTGGCGAATAAAAAAAAGACAATATTATTTTTGTTAATTAAATACACAATATTCTATTATATTATAGTTTTTACTTTGCAACCATTAAAACATTCGCTCAACACAAGCTATTCATTTAATTGTGCTCCCGAAACCATCGTGTAAACTAAAGTTAATCGTTTAACCAAAAGTGAATAAAATAAACAATAGAAAGCCAGTGTTTTATATTTTTACTAGTCCGGTGTTTGGCGTTTTTTTTGCTTCGTCTTAATCGTGTAGTGCTGAAGGGAACAACCGATTATGATGGAGGAGGAAGTGAACCGAGTACCCCTGCTGGTACATACTTCCTCCCCACAGTGGTATCCCCGGGCTCGGACTCGGCGCAACAAGATCGCTTCCCCCGAGAGAAGTGTAATAAAAAAAAGCATAGAGAATATATTTTCGATGCCACTTTTATTTTTTTACGTAACGTTTGTTCCAATAAGCTTTTGAGAATGATTTATTGTGGTATATTCCATTCTAAGTTAAAATACGGAATTGCGTGTTGGGCAGGTGACTATATTAATAAAATACAATCACTATTGGTGTTGCAGGAATTAGTCCTCAAAAAATTTTGTTGAAAACCGGCCATATACTCGTATCTTCAATGCCCTGAAGATACTTTCCATAAGACACGTGTGTTGTTTTAACGTGTTTTTGAGGTCTGGTGATGTTGATTTTCCTTTCATATATGGTTACAACCTTAGCGAAAATTATTTAAATATGTTATCTGTGCCCAAACTCCGTACCACAACCTATCGTGTCTCTTTATACTGTTGATTTTTCGTTTGTTGAATGAGATACTTACATCAAGAAGGCGCTAGCAAGACCTGGTGCCTTCCTAAGAAGTGCAAAGAAATGACTCGTCAGCCTGAATTATGCTGCTTTCAATTTATGTATTTCTGATTCTAATCATGGTTTGTATCCCTTCATTTTCCTTCAAACTATTTAACATTTTGTACTAAAACATACACATTTAACATATTATACTAAAACATACAACAGTATACCCACCTGTCACGCGGGAGACCGGGGTTCGATTCCCCGCCGGGGAACCTCTGGCGCAAGACTAATGACCTTGCCCAGAAAAAACAAATAATTATGGAAAATTTAACAAGCCTCAGGACTTGCTAAATAAGGCCGAGACCGGTCCCCGGTTGTAGTGCCGATGATGATGATGACATGGCATATGAGCATCAATGTCTTCAAAGAACTTAACATAAAATTATTTGATAACAGTCCTAGTGCCTAGTTCTAACTGACTAACTACTATACTATCGAGGAGAGTAAATAATTATTAGTTATTAGATATTAGTCATTGGCTATTAGTTATTAGTTATTAGTTATTAGTTATTAGTTATTAGTTATTAGTTATTAGTTATTAGTTATTAGTTATTAGTTATTAGTTATTAGTTATTAGTTATTAGTTATTAGTTATTAGTTATTAGTTATTAGTTATTAGTTATTAGTTATTAGTTATTAGTTATTAGTTATTAGTTATTAGTTATTAGTTATTAGTTATTAGTTATTAGTTATTAGTTATTAGTTATTAGTTATTAGTTATTAGTTATTAGTTATTAGTTATTAGTTATTAGTTATTAGTTATTAGGTATTAGTTATTAGTTATTAGTTATTAGGTATTAGTTATTAGTTATTAGTTATTAGTTATTAGTTATTAGTTATTAGTTATTAGTTATTAGTTATTAGTTATTAGTTATTAGTTATTAGTTATTAGTTATTAGTTAGATGTACGGCGTTCCATCACCGAGAAAAGCTAGTTTTGTAAATAAAAAGAAAATCGAAAAACGAAAACCATATTGGCAAATAAAAAGAATATATATTACAAGATTTGTTTTATTCAGTAAACAAATAACAATGTGTAAACAAAGAAAAAAAGTTAGCAAATCAAAAATAAACTCGAACATTTTTTTAAGGAAACAACGTGGAACAACTGAATCCGTATCAACTCTCTTTGAGTTCAAGCTGAAGATATCCATAGATATGGGTTCAAGTACAGGTGCAGAGCGGCAAAACATGAATAATCGACCTTATAGCGAATTAATTACCGATCCAATTTAGCTGATTAACACGTTACGTCTAGATTTAACGTCTTCGGCAAACATATTGAGTCGTATTGGTCGATTCCTCTGAATCTGATTGTTATTGAGCTCTTCAAAAAAAAGTTATTGTATTTTTTTTTTTTTATGATTTTTAAATCCGTTTATTAAATATACGTAACGAATTTCATCAATAATGTACTGGCCATTTGGTTTGATAACCCTCTGTCATATTTTGGACAACTTCATAACTCCAACCTCATAAAACTTCTTGTCGTTTTCAGCGGAACACATATCAAGGTTTTCAAAAGCAAATGTTTTATCATTCAAGGAGTTTTGCAACGAGCGAAATAAATGGAAGTCTGATAACAGTTTTTGCCGAATGACAAAAGTGATGTCTGGTCTATATTATTTTGACGTAATACCACACCCTTACGATTGAAGAGCCCCCGACGTTTGCGTCCATGGCATTACTTAATTTTTGTAGCTCACAGTAGACAATTAATGATTCTATTCTTTGAAAGCACCTCATAGAAAATTGGGGTCTTCTAATCCCACCAGATTTAAAGCCTCTCATCCTCTACAACTTATTTTTCGATTGGAATTATTGTAGACAATCCATTTCTTGTCGCCCGTAATCATAGCTTGAAAAATGGATCATTTTCATTGTGTTTGATGAGTTGATCGTAAATATTCACCTGCTTCGTCAAATGAATTTCTGTCAAACTGAGTCCTATCGGAACTATGTGCGTCTTTAATTGAAAAATATCTACTACGGAGTTGGGCGAATTATTTTCGCACAGTACTTTTTCGATGGCGTTTCTTCTATAAACTTTTTTCCCTTCTTCAGTTACTTTCTTCCTAGAGCGTTTGGCGAACATATTCACAAAATTCTCCGAGTTCGAATCAGAATTGAATTCACTTGAGTGAATGACTTAAACTTTTTTTTAAATTCTTTGTTAAATGTAAACAAAGCATTCTGGGTAACCATTTGGCATTTATATTACATACAGATGCAAATAACATTTGCCAATACCATTCATTGAACAAAAACACACTAACTTTTTGAAGAACCGAATAACTATTTAGAAACTGATTATATGCCGGTTGACAGATTGCAAACATGCCGGTTGACGAAATGTAAATGTGAGCGTTATGAAAACATGAGTGTTGTTCAGATATAAGCGTGGTGTAAGGATGAGAGTGGTGTAAAGATGAGAGTGGTGTAAACATGAGCGTTGTGTAAACATGGGCGCTATGTAAGCATAAGCGTTGTGTAAACATGAGCATTGTGTAAATATGTTGCGATTAATTATTATAAGGAACATAATGGGAAATATGTTGGTCCTTTCTTGAATATACCTAGTGTGCAGATATGAATTACTTTTACTAATTTATTACTCTGCTTTAATAATTCAAATTACATATAAAATATAGTTTTACTTAAATAATCTGACAACTACGAACAATATGCGTTTTATATGAAATAAATATTCAAAAGCACTTATAGAGTCATTTTATATATAGTTGCATTGAGAATTGGATATCTTTTGAAAGACTTTCTTCCTGGTATTTTTACGGCTCCAGTGCATTAAAAATTACCCATATATGTGCAAGTGTAACAATTGTGAATTCAAGAACCCATGCCTCTTTATAGGATGTGAAACAAAATTAACCACAGCTATGAATTTAATTTACAGATTAAAGAATTTGCGAACTGACACAATTTCCTTCTTCACCTCCGGGTACGTTTTTTTTGCAATAACACAAGATATAAACAGTCTCCCCAAGTATTTATTACGCAGTTGATGAGACCGTCTTATTCTAATTCTATGGACCTCGCAACAACGACCACATTTAGCTGCAGAGGTGTTTGGAATGGTTAAATAAACAATCCTTAATCCCACGGAATGGAATCTGGCTCGATGCCATGGATTAACACAAAAGCTTCGCAAACAATGAAAATTCGGTCTGTCGTTTCGATGTGGAGAAAACTTCTTGAATATCAGCGACATCAGTATAACAACGCTTCACTTGAAAGCCCACTAGACTTGTTGTCGCCCCAAAAACCACACTCAAAATGGTAGATCGTAAACACTGGCTCCAAATAAAGGACATGTACATAAGTCCCCAATAAAAAGAGAGACTACTTTCGTAAATACCACTTCATCGCATCAACTTAGCGAGACTTGCACGTACTCTCTGGCTCCAGAGCCACTTAATCTGACAACGAAATCACGAACAGAACAACAATAGCAGACAACACAATTGTGGTGGAAATAACCTTCGCGAACATTTTACCGAATCAACAGTTTCCCCATTTAGTGCGTCGACATGAAAATCCGACTTTTGAGTTTTTCTCCTTCTAACGAGGACACACAATAAGTCGCCACCTAAATCCTAGAAAGGGCAAAGAAGGGAACCGTTCTAATGCGGTAGTTGCACGGCACTAGTGTCTCATATATATATCGCAAAAATGTCTACACTTAACTACCTCTAGATTATAATCTACACAAGTAAACCATTAAAGGACTGGTATATGGCATGGTATCAGTTAGGGGAAAGATCGCATCGTCCCGAGTCATAACAAGCTTTCAGTACAATTCCGAAGTGAAATCAAATTATTCGACGGCAGTCTTTTATATCTAATCAATGGTTGCTTACTATTAGTTTGTTCTCCGTATACCCCATCTCACCAAATTCTGACAAAGTCGAACACCCACTAACTAATTCAATTCACGTTACGTGCTCCAAGGGAACGGGCTCAAAGTTTTCCTTCTATGCTTGAACTTGTTGCTTACATCTCAAATGAGACCATCAGCCGTATTCAAGACTTTAACATTTGCTTTGATTTCCAGAAGCGTGATCTGAAGGAAGTAATGGCTAGGGAACAGAACGAGTGAACTGCACACAAGAATTCACACAAGGATCACGTAATGTGAGACTGTATTCCGCCATTGTGTGATTTCATTTTCAGTATACCTTTCTGAATTTCAATTATGCAATACAACCAAGATGTCGTTGGACTTAAAACAGGATTATCGTGAATTGTATCTAAAGCGAATCGTGGCATGTCTGTTCTATGTCCTTCGGTAAACGTGCTGATGTGCTGAATACACGAAAGCAGTCTACTCTCCGATTAAAAGACATATCTTGACTGGGATCTGATCTTACTCGCCGTTAGATGGCGTTGAGAGAAGGTTCCTTATTTTTTGAACCGTTTACATTTGATTCGGGTAGAAGGATCTACACCAGAACACGAATTTGAAGATGCAGTTAACTGTTCAGTAAAATGAGTCACAGATGAAACGTGACGATTGATGATAGAATGAAGAGTACAGGTGAAGCAGACTACTTTACGCCATCAATCTGAGCAAATGACGAATAGAGGAAAACGCTCTACAGGATTCTCTAGATACGGTGCAAAGCGGTATATTCAGTGTGCAAGAGGTACCCAGGATTGTGAAGAGGACCACCTCCGACAAGTAAAACACACAATGCGCGATATTACATTTTAGAGTCCGTCCTTGTTCTGAGTACTTGATTAAAAAAAAAGTTAAATGTGTGTGATGTAGGAGATAAATTAGTTACACGGGGAGGATTGGAGTATTCCATCCGTTTTATTTTTGGTTTATTTAAACAGATGGCAGACGTATTTTAGTACAACCGAGATAGTTGGGTTTACTTTGTCAACCAACAAAGGGGTTTTCAGATCTATCTGGTTTTAAATTTGCCTAAGAAATATTTTATGTCAACAGAATATGAGAATAGAGGTTAAGTTAAATTGGTTCATCGAAAAAACTCTGAGAGCTGTGTGGGGTACGAAGTCGTGTGCCGGTGTACAACACGGGGTTCTACTTCGTCCCACCGTCACTATAAGTTCATCCGCGCATTGTCCACAACGAAAAGAACAAACACGCCCAGGATAAAACGTACACGACAGGAAAAGGAAACACACTGATTTTGTTTATTCCTTTTAATTCTCTCACTTAGAATTATTGTTAATATTAAATTGATTGGTATTAATTTTGAACAAGGCGAACACTTCTTTGCACGACCCGACTTCAGGTATTTTCGCGTCTCCGCAGTGACGGAGGGCGGGAACGGCATTACCAGCGTGGTCAGCGGATGGAAAACGACTCAACGATATTCAATCGTTGTCGAAAGAAATTCAGCCAGTGAAGCTGGTTCTCTTAAATTAAAGATGCATTTCCTGTTCCAAGAGAGACGTAAAGTATCTCTTTGGGGTAACCCACAGATCTCATACAGAAGATCGCCACAGTACACATGTATGTGTGTACACTGGTTCTTTTATGGATCAAAAACATGGAAAAGACTCTAAACAAACAAAGGGATAATGTGCATTCATGGGATGCGCGTCTAGTAAAGCAAACAAAATCGAAACTCGTCGGATGCTAATAGGGTCTTTGTTTGAGATGTGCGTCGCGGCTAAATAAATAGACGCAACACATCGAAGAAATTGTGTTAATGGATTTTGGCTACATTACCGGGAAATGGTGTTTATGGCATCACTGGTAAGGGTAAGCATTGAATTACTATTTGCATTTGCTTATGCTGTAGGATTTAATTGGTGCCAAGAGATGCGTGTATTTGTTTTGGTCCCTTGGGTGTATGTCGCCAGCCAATGTGTTTGTCTGGTAATTTATGATACACATGATGAAGCTGGAAAAGCCAACTCAAGAGTAATATTTCCTGATTATGCGTTTGTATTATATATGAACCGATGAATTTTCTTTCAGGAAATTTAAGATAAGCTTGGAGAGAACTCTTATACGGGATTTTAAATGCGAAGTTATGCATGCAGGTAAGAATTCTCTTTTTCAGGGGCTTTTTGGATTATACGTTAGATAATCTTAGATGAGTAAAGCATTTAAGGTGCTAATGCGATTGCATTAGCGAATTTATGTGATTGGATAGAGTATTGGGTGTTTTTTAGGAAGGCGAATCGTGGGGTTTGGCGGAACCGCCACAACTGTATCACGCCTTCATAACAAAAATATCAACACTGACAATCCCATCAAATTATTGTTCATGTTTAACCTATCCCGAAATTTGTTTGGGGATAACTAATTTGAATTTTCAAATCCATTTGTCTATTTTTGTGTAGAGCTTTGAAAGACATTATTCAAATAAAAAAGCCAAATCCTAGTTTTCAGAACTCACGACTGTTAAAAATATTAGATAAAAAAAGTACTAGGAATTGATGATTTAAAAAGCTTAAAGCGATTGTCAAAGTTCAAATATCATCGAACAACCAGCGTATTCACCTATTATGACTGGCTGACCCTTTTTTCTTATCAAAGCTCGAATTACCACTTCGAGGCACCCGTTTTCAGTGAATGGAAGACATAAAGGAGAATTCGCGACAAGCATTGAAGTCGATTCCGGTACATACTCAACGTAGAGAAACTAAATGATAGATCGTGGCCAAACTTCACACCAAGATAGAGGACTTCTACCTTAGCGACAAACATAATTTTGGCAATTCCTTTAAGTGGGCTTTATAACTGATCAATTCGAGCGATTGCTATTCAGATTGCTATTCCAAGAGTGAAGGGGCGATCACCGGGGGCACTGACCTGAGGCCGCGGTATACTCAAAACCGGCCACTGCATTGAATGAACCAAGAGCAAGGCTGTCGCCATTGTGAAATGAAAAGGCCATTGCCTCTAGTGGAGTAACGGACGACTGTCTGTCCTCGTTGGAAAATGAACAGGCCACTGTGGGGGTTCTTGAAGCTTTCCTGAAGAACCCCCCATATCCGCAACCCATATTTACATCCCAATCACCAGCACCTGAAAACACTTCCTTTTCCAAGGACATTAATGCATACAAGCATTACCTAAAATTCCTAAAAAGAATTGCATCTACAAGGGCATTTTCCCATGCATTAACGGCCCGACAAAATGTTTCCAACAAAGAATTGTTTATGGAATAAACAGCATATCCCTGAAAGAAAACAATTCGGTTCACATATCATGTAACCATCCCAACCAGGGGTAATGATCATTGCGTCGCCTATTTCCAGCTTCATCATGTGTACAACAAATCCCTTTTCATACACATTGGCTGGCGACTTTTTCTTCCAACAATAAACAACCCAAGCAGCTGCATTCAGTTAGCGCAATCGACACTGAAGCCAATTTCCCTAACTTGCACCATGTGCAAACAAAAGGACGCAGAACGTTCTTCCGCAGGCATTCTGGTGATACGATAAACAATCCATATCGTTTGAAGTATCCCAAATGCATCTCCCATCTAATGGTTTACAACTTGTTTACTCAGTTGAACTCTCAGATCATAAATTCCCTTTGTCAGACATATTCCTGGATGCGTTTACCATTGACCTTCTCACATAAGCAAACACAAACCTGTGGAGTCTCTAACAGATACACACACAATTCAGAAGCAAAATAGTAAAGAACACCGAACGAAAATCGAATAAGAAAATACATCAGAGCCGTATACCATGGCGATAACATAACAATTCACATCGGTGGAGTATTGTCGAGTTTAAAAATCAAATTCTAAACACGGCCAGTAGCCTGATGGGTAACGCTTAGGTTCAATTTTTTGTGATTCAAACTTTCATAGCGTCAGTTCGAATCACCCGTTCTTCTTCACTATTATTTCAAACGCTATAAACCCAATTAGCATCCAATGAGATTCGTCTTGGTTGCTTAGCCGAACTCACATCTCATGGATGCACATTATCCCCTTTCTTTGTTTCGGTTTCGTGCTCATGGTTTTGTCCCATGAATGAACCAATTGTTGTATTCCAGAATACTACCCTTATTCGCTTTAACACTAACTCATGTCCTTTCAAACACAACCCTTAAAAACACAACCCTTAAAACTACATCCTCACATATCCTACATTCTCAGTTAATACAATTCATAAATAAACAGACACAATATTCTATATCCAGTCACTTACAGCACATTTCATAAATAAACAGACACTATATTCTATATCCAGTCACTTACAGCACATTTCATAAATATGCCCCTTTTCATAACAAGCACATTTTTCATTTCAAAACATGGCCACTTTGATTTTCGTTCAAAGTTTATTCAAAATTCTAAGTCACAGAGACTTCTAGATTGTTTTGTTCAGTTTATACGCCACAGTCAGTTAGAACAAAATGTTCTATATAAACAAGTAAATTTATATGAAAAAAGTAGAAAGAAGAGAGCTCAGCTTGAGATAGCTGAGTTCAATAAAATAAAAATAAAATAAAATATAAAAATAAATAAAACTTTATAAATTATTTAATAACTAAGAAACGATAATTATTTCAAATAAGAAAAGATATAATAACCTCCACGCTCTTCCCTCGAAAGAGGAAGCACGGCGACTGGAGACGTAACACAATGTACACACATACATGTGTACCACCACGATCTTTATTACGAGATCTGGATTTCTGTTCCACAGAGAAAGACTTTTCGTCTCTCTTGTTGTAAGTGAAAACATATCCTTAGCGGAAGCGATATCCACCACCACCGAATCGAGGGTGAACCAAGATCCAGATTCATTTTCTAGTGGTACAGTCGTGGGGGTTCTCTATACCACATGGAGAACCAACCTACAATTTCATCCCGTATTTAGACCGCTTTCAGTGCGTCATTTTAACCCTTATTCCCCTTATAACATATTCCACCTGTAAATCATGTTAAACGGACGCATAGCTAAACTCATTATCCTATGCAGATAATGCATGATTGAGTTTAGCTATATTTTAGCCATACGGCAACACCATTTCGCTAACCCATGAGATTACCACCGGAAATCGCATCATGTCGGTTAGCAACGGCATAGTCTGATCAAACGACGCGGTTGCATAATCATGCAATCGCTGGGGAAATTATTAAAGTATATAAAATAGTTCCCATGATCAGATTTCCCTAGCCAAGTCGGTGTCCTACTCACTTTCCCCAGACACTACATTCGCTGGGGATCAATGATCTCTTTTCGCAGGTGAATAGCACCATCTATATTTCCTCTGCTTCACAATTCTGCCTCACTACAGTTCAATGCACTCCGAGATCACGACAGACATCGCACAAGTACTTATCCACCTCGACGAGCTTGGGCGATTGAAGGATGCACAAGAGAGCGCAATTATCATTGGCTGGCCAATGCGCAAAATCGAAAAACCCAATATCATCCCTAATTGGGATCAGTCGATATTCAACCACCGCAGCGTACACACGCTACGTCGCGCGTTCAAAAAGTCGCTAGTCATACTTTACTGCGGTTGGTCACGCCGCCGCAAGATAAGTCACAATTCAACCCCAGTTTTTTATTATTTCTCACGGTGTCGAGAAAGAAGTGTTTCATCTCGTATAAAATTTATAAAATTCAATCTAATAATACGTCGCATTACAACTGCCGTCTTTATACATATTCAAAGATTATTCCGGTGTAATCAAAATACGTGTGGTTTTATAAAGCAAGTTACCTTGTTGCTTAAAAGTTTAGTGGTGACATAAAGAGTATACTTTACAATCTGTATTACAACTGCTGTCATTATACAAAGCTCGACTCTGTAATTTAATAACATTAATCATAAGTTCTAAGTTAAGTTAAGAAAGACTGAACAATAAAAAAACCGATTAACATCAAAACAACATTCCTGTGCTCCAGCGTTTCATTTACTCTTCCCGTGACACTGGAATATATTTTTGTCGACAGTTTAATTGGCGACTTGGATTTCAGCGGAACTACAAGTGGGAAGGAAGTGAACCGCGCGCCCGTGTCTGGTGGAATACTTCTTTTACCCCCACACCGTCTACTGAAAAATCCCGAGACTTTTCAGCTCATGTATTATTTACACATTTTTCATCAGTGTATTTTCATTAAAACGATTGTTCACGATAAGATATCTTTTCGACGACAAATACACACTGAACAATCAAATGACTTATAAATTGTCTATAAGACATATAAAACAATCGTGTGAATTAAACGGAGAGTGAATTCTGATGGAAATCATTTTGTATTTATTAGAATATCTAATTTTTAATGAGTGTGAATATTTCCCAACCACCAACAATCAACCATCTATCTATCTTGAAACCGTATTCCATCGAATGGTATGCAAATGCGAATAAGGTATCTGTGGCGGTTATCTCAAAATATTCGATCCGTTTATCCAAGCGTACCGAATGAATATTTCAAGTGGTCTGTTGAACTGTTAGGAAAATTGTTTTCCTGAATAATTTTGTGTTCAAGAAATCTTGAGCCTCTCTGAGAGTACGTTAAAAAATCGTATAAGGAGCTGGTCTTGCTAATTTATTGCTTAAAACGTGAATACGACTAAATACAACTCGATTGGTCGTCATATAAATCCAAGACCAATAGGCAATGCACACCACAGAAGAGCAGGTTCGATTTGCGGTAGTGTACAGATCGGTTGCCCCTAATGGACTACCATTCACCTGCCGCAACCCGTGAATCCTATATAACTTACCAAAACAAATAATTAGATTATTGATACCAAGACTTAATAAAAAGTTTTGGAAATTCAGCCCAAGGAGCTATCTTAGAACGTCTACTCATCTAGCATCCATTAGCGTAACACAACACGTTTGCGTTCCCCCTGTATCCATTATGAATCCTTACAAGTATATTTCATAAACTCATTTCGACCGCTCTAAAATGCTGATGTTTACCTCGTTTTTTACGTCACTCGTGGCAAAACTGTTCGCCACTACCCTACCTACTCACGTTTTCAACGGTCGTCTTTTTCAAAATGTTCCCTTCATGTGCCAGGATATGCAACCAAAACACTTTGGGATGCACACGCACACCCCCATTCATACCCCCACAGTCAACACAGTCAAGAGATACTCACTTTGGACAACGCTTCCGAAGGTGGAGAGGCAGCTGGTACTGTCGTAACAGTAGATCCTCGACTATTGGTTGTTGTTATCCTTGCTGTTGATGTCTGTTGTAAGGATGGTTTTTTACTCTCCTGTGCTCGTGAATGGATTTTAGTCCCGAATTTCATTTCATTTGATGATGGCTCCACGGCTCCAGCTGCCGATGGTGTAGCATCTTCCTCGTTGCTTTCCCTGCTAACAACCAACCCAATGGCACTAATGGAAGTGCGGGCAACGTACTGACCTCCAACGTTGCTATTCCCATCATCTGTGGACGCTGATGGCTTTTTGTGAGTTCCGTGGTAAAGTCCGTGTTGATCTTCGGTCTTGTAATCATAGTACAGAACCGAAGGTAGATTCTCTGGGAAAGTGAGTATCTTACTTCTTGCAGATGTATGTAGCTGTTGCTGCTGTTGCCAATGTTGCTGCCTTAATTTCTTTTCGTATTTTTTTCGTTTTTTTAAATGCTGCTGCTCTTTGTTGTTGGGTTGCACTCTCTCGACGGTCCTGCCCTTGTTGGATTTACCAAGTCGTGGACTTTTTTCCAATTTGAATTTTCTACGTTTCGGATTGTCTACAAGGAATAGAAAGAAAAAAGAAAGGCAGTAAATACATAGAGTGTACAACTAGCGAGCAAAAAAGGATATAGTGGTGTTTTGCAAGGAAAAACCATCTATCAAGTGGACTCAGGTGTGAATAGAACGGCAGTGTTTCTCGAGCGGAATTGCACACTTTTTGTTTGGAATAAATTAGATTTCTTATATATGTAAAGATAAAACTGCCGTTAATGGCATAGATTTGCTGTCTTTAATATGAGTATTGATATTTCGTAAAATACATCAATTGAATCGGAAGCGCCAGGACTGTATTTGTGATAATTATTGTCAAGTAAATAAATTTCGAAATGCCCTTATTTCATGGGGCCGTAGGATAAGAGGACGAAAAAAATAGCAAGCTAGAATGATTTCGGTTGGTAATGATTTTAAAGTTGAATCGGATGCGTCAGGACTGTATTTGTGATAATTATTGTCAAGTAAATACATTTCGAAATGCCTTTATTTCATGGGCCAGTAGGATAAAAGGAGGAGGAAAATAACAAGCTTGAAAGATTCCGGTTGTTAATGATTTTAAATCCCAAGATCTCCAACTTAAAATATTGCATATTTGTACCAGTCGAGTGAAGATATAAAAAACGCCTCTGATTATCTCCTGAGGAGATCACGATAACATGATATATAGATGATAGATTTAACTAATATTTTCAGCGGATAACATGAGGAGTAGTCTGCGACAAGCGTGTGTAAGCAAGATCAACTGGCGAATCTGGGGCAATTTGTTTCTATTGTATTAAGGTAAGTTACCTAATTTGGAATTAATTTCCCCGAGTTTAACACTAAAATTGAAGAGCGCGTTACGTCTTTAAAATTATGGTATCAGCATCAGTAAGGTTTTTTCTTATCAGTTAGATCTCTAAGGAAAAGCTGATCTATGGCGGTGAGATTGCGCTCTGAAATACTTTTTTCTTCATCACCATCATTATCATAATCGGCACTACAACCGGGATCCGGGCTTGGCCTTATTTAGCAAGTCTCTCCACCCGTCCCGATTTCGAGCCGATGTCATCCAGTTTTGGCACTCCTAGGCTCTGGGCGTCCTGGTCTACGGCCTCCCTCCATCGCAGACAAGGTCTGCCGCGTGTTAAGTGTGTCAGTGACGTTATGGATAAAGATGATGTGCAGGAGGTCATTGATGCACTCAAATCAAAAAAAGCCACCCGATTCTAAACTCAAATAACCCCCAGAACGATGAAGCAATTAATTCCACATTTCGGCATAACCATTAAACCGCAAAAAGCAATTAATTGCATAATAATACAAAACCAATTAGTTGCATGTTCCGGGACGATTAACAAATCACGGAAAAGCAATTAATTGCATACGAAACACAAAAGAATTAATTGGGTCGATTCGCAATTGCGGATGTTAAACTGTGCTGCAAATCAATGAAGAAATATTGGCTGACATCGCGGTACAAAGCAATTGCGAGTTGAAGTTAAAATGCGGAAATTAGGTCACTGCGAAATGTAATTCCATTGTCGTCGGGATGCATTGACCCCGAGGTGACGAGAAGTGGTAGGAAGAAGTTAGCAGTCAGTGAGAAGTTGATGGTGAAGAGAAGAAAGTCGGAATTTGGTCGAGAGAGTTGGAGGTTGGTAGTGGTTAAGTCCGGTTTTTGTTGTTGAAAAAGGCCAGGAAGTAAAATTGTAAAACAAAGTGAATGTTAAACTAATGTTGGAACATAATTGCAAAACAAAGTGAATGTTAAATTAATGTTGGAACAGAATTGTAAAACAAGGTGAATGTTAAGTTAATGTTGGAGCAGAACTGTAAAACAAAGTGAATGTTAAATTAATGTTGGAACAGAATTGTAAAACAAAGCGAATGTTAAATTAATGTTGGAACAGAATTGTAAAACAAGGTGAATGTTAAGTTAATGTTGGAGCAGAATTGTAAAACAAAGTGACTGTTAAATTAATGTTGGAACAGAATTGTAAAACAAAGCGAATGTTAAATTAATGTTGGAAAAGAATTGTAAATCAAGGCGAATGTTAAGTTAATGTTGGAGCAGAATTGTAAAACAAAGTGACTGTTAAATTAATGTTGGAACAGAATTGTAAAACAAAGCGAATGTTAAATTAATGTTGGAAAAGAATTGTAAAACAAAGTGAATGTTAAATTAATGTTGGAACAGAATTGTAAAACAAAGCGAATGTTAAATTAATGTTGGAACAGAATTGTAAAACAAAGCGAATGTTAAGTTAATGTTGGAGCAGAATTGTAAAACAAAGTGAATGTTAAAATAATGTTGGAGCAGAATTGTGAAACAAAGTGAATGTTAAATTAATGTTGGAACAGAATTGTAAAACAAGGTGAATGTTAAGTTAATGTTGGAGTAGAATTGTAAAACAAAGTGACTGTTAAGTTAATGTTGGAACAGAATTGTAAAACAAAGCGAATGTTAAATTAATGTTGGAAAAGAATTGTAAAACAAGGTGAATGTTAAGTTAATGTTGGAGCAGAATTGTAAAACAAAGTGAATATTAAGTTAATGCTAATTAATAAAAATATACAAAATAAAAGTTGAGGGATGTCAAGAAAAGACTCGGAGTTTTGAATTTTGGTGTGAGAAGAAGATTTGGCCGCCATTCCATTGGCGTCGTGACTTTTGTTTCGTAGATTATCCCAAAACCCATAACTCGCGCTACCTCCTTCCATACATCCTGCCACAAAGGACTTTCCAGGCAGGCTCCTCTTCGCTCATTCGAGCTAGGTGTCCCGCCCACTAACTTCAAGGTAGATCGAGTACAACTCATGGCTGTAGCGTCTCCGGAATCATCCTTCCTCACACACGGGGCCAACAATTTTCTTTAAGACCTTCCTCTCGAGCATTATTGAGCATCCTGGTCTCGGATCCATACATGAGTACCGGTAAGACCGTGGTCTTCTACAGTAGTAGCTTGGAATTTCTGGATAAATTTCGAAATTTAAAGAGCCTTGATAGACCATAGTAGGCTTTGTTGGATTTGATCACCCTTACGCGTATTTCTTCTTCCATTTTGTTATCGGCTGATGCAATTGACTTGGCTTTTTTTCTTATCAGTTGCAGATTGCAACAATTTAGAAACAGTTGCGCAATAAAGGAATGCTAGAGAACCCCCATTCTGTAGTGAAAACATAACAGTGCAGGGAACCGTTTTCGAGTGCATGTGCAATTTGAGATTTGTACAGGCTAAGAATTTGGACCAATGTAAAATATTTTTCGGCTCTAAAAGGATAACTCAATTTTTCGAAGGCGGACTTGGAGATATTTGGCATTCCCACAGGCCTTAACGTCGAGCAAATTTATGCATGACTTAGATTTAATGGCATGCCCATTCATTATCCATAGTGGAACCGAGGATCCATTTTTTCTTATGAGCGTTGTATATTGCGTCTTCGTTGTACTGAACTCGACGAGACTGGCCTCTCCCGATTCTGGGCTTTTATCCAGATCTCTATTCAATGACTCGATCTGGGTATATCTCAGTTCGTCCACCGTTGCTGCATTAATCGGTCGATAAATCGAAATAAGTGCGCTATTATCCGCATCCGTATATTTCGGTACCCTTAGTTTCTGATAAATCATTACTATGAAGCAGAAATAGGGTTGGAGCTAAAATAGAACCTTGAGGCACCCCAGATATATTAGAATATAATCAAAGACAAGCCGTCTACAACAATCCGAACGGTCGATTCTCGAGGAAACTCTTCATCCAGTCACAAAATTATTGGGAAAGTTATGAAGTTTATATTATTAGAAATGAAGCATCATAGGAAACGCTCTGTGCCAGACACGGTCAAAAGCCTCGGAGATATCCAATGCAGCTGCTCTTGATTTACCATGTTTTTCAAATGCAGATACCCAGATATCAGTTATAAAGGTCAAACGGTCTCCCGTGGATCTACCGCTAGGTAATCCACATCGGTGAATATTTAGAAGTCCGTTGCATTCCATGTATTTAGTTAAGTTGTTATTGATGACCTTTTCCATCACCTTGGTTATCATAGTCAGTAATGCTATCGGCCGGCAATTTTATGGGAGACACTTTTTCCCGCTCTTTGGAAGAATTCCAGGAAGTTACCAACAGGCAGAAATGGTTTTCTGTGAATATGATAAGTGAAAGAGCTTGGTAAGAAGCGGCGTTAGTTCTGCAGCGGAGTTTTTAAGGACTGCTAATATGTTGGGATGAATGGATGTTGGCGAAAGTTCACATCTGGCATTGAAAATTGTGTTATATCTTTGCACAGCACACACACTTTGCACACTACTTGAAAGAAAACACTCTTTGCTTTTGTAATTAAAAACAATTTTTAATGTTGGGTTTATTAATAACACACACTTATTTTTTTCTCATTTTTGCAACATTTTTTATTTTCTTTTTATATTCGTAGTTTCTAAATTATATGCTAAACCAAAAATGCTTAAATTCTAGCTTAATTATCTTATATTATAACTTACTGGTCCTTAGCTAAACATTACATAAGTATTGTAAAATTTGTCTATCGGCGACAGAACTTTCCTTGTGGCTGTACTTATGACTATTTGTATGACAAAAAAAATTTGGCAAACTTTGTGTCGATTTTTTCTTTTGTTTTTTCTTCAAATTTAACTTACTTCAATTTTGTTGTTGTTTTTTTTTAAATTAATTTTATTTAAAAGAACTTAACTTAAATCGTATACTACCCTAATTCTAGAGAAGCTAACCCTGTGTAATCGGGCTGATGATACTGTTATTCGACCGACATTGGTATCCAGGTCTTTATTTCCCATTCAACCACCAGAACTATTGACGCTGTCCAATACTATCGCCCCGGTCTCAGTGGGAGATAGCCGTACTGAAGCGCAAGAGCTCTTCTTCGGTGCGCGTGACCTCCCGGACGTAGCACAATCGCCCGTCTACGGATGATCTACTTACAAGATAGATCAGCGGAATTCTGGAACTATCCTGTATAAGCCCTTTCATGTCCAAATCAAGGAACGCCTCTGGTGGAATAAAGCTGTTGCGACACACGTTCTCATTGTACAGAGTGTTTGGATAATAGGCCCCGAAAATTAGGTCATTGGACAAGTCTATTGCTCTCGCAACATGTCCTCTGACTAATTTGATCATAAAATTATCCACGCTATTTATGTATGCTTCATTATATAAAGACTTTTTATAGTCCGATTCCGGTGTTCGATATAATCTGAGATAAGTTCTGAGACACTTCCTTTCGAACACCCGAATCTTTTCCATCAAATTTGGACCTATGTTAAACCATACTGGACAACCATATATGAGCATTGGCCTGATTAGCGTCATGTAGCATATGACTTTTACACTACTGTCAAGTTGGCTACTGTGAAATAGCCTCCTTGTCATAGCAAAAGTTTTCCTCGCTTTCACCAAGCACCCTCTACATGTCTGCTGAAATATAGATATTGATCTAGCCAAATGCGAAAGTATTTAACTAAACTCTGGTTTCCAGTTTACCTCCATGCTGTCCCTCGATAACTAACTTTCGCCTGTTTTTCCTTGTGTCGTTCGTGGCTTTATATAATGGAGTTCTAAATAGGATGGATTCACATTTCTGGAAGTTGATTTTAAGTTTCCAGTCATCGCAATAGCGCTGCACGATGTTGAAGTCTCGCTGTATTAAACTATTTATGATCTCAACTTGCGGAGCTGTTCTGTAAATTATGAGATCGTCTGCGTACGCAATAGCCTGCGGAAGTGCATCTAATAAGTCGCTAATGTAAATGTTAAAAAGAATCGGCGAAAGTACCGCTTTCTGTTGCAAACCATTCTTGATATTATACCTTTTATTAGAGGTGTGGGATTAAAGTATTTTAGTCAACGTATGACTCGGATTCACTTTGCCTCCCAACGATGTTATTCCGGCGAAAATTGTTCACCAGAAGGAATAGAAAACACTGTTTTCATTTTTGTTCTTAGAATTTTTATTTTAAAAACTAGGCGTTGATACAAATCTGTTTTTTTTTTTACTTGATTACATGAAACTTGTAATACACAATTGGAATAAATAACTTTAATACGCAGTCACCCGCGAACTCTCTTACAGAGAACACCATTTTTTAACAGTGCGATAGTTAAAAAAGTGAAATGAATTGTCCTAGAGTAAAAGTAAAAATCGTAAATTCCTTTGAACTCACAAACAAAACACAACAAGGATACACCAGGTAAGAAACAAAAAAAAACATTTTCCGAAACCGAATGCACAAGAACAATGTGTGCTAACTGTCTAGGTCCGCACCCGGCCTCTTCCTCTACCTGCCCTAAATATATTGAGTACCAAAAAGTGCTAGAAATTCAAACAAAAAACAAAACAACCCTAGCTGACGCTAAACGCATATATAGGGAACAGAATACAATACAAACAACAAATAACGATCTTTACTCCGATCAAATTAGAAAACTCACGTCTGCGCCTATAACTCCAATCAGTTCCAATACACTACTACCAAAAGTAATTCAAAATCCAATAGCCGTAAACAAATCTCCCAACAAAGAAACAAATATATTTCCCTCCTCTTCCTATACAGCTCTAAAAGAAATTGAAAAGAGAAAATATCCCATCTCTCAACGAATACTCGTAAATATAACTAAAACTAAAGATCAATCTTCCTCCTCCCTAGAAACTCAAACACATACAAGCAAAGCCAAACCTACCACCACACAAACACAAAAATCCCACTTAGATCAAATCGGGAATATCCCTCTACCTGAATATGGAAATATATAATTCTAACCTCTCTCAACAGCCTATTGACTCCGCGGCACGGAGCTCTTCTCACTCAAATCAATTCGAGTGGATTGGAAAACTGAGTGGGACGAGCTGTGTGGCGCGGAGTCAGGAAAAGAACCACCGTTATACCCCCACCTCGAACTCTATAGCAACATCCAATTATAACCCCGCAGACTGCTTAATACTTCAATGGAACCTGAATGGGTTTCATAACAATTATCACGAGTTACAGCTTCTTATAAAAGAACTCAAACCGTCCATCATAGCACTGCAAGAAACGCACTTACCCCACTCTTCAAATGCGAAAGTGCCTCGGGAATACATAGCATACTTTAACAATCTTAAAGAAAATAACTCCTGTAAAAAAGGGTCCGGGATATTAATACGTCGGGCACTAACCCATAAGCATATCAGTCTTAATACACCTTTCTCGGCCACGGCAGTCGAACTAACGGGCAAACTAAAGCTAACCGTGATCTCAATCTACATTCCTCCTACTCAACCATATACCCTGTCTGACTTGAATAAAATAATTCAACACATACACACCCCCATTCTTCTAATGGGAGACTTCAACGCTTGGAGTACAATATGGGGATCACAAACAACAAATAAAAGAGGGAAAACCGTGGAACAATTTTTACTACAATCACAATTGGTAATATTGAATAACGGCAATCACACTCATTTTTCCACACACAAGACGTTTACAAATGTAGACCTTTCCCTCGTATCATCCCAACTGTCCCCTAATACAAACTGGGAAATACTAGATAATCTACATGGAAGTGATCACTTTCCAATAAAAATCTGTATTTCAACCGGCAACAATAAAAAGGGAAAAATCAAACTCCTACCTAAATTCAAATCTGACCGAGCAAATTGGAACAAATTTCAAACTATCACCACACAATTCCTTAATCTACATAACACAAAATCCAACATAAATCAAGAAGCTGCTGTTATCACAAAAGCTATTCGAACAGCCGCCAATGGCTCCATTCCACAGACAACGAAAAGGTATCACAAAACCGCCGTACCATGGTGGAATTCAGATCTGGCAAAGCTACGGGCAGAAAAGCAATTGGCATGGAAAATGTTTAAGAAGCACCCAACCGACCAACATCTCTTAAGGTACAAAAGGCTTAACGCCATGTTCCGAAGAACAGCCAAAATCGAAAAAGCAAAATCCTTTCAGTCCTTCACGGAAAAACTAAGCCCAACATACACCCCCAAAAAGATATGGGCCAACATAAAAACGCTAACAGGCAACTATAACCCATCTACTATCAATTTAATACATACAGGATCCGACGCCCTCACATGTCCGGACAAAATAGCCAAATACTTCGCCGAGACTTGGGCAAATACGTCCTCCAACTTCAACTTCCACCCAGATTTCCATACTGCCAAAAACCAAATAGAGACGCATCCAACACCCCCAAGCAACCCAAGTAATTCCCCAAGTAATTCCTATAATCGAACTTCCCATAACACAGATAGAACTAGAATCTGGTCTTCATACCGCAAAAGGTAAGACACCAGGCTTTGATAGAATTGACTACCAAATGGTAAAAAACGGGCCAACGATTTTGAAACAACGCCTTCTAAATCTGTTTAATGCCATATATAGAACTGGCACCATTCCTCAAATGTGGAAAGTATCCACAATTATCCCTCTACCAAAGCATAATAACAAAACTGATACAATCCACGGCTACCGCCCCATTTCCTTACTGCCTTGTTTAGGAAAAGTATTGGAAAAAATTGTCGCTAAGAGACTAAACTGGTACCTAGAAAAATATAATCTGATAAGTACCAAACAAGTCGGTTTCAAACAAAGCAGGGGAACAATGGATGCGCTTCTTCATATAGATAACCATATTGTTGGTGCCCTTTGCTGCAAGAAACATACATCCATTTTATCAATAGACTTCGAAAAAGCATTCGACCGCATCGGTCCACACGTCATCCTCCACAAATTACAAAAATGGAAAATAGAACATCATATGTATAACTTTGTTAGATCCTTTCTGAATAATAGAAAATTCAGGATCAAATGTAACGGCGTGTTCTCTGGCGTCCATAATATAAATACTGGAATCCCCCAAGGATCACCGTTATCAGTAGTATTATTTAAGATAGCGTTTGAAGAGTTAAATAGCATTATCTCTAAACATAAAAATGTAAAACATTGTCTCTACGCCGGCGATCTTATATTATTCACAAATGTAAACGACCT
The DNA here is from genome assembly GCA_963931805.1 of Microdon myrmicae. NCBI lineage: Eukaryota > Metazoa > Arthropoda > Insecta > Diptera > Syrphidae > Microdon > Microdon myrmicae. The sequence continues at coordinate 165,593,025 of OZ007496.1, read as the reverse complement.
AGAAGTAGCTAGCAAAACTTTCGAAAATATCCTATCAGACATACAAAAATGGTGTAACTATTCAGGCTCAAAAATTTCGAGCGTGAAATCTAAAATATTACATATATGCAAAAAGAAACATTGTAACAAATCTTTATTAGTACATTTTGAAAACACTTACATTAGGAATGTAGATACACTAAAAATTCTCGGCCTACAATTCGATTGTAAATATAATTTTAAGAATCATTGTCTAGCCCTTAAGAAAAATCTAGTGTTAAGGTTAAACATACTGAAATATTTGTCATCTAAAAATGGCTCAGCCCAAACTAACACACTAATAAACATTACTAGAGCCCTCCTACTGTCAAAAATAGACTATGGCTTACTAATATACGGTAATTGCAGCAAAACAACGTTACAGACAATTAAATCTCCCTACCACGCAGCAGCCCGCATAAGTACAAGGGCTTTTCGGACCACCCCAATTACGAACATCCTAACAGAAAGTGGACTCCCGGCCATAGAAAATAGGATAAAAACTCGGTCGTCCAAACTAGCCGCAAAGTTTCCCGCAATGGCCTCAACACCCATTTTAGAGGACGTTAAACGAATACTTAAGAGAAAACGCCCTCAAAAATATACTTCGGCCTTAGGACACTCAATAGAACTGACAAAAGAACTGCTCGCCACACCTACACCACAAAGACAACGAGCACATTATCCCCCGTGGCTAATACCAACAGATTGTGTAATAGAAGACCTATCACAGCTCCCCAAAAGCACGACTAACCAAGAAGTATACCAACAACACTTCCAATTATTACGAAACAAACACCGGGAATGGGACCTACTCTTTACCGACGGTTCCAAAACAAAAGAAGGTACAGCATTCGCCGTAGTAAACAGAACAGATACAGTCATCAGAAAAGGACTTTTACCCGAATTCTGCTCCATCTTTTCAACCAAAGCAACAGCAGTGCTGGAAGCAATCAAATTAGTTGAGAAAAATAAAACACTGATTTGCACCGACAGCCTGTCCGCCATACAAGCAATACAGAACCCGAATAACAAAAACCAAATAATCCACATGATTCAGGACAACTTAATCCGGAAGCGATCCAAAGTAAAACTGCTCTGGGTCCCTGGTCATAGTGGTATAAGGGGAAACGAAGCAGCTGATATCGCAGCCAAATTGGCTATAAAGGAGCCATTAACAACTTTCTACGTGTACAACAATGAGGACATAGACAAGTACTTTGAAAGGGAACTACGAAAGATAGAACAATTGAAATGGTTAAATTACAACCATACATATGTAGCAATAAACCCTAATAGACAACCCGTCACCTACCCGACAACATCGCCCGTGCAACAGATCAAATGCTTTCTCCGCCCGCGCCTTGGACATACACGTATAACCAACCAGTATCTCATCAATAAAACCAACCCACCCACATGTCACATCTGCAGATCTAACTTCACATTGTTATCCAAACACATCCTCTTGGAATGCGAAGGCATAAAACCCCTCGCTCACCGACATCTTCAAGACATCAGAAACATCATCTCCGACCCAACCGCAACCAACATAGCCAAGCTCTACCACCTACTAACCCTAGTTAAGCTTCAAAACGTAATTTAACAACAACAAAAAAAAAAAAAAACAAATGTACACATAAATATTTAATACCAAACTAGCCGAAAGCCTTAGTTGCTAGCGCTATTAGATTTAAGTTATTATGTAATTTACTTACATGGTAATAAATAAATAAAAAAAAAAAAAAAAAAAAACTTTAATACGAGATTTAACACTTTCTTTCTCGACACGGTGACCGCAGTAATGAAAATTACACTATACACGCTCACTGTTCTCCTCCATTTGCTGTTGTTGTATTCGAGAATACTACCCTTTATTAAATTAAACACTGAATCTCCTTACACATCCTTAAAAACTTCCCTTAACATATATTACTTTCTCACTTAATACATACCATTCATAAACATTCACAATATTGCCAGTTACAGCACATTTAATAGCCTGCACCTTTTTATTCATTCAAAACATAGTAACTTGGATTTTCGTTCAAATTTTATTCAATTTAATAGTCACAGAGACTTTGATAAATTTTGTGTTTTGTTCATGTTATAATTTCCAGTAAATTAGAACACAATGTTCTATAAGTAGAGAAAAAAATCATTTGTAAAATCGTTTCATAAACAGTCGAGATCTCGTGCAGTGCGGACGTTCACAGAAACGTGTTTACACGTGTTTATGTTTACGTGTGTTAAGTGCACTATTAAATTGTGTAGTGCAATCGAAAAACAACCAAAAATATTAAAAAAAAAAAAAAAAAACAATAATATATATATATAATAACAAAAAAAAGGAAATTTTAACTATACAAACACGAGCAAACACGTGTAATTTTCGCTGGATGCCGTACTCGAAATCTGTCTTCACAGATGCCAGACAACGACCCGAGCGCTACCCGGGAATATCTATTAGAACGGAAGAGAAGAGCCATTGAAACTCTTCAAAACTCATCTAAGAAGACCACAAAAATGGAAAATCCAGGAAAACACATGGACTACGAACAAAAATTCCACGAAGCCGTGGAATACATCCAACAGCTTTCAGCAGAGGCGAAACAACTCCGGGAGGAAATTCACTGCCTAAAGCAACCCACCCAAAACAGCGACGATGCCTGTATGGAGATGACGCCTTCTCCCAGCCTAAACCATAAAACATCTCCACCCAAACAACAATCATCAGCCCATAAGGAATCCACCAAACAAGCCAAGCCAGCACCGAGTCCCCTGCCTGCCCAGCACAAAAACGAAAGACCACCGCCAATCTACATCAGAAACCCGAACAGCACGAAAGCACTAATTCAAACCCTGCAAAATGCCCTGGGTCACCGGAATTTTAGCACCAATGCAAAAGGATCTAGGACTTCAATAACAGTCAGATCATTACTCGATCATGATAGGGCAGTTAAAAAACTGTTGGAGGAGCAATATCACTTCTTCACCTTCCAGCATCCGAACAGCAAACCAGCTACCTTTATTATAAGGCACATCGATCCCGAATGGACCAACGAAGAAGTGGGCCTGGAAATCGCCAGAATATGTCCACAAATAAAGATCAATAAGCTGGACTACTTCCAAACACCGTACATGAGGACAAACAACGTAAAAAACCTCCGGATCATACAAATCCCACCTAATCAGGACATCAAGCAACTTAAACAAATTAAATATTTGTTTACCCAAAAAAATCGCAATCGAAGAGCCCCACAAACAAGAAATTCTTCATTGTAAGCGATGCCAAGAATCAGGACACTTGGCGGTCTCATGCCACCAGCAAAGACGTTGCGGCAGATGCGCAGAGGAACACGAGCTCGAGGAATGCAAGGTAAATCCACAAGGCCTGGAACCTGAAACAATACAAACCGTCAACGCTGATGGATCCATTACCAACAAAAAGATCACAGTTAAATGCTGTAACTGCGGAGGCCCTCATCCGGCAAATTTTTCCCAATGCCCTCAGAAGCTAAAACTTCTGGAAAGACGGAAATTAGCAACAACTATTAAATCAACAACAACAACAACAAAAACGAAACCAACAGTATTGCAGGAAACGAAGTCAACCCGACCCGGAATATCGTACGCGGATGCAGCAAGAGGAAACCTCAACACTACCACTCCCCCTAACAACAATACTGAAAACTTCAATCTAGACATCATGGGATACATCCAAAGCTTACAAGCCATGCTACCTTCGCTGAGGAAGATGTCAGAAATAGAGAAAAAAGGTCAGATTCTTTCACTAATAACTTCCCATATTCTTTCCAGCTCTCTCTAAACTAACCATTATCTCCCTCAACACAGAATCCATTTACTCTAACATACGTAAGCAACACCTCCGGTTGTTTGTTGAAAAATTTTCCCCAGATATCCTCTTCCTTTCAGAGACCTGGCTCAAACCAAATTTCCGAGTTTCCATTCCCAATTATACTTTTGTTTCTAACCCCAGAACTAATGGATCCCACGGAGGTACCGGCATCTTAATACACAAAAAATTTCAATTCAGTGAAATTAGATTCACTAATATATTCAGCATTGAATACACGGCAGTTAAACTTTTTTGTGAGAACAATAAAGTGCTCGTCTTAGCATCCATTTATATTCACCCTTCACGACAACCAGATTTCCCAGATGCTGACATTTCTCAGATAATCCAACAGTCTGTTCCCGCTCCATTTATAATCGGGGGAGACTGGAATGCTCGTCATACAGCATTCAATGATAATAAATGCAACAAATATGGTCGTCAGTTGCTAGCACTCCTCCCATCTTATCCATATACATACATTGACCCCCCATTGGAGCCAACTCGTGTCACTAGCACAGCCAAGTCAACAATCGACTTCTTCCTCAAGTCCGATGATGTTCACTCAGCGGGTCCACCTACAGTTTCCTTTATATTTCCTTCTGATCATGGTTCCGTTCATACCACGATCCAAATCCCCTCTTTCGACCCACTCTACTCGTCAAACCCTGTCCCAAACTTCACCAAAACAAATTGGAGAAAAGTCAATAGGGACATAGCGATAAGTTTCTCTGACTTGTATATCCCTGAAGCATCTAACTTACTCCCTACTGAAATCGATCACGCATCTTTAAGAATAGAGCAAATTCTTAAGGAGGCTCTCAGCAAAAACACCCCGACAACCATTCCTCATAACTATTTAGGAAAGCCTTTGCCCAGCATCCTAACCAAATTATTGCGCCTTAAAAAGCAGCTTCGCCGTAAACTTCATACAAGATACTGCCCTTTTATTAAAAGCCAAATCCAACTCCTATCCACTCTGATAAATGAGCAGTTGAAGAAGTTCGCAGATGAAAACTACATCTCCACACTTAAAAATATCAAACCAAATCGGGATCTTTTCAAAAACATCAACCAATTAACTGGTCGTAAATATAAACCCCGAATTGACCATCTCATTAACCCGATCAGCAATAATATTGCCCAGTCCGATACGGACATAGCAAATTGCCTCGCAGAACACTTTGCAAAGATTCATGAGCAAAATAATTCTCTATCAACTCCCGGCTTCGAGAACACAGTAAACGAATACATCTCAAACAGATTATTCACATCTTTTACTCCTTTCATCGGTGAATTTAACAACACGAACATAGCTTCACACCCCTTAGACACAACAAATTTTCTAACTGCAGACGAATTATCCGAGATCGTAAGATCAGGAAATAACAAAAAGTCAACTGGATTAGATGGAATCCCACGCCTTCTATTTAAAAGGCTACGCCCACAGAATCTACTTCCCATCCCCATTCTTCTTAATCATATAATTAATGCATCGCACTTCCCAGAGAACTGGAAAACTGCGGTAGTAATTCCTATTAAGAAGCCCGGTAGTAGTAATAGCCCTTTCAATTATCGTCCAATATCCCTATTAAGTACATTAAGTAAGATACTGGAACGCAAGATCTACCAAAATCTTCGCTCATTTGCCAATGAGAATGCCCTCATCCCTAACTGTCAGTTCGGATTTCGTAAGCGACAATCCACAAGTCATGCTCTACTAAAACTTACACACGATGTTACAACTGGTCTCCAAAACCAAAGCCCTAATGTGTGTATATCTCTCGATATTTCTAAGGCGTTTGATTGCGTCTGGATCTCAGGGCTTCTGTACAAACTGCACTCCATATTTAATCTAAACTCTCACACAACAAAGCTCTTAGCCTCTTATCTTTCTGACAGAAAATTCGTTGTGAGAATAAATTCTTCCGTCTCAGAAACCCACAACATAACCGCGGGTGTTCCCCAAGGGTCTATTTTAGGGCCAATTTTATATCTGTTATATACCGCGGATATTCCTCAACCCGTATCTCCTAATGTTGTGATGCTGAATAATGCTGATGATACATTAATTTACTCTAGCAGCAAATTTGTTAAGGCTGCAAGAAATCGCATTAACAACTTTCTCCCTAATCTATCATCATACTTCAATAAGTGGAAAATTCACCTTAACCCAAATAAAACGCAGCTCATAGTGTTCAAGGGCAAACACGAGCACTGTACAAACAACACTAGACGCTGCCACAACAAAATTAAACTTAACCTAAACAACACTCTAATAAAACCCTCCAAAACCCTAAAATATCTGGGAATCACTTTTTCTAATAACTGGTCTTTTTCCTCCCACATTAAAAATTCCCTTCAAAAAGCCGCAATTCAGCTTAATCTCTGTAGAAGAGTAATGTGGAAACCTAATAGTCTCTCTCACAAAGTCAAACTGCTCATTTACAAACAAATTATCAGGCCCACACTCACGTACCCGTGCCCATTGTGGTACCATATCACTCCCTCCCAAATGGAGAAATTACGAGTATTCGAAAGAAAATGGTTTAGGTATGTCTCTGGGTTACATCGTCGTCCTAACTCCTATAAGTACTATAGTAACGTCGAACTCTACAATACCGCTGGTATTGAGCGCCTCGATAGACGATTCCTCGAGCTATCTATCAAATTTATCGAAAACCTACAAAATAATCCCAATCCCATAATAACCTCGCTGTTAGAGAACCCTCTAGATATCAGAACTAAATACCCCAACTGTCTCCACACCAGAGCTATCTTCGCCTCAGGCAGACTGGTAAATGATTCAAACGAGATCATATACCACAACACCGAAGTTACCCCTAACCAGTTCAAATACTCTAACGTCCAACCATTTTCCAACATCCTACGTTTTTCCAACGAACAACCGGAAAAAAATACTCTTCCTCAAACCCATAACTGACCTCATTCCACATCCTTTAATTCATAAATCCCATTAATTATAAAACTTTGTTTTGTTTATAGCTCATTTTATAATAGTCAGACTAAGTTAGGTTAAGTTATATTTATATTTATATTTAGGGTTAAGTTTAGATTAAGTAAAATAAAAATAAGAAATTCCTGGTTTTCTGACCTTTTCCAGGAAGACAAAACCCTACCAAATGTATAAACACACATCTAGCCTGTAACTCTTAAAACATTGTTTGGAAAATGTATTATAATAATAATTACATGTAAGCAATTGTCACGAATTTAATTTTAAGTCACTGTATTACTTAAATGTACAAATTTTAATTATGGTTAATAAATACAGTTTAAAAAAAAAAAAAAAAAAATTGTAAAATCAGTTTTAGTTTTGGAGTTGAAGGAGTAAGAAGTCATTTAAGAAGAGTTAAGTTTTGAGAAGTATCAGTTTAAGTTTAGTTTAGTTTGAGTTGTGAGTTAGAGTTTTTGAGTTTGTGGTATCTGTTTGAAAGTTAAGATAAACAATTAAAGAATTTAAAAGAGAAGAAATAGTTTTTCTTTGATAATTATTTATCAATTGAAATAAATGAAACGCGAATTGAAGACAGCAGCATAATAAATCAAGGAGAAAGGTCCCCGCTCTTCCCTCATCCGAGGAAGCACGGCGCCGGACGTCAACACTGTTCTCTTTTCTCAATTGCTAATGTCGCGGTTTTACTTCGCGTCACAATGGGATTTTTTGGACCACCTTTTCTTTTGTGTGCTGTCGCGTTTGTTTTCTTCGTCAGTGATCATGTTGATATTTTCCATTTTGTTTTCATTAAAAAAAAACAAAGGCGACCTGCAATTCGCACCTCGGCGCAACTCGATTTCTCCGTACCGGGACTCGAACCCTCCTATCACCGGCTAAGAGTCTGTCACCTTATATTCGCGGAAAACGGCGATTTAGAAACTCCTTCCTTAACGAGCAATATATTATTAGTTATTATTTTCACACTTGCGACCGAGTTAATATATTTTACTTTTGTTAGTTGCGAATTATATTATTTTTCGCGCTTTACTGCACTGTTTGTTCGTTTATTGTGTTTTGTTTTGTTTGTTTGATTTTACGTTTTTTTGTTTTGACTGTCTTGTCTTTGTTTTTTATTTTGGTTGTGCTCAGTAAAAGGCAAATGAATTCACGCCTTTATGCGCTCGCTCTACTTCTGACAGTTAGACCAGACCGAGTGCGCCTTTTGCTACATTTCATATTGCCGCGTCAGGCTAATACACATTGTTAAAACTAAGTTTACGAGTGCTTCGTTGAATAAATAATATCTTTCGTGCGAGGAGTCGCCCGTTCATTCCATATCCTGCTAAAACAGGTTATGGGGCCAGGCTTAAACATGGTCTGGATATTCGTAATTGGAAATCGAAAAGACGAGAAGACAACGTGAAAAATACACGCGGAAACATAACCTCACTGCAAACAAAATGGACGGTCAAGCTACGAACATAATGCGCATACAAATGCTAACCAGAGAAAATTATGATACCTGGAGACTAAGAATGCGGGCACTCATGACAAAAAACAAAACGTGGGCTCACGCAAGCAGTGAAAAACAGAAACCGGAAGCAGCCGGAAATTTGCAAAGGGTGGAAAGACGAGGACGAAAAGGCGAAAGCCGACTTGTATCTTGCAGTTGGCGACGCCGAACTCAGGCAAAATAGATACTGTGAAACAGCCCGAGAAATTTGGTTGAAACTGGAAGCAATTTTCGAATCGAAAGCACCGGCGAAAAAGGCATCATTGTGGAAACGGATAATGAATCATCGACTTAACGAAGGCGGAGATGTACAACGACACGTCGACGAATTCTCCGATATGGTCGACAAAATGCCCGAATTATCTGTACAAGTCAGCATTGAATTACAATCGATCATGCTTTTACACAGTCTGCCGGAGAGCTACGAGAATTTTAGATGCGCCATCGAGTCGAGAGACGAGTTACCTTTGCCGGAACATCTGAAAATTAAAATCCTCGACGAAAGTGTGACGAGAAGACAACGCAGCCAAGCCGAAGACCAAGCAATGTTGAAAAAGACTACGAACAAAGCGTCGAACAAGTCCGTCGATAAATTGGATGATCAACGTACCGGCGGACCATTCAAATACAAATGCCATAGATGTCGCCAAATCGGTCACAAGGTCCGAAATTGTCCGGAGAAGGTCGAACGAAACGCGAAACATCCCGAAAATAAAGAAAAAACCGCCATCGGCGAAGACAGGGAACGCTTTGCAGGTAACGTTCAGAAAAACGATACGTGGTGTCTCGATAGTCGATGCACATCACACTTATGCCACGACAAGGATGTATTAATCTGGCAAATCATGACGACACCGACGTAAAAGCGAAAGGAACCGTGAAAATCGCGGCATCTGACGGAGACACGACTCGGCTCATACGTCTGGAAATCGCACTGCACGTACCCGACCTGCGTAATAATCTCGTCTCGGTCACGAAGATCACGGACGCCGAAAACAGCGTGACGTTCACGCGCGAAGGAGCTACAATCAAAAGCAACCACGGATCTACGATCGCAGTAGCAAATCGGAAAGGAGATCTCTATTTCCTCCACGAATCCGGAAAAGAATCGATCTGCGCCCTGTCGATGGGAATGCGTAAGCCTTTAATAACCGTTTGGCACGAGAGATTCGGCCACCTTAACTGGCGCGATCTCTTGGAGATGAGCAAAAGGGGGATGGTGTCCGGACTTGACCTAGAAAACGACGGAACCACAAATACGTTCGAGATTTGTTCGGAAGCAAAGATTACTGCGCTGCCCTTCGGAAAGAAATCACACCGAAGTGGAAAATTATTGGACATCGTCCACGCCGACGTATGCGGACCGATGAGAGAAGGAATCAAGGGGCAAAGCTAGGTACTTCCTCACGCTAACCGACGACTACTCTCATTGGACAGAAGTAAGGTTTTTGCAAAAGATGGGCGACGTCTTGAAGTTTTTGAAGGAATTCAAGGCTCTCGTCGAAAATCAATCAGGACGAAAAATTAAATGTATGCAATCCGACAACGACGAGAGTTCTGTAACGAAGAATTCGATAGATTCTTGAGGGGACAGGGAATTGCGCGAAAAGTCACGACGCCATACACTCCCCAGTTAAATAAAGTAGCGGAAATGAAAACCCGCACGCTCTTAGAAATGGCGCGTTGCATGTTGACGCAATCGAAGCTCTCAACCTCGTTTTGGGCTGAAGCGATCGCCATGGCAAACTTCGTAAGAAACCGATGCATTACGAAGACGCTAGGAGGTAAAACTCCTTACGAATTATGGCACGGAAAATGCCCGAACGTGAAGAACATGCGAAGTTTCGGAGAGACAGCATATATGTTGGATAAAACTCCCAGGAAAGGGAAGCTGGAACCGAGAGGTATGAAATGCATTTTCCTCGGATACGACGAATCGACTCAAGGCTATCGAGTATGGGTATCTAACAAACGAAGGGTAACCACGACACGAGACATCAAATTTACTGATACCGATACAAAAACGGAAATACATAACGAATCGTCAAATCTGAATCGAGATTCGAATCACAATTCCGAGGGAGTATCACTGCCGAATTTCTTTGAACCTCACCTAGGTGGGGACCACGACGAGGAATCGAGAAATGAATCGCAGGAACACGACGACCCGACGGGAGAAAGGGATGAGATCACCGAAACGATCAGAAGAGCTCCGGGTAGACCTAGAAAGATTCTCACCGGACGACCCGGTCGCCCGCGAAAATTGTATCGAATCACGCAAGAAGACGAAGATCCTTGCGGATCGAGCGGGAATGAGATCGACCGAACTCTCGACGACGAGGAGTCGTACATCTCGGACGGCCTGGAGGCAAATTTAGCCAGTCTTCACTCGGAGGTCTCGTATCGGCAAGCCTTGAACGGACCGGACAAAGAAGAATGGTTGGACGCCATCGTCGAAGAAGTCAAATGCTTAATCAAGAACGATACATGGCTGATCGTGAATCAACCCAAGAATCGCAACGTGGTCGGATGTCGAATGGTTCTCGGGAACAAGTACGACTCTGGCGACAAGGTCGAGAGAAGAAAAACACGATTCGTGACGAGGGGGTTTGCGCAGCGACCCGGGGTCGATTTTCACGATACCTACGCTCCGGTCGCTCGCCTGGGATCCATGCGTATGCTACTTGCACTGCCGGTCAAGCACGACCTTCAGGCGCATCAGATGGACATCACGACCGCCTACCTAAACGGTACGATCGAAGAGGATACATACATGGAATTACCCGATTTACTCGCAGGATGTTCGAAGAAAATCTTTGCGACGCAGGGCAAATCCGATATCGAGAGCTGCGCCAAGGAAATGCTGAAACAGCTTCAGGGTGGCAAAAAGGTTTATCGTTTGGAAGGGGCTTTGTACGGCCTTAAACAGGCCGGTCGGCAATGGCATAAGAAACTGATTGGGGAACTCGAAGAATTAAACGTGACACCGGCGAGTGCGGATCCGTGTGTTTATCGCCTCAAACGAGGGGGAGAACTGTTGATAATACTGGTCTACGTTGATGACATTTTGATATTCTATCGAGACCAGAAGGATCTTGATTTCGTCCGAAAAGGTTTGTTGCAGGAATTTGAGGCGACAGATCTGGGAACATCCCGCTATTGCTTGGGGATCGAAGTCGCCACGAGCAGAAATCAGATTACCATTTCTCAACCAAATTACGTTCGGGAACTACTCTCTCGATTTCGGATGGAGGACTGTAACACCGTCAGTACCCCCGTTGAATCGGGTTCGAGGCTCGAAAAGGACGTTGAAGAAGAAGGATCACCAGGATATCGCGAGCTCGTCGGGGCTCTGAATTACTTGGCGATTGCCACAAGACCGGACATTTCGCATATTGTCAGTTGTCTCAGTCAATTCAACACTTGTCACGGCGAGGCACACTGGAAGGCGGGGAAACGCGTCCTGAGATATTTGAAGGGGACCGCCGACTTCGGAATCACGTACACGAAAAGCAGGAAAACCATGGAAGGGTTTGTTGACGCCGATTGGGCTGGGTGGCCGGTGGATCGAAGCCCGTATACCGGATACGTCTTTAACCTGAGCGGTGCCACCATCAGCTGGGAGTCGAGGAAACAGCGCACCGTCGCGCTTTCGTCCACTGAGGCGGAGTATATGGCATTAACTGAAGCCGCGAGAGAAGCCCTATACATACAGGGATTCTTGTCGGAACTCAAGCTGTTCGAGTGTGAAAGAGTTCTGGTGATGAACGACATCCGGGGGGCACAACTACTTACCCAGAATCGCACGTTTCACGCGAGATCGAAACACATCGACATCAGGTATCATTTCATCAGAGATGTCTTGTTCTTTTTTGCACAGTGCGACACATCGACCGTGTAAATGTAATGTTCGTAACCCAACATGACCCTTATTGGCCTTTATGTATATCTTTAAGCACTACAACCACCCACGCATTTATATATTCGAGCCCTGCCGCATCATGTTTGGAATCATTTAATGCTAAATTAACCGCTCCTTCAAACAAAAACTCAAAACCATAGATCCTTGATAATCATGTATATTCCAGGAATTAAACCCTATTCAAGAAAAATCTCCGTCACGGAATCGGTTCGCATGCATGATCCTATAACCATATGCCTAGAGCACGCATACCATTGAAATACACGAAAATATCTTTGACACCGTTGTACATTTAAATTACAATTACACAAGAAAAAGCCCGGATAGTAATGATGATTACTCGGAATCCCAAGAAATCTTTTATAATTTATAGTAATTGTCGATACAAATTACATTAAATGAACCAAAGGATCAAACATAGTCTATTAGATCTCTCAAAATATAAGATCTTGTGTTGGATCTGCAAAAAACGTTGCTCGCTGAACCCACACCCGCAGGGGCCCGTTATCAGAAAAGAGATAGGGTACTGTCCCATGAATAAGTTATTTGCACCCTAAGCATTAATTTTTTTTTTTGGATATACAGGGAATCCCTAAAATATATGAGAAAAATAAAACAAAAAACAAAGTAAAAAAATTCGATTTACATACATATTTCAGTACAAATAATACATTACATTAGCTAAGTCGGAATTTTTTTTATATGAAATTCGACTTGGGACTTAATCGACTTACGACCGATGACCAGGAACCTATCTCGGTCGTAAGTCGGGGAATACCTGTATTGCTATCTAGCTACTAAATAGCTCATCTATAGTAAAAAATATTTTTCAACTAATATTTTTCTATTAAGATGCTTATATTCTTGTAACAACATCTGCCCACGACAGTATTTAGTTACAGACTGGACATCTGAACTCCAACTTTACATCAATTGATGAATCATCATAAATGTAATACGAACGCCCCCGGCAATCGGGCAGGATATAAACTCCTTCTACAAAATTTGCATTTCTTAAAACATCTTGATGTGGTGCTGGTCTTGCCGCAGGGCTGCCGTCTAGATAAACAAGGAAAGGAAAGGAATTAAAAAGTAATCCCCGTAGAATATTTTACTTTTAACTTGACAACAAATTCCATAACTTTACGACATACTCCGAAGGTTCGTCGATAACTGAGATGCCTTCGCTTTATTTTGATTTTGCTTTCTTTCAATCCAGCATTAGGAATGTTTATGAGGTGACCCTTGTTGTTGACAAAATTAACTAAGATCGGGTCCCCAGTTTAGTTTAATTTGAAATTTGAATAATTTCTGTTTATACGACATTTTGAACGTCAAATTTCACCTTAGGGTTCATTTTTAAGGGGGAAAAGATATAAAGAAGACGAACCAAAGTAAGGATGGTGCAGATAGCTTGCGTACGAAAACTTGAATGAAAATGCTATAAAACAAACCATCATTAGCATATAAAATGCTTATTGGTATTTGCGTTTATGATTTAATATAATTCTTATTGCCAAAAAGACTTTTTAAGTGTAAAATTTTAGGCGTGCTGCATTTCTCGTCTTTTCATGTTATTTTCACAGAAAACACCAAAAATGTATTTACATGTATATCTAGACAAAGATGTTTAAAGCTTTCTTTGTTAATTTAAATAAAAAGCCCAACTAATCGCTAGTGTTCCGTCCTTGACTTATCTTTTAGGAATGAGACAACTTAAAAAACGATCACAACTTTGTATCTAAGTTCCTTTTTCTTTTTTCTCAACTAGATATTGTGAATCAGAATCTGAAATCTAACTTAGATCACTAAACTAACCCTGAAGTATGAATTGTTCTGAGTTTAAGTGCTACATGTAAAGATGTGGTTGTAGGTTAATGGCTCCATGTTGGGTAAGTGTTATATGTTTGGCCCCAGGGTTTAGAGCCAAATAGAAAAACTATTATTAAGGTGACTCAGAAACGGGAGTCACTTATAATCCGTGGAAGAAATGAAAAAAAAACCGCTCGTAAGCGAGTCTTCCTTTCAACTTAGGGGCTTATATGACTTCCTGGTAAGGGCAAAGGAGCGAAGTTTGGAAATCGTAGCGTCGAGGGGTTATCCCCAGGACAAGTCCCTGGAGCGTCCAAGACCCTGCCCTAAAGTCAACCTGTAACACCCAAGTTAACCAGAACTGTCCTCCTAGGCGAATCCTAGAGTGGCAAATCGATCAACGACAGTGCTAGGCTGGCTACTTCCCTAATGTACCGCAGCAACGATGGGCGGGCTCGCCATCCTATGAAAACCCTAGAGTGACGAGTCAACCGCCCTTAACCGCGAATTACACAGGAAAAGAGAAAATGGTAAAGAATTGGGGGGGGGGGGCGTCAATGGAGTTGACTGCTTTCCGGCGATCGGGCTCGCCCTCCTAGGAAACCCTTAGATGGACGAAGCGACCGACACCTACCACGACGCAAGCGTGAACCCATAGAATTCCTTCATGGAACGGTATTCCTTCCCGTTGATCGGACTCGCCCTCCTAGGAAAACCTTAGAGTGGCTTGCTGAGTTTCCCTGCGAGTGGAGCAAGTGAGACTCAAATTTACATAAAAACGAGACAAGGACATATGTGCCCTTCATCTTCTCTCTGGCTTCTGATCATCTTGCGACAGGCAGAATGACACACGACCGTGAGAATGTTGGGCGGGCTTGGTCTCAAGATACTTGAAAAATGAATAGGAAGCCCGGGGGGGGGGGGTATCTAAGGATAGTGCCTAAAGAATTAGTTTAATGGTCTCTAACTACTAGGATGGAGGGATTGTGGTCTAGAATCATACAACACGTGTAGGTCTTGAGCGCGGTAGTAAACGCATATTACGTCTTTGGCGTCTGATAATCTCCGCTTTGGCCGATGTGTATCTGTGTATTGTAGTATTCCAGAATACTACTGTCCTTATAAGTATTAAGTTTAATACTGAGTCTCATTATTTATCTAACACATCCTTAAAACTTTCTCCTTACATATCTAACATTCTCATTTAATACATATCATTGATAAACATCCACAATATTCTATATCAAGTCAGTTTCAGTACACTTCATACATGCCCCTTTTTTCATAACATGCCCCTTTTTCATTTGAAACATGGCTCTTTGATTTTCGTTCAAAGTTTATTCAAAATTAAAAGTCACAGTAGATTAAGTAATACCTTGTTAAAATTTATTTTGTTCTAATTATAATTTACAGTAGATTAGAACTCAAAGTTCTATAAGAAGAGGGAAAATTATATTGTAAAGTTCAGTTGAGTTAGTTTGAGTTTGAGTTTGGAGTTCGAAGTCAGTTAGAGTTTGAGAAATAGAGAGTTCGGAGGAGTTTGAGTTTAGTCTGAGAAATACAGAAGTTTGAGTTAGTTGATATTGGAAGTTGTCGAGAAGGAGTTGAGAAATAAAGAAGTTGTTATAGAAATAAAGAAAATTCGAAAAGAGAAATAAAAGAAGAAAAATTTTAATTCGAAATATCGGACTGAAGTTTGATAATCTAAATAAAAGGTCCACGCTCTTCCCTCAACCGAGGAAGCACGGCGTCCCGGACCCATAACGCTGGTGGCAGCGGTGGGATCCAACCAAAGGATCCCATAAATAAATAAAAACTAAATAAAGAAGAAGAAACTAAACCAAAAAATTAAAACAAAAAAAAATTTAAAAAAAAGTAGACAAAAGACCAGGATACACTCAACTTATAGGACGTGAAGTCTGCCTGGCGGTAAAGACTTCAATCAACAAAAAAAAAAAAGGCAACAATAAAAAAAAAAAGTGAGCAAAACTCAAGACAAACAAGACTTCTATCAACAGTACGACAGCAATCAACATTTAGTAGAGTAAGAATTTTTTTCAAAATAGCGACTTTTCTCTCTTCTTTTTAGGAATATCTCGACTTGGAAATTTTTCTTTTACACAAAAAAAAAAAACATTTTTTTTCCTCGATGGGAAAATTTTCTTTTCAGTTTTTCGACGACATTTCCGTTTTTTTTTTTTTTGTTTTCTCTTCGAAGATTTTCTTTCTTTGCAGCTTTTGGGACATCAATTTTTCTTTTCCATGCACATATGTTGAATAACAAAATAAAGGCCTTTCATAACCAATATTATTAAGAAGTATAACAAATTCGCTATACATTCTTTCAAATTTTCACAATTTCGAGTCCTTATTACACGAGACAGGCGGCTAAGCAGGGGGAAGAACAAATCCACTCTCAACAGATACACTATAAACCCCCTGAAATGGCTCTGTCGGAATTTCAGATGTTTTCAGAATCGTCCCTACCTTTGACGGGAAACCCTGCGACCTAGACAAATTTATTTATTATTTATATTTAAAAAAGGCAGACCCTGATATATATGAAACATTTTTAGAGCTAGTCAAAAATAGACTAGAGGGTCCTGCATATGATCTTATTAGGTATAGCAAAATCGCTAAGTGGGAAGATATAAAGGAAAAGCTGGAAGCTGGATATAAAGAAGAGCAATCTCGGTCGACGGCAAACAATGAGTTGATTTCTCTGAAACAACACTTCAGAGAAACCGTTCGGGAATATGGAGATAGAGTTGCAAATGCGCTGAGGACTCTGAACTCTGCCACTTGTGAAATAACAGCAACCGCGGTAGTGAGAGATTTCTTGATTGAGGAAAACACAAAATTGGCCGTACAAATATTTGAGGACGGATTAAAGAACGAACAACTAAAAATAATAGCTAAAGTCCATGGGGGAAACAGTTTAAAACAGTCGATTGCCCATGTAGTAGCGCATGCTGCTCGAATGGATAACTCTCCCAGGACATACCATTATAATGAAAATCCCCACAGATTTAATCGAATAGTCTGCCAAACCTGTGGTAAGCCAGGGCATTCACAGGACACATGTTATCGGAACATGCAGTCCAACACTTTTCCGAATAGACAACCCATAAAAAGGGAATACATTACATGCAATTTCTGTGGACGGAATAATCACACAGATAACGAGTGTAGATACAGGTTATCTAGGAATGGATCGTCATGGTAGTGCTCCAAAAAGCCCTGCTACCCTTTTCCCCCATTCCTACATCCAAATCCTAGCTATCTTAAGCTAAAACCAAAAAAACCATCAAAACCCACAAAAACCCAAACATGATCCAAAATTCGAAATAAACGAATCAAACATTCGTTTATCGCATAACATTTGCCCCCACGGCAAAATTTAATCCAAAATCCGAATTAAAATTAAAATTCACAATAAACGAATCTGATATTCGTTTATTGTTCTACATTTGCTCCACGGCATCATGAAAATTCATAATTCAGAGATCGTTATCCCTATCTGAAAAATTCCATTGAGTTAAGCAAACAAAAACCAAAAGCAGATACATTCCCACATCTGCGCAATAGTTTCGTAAGAATTCAAGAAATTGATTTCTTATCTTGTGTAAATACAACATCTCGCTCGTAATACCCAAAAAATCGAGATTGTTGCACGAAAATGTGTATCTTTGGGATACAATTTTCGAAGTGTTTTCCTTTATAAAGGGATAGCAAAACGATCTCGAGGCCGCAGTATCTAAATCCTCCTGCCACCGAGCATTAATTTTTCCAATTCAAGTTTTACATCTGCAGAAATACTCAAATATTAAATCAACAATAAAACTTAAACAAAAATTGAAACTTCTCTTAAATATTTTGAAAATTGTGTGTTGTCACCAACGTTGGATAATTCTTTCGTGTACTAGAACGACTCCAACAAATTGGTACAGGAACCGGTACTAAGGTTGCAGAGTATATGGACGCTATCCCCTAGGTTACGTCCTACGAACAATCAGGACGTTGCTCTTCCACTACCACTGGATCGCAAGAGTGCTTCAAATCCCTCGTCTCCTGGCGCTCTCCTTTTTCTTGGTTCTTCCACGTGTTTTTTTCTGTTGGTTCCGTCTGCTTCTGACGTTTTCGCCAGTTTCGTGTATTCTCCAGTATTCCTCTAGATGGCTCCAGAATCGGTGTGTTGATGTCGTATTAGTTGGCTTAAGGCTCGGTGCGACGCCATGAGGTCGCGCTAACGGTTGACAAGTGTGTCGGTTTTGAATTTGTGACAATATATTAGAATTTTTAGAGTTAATATATATATTGGAAATATTGAAATTTTTAATGAGTTATATATATATTTGAAATTTAAAATTATATATTCGAATGCAAAAGAAAATTTTGAAAGTTACATGAAACAAAATTTTTTAATTTAAAAAAAATTGTTTTGATGAGAAAAGAAAAGGTTCCAAGGAGAAATATTGTAAATAGAGATTGTTGAGTAATATATATATAATGTAAATAGACAAATTTTATAGTGTTAAAAACTGTTTGAAATTACTGTAACAATGTATAAACCCTTGATAGTAAATTAATTTTGAAAACCTATTATTTTGAAAACCAATTGTAATTGAACGAAAACCCAAGTCCTTAATTAATCTTAAACTATAGTTACAAGAAAATTATTCTCTTCAAGGATAATTTTCTTTCTCGAAGAAGGGTGGGATGTAGTATTCCAGAATACTACTGTCCTTATAAGTATTAAATTTAATACTGAGTCTCATTATTTATCTAACACATCCTTAAAACTTTCTCCTTACATATCTAACATTCTCATTTAATACATATCATAAATAAACATCCACAATATTCTATATCAAGCCAGTTTCAGTACACTTCATACATGCCCCTTTTTTCATAACATGCCCCTTTTTCATTTGAAACATGGCTCTTTGATTTTCGTTCAAAGTTTATTCAAAATTAAAAGTCACAGTAGATTAAGTAATACTTTGTTCAAATTGATTTTGTTCTAATTATAATTTACAGTAGATTAGAACTCAAAGTTCTATAAGAAGAGGGAAAATTATATTGTAAAGTTCAGTTGAGTTAGTTTGAGTTTGAGTTTGGAGTTCGAAGTCAGTTAGAGTTTGAGAAATAGAGAGTTCGGAGGAGTTTGAGTTTAGTCTGAGAAATACAGAAGTTTGAGTTAGTTGATATTGGAAGTTGTCGAGAAGGAGTTGAGAAATAAAGAAGTTGTTGTTGGGCTCCTCGATAGTATAGTGGTTAGTATACCCACCTGTCACCCGGGAGACCGGGGTTCGATTCCCCGTCGGGGAGCCTCTGGCGCAAGACTAATGACCTTGCCCAGAAAAATAAATCATTATGGAAAATTTAACAAGCCTCAGGACTTGCTAAATAAGGCCAAGGCCGATTCCCGGTTGTAGTGCCGATGATGATGATGATGATGATGATAGAAATAAAGAAAATTCGAAAAGAGAAATAAAAGAAGAAGAATTTTAATTCGAAATATCGGACTGAAGTTTGATAATCTAAATAAAAGGTGCACGCTCTCTCCTCAACCGAGGAAGCACGGCGTCCCGGACCCATAACAGTATTTTGGCTGCGTTTACTGTTCGTGCATGTGTGTGGTATGTTACTAGTAGGTCCAGGAATCCTCTATTATCGATGGGAATGTTGTTGTGAAGGGTGTTTTCTTCAGTTTTGTACTGATGAAGAAATTGTGGTGGTCCGATCCGAAGATATCGCAGGAGAGGAGGGCCAAAAATACAAGACTCCCGTACAAATGAGTTCTCGCTGTTCTGAATAATTCCGTGGTACTTGTATGCTAGTTGTGGCAAGTACTCGTCGTAATGAAGGCACCTTCGTATAGGTGAGACTGAAATTTGGATACAAAATAAGGGAGTGGCAGGAGGCCGATTTAAGCGAGACAATGACAAATTTGTCTTTCAACTTCTCTCTGGCCATATCCAGAGTCACCTACATCCGTGAGGATGTTCGGCTCCGTGACAAGATATCTGAAAAATAGGGGGATGGGGGGGGGGGGGGTGTCTAAGGATAGTGTGGACAAGGTTAGTTCGAAACGTCGCTAACTACTTGGGTGGAGGGATGGTGGGGAAAAAATCATACAAGGTTGGTAGGTCTTGAGTGCGGTAGTAAATGCTTCTTTGGCGTCTGATAATCTGCGCTTTGGTCAGTGTGTGTGGTAAAAATTTGCATGGCTGGCGTCACGGCTTTTATAGTAAACTTAACGGTACTTGTGAATAATAGCTTTCGTATTGATTTTCCAACATATAAACTTTCGATCATAACAAACTTTCGAATATAACAAGTTTTCGAACGTATAAAACTATTGGATTCTATTCTAATTTCAAGCTTTAAAATATATAACTGTCAACAATGTTTACTTGTTTTTTTTAAATACTTCTTTCGGGAGAGGTGAACCTATAGCGCTGACACGGCTCCCGAGATACCCCTAAATAACCACTGCAGTCCTTCTTGAACACTTGAAGGTTGTAACGCCCCGAAAACACTCGCGCATGGAGGGAATTCGACAGCTTTCCCACTCTGTAACCAAACGAGTTCTGATACAAATATGTTCGTGCCATAGGGAGATGAACCGCAGATTGCTGCGATCCGTCTGATTGTCTTGTGGAGCGAGTATAAACCGAATTGCACGGAACAATACCACGAATCTCCGAACAACAGTACCCGAGATAATATCTGTTTGTGAAAATGTAAAACAAACAGAGGTCAGCTATGCGACTTCGACGTGATAGCGAGAGTAGTCCCGATATAGTGCTCCACGAAGCCCCACCACCCCCCCCCCCCTCCCTTCCCACTCATTTTGCACCTTCTTCGGTAACTCCATCAATATCCCCAAATTGAATCAAACGTTCAATTGTCGCACTGATTTAATTTCCAGAAATTCTTAAAGCATATGCAATCCAAAATCCCTAAACTAAATGTGCGGACCAGATGCCCCATTTTCGAACAAATATTAATCATAAAATGTGCATTTGATGATCTTATGATCCTCTAAGACTTTGTTTGCACAAATTTGGTCCCACAAAACTGAATATCCATTCACAGCTTTCAAATTCAAATACAATCAAATTGCGCCATAAAACGAACCACATGTTCATTTTATCACGCATTAACATCTAGGATAATAAATGCGCATCCGCAAGATCGTTTATCTATTGTTTTTTTTTAATAGACTTCTCTCGGGAAAGGCGAACCTATAGCGTCGAGTGGGCGCCCCGAGATGCCATCAAATAACTGTTGCAATTTTTTTTTGAACAGTTGCAGGTTGTAACCCTCCGGGAAAACTTGCGTGGGAAGGAAGTTCCACGCCCCCACGGTCCGCAGCGAATGAAGAGTCTGGAGAAAGTGAAAAGGACACCGACTAGGTTAGGGAAATCTGATCATGGGAACAAACTTAAATGCTTTGATAATTTCCCCAGCAGTCGCAAGATTAAGCAACCGCGTCGTTTGATCAGACTATGCCGTTGCTAACCGACATGATGCGATTTCCTGTGTAAATCTCATGGGTTAGCGAAATGGGGTTGCCGTATGACAAAGGGGTAGCTAAACTCAATTATGCATTATCTGCATAGGATAATGAGTTTAGCTATGCGTCCGTTTAACATGTTTTACGGGTGGAATAGCTTATAAGGGGAATGGGTAGAAATGACGCGGTGAAAGCGGACGAAATAAGGTATGGAATTGTGGGTTGGTTCTCCATGTGGTATAGAGAACTCCCACAATCTCTCCGGGTCGATCTTAGCTAGTGTGGTAATGATGCATTGTTTACTCATGCAACGAAGGTCATGGGAAACGAAACTGAAACAGGAGGATGGAACAAAGGACATCGTAGTGGTCACGGATGCAGCTGTACAAATAGTCTGCATCGCAATTAGGAAACTGATGCTAACAGGAATTTAGGTACACAATGGTGATTGTGTACTGTATCTTGCTGTACGTAAAGAGTCGAATTTTTTGTATGCATGTTTATATGCTGAAGAATTCGATTCATGCCGACTAGACGCTAGATGCGTGCATTGCTTTTGTCGATTGGACAAAAGGCTGCCGAAGCCATGGATAAGCCAGGAAAATGTGTTGTGCACGTGTGGAGCAGGTTACGCTGGCCGACATTGGCGCCGATAAGTTTTCCTAATTAAAGATGATGCTTTGCCTGTAAAGAATTCTTTTCAGGGAATTTTGAAGACGCATTGGATGCATGAATGGTAATGAATTGTTTACAGGAAATTTTAAGTAATGCATTAAATACATTAAATGTCCTTGGTAAAGGAAACGTTTGCAAATTTGTAAAGGGAGTTGGGGTTGGAATTGTGGGTGGTTCTTTGCGTAAGGTTAGAGAACCCCCACATATATATATGAGATAATTCCTAAAGGCGTAAGATTTTTGAAAATAAAACAACATGAACCGACTTTTTTTTTAATTGTACGAGGGTTGCCTTTTATATTTCGGGATTAGAGAACAAAAACAAATAGTGATCATCGAAAATCAGTTTATTGTTTTTCAAAATATTCCCCATGAAGATCTATACACTTTTGCATGCGTTTGAACCAATTGTCGAAGCACTTTTGCCACTCTGATTGAGGTATCTCCAACACATGCATTCTGAATGCAGCAACCGCTTCTTCAGGTGTCGAAAAACGTTGACCTCTCAGTTTGTTTTTTACGTACGGGAATAAAAAGAAGTCACTCGGTGCCAAGTCAGGACTATACGGCGGATGACCCATCAAATCGATGTTTTGGGTGCTGAAAAATGCAGTTGTCGCAGCCGATGTGTGAGAGCTCGCATTGTCGTGGTGAAGAGTGATCCATCTTCGGCGGTTGGTTTTCCTGATTTCTTGGAAGACAACTGGCAAACAAATGGTTGTGTACCACTCAGAATTGACTGTTCTGCGTTGTTCTAGTGGTACGGTTGCGACATGTCCAGTTTTTCCGAAAAAACAGGCGACCATTTGCTTGGAAGTGCTTCGTGCGCGAACAACTTTTGTTGGATTTGGCTCATCTTGAAACACCCAGACAGTCGACTGCTGTTTACTTTCGGGCTCATACGCGTAAATCCACGATTCGTCACCTGTCACGATGTCATAGACGTGTTTCGAAGCACCGCGACCGTATTTTTTGAGCATTTCTTTCGACCAATTGACACGAGCCTTTTTTTGGGCGATTGAAAAATTGTGTGGGATCCAACCCGAATAAATTTTTTTGACAGTCAAATGTGTATGCAATATTGAATGTATGCTGCTCCCACTAACGCCTAAGGTTGTCTCAATCTCACGATAGGTCACATGACGATCTTCCAATATCAGTTCGCGCACAGCACCAATGGTTTTCGGAACAACAACTGATTTTGGACGACCTTCACGAAATTCATCTTGGAGTGAACTACGACCACGATTGAATTCACCATACCATCGATAAACACTGGTCCTTGATGGAGCTTCATCGCCATAAATTGAATTAAGTTCATCCATGCACTGTTGCTGAGTTAATCCACGCCGAAAGTTGTAAAAAATAATCGCACGAAAATGTTGACGTTTTAATTCCATTTTTGGGCCGAGATGAATCTTTTAAGTTACTGTAAACAACACAAATAGTGCTCGTATGTCAAAACGTTCTGAGTGCGTATAACCTCAAAAATGTCCAACTTTACGACAGAGCTGTCAATTGCCGGATTGCAACACTAGGGTTGCCAAATCCCGAAACATAAGAGGCAACCCTCGTAATCCCTTTAAGGTCAATATTAGATGGACACAAGAAATCGTTCTTCAATCGAATTACACTAACATCTGTTGTTCATTATGTTCCCTAGCGCTTACAACCTACATGCATTGAAGACCAATGTTCACAAATATCTTCACCTCTAATCCTTTATATCTTCTCCGCCTCCGCTGTGTATTCGCAAATGAGGTGTCGAGAAATCTTCTTTGTACGCGCACATTATGTAAGATAGTACTGGTTTGAAATACCACAAGTATTTTTAATGCTTTGAAAAATAACTTATCAATTTACGAGAAACTTCTATGCAGACAATTTAATTTCACTTTCAAGCACTTTCCATGAATTCCACGAAACAACTTAACAAATATTTAATATAAGCATAATTAAAAATTGAGCACCACATCTTGGGAAAGTAAAATACTGCGGTATACATTTAAACCATTGAGCTACATACATTGCAGTATTGCCTTCGTAATTCCGTGCTTTGCATAAATTAATAAATGGAAAGCACGAGTCTTTACAGCGATCATTAAACTCGAGTGCTGTGACATGACAAAAACTTACCACATTTTTTCCACCAGCAAAATATTTCACCATCGACACATAAGCAGACTTCGCATGGATCCTCTCGAAATACCTGGAAAACAATGGAAGAAAAGCAAACAAACTTTTAATTCCTAAGAAGTACAATAGAACATAAATACTCATGACAATCTCCCGATAAAAAGAAACCTCGCTCACCTTACTTACCTATGCATATATGCAAGCTAAGGATGAGAGGTGCCCCAACATTAGGAACAGATATCAACGACGGTATGTGAACCATAAACACCCACAAGAAGCTCTTAAAGAGACGTCTGCGAAGAGATAAACTTCGCCGGAACAGTGCGCCTTTTAAAGTTCCTCGTAGCGACTTCAGATTGCAGAGAATCAAAAGGACCAAGTTGGAAACGTCACTCTAAATTTCAAACTCGGATGAGAACCAAAGGTGCAGCCATCTACTGTACATATGTGAGAGATAGCTAGAAAAAATTAAGATACAAACTGGAAACTTCTACAGCGCATCAATAACACACAGGAAACGCCGTGATTATACAACATGGCCATATGTATAACACATGAGGAGAAAAACAATGCTAGATACACTCCACTCCAGATATTTTCTTCTGCTTGAGATGCACTTTATAAAGAGGGATATAAAACACAGCCGCACATACGCACAAACACCGCCACACATAACAAGAGTCTAAAAGTCTCGCTGAAATGGGATAGAAACTGGATGGGGCCCTTACGACAGCAATACCTTGAGTTCTGTTTTGCTACCCGCTTTCGATGGCAAAGAACTCTCTCATAAAACGAATGAAAAATGGATAAAAACCGGATTACAAGAGCTGCTAAAAGTCTACCTACACTCCTTATCCGTGAACTGCAAAAAAGCTAAAACCCGTGCCCCATAAAAAACAGACACCGGAGGCAGAGTTGTCTGCAAAACAGAATAGGAAACGATAAATAGGGATGGCCTCCCCCAGATGCTAGCCGAAGAGTAAAATATCCTTTGTATGAGGTAAATGAAATGAACAATGGCCAGAAGAAAAGAAGGAAGAAAGACCGGCAAACTCATCCTTTTTTTTAGTAGCCAGGATTATAATTACATACTTTGTACACTTTTCTAAATTTTAACTTTTTCGTGTAAGGAGGCGAAGCTAACAGAATCCTTGCAAGGACAACCTGTTATATTCATCTCTGTTGGAAACAATTATTCTTGAGGGTATCACCGGCTAAAGGTTAGATTCAGTGGGATAGCCAGATTACCATATGTGGCAGCAATTTATGGGCCGCTGTGTATAGAAGAACCCGGCATGCATAAGGGTCGCCAAAAAGGCAAACTAACTGAGAGCGTAGAACGTAATTGGCGAAATGTGCATTGTGTTACTTTTTGTGTGTAACGTAAGGATTTCAAATTACCCAAGCGTATAATTAAGGCACAGAGTACAAGGTTTAAGTGCATGTCAAAGAGATTCGCAGCTTTGCGAGAAATGTAGGGCAGAGAAAAATGCCAGTGAGCTAATGCGCAACTATGTGCAGGTTTCCCTGTCGAAGACAAAGTTTATAATTGTTTTTCTTCTTTTTATTCCTTATCTTCCAGGACAATGACGAAGGAATTTGTGGAATACCGTCATTTTGCCTGAGAAGCCGAATGCAAGGCCTTCCTACTTACTTTATCTGGCATTTTCACGAATAGTTTTAGAAGTTTAAAAAGTATATACTCTAAACGCATCTGTTAAACATAAGATCTCTACATGACTCTAATTACGATAAAATTCAAGAATAGAGAACGCAAGTTTACATGAAGGTGTGAACGAAGTACGGAAGTATATGTAGGTTACTTCGCTCCGTTTCCTAAAGGTGGTTCCATAGGATAAAAGTGAAAGCAGCAACATTGAAAAGTAATGGAACGTAATCATCTTTATCAAAAGTAACATATATTCACTTTGATATCTGCTCGGAAAAAGCAAAACCAAATTTCACTTTGAAAGTATGTTTATTTTTCAGGAACAAAGATATTTGTTTATTTATATTTCATCATGATCATCGGCACTACAACCGGGAACCGGTCTTGGCCTTATTTCAGCTAGTCCTGAGGCTTGTTAAATTTTCCAGAATGATTTGTTTTTTTTTTTCGGGCAAGGTCATTAGTCTTGCGCCAGAGGCTCCCCGACGGGGAATCGAACCCCGGTCTCCCGCATGACAGGCGGGTATACTAACCACTATACTATCGAGGAGCCTTATTTATATTTCGGGTGTACTAAAAATCCCATTAGTAAACTTTCACTGTGTGTGAGGGGGAAAAGGAAAAATAATAGATAAGGAAATGGAGTTAAAGATAAAGAAGTAGAAAAGATACCATTCTCAAACAGTTATACAGTATGACTGTCTGCCAGGCGAAGGTTCATATCACCGATTACCCCCATTTACTTTCTAACAGTTTAATTGAAAAGTCCCCGGCCTGACACATAAATGGCGGCACTAGAATTAAATGTATAAATTTGACAGATGTCGGATCATTAGTTTGCGAATTATAGTATTTTGAGTGAAGCAACTTCTGTTATTGTGAAAAAAAATGGATAAAAAGGAATTTCGCGTGTTGATAAAATATTGCTTTTTGAAGGGAAAAAATACAGTTGAAGCAAAAACTTGGCTTGATGACGAGTTTCCAGACGCCGCCCCAGGAAAATCAACCATCAAGGATTGGTATGCTAAGTTTAGACGTTGGGAAATGAGCACCGAAGACGGTGAACGCAGTGGACGCCCAAAAGAGGTTGTTACCGACGAAAACATTAGAAAAATCCACAAAATGATTTTGAATGACCGTAAATTGAAATTGAATGAAATAGCAGGCACTCTAAAGATATCAACTGAACGTGTACATCATATCATTCACGAATATTTGGGTATGAGAAAGCTCTGTGCAAAGTGGGTGCCGCGCGAGCTCTCTTTTGACCAAAAACAACGACGAGTTGATGATTCGGAGCAGTGTTTGGAGATGATCAAGCGTAATAAACCCGAGTTTTTGCGTCGATATGTGACAATGGATGAAACATGGCTCCATCATTTCACTCCGAAGTCCAATCGACAGTCATCCGAGTGGACTCCACAAGATGATGAACCCACCCCAAAGCGTGGAAAAACGCAACAGTCGGTTGGCAAGGTTATGGCGTCTGTATTTTGGGATGCGCGCGGAATAATTTTCATTGACTATCTTGAAAAAGGAAGGACCATCAACAGCGACTATTACACAGCGTTACTGGGCCGTTTGAAGGACGAAATCGCCGAAAAACGACCGCGTTTGAAGAAAAAGAAAGTGCTGCTTCACCAAGACAATGCACCGTGTCACAAGTCAGTGAAAACGATGGCAAAAATCCATGAATTGGGCTTCGAATTGCTTCCGCATCCACCGTATTCTCCAGATCTGGCCCCCAGCGACCATTTCCTGTTCTCAGATCTCAAAAGAATGCTCGCTGGGAGGAAATTTTCGTCGAATGAAGAGGTGATCGCCGAAACTGAGGCCTATTTTGAAGCAAAGGACAAATCGTACTACAAAAAAGGTATCGAAAAGTTGGAGGGTCGCTATAATCAGTGTATCACCCTCGAAGGGAATTATGTTGAATAAAAAAAACGAATTTTGCCAAAAAAATGTGTTTTACTATGGAAGGCCGGGGACTTTTCAATTGACCTGTTATATAAAAACTATCCGGAATTTTTTTTTTCTCTCAGGATAGTAGAACCTACCTTAATTACCAAGACAAATGTGAACGCCCTCAATCAACTAGTTTGTTTACAGCAGTTGTCGAAATAGATCGACCTCAGAGTTGCTCTACGAAATTTGCTATAGATAAATTAGTTGAACAAGGAGTTTGCCTTAAATTTAGTCTTTAAAGGGATTTTTTTGTGTCGAATGATTAAAAATGTTTAAAAACACGTGTATTGACTCGAATATGTCGAAAACATAGTCATACGTGTGGTACAAATCGTTTAAAGAAAGGCGTTACGTGTTCGAAGGATTCTTATCGAGTACTTCTGAGCGAACGCATGTTCGCTTAGAGCAAAAGTGAAACCGGTGTTAGTGAAAGTGTGTGAAGTGCACCTGTCATTAAAAGTGTGTGAAATCCACGTGTCAAAATAATTGTGTTGTTTTATTATTAATGGAAAAGTTTCATAAAACAGAGAAAGTGAAAATCAGCAGTAACGAATGCTGGGCGACGACCCCAGTGATTACCAAGAATTCATCATAGAGTGCAAGGAAATGCAATAAAGAAGCCGACAGCCATAGAAACACAAACTATTGAGTACCAAAAAAAGTATAAGGAAGCCATGGAATACATAAAGACACTTAGACTGGCGATGAAACATCTCCAGGAGGATATTCACTCCCTAGAAGCACCCACTAAAAACAGAGATGACGTCTGCATGGAAGAAACGGCCACTCAACGCCCAGGACTAGTCCCATCATCTCCAATGCAACAATTATTATCCTCCAAAGCATTATAGCGTTTGCGACGATACTGAAGGGCATGTGATTCGAACCGACGCTATCACGGCTAGAATTACTGAAAGATAGAACCAAAGCTCAACGCATCAGGCCACTGCCGCGTGTACAAATTCGATTTCTAAACTCAAGTACATTCAACTGATGTGGAATTGCATTGTTACTGCTTAGTATACAGCTGATGAATTTTTTGTTATACGATTTTCTTTCTGTGTTCTTTACTATTTGCTTGAATATTGTATGTGTATCTATTAGAAGCGCACAGCATCATCTTCCCAACAATAGAAGACATGCGGGAATTAAATGCCTAACATATACGCTGAAAATATAAGACCACCACTTATCAACATTAAATATATAATATAATATAATCAACGAGCTAATTAGGATGGTCGAAAGTACCTTACGACACCTGTTATGTAATTAAATTCGTTTAATTATTAACCCCTATAGTAATTAACCGGCGCAAGGCTAATAACCCTCCCCGTAAAAATAAATTCTTATGGAAAATTTAACAAGCCTCGAGACTTGTTAAATAAGGCCAAGACCGGATCCCGGTTGTAGTGCCGATGATGATGATGATAATAATTCACATCTCGTGTCTGCACATGTATATCCTTCCCTTCCCCAATACCCAAAACATCACTTTCCCATTCATCATCATCATCATCGGCACTACAACTGGAGCCCGGTCTTGACCTTATTTAGCAAGTCCTGAGGCTTGTTAAATTTCCCATAAGGATTTGTTTTTTCCGGGCAAGGTCATTAGTCTTGCGCCAGAGGCTCCCCGACTTTCCCATTACAATACAATATTCCCATATACAATAGTTTAATAATTAAAATAAAATCAAACCCCTATTTAAAAACCACAATCATATTGCACATAGTCATATTCTTCCTATTAGCCATAGTCTTCCTAATTCCGTTTCCTCGAAACAACAATCGTCGAAGCGAAACAAAAAAGGATATTACAAAGAACGACACGCGAATTTTTCTTCTGAATCAGTTAGTGAAAGCGTGTGGTAGTCGCTCCGAATAAAAAAAAAAACACAAATTTTCGAATCGAGTCGTGTGTGCGTGCGAAGTTCGTTAATTTGCATATTGAGTAACCTTAAATATGTTAAATATTGACTACCTGTGTATAAATACTTTTAAATACGAATAAATAATTATAAATAGAGTTAATACTTGTAAACAATTTAAATAGTTGTAATTAATGAATAAATAATTTACCTATTGTAAATCCTGGAACGGACCTTTTCTTTTGGTGATGACAATGGATAATGTGTGAAGAGCAGAGAAAGCCGCGTTGGGACCCACACAGGATAACACTCAAGAAATTAAAAAAAGGGGGTAAGTTTTGTGTAAAAATACAAGCCCTTGAAATAGTTGTTAAAAAATCGTTAACACACCACAATTTCATCACAAACACAAGAGGATGTTCGGCCTCCATAACAAAACCACTTTTATGGATCAAAACATGGCGGTAGAAAAACGTTCGCAACACAAACTTGAATTCTTCACTTTTCAACATGTACAGCTGAAACCGGCGACATTCATTATAAGACATATTGCTCCAACATAGACCAATGAGGTGCTTGTATCAGAAATATTCAGGATCTGTCCGGAACTGAAAATAAACAGGCTGGACTACTTCCAAACACCATACATGCGGACTAACAAGATCCTGAATCTACGAATTATACAAATTCCTCCAACTGACGTCACCCTGCTCAAACAAATAAAATATTTATTTACACATAAAATTGCGATTAAGGAACCACATAAACAAGACGTCCTTCATTGCAAAAGATGCCAAGGCTCAGGACACTTGGCGGCCGCATGACATCTAAGCATACGATGCGTAAAGTGTGCAGAGTAACATCAACCTGGAGAATGCAAGGGCAGCCCGCCTGCGATGGAACTAGGAACCATCCAAATAACAAACCTCGATGGATCCAATACAACGAAGGAAATCACCTTGACATGCTGTAACGGCGGAGGACCCCACCTTGCTAACTTCATAAACTGAGGATTCGCCAAAGACGAACAACACACATGGCAACGAACAAAACATCACCAACCAAAACAACATCACCTAAATCAACATATTCTACAAGCCCGCTAACGTCATACGCTAAGGTTGGCAAGGATTCCCATAACATGACAAAAAATCACCAATTAAACTGTAACGATCTTAATCCGGATATCGCAGGAAACATAAGTAGCTTACAGAATATACTGCCCACACTGAAGCACAGCTCAGAAATAGAAAAAAGTCAGGTTTTTTTCTCGTATAACTTCACATATCCTATCCTTTAATGGCTAATTTAACCATAATTACCCTCAATGCAGAGCCTATAAGATATATTCCAATACCCGCAGACAATACCTCCGGTTATTCGTTGACAAGTTTTCTCCAGACATCCTCCTCCTCTCGGAGACGTGGCTATCTATCTATCTATCTATCTATCTACCTATCCCGAATATCTATCTCTAATTATACACTTGCTTCTGATCTGTGAGCCACTGGAGCTCGTGGAGGTACTGGAATCCTAATACACAAAAACTTACAATTTTCTGAAATAAGGCTCACCAATATAAATACTCCGGCGCAAGACTAATGACCTTGCCCGAAAAAAAAAAACAAATCATTATGAAAAATTTAACAAGACTGGTTCCCGGTTGTAGTGCCGATAATGATGATGATGATGAATATAAATACTATTGATTGAAGAGCAGTTAAAATAATCTGCAGACGCAACAAAGTGCTTGTTCATTTCATTTTTCATTTTTAAAACATTTTTTTATTATCTTTTTATCTTCTTAGTTTCTCAATTACATGCTAGACAAAAAATGCTTAATTTCTAGCTTAATTATCTTATATTATAACTTACTGGTCCTACGCAGACGCTCTAAGCTAAACATTACATAACGACTTTTAATTTGCCTTTCGGCGACAGAATTTTGTTTGTGGGAGTACTTATAATAATTTAAATGACAAAGAAAAATTTTGAAAACTTTGTGTCGATATTTTTTTTGTTTTTTTTTCTTAAAATTTAAACTACTTTTTTTTTATTTTTTTTATATAATTTTATTTAAAAAACTTAACTTAACTTAACTTAAATCTTATACTACCCTAATTCTAGAAAAGCTAAGTCTATGTTAGCTGGCTGATGATAGTGTAATTCTATACCGGCATTGGTGTCCAGGTCTTTATATGCACTTCAACCACCAGAACTGTTGACGCTGTCTAATACTATCGTCCCGGTCTCAGTGGGAGATAGCCGTACTGAAGCGCAAGAGCTCTTCTTCGGTGCGCGTTACTTCCCGGTCATAGCACAATCGCCCGTCTACGGATGATCTACTTACATGATAGATCAGCGGAATTCCGGATCTATCCTGTATAAGCCCTTTCATGTCCAAGTCAAGGAACGCCTCAGGTGGAACAAAGACGTTGCAACGCACGCTCTCATAGTACGGAGTGTTTGGATAATAGGCCCCGAAAATTAGGTCATTGGACGAGCTTATTGCTCTCGCAATATGTCCTCTGATTAATTTAATGATAAAATTATCCACCCTATTTATGTACGCTTCATTATATAAAGTCTCATTTGAAAAATACTTTTTATAGTCCGATTCCGGTGTTCGATATAATCTGAGACAACTTCTGAGACACTTCCTTTCGAACACCCGAATCTTTTCCATTAAATTTGGACCTATGTTAAACCATACTGGACAACCATATATGAGCATTGGCCTGATTAGCGTCATGTAACATATGACTTTTACCCTGCTGTCAAGTTGGCTACTGTAAAATAGCCTCCTTGTCATAGCAAACGTTTTTCTAGCATTGACCAGAGCAGCCTCTACATGTCTGTTGAAATACAGATATTGGTCTAGCCAGATGCCAAGGTATTTAACTAAACTCTTGGTTTCCAGTTTATCTCCATGCGGTCCCACGATAACTAGCTTTCGCCAGTTTTTCCTTGTGTCTTTTTATAATGGAGTTCTAAATAGGATGGATTCACATTTCTGGAAGTTGATTTTAAGTTTCCAGTCTCCGCAATAGCGCTGCACGTTTTTGATGTCTCGCTGTATTAAACTATTTATGATCTCTACTTTCGGAGCTGTTCTGTAAATTATGAGATCGTCTGCGTACGCAATAGCCTGCGGAAGTGCATCTAATAAGTCGCTAATGTAAATGTTAAAAAGAATCGGAGAGAGTACCGCGCCCTGTTGCAAGCCATTCTTGATATTATACGTATTATTAGAGGTCACATTACCACTTTTGACCACGAACCTCCTGTCCTTTGACATATCGTAAAGTACATATAGTAAAGGCTTATGTATGCCATGTCTGACCAGTTTGTAATACAACCCTTCGATCCAGACGGTATCAAAGGCTTTTTCCAAGTCGATCAGACAGGCACCTGTGCATTGGTTCCTACATTTATTCCATTGTATGTCGGAGACCAGTTTAGCTGCGGCATGTGTGTTTTCATGACCCGCCCTAAAGCCAAACTGGTTATTTGGAATAATGCTATTGTCGTCTACCCATTTTAGCAGAGCTTTGTTAATGATTTTTTCAAATACTTTACTGATGCTTGGGAGTAAACTTATCGAACGCATGTTCATTGGGTTTGTACAGTCTTTGCCCTTTTTTGGGATGGACTGAATGATAGCCGTTTTCCAATGCGCGGGATAATATGCATTATTCAACGCGTTGTTAAACAGGACCGTGTATATATCTATTGCCTTTGGGGGCAGGTTCTTGAGTACGATGTTAGGTACTCCATCTATTCCCACTGACTTTTTGCTTCTTAATGAGTAGAAGTTACTCTGAATTCCTTCTCTTGTAATTAAAAGGCTATTAGCCTCACTATTGGCATTAATGTCAATTGACAGATTATCGTCACTGAATTCGGTAAAACCCGGATTCTCCGATTGCCAATGTGAAATTTCATTCCGGAGGTGCAGGTGATTCAGTAGAACTCTGTCCTCCAGGTCGTAATTTCGGCGAATGCTTTCATTCACCTTGTACATTTCCTGAAAGACAGCTCCCACAGCGTTCATCTTTTCCAAAGGATCTTCGATCACGAAGAGCTCACTATTGAGGATAGCGTTCTCTGTATCTATGCCAATGTTGGTTAGCAGCTGCTTGTTTACATCAGCACGTGGAATTTGGAGACACTGAATCTCGTTTTGATTATTTCTCCAGTATATTTTATTTATTTGTGGGAGCATATTCGGGTTATTAGTTTTTATAGCTCGAATTCTGTTGTTCCAATACAAATTTGTTGCTAATCTATAATTAGCTTTAAGTAATTGTTGGAGGATTTTTAATTGAGATTTCAGTGATATTATCTCCTGGTCTAGTCTGTCTGTAAACTGTCTGTGTAATTGTTTTAATTTCGATAGCAGTCTGCTCTTTTGCCTGTGGAGTGCGTTTATTGTTGGGTTAGTGTGATCTGTAACTGTTGTTTTGGGAATTGTTTTGTCCATTGTTCGTTTTACGGTTTCCTCCATTTGTTGAATGTATTTGTCGATTTCGACATTAGTCAGGTTTCTGTTTACTGGCAGATTAAAGTCATTCGAACAAAGTTCTCTTGTTAATGATCTGGTGAACCGGGGCCATCGCATTGCCCTGTAGTTGTAGGGTTGCGGGATCACGAATTCCTCCAGATCTGCGAGATCGCTCGGAAGCTCCATTACTGCCGTGAATGCACAGTGGTCACTGTCGTATTCAATCGTCCGTAAACAGTTTCTGTTTCGTCTGTTGGTGTTAAGTAGTCTCAGTCGTGAGTCAATTCGCAAGATATCTAAGAACGATCTACCTCTAGGGAACGATGGATATTCGGTACCAAGCAGGTCCGTTCTATATTCAATATGATACTGATCTAACCACTCAGCCAACTGATTTCCTCTGGCATTATATATATAATTTCCCCAATTTCTATGCTTGGGGCTCATATCTCCCCCTAGGATAAAGAAGTTTTTGTCCAGGTGCAAATGTAAGCATCGAAAGAGTGTCTCGAGCTCCGCTATAAATAGGTTATGTTGGTGCTCCTCAGGCGCATAGACCGCAATCGCATACAGGCCCCTTCCTTGCTGAAGGGGTATGCGTACGATACAGGGTTCCAGCACCCGGAACCTGCGCACTTCTCCACTATTTATTACTTTATGATGGATTCCTTTTCTAATAAAGATTGCGACAGCCCCTCCCTTGAGTGGAGTTAGATCGGTCTCTTCGTATAATATCGTAGTTTATGCCATACCTTGTGTTTCTGGTTTAACTTTGTTTCCCCGCCAGAAGTACATCAGGCTGTTCATCTTGCAACAGGTTGAAAAGATTGGCTCTTCTCTCAGTTCTTATTAGTGAATTTACATTCACGACAAGAGCTTTTATTGATGTTGTGGTTAGAGGGTTTATATTGACTTTTTGTTTGGATTGGGCAAGTGCGAGTAGATCTCGTTTATTTGATTTTGCAGCTGTGTCATCTGTCTCAGCAGATTGAGCAGAACCGTGGCCACGTCTGCTTGTGATGTTGTTTCAGTCAATGTGAGGGTATTTGTGGCTACCAATGTTATAGCCTGGTTTGGTGGTCTCCCACCCGACGCAACTTGTGCGTACGATCGCTGCGATGTTACGGGCATTGTTGTAGTACGAGTTGGCTCTGTGTTTTTTTGCCGAGTCACTCTTCTTGCTATTATTTCTCGGAATTTAGGACATCCTCGATAATTAGCGGGGTGTCCCACATTCCGGCACAATGCGCACTTTAGAAGGGCTTTGTCTTCTTCTTCTTTCTTTTCCCAGAGGGCATTCTTCTACCTTATGGTCCTTTCCGCATTTTACGCAACGGTGCTGCATTTCACAGTTCGCCGCCGCGTGACCAAACCTTTGGCAGCGGACACATTGCAGGATGTCTCTGCCTTTTTTTAATTTGTCCCATGTGACACTTTGATGATCCAAGACTGTAATTTTTCTTAGACCACCAATTCTGCTGCTGGGCGTTAGTTGAACTAAAAAGATGGGTAGCTTGCGGTTTTCCCTTCTTGCCTTGGTTGTGGTGAACGGTTTTACGGAGATAAACTCGAGATCGTCGTGCCTCAAGTTTTGAAGCATCTCGAGCAGAGCCTCCGGTTCCAACTCAGTGTCGACACCCTTTAATAGAACCGTTACCCCCGTTGTTTGCTTCGGCGTGAACGAGTAGAATTTTTAAAACCTCTTTAATTTTTTCGTGGTCTGCCACCGCATAGGTTTGAATGGCATGCCTGTTACCAGCCAGTCTTTTAACTACAAAATTGTTTCCTATAGCTAGCTTACAAAGACTTACCAATTCCTTACACCAAATATCTATGGTGTTGATTGGTGGCATCTTTATTTTTTGGTTGTTATTGTTGCTTTGTCGCTGTTGTGTTGCTTGCTGTGGTCGATTTTGTGTTGATTTTTGCTGTTGATGTTGATGTTGCTGTTGGCCGACTTTTGGCTTCGATTTTGTTGTTGTTCTGTGTCTTTTTATTTTTCGAGTGCCGCTATTTTTTTCTTTCGGCGTCTCTCTTCTAGTCGGGCACTTGCCATCGCAAGTTTCGCCTCCAATTCACTTATTTCCTCTTCTTCATCCTCAGACTCTGAGGATGCAAGAGAAGCGAATGAGTTGTTTGCCCCATACATGTTAAAGTTGGAGGGGGATGGGAGCTCATTGACCTCCTCCATTTGCTGATCTCTTTTATCCATTGTTAATTTCGCGCTTTTACTTCGCGTCACAATGGAGTTTTTCGGTGTAACTTTCCGTTTGTGTGTTGTCGCGTTTTTATCTTCCTCCGTGTTCATGCTGGTTCTTTCCAGTTTGTTTTCATTAAAAAAAAAACAAAGGCGACCACGAAGTCGATTTCTTCCGTACGCCGACTCGAACTCGGCTATCGTCGGCTAAGAGTCAGTAGACTTGCACTCGCGCCAAATGATGCTTTGAAAACTCTGTGCTTAACTAGCAATATGTTGTGTGTTTTAGTTTTCACTTTTACGACTGAGGTGATATATTTTAATTGTCTTACTTTGTTTTTGTACCTCACTGAAATGATTTTGTGAGCACGTTTTTTGTCGCTTTTAACATTTGTTTTGTTTGTTGTTGTTGCACTTTGTTTTAATTGTCACACACGTC
This sequence comes from Microdon myrmicae, assembly GCA_963931805.1. NCBI lineage: Eukaryota > Metazoa > Arthropoda > Insecta > Diptera > Syrphidae > Microdon > Microdon myrmicae. The sequence continues at coordinate 165,555,964 of OZ007496.1, read as the reverse complement.
ACGTCACTGTTTTTCTATTTCGTGGCTTCGTTCTCGTTTATCAATTAGATTAATTATATCAATACGTTTACAACGTTTACACGTTTTTAAACTGAGTATTCACAGAGTGAAAGCCGATGTTTTCGTGATATTAAAACACATTGGTTATGTGATAAACAGCAATTTTATTAGTAATGTAATTGTATGTTTGTCAATAAAAAAGTGTATTAAATGTGCACAAAACCGAAATAAATGCACCATAAATGAATAAATAGTCTAATGAGTTGATTGCGGTTAATATTTCACGAACTTAATAATAAATACACTGCGGTTGATAAAGATTTACTTAGAGAGCTGAATTGCACGTCTACATCGGATGTTTTATATATTGTCTCAACAAAGTGTTTGTACTGTCGTCCGTATGCATTCACCCTTCTCGGGAACTAAACTTCCCTAGTTCTGACATCACTGAAATAATCCAACTGTCTTTACATGCACCTTTCATAATAAGAGGGGACTGGAATGCTCGGCACACTTCATTTAACGACACCAAGTGCGATAAATACGGGTGCCAACTTCTAGCACTCCTTGCACTCCATCCATATATTTACGCGGACTGTCCATTACAGCCAACCCGTATCTCCAATTCAACTAAATCAACAATATATTTTTTCCCAAAGTCCGTGGACATCTACCCAGCTAACCCCCGTACAGTATCCTTCGAATTCTCATCCGATAATGGGTCCGTCCACACCACTGTCCAAATCCCTGCCCTCGAACCACACTACTCATTTTATCCGATCCCGAATTTCCCAGGACAAACTGGAGAAGACTCAATAGGGACATTGCTGTCAGTTTCACAAACTATACTTTACCGGACTCTTCACACCTAGTCCCCGCTGAAATTAATCAAGCAGCCTTAAGAATATAGCAAATACTAAAAAAAGGCCCACAACCACGACCTACGACCATCCTTCATAATCACTTAGGAAAACCTTTACCCAACATTCTTTTACAAAACTGTTACGCATAAAAATACAGCTAAGTTATGTAGCTTTCGTATATAACTGTTAATCCCCTTTTATTAAAAATCAAAGCCGACGCTTAACTAACCTGATAAATGGACAAATTGCCGACCAGGCTAATACGTCTATACTTAACAGTGTAAAACCCAATCGTGCTTTATTCAGAAACATCAACCGACTAACAGATCAAAAATACAAACTCCAAATCGATTATATTATCAACTCTACTAACAATCACCCAGTTCAATCAGATATTGACACAGCAAACTGTCTACCTAATTACTTTTATAAAATCCATCAACCAAACAACTCCCTCTCAGTCTTCAATATCCAAGTCACTATAAATGACTACGTCTCTCGCAAAATGATCCCATGCTTCACCCTTTTCATCGCGGAATTCAACGAAACAAACAGAGCGTCAAATCCTCTGGGAAACTATCTCTCGGATAGAAGACTGCCCTATGACACAGATGAGGGACCACAGGAATATAAACTAACAGTGGGTGTACCTCAGGGGTCTGTATTAGGTCCGCTGTTATGGAATATCATATATGATGGTGTGGTTAGGGTCAATGTGCCAGAAGGGGTTAAAATCATTGGGTACGCAGATGATTTGGCAATAGCTAAACATCTAGATGACCTGGAGAATATTTGCTCCCAAGCAATGCAGAGCATTAAATGCTGGCTAGATATGGCCGGACTAAAACTAGCTGGACATAAGACAGAGGCAGTTTAAATATGCAGCGGCAAGAAAGTTGTACGCCTTGATTTGAAAATAGAAGGACAAACAATCAGACCCAGTCCCTATATTAAATATCTTGGTGTTATACTCGACAACAGGTTGACCTTAAAGGAACACCTGAGGAAAACGAGTGAAAAAACGGCAAGAGTATGCAAAGTTTTGGCGAGACTGCGACCCAGTGTTGGTGGACCCCAGCCCCACATAAGGAAACTCATAACTAGTGTCAACACTTCCATTATAGTGTATGCAGTTCACATATGGGTATGAGCCGCACAGTATAAGTCGTACATGAGGGCAGTGAACTCGGCACATAGGCTGGCATCACTAAAAAATATCTGTGCATTCCGAACGGTATCCGAAGATGCCATAAATGTTTTGGCCGGGAGAACACCACTTAACATTGCAGCTAAAGAAAACGCTACATTGCATGAGGTCTGTGGGGGTTCTTTAAAGCATTCCCAACGAACCACCCATTTCCTTTAAATCAACCTGCCTTCCCCTCACTCAACAAAGCCATTTTACTTACCTGCAATCGAGCAGCGTAAGCTACCCTTCATTATCTTTCACCTAGAAAGTAAACCCTCACCAAGACATGCATATCAATTAAATCATTCCGTTCATAATACATGAACCATATACCAACCTGATCGGCTCAGCTCGTCTGCAATCATGATTGGTAAACACACGCCAATCTTTCTTCGGAGTAACAGATAAACTCCGTCCCGCCGCGCGATGGAATATCTAAAAGTAAGTTCCGCGGGGATCAATGGGAATATGTGCCTGGCGGGAGGCGATTTTAGTCGGTAAAAGTCCGGCATGCCTCTGGATCGGTCAGAGGTATCTTTTTAAGATTTTCACCTTCCTACCAAAAACAAAGAAAACAAAAACAAAAATACAAAACAAAAATCTCTGGATAATGCGTTATTCCTAACAGCAAACGAATTATCAGAATTATAACATCACGTAACAACACAAAGTCGACAGGCTTAGAAGGAATTCCAAACCTTCTGTTCAAAAGACTTCTCCCGTCAAATCTAGTCTCTATTCTCATTTTACTCAACCACATAATTAAAACATCACATTTCCCAGGCAACTGGAAAACCACGGCTATAGACCCTATCAATAATTCCAGTCCTTCCAACAACACCAGTAACTCGTCCGATATCGTTATTAAACACATTAAGTAAGATAATCGAAATCTCCTATTATTTGCTAATGACAACGTTATTATCCCAAATTCTTTTTGTTTTGTTTGGCTTTCGTTCGGAACACTCCACCTGTTATACTCAGTCAAAACTAACGCCCGATATCATAATTAATATTCAAAACCAAAGCCCGATGGTTTGTGTCTCTCTCGACATATCTAAAACAGTCGACTGTGTTTGGATCTCAGGCTGCTTTAAAAGCTGCACTACATATTTGGATTAAACACCCATACCACCAAACTTCTTACTTCCTACCTCTCTGGTAGATTATTCATGGTCAAAATAAAATATTCTCACTCGCAATCATATAATATAACCGCAGGGGTTCCGCAGGGTTCAGTTCTTGGACCACTATTTTACCTCCTCTATACTTCAGATATACCGCAGCCTCAATTACCCAATACCGTAATGTTGAATTACTCTGATGACACCATAGTCTACTCCAGCAGCAAGTTTGTAAAAAAGGCTTGAAACCGCATTAATAACTTCCTCCCAAATCTATCAACATACTTCAATAAATGGAAAATTCACCTAAATCCTGATAAAACCCAACTTATAGTAAGGCGCACCCACAACAAAATTAGACTCAAACTAAATAACACCCAGATAAAACCTTCTAAAACTTTAAAATATCTGGGAATAACCTTTTCCAATGACCTTTCATTTTCCACCCACATTAAAAATACTTTACGTAAAGCCACAATACAACTGAATCTCTGTAGAAGAGTGATGTGGAAACCCAACGGTCTCTCTCACAAAAGTCAAACTGCTCATCTATAAACAAATAATCAGACCCACACTAACATATGCGTGTCCCCTGTGGTATCATATAACACCAGCCCAAATGAACAAGCTACGCACTTTCGAAAGGAAATGCTTCAGGTTGGTCACTGCCCTCAACCGATAACTCAACTTTTACAAGTATTACAATAACAGCTTGCTATATAATGCCGCTAATATTGACCGTCTCGATAGACGCTTCCTAGAGCTGTCTATCAAATTTATTGAAAACCTCCCAAATAATCCCAACCCCATAATAACTTCACTACTACCAACTCCTCTAGATAACAGTGCTCACTATCTGAATTGTCTCCACACCGGAAGTCACTTCACCTCTGGAAGATTGGTTAATGATTCCAACGAGGTAATGTACCATAGTTGTGAGTAGGGCGTTAGAATATACTCACGCCTAGGCCGGCTTGTCGTAAGAGGCGACTAAAGGTCGAGTGGTAGATGGGGTCCCAACATCCTGTCGCCCGGTGAAATACCTCCCTCAAGAATCCGTGAAATGGTCGAGAGAAATCCCTGGTCATCTTTCGGAGCGAGAAAAGGTTGATTTAGGTGGTAGTCGGTCCCAAAATAAGATACCGCCCCGTGACGCTGTACATTCCAGGATATCGTCGAGAGAAATCTTCGACGGTGTTTTAGATGTGTGGCTGATGGCCCGGACTGACACGGAGATAAGTCATGATGGTACCTTCGGATATAAAGAATTCCGGAGGTAAACTAGTTTCCCATTCGGATCTCCGAGGGGGTGCGGGGGGGGGGGGGCGTGTCAGAGGGAACATCATGCAGATAACATGATCAATAACCGAACTTTAAGAGGTTCGTCATCGCATAATCGGACTCGCTCTCGAGGCTCTGCCCACGCTCGACTGGTAACGGGATTTTGTAAGATCAGATGCATCAGTTTCACCAATACGAATGTAAACGCCGTCCACCAATATTTTCAAACAGCGAAACCTGATATCCTTGCCCGAACTGAGACCCAGGTTGATTCGTCAACTGATTCGACATATCTTCGTTGCTCAGGATACGACTTACATTCGAGATTCCATTTTAATGGTGGAGTCTGTATCTTCACGCTGTCCGATCTAGCTTGCCAGAGGATGGAGGTGTAGGAAGCTAATAACATGGACATCATGTGGTTAAGGGTCGTGCTGAGAAATTTTGTGAAACTTCTTTGTTGTCTTTACCGCTCCCCGAATGACGATCGACCAGCGACTTTTTCGAACATCTTTCACATACCGTCGACTGGATGCAGATCAACCACCCAGCTTCTGAAATTGTTGTCCTTGGCGATTTTAATGTACACAATTCCGGCTGGTTGGTACATTCTAACAGAACCGGCGAGGCTGTGAGGCTGGCGGAGACGTTTGCTGTTAGCCACAACTTGACTCAACTCGTCGAGGAACCAACGCGACTGCCGGATGCCCGAGGTGATTATGCGAACACCCTGGATCTGTTTTTGACATCCGAACCGAGTATTTATACCGTAGAGGTTTCTGCGCCACTGGGAAACTCACATCACTGCTTGGTATCTGTCGCACAAGCACTTGCATATCAATCGAATAACCGGCCTAGGCAGCTTCGCCATGTATGGAAGTATGGGGCTGCTAACTGGGACGATTTGCGAGATTACTTCGCATCCTTTCCATGGTCCGAGGTGTGCTTCGGAAACTCTAATGTTAACGCTTGCGCGGAGTCGGTATCAGAGATTATTCTTCTGGGGATGGAGAGGTATATTCCACATCCCTTGGTTTGATAAAAATTGCGAGCTGATTACACCGGCAAAAAATAGAGCTTTTAAGCAATGGCGCTCCAATCCCACCGATGTTAACAGAACGAATTTTGTTAGAATCAGAAACGCGTGCAACCAGGCGATTGATACCACGAAGAAGGCTTATGGGTTTTTTAGTAGCGGTCTTGGTAGGGTGCCGGTCCGACACAGGTTCACCAAGAATTCCCAATCTCGCTATTGTCAGTCTAAGCTGGTTTACCACTGTCTTACTGGTTCGGAAAACAATCGTCTCGGGTTCGATATCTTTATTGTTTTTCTTTTTTTTTTCTTTACTGAACTTTAAATCCGTAACAATGGTAGTCCTTGAAAGCGTACTTCCAAGTATTAATTTTAATAGTCAACAGTATATATGTATTATATTTAGTGTATTATATTAAATGTATTATTTTAATGACATACAGTATTCAAGGTTTTAATATTAAATGTATTATATTTAATCACTTACAGTATTTAATGTTTTATCTTTAATATATACAGTATTTAATGTTTTAATATTAAATGTATTATATTTAATCACTTACAGTATTTAATGTTTTATCTTTAATATATACAGTATTTAATGTAATATATTTAGTGTATTATATATAATAACTTACAGTATTCAATGTTTTATATTTAATATACACAGTATTTAATGTTTTGTATTAAATGTTTTGTATTCGATAACTTACACTATTCAATGTTTCATATTAAATGTATTATATTTGATAATTTGCAGTATTTAATGTTTTATATTAAATGTATTATTTAATAACTTACAGTATTTAATGTTTCATATTATATATACACAGTATTTAATGTTTTATCTTTAATATATACAGTATTTAATGTTTTGTATTAAATGTATTGTATTCGATAACTTACAGTATTCAGTGTTTCATATTAAATGTATTCAATTTCAATTCAATTTTTATTTGGTAGATAATTACATTTATGGTATATTTTACAACTAGTACTTAAGAGATTTAGGAAAGCAATTCCTTTACAACTATAATCTTAAATCTATATAACGACAATAGCACAATTTTAATGAATAACAAATAATAAATTAAGGGAAAACTACAATAAAAAACCCTTATTTGAATCTTAAGACTAATATTGCACGAGCTTCCGGTTATTTTATGTAGTAATGACCTCGATATAATTTTCATAGACAGAGTACATATGTAGTGATTTAGGATAACGCAAGACGGGAAACGAGAACATTGTCAGAAAAAGAACAATTGACGAAGAAGTTTCGATTGATTTTGTCAATAAGGAACTCTACCGGTTTAACGTTGGCGTTTTCGTGTAGTTCATGTGTCGAATAATGCCATGGCAAATTCAGCAACATTTTCAATATTTTATTTTGACACCTTTGCAATTTTATTTTGTGTGTGCGAGCACAATTACACCATACAGGGGCCCCGTACAGGAGTATAGCTTGAAAAACGGTTTTAAATATTATAATTTTATTTTCGAGGCTAAGCTTTGACTTTCTACACACAAATGGATACATAACTCTTACGACTTTGTTTATATTGTCAATTGTGGTAGTGATGTGTTTTTGAAAGATAAGTTTTTTATCTAGAATAATACCTAGATATCTACAGTCTTCGGACCAATCAATATCAACTGCACACATATTGAGTTTAGTGCCATTTGGTAGGTAGCAGTGTTTCCTACATCTCGAAAACCAGACAGCTTGTGTTTTATTACCATTTATTTTTATTTCCCATTTCCTGTAATATACTGCTAGTTTGTCAAGAGCTGCTTGCAAAGAGTTGTAGACATTAGTGAATAAGGCACCCGAAGAGAAAATGGCCGTATCATCGGCAAACATAGCTACCTGAATGTTTTCACCTAGACATGGTAAATCTGCGACAAACAATGTAAATAATATGGGACCAAGGACCGAGCCTTGGGGTACACCATGGTGGATTTGGTGAGTAGAGGATATGCCGGTTCCTAAACTCACAACATATTTTCTCGAACGAAGAAAGCTCTGGATAATTTTGATAAGCGCTATTGGCAGCTTAAGTTTTAATCAAAGCATCGTGCCATACCGTATCAAAAGCTTTTTCGATGTCTAGAAGAACCAGTCCCGTTGACTCCTTGTCGATGAATTTACCAGCTATGCGATTTTTAATGCGCAAGACTTGGTGGATTGTGCTGTGACCACTACGGAAACCGAACTGAAAGTTTGGTAAGATGTTATTGTCTTCCACAAAACGATCAATCCTTTCCTTAATGATTTTTTCTAAGAGCTTACTTAGACAGCTAAGTAGACTAATAGGTCTGTAGTTTTCGGGGCTGTTCTTCGGTTTGCCGGGTTTCGGGATAGGTATTACTTTTGCTGTTTTCCAACAGTCCGGAAAATAACAATTCTTAAGACAAGCGTTGAAAATGAACGTTAAATAGTTACTTGCAGCAGGTGGAAGTGCTTTGATTAATTTGTTGTTAATATTATCGAGACCCGCGGCCTTTTTTGATTTCGATTTTTTTATCAATTCTTTAACTTTGCTGATATTAGTTGCGTAATTACTTTCAGCTGGTGTTTGAGAAAGTACATGGATAGTGTTAGCAACTTCAGCTTCAGTATACGCGTCGCTTAGATGCATAGATATGGAGTGGTCCTTACTAAACGTGTTAGCAACTAGGTTCGATTTCTCCACTGAAGAAATAAACAACTTGTCGTGAACTTTAAACGGAGGAATACTGGACCCTCTCTTTTTCATAATTTTTGATATTTTCCAGAACGGTTTGCTTGCTTTGTCAAGAGAGGAAAGGTGTTTATTCCAACACTTGTTCCTATATGTTGAGATTTCGTTTTTAATGATATTATTTAAGACTTTAACATTAACTAGAAAACAATCGATTCTATAACGCAGCCATTTTCTTCTTTCAGAGTTTCGTAGCCTAATCAGATGTAAGATATTTTCAGGAATCGGTGCCTTATCAACTGGAGCAGTGGAACATTTAGGTATCGCAAAATCGGCCGCTCTATTGATAACAGAAACAAAATTGTTACATAGGATATCAATGTGCTCGCTGCAGGTTATAGAATTTAGGCTGGTATCACCTAGAACCAAGTTCGTGTTTATATATGATTTATAACAATTCCAGTTGGCGGCGGAATAGTTGTAGTATAAACTGGAACGATTTACAGATACTGTATGATTCACTGTGAGGCTGATCGGAAGGTGGTCTGAACTTAACGCATTTAGAGTTAATGGTACTGTGCAGAAATTTGGAATATTAGTGATATATAAATCAAGAGTTGAGGGGTTCTTGTTAGCACTCGCTGGGATATAGGTGGGGAGAAGTGGATAAAGTATGGAAAAACTTGGGCTGGATTGAGTAACATCTAGTAAAATGTTACCCCAGCAGTTTGCCCTAAGACAATTCCACGACTGATGTCTGCAGTTTAGATCACCACCAATAATTACCTTGTTTCGAGTGTTGACTCTATACAATTTTTGCAGATCCCGCTTAAAGTAAGTAGATTTCTCAATGTTTCTATTACCACCAGGGAAATAGACCGAAAAAAGACTCACCTTGGAGTTATCACTTAATGTTACATCTATACTAATTTCCTCAATTAACTTAAGGTGCAATGAAGGACGCAAGGAATGTTCTATACATTTTTTCACAACAATGGCGACACCTCCACCACTAGCATGTATCCTGTCTAGGCGATAACATAAGTAATTTTGATGTGAGAAAGAAATGTCTTGTTTGAGCCAGGTTTCTGAAGCAAGTGCAATGTCAATATTAAAATTTATCAAGAAACTAAAAAATGCATGCTTTTTGTTTTTGATGCTTCTCGCATTCCAAGTTATGATGTTAGGAGAGTTTCTTAACATGTTTTTTTTTCGAGTATATGTACTTAATAGCTAATGAAGTAATGACGTTAAATTGGTCAGCTTTAGTTTGGCAAGCACTAAGCTTGGTTACAACTTCATTAAGAAGAGAGTTTATTTCGGTAAATGAGAACAAGTTATCATTAGTTATAGTTTCAGACGGATTTTTCTTCGTGTGTGTCGTATCACTGTTGGAACGTTGCTGGGTTTGATGGAGGCCAGAAGCCCAGGTGGATGTAGGAGGTGGAGGTTGACGCACAGATCGGGGTAGTGAAGGAAAATTATCAATGGATAATCGGTCGGGCACTGGCTGCTGTTTGTCACTCGGAGGCTGTAGGAACGTTGTATTTCCTGTACCACGTCCACATGGGGATAATTTTCGGCGAATGTCTATGTACTGCCTTCGGCTTATACATTCTGGATCGGTGGATTTATGTGGCCCACTACAATTTGCACACTTGATGACCTCATTCGTTTTGCAGTCGGATGTTTTATGGTTTCTCGAACATATTGCACAGAAGCTATTTATATGACAATGCATCGAGCCGTGACCGTAAAGCTGGCAATTGTGACATTGTGTGACCTTACCTGGATTATGTTTTTTAAAGTCCCAGCGAACGATGGTTTTGAACAAGGTGGAGTAGTTCCGTTTTAGTTCGTTTAATTTAACAGTACCGCGTTGAATATAGACGATGTACAAGTAGTGTTTGTACAGGGCTTTTGTTGACGAAATTAATGTGATGGTTTTAACATCTAGGCACTTAATCCCGAGTGCAATTAACTCATTTTTCACTATATCGTTGCTTATTAAGTCTAGCCCGGATAACACTACCTTTAATGGACGATTTTCCTTACGTGAGCGGGTGAAAAACTCACATTTTAAGCGTAAGAGTTCGGTTCTGATTTTATTATATATGTCCATTGTTGGCGCACATATTTTTTGCCCAAGCGAAATGTTTTTGATTAAGTATTTGTCTATCTTAATGTTGCTCAAAATATCACGCACTTGAGCACTAGTTGTTTTTAATACCACAATTGGCGGAACGGTTTCTTTAGAAAGTTCTGCGCACTGTTCGTCATTGGTCGGATCCATTTCAGGAGAGTCTACCATCAGAGTTTGAAGTGGTTGAAAAAAGTTAGTGTTTGAACACATTTTAGATTTTTCTAGAACGTTATTGTTCACTTTTGAAAGTTTATCGGGAGGAGTTTGGCCTCCAATAACGGGGTCGTAACGCAACCGTTTGCGCTTTGTTTTATTTAACACACGTGGCCCAGGGGCCATAACTTAGCGGTTATAACACTTGTTCAAATGTTTGTATGCGGAAAACGAGGCAAAGAAAACAAGGTAATGATAATTAAATTGTGAAAATTATTGTGAAAATAACGGTTGATTAAGATAAATAGCACGAGCAAAACTGTGAGACAAGTTGTCTGTTTGAAAGTCAGCCAGGTACTGCGTATTAAATGTATTTACAGATCAAAACCGCTATATTAACTGTATTTAACGCTCAATACTACACTGTGTCGAATGTATTAACAGATCAAGACTGCGCTGTGTTAACTGTATCTAACGATCAATGGCGCACTGCGTTAAATGTATTTACAGATCAAAACCGCTGTATTAACTGTATTTAACGCTCAATACTACACTGTGTCAAATGTATTAACAGATTAAGACGGTGTTAACGGTATTCAACGATCAATACTACACTGTGTCAAATGTATTAACAGAGCAGCGGAACAAAGTGTTTTTCGGTGATCGGTGTCTGCGCTCTTCGACCGTAACCAGCATACTCTCTTAATTAACGTGAGGGCACGACTTGCCCTCACGGAATCCAAGACGCGATTAAGTATCGCCACCGAAGCGACAGAATACCAAAATTCCATCCATCGCCTCGATGACCATATTTGGTAATTTTCCTTTTCGCATTGGTGTACCACCAAAGAAGGGTTGAAACGCACACACACGATGATCCCCTTTGGTTGCTCATCGCGTGTGTCGCCCAGCATGCGAACCATGAACATGAAGTTAAAATGAAAATAAACAATCTTCGCGACTGGGGCAAGTCATCCTGAAAAGGGTTAAAATGTTTACACGATCAGCGACTACGTGTAGCATGATTGCTGATCGTGCGCATGTTGTTGTTGGCTTCAACAAAGGTCGAACCGTCGTGTGTGTATTTACACTGGCGAGTTCCCGATGCCTTTTTGCTGCCAGGTGCGAGTTTCCATTTCGTGTGGCGTGGTTTAGCGACCGATGTGGGCATTGCATGAAAGAACTAAAAGGAAAAAATATCTCTTGTGGCATTGTAGCCCACTTCTTAGGGGACATTTCGTTGGTAGGAACTAATGTTATGTTGGTTGCTAGATGTGCGACCAATTTGCCCTTCCTATAGTAACGCTTGTGTTGCTGATGGTGTTTTACTTCAGCGCAGTTAAGCATTGCAGCGATGGTTGGTCGTTATGGGCAGGTAAGTCATGCTTTTCAAGTTTCTATATGCCCATGTAGGGAATGTCTGTTATTGCTGATATAATTTTCGTATCAGCAGACATTGTGTTTACAGGTTTTTTGTGGTTATAGGAATAACCAATGCAGGTTGGTACACGCTTTATTGAAACAGGACGTTTATGAAAAGGGGTTACCTGGTGGTAGATGAGCAGGTACGTAGTGGCGTTCGCAAGAACCGCCACAGGCTCACAACGACAGGGTGATCAATAAGCTCCTTCGGTACCCAACTGGTTCGCGCTCCTTCTGGTCAATGGCAAAATCTGTCAGCGGTAACTTCGCGCCCCCCTCTTCCCCTACGTTGGTGACAGACATTGGGACGTTAGCCGCAAATTCAAAGGACAAAGTTGATGTGTTCGCGAATTTATTTTCCGCGAATTCAAACCTCGATCCCGGCCCTTTGGTGCCACCTGTGATCGCGCCGGTCTCCCATGCGGGGTGTGAGATTTTGCCCGCGTACTATTCAACGCATTCTACGTGAACTGGACTGTAGAAAGCAACCGGCCCGGACGGAATTCAAGCAATAGTTCTTAAGAACTGTGCTCCAGAACTATCGTCGGTTCTTGACAGACTGTTCCGCTTATCTTATGCACGGAGGACCTTTCCTACCTGCTGGACAATCGCCCGAGTTCAGCCAATCCCAAAGACTGGAAAAAAGTGGCTCCCACAAAATTACTATCCGATAGCACTACTGTCTATTTTACCTAAGGTAATGGAAAAAGTCATCAATACAGAGTTAGTTAAGTATTTAGAGTGCAACGGACTTCTGAATGATCGCAAATACGTATTCCGTGGTATGTGGTCCATGGGAGACCTTTTGACACATATAACCGATATACAGACATCTGCGATTGAGCGGCATGGTGGGTCAAGGGCGGTCGCATTGGATATCTCCAAGGCTTTTGACTGAGTCTGGCACGCGGCATTGCTGAGCAAACTTCGTTCATATGGACTTTCCCAACAGCTTTGCGACTGGATGAGGAGCTTCTTCGAGAATCGATCGATCCGGGTTGTTGTGGACGGTGAGTGTTCGGATCTGTATCCTGTTAATTCGGGGGTGCGCCAAGGGTCTATTTTGGCTCTAACCTTGTTCTTGCTTCACATAAATGACTTGTTGGAGATAACGGATAACAAAGTGTTCAGTTTTGCGGATGATGGTACGCTTGTTTCTTCCTTTTCAAGTGTTCGGCCGATTGGTGCATCTGCGTCGCATCAGCTGAGATGTAGACAGATTGATTCTCTGAATCAGGGTCTAGATAGGGTCCTGCAGTGGGGAAGGGCCAGTCTCGTCGGCTTCAATGCAGCGAAGACACAATATACAACATTCACAAAGAAAAGTGGATCATCGGTTCCACAGCTGATGATGAATGGCCGGGCCCTCGAGGCTGGGGAACGTTTGAAATTGCTCGGCGTCACGATCTGTGGGAATGTATCATGGCATAAACACGTGTCGAGTATCGCCAGGTCAGCCTCCGGAAAACTGAGCTATCTTTTTAGAGCCAAGAAATATTTTACTCCGGCCCAACTTCTTCTCCTGTATAAATCCCAAATTAGGCCCACGCTCGAATCCTAAACATACCCTCGACCTACTTAAGAGCATACAGAGACGAGCGATCCACCTGATCGGGGACTCGGCGCTGACGTCGGGAGTACTGCCGCTATCACATCGAAGGCGCGTAGCGGACCTCTGTTTACTTTACTGATATTATCACGGGTACTGTTTTTTGGAGATTCGTGGTATTGTTCTACACAATTCGGCTCATATGCGCTCCACAAGACAATACGACGGATCGCACCAGTTTGCCGTTCATCTCCCGACGGCGAGAACATCCCTGAAAAACAGACTGGAAGGAAGATCAAGAGCTTACAGTCTGATAACGGGACCGAGTACGTCAACAACAGATTCAATACCTTCGTAAGGAAAAACGGCATCCACCACAGGTTATCAGTGTTCACACACCTCAGCAAAACGGAGTAGCCGAAAGAAAAAACCGGACCCTGGTGGATATGGGTAGATGCCTCCCCATACAAGCAAATCTGGACACATGATTTTGGGGAGAAGCAGTCAACAGAGCAAACCACATCAGAAACAGATGTCCGACCAACACACTCAACGGAAGAACCCCATACGAAGTGTGGACTGGAAACGCTCCAAACGTTGGCCATTTTCGTGAATTTGGATGCGTTGTCTACTCGCTAGCACGAGGACCAAGGAAAGGTAAATTCAGCCCCAGGTCCAAAAAGGGGATTTTCGTCAGCTACGCTGACAAATCGAAAGCGTACAGGATTCGGCTCCCCGACGAACGAAGAATCGAAATTGCGAGGGACGTGCTTCGAAAAACATAACGACCGGAGTCCCGCCTGAAACGATTTTCGCCCAACAAACAACAAATCTGATACTGAAAGTGCCACGGTCGAATTCATCACACCGGATACAACACATAACGAAACCATGGGGAGAGATGAACAACTCGAAATAACAAGAAATGAAGCAACCGGGCAACCAACAACCCCAACCAGCAGATCTGACACAATCATCACAAGAAGAGGACCAGGAAGACCACGGACAGAAAGGAGTGGACTCAGGGGAAGACCTCGAAAACTATTTCAAGAATGCGACATCACTTCGGAGACCGCGGAAGCAGCCGAAGTTCCTATAAAAGAAGCAACAAGCGGCCCAGATACCGAGGAGTGTATAAATGCCGTGGAGGAAGAAATCGAGGCCACGATCAGATACGACACTTGGACCCTGGTAGATCGGCCGAAACAAGACAAAGTTGTGGGGGGTGAAGTCGTGGTGCCAGCGTACGGCACGGGGTTCTACTCCGTCCCCATAACTTTCACTAAAGTTCCGGCAAGAGTCAATCGCCAAACGAATGAACGAAACGCCGCCACGTTTGTTCACAACCAACAAAACGAGTACTCTACTTGAATGGCCTTATACTGGGGGGCACAAGAAAAATTATTTCTTATTTTTGACGCGCTCGACTCTAACTCTTCGTTTCACACCGTACCGGCGCCGGTACGGTGGATGGCGGAGCGAACGTCTCGATCGCTGGATGAAATTCGACTCAACGATATTCAATCATTGACGAGGGAATTCGACAAGTGAAACTGGCTCTCTTGATTTAGGGGTGTATTTTCTCTACCCAGAGAAACGTAAAGTCTCTCTTTGGGGGAACCAGTAGATCTCATACCGAAGATCGCCACAGTACACTTGTGTGTGTGTACGCTGGTTATTTTATGGACCAAAACAATGGGAAAGGATCTAAACAAAGAAAAGGGCATATAGTGTATCATGGGATGCCAATTCGCTAAAGCAAACAAACCGAATCTCCTTGGATGATAACTGGTTTTCTGTTTGCTCTTGCCGCCGCCGATGAAAAGCAGATCCCGAAATATTAGAACACAAGGGGATCGGGTAGATCATTGTCTATGGTATGCATTGCAGCTGTTACGATAGCCGCAATGCCGATGCATATGGTGCTAATTGGTTTAAGACTCGAGATGCGTATTTGCTTTGGTTTGCACATTGTGCGAGTCAGAGAATTTTATTGCTGTGAGAAAAAGGTCACCAGCCAATGTATACATAAAGAAATTTATCGTACACATGAATGAAACTGGGAATAGGAGACGCAATGATAATTATCCCTGGCTGGAATGGTTACATGATATGTGAACCGGGGTTTTTCTTTTCAGGATAATTTATGATAAAGAAAGTAAGAACTCTTACAGGGGATTTGTAACCGATGGAATGCTTGAAAAGGTAAGAATTCTTTTGCAGAAGTTTTACGATTATAGCTTTGCTCCAATTATAGCTTTGCTCCAATGCTAAAAAGAGCTCTATACGGACTTCGCCAAGCAAGACGACAGTGGCATACGAAGCTGAGCTCCGAGCTCAAACGCCTCGGCCTCAAGCCGTCCACTGCCGATCCTTGCATATTCTTTGAAGAAAAAGGAAAGGACATACTACTGGTCACCGTATACGTGGACGACATTTTAGTTTCCTCACAAAGCACAGCAAAGATCGAGGAACTATCGGAGCAGCTTTCAAAAACATTTAACACAAAGGACCTCGGCGAAATAAAGCATTGTATTGGAATCGGATTTCACCGAGACAAGGAAGAACTGCGGATGACTCAAACCAAATACATATCCGAAGTCCTACACCGTTTCAACATGAGCGACTCGAAGCCCGTGAGTACACCTCTGGACAGTAGCACTGTACTACAGAAAGGGAAGGAGGAACCCGACAAAAACCTGCCGTTTCGAGAGTTAATTGGATCTCTCATGTACCTGGCAGTAGGCACAAGACCAGATATAATCTTTGCCGTGAGCATACTGAGCCAATTCAACAGCTGTTTCGACGAGCATCACTGGGAATCCGCCAAACGTGTCTTACGCTACCTGAAAGGCACGGCGAACATTGGGTTATCCTATAACGAGCGGGAAATGTCTCACCGGATACGCCGTTGCGGACTGGGCCAACTGCCCGGACGACGGGAGGTCGTACACTGGGTACGCCTTTATTCTCAACGGCATACCTGTCTCATGGGAATCGCGTAAACAAAGAACCACAGCACTATCATCCACGGAAGCAGAGTATATGGCTATATCCGATGCGGCAAAAGAGGCCATACATCTACGAAGACTGATTAGTCAAACGGGATTCGCCTTACCAGACAAGCTGAAGTTATTCAACGGAAACAACGGTGCTCGGAAGCTGGCTGAGAATCCCGTATTCCACTCCCGTAGCAAACATATCGACGTCCGACATCATTTCATCCGTGAAGCGCTGGGCAGCGGAATACTCTCGGTCGAATACATGCCCACGGAACAAATACCTGCAGGCATTCTCACTAAGGCCCTATCCAACCCGAAGCACGAGATGTGACTCGAGCTCTTAAACCTGATGTAAATTTTTCGCACTGGTGCGCTCATCGAGCGGAAGTGTTGGACATCTAATGTTCTACATTAGTGTACATCCGATGCGCACACCGGCGACAATGCAATTGATTGAACTTGACGAACATCCACCATTTTGTATTTCGTCAAGTTGCAAAGGCTTCCTGATGATGTACGTTCACATCATCAGTCTCCTCTATTAACTAGCCGCTTCAGGGCACGTCCACCCAACCACGTGGCATCCTACCTTCGTCTCTGCTACTCTACAACACTTTTCTACAATCATTACTGATTTTATGAAGATTCCGAATTGAATACAGAGGGCTCCGAATTAACCTGACAGGTTATGACAAATGAGATGTGAAAGTTCAGAACGTTTACGTTATTCACGTTTCACAAAATCATGTGTTCCACTGTCACGTTTTTCACAAAATCATGTGTTTCACTGTCACTTTAGTCTTCATCATTTTATTTCCCTATCAGAGGAAAACTTTAAAAGTATTGCTACCTTTCAATTTGCCTTCAAATTAAACCCCATGTAATTCACTTACTCGATATTCGGTGGGCGTATTTACACCATATTGCTATTGCCCATTTTCGCTGCATAATTTATCAATAAAAATGTGTAACATTAAAAAAGTATAAAGCCAAATGAGTTTCACTACACAAGTGTTAATCAATATGCAATCGATATTTCAGAGTGCTAAGTAAATTTCAATGCACTCGTTTAATCTAATTACATAAATAGCAAACACTTGTGCCTTTACTCTCCCTGTTCTTTAGCAATTATCTCTAAGTCAACGTGTAACGAGTCTTTCGTCCTTTCCTCATCGTCCTTCCACTTTGCCAATGAACAAGAAAATCTTTGACCAGCACTCCAACAGTGTGCGCCAAGAATCGTTGCTCATTAAGAAGAAAAACTCTCTGATGACTTTCATAAAAGGAAGTCTGTAAATTATACCACATTCAAGGTACACGAAGCTTTTTTCATGGCACTTGCTTCCTTTTTTTTAGTTTTACATTCATACACACAACACACTATTCACCCCCTTCCATTGTTATACTTGACATTCATTCTCATTTGCAGCCTTCAAAAATCCTACAAAAAATGTGGCACAATCTCATTGACTTGTTTTTATTTTGCAACGCCCGACTCTAGAATTTCTCTTAATGAAGCTGAAGCCTTGAGGTATGTGGGTTTTCTGGAAACCTTATAAAGAGGTTGTAATCCTAGGACGCTTCCATCGTCAATTGCTCATGATTAATCGAAAAGTCGAAAGTCTGCTAGTAATACACGAAGGCATCTGCTAAGAAGGTATCGTTTAGATATTAAGGATAATTTATCAACATTATTGCGCGTCTCACATTTTCTCATATACATACATTCCTGCATACCTATCATCTCGGCATTAATTACCTCGAATGATGGAATTCAATTCGAGGAGGATTCATTTCCATTGGTCCATTTGCCAGTCGCCACAATATTGAGTCATATATCACTGTTCGTTCTGTCAGTCGATATGAGTGTCATTCCCTTTCATGATGATCAATCATTGTGTCTGAGGACAGGTGACTGGCGAACGATTTATATCTTTAGTTTATTCACCACTTCTGAAATCGTAGATTAAACGCTTCCGTTTCACTTCTTCTGCGGCGTAATTAATTTGCGTTAGAAAATACGTAGATATCCTGTTGGGTTTCTGGTGTATGCGTTAGGCTTCCTTCACGATTCTCCAATGGTGTTATATTTCTTGCTACCGAAAATGCCGAAAAAGAGGAGCTGCAGACGACAATTAAAAACATTGTGTGGAATTCCAAATTTCGTTGAATTCTTTACACGGAAACATTCGGGGAAAAACTGTAGATCAGGTTTATAAATCTTCTCGTTCGAACACTATATTAAGATTTTTTTAGAGCACAAAGAACCTCATGGATTGTTGCTTTTCTATTCAATACACAATCTGCGTCAATATGGCAACCAAAAAAAAGGAATTTAAGTTATATGTAGTCTGCAACTTTCGACATGCACTAGAAAGATGAAACGAATCGCCAGCACGATTTATTTTACTGACAGTCCGGCACAGGTCAACAGACATCAATTTATAATTGTTTGTCTAGTTTTTCCTTATAAAACCCTCAGGTGCATCTAAGGTTGACTATCCTCAAAATAGCTCGGTGCTGACTATGGGAGGGAAAGGACTACAAGTACTTCATAGTTAGACGTGAAAGTTGTAATAGCTGGAAATCCTTTAAAGGTTAAACATATTACGTTTCACTGAATAAACGATAAAGTTTAACTTTTTGGTTCGCATACCTTGCCATAGCAAAAGGAAGAATTAAGCGAATAAATATATCAGGCGAACTTTTCTCTGTTTTTAGTGATATTTGGTAACTTCGTTCCCATTGGCGATAACTTACAGCTTATATTTGATTTTGTATTTCCCATATACTAACTAATTTTGAAACAGGGATTAACTATCTTTGAGTTAATTAACAATAAAATATGATCAACACTGTGCGATGACCCAGGCAGCGATTGATCATTTCACAGAGTGCGCTACGTATGTTCTCAATGAAACAATGCGAATTGAGTTCTATAAATATGGTAGATCGATCATGTGGAATAGTAATGAGGAAGGTCTGTTATGATCGGGTTGGGATTGTTAGGGGGTTGGGATTGTTAAGGAGGTTTCTATGAAATTTATCGACAGTTCTAGGATCGTCTATTTTTTTTTTTTTTTTTTATTTTATATCCACATTTATTCAACAATTCAATTACATATTTCACTTAAGACTAAATGTTAACATCTATTTTACAAATAACATTCTTACATTAACTTACTGGCTCTTCGCAAGCACTCTAAATTACACATTATCATATTTCATGTGCCTTTCGGCGTACAATAACTGTTTTTACAACATGTCACAATAACTGATATGTTTTCTCTTTTAAGTTATTCTATTTTTTCTACATCCTGTATTATTTATAATTTTTTTTTTTTTTTTTTTTAATTACATATATAGGGGGTTGACAAGCAAAATAAAAATAAAACAAAACGGACAAACATAAACAAGGAATAAAGGAATACAAATAAAAATTAAAATAAAAAAAATAAAAAATTAAAATCAAATTAAAAACAAAATTAAAAGATAAAATAAAAATAGTTGGGAATTGTGGATAAGGGGAAGGAAAACGGTGCGCCTGAGTGGCATACTATGTTTGGGGACGTGTAGTCCTTTCTTCATCACTGATCCACCACCAGCTGGGATGGGATCGATCTTTTATTGATTTATCTCTTTCACCGATCACCATACTAAAACGCAGGCGATCTGGAAAATTAGAGATATCGTTATCGTGGAGAATTCGTTTATCCCTGGCACCACGGAAAGCGTGGTAAATAATAGGGACTCCATGTTTGTCTTGGATAAGTCCTTTTTTATCCAAGAAAGGGAACGCTTCTGGGGGAATGAACCCATTATGGAGAGTACTCTCCATATACATATCATTGGGATAGAATTCACCCGAAATGAGATCGTTTTCGCTGCACATTGCCCTTGTTGTGTGACCACGAATAGTCTTGATAATGAAGTTATCTATTCTGTTTAGTCCTGATTTGTCATACAGGACTTTATTCGGATAGTAGTTCTTATACTGCGACTCTGGGGCTCTATACATTCCTAGGCAGGAACGCAAACTCTGCCTCTCGAACACCCGAAACTTCTCCATGTAAAATGGGGATATGTTGTACCATACCGGGCAGCCATACACCAATATTGGTCGGATGAATGCTGAGTATGAAATTATTTTCACCTTGGGGTCCAGCAGACTACTACGGAAGAGTCTTCGTGTCATTGCATATGCGTTTTTAGCTGCTGTAAGAGCAGCTGCTGTATGCTTATCAAAGTAAAGATATTGATCAAGCCAGATTCCAAGGTATCTGACTACAGTTTTTACTTGTAGTGGAAGATTATTACTTCCCGCAATAGAAAATGTTTTCCAGTTCCGTTTTGTGTCCCTTGATGCACTGGACAGTGGCGTTCTGAAAAGGATAGTCTCTGTTTTTTGGAAATTTATTTTTAATTTGCAGTCGTCGCAAAAACGTTTGATTTTGTTGAAATCATTTTGCAGAAGTCTGTTGATGACATCAATCTTTTCTCCAAATCTATACACCACAATGTCGTCGGCATACGCAATTGCATGGTTGAGGGAACCCACTAGATCACTAGTGTAAATGTTAAATAAAATGGGAGAATTCACTGCTCCCTGTTGTAGACCGTTTTTGATGTGGAAAGTCTTGTTAGAGATTATATCTCCACATTTCACTACAAATTGTTTACCCATTATCATATCGTAGATAATGTATAATAAATATTCGGGCATACCTAGATTTGATAACTTATATACAAGCCCTTCTAACCATACGGTGTCGAAAGCCTTTTCAAAGTCAACCAAACAGGCCCCTGTGCATTGTCTCTTCGCCTTGTTCCACTCTATGTCGGAAACAAGTTTTGTCGCAGCATGAACTGTGTCATGTTGCGAACGAAAACCAAATTGGTTGTTCGGGATAATACCATTTTCCTCACACCAGTTAGTCAATGCTTTATTTATAATTTTCTCGAATACCTTGCTGATGTTCGGAAGCTAACTAATCGAGCGAAGATTGGCTGGATTGCTCCTGTCCTTGCCCTTTTTGGGGATGGGATGGACTACTGCAGATTTCCATTGGATTGGATAATATGCATTATTTAGAGCGTTATTGAACAAAATAGTGTGAACCTTCACTACTTCAAGAGGTAAATGCTTTAGAACAATGTTTGGAATACTATCTATTCCAGAAGATTTTTTGTTCTTAATCGATCTAAGACTGCCCGTCAGTTCATCCTTGTGTACAAATATACTAGTGTTTAGATCTCTAAGCGGGGAATCCGCTCTATCATTTTAACTAAAGAAAGTGACAATTCGACTTAAGAGACGCCAATTGTTAAGTTCATTTCGTAACGAAATATGTTTTTGGAGAGCCCTGTTTTCCAGGTCAAGGTTAGAATGAGCTGATTCGTTCAATCTATACACTGCTTCGAAACAAGCGCCAATTAAGTTCGCCTTTTTTTGCGGATCCTCGACTATTATGAACTCTTCGTTAGAGTTGATGTGTTCCAGGGTAAGTCCTGCGTTCAGCAGAGTTTGGCAATTCTCGGGAGTCCGTGGAACTCGCAGACATGGGATGTCATTATAATCTTTCCTTCGAAAGACTATTTATTTGTGGGAACATATTCGGTCCACTAGCTTTAATGGCTTGAATTCTCTTGTTCCAGTCTTCATTAATTACTGATCTATAGTTGTCACGGATCAGTTTTTGGAGATTTTTAATTAATGACTTAATTGTTTTTATTTCCTGGCTATTTGGATCTCTGAATTGTCTGTAGAGCAGTTTTAACTTAGACAGCAGAATACTCTTTTGCCTATACAGCTCGTCGGTCGTTGCGTTTCTGTACCGGTTTGTATGGCTCTTCATGTAAGACACTTTTGGGATAGAACGATTCATTGTATTAGTAACAATGTTGTTCATCGTCGAAAGACAATGATCAATTTCGTCATTATGAAGATTTCTGTCAGTTGGTGGATCTATGCCATTGGAGCGTAATTCTTTTTTTATTATCCGATCAAAGCGCGACCAGTGTGCTTTTCCGAAATTAAAAGAATGTATCTGTTTGTACTGCTCAAGTAGTGAATGTTCGTTTGAGACATGTATTACAGCACCAAGTCCGTAATGATCGCTATCGTACTCGATTGTACGAAGACAATTTCGAGTAGTTAGATCCGTATCTAATAATTGTATTCGCGCGTCGAGCAACAGTAAATCCAAGAAGGAATTTCCTCTTGGATATGACGGCGTACTTGTAGCGTACAATTCTAGTTTATGTTCGATAGCGTTCGTTTGCCACCAGTCGAACAACGCATTGCCTCTTGTGTTTGTAATAAGGTTACCCCAAGCACTGTGCTTGGAATTGTGATCTCCCGCTATAAAGAAATAATTATTTTCTGAGTCTAACTTCAGACTTCGAAAAAGGGTATCAAGTTCATTGATAAACTGTATACATTGTGGCGCTTCGGGAGCATAAGCAGAGATAACATATAGATGCTTTTGACTTTTCAAAGGAATATCTATAACGCAGGCTTCTAGTACCTGGAACTTGTATACATCTCTACTGTAGACGACTTTGTGTTGTAGACCATTTTTAACTATTACAGCGACCCCGCCCCCCTGAGTGGAATTTGGACGATCTCGTCTAATTACTTTATAATTTGGGTAGCCCAATTTGTGCCTTTGATTTAGCTTAGTTTCGCTAGCCAGAAAGCACATCTGGGCGTTCAGCTTCCAGCAGATTGCTGAGATTATCCCTTCTTTCCATGCGGATTAGTGAATTAACATTCACAGCAATAATTTTTAAAGTTAATTCAGTCGCAGTGAACGTTATGATTAGAGTGTGGGTTCGTCTGGACCAGGCGTTTTAATGATATTACGTGATTGTTCTATAATTGGTGCATTTTTTACTCCACCTGCCATTTGGGCGTATGACACACTTGGTGCCACGAAGTTGTTGTAAGAGCGAGTTTTCATCCTTTTCTCTTCTTCAACTTGCTTCTTTTTGGCTTCCAACTTTGATTTTAGTTGCTGGTACTTAGGGCAACCTCTAAAGTTAGCAGGATGTCCTGAGTTGTTACAGAGGACACAAGATAGTTTACTTCTATCCGGAAGCTGTTCTGTACCCAATGGACATTCTCCAATGATATGTTTGTTTAGGCATTTGACGCATCTGAAATGCATATTGCAATTCGCTGCCACATGCCCGAAGCGTTGACAGCGCATACATTGCACATCGCTCGATCGCACTTCTTTATTCTCTCCCAACTTATTGTTTGGTGATTAATGTATTTAATATATCTAAGTCCATCAATTTTACTATTGGAGCTTAGCGACACAATGAAGAAAGCCAACTTACGGTTGCGATTTCTAGAATTTGCTGTAGAAAATGGTTTCACACCTGTGATTCCTGCTGTTGAATTTCCTTATCTTGTCGTGTTTTCTTTGCCTTCGTGAGTTGCTGTTGTCTTTGTTCTTGCTGTTGTTGTTCTACCATTTTCGGTTTTCGCTCGTTCTGGGACAGGTTGTTTTTTAGTTTAACAACTTCCTCCATTTGTCTATCCAGTTCTTCTTTTTTACGACTAATCTCATGGATGAGTCTGTTGAGGACCTCGATTTGATTGCTAGCGTCTGCATTTGTTTCGCTGACAGCTAGTTCTTTGAATTGGTTTCCAGCCTCTGAGTACTGGGCACCATGGGTGTTGTCTTCGTTATCGCTGGTTACAATCGACGTGTCTGTATTCTTATTTTCATTTGTTTTAACGCGTTTAACCTTTCGGTTTAGGCCCGTATTTTGCCTTCTCCGATTTACCATTTTGGCATCCATTTGTTTTCCGTCCATATTTTGGACCGCGTGTTCTCAATTTGTTTACAGTTTTTTTGTTTCTGGATTTACGTCCGTATTATGGAATGTATACTTTTTTTTTTGCGTGAAGGACAAACAGATTGTGGCCTCGCGCACACACTTTTTGTATTAAACTTGTTCTTCGTTTTGACTGTCACAACACGTGGCTTCGTTCTCTTTTATTTTATTCTATTTATTTATATTTACTTTGACCGTTTCTATCACTCTAATTTATTTGTTTATAAATAGTCTTTTTTTAACACTTCAGCCACTCGCGACTCATAGAAGCAACTTTTTTCATTCAACTCGCTCGCCGAACCGAAAACACGTCTGCACTCGTACACTGTGTGTCGTTGTATGATTTACAGGACATTACAAGGCACAAAATGGAAATAGGCTGCTAGACGGATTAAATATTATATTTAGTGAAACCCGTCAGTGATGAGTAAAAATGTACCCACGGGGGCTATGTAGTGTAGGTAACTTATCCATCCATTTCCCGCATTCACTATTTGTCGCACCTGTGTTACTTCCCTCAAACAGAGGTGCGTCTTATTGCGGATGGATTGTCTTGGGGTTGGCAATGCTTACAGGCCACACAAACACGTCGATACATGGCGCACACTGTCGCGCAGTACACACACACTCGACCTACACATATGTACCCCACCAAACAGTCGTCGCTCAACCAGCAACAATCACACGTCGGATGTGCATCGGTGCATATACTTGCAATTGTGCACCAAAATAAACTCTTCATTAATTATATCATCTGATACTGTCTATCGCCTATCTAGTGGTGATATAAAAGTAATAAAAATGATATAAAATAAAAGTAAGAGTGTGATAAAAGTCGGTGAAAATCACCGGCAAGGGAGAATAAGCAGTTATTGACCGCGTCGCGAAGCTAACCTTAAAATGAATCCAGATAGAACACCGAGGATTGAGTTGTTAAACAGCTCGAATTATGAGGTATGGCAAATTCGGAGAAGGCTGTTTTACCACACCATGAGAAGGGAGAAGGGAGCTACGTGAGTGAGAGCATCAAGACGCCGACCGTCTTGCCAGGAGATCGCGCATCAGAAAATGCGCAAAAATAAGTAGAAAGAGAACGACGAGAAGGCGATGTCTGAAATTATCCTGTCAGTGGGTGAAGCAGAGCTGTGAAGCATCTCAAAGCGTACCATGTCGAAGGAAGACTAAGAAAAGCTACAATCAATTCAGGCGTCAAAGAGTCCAGGACGAAAAATCGAGTTACTCACAGATATTATGTCATTCAAGATGGAGGAAGACGATGAGTTCCGGAAACACCTAGACAATTACTCATGCGCAGTGGAAGAGCTATAGGACATGAAGAATGTTATTCCAAATGACATGCTGGTTGTGTTAATACTGAAGGGTAAGCCCCAAAGCTTCGAGAACTTCGGGTGTGCCATCAAATCCAAGGATGACTTACCGAATACAGAAACACTCATCAGCAAAATTCTGGCGATAAAAACAATCGACTAGCTAGCGGGCCAACTGATGATAATAACGCGCTCTACGCAGACAAGCGGTATGGTAGAGGCCGCTACCAAGGTAAACCAAAAGCATAATGCGAAACGACCGTGTTATATATGTGTTGCACCGACCATTGGGCAGTAAAATGTCTGAAACGCGTCAAAACTTCGCGAAAAATGTCCCCAAACCTGAAGAGGCGGAAAAATTTATCGTCGATGGCGAAATGGTATCTTGACAGCGGATGTACCACACACATGTGAGCAAATCACGAAATGATGACGGAGATCAAGAAATGTAGAGCAACGTTAAACATGGCTAACTTCGCGTTGACTATGGCGAGAGCATTAAATTTACAAATACATTACTTGTCAAGGACCTCAGTACTAATTTAATCTTTGTATCCAGATTCACCCAACACGACCGGAAGGTTTTGTTTGGGCAGAAGGAGGCGATTGTAGTGCTCCAAGAAGCCCTACCATTTCTCTCCCGCACAAATGTTGCGCCTTCTTTCCTATAACTCCATCCATAATCCCCAAATTAAATCAAGCGCATGATAAATTGAACTAGATGTTCAATCACCATGTGGAAACAAAACCTTATCCCAGTGTATAACTTCATATTCCCTGCATATCCCAAATTTCCAGGAATTCGCTTAACAGAATTCCTACACAATCTCCAGTACTCGACTCCAGTCGAAGTGCATTTCGAAATTCTGTTTGCATTTCGATGCATCCGCGATACAAAATCCCGATAAGATTTTGAATAAAAGAGCGATTTTGAATATTTTGGATTCGAGGATCAGTACCGTTTGAGGTCCGAGGCGTAAGGACGCCAATTATTATTTAAAGTAAACTAATGAATTTGAATCTAAATTAGTACCAAACGTCTAAGTCTAACGTTCAATAAATTGGACGCACAAAATACATTTGTTGCTGAAATTACTAAATAAATAAACAACTTGCTTCTTTTTGGCTTCCAACTTTGATTTTAGTTGCTGGTACTTAGGGCAACCTCTAAAGTTAGCAGGATGTCCTGAGTTGTTACAGAGGACACAAGATAGTTTACTTCTATCCGGAAGCTGTTCTGTGCCCAATGGACATTCTCCAATGATATGTTTGTTTAGGCATTTGACGCATCTGAAATGCATATTGCAATTCGCTGCCACATGCCCGAAGCGTTGACAGCGCATACATTGCAATACGCGATCGCACTTCTTTAGTCTCTCCCAACTTATTGTTTGGTGATTAATGTATTTAATATATCTAAGTCCATCAATTTTACTATTGGAGCTTAGCGACACAATGAAGAAAGCCAACTTACGGTTGCGATTTCTAGAATTGGCTGTAGAAAATGGTTTCACACCTGTAAAACTCGCGAAACATAAAAGCAACTTTTTTCATTTAATTCGACCGCCGAACCGAAAACACGTCCGCACTCGTTCACTGTGTATCGTTGTATGTCTAGGATCGTCTACCCAGTCGTTCGATGCCTGTGGTGTTGTAAAGATCGTGTGACGTTTTCTGCCACAGATATTTTAACATATAAATTTGGTTACCTGTCTTTATTCCTGCGCGGGGCATCCAGTACTCCCGTCGTTATTCCCGCCTCGAAACATTACGGTCTCTCCACGAAACTAAAGCAACTCCTCTGGGGATGTTTCCGCATTCGCTCCCAACATGAATCCTCTCTGTGGTCTGGTGTACCAAGTTGGTTAATTAATCTACAGATCTTGGGACCTCCGATAATGTTCCGGTTTTCCGGACAAATTGTTAAACGCACTTCGTTTCAGGAAAGTTTCAAATGTTTGTTTCTTTACTTGTGTAATTTTTATTTAATCAACTTTTACTTTCTCAATTTCGTTTCTTTACTTGTACAATTTTTATTTAATCAACTTTTACTTTTTCAATTTCGTTTCTTTACTTGTACAGTTTTTATTTTATCTTTCTTTGTTCATCGAACAACCGGCGCTCTTCTTCTTCTTCTTCTCCAAAACAAACACGAAACAAAACTTGCTGTTCTTTCTACAGCTAAGCTCAATAAAAAAAAATTCTCTCTCTCTATCTCCATCCACTCCGAAAAGGGATCCAGCTTCCACACGATCCACAATCGAACAAAAGTACGTTCGTACATTCAACATGTGGATCGTGTGTTTTTTCACCACCTTACCATCTACTATTTTATTATATTTAAAACTAAACAAACGATGGGGATGGCGGAAGCCGCACGTAACAATCGTTGTAACTATGGTATCTATATGAGTTGATTTTGCGGTGTAAGCCAGTGATAAACCGGAAACATGTTCGTTCAAAAACTCGTAATTTCTCCATTTGGGAGGGTGAGTTGTGGTACCATAATGGGCAGCCATATGTAGAGTGGGTCTGATAATTTGTTTGTAGAGGAGCTGTTTGACCTTGAGAGAGAGGCCTGTAGGTTTCCAAAACACTCGTCTGCAGAGATTAATCTGTATTGAGGCTATATGAAGGGAGTTTTTGAGGTGGGTTGAGAATGACCAGTCATTGGAAAAGATTACTCCCAAATATTTTAGATTTTTGGAAGGATTTATGAGGGTGTTATTAAGCTTGAGTTTAATTTTGTTGTGGCAACGTTTAGTGTTGTTTGTGCAGTGAGCGTGTTTGCCCTTAACCCTCCGATGCACGCGGCCCTAAATAGTGTCATATTTATCGCGGTGAGCTGACAGATCATGTAAATAAAAAATAAAATAATAACTTTTTAGAACCTGACGACCTACTGAAGGGTTTGAAAGGATAAATGATTCACCAAATAACATTTTTAGTAAGTACCTTATAATAATATTGACCAAAGCAAACTTACAATATTTTTTCATAATAAAGAGCCAAAATACTTGAAAAAAAAACTCAAAAATAATTATCCATACAAAAATGTCCAAAACCATTCTAAACTTCTAAATGAACTTTACAAAAAGCTAACTTACAATAAAATGCTTAAAAGAAAACAATTACTCACTATCAGAGCTACCGTCTGCGTCCTCAATGGTGATCTAATAGATCAAAAATTAATATAAAAGAACTCTGAACAGTTTGGTGAACACCATAACACTACCAGCTCACTCCTATATGAATGCTAGGAAGCTACTAATAGGCTTGATTCGGTGCTGCCAATCACATCAGTTTGGAAACTAAAAATATACCTTTCTGATCTGTCAGATCAGCCGCGTGTAACGGAGGGTTAAACACTGGGTTTTGGTTGATTTGGGCGAATTTTCCATTTGTTAAAGTATGCTGAGATGAGCGGGAGGAAGTTGTTAACGCGGTTTCTTGCCGCTTTAACAAATCTGCTGCTGAAGTAAATTAAAGTTTCATCAGCATAATTTAGCATTACAACAAATGGTGGAGGTTGGGGAGTGTCGGATGTGTATAGAAGATATGAAAGTGGTCCGAGAATGGATCCTTGGGTAACTCCCGCGGTTATGTAGCGACTTTGTGAGAGGGAGGAGTTTATTCTGACCATGAATTTCCTACCAGAAAGATAAGATGCTGAAGCTTTGTGATGTTGGAGTTCAGACCAAATAAGTAGTGCAGCTTGTAAAGAAGTCCTGAGATCCAGACACAATCAAATGCTTTGGAAATATCGAGAGATATGCATACGGTAGGGCACTGGTTTTCTAGACCAGTTGTGGCATCGTGTGTAAGTTTTAGTAGCGCATGGCAACTGGATTGCCGCTCACGAAAGTCATACTGAGAATTAGGGATGAGAGCGTTATCACTGGCAAACGAGAGAAGGTTTTGGTAGATCTTACATTCCAATATTTTGCTTAGGGTGTTTAATAAAGATATCGGACGATAGTTGGACGTGTTATTGGAACTGCCGGACTTTTTACCGCAATTTTCCAGTTCTCTGGGAAATGTGAAGCATTTATGATGTGGTTAAGAAGGACGAGAGGGGAAGTAGATTTGGTGGGTGAAGTCTTTTAAATAGAAGGTGTGGTATTCCATCTAGATCGGTCGATTTTTTGTTGAGTCTTGATTTTATGAACTTGATTAATTCATCTGTGGTTAGAAATGTGCTGGTGTCTGAAGGATGTGACGCCTTGTTTGTGTCGTTAAATTTCCCAATGAAAGGAGTATAAGATGTGGGTGATCTGTGTGAGATATATTCGCTTACAGTGTTTTGAAAATTAGGGACGGGGAGGGAATCATTTTGTTGATGGATCTTTGAGAAGAGGTCAGCGAGGCAATTGGCTATGTCCGTGTCGGATTGGATAAGATTGTTGTTGAGTGGGTTGAAAAGGTTGTTAATATCTTTTTGCCATCCACTTTAAATACCGCACACACTTTGGATTCCCCTTGTAATTAAACACTCTTTGCTCTTTTGTACTTAAAGAATATATTTAATGTTGTATTTTTTAATGAAGTCATCATCATTATCGGCACTACAACCGGGAACCGGTCTTGGCCTTATTTAGCAAGTCCTGAGGCTTGTTAAACTTTCCATAATGATTTATATTTTCTGGGCAAGGTCATTAGTCTTGCGCCAGGGGCTCCCCGACGGGGAATCGAACCCCGGTCTCCCGGGTGACAGGCGGGTATACTAACCACTATACTATCGAGGAGCCCTTTTAATGAAGTCACATACTTATTATTCACCTTAGTATTACAATATTAGTTATAGACACTCTGTCAGAGTCAACCTTTTATGATTCACCTTAGTATTACAATATTAGTTATAGACACTCTATCATAGTCCATCTTTTATTATCCACCTTAGTATTACAATATTAGTTATAGACACTCTATCATAGTCATTCTTTTACTATTCACTTTTCAATATTAATTAATAGTTATATACACTTTATTTTTACTCCCCGTCTCAGCCAATCCTCCCAAAAACAAGACCTCCTCAACTCACCGTCCCGGGCGAAACTCAAAAACCAACTCCCTATATGGCCGTCTCGGCCAAATCTCGAAAACCCACACCTTCTCCATTTATTTTCCCTTCGGGTCAAAACTTTTTCTTTCGTCCTGCAGATAAAAGGATATCTCCTTTTTTCTGCCTGGCCCATTTTCCTTTCGTTATCTTTCCCAAATTGGGATCGAAGGAGGAAACACAAAGAAAAAATCAATAGAGGATCGTGCTAATGCAAATTTATGATCCTCTATGTTGTTAGGCGCTTAGACGAACGTACTATTCGATTTATGCCACAAGTTGTTTGTTTTAGCCGAATGGGCAAGAGTGGCTTCTGTGGGAAATCGAGAGGAAACACAAAGGAAAAATCAGTAGAGGATCATGCTAATGCACATTTATGATCCTCTATGTTGTTAGGTACTAAAACGAACGTGCAATTCGTTTTATGACGCCTGTTGTTTGTTTTAACTTGGTTGTGTTAATGGTTTTGGGTAACCATATTTTGCAGAGGATCATAAAATTGCTGACGCGTATTTTATGATTCTCAACGATCTTGTTTGACGAAAGACATCTAGTCCGCACATTTGGATCTTAGGGCATTTCTGTGGCGAACCTGTGGTTCGGTTATCCTGTCTAAGTTTTCAATGTGAGCAAATTAAACGTTTAGTTCAATTTCTTTGAAATTGAATTGATTAGTGGGACCATTTGATGTATGGGGTAAGTATTATGGGATGGGTTGTTGTGGCCGTAACAAGGTGATCGATTCGCGGTTTAAACTTCCGACCAGTTAGACGGTTGATGTTTTTGAAGAGATCACGGTTTGGTTTGATATTGTTAAGTGTAAATGTGTAGGTCTGATCCGCGAACTTTTTTAAATGTTCATTTATTAGGGTGGTCAGGAATTGGATCGGAGTTTTAATAAAGAAACTGAATCTTATATGAAGTTTTCGGCGGAGTTGTTTTCTGAGACGCAGCAATTTAGTTAGAATGCTGGGTAAAGGTTTTCATAAATGATTATGAGGGATGGTGGTGGGTGTAAGGGCATCCTTGAGGGTCTCCTCAATTTTTAGGGCTGGTCGATCGATATCAGCAGGGATTAGGTTAGCAGATTCAGGGATTTGCAAGTTAGAAAAACTTTTGGCGACGTCTCTATTGATCTTTTTGGTTTTTGTCTTGGAGAAGTTCGAGACAGGACTGTATGAGTAGAGCAGTTATAAGGTGGGCACTTTGATCGAGGTGTGAACGGAGCCATGATCAAAGGGAAAGAAGAAGGATACTGTAGGGGGGGGGGGGGGGGGGCAGTAGAGCGGGCATCAGCCGACTTGGTGAAGAAGTCAATTGTTGACTGCGTCGAGTTGGTAACACGAGTTGGCTGCAGTGGATTGTCGGTGTACGTATATGGGTGAGATGATCCTGGTGTTCCATCGTTGCGTTCGCCTTTTATAGCCCACAGATGTCTTCCTGTTCGCTCTTCCTGTCTTCATTTTCGCCTGAGTGATGTTCTCTACCTGAACTCGTATCTTGACTGCCTTTCTCCTTTCGAGTGGTTTTCCACAATCGGGGTACAGCTAATCGTTGTGCTGAGTGCTTGTGTGGTGGTGCTTTCCTTCCTCTTCGTGTCGGCGTGATTGCATCGCCAACAGGGTGGATAATTTTATAATCAAATTAATCAGAGGACATATTGCGAGAGCAATAGTTGCGTCCAATGACCTAATTTTCGGAGGCTATTGGAGAGGATGTGTGGGGGTTCTCTACATCACACAGAACCAACCCACAACCCTAACCTGCCAACATGCAAAAATCGAATCTGCAATAGCATATATTCCCAAATATGCAATAAAACATTTCCCAAACCTCCAAGAGAATATAATTCAACCGAATATATTCTAACCACCACCACATGCATTTTCCCAAAATTGCGTTACTCAATTATCCATATTTCCTCAACGCAACCAAACAATCCACATTTCCCCGAAACTCGTATGCCATAGCAAACGCATATTCAATCCTCAACGGAACATCAGCAAGCATACCCAGCCGCACACATTTCTCCGAAGTTCATATGCCTTAACAAAGCGTATACCCAATCCTCAACGGAACACTACCAACCAAATAAACCGCGCACATTTCCCCGAAATTATTTCAGTTAACATTTCTATCTAAACGATATCCCTTGCTTGCACCCAAGCCATTCCAATTTCCCCCGAAAACACATGCCCATGCTCGCTCGCGTCGCCAAACCAATTCCCGGTACACCCAACCAACGAAGTCAACCCAGCCTGTACGGCCAGAATTCGTTGGAACTGAATTCCTATGCGAGCATAGCAACTCGTCCACAATTCCCCGTAATTGGCAGCGAGCCTAACTCTGCCATGACGCACCGCCACGACGCAATGAATGAATTATATTCATCCATGAGTCAGTCGAGTTTTAACAACCAATCGAGAAGGGTCCGAATTCTACAACCGAGTGTCTTAAGCATTTCACATTTGTCCGTTGCGTTTAAACACTGTAGCTTAACAGAATAAAAAATAGAAACCGAGTGTCTTAAGCATTTCACATTTGTCCGTTGCGTTTAAACACTGTAGCTTAACAGAATAAAAAAATAGAAACCGAGTGTCTTAAGCATTTCACATTTGTCCGTTGCGTTTAAACACCGTAGCTTAACAGAATAAAAAATAGAAACCGAGCGCCTTAAGCATTTCACATTTGTCCGTTGCGTATAAACACTAGTTTAACAAAAATAAAACAGAAACACCGACATTCTATAGCTCGACCATCGTTTCCCGGTCACGTGTGTTTGTTCGTTAGTTTACCAAATAAAAGGGGAGGAAAACATTATCATAACCAAGGTGTATTACAACTAATAAACGAAACCCAATTGCAATCAATTAAAGAACCCCTTTACTACCAACCATTCAGTGGGTTTTATTTGGCATTTTGGGGAGCGGCGCCCGGAGCAACATCGGTGGAGATTTACTGAATCCACGCCTGTACTGGCGTAAGAGTTGAATACCCCACAGATGCGTCGCAATGGCTTTGTTCCGCCAGAGGCGTTCCTCGAATTTGATGTGAGCGGTCTTATACAGGATGAATCCGGAGCTCCGTTGATTTATCATGTAAGTAGATCTTCCGTAGACGGGCGATTATACTACGATCGAGAAGTCACGCGCAGAAGAGCTTTTGTGGTTCAATAGACCTATTTCCCATAGAGACCGCGATGACATTATTAAACAGCGCCAACAGCTTTGGTGGTTAAGTGGCAAATAAAGGGCTATGCACCAAAGACAGTAAAATGACTCCAACATCAACCAGCCCACAGAGATTTAGCTTTCTAGGATTAGGGTAAAGTAAGATTTAAGTTATATTAAATTAGGTTCTTAAGCAATTTAAAAAAAAATGTATAACATAATATAAATATTATAAAATATAAAAAATATAAAAAATGTATATATATAATATGTTAAATTTACGTTAAAAAAATAAAATTGACACAAAGCTATTTTAGTTTTTCTTTGTTATTAAAATAAACATATTTAAAAAACAAAGTTCTGTCGTTGAAAGGCAAATTGTACAATAGGCATGTAAAGTTTGGCTTAGAGCGTCTGCGTAGAACCAGTGGGTTATAACTTAAGATAATTAAGGTAGAATTTAAATATTTTTTGTCTAACCTGTAATTTAGAATTTAAGAAAAAAAACCGGAAATATAAAATGTTGAAAAATGAATGATCGAATATGCACAAATCATTAAGGTCTATTCATTGCATAAAAAAAAATTATTATTTTTCAATACAAAGCAGATATTACTTTTTTTCCAAATCAAAACGTATTTCAAACTCGAAACCCATTTTATTACCACAAAACCAAGCTTTCACTGCAATTTAAGGCCGTGTTTGTTCCACGGCCAAAACAAAACTTTTTTTTTATTTGGTGCAAATCGTAATTTGAGTTGAGGATTGTCATCTGTTTCCGTAATGCTGCCCTTTTAACTGGAGGAAATCGTGGATTAGTCCATGCGGCCTTTAATTCGTGTTAGAGACGTTGTATCAGCATATTTTATAGGAAACCATTTGATTTGGGATGTAGACTAATTAGTATAAACACAATAAACACAATTTTATTGAATATCAAAAATAGTGTGCATTGCACTCTGAGATCAATCCAATAACCAAACTGGGTAATTCGGTCACCATTGATTTTGCGTCCAGTGCACCACGAAAGCCAAATTATCCCCGGGATCATTGCGCTCTTCGTTTCGGTTCTCGCATTCTCTCTAGTCCATCGACTATTGAATTAACCCACAGGAGTTATTCACCTCGATGGGCGGGCAAAATGAGAGAGCGCTGATGAGAGTGTGATCTCGATTGGTCGATCGTTGAATAGAACCAAGAGTCAATTTGCGTCCCTCATTGGGATCAGTCACTTTTCAACCATCGTTGTGTGCGCACGCGAGTATGAACATCCCATCAATTTATCGAGTCAGAGTTGAGTTTTTCGGGACGAAACCATTTTTGCAATAGAAAAGACAAAGTTAAAATTCGAGACATAAAATTGTACCAACCGTTACAAAAGGTAATCAACTCTGGAGTTTTAACCACTTTTATGCCAAATATCAATGATCAATAGTTTTATGTGAAATGCAAAGTTACAAACCATCCCTCGGGATAATGTGCAAAATAATCCCCTCGATAGTATAGTGCTTAGTATACCCGCCTTTCACACGGGAGACCGGAGTTCGCTTCCCCGTCGAGGAGGCTCCGGCGCAAGACTAATGACCTTGCCCGGAAAAAAAAAATCATTATGGAAAATTTAACGGTTGTAGTGCCGATGATGATGATGATAAATACCCCCCAAAATAAAACATGTGTACCCTGTTACCATTAGCATTTCGGCAGTGCAACAATAAAATCAATTTACGACAAATAAAAACAGTTTTTCATTTCGACTTTTCCTGGGTGAACGGTTTTCATTGGAATACAGGAGTGAATCCGTTCCCATGTCGGCACACAATACTTCGAACCTCACAGTAGCCCTTCTAAACTTAAGCTAAACAGTCCAATTTAGTGTATGAATAAAACATTTTCCAATTCCATTTTTTTATTTATTAAATTGAAAGAAACATAAAAAGTCTTCAATTTGGAAATAAATAATGTATACATTTTATATCCGTTCACCGCACGGGCCCGTCCGACCCCTCGTCGTAGGTTTAGTGTTAATTCCTCAACGGTTGTAAATCCTTGAATATCGAAACTTTACGTAAGTACTATATTCTCCAGTTTGCTTATTCCTTCGTCAGAATTTATTACCCGGTAGCAATTTTCTAAAATGTCCATCCATCAATGCTAGCCTCCACCAAAGTGATTCGAGCTTGAGATGTCCTTAATAAACTATTGTCAATTTGAGTCTTCACTTCTTACTTAGTAGTGTTGCTAGATGATCATGAATACCACATCATAGCTGTCCTCAGCGGGAGAAGTGAGTGCGTCTATTGCGTTATTTACAACAATTTCTCATCATTACATGCCGCCTAATTGATGCTGCCGTATGAATTTTCTCACTCAAAATCTTATCCCCATAAATATGTTGCGATGTTTATGGTATTCTTTTCATCTTCAAAGTAAAATCACTACCCAGGAAGCGGTATTTCTGTAAACCATCCAACTCTCGACGTTAATGGTCGTTGCTCGAGGTTTTGTATTATTGGAAATAAAAATGTATCTTTACATGTGGTAAATGTGCGCTTCAGGCGAAAGCCATCATCTAAAGTGGCGCATTTCCTTCAAGGATATACTTGTGAAAGCGGGGCTAGTAGAAAACACATTCTTTTAGCATTCTGTGGCATTTTGCCGTCAACAGGAGTGGGAGCAAATGACTGGTAGACAGAGTTATTGTAATATTACCAACTCTTTGCCATTTCCTGTCACGACGTTGACGACGATAATATTTCCTGAAAACGAAAAGGCTGGAAGCGAAGACGTGGTGCGACGAGCACACCAAAGGAGTGAAAAAGTCACGCTTTAGGAGTAGGAGTTGGATTATTCTTATTTTCATTTCACAGTTGAGGATTTCATTTTTACTTGTTTTACAAATGGCACGTCGTTTAAGGCAGTCGTGTCTGGTATTATGACATGTTGTGGATATTCGGATTTCTTGCATTCTTAAGCATAAAAATACCGGAAATGTTTATATATATACGGAGGGTGTTCAATTCACCGCCATCACTGTAGGCGAATACGTACCATTACCGCCGTCCTGCGATATGCAGTTGAAGGAGGGAAAATAACACATATCAAGTTTAGCGACGATAGCACAAACGGTCTAGAGTGAACAGCACAATAAGCTAAACGTGTAAAAATCCGATTGAATTGCCATCTTAAAGCCGATTTTTAGCCTAAAAAGGTTCGTCCGAAGTAAGATCGCAAGACCATAAAGCGGAAACCACCGGAATGCTTTTTCTTTGTTAGAAATTGATTGACACCGTTCGACACATGTGACTGCACATTATCGCGATGCAGTTTCCAATGGTCCAGGTCAGGTCATTTTTTTGATTCGATACGATAATATAATAACTCGCTACCGTAAAATTGTGGAAGACAAATCCCGAAAGGAGCCTGCGAGAGTGAGAAAACAAAGCAAAGTCACGTCAATTATGGCGTCGGTTTTTGTTGTTGTTTTCGATTGTCTGCTTCGTGTATTTTACCGAGCGAGTCAGAACTGTTCGTTATCGGTCGTAAAATGCTTCTATTTAAATTAGAGTTTTAGTGCAATATCTTGACTTTTAATTCGTGTTCGGCGATGATTACTTGAGATCGCCGAATACTTATAAATGAAATTGAAGTAAGAAAGCTCGACGGTCGTTATTTTTCTAGGTTTTCTTTATTTAACCGTTACCCAAGTGTTATAATGTACATCACACACACTTTGCACACCACACACACTTTACACCCCACTTTAAATAAAACTTTCTTTCCTCCTTAACTTGGTTTATTTTCGTTGCCTTAAGATGTTGTACATCACTTGAATTGAAAGCCAGTCGTCTTTCTTAGGAGTAAGTCTAGATTTTATTTCACTTTAGATAGTTAACACTTATTAACCACATATGTTCTTAGGGACGGTGTCAAACATGTTTTATTATACTCTAGATAGTTGACACTTATTAACCGGCATGAATACAACACCAAAAACTCGTCTCTCGATGACCGTCTTGGCCAATTGTCCCAAACCAACTGCATTCATTTTTTCTCCCCAAACGAAGACTTTTTTCTTCCATCCTGCAGATTGAAGGATATGTCCTTTTTTCTGCCTAGCCCTTTTGCCAGCCCCTGTTTCCTTTCTTTATATTTCCCGGCTTAGGATCAAAAGAGGAAACACGAAGGAAAAATCAACAGAGGATCGTGCTAATGCACATTTATGATCCTTTATGTTGGTGGGCGCTAAAACGAACGTGTGGTTCGTTTTATGGCGCAAGTTATTTGTTTTAGGAGAATAGACAAAGATGTTCCCTGTGGGAAATGGTTTGGGTAAACAAACCTTTAAAGGATCATAAAATTGCAGACGTGCATTTTATGATTCTCAACAACTTTACTTGAAAGTTGGTCTCTGGTCCACAGATTTGGATCCAGGGGATTTTGCGTGTTGAACGTATGGTTCGTCCTTTCACGTCTTGGATTCAAGTTAAATTCAATATTGGCCAATTGAACGTGTAGTTCAATTTGTTTGATATTGAATTGATATCGCTATATTTAATGTATGCGCGATTAATGATGGAGCTTAGCTTCAAAGAGGTAGGTATTCAGGGGTGGAAGGTTTTGTGCGTAACCCAAGGAATTGTTTAGCTGAACATTGAACCGGTCGTAGTTCCGGGATCCTGTATTGGTCGTCTCTTCCATGTATTTCGATCTCTACCTGTGGCCAGCTAATATGCAATCTTAACGGTATAAGAGACGATGTAAGTCAACAATATGTAAAAAGGAAGAAATTTATATAGCGGACGAATTATTCAGATCCAAGATGAAAATAAGATCTAGTTGACGCGCTGATCGAGTGATTCCAACTTCCCCTCACTTGGAAAAAAAATGGACGGTCTTTAGCAGAATACAGATACGAGGGCAGGTCAATAAGTCCTTAGAAAATCTAAGATATGGCGCTTGTAGCATCGCTAATGGTTTGTTTTTAGTAAGCATCATTCCTCAGTATCTGTCAAATACAGTATATAAGGATTTTATAGGTATCTGGGGCTCCTCGATATTATAGTCGTTAGTATACCCGCCTGTCGAGCGGGAGACCAGGGTTCGACTCCCCGTCGGGGAGCCTCTGGCGCAAGATTAATGACCTTGCCCGGAAAAAAAAATCATTATGGAAAATTTAACAAGCCTCAGGACTCTCTAAATAAGGTCAAGACCGGTTTCTGGTTGTAGTGCCGATCATGATGATGATAGATATCTGACAAATTGGGTATGAAAAAAATATCTGCGCGATGAGTGCCGCATTTGCTCTCAGCTGAGAACAAACGCAACCGCGTCGTCTCTTCTAAGGCTCTTTTAGAGCACATGCGTCGCAACCCAGATGAGTTTCTGCGAAAATTAGTAATTGTAGATTAAACTTGGATACATCACTACACTTGCGAGACGAAAGAACAACCAGAACAGTGGATTGTTAAAGGCGAACGGGCAAGAAGTGAAAGACAGAAATCAGCTGGAAAGGTTATGGTTACTGTGTTTTGGTGTGCACGTGGCATTATCTTCATTGGTTATTTGGAAAAGCGACAGACGATGACTGGACATTATTGCGCGTCATTATTAGGTCAGCTAAAAGAGAAAATAAAAGAAAATCGTTCTTATTTGAAGAAAAAAAGTCCTCTTTCTCCGGGATATTGAATTGAAGTTTAAATTGACAGGTCATCTACCATAGTCACCAGATCTGACCAGGAGTGACTTCTTGTTATTTTTAAATTTAAAAAACAAAATGGCTCAGCGGACAACAGTTTAGATCAAATGAGGAGTCATCGCACACACAAATGCTTATTTTGAGGAACTACCAAAATCATACTTTTCTGAAGGTTTAAAAAAGTTGGAGGCACGTCTGGCAAAGTGTATTGAACTAGAGGGAGATGAAAAATAAAAAAAAATAAAAACTTACCCAAACACCTGACCTGCGCTCGTATGCAGTGAGGAAAAATTAATTTATTTCTTTAATTTTGAAGGATGATCCATTAAAGATGGAGAAAATTAAGTTTTCCAAATTTGATAACTTCATTCTGGGTTAGAGAAAGATATGGTATCTGACCGATGGCGTCGACAGCAAGCTTGTACGATTGGGTGGAATAATCAGGACGGATGTGGAAACATATAGAAACATTGATAAGAAAAAAGAAATTGAACATGTATGGGCTCTATCTTATTGCAGAAAGAGCAGGAAACAATGGTCGTTGTGGTCGGTATGGTCATCAATAAGAACGTCCTCCAAAGAAACATTTTGAAGTGGAGCAACAAAGTTGACACCAAAATTAAGCTTCTCTGCTATAAGCAGCTAATCCGATCTGGAACATCGTACGCCTTTCCCATATGGTCCTCCATACCTTCGGCCCACATGGAAACACTTCGAGTTTTCGAAAGAAACCTCCTCAGAATATGCATCAACCACTCTAGAAGGCCTGACGGTCGCCAGTACCCAAACTCACCTATACGAAGGTGCCTCCATTATCCCTATCGACGATTACTTGCTACAATTAGCATACAACTACCGCGAAAGCATTCAGAACAGCGAGAACCCACTTGTACGGGAGTCTTGCGTTCTTGACCCTTCTCTCTCTCGATATCTTCGGATCAGACCACCACAATTTCTTCTTCAGTACAAAACTGAAGAAAGCACCCTTCCCAACAACAATCCCCTCTATAATAGAAGATTCCTGGACCCACCCCATAGGGTCTACTGATAACACACCACACACACACACGCACGCACAGTACAAGGCGGCACAAACATATACACACACCGACTAAAGCGCAGATCGTCAGGCGCCAAAGACGTAATCTGCGTTTACTACCGCACTCAAGACCTGTGGCGGTTCCGCCAAACCCCACGGCCCACTTACCTGAAAAATCCCCATATCTTCATCCCAAACTGCATAGGTTTTCGCTAATGCAATCACATTAGCAACTTAAACGCTTTACGCATTAAATAGAGCAATTTATAATTTAAGAGCCCCTAGAAGAGAATTCTTACCTTTCATGCATCTCTTCGCATACAAATTCCCTATAAGAATTCCTTCCTAACCTATCATAAATTCCCTGAAAGAAAATTCAATGGTTTACATATAATACAACCGCAGAATCAGGGAATCTTACCCTTGAGTTGGCTTATCCCAGCTTCATCATGTGTACAACAAATCCCTTTTCATACACATTGGCTAGCGACCTTTTCTCCCAACAATAAACAACCCAAGCAGCTGCATATAATTAGCGCAATCGACGTTAAAGCCAATTTCCCTAACTCCCGCCATGTGCAAACAAAACAACGCTGTTCTTTCGCAGGCATTCTGGCGATACGATAAACAATCTATATCGTTTGTGGTATTCCAAATGCAATTCCCATTTAATGAGTTCCAGCTTATTTATTTAGCTGACCCTAATCACAGGCCGATGCATTAGGTCGCTTCCCCTTGATTCTTTTTCCCTCTCTGTAGGTTTTGTTTATCCTTGCTGGAATGCATCGATAAACACGTTGAAGTGTACGTTCACACATACACACCACTGCATCAAAAGATCGTGTTTCGTTGGTGGGCACACCCTTAAGAGAAAAATGTTCTCTCTCCCTTCCGTTCCTTATCCCTAACCGAGGGTGGAATTCAAGTCAGAGTTCTATCCTCGAAGAGTCCAACTACATCCGCCGACCACGCTGGTCGCGCAATCTCCCGCTCTCCGTCGCGCGGCGGAGGAGCGTATATCTACAGAAGTCGGGTCGTGAAAGGAAGTGTTTCATTCTGTTTAAAATTTAATATCAATAATAAGTTTAAATGAAGTATAAAAACACTAGCATATGTAATAATGGATGAGAACAAACTGGTCTTTATTTAGAGAATAAAACGTAACAAATAAAGAATTAACATTGATCAAACCTGAGTGTTTCAGGCTATGTGACGGAAGCATACGCTTCCAGTAGGGTCACCCATGTCAGACAGGCTAGCAAGGAGTAACACACACAGATCTACCACCCCTAATCCGGACTGTTACGCGTCACCGTGCCCATTCGGTGGTTTGCAGCCAGGGGTATACCGGCTGTATTATAACGGCGCCTCTCTGACACCGGGTCGAATCAGAGCAGTAAGCAGACCTTACCATATCAAAGAGGGGTTCTGATATGGCGGACCATTTGAAACCCCAGAGTGATCCAATGAAATGAATGATCAAGACACAAAAAACAATCTCACAAAAAACCCGGTAGGCGTAGGTGTGATGAGCCGACACTACCATAAGGAAACAAATCATCAAGACAACACCGACTCGGCAAAAAGAAGACGTAGGGAAAAACGGAAAGGGCGGGATATACGCGTCGGCACGTGGAACGTTCGAACGTTATATAAACAATGCGCGATACATACGGTCGTAGAAAACGCGAAACAATATACAATGGACATCGTCGCCCTTCAGGAAGTCCGACTCCAACATCAAGTAATCGAAACCAACGGGTTTACACTGGCGTGTGGAGGTACCGATACACATAACCTCGGGACTGGCTTCATCATAAACAATAAGATTACGCCCCATGTAAAAGATGTGCGATTTATTAATGACCGAATGTCTGTACTAAAAATACAGGGACCACGGTACAATTATGTATTTATAAACGTACACGCCCCAACAGAATCGACGGACGAAGAAACGAAGGACGCGTTCTATGAGACCCTAGAAGAAGTATTCGATGGGATCTCATCATTCGATGTTAAAATCCTCTTCGGGGATCTCAATGTGAAAATTGGAAAGGAAGATATCTTCCAACCAGCTATAGGTAAAGATAGTCTACACGATGTTTCAAATGATAATGGAATTCGAATTATCACGTACGCAGCGTCAAAAGATCTCGTAGTGAAAAGCACGATGTTCAAGCACAAGCAAATTCATAAAGCCGCATGGATATCACCGGACGGCGTAACGCGTAACCAAATAGACCACTTCCCCATAGGCAAAAGACACCACTCGAATATCCTTGACGTAAGATCATATAGAGGAGCAGATTGCGACTCCGATCATCTTCTAGTGATGGGCAAAATCAGGAGTCGCCTCGCAGCAATCCCACATGGCCAGTCACGGGAGACGAGCAAAAAGTTCGACACTGATAAACTGAAAGACCTGCGCAAAAGGACTGAATATCAAGACAAACTAACGAATAGATTTAGCATTCTAGAGAATGGAAGCAGTGAGGAAGAGGAAGCTAATAGTGTGGACAATAAATGGACATCGATCAGAGACACAATCAAACGAACAGCTCAAAAGGTATTAGGATTTAAGAAAACAATTAAGTCCAAACCTTGGTTTGACGATGAGTGCAGGGCGATGTTCGAAGAACGTAAACGCCTCAGAGTGATCCATTTAGAATGATATGATGAAGTCAACGCAGAAAGATACGCGACGATTTGAAGAGAGACGATGAGATTCTTCAAACGCAAAAAACGCGAATGGGAGAAGACTTGGATCGAAAAAATCTTAGAAAATTCTAGAGCAAAGAACATCAGAACATTAGAAATGGCTACCAAGGGAGAGTCAAAATAATTCGAGACGCAAACGGCTGTCTGGTCACAGAAACAAACAATATCGTGACAAGAGGGAAGCAGAACTTTGAAAACCTGCACAATGTACGCACCCCTCAAACACAAATAAACGCACCAAGCGTACATACAGCCGAGCCTCAGATCTCAGAGTCCTCTCTCAACGAAGTTGTAGACGCAATAAATCGGTTGAAAAACAACAAAGCTCCCGGAGTCGACGCATACCGGCAGAGCTTGTGCTCGAAAGATCCACCAGCTCAATCAAATAATACGGGATAAGGAAGTCACTCTGGAAGAATGGAAAACCTCAATAGTCGTTCCCATTTTCAAAAAAGGCGACAGATCTGACTGCGAAAACTACAGAGGAATATCATTGCTCCCAACCGCATACAAAATATTAACAAATGTCTTTCTAACGAGAATCACACCGTACGCAGAATAGATACTGGGAGATACTACCAATGTGGAATCCGTAGGAACTGGTCAACGAGCAACCAAATGTTCACAATAAACAACTGCTGGAAAAGAAGTGGGAATACGGAGAGACGGTTCACCAACTGTTCGTTGACTTCAAAAAAGCCTACGACTCAGTCGCAAGGCAAATACTCTACCATATTGTAGTTGAACTGGGAATCCCAAAAAAATATGCCGCCCTCATTCAAATTTGCATGAACGAAAACAAAGGGCGAGTTAGAATGGCAAATCACCTCCCAGAGCCATTTGAAATCCGGGATGGACTAAAGCAGGGAGATGGTCTATCACCGTGTCTTTTTAACCTTGTGCTCGAGTATGTCATCAGGAAGGTACAAGACGACAACATGGCCGGATCATCCCTGAACGGGGTCACACAAGCGCTCGCGTATGCGGATGACATCGCCGTTCTGGGCGATAATGTAGAAACTGTAAGAAAAAACGGTGAAATCGTCATGCAAGCGGCAGAAGAGGTGGGCCTAGAAATAAATGAAGACAAAACAAAATACATGATTACGGCGAGAGCGGGGGGACCTCAGGGAACACATATAAACGCCAAAGGCAAGATATTCGAAAAAGTTAAAGAATTTAAATGTCTGGGAACGACACTGACGGCCAGTAACGAAATGTTGAAGGAAATTAAGAAAAGACTGCATTCCGGCAACGCTATTTGACACGCAGTCAGTAAACTGCTGAAATCCAAACTGCTATCACATAACATAAAGCTCCGTGCCTATAGAACCATAATCATGCCGATTGTTCTATACGGATGCGAAACATGGGCTCTCACAAAACGGGAAGTAAATAAATTCCGTGCATTTTAGAATAAAGTTTTAGGTAGTAGGTAAATATGACGAGGAGTCAAGACAATGGAGGAAACTCCACAACCACGAATTGGAAGAGCTATAGCGCAAACCTACGATAGTGAGAGTAATCAACTCGCGAAGATTAAGATGGGCCGGACATCTAGCACGAATGGGTAACGATAGGACC
The DNA here is from genome assembly GCA_963931805.1 of Microdon myrmicae. NCBI lineage: Eukaryota > Metazoa > Arthropoda > Insecta > Diptera > Syrphidae > Microdon > Microdon myrmicae. The sequence goes on along the minus strand of OZ007496.1, from coordinate 165,511,080 downwards.
GTGCGTAGAATTCTTGAAGGTAGACCAACGGGAAAGAAACCGGTAGGACGGCCGCGACGGAGATGGGAGGACAATGCTAGGTTTGACCTTGAGGAGATCGGATCAGACAATCAAGCGTGGAAGGAGAGTGCACAGGATAGGGAAAGATGGCGGAGTCGAGTCGGTGAGGTCATGAACTTCCGGGTTTCTACAGGCCAATAAATAATAATAAACCTGAGTGTTTTGTTTCTGTGTTGTGTCCGCTCGGTTGCGAAGGTCAACCACCGTTTTCTTACTCCTTGCGTTGTGAGCAGTGTCCGCGTGAACAATAGACGATGGGGATGGAAGTGAACCTAGTGCCCGTGTCTGGCACAATACTTCTGTGGGGGACCGATGTGGATGTACCAACGTATGGCACCAGTTAACCATCGCCCCACTACAGAGTCGTTCGCCGGCGAAGATGTCCACAGGCGCAAGGAAAAAAATAAAACACTGGGAGTTGGCCATAAGGGTCTTTTTATTTTATTTTAGGATTTTTTCATAAGTGTGTTTAGTTTTTATTCACGAACTGCGCCCGAAAGTTTTTTCTTCTATTTATTTTCCACGCTGTACCCGCGGCAATTGGAAGGGGAACATTAGGGCGGACTTTATTTGGCTCGCGGGGGCGGCGTGCTCCCGCGTGGTCGCGGCGGTTATAGGGGAACCTCGACGTGCGCGTGGTGGTAGTTAGATGACGACTGACTTCTACATACGGGGGCGGCGTGACCCCGTGTGGCCGCGGCGGTTACAGGGGAACCTCGACCTGATCGTGGCGGTAGTTGGAGGACGACTGACTGATGAAGGAAAAAATGTATTGTACTTTCGAATAGAATTGCTATGCTTGCATAGGAATTCAGTTCCAGCGAATCCTGACCGTATAAGGCTAGTTGGATTGCAATTGCTTGGATGCAAGCAAGGGATATCGTTTAGATAGAAGTCATTTCGGGGAAATGTATGCGGCTTGGTATATTTGGTGACGATAGTTGATGTTCCGTTATGGATTTGAATATGCGTTTCGTTACAGCATAGGAATTTCGGGGAAATTAGGATTGCTTGGTCGCAAAGAGGAAATATGGATTAAGTGGAGAATTGACCGAAGAAATTTTGGGAAAAATTATATGTGGGGTGATGTAATTGAGGGAAATGGTTAATATTCCGTTGTAAATTGGAATATGCATTTATTTCAGCTTGGCAAATGGGTTCCTGGTAAGTATGGGGTGTATACAAATGCAGATTTTGCATGGGGAGTTGGATTAAGGTGACGCGCTGTTAGCGGCCAGGGTTGGTTAGAATTGTGGGTTGGTTCTCCATGTGGTATAGAGAACCCCCACACTTCCTCCCCACAGACCTACCGGTCTTGTACAATTTCTTTCCCACCATCCCTCTATCGAAGTAGTTAGAGAACACCTGAACTAACCCTGTCCACACTATCCATAGATACCTCCCCCCCTTTTCCTTTTTCAGATATCTAGTGACCGAGCCTAACATCCTCACGGATGTGGGTGATTCTGGTTATCGCAAGATGACCAGAAGCCAGAGACAAGATGTCTTGTTTCGTCAAAGTCGGCCTCTCGCCACCCATTTTTTTTTTTACAACCCTAATATATATAATGTTATATGACCAGGCTGCTTTTCATAAGTATATTGCCTTTTGGCATGTGAACAATCTGCACCAAAGGATATCAATTTTTCCTTATCCTACTGCATATTAAAAGGTCGAAATCCTAACACCGTCTGTTTCGGTGTCATATGAGTAATGCTAATCTCTTTATCGTCGATTAAAATCAGGTCGATGAGGCATTACATAGAAATACAAGTGTGTTAGAATCTATTAATGATAACAATGTATATTATCTTAACCATGGAATTAATTAAACCGAGTGTAGAAACGTCAGGAGATCAACTTATTTTAGAAACGGGTGGATATGACCATACAATAAGACTTTGGCAAGCCCACACCGGTAACTGCATACAGACCATACAGTTGCATAAATCTTCACAAGTTAATGGTTTGGAATTTGTTCCTGATAAAAACATGGTCACTCCCTGTGTGTCTGCATGTACGACATGGATTCGAATTTTAGTGACCCTCTGATAGTCAGTCACCCATAAATGCCGCATGCTTGCATCCAAACCAACTGAAAATAGCTATAGACTCACAAAGCGCTGGAATATTTCTATGCGATGTGAAATCAGAGAATCATGAGCAACTAGTACCTGAGGTAGATGCCTCTATTCAAGATATCGCCATCAGACCAACAGTACTTGGCAGGGGTTAATAATAAAAGCAACTGTTACATCTCGACCATGTCGTCTAATATTCAAAAACTTAGTAAGTTACAAACCAAACCTATGCACACAAGTGTTACGTGCTCCGTTGTAAGTTTAGGCCAGATTCGAATTTATTGGTCACGACATCTGGTAATGTAAATGCGCGAATTTGGAAGGCGGACGAGTTCCAGATGTAGCAAGAACTTACGGTAGAGTACTACTGGATATGGAATCCAGAATTTAGTGCTGGTTCCAAAAATATATCCACGGCCTCGTCTGATGGCATTGCTCGGATGTAGAAGTTGGAAACGAAAAGTCCCGAGTTTAAATACATCGGGCATAGTAAAGCGATAACCTCATTGTCATTCAAGGACGAAATCATCGTGGAGTAGATATTGGCCTATGGTTTTTAATGAAACGAGTCATCTAATAAAACTCTTTGCTACAATCAATGTCCCGCATTCTATTGAACATCTATATCTCAGATGTTCTTTGCTTTCTGGATAGAAAAGTATAGAAAAAATAATCCCAAAATGCATCAATGTTACAGTCGGGGGAAAGTCAGACGTAATTCACCAGAGTCTCCCGTTATAATTATTTGTAAAATGAGTGTCCTTTAAAAAGTACACGTTCAAGTGACATCGTTAGTATAGATCAACGAATGCAATTTATTTACACTGTAAAAAGGTAAATAAACAAAATAATAAAATAATTAATGTGTGTTCTTATAACTATAAGAAAACACCCTACCAATATCCTTTAAACGGTTATCAGATCTCTCTGTTAGACGTAATCCACGAAAGTCCTTTAAAGCTTACAAATCTTCGGCTATAAAAATGTCATCTGGCCGTTCGCTAAACAACTCTTCCTGGCACAAAACAACTCAAAACTCAATTAATCTCCCTCCCTGTCTGTCTGTCTAAAAATGTCCAAACGACCACGAGAAACATTTCCTAATTCCACCTGAGACTCGAAACAAGATTGATGTTAGGATTAAAGTCTTAAATCAATAGACGCAGACATGTGGACAGATATGTGTATTACGCGACACCTACCCAGGGAAATATAAAAATAGAAACAACAAAAGGGAACACTAAAGCAAAACATTTAGAATACACATAAAGAGCATACGGACGAGCTGGCCGTTGGGCTATAATATCTCCGCTTCAATGCACAGCCCGAGGAATGGTAAAAAACCGAACCTGCTTTTCCTTTTATATCAAAATCGAGAAGACTTCCCAACTATCAGCTTTAGGAATTCAACCGCGTTGAATCGAAGGAAAGAGAAAAACGACAACCACAAAAAACATTAAATTTAGTGCAATATCCTGAAAGGTCTGTTGTCGCAGTATAGTTGTGTGTGAAAGAAAATCCAATCACATACACATATACGACGATAGACTAACGATTTTCAACGCTTCTGATCACAATCGGGAGCATTATCCTCTTGGCAAATTAAATTGGATAACAACAAAGCGCCTCATTCTCCTATCATCTACCAAATCCGCCGCTTTCTGGTCTTCTCTCAAAGGGTTGATACACACACATCTTTAAAGGGCAAAAAACTACTCAACAAAAACTTAATGCAATTCACAACAGAATTCAAAACAAATAAATTGAAGGAGAAACGGGATTACATCCCCAGTGGACCCCGTGTGATAGATTACGTCTTCTACGGATCAGACCACCTCCCGGGTGGCGCACATATGTGTGGACAATCGCTTTCGCTTGGTTTGATGAATGCGATGGAAGATTAAAACTACAAACACTACTGGCTTTCCTTATCCGTGTGACGCTCTCCAAGGAAACACCAGGAAGAGAAAAAAGGGAAAAAAGGAATCTACCGAATGGGTATTGAAATTTGCTAAGGTACGCCCTGGATTGATGTATTGAACAGGATGAGACATAACTTACCCTTTGGCCGTGTGTATATTTATTCATGGCTGAGTAACAAGGAGCAGCTCTCTCCGGGATACGATTCGGTTGATCCTTTAACTGTTGGGACAGCAACTTCGGATCGTATTTGACTTTCGATTGGGCCGTGTCCATGTCATACGAAAATTCATGATCGTCCACGTATTCTAATGGTACTGAAAATATGAAGAAAATAAAGGTAATGTCAAAGTTTGGAAGACTCGTGTGATGTGATATAATGAAAGTAGCAGTCTTTTTTTTTCTTACCAATTCTTTTTTAAATTAAACACACCAACTTAAAAAAACAAATACATAAGAGATTACATTTAAGAATATATAGAACTTCTTATGTTTGCGTATGTTCTTATAAAAATAGATACGAAATAATAACTGTTTCGACTGTTTTTTTTTTTGTTAGTTTTTAAACCACATTTATTTTCCTAATTCTTTTTACATGTATAATATTAGGGGTAAATGTTAAACCCTTTTCTACAATCCCAGTCCTTAAATTAACTTACTGGCTCTATGCCAGCTCCCTAAATTACACATTACAACTTGATTTTTATATATGCCTTTCGGCGTACATCTTTTTTTTTTGTTTCTTATATATATATATATATATATATATATATATATATATATATATATATATATATATATATATATATATATATATATATATATATATGAAATAGGTCATGTATTAGAGGGACTCCTCGTTTACATCTATATGTATACATTATTATTACAATTTTTTTTTTTTTTTTTTTATTTATAACAAACAAAAACTTCAAAACGAAACGAATAAAAAATAAAATAAGAAATAAAAAATAAAATAGAATAGCTACAAACAAGTAATGGGGAAAGATGGACAGGGGGAGGGGGGACAGGAGGGAGGAGAGCGACGCTCTTGAGAGGCATACCATATCTGAGGAAGTGAAGCCCTTTCCTCGTTTAGAAGTGTTGGAGAGGGAACGCTTACAGAGTGTTCTGGTAACAACCTTAGTAGTTCTAGCGCCGGATAGGTAGCGCTTAGGTCAATAAGCAGGACAGCAGGACTGATATAAACAGTGGCACCGATGACTTTCTCTCTCTCTCCTTTTGCCGCTGGACCTGTCATCAACACAATTTAATTCAACTTAAGACCAAATGTTAACTTCTGTTTTACAAATATCATTCTTACAAATAAAGTCTCATTTCCAACAGGTTATGGGCCCAGTCTAACGCCGGAATAAATAGTGAGGTTAAAGCACGCGTCGACGGAACAGGTGGCGACAATACGTGAAGACCCAAAAGTGACGCCAAGTAATCGGTACAATGCAGGTCGGAATGAAGACAAACATTCCGTTGTTAAACGGAGGAAATTACATACCCTGGAAGACAAAACTTAAAGCAGTTCTGGTTCGAGATGAGTTATGGGAAGTGGTGAGCGAACCGGCACCCACGCCGAAAGACACCGAGTGGAAAAAGAAAAACAACAAAGCCATGGCATATATAACTCTGAGTGTCGAAGATAATCAGTTAGTGCACATCCAACATACGGAAGAAGCGTACAAAGCGTGGCAAGCGCTAACAAAGAAGTATGAACGTTCAACGTACGGAAGCAGGCTATATTTGAGAAGGAAACTGTACGGAATACAGTACAAAGGCGGACCAATGAGTGACCACGTGGATGCCATCATGACAGTGATTGCACTGCTCCGAGGATCAGGAAAGCCACTCGAGGATGAGGAAGTCGTAGCTATTCTACTGGTGAGTCTTCCGGAATCGTACTCGGGACTAGTCACTGCGCTCGAGGGCCGTGACGAGAAGGATCTCACAATCGAGTACGTGACAGGGAAGATTATGGACGAATACCAGAGAAGGACAGAATCTCAAGGCTCGAGCAGCAGGGGTTCAGAAGTGGCTCTCAAATCAGCAGGTCCAGGTAAACATGACCTAAAGAAGGGACATCTCGACAAAGGTTCAAACTTCCAGACAGAAAGGAAGAACAAACAGGAAACTCGTACATGCTATCATTGCCAGAACGACAGCGGTTTGTACAGGCTGAAATTGGAAGGAGCAAAGGAGCAGGCACACCTGACCAGAGAAACAGCGTGCATCCACGATTGGCATCGGCGATTGGGACATCGGGATTTAGCAGCTATCAGACAAATGGCTGGCTCTGGACAGATAACCCGAATACGCATCTCTCCCTGCAAGTGTGAATCAACCTGTGAGAGCTGCATCAGAGGAAAACTGAGCCAGAAGAAATTCCCACAGGCACAGAGGAGAGAAAGGAAACCAGGGATGCTGATCCATTCGGATCTGTGCGGGCCGATGCAGGCACAGACACCGAGCGGAAACAGGTATTTCCTGACCCTCATCGACGATTTTTCTCGTTTCACAGTCGTCAGGCTAATGAAATCAAAAACCGAGGTAACCGATGCAATTAAAGATTATGTTGCAGCAATTGGAAACAGATACGGCAGAAAACCAGTGGCAATCAGGTCGGACAACGGAAAGTAGTACGCACCCAAGGAATTGCAAGACTTTCTTCGGCGAGAAGGAGTGGAGCAGCAGTTAACGGACGCATACACGCCACAGCAAAACGGAGTGGCGGAACGGAAGAATGGGACGCTGGTCGAATCCGCGATGTGCATGCTGTTTGAAGCCGGACTGGACAAACGGTTCTGGGGAGAAGTAGTGCTGACAGCGACATATCTGCAAAACAGGATGACGAGCAGAGGCATCGGCAAAACACCGATAGAACTGTTTACAGCTGAAAAGCCAGACCTGTCGCACGTAAGAACCTTTGGCTCCAAGGTTTTTTCATTCATCCCAAAAGAAAAACGAAGAAAGTGGGATGCCAAGGCACGAGAAGGAGTTCTGGTGGGGTACCATGGCAACACTACAGGATATCGAGTTCTGGACCCGTCAACGAACGAGATCTGGATTAGCAGATCAGTCAAGATCATCGAGAACCCAATTGAGCGAAGGATGAGCTGCTATGAAGAGAAGAAGAACAAGAAGCTCCCAGAGCGATACGTCACATACGAGATGCCAGACAGTGAGGAACCAGAAGGAGAAACCGACTCTGGAGAAGAATGCTGGACTTGAGACGTCAAGAAGGGCGAAGGGAAGGCGATTCCGCAGGCGAACAATTCCAAACATCCCCATGAGTACAAAGAAGAGTTTCTCAACGAAGCAACAAAAATGTACCACCACCGAGGCTGGGGTACAAGGCGAGAGCCTGCATCTCAAGAGAACCAAAGGATTGGAAAGATTTGTTACAGATGTCACCCAGAGAGTAGAACCCGTGGCGAGTGGCGGCCGAAGAAGAGATGAAGTCACTGAACGACCACCAAGTCTGGGAAATGGCAGATCTTCCTCCAAACAGAAAGGCAGTTTCGTGCAAGTGGGTTTTCAAGGGCAAGACCAATGGCAATGGAAAAATCTACACCCACAAAGCTCGCTTGGTCGCGAGAGAGTTCTCGCAGCGGTGCGGCGAAGACTACGACGAGACGTTTGCTCCAGTGGTCAAACAAGAGACAGTTCGAGTCCTACTCACACTGGCAGCGCAGCAGAATTTTCATGTCCGGCAGCTGGATGTGAAGAGTGCGTACCTGAACGGCGAGCTAGACGAAGAGATTTTCATGGAGCAACCCGAGGGATTTGTTATGCCAGGACAGGAGAAGAAGGTGCTAAGACTCAAAAGGAGCCTCTACGGTTTGAGGCAGTCGGCAAGGGTCTGGAATTTGAAGGCAGCGGCGATCCTTGGCAAACTGGGTTTCAGCTGTGGTTGTGCAGACAGGTGTGTGTACGTAAAGGAAGAAAAAGATGGAAGGATGTCCTACATTCTACTCTACGTTGATGACTTGCTGGCGGCCGGAGAAACGCCTGAGGTGACAAGAGCAGTGAGCAAGCAGCTGAGCAGACGTTTCCAGATCAAGGACTTGGGAAACGTTAGCCAGACTAATCTCAGGTTCGGTATCAGCCAGGACCAAGCCGTTGGCCGGGGACCGGTTCGGGGAATTTGCAGAAAGACTGGGACTGCATAGACCGGAACATTCTGAAGCGAGAAGGAGTGTTGGAAAGGGAACGCTTACAGAGTGTTCTGGTAACAACCTTAGTAGTTCTAGCGCCGGATAGGTGGCGCTTAGGTCAACAAACAGGACATATATAAACAGTGGCACCGATGACTTTCTCTCTCCTTTCGCCGCTGGACCTGTCATCAACACAATTTAATTCAACTTAAGACCAAATGTTAACTTCTGTTTTACAAATATCATTCCTACATATAAAGTCTCATTTCCAACAAGAAGCCATCACCATTTGGGAGATATTCGATCTTTGGCTGATTTATCTCTTTCCCTGATCGCCGTGCTAAAACGCAGGCGGTCTGGGCCATAGGAGATATCACTATCATAGAGAATTCGTTTGTCCCTGGCACCACGGAGAGCGTGGTAAATAATCGGGACTCCATGCACGTCTTGAATAAGCCCTTTTTGATCCAAGAAAGGGAACGCTTCTGGGGGAATAAACCCATTCTGGAGGGTATAATCCAGATACATATTGTTGGGATAGAATGCTCCCGAGATAAGATTATTGTCACTGCACATTGCCCTTGCTGTGTGACCACGAATAATTTTAATTATGAAATTGTTTATCCTATTTAACCCTGATTTGTTATACAGGATTTTGTTGGGATAGAATTTTTTGTATTGCGACTCTGGTGTTCTATAAAGTCCGAGGCAGGAACGCAAACACTGCCGTTCGAACACACGAAACTTCTCCATATAAAGTGGAGATATATTATACCATACTGGGCAGCCATAAACCAAAACTGATCGGATGAATGCCGAGTACGAAATTATTTTGACTCTGGAGTCAAGAAGACTACTCCGGAATAGACTTCTTGTCATAGAATATGCGCTATTAGCTGCGGAGATGGACGCTGCTACGTGCTTGTCAACATATAAATACTGGTCTAGCCAGATACCAAGGTATCTAACTACAGTTTTCACTTGCAGTGGAAGGTTATTGTTACCTACAATAGAAAAGTATTTCCAGTTATATTTTGTATCCCTCGAGGCCCTGGATAGGGGCGTTCTGAAAAGGATAGTCTCGGTTTTCTGGAAATTAATCTTTAATTTCCAGTCGTCGCAAAATTGTTTTATTTTGTTGAAGTCATCTTGAAGTTGCCTATTGATGACGTCTATTTTTCCTCCTGTTCTGTACACCACTATGTCATCGGCGTATGCAATGGCGTTTTCGAGAGAACTCACTAGATTACTAGTGTAAATATTGAATAGAATGGGAGAATTCACAGCTCCCTGCTGTAAGCCATTTTTAATTTGGAAGGTCTTGTTGGAGAGTATGTCCCCGCATTTCACCACAAAATGTTTGTCCATTATCATATCATAAATTATGTATAACAGATATTGCGGCATACCCAGGTTTGTTAACTTATAGACAAGCCCTTCTAACCATACGGTGTCGAAAGCCTTTTCAAAGTCAACCAAGCAGGCGCCTGTAGATTGTCGCTTTGCCTTGTTCCACTGTATATCGGAAACAAGTTTCGTCGCTGCATGAACTGTATCATGTCGCGCTCGAAAACCAAACTGGTTGTTGGGGATGATATCGTTGTCATCACACCAACCTATCAGTGCTTTGTTTATAATTTTTTCGAATACCTTGCTGATGTTGGGAAGCAGGCTGATCGAACGCAGATTAGCTGGATTGCTCTTATCCTTACCCTTTTTGTGGATAGGGTGCACTACTGCAGTCTTCCAATGGGTTGGATAGTGTGCATTGTTTAGAGCGTTGTTAAACAAAGTAGTGTATATGTTCACTGCTTCGCGAGGCAAATGCCTTAGAACCACATTTGGAATGCTATATATTCCAGATGATTTCTTATTTTTTATTGAGCTAAGTATGTTTCTAAGTTCATCCTTGTGCACAAACATATTTGTATTTTCTGAGGGGAGAATCCGCCCTATTATTTTCGCCGAATGCGATGAAACTACGGTTTTCGGATCGCCAGTTGTGAAGTTGATTGCGCAGCGAGCAATGTCTTTGACGGGTGTTGTACGTCCGAGTCGCCGTGCTTCATCGTTAGAGGGAAGAGCGTGGCCCTTTTAATTTTATTCAATTAAAACGCTTGATTTAATTTGATTTCTTTCTTTATTTTCTTCTTTTATAGTTCGAATTATTTAATTAGCTTGGAAAGCTTATTCCGCCTCTCTGCTTTTACAATTGAAGGCTTCTCAGTCTTTGTTTCGCCGGTTGGGAACCGCAACTCCAATTGTTGCGGATGGTTCGCCAACTGGGAAAAGCCAGCAAAATGTGTGTGGTGTAGATCGCCCAGCAAAAAATGATATTGTGTCACGATGGACACAGCAAATAATTTTGGCGTTATAGCCAGCAAATACCAAAATTTAAACAAATTAAACATTTTATTTTTACCATGAAACGTTAAAGAACAAATAAAAAACTGAACCAAAAAAAAGATAAAAGGTCTTCTTTGTTCGAAGACCACGTTAAAAAACTCCGTAAAGGTAAGAACTCTATATCACCAACTGTCTAAAAACATAACTACTGTGTTGAACAAAAACAGTAACAATAAAAAACCGTTAAGGAGCACAATCTTCTATTCGCCTTTATTCAGCATCTCCGCTGAATCTTTGGCATTCGAATAATTGGTAGCGTTCAATGCCAATAGGTTTTTTTCAATTCAATTTTTATTTAGTAGATAATTACATTTATGGTATATTTTACAACTAGTACTTAAGAGATTTAGGATAGCAATTCCTTTACAACTATAATCTTAAATCTATATAACGACAATAGCACAATTTTAATGAATAACAAATAATAAATTAAGGGAAAACTACAATAAAAAACCCTTATATGAATCTTAAGACTAATATTGCACGAGCTTCCGGTTATTTTATGTAGTAATGACCTCGATATAATTTTCATAGACAGAGTACATATGTAGTGACTTAGGATAACGCAAGACGGGAAACGAGAACATTGTCAGAAAAAGAACAATTGACGAAGAAGTTTCGATTGATTTTGTCAATAAGGAACTCTACCGGTTTAACGTTGGCGTTTTCATGTAGTTCATGTGTCGAATAATGCCATGGCAAATTCAGCAACATTTTCAATATTTTATTTTGACACCTTTGCAATTTTATTTTGTGTGTGCGAGCACAATTACACCATACAGGCGCCCCGTACAGGAGTATAGCTTGAAAAATGGTTTTAAATATTATAATTTTATTTTCGATGCTAAGCTTTGATTTTCTACACACTAATGGATACATAACTCTTACGACTTTGTTTATTTTGTCAATTGTGGTAGTGATGTGTTTTTGAAAGATGAGTTTTTTATCTAGAATAATACCTAGATATCTACACTCTTCGGACCAATCAATATCAACTGCGCACATACTGAGTTTAGTGCCATTTGGTAGGTAACAGTGTTTCCTACATCTCGAAAACCAGACAGCTTGTGTTTTATTACCATTTATTTTTATTTTCCATTTCCTGTAATATACTGCTAGCTTGTCAAGAGCTGCTTGCAAAGAGTTGTAGACATTAGTGAATAAGGCACCCGAAGAGAAAATGGCCGTATCATCGGCAAACATAGCTACCTGAATGTTTTCACCTAGACATGGTAAATCTGCGACAAACAATGTAAATAATATGGGACCAAGGACCGAGCCCTGGGGTACACCATGGTGGATTTGGTGAGTAGAGGATATGTCGGTTCCTAAACTCACAACATATTTTCTCGAACGAAGAAAGCTCTGGATAATTTTGATAAGCGGTATTGGCAGCTTAAGTTTTAGTAGCTTATAAATCAAGGCATCGTGCCATACCGTATCAAAAGCTTTTTCGATGTCTAGAAGAACTAGTCCCGTTGACTCCTTGTCGATGAATTTACCAGCTATGTGGTTTTTAATGCACAAGACTTGGTGGATTGTGCTGTGACCACTACGGAAACCGAACTGAAAGTTTGGTAAGATGTTATTGTCTTCCACAAAACGATCAATCCTTTCCTTAATGATTTTTTCTAAGAGCTTACTTAGACAGCTAAGTAGACTAATAGGTCTGTAGCTTTCGGGGCTGTTCTTCGGTTTGCCGGGTTTCGGGATAGGTATTACTTTTGCTGTTTTCCAACAGTCCGGAAAATAACAATTCTTAAGACAAGCGTTGAAAATGAATGTTAAATAGTTACTTGCAGCAGGTGGAAGTGCTTTGATTAATTTGTTGTTAATATTATCGAGACCCGCGGCCTTTTTTGATTTCGATTTTTTTATCAATTCTTTAACTTTGCTGATATTAGTTGCGTAAGTACTTTCAGCTGGTGTTTGAGAAAGTACATGGATAGTGTTAGCAACTTCAGCTTCAGTATACGCGTCGCTTAGATGCATAGATATGGAGTGGTCCTTACTAAACGTGTTAGCAAGTAGGTTTGATTTATCCACTGAAGAAATAAACAACTTGTCGTGAACTTTAAACGGAGGAATACTGCACCCTCTCTTTTTCATAATTTTTGATATTTTCCAGAACGGTTTGCTTGCTTTGTCAAGAGAGGAAAGGTGTTTATTCCAACACTTGTTCCTATATGTTGAGATTTCGTTTTTAATGATATTATTTAAGACTTTAACATTAACTAGAAAACAATCGATTCTATAACGCAGCCATTTTCTTCTTTCAGAGTTTCGTAGCCTAATCAGATGTAAGATATTTTCAGGAAGCGGTGCCTTATCAACTGGAGCAGTGGAACATTTAGGTATCGCAAGATCGGCCGCTCTATTGATAATAGAAACAAAATTGTTGCATAGGATATCAATGTGCTCGCTGCAGGTTATAGAATTTAGGCTGGTATCACCTAGAACCAAGTTCGTGTTTATATATGATTTATAACAATTCCAGTTGGCGGCGGAATAGTTGTGGTATAAACTGGTACGATTTACAACTACTGTATGATTCACTGTGAGGCTGATCGGAAGGTGGTCTGAACTTAACGCATTTAGAGTTAATGGTACTGTGCAGTAATTTGGAATATTAGTGATATATAGATCAAGAGTTGAGGGGTTCTTGTTAGCACTCGCTGGGATATAGGTGGGAAGAAGTGGATAAAGTATGGAAAAGCTTGGGCTGGATTCAGCAACATCTAGTAAAATGTTACCCCAGCTGTTTGCCCTAAGACAATTCCACGACTGATGTCTGCAGTTTAGATCACCACCAATAATTACCTTGTTTCGAGTGTTGACTCTATACAATTTTTGCAGATCCCCCTTAAAATAAGTAGATTTCTCAATGTTTCTATTTCCACCAGGGAAATAGACCGAAAAAAGACTCACCTTTAAGTTATCACTTAATGTTACATCTATACTAATTTCCTCAATTAACTTAAGGTGCAATGAAGGACGCAAGGAATGTTCTATACATTTTTTCACAACAATGGCGACACCTCCACCACTAGCATGTACCCTGTCTAGGCCATAACATATGTAATTTTGATGTGAGAAAGAAATGTCTTGTTTGAGCCAGGTTTCTGAAACAAGTGCAATGTCAGTATTAAAATTTATCAAGAAACTAAAAAATTCATGCTTTTTGTTTTTGATGCTTCTCGCATTCCAAGTTATGATAAGAGAGTTTCTTAACATGTTTTTCCCGAGTATATGTACTTAATAGCTAATGAAGTAATGACGTTAAATTGGTCAGCTTTGGTTTGACAAGCACTAAGCTTGGTTACAACTTCATTAAGAAGAGAGTTTATCTCGGTAAATGAGAACAAGTTATCATTAGTTATAGTTTCAGACGGATTTTTCTTCGTGTGTGTCGTATCACTGTTGGAAGGTTGCTGGGTTTGATGGAGGCCAGAAGCCCAGGTGGATGAAGGAGGTGGAGGTTGACGCACAGATCGGGGTAGTGGAGGAAAATTATCAATGGATAATCGTTCGGGCAGTGGCTGCTGTTTGCCACTCGGAGGCTGTAGGAACGTTGTATTTCCTGTACGACGTCCACGTGGGGATAATTTGCCGCGAATGTCTATGCACTGCTTTCGGCTTATGCATTCTGGATCGGTGGATTTATGTGGCCCACTACAATTTGCACACTTGATGACCTCATTCGTTTTGCAGTCGGATGTTTTATGGTTTCCCGAACATATTGCACAGAAGCTATTTATATGACAATGCATCGAGCCGTGACCATAAAGCTGGCAATTGTGACATTGTGTGACCTTACCTGGATTATGTTTTTTAAAGTCCCAGCGAACGATGGTTTTGAACAAGGTGGAGTAGTTCCGTTTTAGTTCGTTTAATTTAACTGTACCGCGTTGAATGTAGACGATGTACAAGTAGTGTTTGTACAGGGCTTTTGTTGACGGATTTAATGTGATGGTTTTAACATCTAGGCACTTAATCCCGAGTGCAATTAACTCATTTTTCACTATATCGTTGCTTATTAAGTCTAGCCCGGATAACACTACCTTTAATGGACGATTTTCCTTACGTGAGTGGGTGAAAAACTCACATTTTAACCGTAAGAGTTCGGTTCTGATTTTATTATAAATGATCATTGTTGGGGCACATATTTTTTGCCCAAGCGAAATGTTTTTGATTAAGTATTTGTCTATCTTAATGTTGCTCAAAATATCACGCACTTGAGCACTAGTTGTTTTTAATACCACAATTGGCGGAACGGTTTCTTTAGGAAGTTCTGCGCACTGTTCGTCATTGGTCGGATCCATTTCAGGAGAGTCTTCCATCAGACTTTGAAGTGGTTGAAAAAAGTTAGTGTTTGAACACATTTTAGATTTTTCTAGAACTTTATTGTTCACTTTTGAAAGTTTATCGGGAGGTGTTTGGCCTCCAATAACGGGGTCGTAACGCAACCGTTTGCGCTTGATTTTATTTAATACACGTGGCCCAGGGGCCATAACTTAACGGTTATAACACTTGTTCAAATTTTTGTATGCGGAAAAACGAGGCAAAGAAAACAAGATAATGATAATTAAATTGTGAAAATTATTGTGAAAATAACGGTTGATTAAGATAACTAGCACGAGCAAAACTGTGAGACAAGTTGTCTGTTTGAAAGTCAGCCAGGTACTGTTGCCAATAGGTTTCTGCTACAACCGCAAGTTGATTTTTTGTAGCATAAATCCAGGGGGACAGTTCCGATTGACTTGAAGCTGCATTGATTTGACTGTTTGTTGCTTGTGCAGCAACATCTTGCCCGGCCGACGACGATGCACCAGTAGTTGTCCTTCCCTTTGGTGCCGCCAATAAAGGGGCGTGTCAGTACCCACAGGGGCCAGCAACCCCAACTCCACTAGTTGGTTTGATAGGACAGCCAACAGCAAGACCAACTCCACTAGTTGGTTTGAATAAGACAGCCAACAGCAAGACCAACTCCACTAGTTGGTTTGATGAGACAGCCAACAGCAAGACCAACTCCACTAGTTGGTTTGATAAATAGTCGCCCACTGGGCACAACTAGACCAACTCCACTAGTTGGTGCTCGTATGTTTGCCCACTGGGCCCAGCAAGACCAATTCCACTAGTTGGTGCTCGTTGAGACATGTCCGCGACGTGGGAAGTCGCGATTGTTAGTTGTAGTTGAGCACAGAGGCTTTGGTGC
This sequence comes from Microdon myrmicae, assembly GCA_963931805.1. Taxonomy (NCBI): domain Eukaryota; kingdom Metazoa; phylum Arthropoda; class Insecta; order Diptera; family Syrphidae; genus Microdon; species Microdon myrmicae. The sequence goes on along the minus strand of OZ007496.1, from coordinate 165,495,231 downwards.
TCATGTCGCTCATGTACCGGTATAGTGCAGAGGTAGGGTGGCAATAATTAATTATATCGACTAGATCTAACTATTAATTGAATTAATTTGTTATAAGATATAGTTAGTTATTGTTTCAATTTCTAGTCAATTATCAGTGTTAGTGTGTGTGTGTGACCGAAGGTACAGTTGGCCATTGATTGCTAACGTTCTAGCGTGTGATAAGACCGTCGTTGTTTATTGTTGATATTTGTTGATATGTTGTGGAGGGGTTGCCTGAGAGGAGATATTTGCCGCATCAGCCGCGGCAACAATTTGAATAAGCCCTTACCTTATTCAATTGGTTGAGGTCACTATTCCGGTTAATTTGATTACTATATTGTTGAGAAGTCGCCAATCGTCTTCTCTGTATTGTTGAGTAGTCTGCTCTGTTGTCGAAAAGTAGTACCATGTTGAGCAGTTCTGAACCGTCTCGGAGGTTGTTGCTCTCCTTTGTTGGGAGTAATATAAGGTTGAGAATTTGTCAATCATCTCCTTTGTTGTAGAGATTTCTATTCGAATTTGAGTAGTAGTAAATGTTGAAAGGTCGTCAATCATCTCGTTTGTCGTTGAAATGATTTCTCGAAGGGTGTCGGCATCCTTCCTGTTCATCATCTTCTATATCATCTACTCTTGTTACCGAAAGTCCAACTTAGACACCGACTTTGTTGAAGTGGTGCCCCCAGACACGTGGTTCGCGGTGCCTGGGCATTGTTAAGAGGGTGCCCCCAGCGCGTTGCGTCCAGGCGGCGAGAAGTGATGAAACCCAGACACGTGACAGCGGTGTGTCTGGGTGGGTTGTAACGTAACTCCGTACGTAGCGTAAAAATAGGTTGGACGTAGTCCTCTGTTGGATCGTGGATCCTTATGTATTGTATGAATATTTTGTTGTTGGGCGTAGTCCCCATTGGATCGTAAATTAGTAGAATGTAAGTGTATCTTAGACGTCAATATGTTGAAGGTGATGAGTTGTAATTCCACCATCTTCTCAGTATGTCCAGCCTGTGCCGCTACCAGAAATGTTAGAGTTACCGCCAACTGCCTAGGATCATCTGCATCTTGAATCCAAGTTGATTGCTCCGACTGATGCTGTTGCAGTTGGGGATATGTCCCATCTACGCCGCTAAACCAATGCTCGGCGTTGGGCGAATTTCTTGATGGGAACTGAACTCTCTGTCGCAGCATTACCTGGTGGAGTGTTTGATCCACTGATAGGATGATGGTGCTGGACATGGTGTCTTTTTCTTTTGTAATGTTGTGGTCGAATCCTAGCGGCATAATTTATTGAATTAGACTGGCACTTGAGTGAGCCAGAGAGGTTGCGCATCCGGGTTGCTATTAAGAAGAATAACTCTGTTGTTCAATAGACGCCTTCGTTTAATTGTGTCGCAAGATAAAATAGTCCCCAAGGTATCTTTCTTCTTGTCTGGTGGCTGGACCATGTGTTCATTATTCGCTCTCCGTTGATATGATTTCTCGAAGGTGCCGGCATCTTTCCTTGTTCCTCATCTTCTATATCCTCTAATCTTGTTACCGAAAGCCCAGCTTAGACACCGACTTTGTTGAAGTGGTGCCCCCAGACACGTGATTCGCGGTGCCTGGGCGGTGATAAGGGGGTGCCCACAGAGCTTTGTATCCAGGCGGCGAGAAGTGAAGAACCCCAGACACGTGACAGCGATGTGCCGAGGTGGCGAGAAGCTACAAATCCTGATGCGTGAGCGATGAGTCCAGATGACGAGAAGCGGTGTAATCCATACTGTGACAGCATTCCGATGATATGATTTTTATTGGTGCCGGGATCTTTCCTGTTCATCATCTTCTATATCCTCTACTCTTGATACCGAAAGTCCAACTTAGACACCGACTCCGTGAGAGTGGTGCTCCCAGACACGTGATTCGCGGTGCCTGGGTGGTGATTAGAGGGTGCCCCCAGAGCGTTGCGTCCAGGCGGCTAGAAGTGATGAACCCCAGACACGTGACAGCGATGTGCCCAGGTGGCAAGAAGCGGCAAATCCTGGACGCGTGACAGCGATGCGCCCAGGTTTCGAGAAGCGGTGCCCCAGGAACGTGGTGTAGATGAAGCGGTGAAAATCGCAATTCCCGGGGTTCTTGGATATATTCATCCCCCGTCCAATGTTTCCCCCTCTGGTGACGCCAAAAGCCAACTCCAATAGTTGACTTGGGAATAGCAATCAAATTAAGCGCCAACTCCAATAGTTGGTGCGGGAATAGCTAATAAACTGAACACCAACTCCAATAGTTGGTTCTGGGGGCAGCATGCACAATGAACACCAACTCCAATAGTTGGTTCTGGGGACAGCAATCAGTTTGAACACCAACTCCAATAGTTGGTTCTGTGGACAGCAAGCAAATTAAACTCCAATAGTTGGTTCTGGGTCCAGCAACCAAATTAAACGCCAACTCCAATCTCCAGTTCGATTTCTGGGTTGACATTAAGTATAGAACCAGATGGGCCTTTGTTGACAAAATTTTCTTCGTACTGACCGCTTGCGCTTGAAACGCTGACCCGTCAGATGATAGTTTTCATATACAGGAAGGAAGTTTCCAAAACTTCTCCTGTTTCCCTGATGTTGTTGCAGGTGACGCTTGCTTTTCGGTGAGAGCTTCCAGCTCTATCGTTGTATTTGATTTCACACGCTTAGGTTTCATTAAATTGTCCTCTCGACTATTCTGCCCGATGGGCCATCGTCCTCTTCTTGAGGTTCGTTCAGTGTACGCGGGGCGTATCTAAGTCCTGTAGCGTGGATTGTGAAAGTACCTGCAACATTGTTAAAAGAGGATCCGAATGATGTCCTCAATCTGGTACTGGAACCGATTAGAAAACTTCTTTATTTACCTGCGGTGAATTCTGCAGAATTAAATATATGAAAGAACTATGGATCTTAAAAAGTGGACTGTAATTTAGATTATTACTTGATTATTATTTAATTTGTTGTTTGACTTGTGCGTTAATATTGAAATGTAAGTTGCATGTATTGGAGGTTGGAATATGGGAAACAACAGGAAATGTATATATTTTTTTTATTTTATTTTCCGCCGATTACAAAAGAAAATTATTGAATAAAAATAGAAGTTAGTTCTATTTGCAAGAGTAGTGAACTACTCAACCAGTAGGCTCAAATATGCCCAGTCCAATCGAAACTCATCCACGTTTGGTGATGTACGAACCTGCATCATGCTTCCATAGTTATCGGCAGACTTCCTGACCGCGTTCTGCCTGATGAGTGTTGAACCATTTGTGCTACAGGACCTGGACAATTAAAATCTGCAAAAATGTCAAATGTTGAAATTGACTGAATACATTCCTGTGGGTCGCTTTCCCAGAGGTCTTGGTCAGATTCTGTGAAGGAAGTTATTAGAAATATAACATCTTCAATATTGCAACCAGGTGACGTTTAACTTCTAGGAATAGACATGAACCACCGCATTTTTTTTAGGTACATTGAAAATGTGTTAAGACTCGCTGTGACAAAGCTCCGTCCTTACGAGTTTGGCCGAAATCCTTGAGTGAAATCGAGAACACCTGACGTGAACGCAAGAAGATACCACTTCGCAAATCTCCGATAATTATTCTCAACGGTTTAGGGACTTCTGTATCTTCCAAATATGCGTACGATTATGTCAGGAGCATGCACAATTGCATCCACAATATTGCTCGGAATCACTGCACAGCACTGTTCATTAATTGTTGTTATCAGGTTCTAATTGAATAGCTTTGTATAAGCGTCTATGGCTTCATCGTACTTTCCTGTAGTGAAATATACATCTCCTATTCGGCCATATGCTTGCTGTAATCTGGATTGTAGAATAATGCAGAGTTGCAGTCTTTAATCGCACTATCGTTTTCTGTTACACGGATATATGCTGCAGCTCGATTACAGTAGAATGTTGGATTTTTTGGATCGAAAATAATGGCCCGTAGTACTGTAGCGATTCTAACAGATACACACAATTCACAAGCAAGCAAAAATAGTGAAGAACACCGAACGAAAAAAATCGAATAAGAAAAATACATCAGAACCGTATACCAAGCGATAAATTAAAATAATTCACACCAGTGGAATATACTCGAGTTTGGAAATCAAATTCAAAACTCGGTCAGTAGCCTGGTGTGTAACGCTTAAGGTAAAATTTTTTTCGTGATTCGAGCTGTCATAGCGTCAGTTCGAATCACACGATTTTCTTCACTATTATTTCAAACGCTATAATTGGTGACCCCGACGTGATCTGAACACGCAGCATTCACTTCCCATAGTAAAGCAGAACTTCACACACGGTCACGACTTCCGCATAGAGCCCAGCCTCCGACGTTTTCTCGTTTCTCTCTCGTTCGTCCGTCGTCCGCATACGAATCTGATCGTAACGAAGTTACTGCGGCGGGAGTGTGTAGCGATTCTAACAGATACACACAATTCACAAGCAAGCAAAAATAGTGAAGAACACCGAACGAAAAAAATCGAATAAGAAAAATACATCAGAACCGTATACCAAGCGATAAATTAAAATAATTCACACCAGTGGAATATACTCGAGTTTGGAAATCAAATTCAAAACTCGGTCAGTAGCCTGGTGTGTAACGCTTAAGGTAAAATTTTTTTCGTGATTCGAGCTGTCATAGCGTCAGTTCGAATCACACGATTTTCTTCACTATTATTTCAAACGCTATAGTACCACTTCTTCATATTTGCATTCCTTCATCAGGCGGTTGCCTTCATTCTTAACCTGTTCGGCTGTTTCAAGGAATTGCTGATTGCGTTCGACAAACATTGATTGGCACTTCGAATATATCCAACTTTACGGCCTTGTTAGTAATTACCGTTATTGGTTCCAAATCAATGTCTGCACTCAGGTCAATTAGAAATTATAACAGTCCCGAACAAATATCACTCCAATATTATTTATGTGAATTAAAGAACGACAATTGCTACCCTGTGGTAGAATGTCGATGAAATTGAACACTTCGATGAACACACCACACAACACTTTGTAGTTAAGATCCATTCGGATCGCTAAATTAAGTTATATGTCAAATTATAAATTCAATTGCCACCTACCTTGGTTACTGGAGCGCTGCTCACGTTGATCACAGGTTGTTGGCGGAGTTCCCTCGTTGAGGATGTTGGCGGACGTAATCCAATTTGTTGTTCGTTGAGATCGATGTACACTTCGAGCATCCGGCTCGAAGGACCAAATGTTTCGCCAGTTGGGAACCGCAACTCCAATTGTTGCGGATGGTTCGCCAACTGGGAAAAGCCAGCAAAATGTGTGTGTGGCGTAGATCGCCCAGCAAAAAATGATATTGTGTCACGATGGACACAGCAAATAATTTTGGCGTTATAGCCAGCAAATACCAAAATTTAAACAAATTAAACATTTTATTTTTACCATGAAACGTTAAAGAACAAATAAAAAACTGAACCAAAAAAAAGATAAAAGGTCTTCTTTGTTCGAAGACCACGTTAAAAAACTCCGTAAAGGTAAGAACTCTATATCACCAACTGTCTAAAAACATAACTACTGTGTTGAACAAAAACAGTAACAATAAAAAACCGTTAAGGAGCACAATCTTCTATTCGCCTTTATTCAGCATTTCCGCTGAATCTTTGGCATTCGAATAATTGGTAGCGTTCAATGCCAATAGATTTCTGCTACAACCGCAAGTTGATTTTTTGTAGCATAAATCCAGGGGGACAGTTCCGATTGACTTGAAGCTGCATTGATTTGACTGTTTGTTGCTTGCAGCGATAACGAAGACAACACCCATGGTGCCCAGTACTCAGAGGCTGGAAACCAATTCAAAGAACTAGCTGTCAACGAAACAAATGCAGACGCTAGCAATCAAATCGAGGTCCTCAACAGACTCATCCATGAGATTAGTCGTTAAAAAGAAGAGCTGGATAGACAAATGGAGGAAGTTGTTAAACTAAAAAACAACCTGTCCCAGAACGAGCGAAAACCGAAAATGGTAGAACAACAACAGCAAGAACAAAGACAACAGCAACTCACGAACGCAAAGAAAACACGACAAGATAAGGAAATTCAACAGCAGGAATCACATCAACAACGACAGCAGGAATCACACCAGCAGCAGGACACATCTCGGCAGGAAACATCTCAGCAGGAACCAGTCAAAAAAAGGGAGAAAGTACCTCCTATATACATTAGCTACATGGAGACAAATGATCTCATAAAATTGGGTGAGTTGACATGCAAAACTTTTAAAACAAAACGAATAAATAATTTTAAGATAAGTTTAACATGCGAGGATTTGGAAAGGTATAACAAAATTAAATCGGCATTAGGGAAATCGAAAAGCGAGTACTACACGTACACCCCTAAATCGGAGAAAACTGTCTCCATGCTCCTCAAAGGAGTTGACCCTTCCTTTACTCCCGAAGAGGTGCTCGAAGAACTAAAAAGCTTCGAAAACGATACCTTGAAATTTACAGGTGTGAAACCATTTTCTACAGCAAATTCTAGAAATCGCAACAGTAAGTTGCCTTTCTTCATTGTGTCGCTAAGTTCCAATAGTAAAATTGATGGGCTTAGATATATTAAATACATTAATCACCAAACAATAAGTTGGGAGAGAATAAAGAAGTGCGACCGCGTATTGCAGTGTATGCGCTGTCAACGCTTCGGGCATGTGGCAGCGAATTGCAATATGCATTTCAGATGCATCAAATGCCTAAACAAACATATCATTGGAGTATGTCCATTGGGCAAAGAACAGCTTCTCGATAGAAGTAAACTATCCTGTGTCCTCTGTAACAACTCAGGTCATCCTGCTAACTTTAGAGGTTGCCCTAAGTACCAACAACTAAAATCAAAGTTGGAAACCAAAAAGAAGCAAGTTGAAGAAGAGAAAAGGATGAAAACTGGCTCTTGCAACAACTTCGTGGCACCAAGTGTGTCATACGCCCAAATGGCAGGTGGAGTAAAAAATGCACCAATCTTAGAACAATCACGTAATATCATTAAAACGCCTGCTCCAGAGGCACAAACTGATATAACAGCAATATTACTGTCCATACAAGGACAGTTTGCTGCGTTTGATAAAAAATTCGAAAAGATCGAAAAAAAAACTGACGGAACAAGTGGCTCGAACCGACATTATCTATTCGACCCTGTTTCCAGACGAACCCACACTCTAATCATAACATTCACTGCGACTGAATTAACCCTCAAAATTATTGCTGTGAATGTTAATTCACGAATCCGCATGGAAAGAAGGGATAATCTCAGCAATCTGCTGGAAGCTGATCGCCCAGATATGCTTTTGGCTAGCGAAACTAAGCTAAACCAAAGGCACAAATTGGGCTACTAAAACTATAAAATAATTAGACGAGATCGTCCAAATTCCACTCAGGGGGGGCGGGTTCGCTGTAATAGTTAAAAATGGTCTACAACACAAAGTCGTCTACAGTAGGGACGTATACAAGTTCCAGGTACTAGAAGCCTGCGTTATAGATATTCTTTTAAAAAGTCAAAGGCATCTATATGTGATCTCTGCGTATGCTCCCGAATCTCCACAGTGTCTACAGTTTATCAATGCACTTGATACCCTTTTTCGAAGTCTCAAGTTAAACTCGGAAAATAATTATTTCTTTATGGCGGGAGATCTCAATTCCAAGCACAGTGCTTGGGGTAACCTTATCACAAACACAAGAGGCAATGTGTTGTTCGACTTTGCCACCAGTCACTTTGCCACAAACGCTATCGAACATAAACTACAATTGTTCGCTACAAGTACGCCGTCATATCCAAGAGGAAATTCCTTCTTGGATTTATTGTTGCTCGACGCGCGAATACAATTATTAGATACGGATCTAACTACTCGAAATTGTCTTCGTATAATCGAGTACGATAGCGATCATTACGGACTTGGTGCTTTAATACATGTCTCAAACGAACATTCACTACTTGAGCAGTACAAACAGATACATTCTTTTAATTTCGGAAAAGCACACTGGTCGCGCTTTGATCGGATAATAAAAAAAGAATTACGCTCCAATGGCATAGACCCACCAACTGACAGAAATCTTCATAATGACGAAATTGATCATTGTCTTTCGACGATGAACAACATTGTTACTAATACAATGAATCGTTCTATCCCAAAAGTGTCTTACATGGAGAGCCATACAAACCGGTACAGAAACGCAACGATCGACGAGCTGTATAGGGAAAAGAGTATTCTGCTCTCTAAGTTAAAACTGCTCTACAGACAATTCAGCGATCCAAATAGCCAGGAAATAAAAACAATTAAGTCATTAATAAAAAATCTCCAAAAACTGATCCGTGACAACTATAGATCAGTTGTGGATGTTTTATTAGCGCGTCAGCACGAACGCAGATTCAACAAAAACACCACCGCGGTTTCACTAGGAGAATTCAGCCGAGAAAGAGTGGAGCACAGCAGCGGCCTCGATGATCGCCAAGAAAACACCATACCAATAAAAGAAGAGAGTTTAAACAACTTATTTTTTTTCGTTTCTTACTATTTCTTCAATTTAACATTTTTATTTCAATTTGTGCACATCTGTCTGAATTTGGTAAATTACATTAAAATATTTCTTCACTGTTTCCATTCATCACTGGTGAGGACGACACTCTCCAAAGTTGCACTTATCTCAAACCTATAACACGGACTGAGATTCAGTCAAAGAGAAATAAAATCGCCATTAAAAATCTCCAACGGCTCGGAACTCCAATTCCAAATGTTCGCGACCACTTTGGCGTATCAAATCTGACTGACTTTTATTCGCTGCAGACAGAAAGACATCGCAAAGAAAAACCGTAAAAGGGGAGGAGCTGCACGATCAACTCGAGGCAGCCAATCGTTATTGGACCGGGGAATATGGCATACATTTCGCATGTATGTGTATGCATCGCATACGATCGTCCGGTGATCGAGGATGGATGCGAGCGTCGCAACTGCATCTCCTGCGTATACAAACAATGCATAGGCCTGCGGCTGTGTACACAATTGATTGTGTAATACTTGCCGGCAACCGAACCATCTGGGGTAAAAGCAAAACAAACCGAAGATCTGGTCACCCTAGGAGAGGCCATAAATCAACATTTGGGTTGATGGACGTGCAATTTCCCAGGTCCGCCGACGGTTGGCGGCCGTTAATAGGGAATTGGTATACCATAAACAATCTGTGGTGTGAATGCTATGTTTTGGTATTGCAACGAATATAGGGTGCAGCCATTGCCAGATGTTAAAAGTAAACACTTGATGGCCGCATCCAATTCGTTGCTTGTTTGCGGTCCCTGATCGGTGGAGACCGATAATAGGAAACCAGCTATTGCTGGTAATTGGTGAATGTTTGCTTTGCATCAGCCGAAACCTTATCGACGGTGGCAAACTGATGAGACCTGGTAGCCGCATGCTAGGGGTGCCATGGACAAACAAAAAAAAACGAGTAATCTAGGAACTCCGTGTTGATTTTGTTTCCATGGCATAAGGTAATGGGAACGAGATGCACTGGGTGCAATGCATGCCGAGGGTGAAATTTTCGATGCCACGGCTAGGTGATAATCCTTGCCGTGGACTTAATGTTTTCAGGTATGGTAGTGGAGAAAAGGGGTTTGGAGAAAACCCCCAAAGAAAGGTAAGCTGCCTAAAAGGTATTTATGTCAGTTATCCTTTGGGGTAACTGAATTAATTCCAGCAATCTGGCTGGCGGTTAATGCCGTAGCAAGGTTACGTAACCTTGCTGAAGGTTCGACTTCGAGGTAAGTCGCTTGGAATAGTGGGGATCGAGCGATGTATGGCTCTTCGGGCCCTGAAAAGCCCCACACAGTAATTAATGAAGACTGGAACAAGAGAATTCAAGCCATTAAACCTAGTGGACCGAATATGTTCCCACAAATAAATAGTCTTTCGAAGGAAAGATTATAATGACATCCCATGTCTGCGAGTTCCACGGACTCCCGAGAATTGTCAAACTCTGCTGAACGCAGGACTTACCTTGGAACACATCAACTCTAACGAAGAGGTCATAATAGTCGAGGATCCGCAAAAAAAGGCGAACTTAGTTGGCGCTTGTTTCGAAGCAGTGTATAGATTGAACGAATCAGCTCATTCTAACCTTGACCTGGAAAATAGGGCTCTCCAAAAACATATTTCGCTACGAAATTAACTTAACAATTGGCGTCTCTTAAGTCGAATTTTCACTTTCTATCTAAACACTAGTATATTTGTACACAAGGATGAACTGACGGGCAGTCTTAGATCGATTAAGAACAAAAAATCTTCTGGAATAGATAGTATTCCAAACATTGTTCTAAAGCATTTACCTCTTGAAGTAGTGAAGGTTTACACTATTTTGTTCAATAACGCTCTAAATAATGCATATTATCCAATCCAATGGAAATCTGCAGTAGTCCATCCCATCCCCAAAAAGGGCAAGGACAGGAGCAATCCAGCCAATCTTCGCTCGATTAGTTAGCTTCCGAACATCAGCAAGGTATTCGAGAAAATTATAAAGAAAGTATTGACTAACTGGTGTGAGGAAAATGGTATTATTCCGAACAACCAGTTTGGTTTCCGTTCGCAACATGACACAGTTCATGCTGCGACAAAACTTGTTTCCGACATACAATGGAACAAGGCGAAGCGACAATGCACAGGGGCCTGTTTGGTTAACTTTGAAAAGGCTTTCGACACCGTATGGTTAGAAGGTCTGGTATATAAGGTATCAAATCTAGGTATGCCCGAATATTTATTATACATTATCTACGATATGATAATGGGTAATCAATTTGTAGTGAAATGTGGAGATATAATCTCTAACAAGACTTTCCACATCAAAAACGGTCTACAACAGGGAGCAGCATTTACACTAGTGGTCTAGTGGGTTCTCGCAACCATGCAATTGCGTATGCCGACGACATTGTGGTGTATAGATCTGGAGAAAAGATTGATGTCACCAACAGACTTCTGCAAGGTGATTTCAACAAAATCAAACATTTTTGCGACGACTGGAAATTAAAAATAAATTTCCAGAAAACAGAGACTATCCTTTTCAGAACGCCACTGTCCAGTGCATCAAGGGACACAAAACGGAATTGGAAAACATTTTCTATTGCGGGAAGTAATAATCTTCCTCTACAAGTAAAAACTGTAGTCAGATACGTTGGAATCTGGCTTGATCAGTATCTTTACTTTGATAAGCATACAGCAGCTGCTCTTACAGCAGCTAAAAACGCATATGCAATGACACGAAGACTCTTCCGTAGTAGTCTGCTGGACCCCAAGGTGAAAATAATTTCATACTCAGCATTCATCCGACCAATATTGGTGTATGGCTGCCCGGTATGGTACAACATATCCCCATTTTACATGGAGAAGTTTCGGGTGTTCGACAGGCAGTGTTTGCGTTCCTGCCTCGGAATGTACAGAACCCCAGAGTCGCAGTATAAGAAATACTATCCCAATAAAGTCCTGTACGACAAATCAGGACTAAACAAAATAGATAACTTCATTATTAAGATTATTCGTGGTCACACAACAAGGGCAATGTGCAGTGAAAATGATCTTATAGCGGGAGCATTCTATCCCAATGATATGTATATGGAGAGTACTCTCCAGAATGGGTTCATTCCCCCAGAAGTGTTCCCTTTCTTGGATAAAAAAGGACTTATCCAAGACAAACGCGGAGTCCCTATTATTTACCACGCTTTCCGTGGTGTCAGGGATAAACGAATTCTCCACGATAACGATATCTCTAATTTTCCAGAGCGCCTGCGTTTTAGTATGGTGATCGGTGAAAGAGATAAATCAATAAAAGATCAATCCCATCCCAACTGGTGGTGGATCACTGATGAAGAAAGGACTACACGTCCCCAAACATAGTATGCCTCTTAGGCGCACCGCTTTCCTTCCCCCTATCCCCAATTCCCAATTATTTTTATTTTCTTTTTATTTCCGTTTTTAATTTAATTTTAATTTTTTAGTTTTTTTTTTTTTATTTGCATTCCTTGTTTATGTTTGTCCGTTTTGTTTCATTATTTTATTTTTTATTTTTTCCGTGTCAACTCCCTATATATGTAATTTAAAAAAAAAACAAAAAACAAAAAAATTAAATACATAATACATTTAAAAAAGAAAACATATCCATTATTGTGACATGTTATAAAAACAGTTATTGTACGCCGAAAGGCATAAGAAAAATAATAATGTATAATTTAGAGTGCTTGCGAAGAGCCAGTAAGTTAATGTAAGATTAATATTTGTAAAATAGAAATTAACATTTAGTCTTAAGAAAAATATGTAATTAATTTGTTAAATAAATGTGGATATAAAACAAACAAAAAAAACAATGTCCTGTAAATCCATTGTAATAATTTCTTCCGACATGTCATAAAAACTGGGTGAACATCTTGTAATGAGCGAATACCCCAACAGTAACAGCGAAAAGAGCATTTGAAATGCTTAGGCAGTTCTTGTGATGTTCAACAAGGCAGTCACTTTTCATTTTAATGAAGACAAATATTTTTCAAAATTACATTTAACTCTTTACAGAAACTTCACTAAAATAGTAGTAGGTAAAATTTCTATTAAAAAAATGAGGCGACACTGGACAAACCGTCCTCTTTAATGGACAGATTAAAATCATTGGAGTGAAAAATAAGCTAGACGATACACGAAAATCGCTACAAAAAGACTATCTACAGGAAATTCATAAACATCGCCTTGTCGTGTAGGGATGTTCAAGAACCCATACTCAGCCCTTTGATTATACCTTTGCAGAGTGCCCCTATTTTGTTTTTTATTCGATGATAAGGCACGTTCTCAATTCGTAAAGTTCTTCCTTTGTGTATTATCCTATTATCATCCGATGCCTGGCATCACCGATAAGAACACATAAAATGACTGAATTCGGAAAATGTGTTGTGTCAAAACAATAACGTAAAGCACGTGAAACGCCGTGCTGAAATGGAAAACAAAAAATCAGATAAAATGAACGCTTTCACAAATTTACATTATAATGACGAATTTGATGAGCGACGTGATATCGTTCAGTGAGCAACGATACTGGCACTTTAACATGGTTCCTTGCAATGGATATCATGGGTTGAAGGGTTATTTATAGGATTTTATATCATTGGATCTGTCTTAAGCTAGCCCCTTGTGGAAGTCACAAGTTCTTACGTGGAGCTGATGGGGATACGTCATTTTACTTTTTTTTCTCCCGACATATTCCATAATTTTATTTGCTTTCCTATAAGGATTACTTGATGTTATCCTTCCATCGTTCGACGGTTTTCTACAGGTCTTTTCTCTGTTATGTTTCTATGTATTCAGACGACCATTCCGTGTGTTCGATTTTTATGGCCTTGGGCTCAAAGATGCACAAAAAACGAATGTAATTGTTACAACACTTTAAGCGATGAAAAATCTGTTCTCTTGTGTTTTAATTGGCACAAATGTCCACGTCCGTTCGGGGTAACAGACACTATTGTTGGCTTTTTTTTTGTGACAAAAAGCTCAATTATAGCTATTTATTCACCGTGCAATACCATATTCTACCGGCGTCCGTAATTTTTTTTATTCAAAATGGACTATATGATGGCGACAAGGGTCTGCATTGGCTTGTAGCGAATTTTCCTCTGATTACGGTAACATATATTCACAAGAATTCTACATGCGAAAAATTTGATACCAATTAGTCAATTTTTTTTAAAAATAATTATACTTCCCTCAGGACAGGCGAACTTCTAATGCTGGGACAAGAGATAACGTTTTGGTGTGCTTTTGAATAGTTACAAATTGTAAAGCACTACAAACACTCAAAGAGGACTCCATAGTGTTCCCGTTCTATAGCAAAACGATTTTTTCTGAATTATAAATTAAGGAGATGCATCAGACTGCTGATTGGAGAGAAAAATATGAGGAGCAAAATTCGTTGGAATGACATCACGGATGACCAATGAAGGGTCTCCGTGGTAGTATTTATAAAAGAGCCACGTACCTACGATGTGATAGGGACTCTAGCATTGATGTTACTGCTGTTGTGTCAATTACGCGGATTGCTTGTTTCTGAATTCTATCGAGTAAGTCAAGTGTATATTTAGAACGATAATTCCAAATTTATGAAGAATTTGGGGATTTGGAGTGCTCATCCAAGTTGGCGGCAAAAGTGTTTGCTTGTCAAGTAAATTCCGACGAAGTGAAATAAAATGGAATATGATCATCGTCACCTACTACCAAAAATTATATGCAGGGTTTCGGAGTGCAAGATCAAAAAAAAAAATTGTATATATATGTATATATATAAACGAGCTTAGGGTTCGGTGGATTAATTATTCACACAAAATAAGCCGTGAAATCAATTTTCTATTCAATCTTTATTTTCCTTCTCTTGACAACCGTCCTTTTCTTTTTCGCTCCTCTGTCAAAAGTGACACTTCCGTCACTGGAGACATCGTTTTTCCCTCTCGCTTCTTTTTGCTCATAGTCTCCAGTTTTCCAGTACTTTATAGAATATTCCAGTACTTTGCCAGGTCGTCACACATGAATTAATTTCACTGGTTTCCTGGGTGAACAAAGTTGCCAGTCGGTCACGATGTACCACTTTCATCTAGGCGTTCGGCGGTGGAAGTTCTTGATCTTCCTCCAAATTTTCTACTGCTCTCCTTTTCGCGTCAGCTCTAGCCTGTCGCCATTCTTCCTTTTCCTGACGACTGCATTCCTCTTGCATTTTAGGGATCTCATGCGAATAGTATAAGAGAAAATACATGTGCACACCCTTGAGCTCTTCTGGAGTTTGCACATCACGTAAGCGATCTAGATCTTCATCTTTAATTATACGCATATCTTCTGGTATTGGAGCATCTGTCGCTTTCCTAAGCGTATCCAACTGGTAGTTCCGCATCTTTTCAAATAACTGGAGCGGTTTGTTCTTTGAAGCTGACAGTAAACACCAGGGTGCGTCGTAGTAATAGACTTTCCATAGATCGTCGCACGTTAATTCTGGTTTCACGTGTTCTTCTCTATAGAACGCAATGAACGGCACCTCTAGCTGTTGATTACGCCTACAATCTAGGGCTTGCTTGATCTTTCCCTCCGTATGTGGTGGCTTACAATAGCGGTCTCGACCTCCAACATCCGTTGATCTCTCTTGTTCGGAAACAGTTGATTTACAAAACGCCTGTTTGTAAATCCATTCAGCCTCATCTTGTAGTTCATTGGGTCCCTCTGGAACAGGCGTAACCGGAACTTCGCGCAATTGCATTCGCTCAGGAATATCCGTTTTACGGATCTCATTGTCCAAATCCGTAAAGTGACCCCTTTCCAATTCACTAGGTTCGTATTCGGGTTCATATCCGTCCTCGTCATAATTAGTGAAATCCTCATAGTCGAAATCTACACCGAACTGTTCTGACCTTCTTGCAATGACGTGTCAGTGACTAGAAGTCGTCTTTTCTTCTTCTTCTCAGCAATTGGCCTTCCCCCGTCGTCTACAATAAAATCCTTAGCATCAGACTCCGATTCCTCATCATCATTGAAATGTTTTGCCGCCACAGTTTCCCTGTGACTACGTTCAGAGCGGCGTTCAACATCGTCTTCGTCGTCGAATAGCTGTACGGCTATAGCCTCACGTACTGAACCTTCATCGACGTGCTGTTCCTCTCCATCACTTTCTTCGCCCTGTGTGCGACGCAGCCACTTGGAATGCTTTCTGCGTCCGACTTTCAAACCTAGATTCTCTTCAATAAGGTCACAGTCGTCGTCTTCCAGTCGGTCGTCCAACTCGTCATCATCATTGTAAATCCGTTTCGGGGAACGACCTGAGGCATCAGTGTCTTCACCATCACTGCCTCCTCTTCAATCGGGTTATCATCGATGAGATCCTTCAGTTCTTCGCGTAACACATCATCGTCATCTTCCTCCTCTTCCTCATTGATGTCGGCTATAGCTTTGCTCTTCCTGAGTTTCTTCCTTTCATGTGGCTCCAATTCCACCACATCCTTAGATTCTTCCGCCTCCGAGTCCCAGAATTCTTTCATACACTGCCTTTGGGCATCCAATTTTGCATTAACCTCTGCAGCTCGCGCATCCAATTTTGCCTTAAACTCTGCAGATGCGCGTCCAATTTTGAATTAATATCTGTTGCATGCGCGTCGAATTTTATCATCATCATCCTGAACATCTCCGAAATGTCCAACAGTGGCGAACTCTTCTCCGTTACATTGGCACCATCTTGACTCGCTGTTTCTTCTCCATCCGGACAGTCTGGCCCACTCGTAAAAGCATCTGTGCCGACATCAATATCATCTTCCTCGATTGGTGCTTGCAGGCGCTGTCGAAGAACTGGCTTCTCTCCTCTGCTAGCCAGGTTCCTTCAAATATCGATCATCACAATACTCTTTCACAGAATTATTTCTTCAATTAATCCCACTTCTGACACCAATTGTAGTGAGCTTAGGGTTCGGTGGATTAATTATTCACACAAAATAAGCCGTGAAATCAATTTTCTATTCAATCGTTATTTTCCTGCTCTTGACAACCGTTCTTTTCTTTTTCGCTCCTTTGTCAAAAGTGACACTTCTGTCACTGGAGACATCGTTTTTTCCTCTCGCTTCTTTTTGCTCATAGTCTCCAGTTTTCCAGTACTTTCCAGAATATTCCAGTACTTTGTTTTGGAGTCTTTCCAGCTCCTCACAATATATATATATATATATATATATATATATACTAGGGGGCGTTGCCCTCTGCTCGCTACGCTCGCCAACCCCCGTATTAGTTTTAATGTAATTATCAACAATTTTAAATTAATTTTTGAATCTTAATCAGCACTCAATGATAATTTTTGTTTTTTGCCCGCTTATTTGCACGATATTGTAAATCTAATTTACGTTTCCTCTCAATTTGTTCATTTGTCATGTTTTCTGTGTGCCTTTTTGCTACCTGTTCGATAAACATATTTGCTATGCGCCTTTTTGAATTTATTTCTTCTTTTTTCTTTTTATAATATCGTTTTTTTATTGCCAACTGGCGTCCAGGATGTTCTTCGGGTGATAGGTTTAATTTTTTTCGACCCATAATTAAATATTGAGTTTGTGCAACTGACACAAAAAAAAATCTGACACACATTCAATTTACGTTTTAAAACTAATAATGGAAGTTGGCGAATGATTAATATGTTATAAAAAATTCTGCCATACGAAAAACTTTATAAAAAAAAAACGAATATAAAAAATAATATATATATATATATATGCATATTTATATATGATATAATTTATATATATGTGTATATATATATATATATATATATATATATATATATATATATATATATATATATATATCCCGCGCTTGGTAGGAACCTTGACGTGGTGTGGGGTCTTAAATTACATTGGATCACTCAGGGTATGCTGTTGGAAGCGTACGCTTCCAGTAGGGTCATCTGTGTCAGACAGGCTACCAAGGAATAATACACAAAAATGTGCCAACCCCAGTCCAGAGAGTGATGCGTCACCGTGCCCATTGAATGGTTTGCAGCCAGGGGTATGCCGGCTGTATTATAACGCGCCTCTCTGACACCGGGTCGAATCAGAGCAGTAAGCAGACCTTACCATATCAAAGATGAGCTCTAATATGGCGGACTATTCGAAACCCCAGAGTGAGTGATCCCATGAAATGAATGATCAATACACAAAAAACAATCTCACGAAAAGCCCGGTAGGCGTAGGTGTCACTACCATAAGGGAACAAATCATCAAGAAAACACCGACTCGGCAAAAATAAGAAGTAGGGAAATACGGAAAAAGTGGGATATACGCGTCGAGACGTGGAATGTTTGAGCGTTATATAAACCAGGCGCGACACAGGCAGAAGTAGAGAACGCGAAACAATATGAAATGGACATCGTCGCGCTTCAAGAAGTCCGCCTCTCGAATTAAGTAATCGAAACCAACGGGTTCTCACGGACATATGGAGGTATAAGATAATAAGATAAGATTACGGTCTATGTAAATGATGTGAGATTTATTAATGTCTGAACATCGGTGCTAAAAATACAGGGCCCATGGTACAATTATGTATTTATAAACGTACACGCGGAAACTCCACAACCACGAATTGGAAGATCTGTACCGCAAACCTACAATAGCGAGAGTAATCAAGTCGCGAAGATTAAGATGGGCCGGACATGTAGCACGAATGGGCAACGATAGGACCGTGGGCAGAATTCTTGACGGTAGACCAACAGAATCTGCCGACGAAGAAACGAAAGGCACGTTCTACGAAACCCTAGAGTATTTGATGGGATTTCATCATTCGATGTTAAAATCCTCTCCGGGGCCTTCAATGCGAAAATTGGAAATAAAGATATCTTTCAAAGTGTATGAATTCGTTTTTTAAACTCAAGTACAGTCAACTGATGTGGAATTGTTATGTTATCGCTATGGTATACGGCTCTGATGTTTTTGATTATTCGATTTTCGTTCGGTGTTTTTCACTATTTGCTTGTGTATTGTTATTGTGTGTGTATCTGTTAGAAACGTCACAAGCCCATCATAGCATCGAAGAAACTCACTCAGCCCTAACCCAAATACAGCTAGGCGCATCAAGCATGAACACCTCATTCAATTTTTTAAACACCATACCCCATTTTCAATTTAACAAGCCTGATGAGTTGCTAAATAAGGCCAAGACCGGTTCCCGGTTGTAGTGCCGATGATAATGATACCTCATTTTCCTACAGTCTCCCCCTTCTAATGCCCGCATTGTGTGTGGATATTTAAGGGTACCCTAAAATCCCTTTTGTGCGCTGATTTCGTATAAAAAAATACTCTCTCCCTCAACGTTTTTGGGCATCGAGTGAATGAAAAGATACGTGAGGTAAGAGATAAACCAGGTCGCAAAAAATTTAAAATCAATAAATTGTTTATCTAAGGGATAAGGACCTGTGGCATTTAACCTTAACACGTGAACACCGAATACCTTTTAACCAAATTTGCCTCTCACCTGACTTATTGACATGTAAACAATTAATACTCAAGCGAAAATGGTGATATAACACACACTCCGGGTGCCCTCATATTATAATCATTCTATACCTTTATATCACGAAGAATAACTTTACTCCACTCCCTTGACATCATGAATGATTCAAATTGCGATCCCTCTCGCGGATGTGGCACGGTAGGATTTCGCCAGGTACCAGAATCTGTCTATGAAATTCAAGAAGTTTAAAGTCCATATAGGCTTTAAGATGCTACCAGGCAAAATGATATTAAATATTGAAGAAGTCTTCTAATTCAAAAACACTAATGCCTGTGAGTTAAGTATCAAAAACAATACCTTAAGATTGTTCGGCTTCTGATTACGTTTTTTAATGAAACACCGTCAAATGGCCACTTACCCCACTTCCGTCCGTAATTCCTGTCGCACCAGAAATTTGATATTACCTCTTCCGCATCTGTGGATAATTAGTTCCATTTCCACGAACTAGTGCCAGTTGCCAGTTGTGGCCTAATTTGAAATCTGTTTTTGTAATAAATTCAACAAGCCGCACATTCCTCAAGCACTGCCTGCCTCCCATAACCTAATGAGTGGGGGTAATTAGGCAATCCGTGTAATTATAGTTTCACGGAAAACGTTCGCTCTAAATATTTTCAGCCACATCTAATTGTTTTCGTATACTCTGCTGGTGGCGAATCTCAACTCTCATTAGACACACAAGATATTCCTCTCGAATAGGGTGGGTCTCAAATACCCTCCCCTTCAGGTACACAAATTTATTACATTTCCGACTTCATTGAAGTGGTTTTTCGGTCGGCCCAATGATATTGGGCCACGAATTCTTATACAAACCTTTAATTCTACACTTATATTGAGGACGAGACGACACGGAACCCAGAGGCATCAAAGAACTTAATAGAGTAGAAAAAGCCCCGATCGGAAACAACAGCAAAATATATTACATAAAACAAAACAAATAAAAACCGACAGAGACAAAACAAGACATCTGTCCACCATGTAATGGTCGTTAAGCCTTCCATCACTACATCAGGTATCCACATAAAATGAAGTCAAACATTGGATCCAACGAAGGAAGATGCCTCCTGAGGAGGAAACATTTTCAATCCATTAAAATCAGATATCCGTGAATGTTCTCCTAATGCAAACAACTCTGTACAAACAATAAAGCAGAAATAAGAAGACACAACATGTTGGGCCATCAGCGAAAATATTTGAAATATCGAGTATATATTTTCGAATGTACAAATAGATACATACCTGCGTAGGCAACCCAGCCGAATAGGCACGAACTGGAGCACATCCAGCAGCAGATGCAGATGCAGATATTCCTTATCAATTTCAGCAGCGTCATCATCGTGTTGTACTTTATCTTTTGCTATTCACTTTTGTTTTTGTTTTGCTTGTTTTTTTTTTTCAAGTTATTGTTTAAGTTTCAATTAAACATTTGTCGCGTGCACACATGTCAATTTGAAGAGATAAATTCGCTGCAGCTGGTCTGAGTAAAGTCTACAACCTGGAATGAAACCGAGCGTCATTCGCTTGCTTTTGTTATCCGTCATAAATGGAATCATAAAAGTTGACTACAACTACCCGTAGATGAATGGCAGAAAATGAAACAATCTATTATCCGCTTCTAAATGAGTGAATTCGGAATGGAGGCTGGAGCAGGGAGCCGCTGGATAAATAAATGAGAAACGAATTAGACTGAAAGCTAACACAGACAGGACAACCCCCGTCCAATTGTTTCCCGAATAACATAAATCCCCCTGTCGTTTTTCAATACTCTGAATTGTATAAGAACAATAAATAGGGGGGTTTGGTTTGCAACTAAAATTTAAGGCGAAAGCTGAAGTGCTGAGATGGTGAAGGATATATATATATATTCTGTGATTTGTCAGTAAGTCAAACAAAAGCGCCAGAAGACAACATAAGGTGGATCTAGTACAAGTCCTGATTCAGTGTCTCCATAAAATCAGAAAAGTAATATCAAATTCGTATATATTTACGTCTATGTATAGAATGCTTCAGGGATATGTCTTCTTATATTCGTATTTTGAAATTCAGACAACGTCTAGACCGCGTATTTTGAAGCAGTGAGTCGTCGAATATTTAACCGTATTTCATCTTTGTCAACAAATGCAATGATATTGAAAATGGTATGTGGGTAATGGAAGCTGCTGTTATTGAAACGAAAGTAATCAAAATCCTGAAACTACAATTCGATTTTGAGTCCTACATTCGATCTTGTAATCAATGTTGAGTGAAGAAATGTTGGTCGAGAAGAATCCTTGAACTTGTATAGTGAGCAGGACGGATTTTTATATCTCAACATTTATTTATTCGATAAGTACGTTTGGTTAAGATTTACTACGACAGGAACTGTCACGAAAATATCAGACATCGATATGATAACTTTCTATGAATAGGTCACTTTTAGCGACACATCATTCTGTTATATAATTAAGTTCATTTAATTATCACTCCCGCTTTGAATAATTAACATCTCGTGTCTTCTCATACATATCCTTTCCTTCCCTCCAAATCACTAATTTCCCCAAATACAATAGTACATAATTTAAATAAACACCGGTAACGACTTTCTGCCGCGTTATTGTAAAGTCAATGGACCAGGAGGTTGTTTGGAATTTCCCCAAACAATCACAAACCCTGAAAGTTTCTTTGTTGACTTTGCAAATAAACGCAAGAAAGTAAGCACGGGAAAGTTTAGACAAAAGGCAGCCGAACGGGAAACCGGACCTCAGGGACCTAACAAGGTCGATACTGCGGTCGGGAAAAACTCGAAGACCCTACACACGCAGGGGAAGGGCTGCGAAAACCTGTCAGGCGCCAGTTACACCAACAAGCAGGCAATAACCCAAATGCCAAAAGGTGGCAAGGAAGGGGAAGCTTCGGTAGAACGCCTACCAATAAACCCTTCGGAGGTGGAAATCTTGCTGAGTAGACCGGTCATTGTACCAGGGCGCTCAAGGAAGATGATTGGGCTCCCCATAAAGATCCGGGAGGAGGTAATCTTAGTACCTAAAGAAGTACAATCGGGGATTTTACTCCCAAATTGTATTTTGAAAAGAGCGAAGAGTGCCCAAATAGAGGCACTCAATATCATAGATTACCCCCAGACCATTGACCGGATACTGGTGGAGTTGCTTCCAACAAAGGACTATGCCTTCTTTCCTTTGGAAAACCGGGAGAATACACAGACCGGTAAGCGAGTCAATACGTCAGCGGGAGTTAACTTGAAAAATAAATCAAGTCATCGTGGATCGGAGATAAACCCTTCGGAGGTAGAAAACCTCCAGTTTATAAGACACCTTTTCTCGGAAGGCGAGTTGCCTAAAGAATCCATAAAAAATTCGAGATTGACCCAATTGCACGAGGAACTGCACTTAGGGAAAAACCTAAGTCCTGAGGAGTGTCAATCGATAGTGGAAATATGTGAGGAGTTCAACGACATATTCCACTTAAAAGGCGACCACCTGACGTATACCAATGCGATAACGCATGAATTGTCTATGGTACAAGACCAAGCGCCTACAACCGTACCGTCTGCCTGAGTGCAAAAAACAAGTAATTAACGAGCAAGTTCGGGAAATGCTAGAGAATGACATCATTCAGCCTAGCAAAAGTCCGTGGAACTCACCCCTTCTAGTAGTTCCCAAAAAAGCGGGCACCGATGGAAAAGCCCGATGGAGAGTAGTTGTCGATTTCAGAAAACTGAACGACAAAACCATCGGGGATGCGTATCCTCTCCCTAGAATAGAGGATATTTTAGACCAACTCGGTCACTCACGCTACTTTTCCACGCTTGATTTAGCCAGTGGCTAGCACCATGTCTTAGTCGATCAGAAAGATCACGACAAGACGGCTTTCAGCACTAGTTACGGGTATTATGAGTTCAAACGTATGCCATTCGGGGTAAAGGGAGTCCCGGCTACGTTTCAGAGACTCATGAACCATGTCCTCACTGGGTTGCAAGGTATCGAATGCTTTTTATATCTGGGCGACATTGTCATCTATGGGAAAAACCTAGAGAACCTTAATAACAAACTCCAGAAGGTATTCGAACAATTGAGATATCACAATCTCAAATTGCAACGCGAAAAATGTAGATTTTTACAAAAAGAAGTAGTCTACCTCGGACATGTTTGTTCCGAAAAAGGGGCAATGCCAAATCTCTACACGACAGCTAGTGTCAGGGATTTCCCCATTCCCAAGACGGTAACGAACGTCCAATCATTTCTAGGACTGGGGAACTATTATCGAAAATTTGTTCCAATTTTCTCGAGGATAGTACGTCCCTTAACAAACTTGTTAAGGAAGGACGTTAAATTCACCTGGTCAGACAAATGCCAACAAGCATTTGATAAAGTAAAAGGATTATTGGTTTCGCCGCCAATATTAATCTATCCAGATTTCACCAAACCTTTTAATCTGACTACGGATGCGAGCAGCGAAGCACTTGGTGCCGTGCTATCGCAAGGGGAAATAGGCAAAGATCAGCCTATAGCGTATGCAAGTCGAATAAAGCGGAAAGAAATTACTCCACCATTGAGAGGGAGTTACTAGCCATTGTGTGGTCGACTAGAAATTTCCGCTGTTATTTACAAGGGCGAAGGTTCAACATCTATACAGATCATAAACCACTGAAGGAAGTTTTTAACGTGAAAGACCCCACGTCACGTTTAACCAAATTCCATCACAAATTATCGGAGTTTGATTCCCAAATAGAGTACAAACCCGGTAAATATAACACCAACGCGGATGCTTTAAGCCGCATCCCGCAAGGTTGTGATGAAACTCCCAAACTACAGAGATGCAATGTAGTAACACGCGCCCAAGCAAAAAAGCTAAGGAAAAGCGCAGGATCCCAGGGAAGTCAAACAATTTACAAGTCTGATTTACCAGATAATCCCATTCCTCCCTGCACGGAAAAAGGAATGGAGATAACAAAACCTGAGGATATCCAGTTACTGCTACGTGATTACCATGATCCTCCTTTGCGCGGACGCCAAGGAGTGATAAAAACCTATAACAAGATTCGTAGGAACTTTTGGTGGAAGAACATGATGCGCGACATTAAAGTCTACATTAAGAAATGTAAGGATTGTCAAACCATGAAATCCTTGCCCCTGCTGACATCACCGCGGCGTGATCGGGTCCATGGCACAACGTATTTAATGTACGTAGTGCACGTTAATTCGTGACTTTTTCGTTTCCTTTTCCTTGTCCGTACAACAGGGCGAACCTTACCCCACCTTTTATCGTGACTATGTCAATGCGGGGGGAGTACTGTGACGGTTCTGTCGAACGCCACTACTTACCTGCTCATCTACCACCAGGTAACCATTTCCACGCGCGTTCTACTTCATAAAAAGCATGTACTTACCTGCCGTAGTAAAAACCATAACAACAGAAAAACCTGTGAAACATAATGTCTGCTGATATGAAAAATACATCAGCAACAACGGACATTCACCACAGGGGCATAGTCGTACGAAACGCATCATGCTCCTAAAAGGCAAAACGGTTGCAAAAACAGCAATCAACATTGCCCAAACCGCGTTGAAGAGATGCCTCCTAATGTGCCTACCACATACCACAGGAGTTATTTTTTCATTTTGTGGTCGTCTATATCCACAGCGATCGACCACCCGATCAACAAGCGAGTTTGTTGGTGCCGGTGAAATGCCCCTGAAACACGGCTCGATACAACTTCACGTGGTCGCCATAATTCCCTGACATTATCCATGCGCATAAGCGAAAGCATTTTCGCACACACGCGCATGGCGATTTGTACCAGAGGACGCCAGCAAAGCACGTCCAAGCAGCGTGAAGTTCCACACCATGATTTCGAATGAACATATCCTTTTATGGAAGTGTAAAGTAAGCGATCGACTATAATGCTTTACGCACGCGTTGATCGTGTAAGCATTTCAACCCCTTTTTCAGATCGACTTGTCCCAGCTACAAATATGTTTATTTGTGTTTAACTTCGAGTCTAGAGTTCGCATGCTGGGCCACGCGTGCGATGAGCGGCAGGGTGGATCGCCAGTGTGCCGCGTGCTTAAGATAAACATCCCAACCCTTCGTTGGGATGCCGATGCCAGCTGAAAGTTGTGCTCATGGTGTTGTTATATAATTAAAGTTCAATTAATTATCACTCCCCCTTTGAATTATTAACTTCTCGTGTCTTCACGCACATATCCTTCCCGTATCCTTCCCTTCTCCAAATTTCTAATTTCCTATTCCCTTTACAATAGAATATTCCCTTTACAATAGAATATAATTTAAATAAAAGTAAGCTCCCATTTAAAACCCCATTCACATTGCAATAGTCATCTTCATTTTATTAGCCTGTGGGGGTTCTCTACATCACACAGAACCAACCCACAACCCTAACCTGCAACATGCAAAATCAATAACCCAATAGCATATACTCCCAAATCTGCAATAAAATACTTTCCAAACCCCCAAGAGAATATAATTCAATCGAATATATTCTAATCACCACCATATGCATTTCCCCAAAACTGCGTCAGTCAATTATCTATATTTCCTCAACGCAACCAAGCAATCCACACTTCCCCGAAATTCGTATGCCATAGCAAATGCATATTCAAATCCTCAACGGAACATTAGCTAGTATACCAAGCCGCACACATTTCCCCGAAGTTCATATGCCTTAACAAAGCATATATTCAAATCCTCAACGGAACCTTACCAACCAACTAAACCGCGCACTTTTCCCCCGAAATTATCTCGGTTAACATTTCTACCTAAACGACACCCCTTTCTTGCACCCAAGCAATTTCAATTTCCTGGTATACACAACCAACGAATCCAACTTAGCTTATACGGCAAGGATTCGCTGGAACTAAACTCATATGCATAGGCATAGCAACTCTTCCACTAGATTCTTAGGAAGTGACAATGAGTTTACGATGCCACTACCACAACGCAATGGATTTTCAATTCCATGCGTCAGTCGTTATCCAACCGCCACCGAGCGCACGTCGCCCCTTTATTACCCCGAGTCCCGGCCGTCGAGTTTCCTTACTAACTGAGTCCCATCTGTAATTCGTACGTGTTTCGAAAACGCTAGTGAAAGTTATGTGCCCGTCTATATTAAGAGTAGGACCAACTGTGCTTAAAGAACAAATTCTGTAAATCGAAACCATTTAACATCGAGTGTGCGCTGCCGGTATGCGCTGACATAAACAATAAAAAAGGAATAAAATCATCGCGAACAACCAATCTGGCCAGTGCGTTTTTATTCTGCATTATTCGCCGGTGAACGATTCTTGCCGTGGAACTTCACATCGGGGAGTTAGGTGAAACCGTGCCCGTGTCTTGGCATACAACCTACCACCCCCACAAGCCATAGTCGCCCCCTATTAGCCAATTCCGCCTCTTCCTAGAAATAACTCGTGGAAGCGGAACGAAAAAGGATATGTGCCGAAAAGACACGAGATATTCTTTCTTGTTTAATTCGAGAGTTCATGGAGTGTGGTCGTAGCTCTATAGAATCGAGTCGTGTGTGCGGGCAAGAGAAAGTCTTAAGGATCAAATATAACTTAAATGTGTCTAATGTATTAAAACTAGACTTGTATATACTTTTTATTTCAAATAATTAAATAGAATTACCCTCAAGTGTTAAATATTGACTTATTCCCAATAAATAATTAGAAATACGTTTAATAGCTGCAGTCCAATTAATGAAAAGAGTGAAAAAGGAAGGAATGTAAATTGAAAAACCCACAAAGAACAATTCTGCGTGCGGAGAATTAACAAACCGGGGTAAGTTCAGTGGAAAACTATAAATAATTATATACAGTGTTGCCCTAGGGAGTTGGATGATCCACGGTGTGTGTACCGTGGACATGCACACACACTGTGGGCACCCGAGGGAGGTTTTTTTTCATGTTTCGCGCTACTGTGTGTAGATGCTGGGGGTGATCGCACCAAATATGGTCATCGAATCGAAGCTTGGGATTTTTGAGTTCTGGTGCTTCGATGGCAAAAAGGAGGATGGAAGGATGAAATGGCAATGATTGCCTAACAGGGGGAGGAAAGGAGGTAACTTTCAGGGATCTTCGAGGATTGGCGATTCAGTCTGAAATTGCGGTTGATAGGGACCAGTTGAAGAGCCAATAGTGTATATCAGAACAGTGTGCCGAAAACGAATTAGTCTTTACAAGTTTGAACGTTTAATTTAATATTATCAGAATAGTGTACCAAAAACGAATTAGTCTTTACATGTTTGAACGTTTAATTTAATATTATCAGAATTGTGCACCGAGAACAAATTAGTATTAACTAGTTTGAACGTTTAATTTAATACGATAAATAAAAATGAGAACAAATAGGAAGCAGTCAGTGTTTTAATTCGAATAGCCAGAGGACGAAAGAAGACGTTGGACAAGCGTGGTGAACCTGTGCCCCCGTGGCACCCGGTATTTCTGCCGTACCACGTAAACGCCACAGTATCATAGGCTGTTTCGTCTTTCGGACTTAACATCAACATGGCACCCCTATGCGTAAAAACGGTCCTAAATGCAATGTTTGTAACTATCGATGCATTGTTAAACTATCTCGTATTCCAAAAATGTTCGGAAGTACCCTATATTCGTTATGTTTCCGCAGCAAACCCCGCATCTTACCCAACCAGTACGACTTCCTTACTGATAGTTCCTGCACGACCACTATAGTAGAATATTCATACCACACTCCTCGTGCCTTGGAAGACGGCAACGATAATCTTCATCAATAAAATTTCCCACAAACGTATACTCTTTAAATCATCTTCCATTGGCTTCGATCCCCTAATGATTAAGGAGATTTCACCATTTAATAACTATCGAATCTACCTACTAAGACTTAGATCTGTTGTTTCTAATCCTGTTCTCCCACCTCACTTGTACCCCATGGCAGTCGTCTTTGTCCCTTTCTATTTATACTAACTATAAATCATACAGACACGAGTATCAAGCACCCTCCTTTCTCTCTTAACATGTACGACATTAAACTTTACAAAATGATCAGTTCTCCACCCGATTAATCACCTCTTCAAATAGATCTGAACAGCTTTTCGGTTTGGTGAAAAAATAAAAGCTTCGAAAGCGTCAAATGCCACTCAATCACATTTTCACGGAAGCGCACCCTTCCACCACCGCGTCCCTATTTGCTTCTTAATCAACCTATAGTTTCTGCTCAATGGATTCAGGAACTGAGCATCTTATGTGACAAGGAGCTAAACTTCCTCTTACATATTGATGACCCTTAAGGTCAGCCCTGTTTCCGGTTTTTTGAAACTCTGGTCGAAAGAATTCTCTAGCCCTTATGTTACCCGATCACTCTACGGTCCCCTTTTCATATGTCCCACACTCAGAAAATCTAAAGCATTCAACATCACTTCTTGCATTTTGCCCTTCGAGAGTTAAATTGGAAAATCACTCTTGTCCTGCCTGCATAAAATAGCCGTCTCAAACCAATAAATGTGCAAGTAGAAACTCGGATTTTTTGTCAAATTCAACTTTATTGGAAAATATACTTATACAAGGATTGATTGATATTGTTTGGCGAGAAACTCCTTACTGTTCTGCAAGCACGTCTTGAGTTTGACATTGTTACATAATTAACTAACGACTATAATTCCCAACCCCCTTTCCATCTAATTAAATTCGCGTCCTTATCCCTTAATATACACATTTCATAAAAGAAAACAACATTTTCCCACGCCTCAGTGGCATATTTTTATTTTAAATTCAATTCATATTCAAAATATTTTTCTCTAGCATAATTCTATCCCAAAAACGATTTTCATAATCAAACTTTCCTTCGAACATAACATGTACAAGCTATTCAAAAGGAATAGTCATAATTCAAATGGAAAAAGTACATACAAACATTTTCCACCCTTTCCACCCCCTATCTCGCAAATGTCGTAATTATTACGTCAAAGAATTACAAAATTCTCTTAACGAGGACCACAAATAATGTTCACACATATTTATAGGTACATTGACCCTTCCCAGCAAATTAGCCTTACCTGGCCATTATATATATGTACACTCGGCGATTCACTGAAAGGGGGTTCATGCCAGCGAGAGCCGAAACCAAATTCCAATGAATCAGTAAATGGTAAGGTGGTGGTAAAATTGTGTCCCAGCATAAAGGGAGACAAATATTCCCCATTAATCCCGAACATATCGGCAAATTAATAAGGTCTTCGGGGTATACATCCCTTATCATAGCTGCCGATTTTAACTCCAAACCACTCCATTGAAACAACTCCGTGCTCAACTGATACCAAATTGTACAAATGGTACACCGAAAACTTGCATGCCCTCACTTCGAAATAGACCCGCCTACGGTTGGTATGCGAAGAAACTCAATTCTGGACATCTTTTTTGTCTCCAAAGACTTACTTCTTCAAATCACTCCTCCCCAAGTATCAGCGGGTGTATCTGACCACAACGTTGTGACCATGTTCAATCGCAGCTATCAAGCATCGCGGGTTCATATCCGATTATGGGCGCACAAACTGGGACAACTTTAAAGTCACATTGAACGGAAAATTCCACCAACTCTCTCCTCGAACTGGCAGGGACCTAGCGACGAGATTCTAGTTGAACCTTCGGAGAGTCATGTACCGAAGTACAAACTTGAAAAAACTTATCAGAATTCCCATGACGACCTCACTCTTCGTCTCATCCGGGAGCGTAAAAAACTCTGCGGAATGAGATATCATCACCGCTTTAATTAAAGGGAACCATTATTGAGATCCATCACTCACAATATTGGTACACTGATAAAACAGAGACTCCAAAACAATCGTACCCGACAATTGGAGGACAAACTGAAGGGTATTCAGGTGGACTAGAACGTTTAGAAAAACGTTGAAAAGATATGTGGCACCTCTCGTATCACTGACCACATCATCCACAACGGTGTTGTTGTCAATAATGACACCAATAACGCAAACATCATCGGAGAGATCTTTGAAAATAATCACAAACTCACTCTCGGGGATGGCGACCCGGATACGACTGCAACTAGAGGTTCACAATAAACTAGACAACTTTAACGAATCAATAGATGTCTTCAACTCACCTAACAGTGCATACTTCGACGACACACGTGATAATGATCACGATTTCGTCACACCAAATACCCTACATAACCTAGTTAAAAATCGAAACCCTAAGAAGTCACCCGGTATCGACAACACGTCATACCATTCGTTGCGAAGGCTTTCAGCCTTATTCTTATAAAGCTCTCCATTCTGTTCAACCATGCCCACAACATCGGGTGCTTTACCCAAGCTCGGAAGCATTCTGTTGTTTGTCCAATAGCCAAAGCTGGGAAGCCAACATATCACCCCTCAAGCTTCCGCCCCATTTCGCCCCTCACTTGCATTTGCAAAATATATGAAAAATTCATATGCGAGAAGCTAAACAACTTTATGAGTGCCAGGAACCTAATACCGGATTTCCAATATGGATTTAGACGGGCATACAGCACCACTATGGCTATCAACGCTTTTCAAAACAAAGTCTGTGTACGCCTCTTTAATAAGGAACCCACCATTGCGGTGAGCCTGGACATTGAAAAGGCTTTTGACACGACGTGGATCGAAGGTCTCGTCTTTAAATTATTGAACACTGGTCTTAGTAGAATGCTATGTAATATTATCTACCACTTTGTTCGAAACAGAACCTTTCAAGTTCGAGTGAATGGTAAGCTATCCCGAATTTTCAACGCCGCTGCAGGCGTGTCCCCCCAACATCCACTAATCCCCTTTCGCTAGTTTCCCCTCTTTACCTTTAAACGGACAACAACTCGCCAAGTAGTTAATTTGCCTAAACTACTTTATGCAAATTCTACTTGGCATAGAAAATAATAAAAACCGGCTTGGCGTCGAATAATAAAAAAAACGTCAACGGCGAAAATAAAAAATAATTCATTCGACGTAAACCTTCGAAACAAAAAGGAACTCATTTATATACCGGACGTCACACCACAGTTGAACTGCAAAATTAACAGGGGAGCACGACACTCTACGCCCCCTGCAACTTGACAGCAGCCAAAAACCAACATAAGAAAAATCAAGCTAAAACAAGTAAGTCTCCCAACATACCCTTCACTACATATTATTATAATACCCTATTAAATTATAATGACCTAATGCTTAAATAATTGTTAAAATAACATAACAGGCGTACCACCAGGTTCCATTCTAGGCCCCATCCTATTCAATATCTACACCTCAGATATTCCTCGTTCTGTGGACGGGAGAATAAACCAGTATTGCTAAGCGGATGTGTGTACACGTCATCCAAAAGCCCCAAACTCGCAACAAATCGACTCAACCGTCACCTGGACGAACTGCATCAGTATTACGGTCGATGGTAAATGTAACTTAATTCTTCCAAACCAGTAGCCATAATTCTGAGTAGTAAACACTCCCAACCTACTTCTCGATATTCACAGAATATTCGAATACAAATGGGAGGTACTACGATTAGACCATAGGACAGGATAAAATATTGTGGGGTCACTTATACCCCAAAAATGAATCTCATCAAACATGTAACCCACATTCTTCAAATGGGCCTCGGTCGGTCTAAGCAACTGCACAACATTTTGAAGTGGAGCAACAAAGTTGACACCAAAGTTAAGCTTCTCTACTATAAGCAGCTAATCCGATCTGGAATATCGTACGCCTTTCCCATATGGCCTTGCATATCTTCGGCCCACATGAAAGACTTCGAGTTTACGAAAGAAAACTCCTCAAAACATGCATCAATCACTCTAGAAGGTCTGACGGTTGCTATTATCCCGCCCTCACCTATACGAGGGTGCCCCCATTACTCCTATCGACAAGTACTTGCTACAATTAGCATACAACTACCGCGAAAGCATTCAGAACAGCGAGAAGCTACTTGGACGGGACATTTGCGTTCTTGGCCCTTCTCTCTTTCGATCTCTTCGGATCCGATCGAAACGACTTCCAAACTATGGTACACTCTCCTCTGTAATAGACGATTCCTGGACCCATACCATAGGGACTACTGCTGACACACTACAGATACGCACGTACAGTACACGACAGCACAAATACACACACACCTGTGGCGGTTCCGCCAAACCCCACGGCCCACTTACCTAAAAAACCCCCATAACTTTATCCCAATCGCATTAGCAACTTAAATGCTTCACGCATCAAATAGATCACATTTACAATCTAAATGTCCCTGTAAAGAATCCTTACCTTTCATGCATCTCTTCGCATACAAATTTCCTATAAGAATTCTTTCCTAACCAATCATGAATCCCTAAACCATCCGGCACTCTGGTATGCCAAGCAATTCCGCTGTCCACGTGCACACCGCATGTCCCTGGCAATTCCACGGCCTCGGCAGCCTTTTGTCTCAGGGACAAAAGCAAACACTAGCGTCTAGTGCCATAAACCGAATTCCTTCGCATGTAAACATGCATAAAAATTCGATCCCATTTCGTTCAGCAAGATACGGTACACAACCACTCATCGTATGCCTAAATTGCTTTAGCATCACCAGCATAATAGCAACACGGCTGTTTATCCAGCTGCAATAGATTCACCCATGATTTGTTTTCCAACGAACAAACAATCACAATTTCGTGCTTAGCCACCAAACTAATTATCCAGCATATACAAATGCAAGCAAATTCGTTTTGGCCTCCGACCTAAGATACGACACACAATTTTCGCTGTATAAAGTATCGCAACCATTAGCACCTTTCCTAATGTCTATTCGAATATTTACACAAGGGCATCACTCGTCTAAGACTTTTATGATGCCCTCGTCTCATCTTTTCTTTTACCACATTTCTTCGACGCCTCGTTTCACAGCTTCCCCGCTCTGTAACGGAACGAGTCTCTGATGCAGAGATGTTTGCGCCGTCGGAAGATGAACAGCAGATTGCTGTGATCCGTCGGATTGTTTTGTGGAGCGCATATAAACCGAATTGTGCGGAACAATACTACGAATCACCGAAAAAAAGTTCCCGTAATAATATCTGTAAAACAGACAGAGGTCACCTACGCGTCTTCGACGTGATAAAGACTGTAGTCTCGACGTCAGCGCCATGTCTCTGCATGCTCTCAATTAGGTCGAGGGTATGCTTAGGTGCGGAGCTCCAAACATGGGAGCAATATTCGAGCGCGGGTCTAATTAGAGATTTATACGGAAGAAGAAGTTTGGCCGGATTAAAATATTTCTTGGCTCTAAAAAGCTAACTCCGTTTTCCAGAGGCGGACCTGGCGATGTTCAGCACGTGTTTATGCCACGATACATTCCCACAGACCGTTACGAGGACCAATTTCATGCTTTCCCCAGGTTCGAGGGCATCAGCTGTGGAACCGATGATCCATTTTTCCCTGTGAGTTTTGTATATTGTGTCTTCGTTGCATTGTAGTCGACGAGATTGGCCTTCCCCACTCGCAAAACTGAACATTCTGTTATCCATTGGCTCCAACCAATTAGTAATGTGGAGCAAAAACAAGGTCGGAGCCAAAATAGAACGTTGAGGCACAGATCCCAACACTTACTGTCCACAACAACCCGGATCGATCGATTTTCGAGGAAGCTCTTCATCCAGCCGCAAAACTGCTTGAAAAATCCGTATGAACAAAGTTTGCTTCAACAATGTCCCATGGCAGATGCGGCCTTGGAGATATCCAATGCGACCTCCCTTGACTCACAATGCGCCTCAATCGCAGATGTCCATATTTCGGTTATAAGGGTCAAAAGGTCTCCCGTAGACCGCCTACCACGGAATCCATATTGATGAGCATTTAGAAGTCCGTTGCACGCCAAATACCTAATTAACTCGGCATTGATGACCTTTTCCGTCACCTTAGTTAACATAGACAATAATGCTATCGGCCGGTAATTTTGTGGGAGACACTTTTTCCCGTTTTTGGGATTGGCTGAACTCGAGCGATTTTCCAGCAAGTAGGAAAGGTCCTCTGAGCATAAGATAACCGAAAGAGTCTGCCAAGAACCTGTGGCGTTTCTAACAGATACACACACAATACACAAGCAAATAGTGAAGAACGCCGAAGGAAAATCGAATAAGAGAATGTATCAGAGCCGTATACCAAAGCGATAACATAATAATTCCACATCAGCCGAATGTACTTGAGTTTAGAAATCGAATTCGTACAAGCGGCAGTGGCCTGATGTGTTGAGCATTGGTTACATGTTTAATGATTCTAACTGTCATAGCGTCAGTTCGAATCACACGTTCTTCACTATCGTCGCAATGCGCTATAAACCGGCAATGGTTCTGTGGCACATTTCTTAAAGACTACTGTAGGTATTTTGCTATGCTTTCCTACAGTCCAGTCAACGTAGAATGTCTTGAATAGTACCTCACATCCCACATCGAAGACCCTACCGGCGCCATCACACGTGGCTCCAAAAGATCGACATCAAGGTTCAAATTCACGGAAAATGTATTCGCGAATACATTAGCTTTATTTTTTGAATTTGTGACCAACGTGCCGTTGCCCGTCACTAACGGAGGAAAAGAGGAGGAAGCTGAAGTTACTGCTGACAGCCCTTGCCATTAAGAAGCAGCGCGAGCCAGTCGCGCACTGAAGGGGTTTATTGGTCACTCTGTCGTTGTAGGCCTTCTTCGCAGTATCAATCGTCTGGTTGCACGCGTTTCTGATTCTATTAACATCGGTGGGATTGGAGCGCTATTGTTTAAAAGCTCTATTTTTTCCGCTATAATCTGTTCGATTTTTTTATCAAACCAAGGTTTATCACATGAACTTCGTTTGATGGAATACGGAATGTAGATCTCCGTGACCGACTCCGCGTATGTGTTAACATCGGAGTCTCCAAAGCACACCTCCGGCCACGGAAAGGATGGGAAGAAATCTCGTAAATCGTCCCAGTTAGCACCCCATACCTCCACGGGTGACGAAGCTGCTTGGGTCGGTTATTCATTTGAAATCCAAGTGGTTGCGCGACCGATACCAAGCAATGATCTAAATTACCCAGTGGCGCAGCAACCTACATGATATAAATTCTCGGCTCGGATGTCAAAAACAGATCTAGGGTGTTTGCATAATCACCTCGGGTATCCGGCACTAAATGTCTCACTCTAACATCTTTTCATCTCCCGCCCTACCTACAATCGTAGTTAATTTAAGTTATTTCATAAATTAGAAAGTGAGCATTTTTTCGTAAGGTTGATCTACGCCAATTTTTTTTTTTTTTTTTTTTTTGTAATATACTTCCCTCAGGAGAGGCGAACGTATAGCGTCGACACGGCGCCCCGAAATGCCACCAACTAACCATTGCAGTTCTTCTAGAACAGTTGCAGGTTGTAACGTCCCGAAAACACTCGCGCCGGGAGGGAATTCCACAGCTTTGCCGCTCTGGAACGGAACGAAGTCCGAAATGTTTGCACCGTCGGGAGATGAACTGCAAATTGGTGCGATCCATCGGATTGTGCATAGAGAGTTTGTTTCAGGGAATTTCAGGCGTACAGGCTGAATTAGGTTCTTCTGTTGCCGTGTAGACGGAGAAATTGGTTTCGGAGGGATAACCAAGTATGGGCATAGGTTGTCGGTTAGACATAGGAACATCGGTCTTGATCGTTGCGATGGTTGTTTCGTGGAAATGCAACGTATCGTGCTGGTGACTTGCCAGTAAGGGGAATTGGTATTATTTCGA
Source organism: Microdon myrmicae (assembly GCA_963931805.1). Classification (NCBI taxonomy): domain Eukaryota; kingdom Metazoa; phylum Arthropoda; class Insecta; order Diptera; family Syrphidae; genus Microdon; species Microdon myrmicae. The sequence goes on along the minus strand of OZ007496.1, from coordinate 165,459,435 downwards.
ATGGTTTAGGTAGGATGGGAGCCGAAATGGTTTTCGGGGTAACTGAATGCTGCTTGGTTACAAACGGGGAAGATGGTTTATATAGGAAGTGAGTCGGAATGGTTTTCGGGGAAAATTAATGGTGCTTGGTTGCAAGCGAGAACAGTAGTTTAAGTAAGAAGTGAGCCGGAATGTTTTTCGGAGGAAATTAAATGAGGTTTGGTGTAGATGAGGGAGATAATTTAAAATGTATTTATTGCAGGCTTTAGAAGTGAATTCTGTTGCGGTTTGAGAATGTATGTCATTCCAGATTTGGGAATGGATGCTGTTGCAGATTGGGAAATGTATTCTTGCAAGTTGAATGGGGCGTTGGGCTATGGTGACGCGCTGTTAGCGGTCAAAATTAGGTAGGAATTGTGGATTGGTTCTCCGTGAGATATAGAGAACCCCCACAGTTGTTGCTGATAGCTCTTGGCATTGACCAGAAGGAGCGCAAACCAGTTGGGCCCTCGAGGAGTTTATTGGTCACTTTGTCGTTGTAAGCCTTCATTGTGATAACAATCGCTTGGTTGCACGCGTTTCTGATTGTAACAAAATCGGTCTGTTAACATCGGTGGGATAGGGGCGCCATTGCTTAAAAGCTCAATTTTTTGCCGCTGTAACCTGGTCGCATTTTTTATCAAACCAAGGTTTATTAGATGAATTTCGTTTGATGGAATGCGGAATGTAAATCTCCATCCCTAGACGAATAATCTCTGTGACCGACCCCGCACAGGCGTTAACATCAGAGTCTCCACAACACATCTCTGACCACGGAAAGGATGCGAAGAAATCTGTCAAATCGCTCGAGTTAGTAGCCCAAACCTCCATACATGGCGAAGCTTCTTAGATCGGTTATTCGTTTGAAATGCAAGTGGCTGCGCGAGCTGAGTTATCCAGAGGCGCAGCAACTTCTACGGTACGAACGTTCAGCTCGGATGTCAAAAACAGATCCAGGGTGTTCGCATAATCACCTCGGGTATCCGGCACTCGCGTAGGTTCCTCCACTAGTTGAGTCTAATTGCGGCTAACAGCGAACATCTCCGCCAGCCTCCCAGCCTCGTCGGTTCTGTTAGAATATACCAACGAGCCGGAATTGTGCACATTAAAACCGTCAAGGACGACCATTTCAGAATCCGGGTGGTTGATCTGTATCCAGTCGACGGTATGTGAAAGATGTTCGAAAAATGTCGCTGGTCAATCGTCATTCGGGGCGCGGTAAAGACAACAAAGAAATTTAACGGAATTCCTCATCCCAACCCTCAAGCACATGATGTTCATGTTATTGGGTTCCAACGCATCCATCCTCTGGCAGGCCAGATCAGACCGCATAAAGACGCAAACTCCATCCCTAAAACGGATTCTCGAATGCAAGTTCTATCCTGAGCAACGAAGATATGTCGAATCAGTTGACGAATAGACCTGGGTTTCATTTATGGCAAAGATATCTAGTTTCGCTGTTGGAAATATTAGTGGACGGCGTTTACATTCGCATTGGTGAAATCGATGCCCCTAATGTTACAAAATGCCGTCATCAGTCGAACGTCGGCAGAGCCTCGAGAACGAGCCCGATTGCGCAATGGTCCATTTCTTAAAGTTCAGTTATTTATAAGAATATTTGCATGATATTCCCCCTGATATAGTCACACCCGGAGATCCGAACGGGAAATTAGTTTACCTCCGGAATTCTTTATCTCAGAAGGTACCATCATGACTTATATCCGTGTCAGACCGGGCCATCAGCCATACATCCGAAACATAGTCGAAGATAGTATCTCACCTTGGGACCGTCTACCACCTAAACCAAACTTTTTTCGAACCGGTCCATCAACCAAGCTCCGAAAGATGGCCAGGGATTTCTCCCGACCAGTTCATGGAGCCTATAGCTTGATGAAGTGGTGTTTCACCGGGCGACAGAGCGTTGGGACCACACTCGGCCTTTTATCACCTTTTACGACAAGCCGACCTAGCTGTGCGTCTATTCTAACGCCCTACTCACTTGGCGCGTTAACTAAAAGTACTCCAATGAGACCCCTCAAGAAATCTACTCTTCCTCACCGAGAAATTGAACCAGGTGATGAGAGAACTATGAATATGTTTTGGTAAACCGGGAACTTTAGCCTTGGCAGAATTGACGAACCTCAAGAATAAATTTGAAAATAATTGAATGATGCTTTGTTATGAACAATTCGTTCCTGTTCAAGAAATTCAATCTATTGTATATAAGTCGCACAACTAAAATGAAAACACAAGCATGATTACATATATCCAATCATCATTTTTTACCGAAGAACCCACAAGGAGTAAATAATTACCAATCCTAACCTCATAAGTATCGTAATAATTCGTTCGTAAACACCATTCGTTACCATCCTAAATCATTTCTCCTAAAACCCTCGATATAATAAAACCCGAGGTCCCTGAAGAGTAGATTCTGTAGAATCATCTGACGACAGGACATGGTTTTCATTAATTTATGTCCTTTTTATGAGTCTCTGCACATAACGTCAACCCGGTTAAAAGTTTCAAATTGGTTGTTTGGTTCCTTGTGCTCAATCATTCATTATCTTTGACTGCCCACATTTTAGAGGGCTTTTAATGAAACTTGACCGCTGGATCTCTTTCCTGGGGTGGAGCTTCCATTTCTCATTTTCGAGTTCATGTCAAAGGGTGAATCAATCATCGAATTCGAAGGGATAAACTCTAAAACGGATAAGGAATTTTACGAACAGACTTGACTGATGATACCTTCGGGCTATAGATGTGTGTATTCATATCATAAAATTGAGTATTCTTTTAGGTTGTACATCATAGGACATGTCTCGAATGAGAAAAGGAAATAACTGCTTGGTAACCTCAGCGAGCTAAGCATTTTCAAATGATTGCGTGATTCACTTGCAAGTAGTTTGGAATACTGTGATGATCATAGCTTATCTAAAATCGATTAAATAATTATTATTTAGCTAGTAGTAGTAATTTTAAGCTGTTTTTTACTTCTGTTGGAAAAAGCGAACCTGAGAAGGATTCCAGATGCTATTACACAACTGTTGGTATTCTTCTTGAGCCGATGTAGATTGTAGCGCTCCAAAAACATTTGCAATGGAAGCACTCCACAGTTTTCCCTTTCTATAGGGGATAGATTGTGTACAGAAATGTACAAAATTGGAGGGATCCGATACTTTGCCATATGGAACGCAAATGAATCCAATATCTCTATAAATGATACTATAACGTTTGAAATAATAGTGAAGAAGATTGTGTGATTCGAACTGACGCTATGACAGTTTGAATCACGAAAAAAATTGAACCTAAGCGTTACCCATCAGGCTACTGACCGTGTTTAGAATTTGATTTTTAAACTTGACTATACTCCACTGATGTGAATTATTTTTGTTATCGCTATGGTATATGGCTCTGATGTATTTTCTTGTTCGATTTTTCGTTCGGTGCTCTTTACTATTTTTCTTATGAATTGTGTGTGTATCTGTTAGAGTCGCCACAATACCACGAATCTACGAGGAACAGTCATCGTGGACATATCGGTAAAAGAGGCAAACGTCCGACATGCGCCTTGACGTGATAATAATTGAAGCATTAATGTTAGTGCTGCGTTTTCGATTAGGCGAATTGCGCGACTCTTAAGGCTATCGACTAGGTCGAGGGTGTGCTTAGAAGCAGAACAGTACATAGTCTGGGTCTAATTTGAGATTTGTGAAGGACAAGAAATTGAACAATTTTTTTAGTTCCTTAGTGTCCTGTAGAACTTGACGATAGTCGACACATCTTCATGACCCTGAGTAAAGTCATGTGTTAGATTTAACGACGTTTTCTTGTAAACATTATATGTTGCATCACCATTCCATTGAAGTCGAAGGGATTGTCCTTTTCCCATTGTAGGATTTTGTACAGATCTCGACTTATGGTCGACCTGATTGTATCTCAGCTGGTGTGACACTAATGCGTTAATTGGCCGATCATTCGAAAATGAAAAAAGCAGCGCCCTATCGTTGACAAAACTGAATATTTATTCATGGACACAATTAAATTATTGGAAAAGTGACAATTGCAGTGTGCATACAAAGGCCACATGTTTGTGTATTTGCACAATATAATAAACAAACTCCTGAACGTGATTATCTACCAATCTGTCACTCGCGCAATAAAGACAAAAAAACAAAAATAAAATAAAAAAATAATAATAAAAAAAAGTAAGAATAATATGGACGTACAACAAATGGATGCCAAAATGGTGCTTCGGAGAAGGCAAAATACAGACGTAAATCTAAAGGCTAAACGCCTTAGAACAAATGAAAACAAGGATACAGACTGTTTGATTGTCAACAACGACGACGAAGACAACACCCATGGTGCCCAGTACTCAGGAGCTGGAAACCAGTTCCAAGAACTAGTTGCCAGCGAAACAAATGCAGGCGCCAGCAATCAGATCGAGGTCCTCAACAGACTCATCCATGAGATTAGTCTTAAAAAACAACAACTAGAGAAACAAATGGAAGAAGTTGTTAAACTAAAAAACAACCTGAGCCAGAGCGAGCGAAAAACGAAAATGGTACAACAACAACAGCAAGAACAAAGACAACAGCAACCCACGAAGACAAAGAAAACACGACAAGATAAGGAAACTCAACAGCAGGAACCACATCAACAGCAGTAACCACACCAACAGCAGGAAACATCTCAGCAGGTGCCAGTCAAAAAAAGGGAGAAAGTACCTCCTATCTACATCAGCTACATGGAGACAAAGGATCTCATAAAATTGGGTGAGTTGACATGCAGAACTTTTAAAACAAAACGGATATATAATTTTAAGATAAGTTTAACATGCGATGATTTAGAAGGCTATAGCAAAATTAAATCGGCATTGGGGAAATCGAAAAGCGAGTACTGAACGTACACCCCTATATCGGAGAAAACTGTCTCCATGCTCCTCAAAGGAGTTGATCCTTCCTTTACTCCCAAAGAGGTGCTCGACGAACTAAAAACCTTGGACAACGATAACCTGAAATGTACAGGTGTGAAACCATTTTCTACAGCAAATTCTAGAAATCGAAACCGTAAGTTGCTTTTCTTTATTGTGTCTCTAAGTCCCAATAGTAAAATTGATGGACTTAGATATATTAAATACATTAATCATAAGTTGGGAGAGAACAAAGAAGTCCGACCGCGTATTGCAGTGTATGCGCTGTCAACGCTTCGGCCATGTGGCAGCGAATTGCAATATGCATTTCAGATGCGTCAAATGCCTAAATAAGCATATCATTGGAGAATGTCCATTAGGCAAAGAACAGCTCCCGGATAGAAGTAAAATCTTCAAAAACTGATCCGTGACAACTATAGATCAGTAATTAATGAAGACTGGAACAAGAGAAATCAAGCCATTAAAGCTAGTGGACCGAATATGTTCCCTCAAATAAATAAAGTCTTTCGAAGGAAAGATTATAATGGCATCCCATGTCTGCGAGTTCCGCGGACCCCCGGAACACATCAACTCTAAAGAAGATTTCATAATAGTCGAGGATCCGCAAAAAAAAGGCGAACTTGTGGCGGTGCCGCCAAACCCCACGGTACACTTAACTAAAAACCCCCATAACCTCATCCCAAGTGGCATAAGTTTTGCTAATGCAATCGCATTAAGCACCTGAAAATGCGTCACGCATTATATAGATCAAATCGATAGTCTTAAAGTCCCTGTAAAGAAAACTTACCTTTCAGGCATTCTCTTCGCATACTAATTCTCTGTAAGACTTCTTTCTTTGCTTATCTGGAATTCCAAACCAATTCGGCACCTTCGGTACCAGACCAATTCCTGTAATCAAATGATTCAGTTTGCATACAATGTAACCGTCATGACAGAGACCATAAATATTGCGCCGTCTATTTTCCAACTTCGCCATGTGTACGATAAATTTCTTTACGTACACATTGGCCGGCGACCTTTTTCTGCCAGCAATAAAATTCTCTAACTCGTACCATGTGCAAACAGAAGAAAGCTGTTCCTATATAGGTTTCCTGCGATACCATAAACAATTCATATCGTTTTTTGTATCCGAAAAAAAAAAAACATTTTTTCATTTAATGAGCGGCTGCTATTTATATAGCTGACCCTCATTACCGGACAATGCATAAGCAAACCTATTAGCATCCGACGAGATTCGATTTGTTTACACACATCTCTTGGATGCCCATTATGCCTCTTCTTTGTGTTCCACGTTCGTCTAATGGTTTTGATCCTTGAAAAGAACCGACGTACACCAATACATGTGTGCCATGATGATCTCTTCTAATGAGGAGGAGGAATAAAGGAGGTGCATCCAAAGATTCTTTTGATGGCGACTTAATATCGCTGAGTCTTTTAACATCAGCAGACCAGAACGGTCACGCGTCACTCCCGCTCTCCGCGCGCGGCGGAGAGGCGCAGATATACGGAGTCATTGGCGTAGTGGATTTTATTCGCCATACATTAAGTCGAGCTGTGTTTTGTCGATTTGTTTTTATTTGAACGAAACGATTTAAAAAAAATGACATATAACTCATAAATCCAACGATATGAACTTGTATTTAATTTATCATTTCCGGTCCAGTGACCGATCATGAAGTGTAATAAAATAAAAATTAATTAACAATTAACAATCTTGAGTCGAAGTTTCACTGTCTCTAGTGAAAATATTAGAGCAGATTCCCTCCTTAGAAATCTAAACCCTAGTATATTTGTACACAAGGATGAACTGACGGGCAGTCTTAGATCGATTAAGAACAAAAAATCTTCTGGAATAGATGGTAATCGAAACATTGTTCTAAAGCATTTACCTCTTGAAGTAGTGAAGGTTTACACTATTTTGTTCAATAACGCTCTAAATAATGCATATTATCCAATCCAATGGAAATCTGCAGTAGTCCATCCCATCCCTAAAAAGGGCAAGGACAGGAGCAATCCAGCCAATCTTCGCTCGATTAGTTAGCTTCCGAACATCAGCAAGGTATTCGAGAAAATTATAAAGAAAGTATTGACTAACTGGTGTGCGGAAAATGGTATTATTCCGAACAACCAGTTTGGCTTTCGATCGGAACACGACACAGTTCATGCTGCGACAAAACTTGTTTCCGACATACAGTGGAACAAGGCGAAGAGACAATGTAAAGGGGCCTATTTGGTTGACTTTGAAAAGGCTTTCGATACCGTGTGGTTAGAAGGGCTAGTATATAACTTATCAAATCTAGGTATGCCCGAATATTTATTATACATTATCTACGATATGATAATGGGTAAACAATTTGTGGTGAAATGTGGAGATATAATCTCTAACAAGACTTTCCACATCAAAAACGGTCTACAACAGGGAGCAGTGAATTCTCCCATTTTATTTAACATTTACACTAGTGATCTAGTGGGTTCTCCCAACCATACAATTGCGTATGCCGCCGACATTGTGGTGTATAAACCTGGAGAAAAGATTGATGTCATCAACAGACTTCTGCAAAATGATTTCAACAAAATCAAACATTTTTGCGACTGGAAATTAAAAATAACTTTCCAAAAAACAGAGACAATCCTTTTCAGAACGCCACTGTCCAGTGCATGAATGGATACAAAACGGAATTGGAAAATATTTTCTATTGCTGGAAGTAATAATCTTCCTCTACAAGTAAAAACTGTAGTCAGATACCTTGGAATCTGGCTTGATCAGTATCTTTACTTTGATAAGCATACAGCAGCTGCTCTTACAGCAGCTAAAAGCGCATATGCAATGACACGAAGACTCTTCCGTAGTAGTCTGCTGGACCCCAAGGTGAAAATAATTTCATACTCGGCATTCATCCGACCAATATTGGTGTATGGCTGCCCGGTATGGTACAACATATCTCCACTTTATATGGAGAAGTTTCGGGTGTTCGACAGGCAGTGTTTGCGTTCCTGCCTCGGAATGTATAGAACCCCAGAGTCGCAGCATAAGAAATACTATCCCAGTAAAGTCCTGTATGACAAATCGGGACTAAACAGAATAGATAACTTCATTATCAAGATTATCCGTGGTCACACAACAAGGGCAATGTGCAGTGAAAATGATCTCATTTCGGGAGCATTATATCCCAATGATATGTATCAGGTTTTCCAATGGGGACTCGACAACTTTGAATTTAATTTGTGAACGCACCCTTTCACTAATCATCGAACTGTCACTGTCAATTTATTCAGTAAACTCAACATTTTTATCGTGCTTAAGTACACGAACGAACAATATCTGCAAATTATAAAAATTTACTACCGAAAAAAGTTGTCAAGTCCCTATTGGAAAACCTGATACATATCATTGGGATAGAATGCTCCCGAAATGAGATCATTTTCACTGCACATTGCCCTTCTTGTGTGACCACGAATAATCTTGATGATGAAGTTATCTATTCTGTTTAGTCCTGATTTGTCATACAAGACTTATGGAGAGTACTCTCCAGAATGGGTTCATTCCCCCAGAAGCGTTCCCTTTCTTGGATAAAAAAGGACTTATCCAAGACAAACGTGGAGTCCCTATTATTTACCACGCTTTCCGTGGTGTCAGGGATAAACGAATTCTCCACGATAACGGTATCTCTAATTTTCCAGATCGCCTGCGTTTTAGTATGGTGATCGGTGAAAGAGATAAATCAATAAAAGATCGATCCCACCTCAACTGGTGGTGGGTTAGTGATGAAGAAAGGAATATACGTCCCCAAACATAGTATGCCTCTCAGGCGCGCCGCTTTCCTTCCCCCTATCCTCAATTCCCAATTTTTATTTTTTTTAATATTCTTTTTTAATTTAATTTTAATTTTTTATATTATTATTTTTATTTGTCTTCCTTGTTTATGTTTGTCCGTTTTGTTTCATTTTTTTATTTTTTATTTTGCTTTTCAACCCCCTATATGTGTAATTAAAAAAAAAATAAAAAAAATTATAAATAATACATGATGTAGAAAAAAATAGAATAAATTTTAAAAAGAAAACATATCAATTATTGTGACATGTTATAAAAACAGTGATAATGTATAATTTAGAGTGCTTGCGAAAGGCCAGTAAGTTAATGTAAGAATGATATTTGTAAAATAGAAGTAAACATTTAGTCTTAAGTAAAATATGTAATTGAACTGTTAAATAAATGTGGATATAAAACAAAAAAAACTATTAAATTATTAATGTGTATCAGAAATGGGGTTGACATGATAGACCCCTAGAGCACCACGAAATAAATGGACAAAAGAGATCCGCCATATACAGCAACCCGGAAGGATTGACTTTTAAGGAAACTCTTCATCCAGTCGTTGTTGGGAAAGTCCTTAAGAGCGAAACTTAATTAGTGACGCTCTGTACGGTAGTGGAAGGCTTGGAGATATCCAATGGGACTGTTTGACATTGTTTTTTAATTGCAGTTGTGTAGTACTCCGCAGGCCTACTGTCTTCCAATAATCCAAACATCAACCTTAACATATCCATTTCAACATAATTTCCCATAATATATACATATATACCGTTATAATAATAAATATATCCTTTATTCTCAAACAGAGTACTCATTTATCCATTATCACATTTCATATATTCATTTGCATCTCAATCAATGCCAGAGTATCAATATATTTGCATATTGAAAAAATCCCTTTTCATTTTAATAGATTTCTTAATCAGTAATAAATAACAATTAAATTCAATCAATATCCATATTTCCACATATCCATTACATTAGAAATACATTTGAAACCCTTAACTTCAAATATCTACATAATATGCGCATACAAAATCAATTTGAAACTATCCTTTACATAACAACATTTCACACAATTACCGTTAGCCAAAATACATAAGCAGCTGCGATAGTTTGCAATAGTTTTCTGTTAACAAGATGTAACTAAGGGTAACAGATGAATTTCGTTCATACAGAATGAAATAGAAAATGTTTTTAGTGATGTAGACAGTGAGTTATAGTTAGACTTCCGACAAGGAAGCAACTAAATTGTAAATAAGAAAAAAAAAATTAAAACCACAGACGTGTGCGGACGTCTGGTGGTTATCGCTTGTAGTATTTACGAGATTAAATAAAATCTTAAATGTTTAAATAAAGTTTGTGTTCTAATTAATTTTAATTTGCGTTCACGCTCTTCCCTCGGTCGCGTCGAGGAAGCACGGCGTTGAAACGGTACAGTTGTTCAGTTGAAAATATTTTTGCGTATTTGTAAGGGTCCAACCAAATTCCATTTTTTCTGGATTAACACTTTGGATCACCTTTCTCAAACATATTTCATAGAAAACCGTGGCGTTTGATTCCTACATTATTTTTCGCAATCAAAACATTCTTGGCGAGTAAGAATTGGAATCGGTGCAATCGGTTTTTAAATTTCACGCATGAAAAGATTAGAAACTGAACAAATTGTTCTTTCGGAACTATTGAGAGTGCTGAAATAAAAAAACATAATTCGATTCGAGATAGTTAACCTCTATAAAAACAGCGATTTTATATAGATTAAAAGAAATTAAATAAAGCCGAAATCGGTTTTAAGCCAATGTTGCATGCATATGTGACATTAACTGTCATGAATTAAACAAAACTAAATCATAATTCCAACAAAGGAGTTATGTTGCATGCATATATGACATTAACGGTCATACATTAAAGTTTTAATAGCTTTAAACCAAAGAAATTCTTTCGGTGTAGCATCAAAATTAATTTCCTGTTACAACCAGCGGAATTCTTTCAGTGTAGCGTCTGTGAAGCCTTATCACACGCCTACCTTTTGCTATACGCAAATTCTCATCATACAATAGCATATCCTATGACTACACATAAATTTTCCATTCCCATAACTAAAATTGCAATTCTGCAATTCTGCAATTCTGCAATTCTGCAATTCCGGCAATCCATCAAGTAACAACCAAAATTGCAATTCTGCAATTCCCGCGTTCCATCCTAGCGCATGCCTTCTGTTCACATCACCGTGAACCGGTTGACGCCTGGATCCGTTGCCCGAAACTTTCCTATAGCCTTGGGGTAAAGCTGCAGCCAGAGTAGGTGTAAGGTCGTCACCTCAGGGTGAACGGCAACAATATTGCAACGTTGCAGTTCCCATCGTCGTTGGCATGGCCTGCGACTGGGCTGGCATCGGGTAACTGACACAAGGTGAGCGATGCGATTGTGGGAAAGAATGTAAAATCTGGTTTGATTTTGGGGATATAAAAGAGGTTCTGTTAGAGGCACACGGGCAGTCGTAAACTAAGAGTAACAGGTTGCAGCCTACCATTAGAACAGCGGGCCTCTTACTCTAAATAAAATAACAAAATAATATAAGTTCTCCTTTAAATAAAATAATTAAAACTAAAAAACATACTTCTAATCATCTGAACTCTCCTCTGGGACCCGGTATAGCAAGGGCGGACCGCCCTCAACCAGTCAGGTAAGGTCTTAATTAGTAACCTTACTATTTGGCGGATCCGGCATACATACAGCCGGTGCCAAATCAATAATTAATGTTAATACTGGTGTTACACCAACATATAAAAAGAGAAATTTCTTCGAATTCATTTAAAATCAGGAAGAAGAAATTCCTCAGATTTTCACAAAATCTCAAGAGGTATCTCGTGGATCGCTGTAGTATCGTTATAGGCGAGCATTTAAGAGTCCGCTGCATTCCAAATAATTAATCAATCCGATATTGATGACTTTTTCCACTACCTTGAAAACATGAACAATAAACCTATTAGTCGATAATTTTGCAGCTGATATTGTACTTTTTTCTCCTCGATAGTATAGTGGTTAGTATACGCGGGAGACCGGGGTTCGATTCCCCGTCGGGGAGCCTCTGGCCCAAATCTAATGACCTTTCCCGAAAAAACAAATCATTATGGAAAATTTAACAAGCCTCAGGACTTGCTACATAAGGTCAAGACCGGTTCCCGGTTGTAGTGCCGATGATGATGATGATTGTACTTTTTTCCTCTCGTTAGGATTAAATGGATTTGAGCCATTTTCCAGTTTATACTCGTAGGAAAGATTTTCTCTGCATAAGATATGCGAAAGAGTTTGTTATAAATCGACAATTCTGGGGCACAATTTTTAAGGGCTAGTGCTGGTATTCCACTCGGTTCGTTTGTTCCTTGCAATATAGCCCACAGAAAATACGTTGAAGGGCACGTAGGCAGAGCTTCACATACAGCATTGAAGATTGTACCCGGTGCAGGTGAATCTAAAAGAAAAGTATCCGGGGGATAAATATGCCGAAAATAAATTCGCGAAAATGGTGGCTTTTCAATTCGGGACCAACTGCCCATTATTTATCAGCGAAAAAGAGGAGGAATTAAAGTTATTGTTAATCTTATTGTTAACACCGATTACCATTGTTAAAAAGGAATGTGCACTTCAATAGTTTGTCGGTTCCAGTACCTGAAAAGTCGTTAAACGAACAATTAGATCGTCAGTCGTCAACCAAAAAATATTAAATGTATTGTTCGCTTACGTACGTGCGGGGGGGGGGGGGGGGGGGGCTCCTCACAGAGGAAATAAGAAAATAAAGTGCGGACATTGGATACACGTTAATCACAAAGGAAAAAACAAATAAAACGGTGTGAGTGTATTAAAGCGCGAGTGGACGTGTTTAATAAACAAATGTTTAATACTTCGATCACGTGTGTTACGTACCAAGACCACACACCCAAACATTCATACCGGGCGAAGCCCTATTCAATTTCGGATCACATAAGTTGAATCCCCTGCAGATTCATTAATGTACCAATCCGCTAAGAAAAATTCTCTACCGACATCGCTAGAGAAAAAAACCATAGAGTCCAGAAGTACATCTGAGAACAAAACTCAATGGCGGCACCATTTTTTTTAATCCATTGTAAGGATACGTTTCCTAAACAGAACAAAGAGCGATGCATGTAAATAGGATTGCTAGACAACAATAGCATTAAGATGTACAAAATATCGTTGGCACCGTTGTCCATTAAAATGTAATTACTAAAAGACAACCGTGGTAAATCCCAATCCTAAACATTACTAAAAGCCCCAGGTAATGTTTAATGGCCTATGGAAATTGTCGATCCTAGGAAAATTATCGAAGGATCAAACAAAAGATCGCTGGCTCACAATAGAGATCCGGATACAAAGGATTTTATGTGAGGTCAGCGAGGAAGAGAAAAAACGAAAATAACACGTGCCTTTGGTTAACGTGGAAAAAAGGTGACCTCCGATCGAACGATCGTAATCGAGTCGGAGTTGGTTGTGAGATTTCGGAGAAAACGAACAGCCGGAGTTTGTGACGGTTATACATTTCTTAATCCCTAAGTTTGAGTCGTGTTAGTAAAAATAAAACCAAGAAGACAGATGTTAACAGAGTATTTTACATAAATACATTAACAGAGTGTTATCCATATATACATTTTTAATTCCTAAGTTTAAATTGTGTCATTTCAAAACAAAACTAAAAGATAGATGTTGTGTGCATTAAGATTAAAATAAAAACCATAGACTCCCGCCTAAGAAGGACGACAGACTTTTAATTCAAGTTGTGTTTGTGGTTAAACCTCCTCTCTGTCACCAACCGGATACGCGGGATTTGACTGTGTAAATACTCCTCTATAGCCCACAACAAGGGCGGACCGCCCCATCCCATTCGTCAGATAATACTTACAATTAAATAATTTCAACTAACAACAATGACTACAACATAACCTTATATAAATATAACACTACACGTATGTTATCAAACAAACAACAATTTAAACTCAAAAATCGGCAAAAACATGACGCACTGACCATGAATGAAGGTCAGGTCATAGGTAAAAAGATAAAGAGGAGGTTGAATCTTCAACCGAATTTGACCGCTAAAAGGTACAAATTAGATGCGAACGAGGAGCGTCAAATCAGTAAAAATAACGAAAATTTGTATCCCAGTGATGCTCACTACTCTGGAGCAGGGAACAAATACAAAGACCTGGCTATTAAGGAGCCAGTAAAAAATAAGCCCAATGAAGAGCTCGACAAGATTATCGTCAAGCTTATCAAAAAAAAAGAGCTATGCAGAGAAGTAAAAGCGGCTCTGGAAAAAGGGAACATGTGGCGTTTGTTACGTGCGACTTCCGCCACCTCCATCGTTTGTTCGTTTTTAATATAATTTAATAGTAGATGGTAAGGTGGTGAGAAAAACACACGATCCACATGTTGAATGTGCGAACATACTCCTGTTCGAGTGTGGATCGTGTTTTCGAAGTGGATGCTGGTGGAGAGGGAGAGAGGGATGATATTTTGATTCCGTTTGTTTTGATTTTGTTTGCTGGATAGTGTTTTTTTTTTTGATACAGTTGGATGAAGAACAGTTGGTCAGCAGCAGTAAAAGGAAGAAGAAAAGAAGTAACGCCCGTCCATTTTATTGAATTTTGTCAAAGTAAAGTTTAAAATTAAAAGAGAGGAAAAACTGAAAGTGATTGAATTTTGTCAAAGTAAAGTTTAAAATTAAAAGAGAGGAAAAACTGAAAATTATTGAATTTTGTCAAAGTAAAGTTTGGAGATTAAACGTGGAGAAAAGGCAAAATAAAGACATTTTGTCAAAACGCAAGTGTTTAAACTTGGATTGGCCAAATATATCCATCATGCACATGTTTTAATCCGAAAAAGACACACTCAAGTTTAGAAGCAGGAGGTGAACATCCATTCGTTTGCGGTGCGATTCGATTCGCGGAAACACATCAACGTCTCTCTAGAATCACCATTTGGCGGTGGCCGCCCTGGTCGTGTAAAGAGGAAGAACCAGAGGAAAAACCTGGAGAGGAACCACAGGTAACCAATTTGTGTTTAAATATCCAATTTTCTGTGGCGGAAACGTCACACGTTTACAGCAATGTGAACAAAAACAACAACAACAGCAGCAGCAGGGAAATCAGCAACAGAAACAACAAATCGGTAGGAAGGAGAAAGTACCTCCCATCATCGTGAGCCACATAGAGACCAAGGACGTAATTAAACTCGGTAAGTTAACATGTAAGAACTTTAGAACCAAACGCATAGATAATGCAAAATTTAGTATAATGTCTAGTGATTTATAGGACTCCCATAAAATTTAATCTGCTTTGGTTAGGGCGACCAGCGGGTACTACACGTACACTCCAAACGCGGATACCACTGTCTCCATGCTTCTAAAAGAAGTTGATCCTTATTTTTCCCCAGAAGAATTACTTGAGGAATTAAAAACGGTTGAATCCGAGAGTCTAAAATGTATAGACGTGAAACCGTTCCCCACTGCAAACTCTAGAAATCGCAACCGTAAGTTGACTTTCTTTATTGTGTCACTAAGTCTCGACAGTAAAGTTGATGGGTTTAGGTATATTAAATATCTAAACCACCAAACAATAAGTTGGGAGAAAATAAAGAAGTCCGAACGCGTATTGCAATGTATGCCTGTCAACGCTGCGGCCATGTGGCATCGAATTTCAATATGCCAATTAGATGTGTAAAATGTCTAAACGACCACATTATTGGGAAATGGCCGTTGGGAAAAGAACAGCTCCCGGAAAATATTAAGTTAACCTACGTTCTCTGCAAGAATACAGGCCATCCTGCTAGCTCTAGTGGTTGATCTAAATACCAACAGCTAAAAGTAAAGTTGGAAGCTAGAAAAAAGCAAGTTGAAGAAGAGAAACGAATGAAACTAGTTCTCATAATGATAAAGTGTGTCATACGCCCAAATGGCAGATGGTGCACCAATCATGGAACAATCACGAAATATCATTAAAACTCATGAACCGGAGGTACAAACAATATAACAGCCGTTTTACTGTACATACAAGGACAGCTTACTGCGTTTGGGAAGAAAACCGTTTTAATTAAAAAAAAAAGTGACGGCTTACCTGCCACCAACGAGGAAGAGACCGACAGGACGGCCGTGACGGAGATGGGGGGATATTGTTAGGTTTGACCTTGAGGAGATCCAGATGGCCAAACGTGGAAGGAGAATGCACAGGACAGAGAACGATGTCGGAGTCGAGTCGATGAGGTCATAAACTTCCGGGTTCCTATAGGCCAATAAATAGTAATAGTAGTAGTAGTATAGGAACAGGTGAGCCGAATAGCCATTATCTACTCGACCCTCCTTCCAGATAACTCAATACACCAGTCCCAATTTTCACTTCGGCTGAGTTGACCCTTTAAATTATTGCTGTGAATTTAAATTCACTGATCCGCATGGGAAGAATGGATAATCTGAGCAATCTGCTGGAAGCTGAACGCCCAGATGTGCTTTTAGATAGCGAAACTGAGCTAAACAAAAGACACAAATGGGGCTACAAAAATTATAACGTTCAAAGACGAGTTGCCTCAAACTTCACCATCTTAATTGAAAATGGTCTGCAATACAAGGTCGTATACAGCACATATGAACACAAGTTTCAGGCGCTGAAAGCCTGCATTGTAGATCAATGTCAAAGGCATCTATATATATCCGGTTTTCCAATAGGGACTTGACAATTTTGGTTTAAATAGAACGCAAACCATTTGAGATATTTCAAAAACTTTATTATCGGCTTGAAGTACAATCAAAACATTTATGAATGGAACTCGACTTCGTTCATATGGCCAACGCCGGCATGTTTGCAGCGGTCGATTCGTTGAACCCAATTTTCGATTACTCGGCCACACATTTCGGCCGAAACCGCCGCTATTTCGCGTTCAATGTGGGCTCTGAGCTGTTCCAATGTCGTCGGCTTGTTGGCATAGACCAATCACTTGACGTAGACCCAAAGAAAATAGTCTAGAGGAGTTAAATCGCACGAACGAGGCGGCCAACAGACTGGCCCATTTCTTGAGATAACACGCTCATAAAAGTTACTCTTCAATAAATCGATTGTATCGTGTGCTGTGTGGCTTGTGGCACCGTCCTGTTGAAACCGCATGTCGCTTTCATATCTTCCAATTCGGGCCAAAACTAATCGGTAATCATGGCGCGATAAGGATGGCTATTCACAGTAACGTGACGATCGTTATCGTCGACGAAAAAATATGGCCCAATGACGCCGCCGGCATGCAAACAGCACCAAACAGTTATTTTTTGTGGATGAAGTGGTGATTCATGAAGCACATGTGGATTTTCACCCGACCAATAACGCTGGTTATTGAGGAACCCATTGAGCCAAAAATGAGCTTCGTCACTGCAGATGATTTTGCGATGAAATTCATCATCTTGGCTCATTTTTTCCAGAGCCCAAACGGAGAACATACGTCACTTCAAATGGTCCATCGGCTTCAAGTCTTTAGTCAGCTTGATCTTGTATGGGTGTAAACCAAGATCCTTACGCAAAATTCGCCATAAAGTGGTCTGGGCGATGCCCAATTATTGAGAACGCCATGGAATTGAGTGATTTGGATCGTTTGCTACGGACGCCTGAACGGCAGCGATGTTTTCGACACTTCGACCAACCCGTTGTCTCACTGGCACGGAAACATCACACAACGAATATGTAGACTCCATCCAGACTAAACTTGTTATTGCCTGTCTACTAGGGCGAGAATTATGATCGAAAATTGGAGTTAACGCTCTTAAAGTTGCGGTCACCGACTCCAAATTTCGGTAGTAAATTTTTATAATTTTCAGACGTTGTTAGTTTGTGGGAGGCGAAGCCGTGTCACCGACATGGGCGCAGAGTTCTACTCCGTCCCCACAACTTCCACTAAATGTTCCACAGTACCTCCGAACGAAACGCACACACACGATCACCAAGCAAAGGAAGTAAAACGCACTGATTTAAAAGTAAATGTTCCTCTGATGTGTTTATTTATTTAAAACGGTTGGTAACAAAACAAGCGATAAAAGGTTCTCATATTTTACTTAGGGCTTGTAGGGATTATTCTTTTAGTTTTGAATGTATATCAAAATCGACACATAAAATGACAGATTTTAATCAGTACTTTCACAGATTTTAATCAGGACTTTAACACGATCGCCAACACGTCTGCGGTTGTTATACGTTCACAAATTCACCACTCGTTAATGATTACTCGACTGAACTATATTCGCGTCACCGTGCGCAGCGGTGAGCGGGAGTGGCACGCGTGCGACCAGCGTGGTTGGCGGATGGAAAACGACTCCACGATATTCAATCGTTGTCGAAAGAAATTCGGCCAGTGAAACTGGCTCTCTTAAATTAAAGATGCATTTCCTGTTCCAAGAGAGACGTAAAGTCTTTCTTTGGGGTAACCAAACAGATCCCATACAGAAGACAGTCACAGTACACATGTATGTGTGTACATTGGTTCTTTTATGGCTCAAAGCCATGGAAATAATCTAAACAAAGAAAGGGAAAATGTGCATTCTTGGGATGCGAGTCCGGTAAAGCAAACAAAACCGAAACTCGTCGGGTGCTAATTGGATCTTTGTTTGAGATGTGCGTCCCGGCTAAATAAATAGACGCGACGCATCGAAGAAATGGTGTTAATGGGTTTTAGCTACATTACCGGGAAATGGTGTTTATGGCATCACTGGTAAGGGTACGCATTGAATTACTATTTGCATTTGCTTATGCTGTAGGATTTAATTGGTGCCAAGAGACGCGTGTATTTGTTTTGGTCCCTTGGGTGTATGTCGCCAGCCAATGTGTTTGTCTGGTGATTTATGATACACATAATGAAGCTGGGATAAGCCAACTCAAGGGTAAGATTTCCTGATTATGCGAACACCCTGGATCTGTTTTTTACATCCGAACCGAGTATTTGTACCGTAGAGGTTTCTGCGCCATTGGGAAACTCAGATCACTGCTTGGTATCGGTCGCGCAAGCACTTGCATATCAAGCGAATAACCGGCCTAGGCAGCTTCGCCATGTATGGAAGTATGGGGTTGCTAACTGGGACAATTTACGAGATTTCTTCGCATCCCATGGTCCGAGGTGTGCTTCGGAAACTCCGATGTTAACGCTTGTGCGGAGTCAGTGACAGAGATTATTGTTCTGGGGATGGAGATGTATATTCCACATTGCATCAAACGAAGTTCGTCTGATAAACCTTGGTTTGATAAAAATGCGAGCAGATTACAGCGGCAAAAAATAGAGCTTTTAAGCGATGGCGCTCCAATCCCACCGATGTTAACAGAACGAATTTTGTTAGAAGCGGAAACGCGTGCAACCAGGCGATTGATACCGCGAAAAAGGCTCACAACGACAGGTTGATCAATAAACTCCTACGCTGTCCAACTGGTTCGCGCTCCTTCTGGGCAATGGCAAAAGCTGTCAGCACTAACTTTGCTTCCTTCTCTTTCCCTTCGTTGGTGACGGACAGCGGGACGTTGGCCACGAATTCAAAGGATAAAGCTAATGTGTTCGCGAGTTTATTTTCCGCGAATTCAAATCTCGATCCCGGTCTTTTGGAGCCACCTGTCTTCGCGCCGGTATGGTCTTCGATGCGGGATGTGAGATTTCGTGCGCGCACTATTCAACGCATTCTACGTGAACTGGATTGTAGGAAGGCAACCGGCCCGGACGGAATACCAGCAATAGTCCCTAAGAACTGTGCTCCAGAACTATCGCCGGTTCTTGGCAGACTCTTCCGCTTATATTATGCACGGAGGACCTTTCCTGCCAGCTGGCAAATCACTCGAGTTCAGCCAATCCCAAAGACGGGAAAAAAGTGTCTCCCACAAAATTACCGTCCAATAGCATTACTGCCTATTTTATCTAAGGCAATGGAAAAAGTCATCAATACAGAGTTAGTTAAGTATTTAGAGTGCAACGGACTTCTGAATGATCGTCAATACGGATTCCGTGGCAGGCGGTACACGGGGGACCTTTTGACACTATAACCGATGTGTGGACATCTGCGATTGAACGGCATGGTGAGTCAAGGGCGGTCGCATTGGATATCTCCAAAGCTTTTGACCGCGTCTGGCACGGGGCATTGTTGAGCAAACTTCGTTCATATGGACTTTCCCAACAGCTTTGCGACTGGACGAGGAGCTTCCTCGAGAATCGGTCGATCCGGGTTGTTGTGGACGGCGAGTGTTCGGATTTGTATCCTGTTAATTCGGGGTTGCCCCAGGGATCTATTTTGGCTCCAACCTTATTCTTGCTTTACATAAATGATTAGTTGGAGACAACGGATAACAAAATGTTCAGTTTTGCGGATGATAGTAGGGTTGTTTCCTCCTTTTCGAGTGTTCGGCCGATTGGTGCATCTGCGTCGCATCAGCTGAGATGTAGACAGATTGACTCTCTGAATCAGGATCTAGATAGGGTCTTGTAGTGGGGAAGGGACAATCTCGTCGACTTCAATGCAGCGAAGACACAATATACAACATTCACAAAGAAAACTGGATCATCAGTTCCACAGCTGATGATGAATGGCCGGGCCCTCGAGGGTGGGGAAAGTTTGAAATTGCTCGGCGTCACGATCTGTGGTATCGCCAGGTCATCCTCAGGAAAGTTGGGCTATCTGTTTAGAGCCAAGAAATATTTTACTCTGGCCCAACTTCTCCTATATAAATCTGAAATTAGACCCGCGCTCCAATATTGCTCTCATGTTTGGAGCTCGGTTCCTAAACATACCCTCGATCTACTTGAGAGCATACAGAGACGAGCGCCCCTATAGTCGCTATCACATCGAAGGCGCGTAGCCGACCTCTGTCTGTTTTACAGATATTATCATGGGTGCTGTTCTTTGGAGATTCTTGGTATTGTTCCATACAACTCGGCTTATATGCGCTCCACAAGACAATCCGACGGATCGCACCCGTTTGTGGTTCATCTCCCGACGGCACGAACATCCCTGCATCAGAACTCGTTCCGTTACAGAGCGGGGAAGCTGTGACACTCCCTTCCCACGCGAGTGTTCCCGGGCCGTTACAACCTGGAACTGTTCAAAAAGAACTGCAATAGTTATTTGATGGCATCTCGGTGCGCCCACTCGGTGCTATAGGTTCGCCTCTCGAGAGAAGTCTAATAAAAAAAAGAATATAAAAAAATCGCAGATTTGCCTGGGATGAAGCCACACTGATATTGACCAATGATGACTTTAGCGTATGCGGCTATCCGATCTTGTAGGATAGTGGAGAGTATCTGATAGGCGTGTAGTATTCCAGAATACTACTGTCCTTATAACTATTAAGTTTAATACTGAATCTCATTATTTATCTAACACATCCTTAAAACATTCTCCTAACATATCTAACATTGTCATTTAATACATATCATAAATAAACATCCACAATATTCTATATCAAATCAGTTTCAGTACATTTCATAACGTGCCCCTTTTTTCATAACATGCCCCTTTTTTCATTTGAAACATGGCTCTTTGATTTTCGTTCAAAGTTTGTTCTAAATTAAAAGTCACAGTAGAGTAAGTAAAACTTTGATAAAATTGATTTTGTTCAAATTATAATTTACAGTAGATTAGAACTTAAAGTTATATAAGAAGAGGGAAAATTTTATTGTAAATTCAGTTTGAAAAGAAACTGAGTTGAGATTAAATAGTTTGAGAGAAGCAGAGTTGAGAGAAAGAAGAGTTTTGATAGAAGAGTTTTGAAGAAGAAGTTGCATTATTAAATAAATATAGTTTGAGTTGTTTAAATAAATATGAACACTAAATAATAATAATAAACGCTTTTATTATAACCTCCACGCTCTTCCCTCGATAGAGGAAGCACGGCGATTTGGGAGACGCAACAGGCGGTACTCAGCAATGTTATACCCCTATATTTGCTGCACAGTGTGATATCTCCATTCTTATGTATGGGGCAAATTATACCACGACGCCAACCTTCCGGCATCTCCTCTTTATCCCATACGTGCATCACGATCTCATGAATGGCGTGATGTAATGCTGTCTCTCCTTGTTTGATCAGCTCAGATGGTATGCCATCAGCTCCGGGGGCTTTATTTGATTTGAGCTATCTTATGGCTTTTAATGTTTCCTTAATGCTTGGTGGCGGCAGCATTTGGTCTTGATCTTGCATTGGTGGAGCCTCCAATTATATAATACCAAGTCCAAAAACGTGAGACCGATTTGTAAGTTAAATCACGCAGGTATATCAAATGTCAGAAATATTTTTTTTTTCTAAATTGGTAAACTTGTGATAGACATCTGTGTTAAACTTGAAAACACAAACATCATTAGTGTTTCAGCTGTGCTTGGTTTTAAGTGATAGATAATATGTTGTTTTCTTTTCAATTTTTGTGATGTATGATTTCGTTGAGCAAAAAAGATGCTCGCTTCCAAGATGAACCTTCTTGTGCAAAAGCGTTTAACATATTACAGACGATCTTCCAGAGGCAGATTTTATCGGAACGAAATATTTACAGTAGTATAAACAACTCAAATACGACGGAGAACGAATTGGAAAAGGTGGAGCACCACGGACTATCATGAACCACTAAAAATGAATATCAACTCAAACAAATGAAAGATTTGGTGCTCAAAATCCGTCTATTAACAATATGGGACATCGATCAACAACATCTTAAAAGATATTTTAGGTCTCAAATTTCGATTGGTACCAAAAACATTCAATGTGTTGCGGATTCGCACTGGATGCAACCAGCGAATTCGCAAATGAATGCAGCCATGAGCAACCAAAAATAACAAATGCCAGCCAACCAGCTGACAGACGAATAATTTTGGTTGTCAAGCAATTTTTAGTATATAAACCCTTTTTTTCGTTAGCTTTTGGCGACATAGTTCGCAATCTCTGTAAATCAAACGCATCAATTAAATAAAGAAACTAATTTATAATAAATCTTCAACCAAACGACTTACATTATCTGGAGGATTATTTCTGGGGGTTCTGCAGGCATTCAAATTATGGTATTCTTTTTTTTTTATAGCATTTAAATTCCGACTTGTTTCAGTCAACGGCAACTATCATCGTTGCACGGCAAGAAACTAATCATTGTTCTTGACATCATTTCTTTGGCCTACCAAAACAATACGTTTTGCTGGGGGACAAGTGCTATAATATTGGTCCTTTGAGCCGGGTCCAGACTGTGGATCCAGTCCACTGCTGTAAATAATGCAATTACTGCGAATTTACAACTCCGACCCAGAGGAACTGGTCGACCATACGACTGCTGATTGCAGCTTCCATCAGAGGACCAAGAGGAGACATCGTCGACGTCGACACCGGAGGCCACGAACGAGGCACATGCAACCAACTACGGCCAACCTCCGTCCTGGCCCAATTGTCGGGCTCCCACCCGCTGAACCGCCGCAAGGACAACGGCCAATCGAAGAGCCGGAAACCTGGCCGCCCAAAGTCTTCAAGGCAACACACAGCTACCACAATAGACCAAGGGGCGCGCAATGCCCCACTTGGCGGGTGACGCTCCCCAGTATCCAGGGACCGACCGAGTCCCAATCGCCGCGTTCGACTAAACGCTGCGGTCTCACACGCCAACGGCCGCGTCTTGCCGGCTGCTAACTTCGGACGGGCGCCAGTGGACGCAGCACTCGTCATCACCACTGGTATCGATGTCGTGAGACCAATCACCAGCCATCACGTGGTCACTGATCGTGGGTTGCGAACTTACAACTTCAACCCAGATCACATGGCCAGTTCTGTGACCACAAAAGATAACGGCCTCCAGCGACGAAAGGAACCAATCAACATCCTTCCACTGGAGAAGGAACCCCCCGACCAAGCTCCGGACGACCATCCCCTTGAGCCAGATGATTCGCCAATGATTGGCGAAGGCGGGCGGAATGTTGCAGATTCGCACTGGATGCAGCCATGAGCAACCAAAAATAACAAATGTCAGCAACCAGCTGACAGACGAATAATTTTGGTTGTCAGGCAATTTTTAGTAAATAAACCCTTCTTTTCGTTAGCTTTTGGCGACACAGAACTGGCCATGTGATCTGGGTTGAAGTTGTAAGTTCGCAACCCACGATCAGTGAAAATCAAACGCATCAATTAAATAAAGAAACTAATTTATAATAAATCTTCAACCAAACGACTTACATTATCTGGAGGATTATTTCTGGGGGTTCTGCAGGCATTCAAATTAAGGTACTCTTTTCCTTTTCTTACAGCATTTAAATTCCGACTTGTTTCAGTCAACGGCAACTATCATCGTTACACAGCAAGAGAACTAATCATTGTTCTTGACGCCATTTCTTTGGCCCACCAACACAATACCTTTTGCTGGTGGACACGTGCTAAAATACAATGTCTTTGGAAAAGAACATCGCGATTAATATCTGTGAGGAGGTAACTCTAGACTGTCAATTGGTCATGAATAGCATTATTACGCGAAATGAGACTTCCTATCCCCGAAAATAACCGATCAATCAAGCGTGCCAAAGGTAACAAAGACGCTCGAAAATTAAGCTGATGTCAAAAGTTTTCTTCGATCATCGGGTTTTGTGTACTGCAAATTCCTTCCGGCTCCTCGATAGTATAGTGGTTAGTATACCCGCCTGTCACGCGGGAGACCAGGGTTCGATTCCCCGTCGGGGAGCCTCTGGCGCAAGACTAATGACCCTGCCCGGAAAAAACAAATCATTATGGAAAAATTTAACAAGCCTCAGGACTTGCCAAATAAGGCCAAGACCGGTTCCCGGTTGTAGTGCTGATGATGATGATGATGAAATTCCTTCCGCTGACTAAACTGATAACAAAGAGTATCATCTGAGTGTTATGCCTCATTTGTGTGAAGCTATTCACCAAAGAAGGCTGGAATTGTGATGCAAGGCAAATGGTTTTTGCATTACAACAATGCACGACTATTATCGTTGATTCTTCGGGAGATTTTCACGAACAATTCGACAAATATAGTTCGACAAACTCCGCATTCACTTGATTTAGTGGTATTCTTCATTCCCATTCACTTGATTTAGTGGTACTTCTGGGTATCACAAAATTTCAAGAGACCGCTTCTGTCTCACCATATTGACTCGATTAAAGAGTTACAAGCTGAATCATTTCGCGCTTTGGAGTTCAGTCCAGAAATGAACTAAACAAATGCTTCGAAGATTGAAAATAACGTTGACACAAGTGTATTTATCGAAGATTACTTTGAAGATTTAGAACAATAAATAAAGATTTAAAAAAAATTGAAATTAGGTTTACTTTTTGAAAATAGTAGTAAGATCAGCAGTGCTCGAAAAAGTGATCAAAAATTCGACGAGCAGAGTGCGCGTCTTCAAGAACATTCAGGGGGACAATTAGTAACGTCATGCCAACTGTTTTATTCCGAAGGCCCTTCTGGAAAATATATTCTGGTGTAAAACGAGAACGGAAAAATAGTCGGGCTACTTGTACCTTGTAAAGATTACCACCTCCAGGTCGTGAACCAAAAAAAAGGAAATTTCTTACTCAACCTCTTAAGATCGAAAATGCCCTACGACTCCAAATAGCACAGTATGAACTATAATTAAATAAATTGTTCGCCATTTGTATCTCCACTTCTATTAGTGGCTAAAGCGCATTTAAGGTTAACCTTCTTATAAAACTCCTAATAACCTAATCTTCAAGTTCCTTGAAGATATTTCAAAAAGTCAAACCTGCTTGAGGAAAAGATTTGTATTCCATTTCCCGTCACTGTTAACACAACACAAACCAAAAAGATATTTATCATTCATTACTATCCAAAAAGATGCAGCATTAACAAAACTATAGGTAAACAAGTAACTTTTATCAGCAGTGTTCTTTATAATTCAGGCCTTTCTACAAGAACTGCAACAGTTATTTGGTGACTTCTCTTTAAGTTCGAGAGAAGTGTAATAAAAAAAATGTTAAAACTATTCAGTACCAGTTACGTGCTTAAACTATTTAGTACCAGTCACGTGCTTACTTAAAATCACATAATACCCAATCACAACCCATGAATCTAGCCTTGTAAGCAAAAATATTCAATTCTGTCTATCCCTCCCGCAACATTACCTTTATTTTCTTTTCCTTTTGCTATCCTCTCTATTAAGTAAATAAGTGAAATCCCCAACCCAACAAATATACTCATATTGTGTACTAAGGACCTCTCGCTTCTGCTCTTTTTTTAATACTGTTACCATCTCTGCCACTGTTTTACGAACTCCCGTATAATATCATTAACTATTAAATATTAAAATATTCATGGCATCGCACAGCTGCATCAAATTGGTGCCATTCCCATTCGTTCAGTTGACCTCAATTTTCTTCAAATAGACTTACGTATCTGCTTGCCTCGTAAAATGTTCCCTTTTTGGTACTGAAACACCACTCACCGGGAAGATACCACAAATCCCACATCGTCTTTTACCGACCACCCAGTTTGACTCTTGACTTTCATCTCAGGGGGTAAACACCAATTTAAAATATAATTTGATTGACACATCACCAACACCTCTATTTTGTGCTGGCTGATACCAACGCACTGCAGTGCCCTGCCCGGCAAAAGCAAGGACACCCTTTCCATCATCCTTTCGTGCCTCAACCGAGTATTCATGAAAAGTTAAGATTTCAAGTTTGGTCCGTCCTTTTAAGTAGTCTTCAACCTTGGAATTAACCCTCCTTATGCATACTCAGCGAAGCAAAGATCTTCAGTAACCTTGGGATGATTTCCTATTCAAGCATTTTCTTCGTTTCCAGAACTTATTATAAGGCCCAAGAACCCATCATAGTTACCGAAGATCCATTTAAAAAGGCTATGAAACATCTAAAGGAGTTTAAATCTCTGCCGATAATCCTTGGCATACTACCCTATTTTTTGCCTACTTTACCTTATGAGTCGGTTGCAAAAAATATTAAATAAACGACAAAGGAAAGGGAGTAATTGTTTACCCGATTACTTAGTCGGCAATAAGAGCATTACGACGTTGGAAACCCATTACCCACTCGAGTAAGTTTTGCCTTTTAAAATTTAATTCAATCAGAGCTGATACCTTCCCGGATGATGTGACCTAGACTAGTCTCAGTCTGTCCGATTCCCTCTGGCGAAAGGATAACAGTGTCCTATTAACACAAACCCTCTGGCGATACTTGACGGTCGCACCACACAATACACAACGAACACAAAGCAATTTAATCTAATTTCACTTTGATTAACAAGTCGACGAAAGAACACAACAAGTGTTTTCGTTTTCGGTCCACGCAACGGAAACTAAGATACTTTTCCGAGAATACCGACAAATGTCTGAGATCGAGTCCTCGCTGACCGAAACTAGACAACCGGCAACAATAACGCTACGTTCCTAGTTTAGATAAAAGAACAGCACCACAAGATACGATTAGAATTTTCCGCCGGAACCGTAGCACAAGACAACTCGTAGACACAAGGACTAAGTTAAATACTAAAAGAATAGATGAGTGATGCATCCGACAGCATCACTTTGATTTAAGGACTCGACTGTTTGTTTTGTCGGAAACAAGAAACAGGAGTAATTCCGACAACGGAGGACTGTCAACTGCAGGCTACAAGTAGAATTTATTTCCTGAATATACGACTACACCTGAGACTTTGTAGTAGACATCAAGATGAATCTGGAGGATGTGAGCGAGAGGTTCTGAATGATAATGAGTACGGAGAGATGCTGTACCCGGAGAGCAGACATGCGCCGAGATATTCTCGAATGGTAAATGTTGAGAATACATTCTGGGAACCAAGGAAGCACATTGCAATCAAATATCCTTATGAAATTGCTACACATTCAACTCTAAGTCGTTTTTTTTTTTGGCTTAATAAAACAATTCCCATCGAAAATTTGAAATAAATTCAACAATTTTAAATAAGATGTCAGACCTACTTGTTTTGTTTAACTTTAAATACCCATTTACTGAACAATATAGAAGTAACAAGACAAAATGTGTGTTGTTTTTTAGTTTTTTGTTTTAAATCCACATTTATTTCCAATACAATTTCATCATCATCATCATCGGCACTACAACCGGGATCCGGTCTTATCTTGCGATAACCAGAATCACCTACATCCGTGAGGCGTGTTGTTGGGCTCGGTCTCGAAATATCTGAAATGAAAGGAGGAAGGATATATCTAAGGATAGTGTGGACAGGCTTAGTTCATTAGTTCAAGTGTTCTCTAACTACTTGGATGGGGGGTGTGGGGTTTCTTCAAGGCGCCGAAGAACCACCCATCGCTTTAACCCCATATAACGTTCCTCTTTCCATACCCAGCCATGGTACTTACCTGCAATTTTGGACAGCGTAAGCTACTCTGCATCATGCCCCCTGAAATCTAATTCGGTTACCTTATCAGGTAACCAACATGAATCCTCGAACATGTCAACGCACAAGGCTAAGCAGCATTTTCTCATGCACGTGTGTTACGTCAAAGAATCCTTCGACGACACAAAAAACCTATCTATCGAAATGTGTAACTTAATTACACATTTCCTAGAAACATTAAAATATAAAAATTGCAATGTAATGTCTATTGCAACATATGATAGAAATAAAACCTATTAAGAAGTAATTACAAAGTAATTAACAAGACTTCGTGGAATCACGAAATAGGCAATTAAGCAAATTGCAATACAGTATATGTTATGTAGAAAGACAAGCCGAAGAAAAAGATTTCGATGTAAAACTAAATTCAGTTTTAGAAGCGTCTCTCTGAAGAGCAGACGATTTTTTGACTCCAATATAAATTAAAATAAAAATATAAATTTTTATATAAAAAATTGTTTTTTTTATTATTTCACTTAAGTGTAATTTAGAAAAAACGTAACTCGTGCATGACATGTTCATCCTCGCCTTATCGGCTGAACCTTCGGTCGATCGATCAAGCAACAATCTACAGCACAGCCCATTGCTGGCTGCCTATAGGGATTGCAAGTGTTGTTTTAACATAAACACACACCCGACACATCGTCCGACGGGACGTTGGCAATTTGCGTACAAAGTATTGATGCTGTGCGCAGTGGCCAATAAGTAAACACACGGTATCTCACTGTGTTCGTTTGCTTACCCGCTCTTTAACCCAAACAACGAGCAGCCACGATTGCCAGGCTGGCTATCGAAACGGCTTTCGTTTACCCAATGTAAACAGACAAAAATATTTTTTGCCTGACGGCAACCACCCTTGGATTAACATTTCCTAAAATAAATATGCACCCATGCATCGTAACCTCGATCATCTTATCGAAGTCTGTTGATATAATTCCAACAAAATAGGAAACCAATTCCTATGATTTACGATGGCATGGTCAGCCATCCTCGGTGGCCAATCGTTTGTTTGATCGGCCGGCGTATCTGGATTTCCTTTCACGCGTCCTTCGTTTCTGCGTTGTCGTGGCTTCCAACAAATGGATTTTCATCCAGGCCTCTACGGCCACAGGGGAAATGCTTCGGTTATGGATTCCAGTTCGATCACTCTTTGGTTATCACCAAGGAAAATATCGGATTGGCTACTTTCGGACCGATTGAAGTCCATCTTCACCACGGTTAATGGATGTCGACGGCGGCAGATGGAGGAGTCAGATTTTAGCCTTCCAACCACGCGTACGTGCCGCAGGGGAGTATATAAAAAAGTCGAGTTCTAACCACTAATCAGAGGAGTCGTGTAATTGTCGTGTTCTAGTTAAACCAGTG
Organism: Microdon myrmicae; assembly: GCA_963931805.1. Lineage (NCBI taxonomy): Eukaryota > Metazoa > Arthropoda > Insecta > Diptera > Syrphidae > Microdon > Microdon myrmicae. Next base: position 165,429,883 of record OZ007496.1, on the reverse strand, counting down.
TTCAGTCTTGTTGGCCGCGTTAGGAAATGTTTATTGCTCTACTGTAACTGCAAGTGATTCTATCGGATTTCGAATTGTGATTACGAGTATAAGCATAATTAGAACGCAGACTAGACTCTTTCCGGAAACTGGTGCAAGAGGATATCGCACCCGGAACAACTACGGGCGGTATAATAAGCTGAACTTGTAACCGAAGTGCACTGTTAATGTTGTTAGTAGTATTGAAGTGCATTGTTAATATTGTCGATAGTAATAAAACCTATAAACATTGAGAATCCTACAATAAGCCGAACCTGTAATATCAAACCTTACAAATTAAGAGAATCTTTAGAACGTAAAGAAAAGAACTAATCGCGTGTTTTTATTTTCTTCTATTTGCTCTTATGTTTGGGTGTTTCGAACTTGGTAACTTCGGTGGTGGTTTTACTGAATTAGTGTCCATGTCGACGCGCTAGTAAAATACCCACAGGGGGATGGTGGGACCGGTGGATCTTGAGTGCGGTAGTAAACGCAAATCACATGTTTGGCGTCTGATAATCTGCGCTTTGGTCGGTGTGTTTTTTTTTTTTTTTGTTTCGGTAGGAAGGTGGAAATCTTCAAAAGATACCTCTAGACCGATCCAGGGCATGCCGGGTTTTTACCGACTAAAACCACCTCCCGCCAGGCTCATATTCCCGTTGATCCCCGCGGAACTTTCTTTTATATATTCCATTGCGGGGCGGGGCGGAGTTTACCTGTTACCCCGCTCGTCACGTCGCAACAGCTGCATCATTTCACAGAGAATACCATTGGTTACGGATCATGCCTGTTTTGAACTAAGCATGTATTCTATTACTCCAGCCGGAGCAACTGTCCGTCTAGTGTGTCTCTCCAAAATCGTTCGTGCGGTCTCGAATCTCACGCACTCTGTGAGTACGTGTTCCGCATTTTCTATTTTGCCTTCACAATACAAGCAGTATGGGTGATTCACACTCTTACACTTGTGCAAGTATTACCGGAAGCATCCATGTCCTGATATTAGCTGAGTCAAGTAGTAATTGAGCTCGCCATGTTTTCTTTTCACCCATGTTTCTATATCAGGTATCATGGTGTGGGTCCATCTTTGGAGGAAGAATACCACCTTCGTTGCCATTCTCTTAGGCTTGAGAGTTCTAATTGTGACCGCATTCTCCGACGATTCTCTTGGGAGACCTTGTGCAATGCAGCGTTTTCTTTAGCTGCTCTTAGTGATGACAGTCTATGCGCTGAGTTCACTCCCCTCATGTATGACTTATACTGTGCGGCTCCTGCCCATATGTGAGCCGCATACATTATAGTGGAGGTGTTGTGCTGTCTTGTACTGTGCGTGCGTGTTTGTAGTGTGTCAGCAGTATACCCTATGGGATGGGTCCAGGAATCCTCTATTATAGAGGAGAATGTTGTTGGAAAGGGTGTTTCCTTCAGTTTTGTACTGAAGAAGAAATTGTGGAGGTCTGATCCGAAGAGATCGAGAGAGAGAGAAGGGTCCAGAACGCAAAACTCCCGTACAAGTGGGTTCTCGCTGTTCTGAATGCTTTCGAGGTACTTATATGCTAATTGTAGCAAGTACTCGTCGATAGGGATAATGGAGGCACCTTCGTATAGGTGAGAGTTCGCGTAATGGCGACCGTCAGGCCTTCTAAACGGGTTGGTGTATCTTCTGAGGAGTTTCCTTTCGTAAACTCGAAGTCTTTCATGTGGGCCGTAGATATGCAAGACAATATGGGAAAGGCGTACGGTATTCCAGATCGGACGAGCTGCTTATAGCAGAGAACTGTCAACTTTGTTGCTCTACTTCAAAACGTTGTGCAGTTGCTTAGACCGACCGAGGGCCCTTTGAAGAATGTGGGTTACATGTTTGATGAAATTCATTTTTGGGGTACAAATGACCCCAACATATTTCATCCTGTCCTGTGGTCTAATTGTGGTAGCTCCTATTTGTATTCGGATATTCTGTGAATATCGAGAAGTAGGTTGGGAGTGTTTACTACTCAGAATTATAGCTGCTGCTTTGGATGGGTTAAGACGAATTTTCCATCGACTGTAGTACTGATACAGTTCGTCTAGATGACGGTTGAGTGGGTTTTTTTGCTGGTTTTGGGCTCTTGGATGACGTGTACACTAGGACCTCATCCGCACAGCATATCTGGTTTACTCTCCCGTCCACAGGGCGAGGAATATGTGAGATGTAGATATTAAATAAAATGGGGCCTAGAATGGACCTGTGGCGGTTCCGCCAAACCCCACTGTCTGCTTACCGTAAAACCCCCATAACATTCAGCCAATTTCCTAACTTCGCTATTGCAACAGCATTAGCACCTGTAAATGCTTCACGTATTATATAGATCAAATATATAATCTAAAAAGTCCCTGTGAAAGAAAACTTACCTTCATGCATCTCTTCGCATATAATTTGCTGTAAGAATTTCTTTCTACCTTTTCAAGAATCCCAGGCAAATTTCAATTTCCCACACCTGCACTGCAATCTCCGCCCAGCATACCTGAAATATTTCCTTTTGCAAGACATTAATGCATACAACGCGTTAGATAAGGTTCCTGGAAATAATTCTTTAAAGTGCATATGGCATCATGAATCCTAAGCCAGTCGGCACCCTTTGTCTGTGTTAAAATCTTATGTCGGACAGCTTGTTTTTACAGCTGTAATAAACCGACCCGCGATTCGTTTACACAATCGACAAACAATCACCGCATCTTAGGCATTATCAACGAAACCAAATTTTCTAGCATTGCCTAATGCAAACACGAACCCGGTTTCAACGGCAGACAGAGATGCCATAAACATCCAAGTTGCTTTTAGCACCATTTCCTGGATGACTAGCGGTTTATTTATGCAACTGCAATGCACATTTTCCCTTCCCTTGTTTCAGGTACATTCCCATGGCCTTGTGTATGAAAAAAACCAATGTGATCTTCACCCACACATACATTGCCAAGTCTTGCTTCTTTGTTTCCACCACAGAGAAACACTTTCTTTCTTGAGTAAACTCACCCCAAAACTTTTTACGCTCCCGGATGAGACGAAGAGTAAAGTCGTCAAGGGGAATCTGATAAGCCTTTTCAAGTTTGTACTTCGGGACATGAGTCTCAGAAGTTTCAACTAGAATCTCGTGAAGTCGAGTTGCAGCGTTATTTATCTCAACCGTCGTTAGGTTCCTGTCAGTGGGGAGAGAGAGAGAGTTGGTGGAGTTTTTCGTTCAATGTAATATTGAAGTTGCCCCAATTTGTGCCCCCATAATCGGGTATGTATCTCATAGTATAGTGGTTAGTATACCCGCCTGTCACGCGGGAGACCGGGGTTCGATTCCCCGTCGGGGAGCCTCTGGCGCAAGACTAATGACCTTGCCCGGAAAAAGAAATCATTATGGAAAATTTAACAAGCCTCAGGACTTGCTAAATAAGGCCAAAACCAGTTCCCGGTTGTAGTGCCGATAATGATGATCTGACATGAGCCCGGGATGCTCAATAGCCGCGGATGAACATGGTCACAGTGTTGTGGTCAGATACACCCGTCAATACTCGGGGAGGAGTGATTTGGGGAAGTAAGTCTTTGGACACAATAAAGATGTCCAGGGTGGAGTTGCCTCGGGTACAACCGTAGGTGCGACTATTTCGAAGTTGAGGGCATGACAGTTTTCGGTGTACCATTGGAACAACTTTGTGCCGTTTGGGCAAGAGACGGAGTTGTTCCAGTGGGGATGCCTGGAGTTAAAATCAACGCCTATGTTGAAGGGTGTGTGCCCCGAAGACCTTATTAATTTGCCGATATCTTCGGGATTAATGGGGCCATTATTGGTTTTATGTGAGTGGTATACGGAGTATATATTCACTCTACCGTTATTAGCTAGATGCAATTCAACCCCGGAGACCTCTATGGACTCGAAATGTGGGAGGTCAATAGCTTCATGGCGAAGTTCGCTATTAACTAGTATACAGGTGCCACCTCCATTGATGGTGGGGCCGCCAGTGAGGGTTCGATCTCTTCGAATTATGGAAAAGTTTGGGAATACGGGGCGGTGACATGGATGCAACCTAGTTTCGGTTACAAGAACCACGTCCGCCTGGTTATCCTTTATGAAGTCAGAGACTATCGTACGCTTTGAAAGCGAAACAACGGAGTTGACGTTTATGAGGATAACTTTAGTTTTGGGATCCATTTTGGAGGGTTGGAGCCTCGGTTGCTAGTTTTTCGTACCGGGGTCGGATATCCTCAATCAGGCGGGAGAAACTAAGTAGTTTCTCGAGCATTGAGGATTGCCCCCTGGGAGGTTTTTGTGTGGCAGCTTGAATTTGTGGGGTTCTGTTGGCCTTTACTGCAGGTCGCTTAGGTGCTTGAATATGTTTTGAAGGGGAGGAGCTGGGAGAGTTTTTATACTTTTTTATTGTCGGCCTTTAAGCATATAGGCGAATGTAAATCCATTTTGGATGAAGTTTTGTGTGGCCTGTTTTCCGAAGTCTGACTTGGCTGTTTGTTTAGCTCGAGTCTCTTTGGATCTTTGAATTATTTCTTTGGATCATTGAATTATTTTTTTAGGACAGTTCTTGTAACTGGCCGAATGTCCTTTCTTTCCGCAGTTGCAGCAAGTTGGCAGTGTTATTTCATCCTGCACATTTGTTGTGGGATCGTAATTGGCTGGCGGTAGTTCGCACTTGCCAATATCGTGGGATTTTCCGCAAAGAACGCAACGGCGGCTCATGTTGCAATTTTGGGAGACATGCCCGAAACTTTGGCAACGTCTGCATTGAGGTATTTCACTGTTATGGAATACCTCGAAGACGACTTGCTGATGCAAGGTTGGAAGCGGCTTTGTCCGTATTATGGAATCTATGTCGGTCCCTGGTGCGAGGTGAAGCTCCCATATGTTCACCTTGCTGTATTTTTCTGGTCTGATTTTCACACACCCTTGTGCGGGACAGAATTTTTTAACGTCAGTGAATTGGACATTGGAAAATGTTGCCTCAAGGGCAGTTACGACGTCGTTCTGTTCCCAGCAAGAAGCGACTCGTTTTAAAAGAATGGTCCTTGATTTTTCGTCGGCCGGAGTGAAAGTGTAGTAAATTTACCTCCTTGACCTTGAGGTTGTCGTTAACCTTGCGGTAGGTTTCCCTATCGTATGTTACAATTGTGTTTAGGGAGGGGCTTAAGTCATCACGAATCCAAAATGTGCCGGCCTTTTATACTCTGTGGAGACAGAGATTTGTCGAAAAAATTACTTAAAAATTCCAAGAAGCACAACAGTTCTGAACTTCCGCCCAAGATCTATTCAACGTTTTGTACATGGAGTGGTCTGTAAGAAGGCAACCGCCCCAAACGGAATACCAGCAATAATCCTTAAGAACTGTGCTCAAAAACTGTCGCCGGTGCTTGGCAAACTCTTTCGCTTATTTTATGCACGGAGGACATTTCTTACCTGCTGGAAAATCGCTCGAATTCAGCCAATCCCAAAGAGGGGAAAAAAGTGGCTCCCACAAAATTACCGGCCGATAACACTATTGTCTATGTTATCTAAGGTAATGGAAAAGGTCATCAATGCCGAGTTAATTCAGTATTTGGGGTCCAACGTACTTCTGATTGATAGTCAATACGGATTCCGTGGTAGGCGGTCCACGGGAGACCTTTTGACCCTTATAACCGATATATGAACATGTGCGATTGAGCGGCATAGTAAATCAAGAGCTATCGCATTGGATATCTTCAAGGCCCTTGACCGCGTCTGGCACGGGGCATTGTTGAGCAAACTTCGTTCACGAAGAGAAAATCGATCAATCCGGGTTGTTGTGGACGGCGAATGTTCGGATCTGTATGCTGTTAATTTCAGGGTGCCGCAGGGTACTATTTTGGCTCCAACCTTCTTTTTGCCTCACATAAATGATTTGTTGGAGACAACGAATAACAAAGTGTTCAGTTTTGCGGATGATAGTATGGTTGTTTCCTCTTTTTCGAGTGATCGGCGATTCATGCATAAACGCGCACCAGCCAAGATGTAGACACATTGACTTTCTGATTCGGGATCTGGATAAGGTCCTGCAGATGTATTGACTTCAATACAACAAAGACATAGTATACAACATTCACAAAGAGAAGTGGATGATCGGTTTCACAGCTGATGATGAATGGCCGTCGAATCTGGGGAAAGCATGAAAGTGCTCGGCGTCACGGTCTGTGGGAATATATCATGGCATAAACACGTGTCGAACATCGCCAGGTCAGCCTCTGGAAAACTGAGTTATCTTTTTAGAGCGAAGAAATATTTTACCCCGGCCCAACTTCTTCTTCTGTATAAATCTGAAATTAGATCTGCGCTCGAATATTTTTCCCATGTTTGGAGCTCTGCTACTAAACATACCCTCAACTTACTGGAGAGCATACACAGACGAGCGATTCGCCTGATCGGGGACTCGGCACTGACCTCGAGACTACAATCGCTTTCACATCGAAGGCGCGTACTATTGTTCCGCCCAATTCGGCGTATATGCGCTCTACAAGATAATCCGATGAATCGCGCCATCGCAATGATTGCGATTCATCTCCCGACGGTGCGAACATCCGTCCATCAGAGTTCGTTCCTTTACAGAGCGGAGAAATTGTGGAGTTCCCTGTCCACGCGAGCGTTTCCAGCGCGTTACAACCTGCAACTATTCACTGCAAAGGTTATTTGGTGGCATAGGGGGCGCCCACTCGGCGCTAAAGGTTCGCTTCTACCAAGAGAAGTAACAGAAACAAAAACAAACAAAAAAAGTACTGTTTTCACAATAAACGATCGTTCCACATTAATAATGACTCATCAACACAAATATCCATTTTACATTTCTACAGCATATTTTGAAAAACAGTTTGAATTCTTGCATCTTTACTCAATGGATTTATATAACCACAACTCGTATTGTGTTCGAAATGAAGAAATATAATGGGTTTTCCAAAAGGGACTTGACAACTTTTTTTTAAATAAAACGCAAACCGTTTGAGATATTTCAAAAACTTTATTATCGGCTTGAAGTACAATCAAAACATTAATGAATGGAACTCGACGTTGGCCACCGCGGGCACGTTTGCAGCGGTCGATTTGTTGGACCCAATTTTCGATGACTCGGCTTCACATTTCGGCCGAAACGGCCGCTATTTCGCGTTCAATGTTGGCTCTGAGCTCTTCCAACGTCGTCGGCTTGTTGGCATAGACCAATGACTTGACGTAGCCCCAAAGAAAATAGTCTAGAGGCGTTAAATCGCACGTACGAGGCGGCCAACCGACTGGCCCATTTCTTGAGATAATATGATGGTCCATCAGCTTCAATTCTTGGGTCAGCTTGATCTTATATGGGTGTAAACCAAGATCCTTACGCAAAATTCGCCATAAAGTGGTCTGGGCGATGCCCAATTCTTGAGAACGCCGCGGAATTGACTGATTTGGATCGTTTGCTATGGACGCCTGAACGACAGCGATATTTTCAACACTTCGACCAAGCCGTTGTCTCACTGGCACGACAACATCACACAACGAATATGTCGACTCAAATTTGTGCACTAAACTTGTTATTACCTGTCTACTAGGGCGAGAATTACGACCGAAAATTGGAGTTAACGCTTTTAAAGTTGTGGTCACCAGCTCCAAATTTTGGTAGTAAATTTTTATAATTCGCAGACGTTGTCCGTTCGTGTACTTAGCCATGATGATGTTGAGTTTACTGAATAAATTGACAGTGACAGTTCGATGATTAGTGAAAGGGTGCGTTCAAGTTTTCAAGTCCCTATTGGAAAACCGGATATATACCAGTAAAAATTTATTTGAATTAATTACTTTACTAAAGAAAGGAGTGCTAATACTTTCTCTTGCAGAAAAGTACATCTGTGAAGATAGTTTTTCACAATACTTTGTAACCCATTTTGTTCTTGATCGCGCTTTCAAATTAGAGTTGCTTTGTAAGAATTGTTGAGCGCGTACATTAGTTTGTTTAAGTATAATATTGATCAGATCATTATCTAAATATTTTTCCATATAAAATAAAGGCTTATGTCTGGATGACCTCGGTATGATGAATCGATGTCCAGGATTGGCAGAAAATTCAAAAGGTTCTGCTAAGAATTAGTGTTTTTATGTTATAAGGTTATAGGAACACTCCATACCTACTTGCACACCCTACTGTAATCATTAGCACAAAACTTCTACTTTCTTTTCTGCCAGACTGTCAAATACCTCAATATCGCATCACTTTCCCCACAAGCAGAACAGATAATGTGATAGACGCCAATGCCGGACACGGTTTAGATTTCGGTATTTGCACATCGTCTTATCCATGGGAATAATTTTATTCAAGGTATCCAAATGTCTTTTGGATATCATGCTCGAGCCACATGATTCTATCCATGAGAATGATTTTATGCAAGATATCCAAATACCACGGCTCCTCGATAGTATAGTGGTTAGTGTACCCGTGTTGTGTTTAGTAGGGGTTAGTTTCAGGACGCGAGTCTCCTGATCCTTAAAAGGACAAGGCGATCTCTTAAAACAGACCGCTCCTGAAATCTTGTCCTACAAGGGGTCGTTAACCGTGCTTCCTCTGATCCAGAGGGAAGAGTAACGTCCTTTTGGTTTGGCCTCAGTCTTCGCAAGTCCGCTGGTTTCCGTGGTGGCCAGGTGATACTCCAGATCTTCAGAAGTATTCTCTCTGAGGGTGTACCTATGCTTTACTCACCAGTAAAATGAAAAAGAAGGTTCGTTTTTCCTTTTAGTATTTTATTTATTTTTAATTTGAACTTCGCCCTTCTCCAGGATATTTTCCTTCAGGGACAACGGATGATATTTAACTGCGGCCCGGAGATCAATATACTATTCCTTTATAAAGGAAAAGGAATCGAAAATTGTATCCCAAAGATACACATTTTCGTGCAACATTCTCGATTTTCAATACATTTCGTGCGATGCTCAATGTTTGTTTTAGATAAGATTCAGTTTTCTGAATCTTCATCAATCTATTTGCATGTGAGGATTTGAAATGGTATTTGGGTATTGTTTGCTTGTGGCAAATTCGAACATCTGGTGTGATTTGCCATGGATTTGGTTTGTTTAATTTTCTAGGGAAATTACTAGATTGAAATGTATTTCTGGATTTTGAATAGAGATTATGCCGTGGGGCAAATGCAAAGCTATAAACGAATATTTGATTCGTTTATTGCGAATTTTGATTTTAGTTTTGGTTTTCTGATTAAATTATGCCGTGGGGCAAATGCAAAGCGATAAACGAATATTTTGATTCGTTTATTGCGAATTTTGGATTTGGTTTTGGTTTTTCAGGATTTTGATAGGATTTAATGTTTTGATGTAGGATTTCTGGGATTAGGATGTATGGATGGGGAAAAAGGTGGTAGGGCTTTTTAGAGCACTACATCCTCCCCTCCTTGAAAAAAAGAAAATTGATCTTTATGAGATTAATTTTCTGGAAAATGGTGTGGTTGAGGATAAAGGATGATAGTATCGTGATTCCGTTGTATAGGCCTGATATTTTCTAACATAGTAGCTTTATGTATACAATATTTATTATAAATGTGTAATTTTTGTAGTTTGTTTCTTTCTTATTATGAATGTATTCGTGTATCGAAGTTTCCACGATGGTTATTTATATAATTAGAATATTTTCTTTTGAAATTTTGTACAAATATAATTTGGTTTTTTAGGTTTGAATTTTCTTAGTATAAATGTGCTTAATAGTAGTTGTTGGTTATCCAAAAATAAAGTTTTTATTTGATTTTATTTTATTTTGAGTTAAGGGTATATTCGTTTAGTTCGGTTTTGGTTGTATGTACAATAGACATTTGGTTTAAAATTTCGTATAAGTTGTTTTTTTTTCATGTTGGTTAAATATTGTATTAGAAGGAAACATTTGATTCTAAATATTTTCTTATTTTCTGAGTATACGTTTTAATTGTATACTGTTTTATAATTATATAAGTATTTGAATTCATTATTTTAACATTATTTCGTATTGTAACTTTTGGGTTTTTTTTTCTTGTTTTGGTGTATTACAAGAAATTTTTATTATTTACATATTTTATCTCTTTTTTTTTTGAGGACTTTTGATTGTCCTTATTTGTCGTGCGTTTATTTATATATATAATTTTTTTTCATGTATTTGAACGTACAATTAAATTCTACAACTTTCTTTCTTTGTTTTGAGTTATACAAAAATGTTCTTACTTTCTTAGTATGGCTTAGTTGAAAACTGTTTTGTACTTATATAAATATTAAAAATTCTTATTTTAACATTGTTTCGTAAGTTTCGTTTTTGTATTTTGGTTTTTTTTTTCTTCGTATATATATATTGCGTTTTTCCTTTTATAACTTAAGATTATTTATTATTACAAAAATTTTTTTTCAATTAAGTCAGTCATATTGTCTGATATTTATAAACTTATTTTATTAAGTGAGTACTATTTGTCTTCATAAAAAAATTATTTTTTTGTTTTGTTTGTTTATTTTGGTTATTTAAAATGTTTGTACAATATTTACAAAGTTATTTGTTATTTGTTTACAAGTATTTGAAAAGGAAAATGTTGAGGCAAATTTTAAATTCATTATCGTGGTATTTTGGTAGTTACTTTATGATTTTTTTTTTTTTTGGTTTACTACACGTATATGCATTTTTTTTTTTTTTTTTTTTTTTTTTTTTTTTTTTTTTTTTTTTTTTTTTTTTTAAAGGTTGTCTATACATATATACATTTGCCTTCCCTCAACTTTTATTTTTTTCTTTTGGGAGTTTCTCATTCGTGATTGCCTAATCCACAAATGGTTTTATATTGTTGTTGTGGACTATTCGGGTACCTTTCCCTATTTTGAGGATTGAATTTTCTTCGGATAGGATCTTTACAATTTCGTAGGGGCCTTTCCACAGGGAGGTAAATTTGTTAGGTCTTGAGTGATTCTTTAATAAAACCTTGTCGCCAACATTAAATTTCTTACGGCCTACTTTTTGGTCGTAGTATGCCTTAGATTTTTGTTTTTTCTCTATCAGTATTCCCTTTGCTGTACGATAACCATGTTGTAATCGCATTTTTAATTCATTTGCGTAATGGTCGTAGTTATAAGAGCTTTCGGGGTTTTGTCTGAGAGAACTGGGTATTTCGGCTGGGAAACCATATAGTAATTCATGCGGCGTGTAGCCTGTGTTACTGTGGGGTGTAGTATTATACACAAACATTGCGTACGGTATCCAGGTGTCCCAGGTGAGAGGATCCTGGTTTACATAGTGGCGGAGGTATTCCACCAGAGTTCTATGGCTCCGTTCTAGTGCTCCATTCGTTTGTGGATGGTAGGGTGCTGTGTTTAGTTTTCTCATTTTAAGTAAGGAACAAATGTCCTTAAAAAGTGCACTGAGAAAATTAGCACCTCGGTCAGTTAATAGAGAAGATGGTATGCCGTGCTGGCAGACGATGTTTTCAACGAAAGTCCTGGCCACGTCCTTGGTTTCGGCGCTGGCCAGTGCGTAAGCTCCTGAGAATTTAGTCAAATCGTCTTGAAACGTTAGTAGGTATTTATTTCCATTATAGCTGACTGGTAATGGTCCTACTATATCTAAAGCAACTCTTTCAAAAGGTTTGGAGCTTGTTGTGGTTATCTTCATAGGAATTCTAGGATTCCTTCCACTTTTGTTTATCTGGCAGGAAGCACATTTTCTAATATACGCTGCAACGTCAGCGGTCATTGTGCGCCAGTAATATTTTTGCTTCAATCTATTGATTGTTCGGGTGGCTCCTTGATGTCCTCCGAAAGGTGAGTTGTGGTATTCCGCGAGTAACTTTTGTATTTCGTTAGTATCTGTTAGAAGCTTCTTTTTATTGGAGAAAACGTACATTGTCACGTTGAGGTGAGCAAAAGTTTCTTTTAGCAAGTTATTGAGTGCTACTTTTGATTCGTTTTCTATGAAGGGGACTAAAATTCCAATGGAATTGAAATTCCGGTCTTCGCAAATCTTCTTCAGATCAATAAGGGAACTCTTAGCGGTTTCCTGGTCGCTTAGGTTTCTGAAAGGCAATGGCATGTGATGGCGCATAACCCATCTTGCTCATGAAACGTAATTTTACCTACGTCTGGCTTGGTGAAGTTTGGGATTCTTCCTGCCAGGTTTTCTTCCTCAGCAGAGTCTATCAATGGGAGGATTATAATACGTAGTCCAAGTTTCTTCTTGGTATAGATGGACCCTGTTTGTTCTTGCCATACAAGGTTGGTAGTATCTTTGTATGATTGCGCAGCCACATCTTCTTCGAGTTTGGCTTTACTTCGTGTGGTGACGAGGATATTATTTTTGATGGGATCGACTGGGGTAGTCGTTGTTATACGGCTGAGAGCATCAGCATTTGCGTTTTGCTTTCCTTTCCTATGGACGATTGTGTACTCATACTCTTCGAGTAGAATTCTCCATCGCATAAGTCTGGATGTAGGATCCTTTCGTCCTATAAGCCACTGTAGAGAGCTATGGTCAGTTACTATTGTGAACTTTCGTCCGTAGACATATGGTCGGAACTGTGCTAATGCAAAAACGATTGCTAGTAATTCCTTTTCAGACGTTGTATACCGTGTTTCGGCGTCGTTTAGGGTTCGGCTAGTGAAAGCAATAGGTTTATCTTGTCCTATTGTACCTTGAGATAGGACTGCTCCTAACGCAACATTGCTAGCATCCGTGGTTATTATAAACTCCCGGTTAAAGTCTGGATAAGCCAGTATTGGTGGGGTAATAACCTTTCTTTTTAGAGTTGTGAATGCCTCATCACAAAAGGCATCCCAATTAAATGGAACATTCTTCCTGAGCAATCTGCTTAAAGGTTTTGCCAGTTCGGCGAAATTAGGGATAAATTTTCTATAGTAGCCTACAAAACCGAGAAAAGATTTTACGTCCTTTTGTTTCTTGGGCGTTGGAAACGTTTTTACCGCTTTAGTTTTTTCTGGATCTGGTTTTATACCTTCCTTTGAAATAACATGCCCCAAGTAGGTGAGCTCTTTCCTTATGAAGTGACACTTTTCTGGTTGTATTTTCAGATTGTGCCTTTGTAATCGCTCGAAAACTCTGGTAAGTCGGGAATTGTGATCGTTTAGATCGTATCCGTAAATTACAATATCATCTACATAGACGAAACATTCTATTCCTTGGAGACCCATGAGTACATTATTCATAAGCCTTTGGAATGTGGCGGGTGCGTTTTTAAGTCCGAAGGGCATTCGATTGTATTCGTAATGTCCGAAGGGTGTGCTAAACGCTGTTTTTGCCTTGTCTCTATTGCCCATGCGTATTTGGTGAAAACCATTTGCTAAGTCTAATGTGCTAAAATATTTAGCTTTACCTAGCTGGTCCAAAATATCAGTAATATTGGGCAATGGATATGCATCTCCGACTGTTATTTTATTTAAGGCTCTAAAGTCGACAACCACTCTCCACCGTTTTGTCCCATCAGGTCCTGCCTTCTTGGGTACTAGTAAGAGAGGGGAATTCCAAGGACTGTAACTTGGTTGTACCACGCCATCCTGAAGCATTTCGTTCACTTGTTTGTGGATTTCTTGCTTCGAGCTATCTGGGAGGCGATATGGTCTTATGTAAAGTGGGGGCTTTCCTTCTTCAGTGATGATCTGATGCTCTATGGCGTCAGTGTGTGTGAGATGGTCGCCCTCTAAGTAAAAGAGATCGTTAAATCTGCGGCAGATGTCTAGGATAGATATCCTTTCCTCCTGGTTACAATGACGCAACTCTAGGAGTGATTCTAGCCGTTCAAGCCTATTTTTTAGAAGATTTTGGGTTTCGTCCGCCTTTAACACATTGTAGTCATCCAGATCTTCCCATCCGACTTCTATGTCGTTGGTGCTTACTTCTTGATCGGTTTCTAATGTGTTCATTAATAGTACCTTTATTTTGTTGTCCTGTGGTGTTGTCAAACTATTACCCAGATATATCCCTGGCATGATCTTGGATTTTGTTATTATCAGTTCTTGACTGAGTTTTCCTTTAAATGGAATCTCCATTATTTGTTGAGATCGTGAATGCAATTTTATGAGATCGATTTTGGCATTTCGTTTTAAATTTACTGGGGATATTGGAGTTTCAGGTTCACGTTTTCCTGAACTCAGTTTTTCGGCAGATTCCTTACCTTTTCTGTTACCACAAACTTTATTTAAATGGGGAGAGGAAGATTCAAGGCTGGTTGGTTTCGTTGTGTTTGTCACAGCATCAGATCCGGCCCGTAGACAAACGGAATCGGATGTTGACTCACGAACGGTGTTATCCAATTTTTCAAGAATACCTGTATTATCCGTGGAAGACACCTCGTAAGGCGTGGCATTCTGGATATTTTCCTTGACCTCATTTTTGTTCCCTAAAGGCTGCTCGAGTTCTACCATGGTTCTCTTCTTTACAGCGAATTTAAGGAATCCCTTTTCAAAGTTAATGTGGCATTGGTGCTTCGCAAGGAAATCGCTTCCCAGTATGCCATCGTGTTGGAAGTTTACATTTTTACCTATCACAAAAAGGTTATGTTTAAAGGGTATGGAGTGCCTGTCTGTTCTAAATTCGAACTCCCCCAATACCTTTCCGCATGTGCTGACCGTTTTCCCAGCAATGGTGGATATAGTCACTGAGTCTGAATTGTTTACAGATTGTTCAATACAAGGATTATCTAATTTGATCAGGCTGATGTCGGCGCCTGTATCGATGAGGAAAGTCGAGTATTGTTTATCCGATGGATTAAATTTTACACGTATTACTGGCTCCTTAAATTTAGGGCAGAAAAATACGCGCATTTGAAAATTTACATCGGGATGGGGTGTATATCGGCGATTGTCTGTACTCGAGAAGGATTGCCGTTGCTCGCTGCCCGAGTGAGTTCGTTTCCCTGTTGTGAATTGGATACCCTGTTAATATTTTGATTTTGTCGTGTATTTCGATTTTCAATCTGGGGCGAGTTTCTCATTGTCCTGTTTTGAGATTGATTGGGCTGAGTTCTAAAAGGATTTCGACTCGTTGAAGGTTGGTCCTGGTTTCGCATATGAGCTAACCTGGTTCTGCACTCTGCCTGAGTGTGATTATACTTCCGACAGTATGTGCATTGGAGACGTTCAACCTCTGTCTTAATGCGTTGGCGGACGAAATTTGGAAAATTTGTGTTGCGATAACAAGTCGCAGAAGTATGTCCCCTCTTGTTGCATGTTTGGCAAACAATTAGTTGGTTCCTCCTAAAATTGTTAGTGGAAGTTTGCATTGAGTTATCGCTGTTCAATCTTTGAGATTGTTCCAAAGCGTAGCTAATGGCCGCTTTGAGATTTGAAGCCCTATGTGCCTTTACTAAGATTTTGAGGCTGGAATTTCGTATCCCATCCTCAAACGTATTTAAAGCGAGTCTTTGATTTTCAGCCAGAAGATAAGTTCTGACTGCAGGATCAGATGAATTAGCGTATGTGGCGCTGTCCAATTCATGCAGGTGGTGTGTGAGTCTATTTGAAAATTCCTTCACACCCTCATTGCTATCCTGTTTTGTTGCCACCAAATTATTTTGAGCAGCATACCTAGAGATTAGAGCTTTAAATTCTCCCTCCAATTCAGATACCAAATCTTCCCATGTAGAAATAATTTTATGTTTGATGCAGTCTCGCGCCGGTCCCTGTAATCTGGTCTTTACTACCCTTAGAATAAAGGATTTCTGGTTGTCTTCTTGTGCTTGTGAGAACAAAATGTCTCCACAAGAGACGAAACCCTCTAATTCATCAGGATTACCGTTAAATACCGGCACGAGTCCCAGTATGTCACTTAATCCTATTGGTAGGTTCATTCTAGAACTCTGTTCGCGTGTTTCCATACGTACGGTTTCCGATATTTCGTCCTCGCGATTTTGTATGAGCTCGGGCTCAGGTCTCTGCGAACGCGTACCCGGTTTATTTTTGTCGCTCACGACGTATTTGTGAAACAGACCTTCCCAAATGATGGTGAAAAGGGGTAGAGAACAAAGAGATGTAATTTTCATTTTATCGTGATACGATAACCAAGAGAAAAGACGAAAACAACAAGAATAATATATCCTCCGACTTAGTTAGTTAGATCCTATTGGGTAAAGTGTATTTTACTCCTAATTGTGAGAGAAACAATTTTCCTTTCGTTCGAGGGGAGCAAGGCCTAAAGTGTCACGGGCAAAAAGAGAAAAGGACCCTGAAATAGGTTTTTCCACAGGAACGTAAAAAGAAAATCAACACACAAAAAGTCCAAAACAACGTCAAAGTTAAATGCAAAGGACTTTAACTTTCCGTTTTCCTTCAGCTATCACTCAGAAACGATAGAAAATCTTCCCCAAAGAAGTTGAAATAGTTCCGAAAAGCAAATGTGTATATGTATATATATATATATGTGTAAAATTTTTAGAAAATTGTTAAAGATATGCGTTTAAAAATATATGTTTATTAAGAAAAATGTATTCGTATCAATTTTATGAAAATGTTTATGTTTGTTTAATTTAAATTTTGCCTCTGTAAATTGAAATATGTGTAAAATTTTTGATAAATTTTAGTGTACGTTTATTTAAATTTCGTCTATAAAGGTGAACATATTTTCTATAGTTCCCTTGAT
Organism: Microdon myrmicae; assembly: GCA_963931805.1. Taxonomy (NCBI): domain Eukaryota; kingdom Metazoa; phylum Arthropoda; class Insecta; order Diptera; family Syrphidae; genus Microdon; species Microdon myrmicae. The sequence goes on along the minus strand of OZ007496.1, from coordinate 165,413,260 downwards.
TGCTTCACTATAATTTTATCCCTTCTGGGCACTTATATGGATATTCCCATTAGGAGAGAAAAAATATATAAACTAATTGCATTTAAAAGAAAAAATCAAATTTTAGAGGGTTTTTCTTGATCCTCGTGTGAAAAGAACAATTTTGAAAAAAGTATTTGAACATTCAATTTATTCTTGGCGTCTCCTTTAGTTAATGATTTCGAAAAATTTAAAAAAAATTTATTTATTTTGGAGGCCGATTACTACGCAAAAATGACAAACTTAAATGAATTTTATCTTTATTTTAATTATCAAATTTAGTTCACTTTCTGTTTCACTTTTCACTTTAATAATAAAAATTTTCTTTTACCTGTGGTTGTTGTAGCTGCGACAGGAATCGGTTTTTCTGCTGATTGAGGTTCGCTCCACTGGATGTATTATCTTATTGTTTTCTGGTCCTAATCACTATCGTCAGGATCTAGCAGCAAATTTCCTGATGATTATGTTGTGCTGGTGTATAAGGAAAAAGATGTTTCCTCTTTTCCACGGAACTCGTGGCAGTTTTCGTAGCACTTTGATTTTATCTACTTTGCCGGTATCCAAGCCCCAGGCAACGCTTTTAAATTTCAATATCTTTCCGGTGTCAGCCCCGGTATACGCTTTAAAAATTTAAAAAAAAAAAGGTTTTAATGTTACTGTTCCGGTGTTAGCCCCGGAATACGCTTTAGAAGAAATTTTGCTTCATTGTTTTTGTTGTTAGGGGATATCGCAAGTATTATCCCGCCAGTTTTAAATGTCTTCCTTCAAGCGCCTGGAGTGTCTTTGATGTCTTCAGGAATCAGTTATAGAGGATTTTGAAATTCTGCATTATCGGGACGTCCTTCGTGGATAATTTTTCCAGTGTTCTCTTTGGTAGGGGATTGTTGGATAATCCCCGAGTCTTCTTTGGTAGGGGATTTTGGGTATCCCACGCGCTGCCACCAAAATTTTTGTTGTTGTGTTTAGTAGGGGTTAGTTTCAGGACGCGAGTCTCCTGATCCTTAAAAGGACAAGGCGATCTCTTAAAACAGACCGCTCCTGAAATCTTGTCCTACAAGGGGTCGTTAACCGTGCTTCCTCTGATCCAGAGGGAAGAGTAACGTCCTTTTGGTTTGGCCTCAGTCTTCGCAAGTCCGCTGGTTTCCGTGGTGGCCAGGTGATACTCCAGATCTTCAGAAGTATTCTCTCTGAGGGTGTACCTATGCTTTACTCACCAGTAAAATGAAAAAGAAGGTTCGTTTTTCCTTTTAGTATTTTATTTATTTTTAATTTGAACTTCGCCCTTCTCCAGGATATTTTCCTTCAGGGACAACGGATGATATTTAACTGCGGCCCGGAGATCAATATACTATTCCTTTATAAAGGAAAAGGAATCGAAAATTGTATCCCAAAGATACACATTTTCGTGCAACATTCTCGATTTTCAATACATTTCGTGCGATGCTCAATGTTTGTTTTAGATAAGATTCAGTTTTCTGAATCTTCATCAATCTATTTGCATGTGAGGATTTGAAATGGTATTTGGGTATTGTTTGCTTGTGGCAAATTCGAACATCTGGTGTGATTTGCCATGGATTTGGTTTGTTTAATTTTCTAGGGAAATTACTAGATTGAAATGTATTTCTGGATTTTGAATAGAGATTATGCCGTGGGGCAAATGCAAAGCTATAAACGAATATTTGATTCGTTTATTGCGAATTTTGATTTTAGTTTTGGTTTTCTGATTAAATTATGCCGTGGGGCAAATGCAAAGCGATAAACGAATATTTTGATTCGTTTATTGCGAATTTTGGATTTGGTTTTGGTTTTTCAGGATTTTGATAGGATTTAATGTTTTGATGTAGGATTTCTGGGATTAGGATGTATGGATGGGGAAAAAGGTGGTAGGGCTTTTTAGAGCACTACACCCGCCTGTCACGCGGGGGACCGGGGTTCGGTTCCCCGTCGGGGAGCCTCTGGCGCAAGACAATGACCTTGCCCGGAAAAAACAAATCACTATGGAAAATTTAACAAGCCTCGGGACTTACTAAATAGGGCCCGGACCGGTTCTCGGTTGTAGTGCCGATGATGTTGATCCAAATACCACGCTCGAGTCACATGATCTTTTCAATCCAATTCCTTCTCCCATGCCCAGGATTATTTGAGATAGAACATTTTTGAAATTAAAGTCATTGGTTAATAGATAAGCGAAAACGAAGGTGGTTGTTATTTTCAACATCTATTGACGTATTTCGACAAGTTTTTGTGCTTGTCGAATTCATCTGTAGAACCAAAGTAGGTTCTACGAAACATTTGGTGCTAGAACAGTGGCACCATCATCCGAAGAAAAGCAAGGTCTGCAGTACGATATAGTACGGAGGAGATGCGTTGCATACAAAAGCAAATACAACACGAACCCAACAAAAAGCAACAATGGAGTATATAGAGGTGTTCGCGGTGCAAAAGGCTGTAGCAGATGAGCTACAGAAAATCAAGACCAATGTTGGCAAAGATGGTCCCGTCAGTAAGACAGCCGCATATAGGGACAAAAGGTTGAACCTGATTGAAGACTTATGGCAGGAGTTTGCCTGGAATCATGAACGGGTAAAAGACTTCATTAAGCTAGAGACCCCGTATATCCAAGGCGATACGATTGGAAAGGTTGAGAAGCTGTACCGTGAGCTAAAGACTACCCTTGAAGCAATTGTTCCGAAAGCAAATCAGAACAGCTCAAAAGAGGAACTCGAGGCATCTGGAGCTGCGGGTCTAGCGACCCAAAAGGCAACGGGTACCAAGCCCAAACCAGTTAACCGATTCACACAGGAATCGACAGAAGATGTACCAGTTAAAGAGGTAAGCTCCTAAGAAGGCAGAAAATAGTAGCAGAATAATTGAAGCGGTTTATCGACAGTCTCGATGAAGTAGATGCATCGGCCAAATCAAACCCTTCTACGAGCTGAAGATTCAAGGCATCAACAAATATTGGACCCAATTATAAAGACTTCACTAAGACCTAGGAGACCTCACTCAAGATCCCAGCATGCTAGGGTACGACGTAGACGAATACATTGAATTGGAGGACAAGATCCAACAACTAATAATATGGCGTCCTCAGAGACTTATCGCCACGCACCACAATCCACCTCATCTACTCACATTCGCAGGATTGAGGGTGTTCAACATCGTTTCTTGCGCTTTGCCCTCCGCGGACTAAACTGGGAAAATCTGATTCTACCACCATACGCTGATTCTACCACCATACATAAGCCGGCTCCCTCTAATCAATCTAAACACACTTGAAGAGCGCAGAGTCCATGCCGACATCATCTTTGTCCATCGCTTTCTGTCTGGCTCAATCAATTGCCCAAGCTTGCTCTCCACTTTAACATTACATACAAACCCCCGTAACGTAAGTAACCCTCGACTGTTTTATGTCCCCGCTCATCACACTTCTTACGGCGCCAACGAACCCATCTCGCATATGCTACGACAGGCCAACTCTTTCCCCACCTCCTTCGATTTCAACATCTCCACTCCCGCTCTTAAACGACGTCTCACAATAAACCCGTCCTAAATCCGCCCCCTCCCTTCAATAACCCCTCTACCCTCCTCTCCGTCCATCTAACTAGTTCTCTCCTACACCTTTCCAACCCCACCCACAACCCTGCTCCCTAACCCCCGCCCCCGTATCAGTTCGAACCCATGCCCTCCACTGTCTCACAAAGGACGCGCTTACCTCCCCCACATACACTCGTTTTTCCTCGTTCTACCTCCCCTATCGCCCAGTAATCTTCCACTTTCCGGTTTTCTTCTCCTTTTTTTCGATTGAATAATCGAATAAAGTCTTAACCACTACTCTAGATTTTAAGATAGGCTGTAAGGTTTTACGTTAAGTTAAATTTAAGCTTGCAATAAGCTGAATAAAAAATGGGATTCCGCCTTCAATCAATCAATCAATCAATCTATGCTACAGCTACCAAAAATTACCATTACAAGATTTGATGGAGATTAGGCAGTTTTCTGACCTTTACTTGCAGATGGTCCATAGACAACCGTTGAGCAGCTGCCAGAAAATATGGTACCTCGAAACTAACTTGGTGGGAGAAACAGAAAGGCTTTTGAGACATTTTTCTTTGTCAGATGACAACTACAACGCAACATAGAAGATGCTTCAAGATAGATACGAGAACACAAGGTTACTTGTTGGCTCACTTGTAAAGAAGTTGTTCAACCAACCCAGCCAGGCTTCCGAACAACCATCCCCCAACCACTTCAATGCACTACATGATACAACAAAAGAATGCATATTGGGTTTAGATAACCTAAGAGCTTCAACATCAACTTGCGATCCACTTCTCCACCACATTCTTCACAAGAAATTGGATAGGGGTACACATTTCATTTGCGAACAAGATTTGACCAACCCTAAGAAGTTGCAATCCATAAAAGAATTTCTAACCGTCCTTGAGGTGCGCTTTTAATCGTTCGAAGCTCTAGGAAATAAAAAAAGAGGAAACGACAAGTTACTCGTTGTTGCGGATTCGCAATTATATGCTCGGAGAGAATCTAGTACGTTCATCGTCTAGTACACTCCCCGACAAACATATTCACCACACCTGTTGACAGTGCACGATCAACTGTCGAAGATTTAATTCAATCGTTATCTTTCGTACGCCACCATGTGGCTTTTGGGTTGGTGAATGCTAAAAGTTCAATTGTTGCTTTACTGAAGTACTGTTTGTTGGTTATATTGTCAATGTGCGCAAGAAAACTTACTTTATTATTAAGGAAATAAACAAGTCTAAAATCAAGTACGTATTCTTAATAAGAAAATATTTCACACTTGTGGGGTGGAAGTCGTGGCACCGGCATGGGTGCGAGTTCTACTTCCTCCTCCATTATAATTAAATGTTCAGCCGCGGGAAAGTAAACTTGAAAAGCACAAACCGAACTCGACGACGCAACGTCCACACCAGAAGTAAGTAAAAGCACTAGCACGATCAACCAAGTAAAAATAATGAAAACACTCTCAGGAACAGCCGCCAGGAAAATTAAATGAAACGCACAGTTGTTTATTTGTACCCTTTTATTGTTATTGTGGTTTGTTATATGTTATGCCGGAAACTAAATTTATTTCACTTTAATACTGCACTGATTTGATGGAAACTAAATGATTTCTTCTATTGGTTTATAATGTTCACAAAAGGATTCACTCAATCTTAATTATCCAATGGAAACGATTGGGCAAGGAGCATTCCTCAAGTTAGTGGAATTTAACTCGGCGCGCAACACACAACACCAGAATAAGGGTATGTACCTCAGGGGATTAAAATCGCACGACTTTTGATGAACGCATCTCCGCCGTACGACGGAGAGCGGAAGTCAGCAACGACCACGGCGGCCGGCGGATGGAAATCGACTCAACGATATTTAATCGTTTTGAGGTGAGTGCCCAAGAAAAAAAATGTTTCTCTGTGGTGGAAACAAGGAAGACAGACTTGCCAATGAATGTGTATGTGTGAGTGAAGATCACAAGAGATGTGTGTTTGTTGAAACAAACGAATCGCATCTCGTCGGATGCTACTGGCTTTGTATTTGTTTATGCATCTAGTTCGTGAGGGAAGAGATTCGGCGAATTAAAGGACAAGGGAAATATGACCTGATGCATAGTTCGGTAATGAGGGTCGGCTAGATAAATAGCAGCCGCTCATTAAATAGAAAATGTGATTCGGATACCACAAATGATATGAATTGCCTACGGTATTGTGGGGCTTGTCTTAGTTATGTGCCGACATTGGCACGGGTTGACTAAGATCTCCTTACAAGTTACCTAATCCACGTCCTCAGGTAAACAGGAGCCAGATAGAGCTTCCTCAGGATTGGACGTTGCACTGTCACTTCGGGATAAACTTCACAACGAGCGCTCAGACACAGCGCAGATACCAAGCAGAAAATAAAACATTAGGGTTGGTGATACAGTTTTGTTTTTATTGTTCGAAAACTATCTTTCTCTTAATCTTTAGTCTGTGACGGATCTTCACAACATTAGGTCCGTCACTAACTTCACAAATTACATTGACAGCAACTTACATCGCTTCCGCACACTCGATTTATTCGAAACAATCCGGGACTATTATTCTATTTGTGGTTTCTCTATTTTACAATTTAAGTAAACGTTTTTATCGCGCGGGCGCACTACTCCGGGTATTAAACTCGTCTTTCAGGGTGCACTCCAGGAGACTCGACTCCTTTACCACTATTTTATCGACTGAACTACTTTGCGCGCGGATCACCTTGTTGGCTCGTGATGCGAGCTCATGGGTGGTCGAACCGTGGGAATGAAAATTCCTGAAAGAGCATCTTCGGGATAAGTATTTGCAGTTGTCCAAATACTACGCTAGGGATTAGGGTGCATTTGGAATAATTACACAATGATAGTTGTGTTTACAACCATGTTAATTGCGTATTGCATTCCTATGGAGTCATGGGTCGACTTCCAGTGTGAGTATTTACATTGGCATTGAATTCGGCTCTTAATTGTCTATTGCATAAAAGCCGCCGTGAGTACTGGTGCGCATGAAAATCTGTTGCGCACGTGTGGGACAGTAAATGCAGGCAGACAGGGGTTCTGCTGATTGTTTTCATAATCCACTTCGGTTATCTAGTATGGCAACCGAAATGTTTTCCTTTTAGAACAATGCTGAGATGCATTGATGTATGCGGTACTGGCGTACCGAATTTCTTCTAGGGAAAATTGATATACCGCGTTAATTGCGTGAATGTCCTTGATGGGCAGATGCTTGATGTTGGATGCTTGATGGATGCGATTTGCATAATCGAAAGGTAATGCAATCGGTGGGAGAATGCTTGGGAAAGTTATTGCGCTTGCATGGTAAAAATGATGAAATTAGTGGAGCTTTAGGAAGGAAGATTTGGAGGTAGGTTGAAAAAGGTAGCAGTGGTGTTAGTAGAAATGCCACAGTATCACAAGAACCTATGTAGGAACAGCAATCTTCGATTTGCACATGGTGCGAGTTAGGAAATTTTATTGCTGGAAGAAAAAGGTCGCCGGCCGATGTGCACGTAAGGAAATTTACTTGGCGACGTTGGGAAAATAGACGGCGCAGTATTTATGAAGCCTGTCATGAAGGTTACAATGTATGTAAATCGAATTACTTTGTTAACCGGAATTCATCTAAGGAAATTTGACTGGCGACGTAGATGCCGAAATTGATTGGAAATTCCTGGTAAGCTAATAAAGAAATCTTAAGGAGCAGTGATATGCGAAGAGAATGCATGAAGATAAGTTTTCTTTACAGGGACTTAATGACCATAGATTTGATCTATATAATGCGTGAATCGTTTTTAGGTGCCGAATGCGAATGCATTGGCGAAGACTTATGCGTCTTGGGTGATGATTATGGGGGTTTTTCAGGAAAGGGAACCGTGGGATATTGCGGAACCGCAACACATTTGTGGGTAGTTTCTCTTTCGCATCACCACGGATGCGGGTTCAACAGAAACACCACCGATATTACGCTGACGAAAGTGATCGACCACTAAGAGAAGACGAACGAATTGGAAAACAAAACACAAGTATAATTGTTCGTGGTAAAAAAGTAATTTTTATTGATTATAAATCACGCGAATGGCATAGAGCAGAGAAGCTCTTTACACACACATTTCACAATTGGATGCGATTCTGTTTCTATTGAGCACTTAGCATTGACAATGGGTTTGTATTAAATTAATCGATTGTTCGCCTCACGTTTTCTTTAATTCACAACATTTTTCACAGATGAGAGATTAAGAGTTTTATTACTGGAAGCAACTCGATCACGACTCTGAATTTATCGCGTGGGTGTATATTTACGCTTCTCCGCAGGCGGCGGAGAGCGGGAGTGAAGCATGACCACTCTGGTCCGCGGATGTAAAAGGACTCAGCGATCGTCATCTTAAGCAGAGATGATTTCGCTAAGAAAAAAGGAAGAGAGAGAAAAACTCTTCTCTTAAGGGTGTGAATATATCCTTGCCAAGGATATGTTTTATCTCCCACAAGTGTAACGTAGAGTCTCTCTTGTGGGAACAAGAAAACCAGATCTCGTAATAAAGGTCATGGTGGTATGTGTGGGATCGTTCGGATAGATGCGATTCACACGTGCAGTGGAACGACGAAACAGGCAGGCGGCGAAGACAATAGAGAAAAATGACCAAATGCGCCGTCAGTAATGCGGGTCATTGTTAACACGATGCCTCGTCGCTATTTTCGACGTTAGGAGAAAAAGGTGCTAAAGCAAATTGGATTTTTATGGCATCTCTGGCTGCAGTAGAAACCGGGTTCATATTTGCATTAGGAAATGCTGGAGAATTTGGTTTCGGCGTCTATTGGGCTAATTATATGCAGCTGCTTGGGTTGTTTATTGATAAGACAAACCAAAAAGGTTGCCAGGCATGTGTATGAAAAGGTATATGACGCGGCTGAGAAAATAGACGGCGCGATATTTATGGTCCCTGTCATGACGGTTACATTGAATGCAATCCGAATTATTTTGTTTACAGGAATTCATCTGAGGGAATTTGACTGGCGACGTAGATGCCGAAATTGATTGGAAATTCCTGGTAAGTTAATAAAGAAATCTTAAGGAGCAATGGTATGCGAAGAGAATGCATGAAGGTAAGTTTTCTTTACAGGGACTTAAAGATCATAGATTTGATCTCTTAAATGCGTGCAGCATTTTTAGGTACTAATACTGTTGCATTAGCAAACTTAAAGGAGTTGGGTAGTAGTTATGGGAGTTTTTCAGGTAAGTAGACCGTAGGGTTTGGCGGAAACGCTACACACTCACTTGTCATCTTTCAGTACATCGAACAAGCACAGAGGAAATCTACTTCCTGGCAGCAGAATATCATTAGGTGTATCAGTCTGCAGCAGAACCAACGGAGAAACAACATTGGTGTATCTTCAATCAAGTGTTTCACAAAACAACGGTTCCCCGACGACATTCTTCGGTCGGCGGACCACCAAAGATCTCAACCGATGACATTCCTCGGTCGGCAGAGATCATACACTCGTAAAGACGCAGAAAAGATCGTCGGCAACACCAACATCAACTATAACAAATAAGAAGCAACAAGCACTACGGAATGCAACGTATATTTCTTGTACCACTGCACCAGCTTTTTACAAATGAATGCATTTGTTCGCAACCGGCTGGTATCCCATGAAAAACTGTGCAAGAACCGTCTCAGGAAGAGATATTATGCCCTCAATTGTTCGCTCAAAGGATGTAAAAAGTGCTCTGAAAAACACAATATTCGATTACACTTCGGCGATATTCAACCACATTTTTCTATATCTAGCAATAATACCAACCCGCTTCCTAGGCCAACACATACCAACTCAGCAGCTGTGAGAAGGCAGAAACCTGCAGAACAAACGTCAGTACTCAGCACAACAGCAAACCATACAAAAGAAAAATTTATCATTCTCAGTACTGCGTGAGTGAAACTTTTAAACAGCATTGGAACGGAAATTGAATGACGTGCACTTCGGCAAATCCATAAAGCCACATGGATATCACCCGACGACGTAACGCGTAACCAAAAAGTCCAAATAGACTTCCTCATAGACAAAAGACACCACTCGAATATCCTTGACGTAAGATCATATAGAGCAGCAGATTGCGACTCCTATCATCTTCTAGTGATGGGCAAAATCAGGAGTCGGCTGGCAGCAAACCCACATGTCAGTCACGGGAGACGAGCAAAAAGTTCGACATTGATAAACTAAAAGAGCTGCGCAAGAGGGCTGAATATCAAGACGAACTAACGAATAGATTTAGCATCCTAGAGAATGGGAGCAGTGAGGAAAAGGAAGCCAATAGTGTGCACACTAAATTGACATCGATCAGAGACACAATCAAACAAACAGCCCAAAAGGTATTAGGATTTAAGAAAACAATGAAATCCAAACCTTTGTTTGACGATGAGTCCAGGGCGAAGATCGAAGAACGTAAACGACTTAGAGTGATCCACTTAGAAAGATATGATGTAGTCAACGCAGAAAGATACGCGACGATCCGGAAAGATACAACGAGACATTTCAAACGAGAAAAACGCGAATGGGAGAAGACTTGGATCGAAAAAATCCTAGAAAATACCAGAGCAAAAAACCATCAGAGTTATGTATGCCGACATAAATTCAATTAGAATTAGCTACCGAGGGAGAGACAAAATAATTCGAGACGCAAACAAGATGGAAGCAGTACTTTGAAAACGTGCTGAACATACGCTCCCATCAACCACATACAGCGAGCCTCAGATCCCAGCGCCCCCTTTCAACGAAGTTGTAGTAGCAATAAACCAGTTGAAAAACAACAAAGCTCCCGGAGTCGACTGCACACCGGCACATCTTGTGAAGCATGGAAGAGAGGCAACCGCTCGAAAGATCTGTGGGTAATATTTGTCGAGGTGCCAGCACTTTTCAATAGTATAGTGGTTAGTATACCCGCCTGTCACGTGGGAGACCGGAGTTCGATTCCCCGTCAGGGAGCCTCTGGCGTAAGACTAATAACCGCGCCCGGAAAAAAAAATCATTACGGAAAATTTAACAAGCCTCAGGACTTGCTAAACAAGGCCAAGACCGGCTCCCAGGTGTAGTGCCGATGATGATGATGATGATGCCAGCACGGGCACAGATTCACAAATATTCCACCGCCGTTCACGGAAATAAAACGCACTGATATTGTTTATTATAAGTTTTTTTTTTATTGTTAATTAAGGTTCACTTTCGGGTTTACAATCTTATAAAAACTGATGAAGGGTGTAGCATACATTTAATACGCGTAATGTGTCAACAAAAAAAACAAAAAACACTAAATAAAGCTGAAATCGCGTCAAACTACGGCACTGGAATCAAAGCACTCACGATAAAAGTAAATAAAAGGTAAAACTGATTTAAACAACTGAGAAAGATATATGAATGACGGGTTCGAACAATTTGTTCAACGAACAGTGATCGCGGAGAGTATCACGTTAGCGCACTATGTTAAGTAATCAACAAAATCTTCTCAATCCGCTACGCGCTTTCTCGACTACACTTGGACTTTCGACTCAGGGGTGTGCGCACTCCCGCGCGAATTAATAATTTCAAGCGCTTCTGGGTTTAAAAAAAATATCTATTTTAAATCCATATAAGCACTGAGGCGCTTCTACTCTCTAATTCTAACTTAATGTTAAATGCAATCACAGTGGAAAAATGAGCACTGGTTGACTGTTGTCATTCTATTTATATTCTAGTGGTTATCTCCGATTGGTTATCGGCATTGGCTATCAGCGTGATGAGTCATTATTGTTGTCGTCATTGGTTATCGTCATTATTGTTATCGTCATTGGCTATTGGCAGTGTGATGAGTCTTTGCCGGTAGATTTAGATTGTCCTAGTGTCCCGCTGAACACTGTTTGCAAGAAGGAGAGAATCACACTGGAACACGGACATCAATGAAACACGGAGAAGTTGTTTTATTTACAAACGTCTTTTATTAATTTTTTTTTCTTTTGTTTGTTCTAGGCCAATCAGTTCCATCGGCTTTGATTATAAGTTAATGTAACTAAAACACGATAAACAACGACACAATGTCTGCCCGCGAATTTTACTTTCGGTTCTCAAGTTCTGACAAACTATTCACGGTTCTAAGTCACCTCGCGATCAACAAGATACACACATCGACTAGCACTAACTTATAGACATTCAACAATCGCGATTTTGCTGTCCACTCCTCGGATACTCGAAATAGACTTCTCGTCCCGGTGACGATCAAATTTAGACTGCCTATCTCAACCCCCAACAACCTCCTGCCACAGATCGTACCTATGTCTCCCGGAAGAAATCTTTCCTTTCATTCGCTAACAGAATTTTCCACAGTATCTGTTAGCGGCATCTTATTATTCATCATCATCGGCACTACAACCTGGAACCGGTCTTGGCCTTACTTAGCAAGTCCTGAGGCTTGTTAAATTTTCCATAATGATCTGTTTTTTCCGGGCAAGGTCATTAGTCTTGCGCCAAAGGCTCCCCGACGGGGAATCGAACCCCGGTTTCCCGCGTGACAGGCGGGTATACTAACCAGTATACTATTGAGGAGCTATCTTATTATTGCCCATGGGTAATTTAGGTGCCTGAAAAGGAGAAAATCCATCGACGCATACATCTTTATATCATTATCACCATCCGTGGTGGTGATCGAAGTTCGGATCGACGGTTGCCGATTGTGTGCCGCTTCTATTTGCATAGCACATCTGGAGGGCGGCCGAAAGATGTACTGCAATTTGCATGGATGTATGGATCATGGGTTTTGTTTGACTTTTGTCAATACACCCGAAATCCATTAGATCTTTCTAATGGGTGTGAAATACAAACAGACACCGTGAGATAGGAGTAGTTCCCTTGTAGGTTTTAAACCTCATACATTTTGAATTATCTTGTTGAGATAATTACGGTTGCTGTTTCTTTTGTTGGGTGATAGATTTGGTGGTCTTTGTGGTAGACCACCCGCACGTGCGTCCGTTATTCGGAGAATTTGTTGGTGATAGCGAATCCTTGTAACATCGTGTAGATGTTCAGGATTTTCGATTGTGCAGTGTTGGAGTGCGGCGCATTTCAATCTTTATGGATAAGATGAATGAATGCTTTTACCTTTGTTTCAGGGATGCTACACTCGGCTTGTTGCTTGATATTGAAAGCTTTGGGACGTTCAGTTCCTTGCTTCTTTTTATATCGGTTCCCATTTTGCAGCCTCCTATGACCTTTGTTACAGGTATTGTAATGACTATTGGCCGCGTGTCTGTGGGCACGTGCGCTGCGTTATCAGGTAAGTAAGTTCTTTGAAGGTAGGAACGTTACCTGCGGGGAATTGTGCGTTCGTAGAACGCTACAAGTCATCATTGTTATCTGTAGGTTTTTATGGCATTGTGTTGGTGATGTATCCAAATTATGTATTAGTGAGGTTCTTTGGGTGATAACTCGCGCACTCTGCAGTGGTTGGAAGAAGACTCTTTTGCGAGGTGTACTCGCCGGTGGATGAAACCCGACTCTTTGTGATTGGATCTTGACTCACTTACCCAGTGATTAACCTCGAGACTCTGGTGAGTCCTCTCTCAGCTAAGGGTGAGTTTTCTTTTCCTCGCAAGAAACGTGAAGTTTATATTTGTGGTGGTGAATTGGAGAGGATCTCTCCGGGTCGATCTTACCTAGTGTGCTAATGATCCATTGTTTACTCATACAACGAAGGTCATAGGAAAACGAAACTGAAAAAGGAAGATAGAACAAAGGACATCATGGTGGTGATGGGTGCAGCTGTATAAATAATAATCACCAAGAGAAAACAACATAAATGAAAACACACAGGTATTATTTGCCATTTAACGTTCCTTTTATTTTAGTTAATTTCTTGATTACTTAACAAAAAAGCTGCTCAATTGCACTGGAGCGCCTAGTATGTTTGAGTACATTCAATTTTAATTCCAAACTCCACGCTAAGTAATTCACAATAACTTTATAAATTTGTTATGAGCACTTCGACCTTTTCGTTTTAATGTATCTTATTTGATATTTAAAATGTTCTAAGTATGTTCACGTGTCGGCGCAAGGCTAATAACCTTGCCCGTAAAAATAAATTATTATGGAAAATTTAACAAGTCTCGAGACTTGCTAAATAAGACCAAGACCGAAACTTAAACTGTTTTTTTGAACTGCATTTGATACTTAGCAGCGGATGGATGTGGATTTAATGATTAAACCGCTATGGGGAAACTTTTGCACTCACAGTGACCTACTACAACTCGTGATTAAAAGGGGCGACCTCTCTCCTCTGGTGATGAAACTTGACTCCTCGATGCAATCCACATCCCATCAGATGCAATGGTGGTGGATCACACCGATGTGGGAGGACCGAATCGGATCTACTTGACGACGGTCAATGGGCCATCGAAACGGAGTTAAATGGGAGGATTTCCCCATATGACCGTACAGGTCAAGTACGATGCACTTTGGCCTGAAATACCGAACACGAACGAATCTGTACTTGTTCAAACAAAGGGACAAGCATCAGCGGCTGCAGGCATTGTTGTCGTAAATCATCGTGATGGTCGCCGAAGAAACGAAATAGGTTTCTGTGTCGTATGTAAACAGAACGCTATTTCGAGGGGGATACGTTAGATGCGCATTTGTTTGGTTTAACCAATGTTACATGGGAACGTCGGCTGTTTACATAATCGCCCAGAATCATGCCGTTGCAGGCAATAGGTTTTTCTGTGACGATAAGCAGACCGAAGATTCGCTCGCCTATGGTAAAGGCTAGGGTGGCTATTGTTTGGTTAGGAAAGCATCGTAGGGCATGGTCATTAATATGATTGTTTTAGTAACAATCATGTTCATGCCTAATCCCATAATCGGTTGATGGTCAATAATGGGTAATTAGTTGCAGCTGTTGAAAACCTAAGGACATGGGGGCAATGCTTGTTTACTACTCTACCATCGCATGTAGCATCTCTTTGATTAAAAATAGTAACATCTCATCGGTCGATGGGTCGTGTGTGCGTTTACATTAAACAACACTTCAATTCTCTTGTAGCTAGCCCGCAGTGGGCTGTGCTGTATATTGTCGATCGAACGATCGTCCGATGGATCCGCCGATAAGGCAAGAGTGAACATGTCATGCACGTATATGGAAATATGCTTCTCAGCTATTCGTATTGACATGTTCGGGTGTTAATGTTGGTTACATGATAGGAAAACCGAATTCGATTTCAGGACATGATGGTTGGATGCAAGCATGCCCCTGGGTGAAAGTCTGTAGATGCCAATGAGACCACAAAACAACAAACGGCAATCAGTCTAGGTGATTTTGCCGCGGGCCCATGTTTTCAGGTAAATATTGTTGCAGGGGAGCTTGACTGCTCATCTGTAGGTAAGCTGCTGGTGTGGTAATGGAATTGCAGGTAGAGAAAGGGGAGTTGGGTTAGGCCGATGGGTGGTTCTTCGGGCGCCTCAAAGAACTCCCACAGATCCATCAACTCATCAAAACAAGATGGGATAAGGAAGTCACTCCGGAAGAATGGAAAACCTCAATAGTCGTCCCCATTTTCAAAAAAAGGCGACAGATCAAACACCCCCCACAGGAAAACTTCAATAGTCGTCCCCATTTCAAAAAAAAAAAAAATGGCGACATATCTGACTGCGAAAACTACAGAGGAATATCATTGCTCCCAACCACATACAAAATACTAACAAATGTCATACTGGCGAGAATTACACCATACCCAGAAGAAATACTGGGACACTACCAATGCGGATTCCGTAGGAACCGGTCAACAAGCGACCAAATGTTCACAATAAGACAACTGCTGGAAAAGAAGTGGGACAGCGATGAGCATTCCTCGGCTGGGGTAAAAGTCAGTAGTATGATTGAGGAGATCATCGTGGAAGATGACAAATACTTCGTCATAAACAGGTAATTGGTTAATTAAATATAGCGGTCTACACATGCGTGTCTATTAGCAAATGTTTGGTTTTGGAATCACGTATGGTAGTCTGCACCAGGTGTTATCAAATAGTAACTAGAATTTTCTTTTCTTACAAAATCTATATCTATAAATAAATGTTATCTCCTTCAAAATAATTCCGCTCATATATAATACAGGAGGCAGTTCTGGAGCTCACTTTCCGGTACGTCGTTCAGCTCATTAAACAAGTGTGTTTTTGTCTTATCAATGGGAGGAAAACGTCGTCCTTTCATGCCTTCCTTCAACCTCGGGGCTGGTCGCGGTCAAATCATTTCATTCAGGAAGCGTCGACGCTCAAAAACAAAATTATTTTTCATTATCGAAGTTTACTTGGAAACCATTTGAAAAACAACATTTTTAGTTGTCAGTCCGCAATGAACTCTCGTATTAAAATTTTCTCAAAAATTATAGAAAATTAAAAGCAATATGTCATCTTTCGTATTTTTCTTAAGTCTGGTCAAGGTTGGAGGTTGCATCTCCATTAATTTATGGAGGAGATTTTGGACTTGATGTACAATTCTATTACATCCGAGCACGAACTTTTCTTCCATCAATACTGTTGGAAAGGGAACGCTTACAGAGTGTTCTGGTAACAACCTTAGTAGTTCTAGCGCCGGGTAGGTGGCGCTTAGGTCAACAAGCGGGACATATATAAACAGTGGCACCGACGACTTTCTATCTCTCTCCTTTCGCCGCTGTACCTGTCGTCAACACAATTTAACTCAAGATTTAATTTAAGAAAATGTTAACTTCTGTTTTACAAATATCACTTTTTACAAATAAAGTCTCATTTCCAACAGGTTATGGGCCCAGTCTAACGCCGGAATAGATGGTGAGGTTAGAACGCGCGTCGACGGAGCACGTGGCGACAATACGTGGGGACCCAAGTGGGACGCCGGGTAATCGGTGCGATGCAGGACGGAATGAAGACAAATATTCCGTTGTTAAACGGAGGAAATTACATACCCTGGAAAACAAAACTTAAAGCAGTACTGGTTCGAGATGAGTTATGGGAAGCGGTGAGTGAGCCGGCACCCACGCCGAAAGACACCGAGTGGAAAAAGAAAAACAACAAAGCCATGGCATATATAACTCTGAGTGTCGAAGATAATCAGTTAGTGCACTGCACATCCAACATACGGAAGAAGCGTACAAAGCGTGGCAAGCGCTAACAAAGCAGTATGAACGTTCAATATACGGATGCAGGCTATATTTGAGAAGGAAACTGTACGGAATACAGTACAAAGGCGGACCAATGAGTGACCACGTGGATGCCATCATGACAGTGATTGCACTGCTCCGAGAATCGGGCAAGCCACTCGAGGATGAGGAAGTCGTAGCTATCCTACTGGTGAGTCTTCCGGAATCGTACTCGGGACTAGTCACTGCGCTCGAGGGCCGTGACGAGAAGGATCTCACAATCGAGTACGTAACAGGGAAGATTATGGACGAATACCAGAGAAGGACAGAATCTCAAGGCTCGAGCAGCGAAGGTTCAGAAGTGGCTCTCAAATTAGCAGGTCCAAGTAAACATGACCTAAAGAAGGGACATCTCAACAAAGGTTCAAACTTCCAGACAGAAAGGAAGGACAAACAGGAAACTCGTACATGCTACCATTGCCAGAAACCAGGGCATCTGAAACAGGATTGCAAATGGTACAAAGCAATGAAGGAACAAGCCAGGGCAGAAATAGAAAAGTCAAAGACGCCGAGGGCTGACGCCAATCAAAAGCGGTTTCTCTTCCAAGCGAGAGATGACACGAGGATCCAAGACGGCGGACAAGATGGCTGGCTTGTGGACTCGGGAGCAACGAGCCACATGACAAACAACTCAGCCTTTTTCGATGGCATCCGGGATTTGAACAAACCAATTTATTTGGCGGATGGATCAAAGATAATGGCAACTGGGATAGGAGACGGCTACCTACCATGCATCGTGAAAGACGGTCAAGTCCAGAAAGTAAGGCTGACAGATGTCCTGTACATTCCCAAACTCGATGACAGTTTAATTTCAGTTCGGAGAATCATCGATAAAGGATACGAAGTAGTATTCAAGGACAGCGGATGCCAGGTCCTTCAAGGAAAGGAAGTAGTAGCTGAAACAGACAACGACGGCGGTTTGTACAGGCTGAAATTGGGAGGAGTAAAGGAGCAGGCACACCTGACCAGGGAAGCAGCGTGCATCCACGATTGGCATCGGCGATTAGGACATTGAGATTTAGCAGCTATCAGACAAATGGCTAGCTCTGGACAGATAACCCGACTACGCATCTCTCCCTGCAAGTGTGAATCAACCTGTGAGAGCTGCATCAGAGGAAAGCTGAGCCAGAAGAAATTCCCACAGGCACAGAGGAGAGAAAGGAAACCAGGGATGCTGGTCCATTCGGATCTGTGCTGGCCGATGCAGGCACAGACACCGAGCGGAAACAGATATTTCCTGACCCTCATCGACGATTTTTCTCGTTTCACAGTCGTCAGGCTAATGAAATCAAAAACCGAGGTAACCGATGCAATTAAAGATTATGTTGCAGCAATTGGAAACAGATACGGCAGAAAACCAGCGGCAATCAGGTCGGACAACGGAAAGAAGTACGTCCCCAAGGAATTGCAAGACTTTCTTCGGCGAGAAGGAGTGGAGCAGCAATTCACGGTCGCATACACGCCACAGCAAAACGGAGTGGCGGAACGGAAGAATAGGGCGCTGGTCGAATCCGCGAGGTGCATGCTGTTTGAAGCTGGACTGGACAAACGGTTCTGGGGAGAAGTAGTGCTGACAGCGACATATCTGCACAACAGGATGGCGAGCAGAAGCATCGACAAAACACCGGTAGAACTGTATACAGGTGAAAAGCCAGACCTGTCGCACGTAAGAACCTTTGGCTCCAAGGTTTTTTCGTTCATCCCAAAAGAAAAACGAAGAAAGTGGGATGTCAAGGCACAAGAAGGAGTTCTGGTGGGGTACCATGGCAACACTACAGGATATCGAGTTCTGGACCCGTCAACGAACGAGACCTGGATTAGCAGATCAGTCAAGATCATCGAGAACTCGATTGGGCGAAGGAAGAGCTGCCATGAAGAGAAGAAGAACAAGAAGCTGTCAGAGCGATACGTCACATACGAGATGCCAGACAGTGAGGAACCAGAAGGAGAAACCGAATCTGGGGAAGAAGGCCAAGACTCAGATGAAGAGACAATAGACTTAAGAGGTCGGGAAGAGCAAAGGGAGGGCGATTCCGCAGACGAACAATTCCAAACATCCCCATCAGTACAAAGAAGAGTTTCTCAACGAAGCAACAAAAATGTACCACCACCGAGGCTGGGGTACAAGGTGAGAGCCTGCATCGTAAGAGAACCAAAGGATTGGAAAGATTTGTTACAGATGTCGCCCAGAGAGCAGAACCCGTGGCGAGTGGCAGCCAAAGAAGAGATGGTCACTGAACGACCACCAAGTCTGGGAAATGGCAGATCTTCCTCCAAACAGAAAGGTAATTTCGTGCAAGTTGGTTTTCAAGGGCAAGACCGATGGCAATGAAAAAATCTACACCCACAAAGCTCGCTTGATCGCGAAAGGGTTCTCGCAGCGGTACTGCGAAGACTACGACGAGACGTTTGCTCTCGTGGTCAAACACGAGACAGTTCGAGTCCTACTCACACTGGCAGCGCAGCAGCATTTTCATGTCCGGCACCTGGATGTGAAGAGTGCGTACCTGAACGGCGAGCTAGACGAAGAGATTTTCATGAAGCCGTTGGCCAGGGACCGGTTCGAGGAACTTGCAGAAGGACTAGGACTGCATAGACCGGAACATTCTGAAGCGAGAAGGAGTGTTGGAAAGGGAACGCTTACAGAGTGTTCTGGTAATAACCTTAGTAGTTCTAGAGCCGGATAGGTGGCGCTTGGGTCAACAAGCGGGGCATATATTAACTGTGGCACCGATGATTTTCTCTCTCCTTTCGCCGCTGGACCTGTGGCGATTCCGCCAGATCCCACGGCTCGCCTTCCTGAAAAAACCCCCATAACCATAACCCGGGTCTGCACCAGCTTTCGCTAATGCAATTCGCATTAGCATCTTAGATGCTTCACGCATCAAACAGACCCAATTATTTTAACCCTAAAATCCCTATAAAGAAAACTTACCTTCATGCATCCCTTCGCATACAATTTTTCATAAGATTTCTTTGTTTGCTTATTTGGTATTCTGAACCAATTCGGTACCAGACAAATACCATAAATATCGCGCCGTCTATTTTCCCCAGCCGCGCCATATACCTTTTCATATACATTGCCTGACAACCTTTTTTTGTTTGTCTTATCAACAAACAACCCAAGCAGCTGCATATAATTAGCGCAATATACGCTGAAACCAAATTCTCCAGCATTTCCTAATGCAAATATGAACCCGGTTTCTATTGCAGCCAGAGATGCCATAAACATTCAATTTGCTTTTAGCACCTTTTTCTTCTAACGTCGAAAATAGCGACGAGGCATCGTGTAAACAATGACCCGCATTACCAACGGGCATTTGCTCATTTTTCCCTATTGTCTTTGCCGCCTGCCTGTTTCGTCGTTCCACTGCACGTGTGAAACGCATCTATCTGAACGATCCCACACATACCACCATGACCTTTATTACGAGATCTGGTTTTCTTGTTCCCATAAGAGAGACTCTACGTTACACTTGTGGGAGATAAAACATATCCTTGGCAAGGATATATTCACACCCTTAAGAGAAGAGTTTTTCTCTCTCTTCATTTTTTTTCCTTAGCGAAATCATCTCTGCATGAGATGACGATCGTGGAGTCTCATTCCATCCTCCGACCCGAGCGGGTCGTGTCTCCATCGCTACCCTGGTGCACACAGGGGAGCGATAATCGCGAGAATCGCCAGACGCGTTGGTCTTTCACCAAGTAGTCAAGACATAGTGTAATAAGAAGTATAGAAATAATGGACGGAAGTCGGTTAAAATTTAAATTTAAAGTTAAAATTATTACTTGTGCTATATTTTCTGTTAAGTTCTCCGTTCATTAAATTTAAAGTTAAAATTATTACTTGTGCTATATTTTCTGTTAAGTTCTCCGTTCATTAAATTTAAAGTTAAAATTATTACTTGTGCTATATTCTCTGTTAAGTTCTCCGTTCATTAATAAAACTAGAATTAAATAAAATAAAACCAGTTCAACTCAATATTAATTCGTAGTGTTTCATAATTTTTGTGCCGCAGCTTCCGAGTGTTTTATCTCCTTTCATCGGTGATCGAACTTTTCATCCTTCTCGGTTGTGGACGAACGTGGCGGCGTTTCGTTCATTTATTGCTGGTGACTTTCGGTTCGGTGTTTTGCGCGGCTAACAATTGATGATGGAGGAGGAAGTATAACTCGCACCCATGCCGGTGCCGCGACTTCTACACCACAGTGGTGACCTCAGGTTGAACACCGCAACCTTTAAACATTCGCGCTTTTAACCCTGACGACCGCGAAAGAACTCGATATCTCCTGAACATTGGTGCTCGTGAACAGTGACAGTGATGAGTGCTTGTGCAAAACAAAACATAAAGAAAGACAATAAAAGGGTAGCCCAACGCAACTGCCGGACCTTATACACCTTTAACAACGTTCGAGAGTCGCAGAGCAGCCATACCAACATCACCTGGCCGGGAGCAGCACCTGCCTCAACAGCAACGGCCAGGGTTTCGTAAGTTATGTAATATTCCTTACTTTTGTTTCTCCAAATAGCGATTCAGGCAACACCACCAACTAACCATGTCATGAGCAACTCATCATTCAATGCTCCAAGAATGCAACGTAATCTCAGAAACTGAATGAGATGGCGAGCATGAACCAACCGAGGCATTTATGGTGCACTTTAACGATTCCCGCATCAGAAAGATCAGCGTGCTATCGAGGAAATGCAAAAATTAACCGACAGCCGAAAACAAAGTTTTACCCAGTCCGAAACAATCCCAACAACACGAGGTGCAGGATTTGCAACCTACGACACCATGGCAGTGTAGTTGTAAACTTTTATTAACTTACTAAATTACACAAATTTTTTTTTTTTTGTTTTGTAAATACGAATTTTTCATATTGTTTCATCAAAAATATATTTCGGAGAAATGTTGTGCCCTGTTTTTCGTTAACTAAATAAATGTATATATATTTGACAACACAGGAAAAATTTAGAAACAAACTTAAATTGTTAATAGTATACCAAGAAAAATCCATACAAATAAACACGCACAACCGTCAAATATATTTGTTTTCATATATCTTGTTGTTTTGCCGTTCTCCCCAAATTTCTGTTTTTCTGTAACTAAATTTAATAATTTGTACATTAAACAAACAATATTACAAATTACTTAAAGGGAACAAGTGAACTGTCCCAAAATATAATAAATAAATGCAAAAGAAAACCAAAAAATACTTTAAAATCAGGCAACAAGAATAACATGTATTCCCTATGCCATCACCACTTATCTTTACATTCAAAGCGCATTTATATACACATTACTTAGTACAGACAGTAACGAAATAATAATTTACATATATAAACAATACATGTATGGAATTTAGATATACATAATCATTCATTTAAAGGAGTAGAACGAAACAAAGAATTATGTAATAAACTGCTAGTCGATCGATTTCTGATTTTCCCTAAAATTTAGCAAGAGCAAATAAAAAGAGACAAACATGTAAAACTATAAAAGTTAAAAGTAAAATATAGCACACAACACAAAAAACTCGATTACGCACTTGCCCATATTTGTACAACCGATTATCGTTATGGATTGTTTAGGTAGAAATTCCCCCGGATAATTATTGTATTGCAACAACATCCAAACAATACACTATCATTTCATTTTGTTATTTTACACAACTTTGTATAACAAATTAAAATCTTTTTGCAGACTTTATGAACGATCGCCCAATTCCAAAATGGCATTTAATCCGTAATTCTTGTCAGTGTCCGGAATCATTTTAAAATTAAAAAACGAAATCTACCTAAACTTAAAACGATTAAAAAACAAAATATAAATATTGTAAGCCCCTTCAGGGTATTTAGCAGTCCACAACCGCTTCGACAATATTCACAGCGCTATTCGACTCCGTTTATTCACATCACACACTCGACTTTTCGACTCCGCTCGACTCTTTTTCGTAGTCTCTCGACTCCATTCATTCCTTCGACAATACCCGACCACCTTTCGACTCCACTCGAGAGCTTTCGGCTCCCTTTGGCCCCATCAGTCTCTCTTCGACCCTTTACACCATCCAACCTCACTCGACCCATTTCAACACCCGTTCGGTTTTTCTCACTATTGGCTCACAACGCCACCATTTGACTCCACGCAACCTAGCTCGCTTTTCCTCGTCTCTTCGCAACCCTCTCAATTTAACTCCTTCAAACCGGCTCCTTATGTAACAATAGCTGTTCCGCGCAGCACATAATCAATAGGACGTCTGGTTCCGTCTCGCTCGAACATTTCGACCCCTTTCTGGTCTTCCTTAATGCAGGCAAAATTCGCCTCTATCCACCCTTTTAAGGCTCCTTTTCTAAATATTGGCGCACACGCTCGCCATTACTCAACACCCTTTTTTTTTGCAAACCGGCCCCTTAGCTAACAACAGCTACTACGCGTAGCATATAATCAATAGGACGCCCGGTTTTGTCTCGCGTGAAACACCTCACCTTTTTCTGTCTCTGTTCATATATTGGCGCCCATCTACGCCAAAAACAGTTATCACGCGAAACTGTTCATCAATGCTCGACCTTTCTACCCGATTTCAGCAAGCCAGCTTCCCTCGTTACCACAGCTACTACGCGTAGCAGCACCTATCAGGGCACCTGGTTTTGCCCCTTTATTTAAATTTCAGGACATTCGTCCTTAGATCTCCTACGTCTCCCAAATGTCTCAGCAACACCGGTCCACAAATCAAACCGATACCACCGGGCTGAGACAACATACCTGGTTCCCCATTCTTTAGCCACCATGGTTCCCCTTTAGCGGCAACTAAAGGCTATACACGCCCCTCTACGCCGCCTCAAATACCTAGGTGCATAATACTTCGGAGAGTGCAGCAGTTACTCTAGGCCGCCTTGTGGTTAGACACAACCAACCATACCCCAGGAGCCCCGTAATCTAAGTCGCCCAACTTAAACAAGCGCGATTGGCCGGCCCTCCCAACAAAGCGCCGCTTGGTCGAGGTTGCGGTCGCCGTTTATCAAGCTCCGGGGTCGACACCGGAGCCGATATATCGGACCTCCCTCGATCGGTAAGCCGCGCAACTGGAGCGCCCGCCCCCTTTTTACCAGTCACAGCGGCAAACAATTTGCCATACAAACGTATGGACAAAAGACACCCGCTCTGGACTTGGCCCTTTCCATTCCGCACACGGCAACCCGTCACTGCGGATGGGAATTACCCTGGGATATGTTCCCCTCCTTCTCGCACACACTATTTCGTCACTGCGGATGTGAGCGGATTTCCGATAGGTTCCGACCTATTCGGATGATAAGCCTGTTGGTCCATGAGACCCATAACAGGCCGATGGACCACGCCGCACACATTTGCCCTTGATGGCATCAAGCGGTAACAACTGTGTCCATCTTATCGATAAAGGCCCAAACAATAACCAGGAACTGGTCACCACGACAGTCCCTTAACATTACCACAGCGCATTTCCGAAGCAACCTCCCTATCATCACAGCACCCACCATCGAGCATTCCCTCGCCCCTACCTTTTTTTCGTGACTACGTCACTGGGAGGGGAGTACTGTGGCGATTCCGCCAGATCCCACGGCTCGCCTTCCTGAAAAAACCCCCATAACCATAACCCGGGTCTGCACCAGCTTTCGCTAATGCAATTCGCATTAGCATCTTAGATGCTTCACGCATCAAACAGACCCAATTATTTTAACCCTAAAATCCCTATAAAGAAAACTTACCTTCATGCATCCCTTCGCATACAATTTTTCATAAGATTTCTTTGTTTGCTTATTTGGTATTCTGAACCAATTCGGTACCAGACAAATACCATAAATATCGCGCCGTC
This sequence comes from Microdon myrmicae, assembly GCA_963931805.1. NCBI lineage: Eukaryota > Metazoa > Arthropoda > Insecta > Diptera > Syrphidae > Microdon > Microdon myrmicae. The sequence goes on along the minus strand of OZ007496.1, from coordinate 165,388,651 downwards.
TATTTTCCCCAGCCGCGCCATATACCTTTTCATATACATTGCCTGACAACCTTTTTTTGTTTGTCTTATCAACAAACAACCCAAGCAGCTGCATATAATTAGCGCAATATACGCTGAAACCAAATTCTCCAGCATTTCCTAATGCAAATATGAACCCGGTTTCTATTGCAGCCAGAGATGCCATAAACATTCAATTTGCTTTTAGCACCTTTTTCTTCTAACGTCGAAAATAGCGACGAGGCATCGTGTAAACAATGACCCGCATTACCAACGGGCATTTGCTCATTTTTCCCTATTGTCTTTGCCGCCTGCCTGTTTCGTCGTTCCACTGCACGTGTGAAACGCATCTATCTGAACGATCCCACACATACCACCATGACCTTTATTACGAGATCTGGTTTTCTTGTTCCCATAAGAGAGACTCTACGTTACACTTGTGGGAGATAAAACATATCCTTGGCAAGGATATATTCACACCCTTAAGAGAAGAGTTTTTCTCTCTCTTCATTTTTTTTCCTTAGCGAAATCATCTCTGCATGAGATGACGATCGTGGAGTCTCATTCCATCCTCCGACCCGAGCGGGTCGTGTCTCCATCGCTACCCTGGTGCACACAGGGGAGCGATAATCGCGAGAATCGCCAGACGCGTTGGTCTTTCACCAAGTAGTCAAGACATAGTGTAATAAGAAGTATAGAAATAATGGACGGAAGTCGGTTAAAATTTAAATTTAAAGTTAAAATTATTACTTGTGCTATATTTTCTGTTAAGTTCTCCGTTCATTAAATTTAAAGTTAAAATTATTACTTGTGCTATATTTTCTGTTAAGTTCTCCGTTCATTAAATTTAAAGTTAAAATTATTACTTGTGCTATATTCTCTGTTAAGTTCTCCGTTCATTAATAAAACTAGAATTAAATAAAATAAAACCAGTTCAACTCAATATTAATTCGTAGTGTTTCATAATTTTTGTGCCGCAGCTTCCGAGTGTTTTATCTCCTTTCATCGGTGATCGAACTTTTCATCCTTCTCGGTTGTGGACGAACGTGGCGGCGTTTCGTTCATTTATTGCTGGTGACTTTCGGTTCGGTGTTTTGCGCGGCTAACAATTGATGATGGAGGAGGAAGTATAACTCGCACCCATGCCGGTGCCGCGACTTCTACACCACAGACCTGTCGTCAACACAATTTAACTCAAGATTTAACTTAAGACTAAATGTTAACTTCTGTTTTACAAATAAAGTCTCATTTCCAACAAATACATTTACTTTTAGATATTGTTCCCGCTGCTAAACGATTTGAAGATCTTGAAACAAACAAGAACAAAAAAAAATCTGTTTTCTAATATTGGCAAATGTGAATTCCAAGTTTGTGTGGATGTTCAACAACTCCAGACGAGTGAATTATCTGTTAAAGTTGTCCAAGACGTAAAAGAACGCGAAGATAGTCATTCCTTCATAACTCGCCACTTCATCAGATGTTATAATTTCCCAAAAGACTACGATTCGAAGAAATTGGTTTTCGGTCTTTTGACGAGATTCTAACTATCAGCATTTCAAAACCAAGGATTGAAAGTAAAATTACTAAAGGAGTTATCTTGATCCAATATAGACTAATCCGACACATTTGAATATTAAAGAAAATACCTCAGATGGAGCTGAAAGAGCGGAGGGGGTTCAGGTTTGGACAATGAGGCTTAGAATTCTCTTAAAACGTCGTCACATTTTCAAAATTTAAATATTTTAAGTTATCAGCGTATAAATGGTGTTATTAGAAATTTACCAAATTAACCCAAATTGTTGCCTCGGAACAGAAATTTTTCGAAAATTAGAGATACTCCAACAGACATTCAAACAGGCTTCACCCTATTTTAAATTAATCATTCACTCTAAAAAAAATACTAATTTATTGGAATAGTTAACTATTTTGTGACACGTTTACAGACCACTTTTATCCTAAACTATACAAATGCACTCCTGCCTCTTTCCAAGTTCATAGATAGTCTCGACGACATTACCACAGTAACTTCAAGTCCAATTGGCCAACATTTTGTATCAGCTTATCAGTCTCTTTTTGGATTTCTGATTGAACAACATCACAGTTTTGATTTGCATTGACCTTCACCCAATATCCCTTTTCCATCGAACAGATTTCTTCAAATGCGTGGGCGACTCTCCCTTGGAATTCTTGTTTCTCATACCTAAAGAAAAAAAAGGTATCATTGAAATCCTAATTGCACTTGCGGTATACCTTTCGTCTCCGAAGCTCTGGCGTTGTGCTAATGTGTCAATGTCCGTACTCAGATAGAATACCAGATCCGGGCGAATTAGCCCTCGTTCTGGTGCCTTGCACCAATCCATATTCATTCCTAGAAGGACACTTTTATCTCGGATTCTTTATCATCGTCGATTCTACCTTTTGCTACACTGTAAGCCACACCGGAGTACGAGTATCGGTCCACAACCAAAGTAACTCCAGATGTAATAAGCGATTTCATTTTATTCTGGACCTCCCATCGATTTAGAGTGAACAGTAGATGGATACATTCATCGGGCATGTCCTCCTTATTGGTCAGATACTCGTGAATAAGGCTTCCGCTTTGTGTACGTCGATCGGGGAACGCCATATGCTCTACTGGGACATTCTGAAGCCGAAGATATTTGACTGGAAGTAGGTGTCGTAAATCGTGTCTAAGTGGTTAATGAAGGTTATACGCGACTGTTGTATAAAACGAACCTAGAAGTGAACTTTGAGTTGATTTGCCACACCTATCACATCCTTCGAATACTATTAAGGCACCACGATTCATAATATTCAGAGCCATAGACAGAATTTAGTATTACCAATTTCGCCGGCAAACAAGCTGAACAGACAACACACGGAAAGCAAACAAGTGGACAAATGAAATGGAAATGGTCGTGTGCAACTGGAGAAAAGAAGTGATGCCAATACTACACTCCAGATATCCGTCAACCGTCAATATCATTTTTGTTTTTCTGATATATTATATTTTTTTATGTATAAGCGAAATTTGTTTCTTATTTTTCAGAAAATTAATTACCATTCCTGGTAAAAAAGCAATCCACCCATTAATGGGCTTTCCCTGAGTTGGTGTCGGTTGACAATATTTCGTCACAAAACTAGTCATAAAAGTTTATTACTCATTCCAAAAAAATTGAAAATGTACGTTTGAGTCTATACATTTTCACAGCACTCTACATAATGTTTTTTATTTTTGTTGTTAGTCTAAAGGGTATTACGCGTACACCAAAAACATGCGAATGATAATTATTTGTTATTATTGTTACAAATTTATTAATAATTGAATAAACTATATAATTAATATATATATATATATATATATATATATATATATATATATATATATATATATATATATATATATTGTAGCGAGCTTAGGGTTCGCTGGATTAATTATTTTTGAATAAATAAGAGCCGTTAAATTGATTTTTGAATTAATATAACACTTTATTAGTCCGTAATACAACCGTTACTTTTACCGTACACAACGATTTCTTTTCTTATCGCTTCCGTACTTATCGCGTATTTCACTGCTTACTTCTTACTTATCACTCATCTCCATGGTCTGTGTGCGACGTATTTATACCGTTCCCTCATTCTGATTCGGCGTTTCGTTTCCGTCCGTTCCATAATCTCGACTTTTCTATTCAAGTTTTCCAGTACTTCCTAAAATAATCTAGTACTTTGTTTCGGACTTTCTCGAAGATTCCAGTACTGATTGTCATATGCGTCACAATATATATATATATATATATATATATATATATATATATATATATATATATATATATATATTGTGACGCATATGACAATCAGTACTAGAATATTCTAGAGAGTCCGAAACAGAGTACTAGAATATTCTATAAAGTAATGGAAAACTGGAGACTAGGAACAGTAGAACATTCAAGGCAATGGAACGGACGGAAACGAAACGCTGAAACAGTATAAATACGTCGCACACAGAGCATAGTGAGGAGTATGAAGTAGGAAGTGAATCAAGCGATTGCTGACGAGTAAGAAGTAGGACGTGAAACAAGCGATAAATCTCAAGTTAGAAGTAAGAAGGAAAATACGCGATAAGTACGGAAGCGATAAGTCAAGAAATCGTTGTATACGGTAAAAGTGACGGTTGTGATTAACGGACTAATAAAGTGTTATATTAATTCAAAAATCAATTTAACGGCTCTTATTTATTCAAAATAATTAATCCAGCGAACCCTAAGCTCGCTACAATATATATATATATATATATATGTGTGCAGGGAGGTTTGTGATTCTTCACTGTTCCCTTGTTAGAGATCCGTTGCTGGTTTGGTAGCACAACATAACGCATATCGGAGGCAGGATGCCGGTAATGCGAGCTACGAAAGGAACCCGATGAAAAAGCAAAGAGGAAGCACGAAAACCAAAGTCTGAGGTCTTTATTCCTTGAGATTAACCTTTATTTCTCTTATTATTTAACTCGTATACACTTTGTTTTATTGCGATTAACTGATACCTGTGATGTTAGCTCCGATGGTGTGGGCGCGATGAAGGTTGGTTGCAAACGATGTGCACGTGACGTGAGTTGATGGTCGACGGTGTGCCCGAGATGGAAGTTGATTGCAGACTGCTTAGAAAACCGTTGGTCACATTTGAATCAATGTGACAGCTGGATGGCGTCCCTAAGCAGGTGACGCACTATCAGCTGGTGGTTGACAGACGTGGTGAGTATAGTGGTCGGGGAGTGTATTAGACGATGAACGTACTAGATTCTCCCCGCTGCATTTAATTGCGAATCCGCAACATTCCGCCCGCCCTCGCCAATCATTGGCGAACCATTTTGTTCCGGGGGACGGTGGCTAGGGGCCTGGACTGTTTGGTCTACTGGTCGGGTGTTGCTGTCCACCTTCACGTGGATGGTCGGTTGGGACGGGGCCGCCCGCCCTGAGGAGCGCTGAAGGCTTGGGGGTCTGGGATGGCCCGTAGGGTAGATGGCGACAGGAACCTCCTTTCCATCGCTGATGTCCGTTGCGTTTTGTGGCCGCGGAACCGGCCAGCCGTCTGGGTTGGAGTGTAAGGTCGCAACCCATGATCAGTGACCACGCGATGGCTGGCGATGGGTCTCGCTCGCTGCATCGAGACCGGTGGTGGTGACAGGTACCGCGCACGTTGGTGCCCGTCCGGAGTAAGTGACCGGCGGGGTGCGGCCGTTGCTGTGTGAGGCTGTTGCGTGGAGTCGGGTGCGGTGTCGTCCCTGGCATTGTCCGCGTGTCCTGGCGGAATGGCAGTCGCGGGCCAAGCTCCTCCCGGGGCTGTTGGACTGTAGCCTCTGTTGATGCACTGAGAGGCGTGCTGGTTCGCTGGGATTCGGTTGATCCCTGGATGCTGGGAAGCTGCGCCCGCCAGGCGGGGCATAGCACGTTCCTATCCCTATTGTGGTGTGGTGCCTTAAAGCCTTTGGGTGGGCAGCCTGCTGGCTCTTCGATTGCCTCTCGTCCTTGCGGTGGTTCAACGGGCAAGGGGCATGTCTGGTAGTTGGGCCACGCAAGTGGTCGGTGGCTGGTAGTTGCATGGGCCTCGTATGTGGCCCGTGGGGCCGATGCCGATGAGACCTCCTTTTGGTTCTCTGATGGGAGCTGCGTTCATCAGTCGTAAGGTCGACCAGTTCCTCTGGGCCGGAGTTGTAAATTCGCAACCCACGAGGAATGGCCATATGATGGCTGGTGACAGGTCTTGTCACCTTTAAGCTGGTTGATATGGTGGGTGCTGCGCCTGTTAGCACCCATCCTAATATAGTGGCCTGCGCGACGAGGCCGGAACGTGGATCCTTCCTTAGGCCCTCCAGAATGAGGGTGGGGTGCATGTCTGCCCCAAGGATGGTGTCCACCTTGTCGGCAGAGGCGATGTTCGGATCGGCAAGCTCCAGATCCGTCATGAACGAGAGATCCTTCATCGCCGATTATGGTGGTGGTGCATACACTGATAGCCCGGACAGGATGAAGGGCCTCAGTGTCCATTGTTTCAAGCCGTGGAGGCGAGCAGTGATGCTGATGGCGGTTTGAGTCCTGGTGGCAAGGCCACGAGTGCCCCCAACACCGTAGGTGGGGACGGATGATGCTTGGCGTCGGAGTTACAACTTTCGGGCGAGTGACGATGAAATGAAGGTGCCGATGGAGCAGGGGTCCAGCAGTGCACGGACTTCAATCCTTCGTTGGTTCTCCGACGTCACGATGACTTTCGCTGTTGGTCGCAACGCGGAATGCTGTGAAGGGGTGCTGACTGTGTGTTCGCAGGCCCCTTCATAACGGTCGATCCGGGGGGCGGCTCCTTTGGCCCGGAGCGGCGGTGAGATTGTCCCGCCGATGGCGGTTGTCCGGACATGCAACAAGGTGTGATGTCTCCGCTGGCAACGACGGCACGTCTTGCTGGAGTGGCAGTCGCGTAGGCGGTGGCGACCCAAGCAGTTGAAGCACAAGTTCCTTTGGTGTGTGAAGGACTTCCGACGGCCAGGTGTGAGTGATCGGAACCCCTCGCAAGCGTAGATAGTGTGTGAGGCCCTGCAGAATGTGCAGGGAGCCTGTTGCCTTAGGGGTGCCGGCGGTGTTCTGTGTATCGGGACACGGGGCTGGTTGGCCATTGAGCCGGCTGCTGTTGCTGGAACAGTCGATGGCGTATTCGTGGAAGGCACGGGCATTGGATCTGACACGGATCCTATGTGCGCCGTGCCCACTGCTTGTTCTGAAATCGGTGTGAAGGGAGCCAGTTCCTCTGGGTCGGAGTTGTAGGTTCGCAACCCACGAGTAACGGCCATGTCATGTTGTGCCCCACAACGCGTGCGCGGCATCGGCTTCTGTGGGGGCTTCGGCATTGGGTCGATCATCGGGACATGGACCGGGTTGAGATTTGGGAAGGCGGCACTCTGGTCAGCGGCCTGCTGGTTCCTATTCACTGGTCTGGGGTGCGGTTCCCTTTCCGCTGGCTTGGTGACGATCGTTGGCAGCTGCACTGGGGGCAGCTCGCTGTTGTGGAGGCGATTGGCACTGTTGGCCATGTGTTACGTGCGGCTTCCGCCACCCCCATCATTTAATTGTTTTTAATATAATTTGATTTTAATATTCTGTGGCAGGAATATACACCACACATGGTTGGGGAGACATGGACCGGGTTGAGATTTGGGAAGGCGGCACTCTGGTCAGCGGCCTGCTGGTTCCTATTCACTGGTCTGGGGTGCGGTTCCCTTTCCGCTGGCTTGATGACGATCGTTGGCAGCTGCACTGGGGGCAGCTCGCTGTTGTGGAGGCGATTGGCACTGTTGGCCATGTGTTACGTGCGGCTTCCGCCACCCCCATCATTTAATTGTTTTTAATATAATTTGATTTTAATATTCTGTGGCAGGAATATACACCACACATGGTTGGGGAGACTGAATCGAGCGCGTACTGGGCCTCGAGGAGCTTTGTCTGTTCCTCGAGGTATATTTCTTCGGTCTCGCTGATAAAGTCCTCCGCGAAGTACGCGTGTTGTTGATATTCCGGTGCCGCCGTGCAGAAGATTTCGTGGTGCAGTCTGGAGATGACCTCCCATTCGGCGCGGAGTACGCGTTTGGTGGTTTCGATCCCGGTCAGGGTTAGTTGTCCCTTGTCCTGCATGTTGAGGAAGGTGCGAGCGATGGTGTCCTGTGCCGCGAACTGAGCGGCGATGAGTTCCTCAATCGTCATTGGTTGTTGTATTGGAGCAGATGTCAAAGGCACTTTGGTTTGAACTATTGTTGTAGAAAGTTCGTCATCCAATTCTTCATCTTCGAAGATGGAAGCCGCCATTTTTGCATAGAAATGGGCAGCATTCTTTGACGCTGTTACTTTTGGTTCCGACTCGTAAAGCATCTTTTCCGAATGGGATTCATCAAAATCATTGTCATGCTTTCGTTTTGCAGCAACAAGGGTTTCCGGTGATTTTTTATCCAACAAATCACCAAGCATTTGATTTGCAATTATCAATTGGCGGCCGCTGTCCTCCGATCCACGACTTAAAGAATCCTTGGAACTGTCATCTTCAATAATGCATGTAGTTGTATTTTTACTCGACTCAGGTAGGTGGTGAAAAAATGTATGATTTCTCCCGAGCGAGGAATGTCGTCGGTCGAGATCTTTGGTGTTCCGCCGACCGAGAAATGTCGTCGGAAAACCGTTGTGTTGCTTTTTCGATGTATTTGCTAGCTTTATAGGTGAACTTTGTGTATGTTGCGGTTGGGATGCTAGCTCTTTCTGTTTCTGTTGGCGTTGTGCAAGCTTATTTGCCAAAAGACTTTTAATGAATGACGAGGATGATTGTGCACCACTGTTACCACCGTTCGTTGGATTTGATGCAGTAGGTGAACTGGGTTGTGAAGTCGTCACTGATGTGACTGTCGTTCTCGAAATTGTCTTCTGTGTCTGCTCTTGAGTAGTCTCCGTGAACATCATTTCAATGGTGTACAATTTTCAACAATGCAAATCGAAAATGTGAAACTGAATGATCTTGGGCACGATATATATAAATACGTGTACTGAATGATTAGTACACAAGCAATTGAAAATACGTTTCCTTTGTTTCAATTACGGCGCAGAGAACACGATTACGCGAATCATTTTCGATTTATTGATGAATCTGCTCTTCGTCTGCGTTGCTGAACCCTTATCGGTTTTGTTTTTACACTGCACACTACACGTTGGCCGTCATGTTAGCCCATTCGATTGGTTGAAATAGTTTCTCTGATAAAATAAGCTTCTACAGTATTCGATTACGTGTATAAGTTTTAAATTCAGAGTAATATATGCGCTTCGAAATAGCTTATCTCGACGAATGTGGTTGATTGGTTTCTGCTACCTATGTTGAACTTGTTGCTGATGTTGAGCTACCTGTTGAATAGATAATTGCAGAAGCTGTTGTAATTGTTGTTGTGCCGTGAACTGGGCGGCGATGAGTAGATCCAATAAGCACTGGATCCGGCTCGAAGGACCAGAAAATGTGCACGGAGGTTTGGGATTGTTCACTGATCCCTTGTTGGAGATCCGTTGCTCGTTTGGTAGCACAACACAATGCGTATCGGAGGCAGGATGCCGGTAATGCGAGCTACGAAAGGAACCCGATGAAAAAGCAAAGAGGAAGCACAAAAACCAAAGTCTGATGTCTTTATTCCTTGACATTAACCTTTATTTCTCTTATTATTTAACTCGTATACACTTTGTTTTATTGCGATTAACTGATACCTGTGATGTTAGCTCCGATGGTGTGGGCGCGATGAAGGTTGGTTGCAGGCGATGTGTACGTGACGAGAGTTGATGGTCGACGGTGTGCCCGAGATGGAAGTTGATTGCAGACTGGTTAGAAAACCGTTGATCACATTTGAATCAATGTGACAGCTGGATGGCGTCCCTAAGCAGGCGACGCATTGTCAGCTGGTGGTTGACAGACGTGGTGAGTATGGTGGTCGGGGAGTGTATTAGACGATGAACGTACTAAATTCTCCCCGCTGCATTTAATTGCGAATCCGCAACAATGTATATATACATAGATTCGCTTCTCTCAGGAGAGGCGAATCTATAGCATCGAGTCGGTACCCCGAAGTGCCACTAAATAACAGTTGCAGGTTGTAATTCTCCGGAAACACGCGCATGCGAGGAGGGAATTCCACGGCTTTCCCGCGCTGTAACGGAACGAGTTCTGTTGCAGAGATGTTGTCGCCATCGAAAGATGAACCACAAATTGGTGCGATTCAGTGGATGTGTGGGGAGCGAAGTCATTGTGCCGGCATACGACACGGGGTTCTACCTCGTCTTCACCAGTTCTAAAGGGTCCTCCGTAAATAACTGTTCGCAAGGAAGATAACACAAAACAAAACTTCACAACACAGGAAACAAGTTAAATGAAACACAGAGACACCACTGGTACATATAGAAATTGATCTTTATTTTTTTATAATAGTTTTTCCACAGAAATAGTTTTGATTAATACACTTTTAAGCCGCGACACAAATGTCGATATTTTTATACAGCACTTGGCGCCTGAGAAACGACGCCAAATTTACACTTTAGTTTTTACTTCCTTCTTTACCGATTAGATCTTACAGATTTTCCGAGGTAATAATTGTTATTTTTGTTAGCGATATCGTAAACTGAAATTTATACGCGAGATAAATGTGGGTTTTATTAAATTATTTCACGAAAACACAACTTTTATTTTATTCTTAATATTACTTTAATTTAAATAAATGCATGTACTTAAACTAAATTTACTTTATTTTAAACTGCTCGGAGGCTAGGCTCGGACGACTGATCTACATTTTTCACTTCAAAACTATTCTGACTCGAAAACACAACTAGTGTTTACATATTCGAGATAACGATTCATAAAACGAATCGGATTTGGGTATTGTATACATATTCAAGATAACATAGGATCGAGGAATTGAGTTTGAGTATTCATTACATTTGAGATAACATAAGATGGAAGAATAGAACTGAAATATTGCTTACAATGTGTGCAATGTAAATAGGATTTAAGATAATGTTACCATTTCTTTGGAGGAAATTATTTCTATTTTTATTTTCGGCTTGTTTTGTGGTTAGGCTTTTGATGTTCTTATCTTGAGCCTCAATTAGTGGACACTTGGGTTGTAGGAATGGTTAACATAACCCGCGTCCCCGTGTGCACCGGGAAGCGGGAGCGCCACGACCGTGATGGTCGACGGATGTAATAAGACTCTGTGATACAACCGTCGTTTGGGGTGAGTTTGTGGTGCGGTGGTAGATATCCTCTCCACTCAGGATGTGTATTTACTTACCACCAGAGAAACGTAAAGTCTCTCTTGGTGGAATAGAAAACCAGATCTCGTAATGGAGATCATGGTGGTATGTGTGTAATTGTACCCATCACCGTGTTTATAGATGCATTTTGCAAAGGATAAACGAAACCTGAAACGAGGAAAAAAGAACAAAGGAAGAAGCGACCTAAGGCATCGGCCTGTAATGAGGTGTTACGTGCGGCTTCCGCCACCCCCATCATTTAATTGTTTTTAATATAATTTGGTTTTGATATAATTTGATGGTAAGGTGGTGGAAAAAACACATGATACACATGTGAGTGTGCGAACACACCCCAGTTCGGGTGTGGATCGTGTGCAAGTTCGAATTCTGTTTTCGGAGTGGATGTTGAGGGAGAGCGAGAGAGAGGTCTTTTGTGTACCTGGGAAACCAGTACCACAATATGATGTTGAATACGGTTTTTTTGAATTCCGTTGAGTTGACTCTTAAGGAGTTGATTCTGAAGTGGGAAAGAAAAAGGAAAGAAAGTGATCCCGTTTAAGAAATACCATTTTTGAAAGGAATAAAGTTCGTGTGAACAGCAATAAGAAGGAGGAAAACTAGAAGGCCCCGTTGTAAAGGAAAAAAGAAAGAAAAAGATTAGTAACTGCCTAGATAAAACGATACGGGAGAGCTTTTTCGTATGATAAATGTCTAAAAAATTTAAGAATACGTGTTAGTAACTGAATGTGACAGTTAACTTTTTCGTCGTCGCCAACTCGTAGTAATAAGTGTGAAATATTCGAAAAACATTGTTTGTTGCATGCGGAAACGAAGAGAAAATAAATTGAGGGAAATCTATGTTGGAGGCGTTTTTTGTGTTTTTCTGTTTCGGACTGGAGCTTCCACAGGCAACCTGGTGGATCAAGGCAGTATACCCAGGTAACCGGTGAATTTCCTAACATTTGGTTTCACAGGAATTATAACAGCCGGTCAATAACGGTGGGAGGCCGCTTAAAAAGTACGAAAAGGTTGCCATGGCGGATTAAAGGCGGACCGAGGCATCACTGTGTGCAGTGAAAAGGGGATGGAATTTGAGATTTCCGGAGTTTTTCTGAAAGAAAGTTATTACGGTGTGGAGGTCGTCTTCGACTTTTGCTGCAACCCGCATTCTCTTTCGACCAAGACTGCATCTGGTATTAAACATTCTGTGGCATTCTTCGACAGTAGCCCTGACAATCTGCAACCCAAACATATTTCGGCATTCTCTATACAACTATACATTCAATCAAAACTAAAACCATTCCAAATAACATAACAGAGTCATTACAATTGGCACAGATCACCTTTAGGACCTTGCGAGTTGCAGCCATATCGCAGGCATAAAAATCACTGTTGGCAGTAACCGTGGCGAAGGACAACGTTACAATTCGGTTACTTATCATATGCTGCAACTGGTTCAACGAAAACATTACACTTACCTCACCATAATTCATATAATTACAGTTACAATATAGTATTGTAAATCATTACAAGCCTACTTTACCTTACAATAGCAACTACAAAAATTACTACAGTCGGCGCAGACGGGTTTTTCCCGTAAGACGCCTGCCGTTTCGTGAAGGACGAATCATCAAGCCATCCGAGAACCTCAAGTCACGATCGGGGCTGTGTGCAAGAGCGAGTTCAAGTGACCTAAGTTGGAATCCCATCCTCGTTGCCGGGAAAGGAACCGTCACCGAACTAGTCTCCTGAAACGACAGGTAATTCATTATATTTTTACCAAATATTCGGTGGCAAGAAAATACACCACAGAGGCTCGGCTAAATAAATAAGCTGCAACTCATTAAATGGGAAAAGCATTTTGGGATACCTCAAACGATTTAAATTGTTTATCGTATCGCCAGAATGCCTGCAGTAGAACAGAATTCTTTTGTTTGCACATGTTGTGTGCTAAATAATTTGGTTTTAGCGGCGATTGCGCTAATTGTATGCAGCTGTTTCAATAAGCTGCTACGAGTTCCTTTGTCGTTGGACAAAAGAGTCGCCAGCCAATGTGTATGTGGGGAACATTGTTGTACACATGGTGAGGATGGGAATAGCCGACTCAATGATCATTATCCCTGACTATGATGGTTACATGGTACTGTAACCGATATGTTTTCTATCAGGGATATGAGGTTTGTTCTTTAAGGAATTCTTCTAGGAAAGCAAATATGATGCATTGAAATATGAATGCCTGAGAATCCTTTTAGGAAATTTCCTGCCGATGCGTTGATGCATGGAGAATGCCCTTGTAGTAAAAATTCCTTGTAGGCATTTCCAGGTAATGCATTGAAAGCATTAATTATCCTTGGGAAGGAAATGTTTTTGCTGTGGGGCGATTGCGGTGCAGGTGTGGGAAGGTTGGAATTTGCCTGGCAACCGAAGGTACCGAATATGTTTTGTCTTATGCTCCCGTATAATAGAAAGAATTCTTGTAGGGAATTTGTATGCGAAGTAATGCATGAAAGGTAAAAATTCTTTTACAGGGATTTTTAGGTTAAATAAATTTTATCTATTTGATGCGTGAAGCATTTAAGGTGCTAATGCGATTGCACTTATAAGATTGGGCCGAAGTTATGGGGGTTCTTTAGGTAAATAACAGTGGGGTTTGGCGGAACCGCCACAGATGTCTTGTGGAAGGCAAATAAACCAAATTGCGCGGAACAATACCACAAATCTTCGAAGAACGGTCCCGTAATAATATCTGTAAAACAGCCAAAGGCCCACTACGCGCCTTCGATATGATAGTGACTGCAGTCCTCAATCAGGCGGATTACCCCTCTCTGTATGTTATCAAGTAGGTTGCTTAGGGGCAGAACATACAGGGCAAAGTCTCTGATTGCTTTCAACCCGGGGAATGCCAGGATAACCCATGTCCCTGTTCAATGCAAGTTGACATGCAGTCTCCACGTGACACCCCTGGATAGCTACTTTGGCTCCCGCCAAGTCGTGAACCAATGCATGCAGCGACATCCTGAGAAAGGTTATTTTTTATTTAATATTGGAACAAATCGGGCGGTGGCGAGGGGGGGGGGGGTGGGAGCGGACATACCGGGCAAATTCTCTGATTGCTTTCAACCCGGCGAAGGCCGGGACGATCCTTGTCCCCGTTCAATCCAAGTTGAAATGCAGTCTCCACGTGAAACCCCTGGATAGCTACTTTGGCACCCGCCAAGTAGTGAACCAATAAATGCAGCGACATCCTGAGAAAGTTTGGCGCAAGGCTAATAACCATGCCCGTAAAAACGAATTATTATCGAAAATTTAACAAGCCTCTAATATGGACCGAATACACGACGACGACCATGGAAACGAAAATGGCTAAACGATTTAAGAATTTTCTCATGGAACGTCCGCTCACTATGCAGAGCTCGAGCTGCATAGCAGCTACCCGATGCCCTGTCCGAATATAAGGCTGACATAACAGCGTTACAAGAAATAAGATGGACGGGGAGTGGTGTTATTCAAAGAAACGAGTATGACATTTATTACAGCTGTCATGCAAAACACCATGTGCTCGGGGTAGGCTTTCTAGTCAGCCAAAAACTGAAGGCTACCATCATCGGCTTTAATGCAATCAGCGAAAGTCTATGCACTCTTCGCGTGCGAGGCATGTTTAAGAACATAAGGCTCATCAACGTTCACGGACCTACAGAGGTGTCCCCTGACGACGACAAAGAAGAATACTACGAGAACGTCGAACGGGCCCTCAATGCCTACCCAAGATACGATGTGAAAATCGTTCTTGGTGATTTGAATGCAAAAATAGGTCGGGACCGGTTTTCAGGCCCTACACAGGTACCCATAGTTTGCATGAGAACACTAATGACAATGGACTACGAGTCATCGAACTTGCAGCATCGAAAATCTTGGTCGTTGCAAGTACCAGGTTTCCGCGTAAAGATATCCACAAAATCACCTGGGTATCACCTGATGGAGCCACTCGCAACCAAATTGATCACGTGTTGATAGATCGCCCCCACTCCTCGAACCTGATGACGGTACGAACGTACCGAGGTGCCAATGTCGAATCGGATCACTATCTTGTTGGTACAGTTTTCCGAGCGCGGATTGTCATTAGTACTGCCAACTCCATCTTAGGCAGTAGTCGTAGAGATCGGAGCGACTGGTTTGATAATGAGTGAAAACTAGCGACTGGACGTAAGAATACTGCGTACCAGGAAATGCAGCAGTCTCATAGGCCCCGGGTACGCGAGGAGAAATATAACGAGCTCAAAAGATCTGGAAAAAGACTCCACAGACAAAAGAAAAGTGCCTAGAAAAAAAACCTTGTTAGTGAAATAGAGAAAAGTAGAGAGCGAGGTTCGCGCCAGGCGCGGAAGTTCTACCAAATAATCACACAGTACACACGCTGCACTTACTGCAAGAATAAAGGGGGTAATCTGATCACCGATGTTGCGTCTCCAAAACGCCGTGCTTCCTCTATCGAGGGAAGTGCGTGGAGGTTATAATAAATTCGTTTATTAATTATTTAATGTTCTTTATTTTTGTATTTATTTATTTAAACAACTTAAACAATCTTTAGTTTATAATACCACTCTTCTTCCAAACTTTACAATCAAAACTCTTTCTCAAATTTTTTTTCTTCCTCTCTCAAATTCTTGCTGTCACTCTTTCTCTCACAACTCACTTTCTCGAACTTGACTTTTCTCAAACTCCAACTAACTCAAAACTCTTCTAACTCAAAACTGACTTCCTCAAACTCTTCAATTTCTCCAACTCTATTTCTCCAACTCTGTATTTCTCAAACTGACTTTACAATAAAATTTTCCCTCTTCTTATATAACTTTGAATTAAAATCTACTGTAAATCATAATTTGAACAAAATCAATTTTATCAAAGTATTACTTACTCTACTGTGACTTTTAATTTTGAATAAACTTTGAACGAAAATCAAAGAGCCATGTTTCAAATGAAAAAGGGGCATGTTATGAAAAAAGGGGCATGTATGAAAAAAAAAAGGGGCATGTTATGAAATGTACTGAAACTGATTTGATATATAATACTCGTATTGTGGATGTTTATTTATGATATTGTGACGCATATGACAATCAGTACTAGAGTATTCTAGAGAGTCCGAAACAGAGTTCTAGAATATTCTATAAAGTAATGGAAAACTGGAGACTAGGAACAGTAGAACATTCAAGGCAATGGAACGGACGGAAACGAAACGCCGAAACAGTATAAATACGCCGCACACAGAGCATAGTGATTAAGAATAGAGCAAATTCTTAAGGAGGCTCTCAGCAAAAACACCCCAACAACCATTCCTCATAACTATTTAGGAAAGCCTTTGCCCAGCGTCCTAACCAAATTATTGCGCCTTAAAAAGCAGCTCCGCCGTAAACTTCATACAAGATACTGCCCCTTTATTAAAAGCCAAATCCAACTCCTATCCACTCTGATAAATGAGCAGTTGAAAAAGTTCGCAGATGAAAACTACACCTCCACACTTAAAAATATCAAACCAAATCGGGATCTTTTCAAAAATATCAACCAATTAACTGGTCGTAAATATAAACCCCGAATTGACCATCTCATTAACCCGATCAGCAATAATATTGCCCAGTCCGATTCGGACATAGCAAATTGCCTCGCAGAACACTTTGCAAAGATCCATGAGCAAAATAATTCTCTCTCAACTCCTGGCTTCGAGAACACAGTAAACGAATACATCTCAAACAGATTATTCCCATCTTTTACTCCTTTCATCGGTGAATTCAACAACAAAAACATAGCTTCACACCCCTTAGACACTACAAATTTTCTAACTGCGGACGAATTATCCGAGATCGTAAGATCAGGAAATAACAAAAAGTCAACTGGATTAGATGGAATCCCACGTCTTCTATTTAAAAGGCTGCGCCCACCGAATCTACTTCCCATCCTCATTCTTCTTAATCATATAATTAATGCATCGCACTTCCCAGAGAACTGGAAAACTGCGGTAGTAATTCCTATTAAGAAGCCCGGTAGTAGTAATAGTCCTTGCAATTATCGTCCAATATCCCTATTAAGTACATTAAGTAAGATACTGGAACGCAAGATCTACCAAAATCTTCTCTCATTTGCCAATGAGAATGCACTCATCCCTAACTGTCAGTTCGGATTTCGTAAGCGACAATCCACATGTCATGCTCTACTAAAACTCACACACGATGTTACAACTGGTCTCCAAAACCAAAGCCCTACTGTGTGTATATCTCTCGATATTTCTAAGGCGTTTGATTGCGTCTGGATCTCAGGACTTCTGTACAAACTGCACTCCATATTTAATCTAAACTCTCACACAACAAAGCTCTTAGCCTCATATCTTTCTGCCAGAAAATTCGTTGTGAGAATAAATTCTTCTGTCTCAGAAACCCACAACATAACCGCGGGTGTTCCCCAAGGCTCCATTTTAGGGCCAATTTTATATCTGTTATATACCTCAGATATTCCTCAACCCGTATCTCCTAATGTTGTGATGCTGAATTATGCTGATGATACATTAATTTACTCTAGCAGCAAATTTGTTAAGGCTGCAAGAAACCGCATTAACAACTTCCTCCCTAACCTATCATCATACTTTAATAAGTGGAAAATTCACCTTAATCCAAATAAGACGCAGCTCATAGTGTTCAAGGGCAAAAACGAGCACTGTACAAACAACACTAGACGTTGCCACAACAAAATTAAGATTCAACTGAACAATACTCGGATAAAACCCTCCAAAACCCTAAAATATCTGGGAATCACTTTTTCTAATAACTGGTCTTTTTCCTCCCACATTAAAAATTCCCTTCAAAAAGCCACAATTCAGCTTAATCTCTGTAGAAGAGTAATGTGGAAACCTAATAGTCTCTCTCACAAAGTCAAACTGCTCATTTACAAACAAATTATCAGGCCCACACTCACGTACGCGTGCCCATTGTGGTACCATATCACTCCCTCCCAAATGGAGAAATTACGAGTATGCGAAAGAAAATGCTTGAGGTATGTCTCTGGGTTACATCGTCGTCCTAACTCCTATAAATACTATAGTAACGTCGAACTCTACAATACCGCTGGTATTGAGCGCCTCGATAGACGATTCCTCGAACTGTCTATCAAATTTATCGACAACCTACAAAATAATCCCAATCCCATAATAACCTCGCTCTTAGAGACCCCTCTAGATATCAGAACTAACTATCCCAACTGTCTCCACACCAGAGCTATCTTCGTCTCAGGCAGACTGGTAAATGATTCAAACGACATCATATACCACAACACCGAAGTTACCCCTAACCAGTTCAAATACTGTAACGTCCAACCATTCTCCAACATCCTACGCTTTTCCAACGAACAACCGGAGAGAAATACTCTACCTCTAACCCATAACTGACCTCATTCCACATCCTTTAATTCATAAATCCCATTAATTATAAAACTTTGTTTTGTTTATAGCTCATTTTATAATAATCAGACTAAGTTAGGTTAAGTTATATTTATATTTATATTTAGGGTTAAGTTTAGATTAAGTAAAGTAAAAATAAGAAATTCCTGGTTTTCTGACCTTTTCCAGGAAGACGAAACCCTACTAAATGTATAAACACACATATAGCCTATAACTCTTAAAACATTGTTTGGAAAATGTATTATAATAATAATTACATGTAAGCAATTGTCACGAATTTAATTTTAAGTCACTGTATTACTTAAATGTACAAATTTTAATTATGGTTAATAAATACAGTTTAAAAAAAAAAAAAAAGCATAGTGATGAGTATGAAGTAGAAAGTGAAGCAAGCCATAAGTGCGGAAGTAATAAGTAATGAGTAAGCAGTGAAGAAGTAAAATACGCGATAATTATGGAAGCGATAAGCGAAGAAATCGTTATGTGTACGGTAAAAAGTAACGGTTGTTATTAACGGACTAATAAAGTGTCACATTAATTCAAAATCGATTTAACGGCTCTTATTTATTTTAAAATAATTAATCCAGCGAACCCTAAGCTCGCTACAATATGTATTAAATGAGAATGTTAGATATGTTAGGAGAATGTTTTAAGGATGTGTTAGATAAATAATAAGATTCAGTATTAAACTTAATAGTTATAAGGACAGTAGTATTCTGGAATACTACACCGATCCTGAAGGCATTCTGTTGCGATGGGAAGTGCACTTCAATGAATTGCTAAATGGTCAGCTCACAGAAGAATTGGAGACTCCACCAATGCAAAATCAAGACCAAATGTTGCCGCCACCAAGTATTGAGGAAACATTAAAAGCCATAAGACAGCTAAAATCAAATAAAGCCCCAGGAGCTGATGGCATACCAGCTGAGCTGATCAAACAAGGAGGGACAGCGTTATATCATGCAATTCATGAGATCGTGGTGCACATATGGGAGCAAGAGGGGATGGCGGAGGATTGGCGTCGCGGTATAATTTGCCCCATATATAAGAAGGGAGATATGATAGTGGGCAGCAACTATAGGGGTATAACATTGCTGAGTACCACCTATAAGATACTCTCCACTATCCTACAAGATCTGATAGCCCCATAAGCTAAAGCCATCATTGGTCAATATCAGTGTGGATTTATCCCAGGCAAATCAGCGTCTGATCAGATATTCGCCCTTAGGCTGGCGATGGAAAAATGTCGGGAATTTAAAATTCCATTATATCATCTATTTATAGACTTTAAGGCCGCCTACGACAGCATAGCCAGGGTAGAACTATATAATGCCATGAGAGAGTTCGGCATTCCAAACAAATTGATACGACTTTCTAGGTTGACCATGACCAACGTAACTAGTCAAGTAAAAGTAGCGGGATTGCTGTCCAAACCAAGAAACATCTTTAATGGACTCCGACAAGGTGACGGTCTGGCCTGCCTCCTCTTCAACCTGGTGTTGGAGAAAGCAATCCGTGTCTCTGGTGTTACAACTAGAGGGACTATTGTCACCAAGTCCAGCCAGATACTTGCCTACGCAGATGACATCGACATCATCGGTAGATCCGATTCGGCTGTACAGGTACAGGACTCCTTCACTCAGATCGAGCAGGCGGCACAAATACTGTGACTGCACATTAATGAGGGGAAAACTAAATACATGGCGGCAACTTCTGCGAAGAGAAGACCTAACGTTGGTCAAACTATCAGGGTAGTGGAGCACGAATTTGAAGTAGTGCAATCCTTTAACTACCTTGGGTCAATAGTATCAGCCGATAACAATATAGAAGAAGAAATACGCGAACGGCTGATTAAATCCAACAAAGCCTACTATGGTCTATCAAGGCTCTTTAAATACCGAAATGTATCCAGAACATCCAAGCTTCTCCTGTACAATACCATGGTCATACCAGTACTCATGTATGGATCCGAGAGCTAGGTGCTTAATAAAGGACAATCTATCCTCTTAGTGGCGTTCGAGAGGAAGTTCTTAAGGAGAATTGTTAGCCCCGTATGTGAGGGAGGACGATTCCGGAGACGATGCAACCATGAGTTGTACGCAATCTACCTTGAAGCTAATGTTGTAAGAAAAATGAAGCTCGGTAGACTCCGATGGGCGGGACACCTAGCTCGTAT
Organism: Microdon myrmicae; assembly: GCA_963931805.1. NCBI lineage: Eukaryota > Metazoa > Arthropoda > Insecta > Diptera > Syrphidae > Microdon > Microdon myrmicae. The sequence goes on along the minus strand of OZ007496.1, from coordinate 165,368,229 downwards.
GAACGAAGAGGAACCTGCCCGGAAAGACCTTTGTGGCAGGATGTATGGAAGGCGACTGCGCGGCAGACCTTGTCTACGATGGAGGGATGGCGTAAACCAGGACGCCCAGAGCCTGGGAGTGCCAAATTGGATGACATCGGCTCGAAATCGGGACCAGTGGAGAGATTTGCTAAATAAGGCCAAGGCCGGATCCCAGTTGTAGTGCTGATGATGATGATGATTGGAACAAATCGGCATTGATTTAGTTTAGTTTAGTGGGAGCACATCCCATTTATTAGCCTAGAACAAGCTTACAAAAAGATTCTTACATCTAACTTACGAACTAAGTTAATTAATAACTTAACTACGATGGTAAGCGATAGAACGTGATATATCTCTGGATGACATCGGCTCGAAATCGGGACCGGTGGAGTGATTTGCTAAATAAGGCCAAGGCCGGATCCCGGTTGCAGTGCCGATGATGATGAAATGTCTCACTGACACGCCATTGAAATACTTGATTTTTGCACTGTTATTGAATTATTATTTTCCTTAAATATATTATCCTAATAAACTATTGAACTTAAACATTTTTTTTTCTGTATTTATTTTATTAGGTTAATAAAATCCTAAATAATTTCAATTCAATTTTATTTGGTAGATAATTACATTTATGGTATATTTTACAACTAGTACTTAAGAGATTTAGGATAGCAATTCCTTTACAACTATAATCTTAAATCTATATAATGACAGTAGCACAATTTTAATGAATAACAAATAATAAATTAAGGGAAAACTACAAGAAAAAACCCTTATTTGAATCTTAAGACTAATATTGCACTGGCTTCCGGTTATTTTATATAGTAATGACCTCGATATCATTTTCATAGACAGAGTACATATGTAGTGATTTAGGATAACGCAAGACGGGAAACGAGAACATTGTCAGACAATAAAAAGACCATTTTTTTTTTTTTTTTTTTTTTTTTTTTTCTCAAACGCTTGTATTAAGTGTAATAAACGAGGGTTCTGCTCTCACTAAACTAAAAGAACAATTGACGAAGAAATTTCGATTGATTCTGTCAATAAGGAACTCTACCGGTTTAACGTTAGCGTTTTCATGTAGTTCATGTGTCGAATAATGCCATGGCAAATTCAGCAACATTTTCAATATTTTATTTTGACACCTTTGCGAAATTATTTTGTTGGATTAAATATTATAATTTTATTTTCGATGCTAAGCTTTGACTTTCTACACACTAATGGATACATAACTCTTACGACTTTGTTTATTTTGTCAATTGCGGTAGTGATGTGTTTTTGAAAGATAAGTTTTTTATCTAGAATAATACCTAGATATCTACAGTCTTCGGACCAATCAATATCAACTGCACACATACTGAGTTTAGTGCCATTTGGTAGGTAGCAGTGTTTCCTACATTTCGAAAACCAGACGGCTTGTATTTTATTACCATTTATTTTTATTTTCCATTTCCTGTAATATACTGCTAGTTTGTCAAGAGCTGCTGCAAAGAGTTGTAGACATTAGTGAATAAGACACCCGAAGAGAAAATGGCCGTATCATCGGCAAACATAGCTACCTGAATGTTTTCACCTAGACATGGTAAATCTGCGACAAACAATGTGAATAATATGGGACCAAGGACCGAGCCTTGGGGTACACCATAGTAGATTTGGTGAGTAGAGGATATGTCGGTTCCTATACTCACAACATATTTTCTCGAACGAAGAAAGCTCTAGATAATTTTGATAAGCGGCATAGGCAGCTTAAGTTTTAGTAGCTTATAAATCAAGGCATCGTGCTATACCGTATCAAAAGCTTTTTCGATGTCTAGAAGAACCAGTCCCGTTGACTCCTTGTCGATGAATTTACCAGCTATGTGGTTGTTAATGCGCAAGACTTGGTGGATTGTGCTGTGACCACTACGGAAACCGAACTGAAAGTTTGGTAAGATGTTATTGGCTTCCACAAAACGATCAATCCTTTCCTTAATGATTTTTTCTAAGAGCTTACTTAGACAGCTAAGTAGACTAATAGGTCTGTAGCTTTCGGGGCTGTTCTTCGGTTTGCCGGGTTTCGGAATAGGTATTACTTTTGCTGTTTTCCAACAGTCCGGAAAATAACAATTCTTAAGACAAGCGTTGAAAATGAATGTTAAATAGTTACTTGCAGCAGGTGGAAGTGCTTTAATTAATTTGTTGTTAATATTATCGAGACCCGCAGCCTTTTTTGATTTCGATTTTTTATCAATTCTTTAACTTTGCTGATATTAGTTGCGTAAGTACTTTCAGCTGGTGTTTGAGAAAGTACATGGATAGTGTTAGCAACTTCAGCTTCAGTATACGTGTCGCTTAGATGCATAGATATAGAGTGGTTCTTACTAAACGTGTTAGCAAGTAGGTTCGATTTCTCCACTGAAGAAATAAACAACTTGTCGTGAACTTTAAACGGAGGAATAGTTGACCCTCTCTTTTTCATCATCATCATCATCGGCACTACAACCGGGAACCGGTCTTGGCCTTATTTAGCAAGTCCTGAGGCTTGTTAAATTTTCCATAATGATTTATTTTTTCTGGGCAAGGTCATTAGTCTTGCGCCAGATCTCTTTTTCATAATTTTTGATATTTTCCAGAACGGTTTGCTTGCTTTGTCAAGAGAGGAAAGGTGTTTATTCCAACACTTGTTCCCATATGTTCAGATTTCGTTTATAATGATATTATTTAAGACTTTAACATTAACTAGAAAACAATCGATTTTATAACGCAGCCATTTTCTTCTTTCTGAGTTTCGTAGCCTAATCAGATGTAAGATATATTCAGGAAGCGGTGCCTTATCAACTGGAGCAGTGGAACATTTAGGTATCGCAAGATCGGCCGCTCTATTGATAACAGAAACAAAATTGTTACATAGGATATCTATGTGCTCGCTGCAGGTTATAGAATTTAGGCTGGTATCACCTAGAACCAAGTTCGTGTTTATATATGTTTTATAACAATTCCAGTTGGCGGCGGAATAGTTGTGGTATAAACTGGTACGATTTATAGCTACTGTTGTCTGAACTGTGGTCTGAACTTAACGCATTTAGAGTTAATGGTACTGTGCAGTAATTTGGAATATTAGTGATATATAGGTCAAGAGTTGAGGGTTCTTGTTAGCACTCGCTGGAATATAGGTGGGGAGAAGTGCATAAAGTATGGAAAAACTTCGGCTGGATTGAGTAACATCTAGTAAAATGTTACCCCAGCAGTTTGCCCTAAGACAATTCCACGGCTGATGGCTGCAGTTTAGATCACCACCAATAATTACCTTGTTTCGAGTGTTGACTCTATACAATTTTTGCAGATCCCGCTTAAAGTAAGTAGATTTCTCAATGTTTCTATTTCCACCAGGGAAATAGACCGAAAAAAGACTCACCTTGGAGTTATCACTTAATGTTACATCTATACTAATTTCCTCAATTAACTTAAGGTGCAATGAAGGACGCAAGGAATGTTCTATACATTTTCTCACAACAATGGCGACACCTCCACCACTAGCATGTACCCTGTCTAGGCGATAACATATGTAATTTTGATGTGAGAAAGAAATGTCTTGTTTGAGCCAGGTTTCTGAAACAAGTGCAATGTCAGTATTAAAATTTATCAAGAAACTAGAAAATTCATGCTTTTTGTTTTTGATGCTTCTCTCATTCCAAGTTATGATGTTAAGAGAGTTTCTTAACATGTTTTTTCCGAATATATGTACTTAATAGCTAATGAAGTAATGACGTTAAATTGGTCAGCTTTAGTTTGACAAGCTTCATTAAGAAGAGTGTTTATCTCGGTAAATGAGAACAAGTTATCATTAGTTATAGTTTCAGACGGATTTTTCTTCGTGTGTGTCGTATCACTGTTGGAAGGCTGCTGGGTTTGATGGAGGCCAGAAGCCCAGGTGGATGAAGGAGGTGGAGGTTGACGCACAGATCGGGGTAGTGGAGGAAAATTATCAATGGATAATCGGTCGGGCAGTGGCTGCTGTTTGCCACTCGGAGGCTGTAGGAACGTTGTATTTCCTGTACCACGTCCAGGTGGGGATAATTTGCGGCGAATGTCTATGCACTGCTTTCGGCTTATGCATTCTGGATCGGTGGATTTATGTGGCCCACTACAATTTGCACACTTGATGACCTCATTCGTTTTGCAGTTGGATGTTTTATGGTTTCCCGAACAGATTGCACAGAAGCTATTTATGTGACAATGCATCGAGCCGTGACCGTAAAGCTGGCAATTGTGACATTGTGTGACCTTACCTGGATGATGTTTTTTAAAGTCCCAGCGAACGATGGTTTTGAACAAGGTTGAGTAGTTCCGTTTTAGTTCGTTTAATTTAACAGTACCGCGTTGAATATAGACGATGTACAAGTAGTGTTTGTACAGGGCTTTTGTTGACGGATTTAATGTGATGGTTTTAACATCTAGGCACTTAATCCCGAGTGCAATTAGCTCATTTTTCACTATATCGTTGCTTATCAAGTCTAGTCCGGATAGCACTACCTTTAATTGACGATTTTCCTTAGGCGAGCGGGTAAAAAACTCACATTTTAACCGTAAGAGTTCGGTTCTGATTTTGTTATATATGTCCATTGTTGGAGCATATATTTTTTGTCCAAGCGATATGTTTTTAATTAAGTATTTGTCTATCTTAATGTTGCTCAAAATATCACGCACTTTAGAACTAGTTGTTTTTAACACCACATTTGGCGGAACGGTTTCTTTAGGAGGTTCTGCGCACTAATCGTCATTGGTCGGATCCAGTTCAGGAGAGTCTTCCACCAGACTTTGAAGTGGTTGAAAAAAGTTAGTGTTTGAACACATTTTAGATTTTTCTAGCACTTTATTGTTCACTTTTGAAAGTTTATCGGGAGGAGTTTAGCCTCCAATAACGGGGTCGTAGCGCAACCGTTTGCGCTTAATTTTGTTTAACACACGTGGCCCAGGGGCCATAACTTAACGGTTTTAACACTTGTTCAAATTTTTGTATGCGGAAAACGAGGCAAAGAAAACAAGATAATGATAATTAAATTGTGATAATTATTGTGAAAATAGCGGTTGATTAGGATAAATCATCATCATCATCATCGGCACTACAACCGGGATCCGGTCTTGGCCTTATTTAACAAATCTCTCCACCGGTCCCGATTTCGATCCGATGTCATCCAGTTTAGCACTCCCAGGCTCTGGGCGTCCTGGTCTACGCCATCCCTCCATCGCAGACAAGGTCTGCCGCGCTGTCTCCTTCCATACATCCTGCCACAAAGGACTTTCCGGGCAGGCTCCTCTTCGCTTATTCGAGCTAGGTGTCCCGCCCACCGGAGTCTACCGAGCTTGATTTTTCTTACAATATGAGCTTCAAGGTAGATTGCGTACAACTCATGGTTGTAGCGTCTCCGGAATCGCCCTCCCTCACATACGGGGCCAACAATTCTCCTTAAAACCTTTCTCTCGAACGCGGCCAAGAGTTCAGAGTGCCTTTTATTAAGCACCCAGGTCTCGGATCCATACATGAGTACTGGTAAGACCATGGTCTTGTACAGTAGTAGCTTCGCTGCTCTGGATAAATTTCGGGATTTAAAGAGCCTTGATAGACCATAGTAGGCTTTGTTGGATTTAATCAGCGGTTCGCGTATTTCTTCTTCCATATTGTTATCGGCTGATACTATTGACCCAAGGTAGTTAAGGGATTGCACTACTTCAAATTTGTGCTCCACTACCCTGATAGTTTGACCAACGTTAGGTCTTCTCTTCGCAGAAGTTGCCACCATGTACTTGGTTTTTCCCTCATTAATGTGCAGTCCCAGTTTTTGTGCCGCCTGCTCGATCTGGGTGAAGGATTCCTGTACCGCCGATTCGGTTCTACCGATGATGTCGATGTCATCTGCGTAGGCAAGTATCTGGCTGGACTTGGTGACAATAGTCCCTCTTGTTGTAACGCCAGAGTCACGGATTGCTTTCTCCAACGCCAGGTTGAGGAGGAGGCAGGCCAGACCGTCCCCTTGTCGGAGTCCATTATAGATGTTTATTGGTTTGGACAGCAAGTATCTGGCTGGACTTGGTGACAACAGTCCCTCTTGTTGTAACGCCAGAGTCACGGATTGCTTTCTCCAACGCCAGGTTGAAGAGTCGGCAGGCCAGACCGTCCCCTTGTCGGAGTCCATTATAGATGTTTATTGGTTTGGACAGCAAGTATCTGGCTGGACTTGGTGACAACAGTCCCTCTTGTTGTAACGCCAGAGTCACGGATTGCTTTCTCCAACGCCAGGTTGAAGAGTCGGCAGGCCAGACCGTCCCCTTGTCGGAGTCCAGTATAGATGTTTATTGGTTTGGACAGCAATCCCGCTACTTTTACTTGACTAGTTACGTTGGTCATGGTCAACCTACAAAGTCGTATCAATTTATTTGGAATGCCGAATTCTCTCATGGCATTATATAGTTCTACCCTGGCTATGCTGTCGTAGGCGGCCTTGAAGTCTATAAACAGATGATATAGTGGAATCTTAAATTCCAGACATTTTTCCATCGCCTGCCTAAGGGTGAAGATCTGATCTGATTCGGATAAATAGCACGAGCAAAACTGTGAGACAAGTTGTCTGTTTGAAAGTCAGCCAGGTACTAAAATCCTAAATAAAGTTTAGCTAAAAGTTAACACATTTGTTGACTGTTAGGCGGTACGGATTTCGGTATTTATAAATAATTATTAGTTGTAGGCAACACAGAAAAAGATTCCGAGAACAAAGGTTATGAAAAAAACGAAAAATCGAAAAACTTAAGCAAATGCCATATTGATAAAGAAAAGAGGTGCGAATCTCTGTATCAGGGTTATATAGGGTTTTCAAATAGGGATTTGACTACTTTTTTCGGTAGTAAATTTTTATAATTTGTAGACGTTATTCGTTCGTACATTTAACCATGATGAAAATGTTGAGTTTACTGAATAAATTGACAGTGACAGTTCGATGATTAGTGAGAGTGCGTTCACTAATTAAATTCGAATTTGTCAATTTCCTATTGGAAAACCCCATATCTTGACAGCCCTTACTATTAAGTAGTTTGTAAAATTTATAAGCAGTGGATTATAAGCATTTTGGAAATAAATAAGAAAAAGAAATCTCAATACACAATATGTAAGGGAATATATCTGTCAGATCAAAATCGTAGTACCAATCTACAATTTGAATAAGGTTATTGTTCGTTGTAGTTTTGTTGTACTGATAAAATACGTGCTATTAATTCTTTAAGTTTTAATGCGGTGAATATTTCACCGATGCAACTGTTGGATTAGGACTGTGAATTTGATAGGCAATGACAAACTCACACATCTTGCCAGTCCGCACTACCTTACCACGGATGTCCCAAACACTCCAAAGTAAATGTAAAAATCCACTGTAAGGTATTGTTAAGAAACAAGTTCTCACTGCATTCGTTGAAAGTGGTTTCAAAACGATCTATTTTTGTGTACATTTTACAGTGCGATGTGTATTTGATGTGGTGTAGATAAAAACACATAAGTATTCATTATATAATATAAATTAGACCGTCCACAAAGTGGATTGAAAACGAAGCCGTGTCTGTTTTTTTTCTCTTTGCTTTTTCTTCGTTTCGTTTTTCCTCTTCTTTTTTTTTTGCTTTGAGCGCTACTCGCGCTGGGATATCATTTTGCCATTTGTCCCAAAAGGGAACGACAATAGAGCAGTACAGCTGCACATCACCAGTGTAACACATTGCGAGAGCGAGAGGCAACATACAACAAAATTGAATTGCTAAAGAAAAGGATTCCACCAGAAGAAAACTGTTCGGTTGTGTTCCCCATAAAAGGTGTTATCCGTTAATTGTTTTTGGCGTCAAGTGAATCCTAATCATAAGTGATAAATTTCGGTAAAACAATGCTTCGGTATGCGACGGTATCATTAACACATACTTCGGCCACCGACAACGACCATCTGTCAATACCTGAATAACTGTAAACTCGACACAACAGACCAAGCAGCCGTGAGAAGCGCTCAACTTTTTATGTGTGACATCCGGACATTACCGCTCATCGCACACCTGAGTTCTGGGCGCACTACTCGGACAAGAACTCCCCACTTCGCTGATGATTAAATGTAAGTTTTAATTTATTGATAGCAGGATATCAATGCACGTGGAATGATGTGAACAACAGCAGCAAGTGCTCGGTGATTCCAGTTTGCCTTCTATGTGCGAAACAACACTTCGACGAGTGTTTTCGATTTTATAGGCTAGTTAGTTACCCCGGGCGCAGGGGACAGGGCAGGGCGTTCGATTCAAGTGCGTGCCGCCAGATTTGCACAAAATTCCCACCGAATGCAATCGATTGGCAGATGTTTATTGTCCAAAGGATAATCCACCGGGGAACACGGCGACCAGTGCCTTTGTGTGTGTTCGTTATTCGATGTCCTTTGGTGTGAATAGTGCCATTTCAGTGGCGCGGGTTATGCCTTTGCTCTTGGGGTGTCTGCCAATTCTAGATTGATGGACGTTCGTCAGTGATTTAATTAATGGTGGTTTGAGGATGAACATTTTATGCGCGGCAAATGTGGAGCTGTATGCGACTGCCAGCGCATTCGATACTTGGGCTGTTAGACCAGCTCCTCGTACTTCAGGCATTTTACGCGTGAATTGCTTCGGCTTTGTACACACTCATGACGATTATTACAAATTAGATGGATGTAATTGGTGGTGGATGGAGTAGCCAAATCAGCGCTATTGTTCGAAGGATGGGGATACTTGTGCGGAGCAACTTTCAAGTTAGTGGATTTATTATGCTAGGGTCGTGAAACATGAAACAAAAATCTAAGGGATATAAAAAATAGCCACACACTGCTCCATGAATAACTGATGTTACAAGTGTAAATTAAGAATAAGATTTTCTTTTTCGTATCTAACTGCGAGCACTATTTAAATTGACGACTACGAGACTGTGTGACTCTGTCTGACTTTAGAACACATGACGCACCGCCTGCCGTATGGCCTTGGATTCTGAGGGACTACTATGTTCAAGTTCATCGAATAAGGGAAGGTTTTGCTTCCCCGTTCTGCTGTGGATGAAAGGCAGCTGAGAACTGGCAAACACTCGTATCCCAAATAATCGTTTTTTAGCAGCGGAAACTAAAATTAGAAAAAAAATCCATTTTATAATTATCTGTTAGATTTTATAGTTAGATTGTTAACTTATTTACTAGACAGAAAATGTTTAAAGTCCTCTACCCTCAACCTTCAGACTTCGGTTGGGCCATATTCAATTGCACACTAGTTCGGCATTTTCACAACTTCAATACCTTAAACATTTTTTTAATACACGTTTTTTTTTTTAATTTGTTTATTTATTTATTTTCATTTTTATTTTATTTTTTTGGAAACATTTTCAAGGAATCGATTGTTGTGGGTCTTTTCAATTGATTTTTAATAATTTGATTGTTCCATGTAAATAATACAAACTGTTTTTTTTTTTTTTGACGTCTTTTATAAAAAAGCGGAATTTTTTTTTTAAATGCTCCACTATTACATTTTGAAGTTTAAGCACTTTACTTTCACAGAGAAAATATTTATATGGATTATTACATATAATGCAGCTGTTTATATTTGCTATTTCTCCCGTCCTCTCGAAAATGTGTATATTTTGCATTCTTAGTATTGTGAAATATTTGTTTTTTATTGATTTGTAAGTTTGTATTAGTTGTAGATAAGATGTGCTCGTTATAAGCATACAATGTATATATGTGGACAATGTTTATAGTGTAGCGAGCTTAGGGTTCGCTGGATTAATTATTTTAATAAATAAGAGCCGTTAAGTCGATTTTCTTTGTAAACACTTTATTAGTCTGTTAATAACAACCGTTCCTTGATATTTCGCTAATAATTCGGTGACTCTTCTTTACTCCGCTTCTTTACTTATCGCTTCCTTACTTATCGCTTCCTAAAAAAAAAAGGGTGGCGAGAGGGCCGACTTTAGCGAGACAAGGACAGATGTGTCCTTAATCTTGTCTCTGACTTCTGGTTATCTTGCGATAACCAAAATCACCCACATGCGTGAGGATGTTGGGCTCGGTCTCGCGATATCCGAAAAGAAAAGAAAAAAGGGGGGTATCCAAGAACTCCTCGATAGTATAGTGGTTAGTATACCCGCCTGTCACCCGGGAGACCGGGGTTCGATTCCCCGTCGGGGAGCCTCTGGCGCAAGACTAATGACCTTGCCCAGAAAAAATAAATCATTATGGAAAATTTAACAAGCCTCAGGACTTACTAAATAAGGCCAAGACCGGTTCCCGGTTGTAGTGCCGATGATGATGATCCAAGGATAGTGTGGACAGTGTTAGTCCAGGTGTTCTCTAACTACTTGTATAGCGGGATGGTGGGAAAGAAATCATACAAGACCGGTAGGTCTTGGGTGCGGTAGTAAACGCAGATCACGTCTTTGGCGTCTCATAATCTGTGCTTTGGTCGGTGTGTATGTTTGTGTTTGTGCCGTCTTGTACTGTGCGTTCGTGTGTGTGGTTTGTTAATAGTAGACCCTATGGGATGGGTCCAGGAATCCTCTATTGTAGAGGGGAATGTTGTTGGGAAGGGTGCTTTCTTCAGTTTTGTACTGAAGAAGAAATTGTGGGGGTTTGATCCGAAGAGATCGAGAGAGAAGGGTCAAGAACGCAAGAGTCCCGTACAAGTAGGTTCTCGCTGTTCTGAATGTTTTCGAGGTACTTATATGCTAATTGAAGCAAGTACTCGTCGAGAGGGGTAATGGAGGCGCCTTCGTATAGGTGAGAGTTGGGGTAATGACGACCGTCAGGCCTTCTAGAATGATTGGTGCATCTTCTGAGGAGTTTCCTTTCGAAAACCCGAAGTCTTTCCATTTGAGCCGAAGATATGCAAGACCATATGGGAAAGGCGTACGATATTCCAGATCGGATTAGCTGCTTATAGCAGAGAAGCTTAACTTTGGTGTCAACTTTGTTGCTTCACTTCAAGATGTTGTGCAGTTGCTTCGACCGACCGAGGCCCCTTTGGAGATTGTGGGTCACATGTTTGATGAAATTTATTTTTGGGGTATAAGTGACCCCAAGATATTTCATCCTGTCCTGTGGTCTAATCGTAGTATCTCCCATTTTTATTCGAATATTCTGTGAATATCAAGAAGCAGGTTGGGAGTGTTTACTACTCCGAATTATGGCTACTGCTTTGGATGGGTTAAGTCGAATTTTCCATCGACTGTAATACTGATACAGTTCGTCCAAGTGACGGTTGAGTCGATTTGTTGCGAGATTAGGGCCTTTGGTTGACGTGTACACCAGGACGTCATCCGCGTAGCATATCTGGTTTACTCTCCCGTCCACAGGGCGAGGAATAACGGAGGTGTAAATATTGAATAAGATGGGGCCTAGAATGGAACCCTGTGGTACGCCTGCAGCGGCGTGAAAAGTTCGGGAAAGCTTTCCATTCACTCTAACTTGGAAGGTTCTGTTTCGAACGAACTGGTAGATGATACTACATAACGTTCTACTGAGCCCAGTATTCAATAATTTAAAGGCGAGACCTTCGATCCAAGTCGTGTCAAAAGCTTTCTCAATGTCCAGGCTCACCGCAACGGTGGGTTCCTTATTAAAGAGCCGCACGCGGACGTGGTTTTGAAATATGTTGAGAGCCATAGTGGTGCTGTGCGCTCTTCGAAATCAAAATTGGAAATCAGGTATTAAGTTCCTGGCATTGATAAATTTATTTAGCTTCTCGTATATGAACTGTTCATATATTTTGCTGATGCAGGTGAGGAGCGAAATAGGACGAAAGGTTGAGGGGTGATAATTTGGTTACCCAACTTTTGCTATTGGGCAGACAACAGCATGCCTCCAAGCTTGGGGAAAATACCCCATGTTGTAGGTATGGTTGAGCAGAATGGAGAGCTTTATAAAGAATAAAGCAGAAAGCCTTCGCAACGAGTGGTAGGATATGTTGTCGATACCGGGTGACTTCTTGGGGTTTCGTGATTTAACTAGGTTCTGTAGGGTATTTGGTGTGACGAAGCCGTGACTATTATCACGTGTGCCGTCGAAGTGTGCACTGTTAGCTGAGTTAAAGTCAACTATTGGCTGGTTGAAGTTGTCTAATTTGTTGTGAACCTCTGAACTAATTATTGCATTAGTTTCCGGGTCGCCATCCTCGAGAGTGAGCTTGTGATTATTTTCAAAGGTCTCTCCGATGATGTTTGCTTTATGGGTGTCATTATTGACAACAAGGCCGTTGTGCATGATTGGTCCAGTGATACGAGAGGTGCCACATATCTTTTTAACATTTTTATAAATGTTCTGGTCCATCTGAATACCCTTCAGTTTGTCTTCCAATTGTCGGGCGCGATTGTTTTGGATTCTTTGTTTTATCAGTGTGCCAATATTGTGAATAATGACTCGCAATAATGGCTCCCTTTACGTAAAGCGGTGACGATATCTCATTCTGCAGAGCTTTTTACGCTCCCGAATGAGACGAAGAGTTAGGTTGTCAAGGGGAATCTAATAGTCTTTTCAAGTTTGTACTTCGGGACACGAGTCTCAGAAGTTTCAACTAGAATCTCGTGAAGTCGAGTTGCAGCGTTATTTATCTCAACCATCGTTAGGTTCTTGTCAGTGGGGAGAGAGATTTGGTGGAGTTTTTCGTTCAATGTAATATTGAAGTTGTCCCAATTTGTGCGCCCATAAACTTATCGCTTCCTTACTGCGTGCGACGTATTTATACCGTTTTTCCTCATTCTGATTCGGCGTTTCGTTTCCGTCCGTTCCATAGCCTAGAATTTTCTACTGCTCATAGTCTCCGGTTTTCCAGTACTTTCTAGAATATTCTAGTATTTTGTTTTGGAGACCTGCCCGATATCACAGCTGATTGTCAAATGCGTCACAATATTATAAGAAAAATACTTAGGAATTAATAAGAATTGGAGCAATTAATGCAAAGTGGCGTTCGATGCTCGTCGCACAATAGAAAGAAAGCAATTGTTGCACTGTTTGTGCCATTTATGGTGCAAAACCCGCATTTGCCAAGTGAATCTTTTTAAATGACGGACATTTTCGGTATAGAGCTCTTGCACCTCTAACATTTTAGGAATCCTTTTCCCAATGGAGTCTGTCAAGGTTTTTATTTGCGGTCGGCGATGTGTCTTTACTTTTTCTTTTTTTTCTTTTTCTTTTTTTCCTTTTTTTTCTTTTTTTTCTTTTTTTTCACAAGCGCGCGCAGAAAAAGGGATATTGGATTACTGTTACCTAAAATAACAATAAGTTTTTCTGTGGAGAGAAATTGCAGAAAGTATTTAAACTGTTCTCCAAGTTATCCCCGTCCGAATTGTTTCCCCGACAGGTGCGCTCAACTTATTTTCGGCAACAAATTAACCATTCGCTGAGAATGCCTTGTATTTGCTAGATTCAGGAAGAAAGTACTCGCCACTATGATCGTTGATGCCGCGGCTGCATGTAACACCACCGGATCATGTAACCCCTTTATAGTTGATTGGATAGCTTCTACTTTATTACGGTTAGTGGTATGTGCATGATTACCACGCAACAGTACCCTTACATGTCAGAGCACCGTGCGAGCGAAGGCGAGGAAGTGGATAAGTAAGGGAGGTATCGATGTACATTGATCTTAAATGCCTGGACATTACAACGACGAGGAAATATGATCCGGTCGAGTATTCCACATTCATGAGGTTCTGCTAAAGAATGACTCTCGCCTGAAGTTGACTTTCAACGTGAACTGATGCGCATTCACAGATTGACGGGTATCACGGGAAAAATGTCTGAGGAGGCGGAACACATCCAGCAAGTTCAGTTGGGCAACGACCGTGATAATACCTATAGAAAAGAGATAGGCATGATACGTTGCGCCTATGTTCTAATGACGGAATAAACGACTGACAGCAGAGTCCCCAATAAGTTTCACTGCTCGTTTTTGCATCCTACCGAGCACGTGTAGTGCAGTTTTGGATGCGCCTGGGTGTTGAACTCAATTTTGGGACGAATATTGGCCTTTTAAATAGTGGCCAGGTTGGATGGAGTGAAGTATCTTTTGTATCTCTTAAGGAACCCCATACATTTGGCCGCACTTTTCACAGCTTCAAAAATGTGGTCGCTCCAATTAAGAGTCGAATTAATTTGAGTGCCGAGGATTGATAGTTCCTTGGCTTCGTCGATGGAAGTGCCATTCATCGACAGTATATTTACTTTGGGGTTCACCTTTAACGACAGGAGACAGCACTGAGTTTTTAAGGCATTGAACTCTACTCGGTTAGATAATCCCAATTGATATATCTTGTTGAGGTCGGAAGTCAACGTATCAAGCATAAGTTGCTGATTGGTATTGACGTTCGAAGAGCTTGGTCGGGAATGTTCGTATGCGTATGAGAAACTAAATGTGCTATCATCGGCAAACGAGTGGATTGGGTTGTGGGTAATGGACAGGAGATCATATATAAAGACGAGGAAGAGAGTGGGTGAGAGTTGTTGTATGCTTCTTTAAGAACACTTACCGACTTCCGGCTGTTGGAGCCCGTGGGTAGTGGCTTCCGGCTTGTTAGCCCGTAGGTGTGATGTCCCCGTTGGCGGAGCGAGGGAGGTTATGGGATGCTGCGTCCAACCTTTTTTGTCCTCCGGCACCTAGTGTTTCGTTGACACCTTGGTCCAGCGCCTTGCGTTCCTTTGGCGCTTTGCTCCGGCGCCTTGCGTTCCTTTGGCACCTTGGTCCGGCGCGTTGAGTTATTTTGGCACCTTAGTCCGGCGCGTTGCGTTCCTTTGGCACCGTGGTCCGGCGCCTTGCGTTCCTCGGGCACCTTGGTCCGGCGTTCCTTTGGGCCGTCTGGATGGGTCCCCGACGAACCGATGGTGTTTGAAATAACAAGGCCGACTATTTGTTTTTGTTTATTATTACTTTATTTATTTCGTTTAGTTTAATGGTACTATTTAATTTACGATGAAGTGCCACACTTGGCTGTCGGATTCTCATTCAATTAATCTAAACTGGAACTCCCTATTTATGCCCTGAATCTACATCAAAATTCTCATACCTTCCCACGATCATAGACAGCCACCTGACGCCAGTCTCAGTCGAAGGCCAAGCCAACGATGATGGGAACCACAAGGTTGCATTTTTTGCAAAATTCTTCACCCAAAGGCCATGAGAAAATTCCGATTCACGGTGACGCGAATCTGATTTGCCCAAAGCGAATAACATGCAGGTAAAATTACCTTGCAGGTGATGGGGTGTTGGATGGTCAATATATCATCTAGGTGATGAGACTGTTGGGTGTGGGAATTGCAGAATCGCAATTTTAGGCATGGCAATGGGAAATGCTGATTTAGTATGTTTGTAGGGCATAGGTGGAATGTGGGAAATGCAAGTTTGCAATTCTGAGCACGAGAACAAGGAATGCGTTTAGCAACTGGTAGACATGTGATAAAATTTCACAGCTACACCGAAAGGATTCCATGGGTTGTAGCAGGAAATTATATTTGATGCTACACTGAGAAAATTCTTTCGGTTTTAACGTTAATTAAAGATGTCCAATATGCATGCAACATTATTGTTTTTTGCAGAATCTTGCGTGTAGCAAAATATTTATAATATTTATTAGCCTATTGGCTACATTCGTGTATTATATACATACATTACATGGAAGGTATTGGTAATTTGCGTGCAGCAAAGTGCAATATTCAAGTTACGTGTAACAGAGTACTCCACTCTGGGGAACACCTGCATTAATTTGATGGGAGACAGATTTGACACCATCAAGAACCACTTGGATTGAATGGCCAGAAAGATAGTCTCTTATCCATTGGATCAGGGAATTGTCCACTCCATATGAATGTAATTTTGATAAAAGGGCTGGATGCCAAACTCTGTCGAAGGCTTTCGAGATATCCAGTGCAGCAACCTTGCTTTCTCTGAAGTAGTGGATGGAATGGCTCCACTTTTCTGTAAGGTACTCCATCAAATCTCCTGTGGACCTGTTGCTACGAAAGCCATATCGGCGCTCATTGAGGAGGTCATTTGATGCCAGATATTTCGAAAGTTGACAGTTAATGAGTGATTCCATTACCTTCGAGAGAATAGAAGTTAGTGCTATGGGTCGATAAGAAGAAAGGGATGATTTGTCACTCTTTTTGGGAATTGGCTGAATGTTCGCCGCCTTCCATCTATTTGGGAAACGGCCAGTAGAGTAACACAAATGGAAGAGTTGCCGCAGTGGTTTAACGAGTGAAGAGGGCCATCTCTTTAAGAGAATTGGAGGAATTCCATCAGGACCAGCGGATTTGTTTGCGTTTAGCTCCTTGAGTGCCCGGGCAACAGTACGCGTTCGGAAGCAAATCTGGCTCATGGTTTGTTGCTTATGCTAAAGTTAAGGTGGAACTGATGTGGTATCAGGCAGCGTTGAGTTGGCTGCAAAATGTGTAGCAAGTAGATTCGCCTTCTCTATTGCACTGGTGACTGATCTATCATCGACTATAAGAGATGGAATGGATGAGGAGATCCAGTTTTGAATGTTCTTCACGGGTGCCCAGAAGTTTCTACTACCTGTGGGAGAGTGTAGTATTTTTTGTCTCACTCTCTGGTCATGCAATAACTTTTCGCGTTGAATATACGTGTGGGGAGGAAGTATTGTGCCAGGCATCGGCACTCCGTTCACTTCCTCCTCCATCATAATTAGCTCGCTGAAACGAACCGAACGCCAAAATACTGAGAGGACAACACAGAAAATAACTTACAGATTTAATCACTGTTAATTCTTTATTTGTTACTTCATCTAAATAAAGACCACTAGGTTTGTTTACACTATTGGACTTGAGGCAAATTAATATTAATACTAATTTGTATAACTCATTTCTTTTGTTCAGTCAATGACACGTAATTTGTATTCGCACAGGCGACTCGCACGACTCAAGAATATACGCATCTCCGCAGCCGGCGGAGAGCGGGAGCGAAACGACCTGCTCGGTCGGTGAATGGTAACGGACTCAACGATTCAAGCTTCGTTTGGGGTGAGTTTGTGGTGTGGTGGTAGATATCCTCTCCACTAAGGATATCGTTTTTACCTACCACCAGAGAAACGTAAAGTCTCTTTTGGTGGAATAGGAAACCAGATCTTGTAATGAAGATCATGGTGGTGTGTGTGAGATCGTTCAGATCTGTGTTGTTTACACGTGCTCGAAGGCAATGGGTAAACGAACCAGACAGGCGGTAAAGACAAAAGGGAGAAATTACCAAATGCGCCGTTGGTAATACGGGTCATTGTTTACGCGATGCGTCGTCGCTATTATCGACTTTAGGAAAAAAGGTGCTAATGGGATTGGTGGCCATTCTTCTTTTTCGTCGTCAGCGGACTCCTCTGTAGGTCCGTGAACGTTTATGAGGCTTATGTTCTTAAACTTGCCTCGCACGCACAGAGTGCATAGCCTTTCGTTTATTGCATTAAAGCCGATGATGGCAGGCTTTAGTTTTTGGTTGACTAGAAAGCCTACCCCGAAGACATGGCGTTTTGCATGACAGCTGTAATAAATGTCATACTCGTTTCTTTGAATAACACCACTCCCCGTCCATCTTGTTACCACACGGCAGCATCGATCACACGCTACCTTTTGATCGCCGGCTTTGTCTCTGGCTTTTAGTCGTTATCCTTGCACCAATTTTATCATTACTATTATGTTTCACCCGAGATGTTTTCTAAACTAACAATAATTACCTTTTCGTCATCAAAGGAAAGCGCTAGTTTTCCTCATTCTCGGAAACACCTTGTGTCCGAATGATAACTTGGGTTGCTCGCAAATCGTAAGGACGATTAGCAATCATGTTTTTTGTACACAATACACGTAGTATAAACGAATAATATCTATTTTCAAAAACGTCTCCCCAGTATATCCACCACACACACCGTATCCAAACTCTCAACTACTAAAAGAACACTTTCATATTGTAATATAACTCTTTTTAAATGTATGTTTTAACCAAAATATTAATTTTGTTTAAACTGTAATTCGTGCGTCTTCAACGACTGATCGGTAAACATATTCTCAAATTGTGTTACCCTTTGTTTACTTAGGCTCAAAAAAATCCGGGGACACTATCTACTGTAATCAGAATATGTATCTTTGAAGATGCACACATTACAGTTCCTTTTTTGTTTAACTAAGATTTGGCCGAATGTTTACATTGCGATTTTTAGTTGATCGCCAGTACCATTTTATTACTTTGGATGTGCGTGTCGCGATCCTCAGTAATTTGTGTTTATTCAAGTGTCCCTTTATGATCACCAATTCATTAGCCTGCAGGGACCTGAAAGTTCATGACCACGCTGATACGCCTACTCCATCGTTCTCTGTCCTGTGCACTTGCCCTCCACGCTTCACTACCTAATCTCACCTCCTCAAGTCACGCCATACATTATCCTCCCATCTCCGTTGCGGCTTTCCTATCGGTCTTTCTCCCGTTGGTCTTCCGGCAAGAATTCTACGGACGGTTCTGTTGTGGCCCATTTTCGCTACATGCCCGGCCCATGTTATTCTTCGCAACCTAATTTTTGTTTGAGCAAGTTCATACAATTCACGGTTGTGGAATTTGCTCCATTGCTCTGCATCATCATAATATTTACGCCAAATATACTTCTTAAAACTTTATGCGCGAATACGCGGAATCTGTTCTATCACGATTCATGATCAACGATATCAAATATACTTTGTTTGGTTATTTATTTATTTATAATTTTTTATTGTTTTGGTTTGCGGCCTGGAGTTGGTAATCTTCAAAAGACACATCAAAAAAACAGTTGCGTGAGGCCAATTTAAACGAAACGAAGACAAAAGTGACTTTCATCGTGTGTCTGGCTTCTGGTCATCCTGCGACAACCAGAATCACCCACATCTGTAAGGATGGGCGGAGTGGCTGGAGGCCGACTTAAACGAGACAAATGTGTTCTTCATCTTGTCTCTGGCTTCTGGTCATCCTGCAACAACCAGAACCACATACATCCGTGAGGATGTTGGCTCGGTGTCAAGTTATCTGAAAAAGAAAAAAACGGGTGGGGGGGGGGGGGGGGGGGTATTTAAGGATAGTGTGTTCAGGGTTAGTTCAAATGGTCTCTAACTATGTGGATAGAGGGATGGTGGAAAAGAAATCATACAAAACCGGAAGGTCTTCAGTGTGGTAGTAAACGCAGATTATGTCTTTGGCGTTGGATAATCTGCGCTTTGGTTTCTTCAAAAGACAGGTTGTAAGAGTCCACTTGTATGTCGGGATTCACCTCGCTCTCGGTTATCCGGCAATGTCCACGGGCTAAACCCACAGCCGCTGTGCAACCTATTCCTGTTTGTCCTCCAGATATCGTCTCTCAACCCTGAAATATAACACCTATAAAGTTGTTGTAGTTCTAGGGGTTATATTGGATCATTGCATGTGTTTCAAGCGCCACAACCGCTACACAGCAAAGCAAGATTGATCAACTCACAGAAGCTAGGAGCATACTGCGTGTGTAGCGTTTGCGGGGCTTGAAACTCATGCGATGATTCAGTATAACTCCTAGACATTTTATGGGGGGGCTGGACTCGATTGTGCGCCCACCGACACGTAAGCTAATTTGTTTTAGTTTTTTGCGCCTGAGCATCAATATCACCTCTTTTGTTCTTTGGTAGTTCCTGTTTAGCACTTGTGAGACTGTGGGGTAGGAAGTCGTGGCACCGACATGGGCGCAGAGTTCTACTTCGTCCCCACAACTTCCAATAAATGTTCCACCGATTGTTACGCCGAACACTGTCCACCGAGGAAAGTAAATGAAACTCACTGTTATATTTTTGAAAAACTAGGTTTTTTGTTGGTGATCACCGTTTTAATTTAACTTTATCTTAATGTGAAAATGTTTATATTTATTCAACACTAAATTTATTTATAACATAAGTCATTCCATTGAGTTACGTAAAGCAGATTCTGGTTTATTAGGACGCAATTAACGCACTAGAAAAACTACTTTTAATTAAATGCGCGCGCTTACTCCACTCGACTTGAGATAACAACGTCCCCGTGCGCGAACGGGGAGCGGGAGACGGACCGTCCGGCCGGGTCGGTCGGGTGAATAAAGACGACTCAATCGAGAGTTGGAATCTGGTTCTTGATTCACCCTCGATTCGGTGGGGGTGGATATCCTCTCCACTAAGGATATGTTTTCACTTGCCACCAGAGAAACGAAAAGTCTCTCTTGGTAGAATAGAAAACCAGATCTCGTAACGGAGTTCATGGTGGTATGTGTGTGATCGTTTAGATCTGTGTTGTTTACTCATGCGCGAAGGCAATGGAAAAACAAAGCAGGCAGGCGGCAAAGACAAAAGAATCGGGAAGCTCGTTGTGGTTGATGTGCATCGCTGCTAAATAAATAGACGACGGTGCACCGAAGAAATGTGCTAAAAAAAAGATGGGACGAGGGCATCATAAAAGTCTTAGATGAGTGATGCCCTTGTGTAAATAGACGAATAAATATTGGGAAAAGGTGCTAATGGGTTGCGATACTTTATACAATGAAAATTGTATATCGTATCTTGGGTCGGTGGCCGAATCGAATCCCTTGCTTGCATTTGTATATGCGGGGTAATTCGTTGTATGAAACGGATTCAATATTTGCATTGTTTATGCTTTGAATTCAATCCGGCGGCTATGCACGAAGTCGATGATTATTTGGAGATTCAAACAAAGGAGCATTTCTGGGTAAAGTGCTTGCAGCTGTATTGATAGTTGCAAGTCATTGTGAAGCAATTCAGATGGTTACACAATGACGGTTTGTATAACATCTATGCCAATTGTCTATGGCATCTAAGGTGCAATCTTCGGAACAGAAGGAATAACTTATGGAACATTTTCCTCAAAAGGCGATCCATTGAAAACTACTCCAACTATCTCGGGGCCTTTTATAAATTTTCCGAACTCTACAACTCCCTCTATTCCAAATACCTTATTAAAACACAATCCAATTTGATTAGCGACCCCAAATCCTTTTTCCACTTTATAAATTATAAATGTAAATCCGACGCCTATCCTAACTCTCTCTCTTATGGCGCGACTACGTCAAACGACCACCTAACTGTTGCCAACCTGTTCGCGTCGTTTTTCAATAAATCCTTCACAGACATCTCCTTCGAACCCAATCTGGCGTATTTCAATGATTTGCCCGAATTCTCCCTTGGTCCCTTCTCTCCTCAACTTATTCAGCGTCACGTAGTTGAGGAGAAACTAAACTTACTCAAAGACGAGTTCAGCTCCGGACCTGATGGACTCCCGTCTGCATCATTAAAGAACTGTTCCACTTCTCTTTCCCTCCCGATATCAAAGATTTTCACCCTATCCCTTTCTCAAGGTACCTTCCCTAGTATCTGGAAATCCTCCTATGTCACCCCCATACATAAAAAGGGACATAAAAATGATATCAGCAACTCTCGACCCATCGCCAAACTGTCTCATATCCCCAAACTATTGGAAGGGCTTCTTTACAATGCGTTATCTTTTAGTTGTAAATCCAATATCTTACCCAACCAGCATGGTTTCCTTTCGGGTAGGTCGACCACAACCAATCAGATCGAGTTCTCATCCCATACTCTCCGTGCCTTAGAGAATGGGAAGGAAGTCGATGTTATCACCACTGATTTCAGCAAGGCCTTTGACAAAATCTCCCGTAATATCATCCTTTTCAAGCTGTCCTCCCTAAGTTACGAACCCCTATTGATCAAATGGTTATCTTCTTATCTGAAAGACCGATGCTACCGTGTCAAATTCAGATCCTCCCTTTCCGATCCTTTTTTTCCCACGTCAGGGGTTCCGCAAGAAAGTCATCTAGGCCCCCCCCTTTTTATCCTTACCATCAATGATGTCGACTCTGTTATTAAACACTCATCCATATCCCTCTATGCGGACGACGCCAAACTCTACAAAACAATCATCTCTCCTCTCGACTCCTCACTTCTCCAACAGGACCTCGACAGCTTCTCAACCTGGTGCCGTAATAACTGCCTGGAACTCAATGTCGCCTAATGTCACTCCATCACATTCTCCTACAACCGTCCATCCCACCTCCTCGCTCCTACTTCCTGCTTAATCAGCAGATCTCATGCGTATCCTCAATACGTGACCTTGGAATCTTATTTGACAGGGAGCTCAGCTTCATCCCACATATCGATGATATCATTCTTGAGGCCAACTCCGCCCTAGGGTTTGTGAAACGCTGGTCTAAGGAATTCTCTAATCCCTACGTTTCCCGTTCCCTCTACATAGCCTTCGTCGGCCCCCTTTTTGAATATGTCAGTCAGGTCTGGTCTCCACACTGCTCGTCCCATATCCGCAGAATCGAGAGCGTGCAACGTCGGTTTCTGCGTTTTGCCCTCCGTGGACTGAAGTGGGAGAATCCTCGGATTCTTCCCCCATACACAAGCCGCCTCCATTTGATCAACCTCAATACACTTGAGGAGCGCAGAACTCTTGCCGATATCCTCTTCATCCACCGTCTCCTTTCCGGCACAATCAACCGCCCTAGCTTGCTTTCCATCGCACTCAACACCAACCCCCGTAACCTACGAAACCCTCGTCTCTTCTATCTGCCCCCCCACCACACTTCCTACGGATGTAATGAACCCATTTCATGAATGCTAAGGCGGGCAAATTCTTCGATTTCTACCTCACTCATATTGCACTCAAACTCCTCTCTTTCTCCTCCTGACCTTGCGACACCCACCACTTACACTCTTACTACCCGTACACATTCCAATCATCCCGCCCCTTTGTCCTACTACCCGGTCTTCGCCACCCTATCACGAACACCATATTACGAGGGTTGCCTTTTATATTTCGGGATTAGAGAACAAAAACAAATATTGATCATCGAAAATCACTTTATTGTTTTTCAAAATATTCCCCATGAAGATCTATACACTTTTGCATGCGTTTGAACCAATTGTCGAAGCACTTTTGCCACTCTGATTGAGGTATCTCCAACACATGCATTCTGAATGCAGCAACCGCTTCTTCAGGTGTCGAAAAACGTTGACCTCTCAGTTTGTTTTTTACGTACGGGAATAAAAAGAAGTCATTCGGTGCCAAGTCAGGACTATACGGCGGATGACCCATCAAATCGATGTTTTGGGTGCTCAAAAATGCAGTTGTCGCAGCCGATGTGTGAGACCTCGCATTGTCGTGGTGAAGAGTGATCCGTCTTCGGCGGTTGGTTTTCCTGATTTCTTGGAAGACAACTGGCAAACAAATGGTTGTGTACCACTCAGAATTGACTGTTCTGCGTTGTTCTAGTGGTCCGGTTGCGACATGTCCAGTTTTTCCGAAAAAACAGGCGACCATTTGCTTGGAAGTGCTTCGTGCGCGAACAACTTTTGTTGGATTTGGCTCATCTTGAAACACCCAGACAGTCGACTGCTGTTTACTTTCGGGCTCATACGCGTAAATCCACGATTCATCACCTGTCAAGATGTCATAGACGTGTTTCGAAGCACCGCGACCGTATTTTTTGAGCATTTCTTTCGACCAATTGACACGAGCCTTTTTTTGGGCGATTCACAAATTGTGTGGGCTCCAACGCGAACAAATTTTTTTGACAGTCAAATGTTTATGCAATATTGAATGTATGCTGGTCCCACTACCGCCTAAGGTTGTCTCAATCTCACGATAGGTCACATGACGATCTTCCAATATCAGTTCGCGCACAGCATCGATGGTTTTCGGAACAACAACTGATTTTGGACGACCTTCACGAAATTCATCTTGGAATGAACTACGACCACGATTGAATTCACCATACCATCGATAAACACTGGTCCTTGATGGAGCTTCATCGCCAAAAATTGAATTAAGTTCATCCATGCACTGTTGCTGAGTTAATCCACGCCGAAAGTTGTAAAAAATAATCGCACGAAAATGTTGACGATTTAATTCCATTTTTGGGCCGAGATGAATCTTTTAAGTTACTGTAAACAACACAAATAGCGCTTGTATGTCAAAATGTTCTGAGTGCGTATAACCTCAAAAATGTCCAACTTTACGACAGAGCTGTTAACTGCCGCATTGCAACACTAGGGTTGCCAAATCCCGAAACATAAGAGGCAACCCTCGCACAATTTTATGTAAAACTAGCTAACCCGGCGAACTCCGGACCGCCTAATAGTCAATGAATGTCGTGTTAACTCTTAGCTAAACTTTGTTTATTAACGTAATAAAATAAATAGAAAAAAATTATTAAGATCAATAGTTTATTAGGATAATATATTTAAAGAAAATATTAATTCAATAAAAGTACAAAAATCAGCTATTTCAATGGCGTGTCAGTGAGGCATTTCATCATCATCGGCACTACAACCGGGATCCGGTCTTGGCCTTAGTTAACAAATCTCTCCACCGGTCCCGATTTCGAGCCGATGTCATCCAGAGATATATCACGTTCTATCGCTTACCATCGTAGTTAAGTTATTAATTAACTTAGTTCGTAAGTTAGATGTAATAATCTTTTTGCAAGCTTGTTCTAGGCTAATAAATGGGATGTGCTCCCACTAAACTAAACTAAATCAATGCCGAATTGTTCCAATCATCATCATCATCAGCACTACAACTGGGATCCGGCCTTGGCCTCATTTAGCAAATCTCTCCAAATTAATTATGTAAATTAAATTATGTAATTTGTTGCATGGGTTGCACTCCGGTTGATACTCATCAATGAATCATCTTTTTATATAAGACATTTTTTGTGCTCTTATCGGGCGCAAGAACAAATAAAGCGGATGGTTTGCCGACACATGAACATGCCACGTACAATTGACCATGAGAAAAACATGCATTTTCTAGATTCAGACCACAGACACTCTAGGATTGACCTTGTGATTTGTTCATCTTCATGTTAATCGTTCATTTAAACTCAAAGGTCATATCGGTTGGGATCATCGGAATCCTCGGAATGAGGACTTCCTCACCTTTGAATCTTGCCTTGAGTATCGTCGCGTGAATCACATTGATCATCAGTTTTCTTATCACTAAACGCGTTCCATTGCATAGTTTTGGTTGGTTTGATTTAGAAGCATGATGACTACCAAGCCAACCTTCAGTTGTAAATTGTACGGTGGTAAGCCAGGCATATCTTTGTGGATTGGGTATCCTGTCTCCTCCGTATGCTGGGCGGGCGTTCGATGTATGGCGGGGTGGGGGGTGCTCGTCCTCTCTCTATGCTGATCCGCCACACATCCAAGGAATTTAAAAATTCGGTTGGATAGTTGGTGGTTCGTCTTGGTTTTTTACACAGTCAATAGATTTAAATTAATGCAAAGTACGAATGATTTTATATTGAATTACGAACTTTAAGTCATCCACATCTTTGTTCTTAGTCGCCAAAATTGCTCGCTTATCAGCCACTTGTTATTTTCGTGGTTAGCAATGATATTCGGGAATACTGATAAAATTGCTAAAATTCGGAGGACATTAAATCAATCCCTTCCGTCGACAGGAACACGACCATTACCGTAAGTCAGCAATTACTTGGAGGACTCTTCAGCAGAAGGATCATTCAGCAATACAATTCTCCTGTTTGCTGCCAGCTGAAGTTTCTTCACACAGCGCCACAGGTGTGGTGATTTTAGGCAAGCGTGTATTTCACAGGCAGCAGTCGATCTTGGAATGACTGGCAGTGGTTAGCGGAAGTCGCCACCCAGTCAAATCATTACGCCTCCAAAACATCTCGAGTCATTGCCCAGATCTTTCAATGTTCGGTCAAGTCCTTCCAATGGCCGTTTGTGCGAGTTAACGCTATGCACTGTCATCGAATTCACCAAGCAAAGAATCCCTTAGGATATCCATAAATAGAGAACCTCTTAGCGTATCTATAAATAAAGAACCTTTTAGCATACCCGTAAATAAAGAATCCCTTAACATATCAGTGAATGACTATGACGCCAAGATACCAATGCAACACACATGGGATACATGACCATCATAGCGAGTAAAAAATATAGTGTGACGCATATGACAATCAGCTGTGATATCTGGCAGGTCTCCAAAACAAAGTACTAGAACATTCTAGGAAGTACTGGAAAACGGGAGACTATGAGCAGTAGAAAATTCGAGGCTATGGAACGGACGAAAACGAACCGCCGAATCAGAATGAGGAAATACAATATAAATAAGCCGCACGCAAATCGAGCAAGGAAGAAAGCAGTAAGGAAGCGGAGTAAAGAAGCGATAGGAATTAAACGATAAGTCTCGGGAGTGAAAGAAGAGTCACCGAATTATTAGTGAAATATCAAATAACGGTTGTTATTAACGGACTAATAAAGTGTTTACAAAGAAAATCGATTTAACGGCTCTCATTTATTAAAATAATTAATCCAGCGAACCCTGTGTGCGCTACAATTAGTGTCAGAATTGGGATTAATTATTGGTGAAGTAAATAAGGCTGTGAAAGTGTGTTGTGACGATGTCAGATCGACATTTGAAGGATCTTCGCGTTCCTGAGTTGAAGAAGAAACTTCAGGACCGGAATCTGGATAGCAGAGGACAGAAGCAAATTCTTCGGCAGCGTCTGCAAGCAGCAATGGAGGAAGGGGGTATCGATGTCGCCACATGTGTTTTTACGATTCGGCCAGACTGTCCGGATGGAGAAAAAACAGCGACTCAAGATGGTGCCAATTTAACGGAAAAGAGTTCGCCACAGTTGGACATGCAGTCGGAGATGCTCAGTATGATGATGACAAAACTGGACGCGCAAGCTACAGATATTAATACAAAATTGGACGCGCAAAATTCAAAATTCGACGCCCAAGCTACAGATATTAACTCAAAATTGGACGCGCAAGCTGCAGATGTTAATACAAAGTAGGATGCCCAAACGCAGTGGATGAAATGTAATTTTCAACACTTTAAGGAAGAAATTCGAAACGAAGTAGAAAATCTGGATATAAAAAACGAAGCTGAATTTAAGAAAGTCACCGATGAAATAACGCGAATCGAAAAGAGACTTGAGTGGGTTGAGAGAAATAAGACATCGCCTAGCAATCAACATGACTACAAAGATACAAGGATGCAACCACCAACCTTCGATGGAACGGGACCCTTCTCCGTATTTATACTTCAGTTTGACGTCGCGGCCAATTATAATAAGTGGTCGGATGAGCAAAAGTCAACATCACTAATCTTGTCACTCCGCAGGGCGGCTGCAGAATTGCTACAAACCATACCAGCAGAGAAGCAAACAGATTTCCAAGCGGTAAGAGGCGGCCTTGAAGCTAAGTATGGAGACAACCACATGCAGCAGGTCTACCGCATGCAATTGCGGGGCAGAACTCAGAAACCTGGAGAAAATCTTCAACAGTTGCAGGCAGACATTGAGCGATTGGCAAACTTGTCTTATTCAAATATGACTAAGGAAGTTTTGAACGAGGTAGCAATGGATGCATTTATAAATGCACTCCAAGATCGGGACTTGCAACAAGCCGTTCGTTTGGCAGGAAAGAAGACGACTAATGAAATACTGGCGTTCGCATTGGCATTCGCATACGCTAAACTGGCTACCAGGAGTACATATAGAGTCCGAGAAATGTCCGTCCAGGAATGTTCCTGCCAAAAAATCGGGCATGTACAACGAAGAACCCCGAGACCTGATATGAAGTGTTGAACATGCGGCGAAGTCGGCATTTTCATTATATAAACTATTTTCATTATATAAATTTAAGATTATAGTTGTAAAGGAACCGATAGTCAGCAATTGCTTGGAGAAGTCTACAGCAGATGGACCGTTCATCAATGCACCTTTCATGTTTGCTGCCAGCTGAAGTTTGTTCACATAGCGCCACAGATGTGGTGATTTTAGGCAAGCGTTTATTTCACCGGCAGCAGTCGATCTTGGAATGACTGGCAGTGTTTGGCGGAAATAGCCAGACAGCAAAATCATTCCGCCCCCAAAACATCTCGATTCATTGCACAGATCTTTCAATGTTCAGTCAAGGGCTTCCAATGCGCGTTTGCGCGTCATTGTTCATTCATCTGAGATGATAATTTTAGATGCTACTAAAACGTTGGCCATTGCAGAGTGTTTCGCAATGTTACATCTTTATTATGATTTTAGCTGTCTAATGGCTTTTAATGTTTCCTCAATGCTTGGTGGCGGCAGCATTTGGTCTTGGTCTTGCATTGGTGGAGCCTCCAATTCTTCTGTGAGCTGACCATTTAGCAATTCATTAAAGTGCACTTCCCATCGCTCCAGAATGCCTTCAGGATCGGTGATCAGATTACCCTCTTTATCCTTGCAGTAAGTGCAGCGTGGTGTGTACCGCGTCATACTGCGGATTATTTGGTAGAACTTCCGCGCCTGGTGCGGACCTCGCTCTCTACTTTTCTCTATTTCACAGGCAAGGTTTTTTTCCCAGGCACTTTTCTTTTGTCTGTGAAGTCTTTTTTCAGATCTTCTGAGCTCTTTGTATTTCTCCTCGCGTACCCGCGTCCTATGAGACTGCTGCATTGCCCGGTATGCAGCATTCTTACGTTCAGTCGCTAGTTTGCACTCATCATCAAACCAGTCGTTCCGATCTCTACGACTACTGCCTAAGATGGAGTTGGCAGTACTAATGACAGTATTCTTAAGGCGTGTCCATTTCTCTTCTGCGCCCGGCATTCTGGCCCCAGGACTTACTCTCCCTCCGTCGAGCTCTTCGAGAGCGAGTCTTAACGCATGACCAAAGGTGTTGCTGGTGTTCTCATTGCGTAAGGCAGCCGTGTTGATTCGAACCTGATCCGTGGATGCAATACGTCTCCGTAAGGCAATCCGCGCTCGGAAAACTGTACCAACAAGATAGTGATCCGAGCCGACGTTGGCACCTCGGTACGTTCGTACCGTCATCAGGCTCGAAGAGTGGCGGCGATCTATCAACACGTGGTCAATTTGGTTGCGAGTGGCTCCATCAGGTGATACCCAGGTGGCTTTGTGGATATCTTTACGCGGAAACCTGGTACTCGCAACGACCAAGTTTTTCGATGCTGCCAGTTCGATGACTCGTAGTCCATTGTCATTAGTGTTCTCATGCAAACTATGGGAACCTGTGTAGTGCCTGAATACCGGCTCCCGACCTATTTTCGCATTCAAATTCCCAAGAACGATTTTCACATCGTATCTTCGGCAGGCATTGAGGGTCCGTTCGACGTTTTCGAATAATTCTTTTTTTACGTCGTCAGGGGACTCCTCTGTAGGCCCGTGAACGTTTATGAGGCTTATGTTCTTAAATTTGCCTCGCACGCGAAGAGTGCATAGCCTTTCATTTATTGCATTAAAGCCGATGATGGCAGGCTTCAGTTTTTGGCTGACTAGAAAGCCTACCCCGAGCACATGGTGTTTTGCGTGACAGCTGTAATAAATGTCATACTCTTTTCTTTAAAAAACACCACTCCCCGTCCATCTTATTTCTTGTAATGCTGTTATGTCAGCCTTATATTCGGACAGGGCATCGGGTAGTTGCTGTGCAGCTCGAGCTCTGTATAGTGAGCGTATGTTCCATGAAAAAATCCTTAAATCATTTAGCCGTTTTCGTTTCCGTGGTCGTCGTCGTGTATCCGGTCCATATCCGAGGCTTGTTAAATTTGCCATAATAATTCATTTTTACGGGCCTGGTTATTAGCCTTGCGCCAACCTTTCTCAGGATGTCGCTGCATGCATTGGTTCACTACTTGACGGGTGTCAAAGTAGCTATCCAGGGGTGTCACGTGGAGACTGCATGACAACTTGGATTGAACAGGGACAGGGATCGTCCTGGCCTTCGCCGGGTTGAAAGCAATCAGAGACTTTGCCCTGTATGTTCGCACCCATCCCCCCATTTCCATTATTAATGGATTCACAAATGAATGTAATGGAGGAATCTAGTACGTTCACATCTGCTTGCCAATTGAAAGCCGTCGACCGCCAGCTGACTACTCGTCAGGAAAAAGAGGGACGCCACTTAAGCGTCACAATTCAAATCTTTTCAACGGTTTTCATTCATTGACCATCTCCAGCTCGCCTGGGACGGTGGTTCGTTGCGCTATCACCACGTCACCTGGACATACCGCTATCATTCTTCAGGACGCACCGCTATCGTCATCCTCTGGACATGAGGGATGTCTTTCTAGTTCCACCGGGAGCATACAGGAAAAATAAGCCACCATTTCCATGATCAATTGCCTCCATTAATGTATCATACACATCCTACTGTTGGGGGTTCAACAGGGGTACATTCGTTTGAACTGATTGGTCTAATTCGTGTCGATCATATTCACATTCACGTTACAATTCTCGATGAAATGCGCCATTCATTCCACGATCGGTCGCTGGGATTCCTAACCTGACTAATGGGTAAGATGTAACACATGTCTTCGATCAAGAGCAACGCCTGGTTATGTATCTCCTCATCCACCTGGAGTTCGGGATTTCTTGAACTGACACGAATTCGATGTAAAATGTCTTCTGACATGTTATCCTTGTATTTGTTCCACAGGTCACGTGGACTCGACAGGAAGCATGTCGAAATGATGAAATGATAGCAAAAAATGTGCGTATCTGACTTGGAGGTGCAGAAACAATTGCTTCAGCGATTGTCGTGTCCCAATGAGTATCGTTTTCAAGCAAATTGAGTTCGGCACACCACACGATTAAGTTCGTAGTAATTCAAATGATGTTGGTCCACGAACATTCACCAGCAACAACCACAAATAGAAGCATTCATCATTCTTCGGATGAAATGTGTAAATACGACCAAGAGCATCAGTAGAACGCACATCCGGATCCGTTGAAACGTTGAAATTTCTTCGATGGAAGGGTTCCAAGTGTAATAACGTGGCATCTCCGAGTAAAGCAACGTTCGTTCAAACGGATCGCTTTGGCAAATCGCAAAGAAACCAGTCAGTGTTGTTGTTGGAGGCGCTTCAGCACGTTGAGCAACATTCCAGATGCACCGACAAATATACTAGGTGTATACATACGTTTTTTCCGGTCTCTTCGGTAAAAAAAAGCGTAATTTTCTAGGAAATTTTTTTTTTATTCAAAATATTGGCCATCGGCTTCTACACATTTCGCCCATCTTTCAGATAATTTATGAATACCATGCTAGAAAAACGGCTAGTCTTTTGGGGCAAACCATTCGTCGAGCCATTTTCCAACTTCCTCGAAATCGCTGAACTGCTACGCTGTGAGCGCGTGCCCCATTGATGTGAAGAGGTGATAGTCAGATGGTGCCAAGTCTGGGGAGTACGGCGGGTGCCGAAGGATGTCCCATCCAAGCAATTTAAAGGTGTATTTCACTAGTTTTACTGTGTGCTGCATACTTTTCGCTGGCGCCATCTCTTAGTTAAACTTGAAAAAAAAAACGTATGCATGCACCTGGTATTGATCTTTCCCATTGTTTGTAGACGTCTGCTGATTGTTTCTTCTGACACATGCAATGCTTCTGCTAATTGCCGTTGAGTTTGAGTTGGGTCATCATCCAATAACTCGTGCAATTGCTCGTCTTCATATTTTTGTGGTCTACCAGAGCGTCCACTGTCTTTCACCTTAAAATCACCACTTCTAAATTGTCGGAACCATTTCTCACATGTTCTAATTGATGGAGCGTGGTCACCATATGTTTCTACCGGCAAACAGCCTCTTTGATTCTCGTGACACATGTAATGCTTCTGCTAATTGCCATTGAGATTGAGTTGATCGTCTTTCACTTTGAAATCACCACTTTTAAATAGTCGAAACCATGAACAAAATGCTGTATGTGTCCAATTAATACGCTGCGTACTTTTCGCAGGCGCCATCTCTTAGTTAAACCGGAAAAAAACGTATGCATACACCTGGTACAACAGTGGGATAACGTTCGTGAATTATCATCATCACCGGTACTACAACTGAGACCCGGGCTTGGCTTTATTGAGCAAGTCTCTCCACCGGTCCCGATTTCGACCCGATGTCATTCACTTTGGCGCTCCCAGTCTCTGGGCGTCCTGGTTTACGCCATCCCTCCATCGCAGAAGAGGTCTGCCGCGCTGTCGCCTTCCATACATCCTGCCACAAGGGATTTTCCGAGCAGGCTCCTCTTCGCTCATTCGAGCTAGGCGCCCCACCCACCGGAGTCTACCGAGCTTGATTTTTTTTTACAACATTAGCTTCAAGGTAGATTGTGTGCAACTCATGGTTGTAGCGTCTCTGGAATCGACCTGCCTCACATACGGGACCAACATTTCTCCTTAAGATCTTCCTCTCGAACGCCGCTAAGAGGATAGATTGTCTTTTATTGAGCACCCAGGTCTCGGATCCATACATGAGTACTGGTAGGACCATGGTCTTGTACAGTAGCAGTTTGGATGTTCTGGATAGATTTCGGGATTTAAGGAGCCTTGATAGACCATAGTAGGCTTTGTTGGATTTGATCAGCCGTCCGCGTATTTCTTCTTCCATATTGTTATCGGCTGCTAATATTGACACAAGGTAATTAAAGGATTGCACTTATTCAAGTTTGTGCTCCACTACCCCGATAGCTTGACCAACGTTAGGTCTTCTCTTCGCAGAAGTTGCCACCATGTACTTAGTTTTCCCCTCATTAATATGCAGTCCCAGTTTTTGTGCCGCCTGCTCGATCTGAGTGAAGGAATCCTGTACAGCTGATTCGGTTGTACCGATGATGTCGATGTCATCTGCGTAGGCAAGTATCTGGCTGGACTTGGTGACAATAGTCCCTCTAGTTGAAACACCAGAGACACGGATTGCTTTCTCCAACACCAGGTTGAAGAGGAGGCAGGCCAGACCGTCACCTTGTCGGAGTCCATTAAAGATGTTTCTTGGTTTGGGCAGCAATCCCGCTATTTTTACTTGACTAATTACGTTGGTCATGGTCAACCTACAAAGTCGTATCAATTTGTTTGGAATGCTGAACTCTCTCATTGCATTATATAGTTCTACCCTGGTTATGCTGTCGTAGGCGCCCTTAAAGTCTATAAATAGATTATATAACATAAGTGTAGCGTGAAGCGTGGTAGAACTTTCGCGCCTGATGCGAAGCTTGCTCTCTACTTTTCTCTATTTCACAGACAAGGTTTTTTTCCCAGGCACTCTGCTTTTGTCTGTGAAGCCTTTTTTCAGATCTTCTGAGCTCTTTACATTTCTCCTCGCGTACCCGTGTCCTATGAGACCGCTGCATTTCCCGGTATGCATTCTTACGTTCAGTCGCTAGTTTGCACTCATCATCAAACCAGTCGCTCCGATCTCTACGATTACTGCCTAAGATGGAGTTGACAGTACTAATAACAGTATTCTTAAGGCGTGTCCATTTCTCTTCTACGCCTGGCATTCTGGCCCCAGAACTTACTCTCTCTTCATCGAGCTCTTCGAGGGCGAGTCTTAACGCATGAACAAAGGTGTTGCTGGTGTTCTCATTGCGTAAGGCAGCCGTGTTGATTCGAACCTGATCCGCGGATGCAATACGTCTCCGTAAGCCTATCCGCGCTTGGAAAACTATACCAACAAGATAGTGATCTGAGTCGACGTTGGCACCTCGGTACGTTCGTGCCGTCTTCAGGCTCGAGGAGTGGCGTCGAGCTATCAACACATGGTCAATTTGGATTCGAGTGGCTCCATCAGGTGATACCCAGGTGGCTTTGTGGATATCTTTACGTGGAAATCTGGTACTCGTAACGACCAAGTTCTTTGATGCTACCAGTTCGATGACGCGTAGTCCATTGTCGTTAGTGTTCTCAAGCAAACTATGGGAACCTATGGTATTTTAACATCGTATCTTGGGCAAGTATTGAGGACCCGTTCGAGGTTCTCGTAGAATTCTTCTTTTTCGTCGTCAAGGGTCTCCCCTGTAGGCCCGTGAACGTTTATGAGGCTTATGTTTTTAAACTTGCCTCGCCCGTGAAGAGTGCGTAGCCTTTCGTTTATTGCATGAAAGCCGATAATGATAGGCTTCAGTTTTTGGTTGACTAGAAAGCCTACCTCGAGCACATGGTGTTTTGCATGACAGCTGTAATAAATGTCATACTCGTTTCTTTGAATAACACCACTCCCGGTCCATCTTATCTTCAGCCTTATAATCGGACAGGGTATCGGCTAGATGCTGCGCAGCTCGAGCACTGTATAGTGAGCCAACGTTCTATGAGAAAATTCTTAAATCGTTTAGCCATTTTCGTTTCCGTGGTCGTCGTCGTGTATCCGATCCATATCCGGGGCTTGTTAAATTTACCACAATAATTCGTTTTTACGGGCATGGTTATTAGCCTTGCGCTAACCTTTCTCAGGATGTCGCTACATGCATTGGTTCACTACTTAGCGGGTGCCAAAGTAGCTATCCAGAGGTGTCACGTGGAGACTGCATGTCAACTTGGATTGAACAGGGACAGGGATCGTCCTGGCCTTCGGCGGGTCGAAAGCAATCAGAGACTTTGTTCTGTATGGTCGCTCCCACCCCCGTGGATTTATTTCCACCCACATCAAATATAGCACCTTCATATCTGTCACCATGTTCTCTCCGTTCATTTCTCACCCTATGTTCTCAATTATGTTTGTGATCTTTGGAATGTTTTTCTCCTTGCCCGGTCGACATTTTAGCTCAAGTGAAGCGTTTCGCGTCTGCCCATGTTTTTGTTAATATTGTAGTGCTCTGAAAAGCCCTACCATCTCCTTCCCGCACGCATGCATCCAAATCACATAATCCTTAACTAAAATTCAAAAAACAACCATCTAAATTGAAAATTCGTGACAAACGAATCAAATGTTCGTTTATCGCCCTTGCACCCAACTCGTCATAATCATCCAACTAATCCAGAAATACATTATCCCAATCCAGCAAAATTCCTGGTAATAGTCGTTTATCATCCATATGCATCAATTTCCTATGATCCTCAAACAAAAGCAAACATATGGTAAATTGAACCGTGCTCAATTTCCATACTCACGCTCATGTGTCCGAGAATACGCTTAACCGATCCTTATCTCAAAAAACAAACATTAGACTCCAGCCCAGTATCTTTTTCGAGATTCTCGCATTTTGATGCATTCGGGATACAAAAT
Organism: Microdon myrmicae; assembly: GCA_963931805.1. Classification (NCBI taxonomy): domain Eukaryota; kingdom Metazoa; phylum Arthropoda; class Insecta; order Diptera; family Syrphidae; genus Microdon; species Microdon myrmicae. The sequence goes on along the minus strand of OZ007496.1, from coordinate 165,333,122 downwards.
CCCGAGATCAGTCTCGATTGACGTCCGAGGTGGTAGGACGCCAATAAACAAAATTAAAATAAGTTAATAAACTAAAACCAAAAAGATAAAATATTTGAGTTTTTAATTAAACCTGGCCGATTTCCGGGCCTCTTTTATAAACGAACGGTGGCTACTCTTCCCTCAGGTATGATGAAGCACGGTGGCGACCGCAACGAGCCTTCTCAGGAGCGGTTTATTAAAGAGATCCCTCATCCTTTTAAGGGCAAGGAGACACGCTCCCTGAAAGAAAGGCTAGTGCAACAATATTACCACTAACATTATTCGGCTGTACTCAAAAGTTGCAGTTCCTCATTCCAAATACTCGCCCACGAGATCCGACAATCAAAGTGGTTCAGACTGAAGGTAAAATTTAGACGGACAGGCAAAAACAGAGAATCGTTCTTCAGAGAAACGCGCCAATGGAACGGTTATGTTTTTCCTCACTGATACAATATAAAGTTGTTCAAAACCAATGTTCTCCCTCTACACTGTACACTGGGTATCACACAATCTCTTTTGTGGGCGCGTATTTAACAGGAAAAAAGCATTAACGTGGATTGATGTGTAGGATCATATGTTTTCTCGTCAATTTAATCTCCACATATTCAGAATCAGTGTTTATCAATACCTCCTTTCTTTATCGTTTTCCTCTTTCCACTCGCGCTGGGATTTGACATTTACGAGTTTGGCGGTTTTCGTCGTGTTCCGTCAACGTAATTAAAAGTCATTTCATACCACTTATTATTTTTTTTATCACCGCCAATCTTAAGCGACGGTTTCTACACTTTTCTCTCTAAGCTGCCCTTACTCTTGCCTGCATATTATGACATGCTCAGCTTAGGTTAAGCCCAGTTAAGTCAGTTTTACGTTCTTTAGTTTCTAAAGTTAAGGCCGGATCCCGGTTATAGTGCCGATGATGATATACTTTAGCGTCTAAGTATGAGGGTGGGTCAATAAGTCGTTAGAAACGCCTACGATGGCGTTCGTAACATCGCTAATGATCTGTTTTTAGTAAACATCATTCCTCCCTAGGTATCTATACCAATTTGTAATTTGTTTCATGTTTTAAATATGCCTGATAAATTGGGTACAAAAAAAGTATTTGCGAAATGGGTGCCGCATTTGCACTCGGCTGAGAACTTTTGGAGTGTATGCCTCGCAATCCAGATGAGTTTCTGCCCAGATTAGTAGCTGTAGATGAAACATGGGTACACCATTACACTCCCAAGACGAAAGATTAGTCAGAACAGTCAATTGTTAAATGTGAACGGCCTCCAACGAAGGCAAAGACGGTGAAATCGGCTGGAACGGTTACGGCTACTGTGTTTTGGGAGAATCTTTCTACGCAGATTAGTAACTATAGATGAAACTTGGATACACCACTACACTCCCGTGACTAAACAACAGTTAAAACAGTGGGTTGTTAAAGGCGAACGGGTTCCAAAGAAGGCAAAGACTGTAAAATCAGCTGGAAAGGTTATGGCTACAGTGTTTTAGGATGCACCTGATATTATCTTCATTGACTATTTGGAAAAGGGACAGAAGATAAGTGGACAGTATTATGCGATATTATTAGGTCAGCTAAACGAGGAAATAAAAGAAAATCGTCCTCATTTTCTAAAGACTTATTGATCTGCCCTGTAAATAAAGCAATCACATTCCCGCTATTTAACAAATTAAAACCAAAAGTGAAAATTTGCTCCTCTACTTATTAATTTAATTTAATTTAGTGAGAGCAGAACCCTCGTTTATTTCACTTAGTACAAGCGTTAAAAAAAGAAATTAAAAGTAAAAAACTTACGAACTAACTTAAGAACTAGGGATTACAAAAATTAATTTAAAATAAATATGAAGGTAATATGGTGTTCGTGATGGCGTGGCGAAGTCCGGGTAGTAGGATAAAGGAGCGGGATGATTGGAATGTGTATTGGTAGTAAGAGTGTAAGTGGTGGGTGGGGCAAGGTCAGGAGGAGAAAGAGAGGAGACGACGTTTGAGTGCAATATGAGTGAGGTAGAAATCGAAGGAGGTAGGGTAAGAATTTGCCCGCCTTAGCATTCGTGAAATGGGTTCATTACATCCGTAAGAAGTGTGGTGGGGGGCAGATAGAAGAGACGAGGGTTTCGTAGTTTACGGGGGTTGGTGTTGAGTGCGATGGCGGAAAGCAAGCTAGGGCGGTTGATTGTGCCGGAGAGGAGACGGTGGATGAAGAGGATATCGGCAAGAGTTCTGCGCTCCTCAAGTGTATTGAGGTTGATCAAATGGAACCGGCTTGTGTATGGGGGGAGAATCCGAGGATTCTCCTAGTTCAGTCCACGGAGGGCAAAACGCAGAAACCCACGTTGCACGCTCTCGATTCTGCGGATATGGGACGAGCAGTGTGGAGACCAGACCTGACTGGCGTATTCAAGAAGGGGGCGTGTAGAGGGAACAGGAAACGTAGGGATTAGAGAATTCCCTAGACCAGCGTTTCACAAACCCTAGGGCGGAGTTGGCCATAAGAATGATATCATCGATATGTGGGATGAAGCTGAGCTCCCTGTCAAATAAGATTCCGAGGTCACGTATTGAGGATACGCATGAGATCTGCTGGTTAAGCAGGAAGTAGGAGCGAGGGGGTGGGGGTGGACGTTTGTGGGAGAAGGTGATGGAGTGACATTTGGCAACATTGAGTTCCAGGCAGTTATTACGGCACCAGGTTAAGAAGCTGTCGAGGTCCTGTTGGAGAAGTGAGGAGTCGAGAGGAGAGGTGATTGTTTTGTAGAGTTTGGCGTCGTCCGCATAGAGGGATATGGATGAGTGTTTAATAACAGAGTCGACATCATTGATGGTAAGGATAAAAAGGAGGGGGCCTAGATGACTTCCTTGCGGAACCCCTGACGTGGGAAAAAAAGTATCGGAAAGGGAGGATCTGAATTTGACACGGTAGCATCGGTCTTTCAGATAAGAAGATAACCATTTGATCAATAGGGGTTCGTGACTTAGGGAGGACAGCTTGAAAAGGATGAGATTATGGGAGATTTTGTCAAAGGCCTTGCTGAAATTAGTGGTGATAACATCGACTTCGTTGCCATTCTCTAAGGCACGGAGAGTATGGGATGAAAACTCGTTCAGGTTGGTTGTGTTCGACCTACCCGAAAGGAAACCATGCTGGTTGGGTGAGATGATGGATTTACAACTAAAAGATAACGCATTGTAAAGAAGCCCTTCGAGCAGTTTGGGAATATGAGACAGTTCGACGATGGGCCGGCAGTTGCTGATATCATTTTTAGGTCCCTTTTTATGTATGGGGGCTACATAGGAGTTTCTCCAGATACTAGGGAAGGTCCCTTGAGAAAGGGATAGGTTGAAAATCTTTGATATCGGGAGGGAAAGAGAAGTGGAACAGTTCTTTAAGAATACAGACGGGAGTCCATCAGGTCCGGGGCTGGACTCGTCTTTGAGTAAGTTTAGTTTCTCCTCAACTACGTGACGCTGAATAAGTTGAGGAGTAAAGGAACCAATGGAGAATTCGGGCAAATCATTGAAATACGACGGATTGGGTTCGAAGGAGATGTCGGTGAAGGATTTATTGAAAAACGACGCGAACAGGTTGGCAATAGTTAGGTGGTCGTTTGACGTAGTCGCGCCATAAGAGGGGGAGTTCGGATAGGCGTCGGATTTACGTTTATAATTTATAAAGTGGAAACGGGATTTGGGGTCGCTAATCAAATTGGATTCTGTTTTAATAAGGTATTTGGAGTAGAGAGAGTTGTAGAGTTCGGAAAATTTATAAAAGGACCCGAGATAGTTGTAGTAGTTTTCAATGGATCGCCTTTTGAGGAAAATGTTCCATAAGTTATTCCTTTTGTTCCGAAGATTGCGGAGATTGCGAACGAAGAAACCGATAACTTGCGGCGAGAATAGGGAACATATAAGGCGACGGCATAGTAAATCTCCTTATAGAGAGTGGCCGTGGCTTACTCTACACCCAAATGATCAAAGCGAAACGATGTTTTGTTAAGATGCTCATTTAGGAGGCGGAAATTAGCCTTATGGAAATTGTAAGAAAAGCAGTCAGGAGGTAGAGAGGGCTGGATTTCGTGGTCGAGATATAAGAATAAGAACAGTGGGGGGTGATAATTGTCAATGGTAGAGAGGGTGTGGGGACTAGGGGCAACTGGGGACATGAGAGGGTCGGTTGTGAACACGAGGTCCAGCTGTCTCCCCATATGATTTGGGCCATTCCTAATTTGATGGAGGCATGAGTCGGTGAGGCCGTTAATAAAAATACGTTCATTAGAACTAGTGGGGTTAGAGACGTAGAAGACTTGTTCGTCAGCCGATGTCCATTGTAGGTGGGGGAGGTTAAAATCGCCAAGAACGACGATATCGTCTATTGCGGTGCTTAACTCTGTAAGGTTATCTACCGCCTCTATTGCGAGTTCGTATGACGCGGTGGGTCGAGAGGGAGGAATGTAGAAACAGTAGTAGGGGTATATTGCTTGTATTAAGCCAATAAATGTGGTGATAGCCCCACTAAACTACACTCATCATACGTCGCACATTTACAGGGTCACAAGCCTTGAACGTCGCTTCTTAAGTTTCTCTGAGGATTGAATTGGGTAAATTCTCTGATCCTACTGTGGGGGAATAAGTATGGTGCCAGCACGGGCCCTGGTTCACTTCTATCCCCATCGATTTGCTCACCCGGACACAGTTCACCAACACAAGGGAAAATAAAACGATGGTTGATCTTCGCAACCGAGCGGACACAGCACAGAAAATAAAACACACTCTTTAGTTGTAAATGGTTTCTTTATTGTTCCCGTTTATTATTTTATTTTTGCCAATTCACCAGATTTCTGTGGACTATTATTAATTAACGCAAGTGTCACTATATTCATTTGACGGGGATACTTTGTTTGACACACAATTTACATTTTTAAATGTTTGCTTGTTTGGTTGACTAAAACGTCATAGTTAAAGAATGTTAGCAAGTAAAGGCGAAACATCAAGATAAGGCACATACTAGTAGTCACTGTGAATTTCACAATTACATATACGTTAGATTTTTTGGATGCTGGTCACTGATAAGACACAAAACTATTTTTTATCCTGTAGTTTATTTAACAGATAACATCTAAGAGAGTTTACCAAAACTATATTATCGTGGACGTACAAGACTGCATTCATCAGAGTGATCGAGGTAACTGTCACGTTGTACAAAATTCTCTCTTCACACACTATTCTAGATTTGAATTTTATTGTAACTGTGGAACGCTGAAAACTCGTTAATTTACTTAGCACCACCCGCCTCGGGTCGTACGCACTCCCGTACGCTACAGGGGATGGAAGAAGACTCGCCCTGGTTGGTGGTTGAAACGCGTCTCCTCGAGAGTTTAATTCCGACTTTTGATTCAATTCTCAGTTCGGGGTGAGTTTGGTGGTGCGGTGAAAAGGAAATGAAATCTTCCTTTTGGCCAGTGACCAATGGGAGAAGATCTCTCCGGTTGATCTATGCAACAAAGGTAATGGGAAACGAAATCGAGAAAAGAGAAGATAGCAAAGGACATTATTCATGGCATAGATGCATGGTGCAGCTGCGTAAATAGACCGCATTTTAATTAGGCAAATGATGCTAAGAGCAATTTATGTACACAGTGGGTGATTGTGTACCATATCTTGCTGAATGTAACGGATCGAATTTTTGTATGCATGTTTATATGCGGAAGAATTCGATTTATGGCTACTAGACGCTAGATGCGTATATTTGCTTTTGTCTGTTGGACAAAAAGGTTGCCGAGGCCATGGGTATTGCCAGGAAAATGTGGTGTGCACGTGTGCAACCGAATTGCTTGGCAAACAGGGGTGCCGATAAGGTTTTCTGCTTTAATCATGCATGTATAATTTAAAGAATTCTTTCAGGGAATTTTGAATATGCATTGGATGCATGAATGTTAAGAATTCTTTGCAGGGAATTTTAGGTAATGCACTTGTGGGGGGGGGGGGGGGGGGGTATTATGCCGGACACGGGCACACGGTTGACTTCACTCCCTATCACTAATCGATAGTTCTGTCGATTGTTACGCCGAACACTAAAAGGAATCTGTCCGCAGGAACTTGTCACCAGAAACAAGCGAATGGTAGTCCCAGGAATAAAACGCACTGAATACCATTTCATTGTTTTTTTATTTTTAGAAAAAGCTCTTTTGTCTATCCTTGAGATTTTAATATATTATAAGTGAGGTGGCAATACACAAAAACATAATTGCACTTAACATATACGGAACTGTCTTTTTGACTTTATTTCTTACACTTAACATATACGACGCACCGGAATTTATTTTCTTATTGGATTGTCGATACTACACACACGATTGATACTGACTACATTTTCGGATATAAATTGTTCGATTCAACGTAGGTGATGTTTTTCGCTTTAACGCACAGTATTTTTTGCGACTCGGGGTTGCAGATCCGCAACTACGAGGGTGTATATTTACGCGTCTCCACTGCCGGCGGAGAGCGGGAGTGACGCATGACCGCGACGGTCAGCGGATGGAATAAGACTCAACGATATTCAATCGTTGTTAAAAGAAATGCAGCCAGTGAAATTGGCTCTCTTAAATTAAGGGTGCATTTCCTGTTTCGAGGGAGACGTAAAGTCTCTCTTTGGGGTAACCAACAGATCTCATACAGAAGATCGCCACAGTACACTTGTGTGTGTGTACACTGGTTATTTTATGGATCAAAGCAATGGGAAAGAATCTAAACAAAGAAAAGGGCATAGAGTGTATTCATGGGATGCCAATCCGGTAAAGCAAACAAACCGAATCTCCTTGGATGATAATTGGTTTTCTGTTTGCTCTTGTCGCTGCTGATGAAAAACAGATCCCGAAATATAAGAAGACAAGGGGATCGGTAGATCATTGTCTAAGCTATGCTTTGCAGGTGTAACGATAGCCGCAATGCCCATGCACATGGTGCTAATTGGTTTTAGCGTATTCACAGGGAATTCGTGTTCATAGCATCGTTGGCAAGGGTAAGCATACCATACCTATTTGCATTTGCCCATGCTGTGTGATTTAATTTATGGTTTAAGACGCGAGATGCGTATATTTGCTTTGGTCCCTTGGGTGTAGGTCGCCAGCCAACGTGTTTTTTTTTTGTTGCGGTAGGAAGGTGGAAATCTTCAAAAGATACCTCTAGACCGATCCAGGGCATGCCGGGTTTTTACCGACTAAAACCACCTCCCGACAGGCTCATATTCCCGTTGATCCCCGCGGAACTTTCTTTTAGATATTTCATTGCGGGGCGGGACGGAGTTTACCTGTTACTCCGCTCGTCACGTCGCAACTGCTGCATCATTTCACAGGGAATTGGTGTTCATAGCATCGTTGGCAAGGGTAAGCATACCATACCTATTTGCATTTGCCCATGCTGTATGATTTAATTTATCGTTTAAGACGCGAGATGCGTATATTTGCTTTGGTCCCTTGGGTGTAGGTTGCCAGCCAACGTGTTTTTTTTTTTTTTTTTTTTGGTTTCGGTAGGAAGGTGGAAATCTTCAAAAGATACCTCTAGAACGAGCCAGGGGCAGCCGGGTTTTTACCGACTAAAACCACCTCCCGACTGGTTCATATTCTCGTTGATCCCCGCGGAACTTTCTTTTAGATATTCCATTGCGGGGCGGGACGGAGTTTACCTGTTACTCCGCTCGTCACGTCGCAACTGCTGCATCATTTCACAGAGAATACCATTGGTTACGGACCATGCCTGTTTTGAACTAAACTTGTATTGCTGCAATGCAGAAGGTCTCCCAAGAGAATCGTCGGAGAATGCGGGCACAATTAGAGCTCTCAACCCTAAGAGAATGGCAACGAAGGTGGGATTCTTCCACCCATATTTCTATATCAGGTATCATGGTGTGGGTCCATCTTCCTTTGGTGGAAGAATCCCACCTTCATTGCCATTCTCTTAGGCTTGAGTGCTCTAATTGTGCCCGTATTCTCCGACGATTCTCTTGGGAGACCTTATGCAATGCAGCGTTTTCTTTAGCTGCAATGCCAAGTGGTGTCCTCCCGGCCAGCCAACGTGTATGAAAGGGGATTTGTTGTACACATGAATGAGGCTGGGAATAGGCGACGCAATGATAATTATCCCTGGCTGGGATGGTTACATGCTATGTGAACCGATAAGTTTTCTTTTCCAGGGATATGCTGTTTGGAACAGGATTCTTAAGAGGAATTTTGAATTCCAATAAATGAATGCAGGTAAGAATTCTCTTACAGGTACTTTTAGGTTATAGATCGATCTATTTAACGCGTGAAGCATTTAAGATGCTAATGCAGACTGGGTTGTAGGGATGGGGTTTTTTTAGGAAAACGAACCGTGGGGCTTGGCGGAACCGCCACACACTAAGTGCACTAAATGTCCTTGAAGAAGGAAATGTTTGCAGGTTTGCAAAGGGAGTTGGGGTTGAAATTGTGGGTGGTTCTTGCGTAAAGGTTAAAGAACCCCCACATTACCTCCATACACAAGCCGCCATCATCTAATTAACCTCAACACACTCGAAGAGCTTAGAAACTATGTCGACATTATCTTTATCTACCGTCTTCTCTCAGGTGCGATCAAGTGCCCAAGTCTGCTTTCTCCCATCCCATTTGACACTCATCCACGTAACTTGCGCAACCCCCGTCTCTTCAACTTGCTCGTCTATCACACTTCTTATGGTTCCAACGAACCCATTTCGCGAATGTTAGGGAGGGCCAACTCTTAACCCATCTCCTTTGACTTAAACCTCACTTCTCCTGCTCTCAACCTCCGTCTCCTTACTAGCTAATCAAACCAACTTAGAAAAAATCTACTTCAATATCTGAGGAATACGAATAATGAATATTTTTCTTTCTTTTTTATTCTCGAAATATTTGAAAACAGAGGAAGGCATTTATGAAGTTAACGACCATAAGCTCCAGAGTACCGTACTAGCGAATAAAGATCAATCTGTGAGAATCCTCGCGATGTCTGGAAATAATCCACATGGGCATTTAAGTCAGCCGCAAAACTCATCATGGAACCCATTACAGGTATGTACAGTGTTGCTCCATTATTTTATATTTTTATTTAACTTTTTTGTTGTTTTTTTTTTATGTTGATTAAGTACTTTTGAAAATAATCTCTCTTCCATTTGTTTTTATTTATGTAACTAGTGCGTACTTGATTTTTTTATTGACGTTTCTGTGATCATTTGATAATATTGAATCCTTAAATCGCCATTTGTTTGACAGAAAAATAATCACTTAATAGATATATAATATTGTTGTTTGTGAATAATGGAATAAACTATCCGTTTATTTAGATACCGTCTTACATTCCAAGACAACCACAATTGGCGCATATGTCCAATGAAAGGCCGATGGTTCGTTCACCATTAGCTTGGCACACTCCAACGCCACCGGATGCAATTTACAATTACATATCGGCTAACCATAAAAACGTAAAGAAAATACCAAACAAATTACTTATTGTAGAGTCTTTGTTAAACATTTGTTATTTATTTTTGGTAATTTGCATATTTTCCCCAGTCTACCTGCATCAGTCCGGTCCTATTTGTGTAATGTATGTTGAGCCTAATAGGTATCCATCCCTCCCATCCCAACTTGTTTCTTTAAACTTGCATGCTGTGAAAAATGTGTTCTACTGGGTTCAAATCCCTCAGTATTGTATTGTAGCTTAAGCTTTTTAAAAACATATACCATATATTTTAAAAGATGATAACATAAATTTAGCTTTAAGTTTAATGAAATACTTTATCCATGATCTATGTAGATGTACGTGTGCTTGCTTAGAAATGTTGATCTAAGAATGTTGCGTAATTTAGTCCTTAAATTTGCTTTGAACGACAGTTCCGCGGCTTTAATTATTCTAACAATTAATTCAGTTTTCTCATAGAATTTTAATTAATATTTGATATATTTTTAGCTAGATCAATTGAATCCTTTACTGCCGTCGTTCGTGAGAGGTCCTTCCCCATTTGACTCGATGGACTTGTCGTTGCAGTCGAATCGAAATAGTAGTTCCCCGCTAACGAAGGGTTTATCAGCTTCGGGGCCGCCAGAATTTGGTCATAAACCACCACCGCCACCACCACCTTCCCATTCACAAAATAATTTTCCAATGTAAGTTTTAAAACAAATTCAAATATGCGATCAGCTGGGACGCAATTCAGTTTGTTTTGTTGGTGTTGTTTTTGGTTTGAAGCTCTATCATTCATCTCCTATATTTGGGATGGCATTGATTTACGAATTAATTTTGTTTTATTATCTTGCAGTCACAATCTATCGACCAACTCGAATGTTCATCATTCGCAGTCAATGAGCACCGCTCCACCTCCGCCAGTTCCGAAATATATGAATGCGAATGGCAACGACGTGGAGATGCAGCAGCAAGCCTGTGGCTTGTATGTTCGAGATACGGACCGAATAAACGATGATTACGCCAAGATGGCTAACAGGAGTTGCGAAAATGATGTAAGTAATATTCCCCCCGTTTTTTCATTTTACTAGTTTTAAGAGGTTTCCTCATTCAAGCATCTAATATCTAGATTCATAACTAATTCCTGTGAGTGGTGCTGTGGTACTTCAGCACTGACTGGAGGTAAAAAGTAGTAGGAGGAAATATGGGCTGTTGATACGACGACGTAGTCGCGTAGTTGCTAAATTGATCACGTCACGATTTCAATCTACATTGTTGCAGCCTGTTTGCACTCACCGAAATGTGCGGTTGCGCATGGAATTCGGACGTGCGTGAATAATAAGAGAAAATACTTGTTAACAACACAAAGCTAATAAGACAACCTGCCTTTGTGCTGTTACCCCATTGAAACAGGAACTAATTTGTTAAAGGTGTTTTATTAATTATATCCCAAAATTGGTAGAGATAAAAGTGCTATCAAATTGGAAGTTAGCCTTTTGAAAATTGGGTAAATTTGTCCCCTTTTTAGTTTCATAACTATAACCCAAAATCGATGGATTTTTTGTCGACTCATTATTTTTTTGTGGAGAATCAAATTTCCTATCGACTAATCTCTTTCAACAAAATAAGTCAAAGAAACTATTTAAAAAAATTGAAAACCTCCTTTTGGTTTTATTTTCATTTATTACTTTTTTCTGAGTTTATTTAGGTTTTTTTTTGTACACTAACGCGCGCACAACAGGGGATTTTGAAGTACCCTTAAATGTCAGAGCTCAGTGCGAGCGGATGGAGAGGAAGTGGACAAGGAAAGGAGGTGTCGATGTATACTTGTCTTGAATGTCTCGACATCACAACGGCCAGGAAACACATGATCAGGCACAACATTCCACATTCGTGTGGTTCGGCTAAAGAATGACTCTCTATGTTTATTTGTGCGCCTAAAGTCCACTTTCAACGTGAACTGATGCGCATTCACAGATTGACGGGTATTGCGGGAAAATGTCTGAAGGGGCGGAACACATTCAGCAAGTTCAGTTGAGAAACTGGTAATACCTAAAGAAAAGAGATAGGCATGATACGTTGCGCCTGTGTTCTAAGGGCGGAATTGATCCACTTACGGCTGGGTCCCCAATAAGTTTCACTGCTCGTTGTTCCATCCTTTCGAGCACGTGTAGTGCAGTATTGGATGCGCCTGACCAAATATGGGAGTTGAACTCCATTTTTGGACGAATATACACCTTGTAAATAGTGGTCAGGTTGGATGGAGTGAGGTATCTTTTGCATCTCTTAAGGAACCCCATGCATTTGGTCGCACTTTTCGCACCTTCAAAAATGTGGTCTGGCAAGAACCGTCTGGAAATTCTGGAGTACCGTTTTTAAGGACTTTTGCAGGTATTCCGTCCGGGCCGGTTGTCTTCTTACAGTCCTGTCCACGTAGAATCCGTTGAATAGTATGAGGGCGAAACCTCACATCCCACATCGAAGACCGTACCGACGCGATCATCATCATCATCATCATCATACGCACTACAACCGGGAACCGGTCTTGGCGTTATTTAGCAAGTCCTGAGGCTTGTTAAATTTTCCATAATGATTTGTTTTTTTCCGGGCAAGGTCATTAGTCTTGCGCCAGAGGCTCCCCGACGGGGAATCGAACCCCGGTCTCCCACGTGACAGGCGGGTATACTAACCACTACACTATCGAGGAGCGACGCGATCATAGGTTGTTACAAATCCGGCCGGCATCCGGGTTTGAATTCGTGAAAAATAAATAAGCGAACACATTTGTTTGAACTTTTGAATTTGTGATTAACATGTCGCTGCCCGTCACTGACGGAGGAAAAGAGAAGGAAGCGAAGTTATGTGGGGTAGATGTAGGTGTGCCAGAACACGTAGTCACGACGAAGGCAAATGTTCACAAGGGGGGGTCCAAGAGGGGAATGAAAACACTTGTTTGGTTTGTCAATGTTCTTCTATACGTTCCTTTTCGGTTTTTTTATTCGTTAATTTCTCAAATATTCTCATTCACATTGTTCAACTTACAAATATGTCTAAGTTAAAATCTAACACCCGCAGTAATACATTCCAATAATCAAATAATGAAATAAAATATTAAGTCCGCTGTAGTTCTATTTCCAAAACAGTTTCCGCTTGTGTTTTAATTATGAACCGAGGTTATTCTATTAGGGGGCTCAAACGGGCGGATTGGTTTGCACTTAACTCCGGATAACTTAAAATCACGCCTGCTAGTTTGTTAAAGATCTACTTGGTTTGGATGATTGTTTCGATTTCGATACCAAGTTCCACATTCCGCGTGTAGCTCGCGGGTTCGGTGGGTCCACTTTAAGAGGAAGGTATATTTCCAAGCGTGCGAACTAAGCCGTATTAATAATTGTCTTCGCCACAGCCGCACCTAAATCAACGCTTGTGTTTTCCGAGTTTATCCCGAACTTCGGTTCATGACTGTAAGGGGTCCTCGACTTGAAGGAAAAAGCACGCGCGTCAACTCTCGTCCGCTTGATAGTGCGTGGCTAGCGATTATATACCGACTTTACCCGAACGCCCGACGTGGCGTGTGCTCGCTCCAATGGTTGGCGAGAGACTTCCCGGTGTGCAACGCGACGTGGCCGACCGCGGTGGCAGTGGAACGACGCTGAGGCGTGTGTGCACGCAGCGGTGGTTGTGAAGCGACTGACTGAGTGAATGTAAGAATCCATTCAGGGTGTGATGGCAGTGGAGTCATCGCTAAATAAACTCACTGCCACTTACTAGGAACATGGAGAAGGGTTGCTATGCCTACCTAGAGAACTTGATTCGGGGAATTTCTGCCGTACAGGCTGAATTAGATTCTTCTGTTGCCGTGTATACGGAGAAATTGGTTTCGGAGGCATAAACAAGTATGGGCATGGGTTGTCGGTTCGACAAATGAACATGGGTCTTGATCGTTGCGATGGTTGTTTCATGGAAATGCAACGTATCGTGCTGGTGACTTACCAGTAAGGGGAATTGGTATTATTTCGAATGGTTTAGGTAGGTTGGGGGCCGTTTCGGGGAAACTTAATGCTGCTTGGTTACAAACGAGGAAGATGGTTTATGTAGGAAGTGAGTCGGAATGGTTTTCGGGGAAAATTGAAAATTAATGGTGCTTGGTTGCAAGCGAGAACAGTGGTTTAAGTAAGAAGAGGGCCGGAATGGTTTTGGAGGAAATTAAATGCAGTTTGGTATATATAGGGAGAGGATTTAAAATGTATTTATTCCAGGTTTTTAAAGTTTTTTTTTGTTTTTTTTTTATTATAGACTTCTCGGGAGAGGCGAACCTATAGCACCAAGTGGGCGCCCCGAGATGCCATCAAATAACTGTTGCAGTTCTTTTTGAGCAGTTGCAGGTTGTAACGCTACGGGAACACTCGCGTGGGAAGGGAGTTCCACAGCTTCCCCGCTCTGTAGAGGAACGAGTTCTGATGCAGGGATGTTCGCGCCGTCGGGAGATGAACCACAAACGGGTGCGATCCGTCGGATTGTCTTGTGGAGCGCATATAAGCCGAATTGCGTGAAACAATATCACGAATCTCCGAAGAACAGTACCCGTGATAATATCTGTAAAACAGACAGAGGTCGGCTACGCGCCTTCGATGTGATAGCGACTGTAGTGGCGACGTCAGCACCGAGTCCCCGATCAAGCGGATTGCTCGTCTCTGTATGCTCTCAAGTAGGTCGAGGGTATGTTTAGGAACAGAACTCCAATTCTATTGCGGTTTGGGAATGTATGTTATTGCAGATTTGGGAATGGATGCTGTTGCAGATTGGGAAATGTATTCTTGCAAGTTGAATGGGGTGTTGGGCTATGGTGACGCGCTGTTAGCGGTCAAAGTTAGGTAGGAATTGTGGGTTGGTTCTCCATGAGATATAGAGAACCCCCACAGTTATTGCTGATAGGTCTTGCCATTGACCAGAAGGGGCGCTCAAGGAGTTTATTGGTCACTCTATCGTTGTAAGCTTTCATTGTGATAACAATCGCTTGGTTGCACGCGGTTCTGATTGTAACAAAATCGGTCTGTTAACATAGGTGGGATTGGAGCGCCATTGCTTAAAAGCTCTATTTTTTGCCGCTGTAACCTGCTCTCACTTTTTATCAAACCAAGGTTTATCAGACGAATTTCGTTTGATGGAATGCGGAATGTAAATCTCCATCCTGAGAAGAATAATCTGTGCGACCGACCCCGCACAGGCGTTAACATCGGACTCTCCAAAACACATCTCCGACCAAGGAAAGGATGCGAAGAAATCTCGCAAATCGCTCGAGTTAGCAGCCCAAACCTCCATACATGGCGAAGCTTCTTAGATCGGTTATTCGTTTGAAATGCATGTGGCTACGCGAACAATACTAAGCAGTGATCTGGGTTTTCCAGAGGTGCAGCAACTTCCACGGTACAAACGTTCGGCTTGGATGTAAAAAACAGATCCAGGGTGTTCGCATAATCACCTCGGGTATCCAGCACTCACGTGGTTCTGTGGGGAAAAAAGTATTGTGCGCCGGCGTACCGCACTGATTCTCTTCAATCCCCATCGATCACTAGTTCGGTCAAAAAATTGTTCGCATGTACACTAGAATCGCCGCGCTGCAAGATTAGACTCCGGGTACTGCCTGCTCAGCTTACTATCCAACAAATGAAACACTTGTGGCATCTCTAACAGATACACACAATTCACAAGCAAAAATAGTAAAGAACACCGAACGAAAAATCGAATAAGAAAATACATCAGAACCACATACCTTAGCGATAACATCACATCAGTGGAGTATAGTC
Organism: Microdon myrmicae; assembly: GCA_963931805.1. Lineage (NCBI taxonomy): Eukaryota > Metazoa > Arthropoda > Insecta > Diptera > Syrphidae > Microdon > Microdon myrmicae. The sequence goes on along the minus strand of OZ007496.1, from coordinate 165,317,840 downwards.
GAGTTTAAAAATCAAATTCTAAACACGGTCAGTAGCCTGATGGGTAACGCTTAGGTTCAATTTTTTTCGTGATTCAAACTGCCATAGCGTCAGTTCGAATCACACGATCTTCTTCACTATTATTTCAAACGCTATACACTAGTGTTGGTTGGTGATCACCACTTTAAATTTAATTTTATTGTTTGTCTTTTAATTCATGAATAATCTACACATTTTTCGGCTTGGTTTTGTTTTAATATCTAGGTGCTACACGATTTGTTTTACAAGACAGACCCATTCGTGACACCATGTGCTATTGTTTTAATGATAGTTCTACTTGACACACGTTTAGCGACTCAATTCATACGTATTAGAACTTCGTTAAAACACCACAAGACACTACATAATTGTATTGAAAAACTCCGGACACTCTCGGCCGCACTCGACTACACTCGGGGGTGTTACTTCGCATCTTTGGAATTTACACCTCCCCGGCGCGCCACGGGGAGCGGAACCCGAACCGACCGGATCGGTGGCTGGAAAACGACTTAGGGATGTGAATTCGCTAGCAAGGGAAATTCGGCCACTGGTGCATGCTCCCTTGATTAAGGGATGCGTTTCCTATTACAATAGAAAAGTGAAATCTCTCTTTGGGGGTAGGTAACCGGATCTCATAGAGACGATCATGGTGGTATGTATGTAAGTGTGAATATTGGTTTTTTTTCATGGAACAAGGCCATGAGAACGAAGCTGAAAAATTAAAAGGGAATAATGGGCATCAATGAGATGTGGGTTCGGCTAATTAAACAAGCTGTACCTCATTGGATGCTAATGGATTTCTGTTTGCTCATGCCGCGAGGTCATGAGAAGCGGATCCAGAAATATTGAAAAGCATAGGGATCATGTAGATCATTGTTTAATGGTGTGCATTGCAGCTGTATAGATGACCGCAATGCATCGTGGAAGTGGTGCTAATTGAGGTTTTAGCATACTCACTGGGAATTGGATGTTTATAGCATCGCTGCCAAGCGTAAGAACACAATTCTTATTTGCTTTTGCTTATACCATAGGATTTGGTTTATGACACTAGACGCAAGATGCGTGTATTTGCTTTTGTCCCTTGGACGATGGGTATGCTAGATATGTGCATGTGGGAAGATTAGGGTGCACATGGGGGACAAAATTGCTTGGCAAACAATGGTCCGGAATAGTTTTCCTGCGAATTATAATGGTGCATTGGATTATGAATGCTAAAAATTCTTTGTTGGGAACATTTTTGCCGATGCGTTGATACATGGAAAAATGCTCTTGTTGGTGAAATTCTTTTCAGGAATTTCTAGGTAATGCATTGGGAGCATTGATTGTCCTTGGACAGGGAAATGTTTTTAGGTCCTAATGCAATTGAATTAGCGGAAAACGATGGAGTTTGAGGAGCTTCAGCACAGGAAGCTTGGGGGTAATTGGGCAAGTAGACAGTGGCGTTTGGCGGAATCGCCACAGTTTATCCACGAGTTAACTCCAATTGCGGCTAATAGCGAACATCTCCGCTAGCCTCCCAGCCTCGCCAGTTCTCTTACAATGTACCAACCAGCTGGAGTTGTATACATTAAAATCGCCAAGGACGACAATTTCAGAAGCCGGGTGGTTGAAATGTATCCAGTCGACGGTACATGAAAGATGTTTAAAAAATTTCAGTGGAGCGGTAAAGACAACAAAGAAATTTAACAGAATTCCTCAGCACGACCCTCAGCCACATGATGTCTATGTTATTTGTTTTTAACGCCGCAATCTTTTGGCCAGCCCGATTGGACCGCGTGAAGACACCAGACTCAATCCTTAAAACGGAATCTCGAATTCAAGTCGTATCCTGAGCACCGAAGATATGTCGAATCAGTTGACGAATCGACCTGAGTCTCAGTTAAGGTAAGGATATAAGGTTTCGTTGTTTCTAAATATTGGTAGAAGGCGTTTACATTCGTATTGATGAAACGGATGCCCCTAACGTTACAAAATACCGTTATCAGTCTAACGTTGACAGAATTTCGAGAACGGATTACGCGATGACAATTTCTTCAAGTTCGGTTATTTGTCAAAATATTTGCATGATGTCCTCCCTGCGGCTTCTCGTCAGTAGAAATCTTGTGATATGTAACCCATATCTCCCTTTCCATTTTCTCAATAGACTTAGGGTTTCCTTAATGGCTATTGACGTCGACATGTCTTTCATAATCTTATCAGTTAGATCCATAGCTTTTGGTCGTGGTGGAGCTGCTCGAGTGGAATTTTCAATTTTTCTTTTTTTACGGGTCTGCTGGACCTTCGATTTTTTTCTTTGTTTCTATTTTTGCTTATTCTTCCTTTTTCTTTTCATAAGTTCTTCTTATTTTTCGTACCTCAAGCAGGGTGTTTTTCATCATCACCATCGGCACTACAACCGGGAACCGGTCTTGGCCTTATTTAGCAAGTCCTGAGGCTTGTTAAATTTTCCATAATAATTTGTTTTTTCCGGGCAAAATAATAATAAACAAAATAAATCATTATGGAAAATTTAACAAGCCTCAGGACTTGCTAAATAAGGCCAAGACCGGTTCCCGGTTGTAGTGCCGATGATGATGATGATGATACTATCGAGGAGGAGGGTCTTTTTAGCTTCTTTAAGATGTCGGACATATGCTTGGCAACTTGTAAGACGCACTAAAGCTTATGTATTATAAATGCTTCATACGGTTTTTCTTAAGATTAGATTTTCGCGTCTCCATCACCAATATAATATGCATACTTGGCATTATGGAGTTTTTCTGTGTTTTTAAATATTTCTTTTATTTCCTGCACTTCCATGGACATTATTCCAAAATAAACCTGAATTGTAGAGAGGGGGATACAAGGCCGCTGTGAATACGCAGTTGCTTAGACACCTGCGGTGAATCACGCGCTTCGATTTAAACCTTTAATTTCTTGAAAATCTTTCAGGAAGTGATTTTTAAAGCATAAAATATTTATTTATTTATATAAAAATTTGATAAAAAATGCGAGTTGATTACCTCGGCATAAAATAGAGCTTTTAAGCAATGGCGCTACAAGCCCACCGATGTTAACAGAACGAATTTTGTTAGAATCAGAAACGCTTGTAACCAGGCGATTGATACCCCGAAGAAGGCTCACAACGACAGCGTGATCGATAAGCTCCTTCGGTGCCCAACTGGTTAGCACTCCTTCTGGTCAATGGCAAAAACTGTCAGCAGTAACTTCACATCCTTCTCTTTCCCTCCGTTGGTGACAGACAACGGGACGTTGGTCACGAATTCAAAGGATAAAGCAAATGTGTTCGCGAATTTATTTTCCGCGAATTCAAGTCTCGATCCAAGCCTTTTGGAGCCGCCTGTGATCTCGCCGGTACGGCCTTCGAAGCGGGTTGTAAGATTTCGTCCACGCACTATTCAACGCATTCTACGTGAACTGGATTGTAGGAAGGCAACCGGCCCGGACGGAATACCAGCAATAGTCCCTAAGAACTGTGCTCCAGAACTATCGCCGGTTCTTGGCAGCCTCTTTCGCTTATCATATGCCCGGAGGACCTTTCCTACCTGCTGGACAATCGCTCGAGTTCAGCCAATCCCCAAGACGGAAAAAAAGTGTCTCCCACAAAATTACCGTCCGATAGCATTACTGTCTATTTTATCTAAGGTAATGGAAAAAATCATCAATACCGAGTTAGTTAAGTATTTGGGTGCAACGGACTTCTGAATGATCGTCAATACGGATTCCGTGGCAGGCGGGGGACCTTTTGACACTTATAACCGATGTGTGGACATCTGCGATTGAACGGCATGGTGAGTCAAGGGCGGTCGCATTGGATACCTCCAAGGCTTTTGACCGCGTCTGGCACGGGGCATTGCTGAGCAAACTTCGTTCATATGGACTTTCAAAACAATTTTGCGACTGCACGAGGAGCTTCCTCGAGAATCGATCGATCCGGGTTGTTGTGGACGGCGAGTGTTCGGATCTGTATCCTCAAATCCTCGATCCGTAACCTTCAACAGCTGATTCGTCAAAAGTATAGATCAGTTATAAACTCAGAATGAGAAAACGAAACTCGGGGCATACACCCGAATCGAATGTGTTCCCTCAGATAGATAAGATATTGCGAAAGACGAATCATAACGACATTCCCTGTTAAAATATATCGCGAATCCCAGCTAAACGCAAGTATTACCCCGACAATATCATTTCCAAGGGTGAATACATATTGATGAAAGACCCACAAGAAAAAACCAATGCTATTGGAGTCTATTTCGGGGCCGTGTACAGAATGAACGATTGCATTCACTATAATCTTGACCTAGAACACAGAGCTTTGAAAAACTACATTTCACTTCGCAACACAATTAATAGTTGGGGCTCCGAAAATCGACCTTTTACCGCCTTTAGTGACACTAATAACGCAACAATGTTTGCAGGCAAGGACGAATATTCGACTATTTTTAAGTGACTTAAAAGTAAGAATTCTTCTTAGATCGATCCGGGTTCTTGTGGACGGCGAGTGTTCGGATCTGTATCCTGTTAATTCAGGGGTGCCCTAGGGTTCTATTTTGGCTCCAACCTTGTTCTTGCTTCACATTAATGATTTGTTGGAGACAACGGATAACAAAATGTTCAGTTTTGCGGATGATAGTACGCTTGTTTCCTCCTTTTCGAGTGTTCGGCCAATTGGTACATCTGTGTCGCATCAGCTGAGATGTAGACAGATTGACTCTCTGAATCAGGATCTAGATAGGGTCCTGCAGTGGAGAAGGGCCAATCTCGTCGACTTCAATGCAGCGAAGACACAATGAACAACATTCACAAAGAAAAGTGGATCATCGGTTCCACGGCTGATGATGAATGGCCGGGCCCTCGAGGCCGGGGAAAGTTTGAAATTGCTCGGCGTCACGGTCTGTGGGAATGTATCATGGGATAAACACGTGTCGAGTATCGCCAGGTCAGCCTCAGGGAAACTGAGTTATCTTTTTAGAGCCAAGAAATATTTTACTTTGGCCCAACTTCTTCTCTTATATAAATCCCAAATTAGACCCGCGCTCGAATATTGCTTTCATGTTTGGAGCTCGGCTCCTAAACATACCCTCGACCTACTTGAGAGCATATAGAGACGAGCGATCCGCCTGATCGGGGACTCGGCGCTGACGTCGGGACTACAGTCGCTATCACATCGACATATCCATAAGACAATCCGACGGATCGCACCCGTTTGTGGTTCATCTCCCGACGACGCGAACATCCCTGCATCAGAACTCGTTCCGTTACAGAGCGTGGAAGCTGTGGAACTCCCTTCCCACGCGAGTGTTCCCGTAGCGTTAGAACCTGCAACTGTTCAAAAAGAACTGCAACAGTTATTTGACGGCATCTCGGGGCGCCCACTCGGCGCTATAGGTTCGCCTCTTCCGAGAGGTCTAAAAAAAAAAGAAAAGATAGTACTAAAACGTTGGCCATTGCAGAGTGTTTCGCAGTGTTACATCTCGGTTGTTCCGTAGTTTGAAGGTTTAATGGCAATTTGAATGCTGAATGAGGCGTGCGGTATCCTTCTAACAATGTAGCCGCTATTCCAGAAGAAGCAAATGCTGCTGCAATGTCGGATCTCGCACGAACAGGGGCCCACTCGGCGCTATAGGTTCGCCTCTCCCGAGAGAAGTCTAATAAAACAAAAACAAAAAAAAATCGATTTTTTTCAAAACTGTAATGTTTACTAGTACCTTAATGGATTAAGCGCTTGGTTTAGATAATAGAAATAGGTCGAAACTGTTCGCAAAATCTCCTTTGTTATTTATTATTCGCATAAGATCACCTTATATTCAGATTACGGCTGCGGAGCGAGTGCTTCATTCAGTTTCTTGGCCTCCTCTGTTCGTCTAAAATGATGTAACTATTTGAAGTTGTCACCTTAAAGTCACACAAAAAAAATTGTGAGATCGGAACGTAGATAGTTGATTTGTGTTTAGTCGATGGTCCATAAAAGATGTTCCATTTACAATTTACTGCCAAAAAAGTGAAAGATAATTTCGGAAAGATTTCGGGCCTTTGTTGGCAGTAATGACTATCGTATTATGTAATCGAGATGAAAGTACTTGATTGCTGGTTAAGTAGTGAAGAAGAAAATCCTCTTAACAACGTTTGTAATTTTTATACGAATTCGTTTTGCGAAGAATGAAACAATAGATCGAAAAACGGTGCTATTTGACCACGCAACCAAGAATTGATCATTTACAAATATATTTTAAATGAACTTCTCCTTTCAGATTCAATCAAATATGGCCAAACCGGTCGAATTAGTTAAGGAATGCTCATACGCTAATTTGTCGAACAAGTTAATCCCGAATTCACCAAAAAAAAGTAAGTTCGACAGACATCACCTACTACTTGATTTTTAATAATAAAAATGCATTCATATATTTATATTCTAGTTTCACCTCCTCCAAATCAGCAACAAACGCTTCAACAACAGCAACAACAGCAGCAATTCCAGCACCAGCTGCAACAGCAGTATTCTTGTAATAGTAATGGACCAAACTCACCAGAAAACAATCGATTAGCCCACTTATCAAACTTTAATGCTCCGCTTAATCATTTGCTTTTAGAATCAACAAGTGGAACATGTTTACCACCCAAATGTGGAACTGACCTAACAACTGCCACCGCTGCAGAGAATTCATGTAATAGTTTGTCAACAAACGATTCCCCAGCCAATGTCACCTCTAATGAAGATTCCGTAGATTCGAGTGGTTCTAGAACGCGCAGGAAGCGAAAACCTAACAAGACTGTTCGTATGTCCCATGACAGTGATGTTGAGGAAAATATCTCACTGGCTGAACAAGCCATACACGTAGAAAAACCAACGACACCACCGCCTCTGTCGACAATTGCCGAAGTATCAAACACCAACGGATCAATTCCACTACAATCTGAACTTCTGCCAGAAATACCTACACAAGAATCTGAAAAAACTCATTACAAGGAACAGGGTATCCAAGATGAATCTAAATCTACCGCATCACCTCGAAAATCACCTCTCCTTGCATCCGATAATCTACAAACGATAAAGGACGTTGTAGATTGCAACGACAACCAAGGTGAAGCTGAAGGATTAGATACCACCCAATTACCAAGGGCTGATTCCGATGAGGTCGAAACTATAGATAAGATCGCCGAAATGATCGCTAAAAGCAGCAACAGTTGCATCCTAAATCCTGAAGATTCGTCAAGTGGGAATTGCGATAATATAGAAAATAAACAGGATTCGATGAGTCCTGCACATCTCAGTAATAGTGAAGGAGATAAAGTGAAATCTCCTGGGCAGGTTCAACAAACGCCTCCAAGTTCGGAACCACCTATTCTTATTGATGAAGTTCCCGCCGATAGTACTGACCAATCAAATGATCTAAAGATCATATTAGAGAAAGTTGAAGATCCGCCCTTGCAAGCGACTAGTCAAAAACTAACAACTTCATCGCCATCACCACCACAATCACAGACAACTGTTGCAACAGTGGAGGAAGAACTGGCAATGGCACCGAAAGAGGAAAAGACTTTTGCCGAAATTCCTCCGGTTCCAGTGGACAATAAACCGAGTGATGCGACGAGTACATTTGAGGAGGTGAGTATCTGCTTGACATTGCGTGCATGTACTCTGGTATTCATGAAATTGTAGCGTCAGCCAAGTCTGTAGATTCGGAACAGATGATACTAGATTGAGGGAAAAAATATAAATTGGTACAAATTATACGATAATACAAATATTAATATATGATGTCCATTCAATTTTATCAGATATTCTTTATTCTACAAAAGAACCATTTTTTGTATTCACTTTATAAAGATTATTACTTTCAAATGTTGGTCGTAAATGCGTCTAATATGGTCCATTATGAACTTCCAATCTTTGGTGTCACATTTGAGCATTTCGATGGGATTTATGCATACAGCCACCGATGCTATACGCATTTTCTTTACTACGTGCTGAGTGCAGTCTATTCGTTCGCGTATTGTTGAATAATGAAAATTGAATTTGAAATTTTTCGAAAGTATATTGAATTCAATAGGTCGCGTTTGTGGAGCTAAAGTTACTTGTTTTAAGCGCATTCATCGGAGAATGTTGATTTTCATAATACACCTGAATAATCTGTAGACGCCGTGCTGTGCCGTCTGTTAATTGTGAAATGCCAAACAATATGTTACGACCCTTTTATAGTTTTCATCATCATCGGCACTACAACCGGGAGCCGGTCTTGGCCTTATATTTAGCAAGTCCTGAGGCTTGTTAAATTTTCCATAATGATTTATTTTTTCTGGGCAAGGTCATTAGTCTTGCGCCAGAGGCTCCCCGACGGGGAAACGAACCCCGATCTCCCGGGTGACAGGCGGGTATACTAACCACTATACTATCGAGGAGCCTTTTATAGTTTTATCTGTCATAAAATCCCTACTAGAAAAAGTGAATAATATTAATTTCTATCACATCATCATCATCGGCACTACAATCGGGAGCCGGTCTTGGCCTTATTTAACAAGAACTGAGGCTTGTTAAATTTTCCATAATGATTTGTTTTTTCCGGGCAAGGTCATTAGTCTTGCGCCAGAGGCTCCCCGACGGGGAATCCAACCCCGGTCTCCCGGGTGACAGGCGGGTATACTAACCACTATACTATCGAGGAGCCCTATCTCAATATTTACATTAATAACGTGTTAATATTACTATACACAAGATACCCAATTGCACTATATCGGTTCGCGGGACAAGTCTTACTGTGGGATCCTAAGCAAACAAACGGATCTTAACACACGCGTCCGAGTGCAGTGCAGCGTTATCTGTGCGATCCTAGGTAAATAAACGGCTCTCCGCACACGCGTCTTAGTGCTGTGAAAAGTGCGAGGATACACACGAGTGATGCGCGGTGCGGGAAAACCCTCTACTCTTCCCATTCCTTGTGTCCGTTTTCCTCTTTTTCACACCTCTGTTTGCGTCCCTCAGGCATCGATACTCTCGATTGATTTATAATCTTTCTGAGTGGCATAATACTCGTCATGATAGCGATGTGACCTGGATTTCGATACGGATCTAGTAGGGCACCTACTATCATCATCATCATCATATCGGCACTACAACCGGGATCCGGTCTTGGCCTTATTTAGCAAGTCTCGAGGCTTGTTAAGTTTTCCATAATAATTTATTTTTACGGGCAAGGTTATTAGCCTACTATGGGGTGGCGCAAAATTAATCATCCAATTTTGTTTTTGAATTACTTTCTCACTATATAAAAAACAATGAACTCTCAATGAGAGTGGTGGAAATCTTTATTTGGACCTTTACAATTTTTTCTGTTTAGTGCAAATTTGATATCAGTTAAGTGGCTGCTGCCAGTGTTGATACACATTTATCGCATTTTCCATTACTTTATGCAAGATTTCCGGTGATAGCTGTTCGCATTCCTGTCGAATATCCTTAAGGGCTGCGATTGTCTGAGGCATGTTGGCATAAGCCCACGACTTCAAGTAGTCCCAAAGAAAGAAGTCTGAGATGGTTAAATCGGGCGATCTTGCTGGCCATGCCAAATCGCCAAACCGGGAGATTACGCGAACAGAAAACGCTTCCTTCACAATATCTACTGTGGCTCGTGCTGTGTGTGCGGTTGCACCGTCTTGTTGAAAACACATGTTCACCAAGCCCCGCTCATCCAATTCCGGCAGTAAGTAGTCGTTTATCATGGCCCTGTAGCGTTCGCTAGTAACAGTGACCGTATTGCCGATTGCGTCTTCAAAAAAATATAGCCCAATCACTCCTCGCGCGTGAACGCCGCACCACACGCTGGCTTTGAATGGATGTAATGGCTCTTCGTGCATCACATGCGGATTTTCAGTGCCCCAGAAGATTTTGCTTATCGACGTAACTGCTTAAGTGGAAATGCGCCTCGTCGCTCATGATGATTTTAGACACAAAAGCGTCCTCTTCGTTGTCGAGATTAAGGATGGCTTGGCAGTAATCCACACGCCCTCGATTACTTGTCTGTTTGTATTCTGTAGCTGTCTAGTTCACAAATGTCAAATATGATTGACGTACGACTTCATTTGCAAAAATTATAACATCTTCCGATAGGGTGTTTAATTTTGCGCCACCTTGTACAAGGGCATAACACCTGTAGTGGTTGCTTTCGTTTATCTATCGCTGGTCCCGACTTGGATCCTTTCCCGAGGCGATATTGGCTTTCTGTGTCAGGCCATTTCAATGGAACGGGAATTTCGTGTGGATTTGTGTAACATTCGCGGCCTGAGATGCAATTTCTCCTCTGTGTCTGCCCACGCTTCTAACCAAAAACCAACTATTGTTGCACTTGGCGAAATCCAGAAAATAACTACAGATATTTCCGATTTCAATCTACCTGGATATAACTTAGTGCTACTGTTCTTTCCGCATCGTGGTATAGCCATATAGCTTCTGCCACCATATGGGCTCTGTTCCAACCCAGAATTTAATTTCTCTTGGCTAAAACTACACGTTCGTAAGCATATCATATATAACTGCTTTATTTACAGAAAGCCAAACTTGGATAGAAATGCATCCTTTAACGAATTTGATGCTCTGTCTGATTCTATCGATAGGATCTATCCGCACACTGAAATCGTTATTGCGGGTGATTTCAATGTGCATAACTCTCAGTGGCTTTTTGGCGGTATTTGTCTATGTTATACGCTGACGCAGTGTTCCGCCTGAACACTGTCCACACACAAATAAACAACCTGGGACAACGGGCGAACAAAAACACAAAACACAGAGGAATAGTTTCTTACAATTTTATTTTTATTGACACTTTTTCCTTTTTGCTGCCTTACAGTCGCGATACAAGATTCGTTGTTGATTTCGCACGTAGTTGCGTATATATATAAATTTTAAAATGTCATATGTATCTACAAGAGTTATCATACGAAGACACGCAGCACTAACGATGCATACTCGTCACGCGAATATCTCCCCGTTGGGATTCCTCGATAGAGTTTTCTATAGTTCTCGACCTTCTCGGATGCTCGATCAAAATTCGACTTCGCGATATGGATGTTCGATAAAAACTCGCTTTCGTCTCGTTGACGATCGAAATCAGACTGCCTGTCTGCCCACACAGATACCCAGATTCAAAACTGGTATCTGTATCCGTACAGGAGAAATTTCCCTATTCGATCTGTGAACAGAATTCCCGAAATCTCTGTTAACAGCATGCTATTTTACCCCAGGGATAATTTCCTATTTTCCTGAAAGGAGCAACTCGCTCATCATCATACATCATTATCACCCTCGGTGGTGGTGATAGAATTTCATTTCGACGGCCGTCGATAGAATGCCGCCTCTATTTGCATAAGGCATCTGGCACACAGGCCGTAGGGTATCCTGCAATTTGTATGGACGTAAAGTCCGTGAGTTGTTTAACTTCTGTAGTTAATATCAACAATCCATTAGATCTTTCTAATGGTGTGAAAATATGGTAAGGACCGTGGAACTGAAGTAGTTCCTTTTGTTATTTTTACCCTCGTACAAATTCGCGTCGTATCTCGTTGAGATGTTTACGTTTCCCAAGAATCTGGTAGCGGATGACCAAAATACATTATTGTATCGACGGATTTGGGTGGTCTTTGTGGTAGACTATCCCCACGTGCACCGTTGATCGGCTCATTTTCTGGCGAAAGCACGTCCTTGCATAGATCTTTGAAATGACCGATTCAATGGAATGTTCCTGGGCGCAGGCAGAATGAATGTTTCTTTCTTGTTTCAGGTATGATGACTTACGAATGTTGAGCTTGGCATTAAAAGCTTTGGGATGTTCGGTTCCTTGCTTTTTGGTGTCGGCTCAACGTTGGCTACATGTTGTTGGCCCCTAGTAGGATTTTGGGGGCACGCGTCTGAGGGCGCGTGTAACGTTTTCAGGTAGGTCTGTTCCTTGAAGGGTTAGGAACCTTACCTGGGTGAAATTGTGCGTTCGTAGAACGCTACAGCTTCGTCACTCCGTAACAACAACACCTGAAGGTCAATATGTCCAGCTTTTTGCTGATTCAAATAGCTTAACTCAACTTTTAAATGAGCCAACACGGGTTCCATATATATATATGGTCATTTCGCCAACACACTGGACCAGTTTATCACCTCCCACCTAAACAAATACACAATTGAAGTTTCTTCTCCCTTGGGCACTTCTAACTACTGTGTCGTGTCAGCTAAGTTTGCTCTAACCAACAGTAACGTTTATGAGAAAGCTCCCAAAAGAACAGTATGGTTCTCCGAGAAAGCCAACTGGGAAGGTCTGAACGACTTTTTTGGGAAGTTAAATTGGTCGTTATTTTTCCTCTATAATGATGTTGACTCTATAGCGGACCCATTGACAGACACGATTCTACTTGGCATGCGGACCTTTATTCCACACAGACTAAAAAGTTTCAAACCCAAGAGAAATAAGTGCTTCGATTCCGGGTGCAGTGAAGCCATTAAGGTTAAAGAGTTGAGCTTCCGGTTGTATAAATTAAACAATACTGAGGAAAACCGGAAAAGATTTAAGAGAGCTATAAACGACTGCATGCGTATATTCAACACGCCAAGTTCTTGCATGACCAGAGAGTGAGACATACAATACTACACTCTCTCACAGGTAGTAGAAACTTCTGGGCATTCGTGAAAAACATTCAAAACTCAGTCTCTTCATCCATTCCATCGCTTATAGTCGATGACAAACCAATCACCACTGCAATAGAGAAGGCGAATCTACTTGTTGCACTTTGTGCAGCCAACTCAACGCTACCTGATACCACATCAATTCGACCTCAACTTGAGCGTAAGCAGCACACCATGAGCTAGATTCACTTCCGAACGCGTATTGTGGCCCGCGCACTCAAAGAGCTAAACGTACACAAATCCGCTGGTCCTGGTGGAATTCCTCCATGTTCCTCCTCACTCGCCAAACCACTGCGTAAACTCTTCCAATTGTCTTATTCTACTGGCCGTTTCCCAAATAGATGGAAGTCGGCGAACATTCAATCAATTCCCAAAAAGGATGACAAGTCGTCTCTCTCTTTTTATCGATCCATAGTACTAACTCTACTCACAGGTAATGGAATCACATATCAACCGTCAACTTTCGAAATATCTGGAATTAAATGGCGTCCTCAATGACCACCAATATGGCTTTCGTAGCAATAGGTCCACAAAAGATTTAATGGCGTACCTTACCGAAAAGTAGAGCTATTCCATCCACTACCTCGGCGAAAGCAAGGTATAGTCGCATTGGATATTTCAAAAGCCTTCGACAGAGTTTGGCATCCAGCCCTTTTGTAAAAATTGCATTCCTATGGGGTGGATAATTCCCTCATCCAATGAATAAGAGAGTATCTTTCTGACCGTTCAATTCAAGTGGTTTTTGATGGTGTCAAATCTGTCTTCCATCAAATTAATGCAGGTGCTCCCCAGCGTTTGATATGTGGGGGTTCTCTATACCACATGGAGAACAATCCACAATGCCAACCAATCCTGACCGCTAACAGCGCGTCACCCTACCCTAACCTGTAAACATGCAAAACAAATCCCAATCTGCAAGCGCATCCAGCCCGAACTTGCAAGAATTCATCTCCCAATCTGCAATAAAAAAACATTTTCCAAATTCCCAACAGAATATATCCTAATCATCCCCGCATACATTTCCCCAAAATCGCTTCGGTCAATTCTATTCCCTCCTTCCGACCAAGCAATCCTAATTTCCTCGGAAATCCATAAACCATAATATAATGCATATTCCAACCTACAACGGAATACCAATCATCTCCCCCATTACATCACCCTATAGCGTTTGAAATAATAGTGAAGAAGATCGTGTGATTCGAACTGACGCTATGACAGTTTGAATCACGAAACAATTTTACCTAAGCGTTACCCATCAGGCTACTGGCCGTGTTTAGAATTTGATTTTTAAACTCGACTATACTCCACTGATGTGAATTATTTTTGTTATCGCTAGGTATACGGTTCTGATGTATTTTCTTATTCGATTTTCGTTCGGTGTCCTTCACTATTTTTGCTTGTGAAATGTGTGTATCTGTTAGAGATGCCACAACCCCATATACATTTTTCCAAAATTGCTTCGGTCACTTTCTACTTAAGTTATATTTTCTCATTGCAACCAAGCAATCTTAATTTCCCCGAAATTACTTCGGTTAATATTTTACCTAAATGATATCCCTTGCTTGCACCCAAGCAATTCCAATTTCCCCCGAAAATTCATGCCCATACTTGCTCGCGTTCCCAAAGCCAATTTCCCAGTATACACAACCAACGAATCCTACTCAGCTTATACGGCCAGGATTCGCTGGAACTGAATTCCTATGCAAGCATAGCAATTCTACTCGAAATTAGAATAAATTCTTTCCTTCATCAGTCAGTCGCAATTCAGCAACCGCCACGATCACGTCGAGGTTGCCCTGTAACCGCCGCAGCCACGCGGGGGCACGCCGCCCCCGTGTGTAAGAGTGAGTCGAGGTTCAACCGCCGCCGGCTCCGGACATAAAAAATCGAATTTAATCTGCAAAAGGGGTCAGTGGTTGTCGCCCGAGTGCATCGGTTGCCTTACGAAAATTAAAAAGACTACGCGCGTTCGGCTGATTACAGCAATCATTAAAACCAGAGTATTGGCGTTAAGTTAAATGAACAAACCGATAAGAACTACAAGTGTAAGCAAAATAAAAGAAAACCTATATCCGATTACCCGGCACGTTTTATTCTTTCTTCCCTTCGTCGGTGGTGTATCGTCGTAGTCCATTGTTCGTGGACGGCGCATCTGCGCTCATTGTTCCCTTTTACTCGTATTAACATTGTCAGCAGAAGGTGGGGTGACAAGGAAACGCGTTATTTGTAGAGACGCACTTTTCTACGATTCTAGAAACAGTTAATCTTATTCGGTTCCAAAGAACGCGGTGACGCAGACTATTCCGGAGGCGCAGAAAATAAGAAGTGGGAAGGAAGTGAACCAGGCGCCCGTGTCTGATCGGACTCGCAATCTGCTCCTCTATATGATCTTACGTCAAGGATATTCGAGTGGTGCTTTTGTCTATGACGAAGTGGTCTATTTGGTTACGCGTTACGCCGTCGGGTGATATCCATGTGGCTTTATGAATTTGCTTGTGCTTGAACATCGTGTATTTCACTACCAGATCTTTTGACGCTGTGAACTTAATTGTACCATCGGTCCTGTATTTTTAGCACAGACATTCGGTCATTAATAAATTTCACATCTATTACATGGGGCGTAATCTTGCTTATGATGAAGCGGGTTCCGAGGTTATGTGTATCGGTACCTCCATACACCAGCGTAAATCCGTTGGTTTCGATTACTTGATGTGGGAGTCGGACTTTCTGAAGCGCGACGATGTCCATTTTATATTGTTTTGCGTTTTCTACCACTATCAACCCATGGCACTCGAATTGTTACGTGAGTAACCTTTGTGTCGTTTTTGTTTCGACCAACTCAGCTACATTGCGGTCAAAATATGAATAATAAATAAATAGAAATCAAAATGAATTAACGTATACAGAAATACTATAATATTATAATGCTACCCAAACTGAAGACCAATTAAATGCGGCTGGGTTGAAATCGAGGTAGAATACGAGTAGTGTGTAAACCCGGTCTCTTTTCGGTGGTGGTGACTTTTGCTAGTTTCGAAGTCAGCCGTCGTCGAGGTGAAATTGATTCACTCCACCCAACCAGGCCACTATTTATTAGGCGTATATTTGTCCTAAAATGGAGTTCAACTCTCATATGTGATCGACAGGATGCAAAAAGAAACAGTGAAACATTTGGGGGCTCAGCCGTGAGTCGTTTAATTCCGTCATTAGAGCATAGGCCCAAGGTATCATGTCTATCCCTTTTCTATAGGTATTGCCACGATCGTTGCTCAACTAAACTTGCTGAAGGTGTTTCGCCCCCTTCAGACATTTTCGGGAGATACCCGTCAATCTGTGAATGCGCATCAGTTCACGTTGAAAGTAAACTTTAGGCGCACAGATAAACAGAGAGGCATGCTTTAGTTGAACCACACGATTGTGGAATGCTCTGCCTGATCATGCGTTTCCTCTACGGTGTGATGTCCATTCAAGACCAAAAAAAAAAAAAAAACAGGTCCCCCTGGATTGTCGCTTTGCCTTGTTCCACTGTATGCCTGAAACAAGTTTCGTCGCGACATGAACGGTGTGGTGTATCGCTCTGAAACCTCATTGGTTGTTCGGAATAATGCCATTTTCATCACACCAGTTTATTAATTCTTTATTTATAATCTTTTTACATACCTTGCTAATGTTTGGAAGCAAACTAATCGATCGAAGATTGGCGGGGTTGCTTCTGTCCTTATTATTTTTGGGGATAGGATGGACTACGGCTCCTCGATAGTATAGTGGTTAGTATACCCGCCTGTCACCCGGGAGACCGGGGTTCGATTCCCCGTCGGGGAGCCCCTGGCGCAAGACTAATGACCTTGCCCAGACAAAATAAATCATTATGGAAAATTTAACAAGCCTCAGGACTTGCTAAATAAGGCCAAGACCGGTTCCCGATTGTAGTGCCGATGATGATGATGGACTACGGCAGTTTTCCAATGGGTTAGATAATACGCATTATTAGAGCGCTTTGAATAAAACAGTGCACACCTTAATTGCGCGAAGAGCAAAGTGCTTTAGAACAATGTTTGGAATACTATCTATTCCGGAAGATTTCTTGTTGTTAAGGGATCTAAGGATGTCCGTAAGTTCATCCTTGTGCACAAATATACTAGCGCCTAGATTTCTAAGAGGGGAATCCGCTCTATTGTTTACACTAAACGTAGTGACATTTGGACTATCAAAATGCCAACTGTTAATTTGATTGTGTAGCAAAATATGGTTTTGGAGAACCCTGTGTTCCAGGTCACGGTTAGAGTGAACGGATTCGCTTATTCTATACGCTGCCTCGAAACAGGCACCAATTGAGTTCGCTTTTTTTTCATCCTCGATTATTATTAACTCTTCGTTGGAGTTGACATGTTCCAGGGTAAGTCCTGCGTTTAACATTGTTTGACAAATTTCTGGAGTCCGCGGAACTCGCAAACATGCAATGTCATAATCTTTCCTTCTAAATGCACGTGCTTCTCGATTTCTTCATTACTTTCGGATTTTTTTCCTCCAAGCGATTCCTTCAAGAATGCGAAGCGAACAAAAAATAGTCACAGGGAGAGAAGTCTAGACTACATATATGGGGGTGTTCGAGGGTTTCCCAGCCCATTTCTTCCAATGTATCCCTTGTTAAGGATGCGGTGTGGGGCCTGTACTTCAAAATCCCCTTTTGTGCGCGCGTTAGTGTTAAAAAAAATTATGGAAAGGCGATTTGATATCGCAGATTTTAAGCTTTAAGTTCTTGACGTCTGTGCGAATTTAACCATCCATATTCGTTCTTCATGTTAGGTGATAATACAATACCGAAATGTATTCTATCCAGCTTATTAACGGTAAACTCATATTATTTTCCAGGTCGAATATAAATTGGAGGAGATGTTTGCAGGCATTGAAGACGAACCCCCAGCGGAATGCCCCGCTCCCCTTGATGACTCGGCAAATAACGAATCAACGGATTTGAGCTTAGCTCTGTCACTGCCCACTGTAATAATCCCAGATGACCCAGAAGAACTATTGGATGTGATACCGTCTAGCTCAAACTCCACACAGAAAAGAACGCATTCCACTTCAAAGAGTGAATCAAGTCCACCCAAGAAGAAATCCCGCCTCACAAAGAAAGCATCAAACAAAAAACTCAAAAAGAAAATCCCCGCGTCTCATAGTTCTGGTGTGTCTAAAGGTACCCCTTCATCTCAAGGAAATAAAACAAAATCCGGGCCAAGTTGTAGTGGCAGCGGTGGCAGCAGTGGAAGTAGCACCAGTGGTGCTAATGGAACTGCTCTCACTGCATCCGGGTCAACCGGTAATAAGTCAATAGCAGTTAAGGCAGAAGAATCCTCACAAATCTGTCTGACGTCGGAATCTAGATATAAGGGACCGTACATCCTGGTGAAGCCAGATGGCTCAACAAACATTGTTAATACTCCAACCACCGAAGATGATTTGGAAAAAGTGAACAAAGTGAAAAAAGGTACCTTTACAAACACGGACCGAAGTAAAATACGAGGAATGCATATAAGTACATTGAGTAATAAATATGATGCTGATACTACAGACGCCAGCTGGATGTGTGTTTTCTGTAAGAAAGGTCCTCATAAATTTGACTTAGGCGACTTATTTGGTCCCTATATTGTATCGACAAATTGTGAAGACTTCGAAGCATCGGAAAGGGACGAGCTCAATGAAAATTTCACAAATCGAAGGAAAAAATCTGACATGTACCAAAAAACACCATACTCCCTGCCAGCTGTGCCAGCAGGACACTCAGTGTTATCCAATGTAAGTTTATACAATAATGATCTGTCTATTTTTGTAGCTCATTCAGAACAAGAACTTGATATGCAACCACCTGCTCCCCATTGAAAACGTTCTGTATTATTCTCGTGATTTCGTTTTTGATGTCTTCAGACAGATTTTTTTTTTTCGAGACTTGAATTAAGAACGTTAACTCCTTTCTTTTTTCGAGACTTGAATTAAGAACGTTAACTCCTTTCTTTTTAATATTTTACTGCACTTTAACAATTTCACTTTTGTCCCAACAAAACTTCCCAGCTCTTAATCCCGATGAACGTATCTTGGTGTTTCTCCCTTTGAATTTTCTAGTTGCTTTGCTTTGTAAGCGTTTTGTGAATTAGAGATCTGTGGGGAGGAAGTATGTTGCACCGGCGTAGGGCGCTGATTTACTTCACTCCCCATCACTAATTGAAAGTTCCGCTGCTGAACCTGATCCGACGACACTGTCCACCAAGCAAGAAAAACTCCATATCGACCGTCCATAAAGGGGTAATTAAACACACGATTTAGTTCATTACAACTCGCTTTATATTTTGTTCTGTTTTACATTTTGTAAGGAGCCACTTAAGGAGAAAAACTATTGTTTGTAACAATAAAACAACATAAACTGAAGTTACATTTATTGACTTTTACTACATCAAGATATTTTGTTATTACGGAGTTCAATAGATCCCGAAGGTCTTGATATGTTTTTATTATATATGGTAACATTTTAAAGTGCATTTTAACGGCGCGGGTACGGTGGATGGCAGATGACCCCCCCACTTGAAGGTTGTAATGTGACTCCGGTGGTGGATATCCTCTCCGCTAATGATATGTTTTTACTTACCACAAGAGAGACGTAAAATCTCTCTCTGTGGAACAGAAAACCAGATCTCGTAATAAAGATCATGGTGGTACACATGTATGTGTGTACATTGGTACATTCGTGGGACAAAGCCATGAGAACGAAACTGAAACAAATAAAGGGCATACTGTGCATCCATGAGATGTGTGTTCGGCTAAGCAAACACGCCGAATCTCATTGGATGCTAATTGTGTTTGTGTTAGCTTATGTGAGAAGGTCAGGAATATGTAAGACAAAGGGAATTTATGATCTGAGAGTTCAACTGAGTAAACAAGTTGAAACTCATTAGATAGTAGATGCATTTGGGATACTTGAATGGTTTGAATTGTTTGCCGTATCGCCAGAATGCTTGCTGAAGGACAGCGTTCTTCTCTTTGTACATGGTACATGCTAGGGAATTAGTTTCAGCGTCTATTGCGCTAATTGTATGCAGCTGCGTTGGATTCTTTACCGTTGGTGCAAGGGTCGCCAGCCAATGTGTATGTAGGTAAATTTATTGTACACATGTTGAGGCTGGGAATAGCCAACTCAAGGTTAAGATTTCCTGATTATGCGGTTGCATTATATGTGAACCGATGAGTTTTCTTTCACGGATTCATCTAGGGGGAAATGCACTTGGTGAGATTGGGATGCCTGGCACCGAAGGTGCCGAACTGGTTTTGGGATTCAATATAAATTAGGAAAGAATTCTTATAGAGAATTTGTATGCGAAGAGATGCATGAAAGGTAAGGATTCTTTTACAGGGACTTTTCGATTATAAATTTGACCTATTTGATGCGTGAAGCAGTTACAGGTGCTTAATGCGATTGCATTAGCAAAAACTTATAAGGTTGGGTCTAAGTTATGGGGGTTCTTCAGGTAAATAACAGTGGGGTTTGGGGTAACCGCCACAGATCTCTCTATAATTCTGTTCCGTTAATTTTTCTTTCAGACCTTAATATATATTTATCACCAGATGGGTTGCTTTAATATAATGTAACCCATTATAATAAAAATAGCTAATCCATGCTCCATTTTGAAAAAAAAAATTCTTGAAATATTTGAATTTCGGCACAGCACCAGAACCCTTCTGTTGGTCGCATTTACTGTTCCATGGAATTACTCTGTGAACATATTGCGCTTTTCCCAGAATCTGCTGGATCCAGTTAGAATGTGCTTCGCGATTTATACACATTCCTTGTAGTTCACGGACAGTTGTCTAAGGCATCCGTGTCCTGTCGAGCATTGGAACATGTGAAAGTCTATCTCTCCAGGCGGTCTATTTGTCCATTCTTTGAGGTTCGGTATCTCATCGCAACTTTCTGTAGTAGATGTGCCCCATTTCTGTTGTTCCGTTCTTGGAAAGGCGGGAGTTCGGCTTTATAATCACTGGATAGTACGCTTGTTTCCTCCTTCTCTAGTGTTCGGCCGATTGGTGCATCTGTGTCGCATCAGCTGAGATGTAGAGAGATTGACTCTCTGAATCAGGATCTGGATAAGGTCCTGCCGTGGGGAAGGGCCAATCTCGTCGACTTCAAAGCAGCGAAGATACAAGATACAACATTCACAAAGAAAAGTGGATCATCGGTTCCACAGCTGATGATGAGTGGCCGGGCCCTCGAAGCTGGGGAAAGCTTGAAATTGCTCGGCGTCACGGTCTGTGGGAATGTATCATGGCATAAACACGTGTCGAGCATCGCCAGGCCAGCCTCAGGAAAACTGAGCTATCTTTTTAGAGCCAAGAAATGTTTTACTCCGGCCCAACTTCTTCTCCTATATAAATCCCAAATTAGACCCGCGTTCGAATATTGCTCTCATGTTTGGAGCTCTGCTCCTAAATATACCCTCGACCTACTTGAGAGCATACAGAGACGAGCGATCCGCCTGATCGGGGACTCGGCGTTGACGTTGGGACTACAATCGCTACCACATCGAAGACGCGTAACCGACCTCTGTCTGTTTTACAGATATTATCACGGGTACTGTTCTTCGAAGAATCGTGGTATTGTTCTATGCAATTCTGCTTATGTGCGATCCACAAGACAATTCGACGGATCGCACCAGTTTGCGGTTCATCTCCCGACGGCACGAACATCCCTGCACCAGAACTCGTTCCGTTACAGAGCTGGCAAGCAGTGGAACTCTCTTCCCACGCGAGTGTTCAAAAAGAACTGCAACAGTTATTTGGTGGTATCTCGGGGCGCCCACTCGGCGCTATAGGTTCGCCTCTCCCGAGAGAAGTTTTATTAAAAAAAAAAAAGTCTCGTGCATTCAGCTGCTGCAGCTAATATACTTCCGCTGTAACATTTTCTTCTATTTTTATCAGCACCCAACCCGCAATTACTGCGATTGTGTCCGGTAGGCCTGTTACGTGAGTAACCGTTCCATCGTCTTTGTTCTGGCGAGGGCTAAACTTGGCTGCATTGTGGATGGACAATTTAGATACTTTAAGTGTAAACAAAAACTAATCGACTTGAATATTGAGTTTCAATGGAGTTTGATTTGAAAGCCAATTGCATGCAGCTGAGTTATAGTTTCTGATCGATAACAGCTGGTGTGTAAACCCAGTTTCTCTTCGACGGTGGTGTCTTCGGCTAGTTTCGAAGTTGACCATCGTGAAACCAAAGAGAGAGAAAACAGAAACCTTCGTTGGAACGGGATATAGAACAAAGGAAAAGAAAAACGGAGTGTGGATGGGGGACCGTTGCGACGGTCTTTGTTCGAATGCGTGACGTTCTTTCGTTAGAGTAGAGAAGGAAGTTCGAGTTGTTAGCGGCAAGAAGTCACTACGTCCCTGACTTGGCGAGTTGTGTAAATGGAGTCTTTTACGTGTCGTTAGAGTTATGTTTTGGTTGTTCAGTAATAAGTCGAAAAGTTAGATATCGTGAGTGGACTTTATTATTAACAGTCGGATGTTTTCTGTTTTTAAAAACGTTGCGCTAGGAAGAGGGAGAGACTGGAATTGGTAACGTCGGGATCGTGTTCACTGTGAAAAATCGAAAAAGGGATGGTTAAAGGTCGCACGCAATATGAGAGTGTGGAGAGACTGGAAGTAGCCCACAGAAACATCTATCAATGAGGGAAAATTAATTGTGCAATCTTCAGAACAATAAAGTTTTAAGTGGTTAATTGAAAACCAAAAGGATGAATTACGTGTCGAGCGTTTTAATTGCGGAGAGACCGGGAAGGACCCCGTGGAACGGTAGGGCACCACCCACGAACACAAGGTATGGTCTTTTAAATACCCTAGTACTAACACCGTCGGCGAATATTGTACAACTTGACGCAATTACCGCCGCAACACCGATATAAATCACGCCGCATTCCAAATTAACGCCACATATTTAAAATAACTCAACTTCCTATCTGAAACCCATAACTAATTTTGGCGCAACCTCTTACAATGAAATACCAATAAAAGTAACACAGCATAACTCGAGCTATCTATCTAACCGATTTCGTACAGCATACTCCCATTAAGAAGAAAATACAATATATTTGGACAAGCAAATAAGTTATAACATAAATACGCAAAAAATAACACGACAAAAATAACACGGCATATTTGGCGCAGCCGGTGCCCGTTAGTTGGACCTGCACTGGTGATCCTCGGATCTTCCTTAAATCCTGGAGCCTTTGCTCGGAGGTGAAGGAGCATTGATGGGTGGAGCCCTGAGGCGTCAAGCGCACCTACGCTTCACATAGCATAGAAACTGTAACAGTACAACGACAAAGTGCCCCAAACGCTGAGATTTTCAAGGTGAATCACGTGAAGGGGAGTGATGGAGCGATAAGTGCCTGGACCGTTGGAATCCAGCATCAGGCGAAGCAGACATTTTTTTTTGTGTCACCGTTAAATTGCAAGAATTATTATTTTGTGAAATTAATTTATGTAATATTGTAAGTTTAACGAATTTTCCCCTTTGTATAGTTACGGCTATTGACCACATATTTTCGTGTGCCACCGTTGGTTTATAGAGTTATGATTTGGTTAATTGATTAATATAACATTATAGAATTAAAGGAATATTTTTGTTGTTGCCATAATTGCTGTTATAGGCAATAATTTTTGTATTGCAATTATATTTTTGAAACATCATTGTGAAATTAATTTTTAAAAAAATTTTAGGATTGTAATTTTTTTCCCTCCTTTTTCTTCTCGGCATGAATGCTGTTAGTTTTTTTTTTTTTTAAATTATTGCCGAATTGTTGAATCATTATTGTGAAATTAATTTTAGTAACATTATATAACATTTTGTTAGCTTGGGACATATTGTGGTTTCTCCACACTATATATTTGCATATGTATATATGCTTTTGGTTTATGAGATATATTTTGAATCATGGAATATTTTTAATATTTTTTCCTCTTTTTGCGTTTGAAACCGTTACCTTTTCTCCTTTTCTCTCTTTCTTTCTTTTCGGTTGGCCGGGAGATATTTTTCATTGTTCGCGTTTATTGTCGTTTTTGTTGAACTCGCTAGCTGTCGTTTCTGCTGCTCCGGTGACTGTTCTTTTGGGGTGCCTGTTTTTTTCCTTGTTTTTGGCCTATCCCATGTCCGTGTCTGTATTCCCCCCCGCGGCTTGGGGCTGCTCCCCATTCTCTTCCCCGGGGCTAGAATCTTTTGATTTCTCTTCTCTTTTGTGGTTTTTGCCCCTGTTCGGGCGTGCTGTTTTGTTTTGGTTTCCTGCGTGTTCTTTCCTCTTTTGGGACTGAATTCTTGGAATTCTGTTTGGTTTGCCGGGCAGCCGACGAGGTTGCAAGGCCGGGTATTCGTTGCGCTCCTTGTTTCTTCTCTCCTTTGTCTGATCCCTTTGGAGCGGAACGGGTTTGGGGTAGAGACGGCCTGCTAATGCTGACGAGGCAGTGGCAGGGGGAGAACAGGGGGAACACTCCTTCCCGGGCACAACCTGAGATGTTCCGC
Organism: Microdon myrmicae; assembly: GCA_963931805.1. Lineage (NCBI taxonomy): Eukaryota > Metazoa > Arthropoda > Insecta > Diptera > Syrphidae > Microdon > Microdon myrmicae. The sequence continues at coordinate 165,293,601 of OZ007496.1, read as the reverse complement.
GAGCCGCTCAAAGCGGCGCTGGACACGGAAAATTTCCATGATTCGTGCGGCGACCCCATGGACGCCCCCTCCCCGGCACCGAAATCCCCCCGCGGCCTCAAATACACTGTCGAGGACATGGAGAATACGCCGAGTGCGTCGTCCGTGGCCGGGGGCGAGGAGTGGGTCCTCAGCCAGGTTCTGCACGGACCATGTTGGACGCGGACAGGGTCTATGGCCTTGTCTCGAAAACGGTCCCGATGTTCTCCGGCCAGGAAGGCCCCAGTGCAGCAGAGAAACTTATCTTGTTTCTCAATGGCTGCAAGAAGACCCTGGATTGTTTGGCGGTGGTGGAGGAGCATAATTTCCTCCGGTGGCTGCCCACCAGGCTGTGCGGCGAGGCCTACCGCATATTCGAGGAACGACCTCCTGCGACCTTTTTAGGGGCGGAAGAACGTCTGAGGAGGGCGTTTGACTCCGGGGTGTCGTATGAGGAGCTGTGTGCACAGCTCTTCACAATGCGACAGCTCCCCAATGAGGACGCCACATGCTTCGCTTCCCGGGTGAAGTGGGCCATTGCGCGATGTGGAGAGGCAGCGGGGCCCTGCTACGACCGACACAGTAGGGCCTTCTTCGCCACCCAGTTGGAAAGGATGGGGAAGCCAGCGATAATCAGGGGCGTAAGGGAGGACGGCCTTAGGCACTTCCCCCTTACGTTGAGTGAGGATCCATTTCATGGGCTGGTGGCCCGCCTCGTTCACTTCGAGCGTTCGAGGGGGGAAATGCTGCGACGGGACGGCCCCTCCCTTGTGGGGCTCTGGGCCGGGTCCGGTGATCAGTCGGTCAACCCTTCAGCCTTTGGCCCTGGCCATTCTTCGACATTTGTAGACCACCATTCGACGTCAGCGCTGGGTCCATCGGGATTGAACCCGCGGGCGGCGCCGTTTGTCGCCCGGGAAGCTGTGGCATCTCTAACAGATACACACAATTCACAAGCAAAATAGTGAAGAACACCGTACGAAAATCGAATAAGAAAATACATCAGAGCCGTATTCCTAGCGATAACATAACAATTCACATCAGTGGAGTATAGTCGAGTTTAAAAATCAAATTCTAAAATCGGCCAGTAGCCTGATGGGTAACGCTTAGGTACAATTTTTGGTGATTCAAACTGTCATAGCGTCAGTTCGAATCACACGTTCTTCTTCACTATTATTACAAACGCTATAATTGGTGACCCCGACGTGATCTGTGTACATGCAGCACACACTTCCCGTAGTAAACAGAACTTCACACACGATCATGACTTCCGCATAGACCACCGACACATTCATCTGCTCCTATGTTCTCTCGTTCTCTCCGTCGTTCGCAGCGAAGCTGATCGTAACGCAGTTACTGAGGAGGGAGTGGTGTGGGATCTCTAATAGATACACACAATTCACAAGCAAAATAGTGAAGAACACCGAACGAAAACCGTATAAGAAAATACATCAGAGCCGTATACCTAGCGATAACATAACAATTCACATCAGTGGAGTATAGTCGAGTTTAAAAATCAAATTCTAAAACACGGCCAGTAGCCTGATGGGTAACGCTTAGGTACAATTTTTGGTGATTCAAATGGTCATAGTGTCAGTTCGAATCACACGTTCTTCTTCACTATTATTTCAAACGCCATAAAGCCACAATGGCCATCAAGGCGAGGGTGGGACTTTCGCGCCCACTCACTTTGTCCATCCGCCGGGGTGTGCGCAGGAAGCTTACTGCCAGATTTCCCCCGTTAATACCCATACAAATGCGTCGTCTTCTTCTGGCGGAGGAGCGTGGAGTAACACCATGTCCCCCTCTGACCAGAATGGTGTGCCACGGTACTCGGTTCAGAGGCAATATATGCCTCAGAACCACATGAGACAGGCTGTGCGTTTGGTGTGTCGTTCGACCAAACCCAAACTAACTGGGGTCAACCCCAGTATGCCACCGAAGAGCCCACACGGCATTTCCCCATTGAGGCGTTGCAGGGCCAACCACGGGGCGGCCGAGCACCTGCGAGGCCTGGACCCCAGATCCCACCCCAGGTTGTCGGTGACCAGTTCCACCAAAGCCAGCCCGCGCGAGGCCCAGGCGCGCGAACGGTGCACCCCCTAGAAGCACAGATGACCTGCAGCTTCTGCAAAAAGAGGGCCCCCCTATACGAAGAATGCCTGAAGAGACGAAACACACCCTTCTGCCGAGAGTGCTGGCAGTATGGCCACGACACCGTGGACTGCCGTGCCCGTCGAGTACAGGCTCGCAACCCCGGACCTCCACTCCGAAATGGGCGGCCGCAAGATAGACCTACACGAGGGGGGTCGCCTCGTCAACAACGGGGGTTTCAGAGAAGAGCTCTTCCGGAACCCCAGTAACCCGCCGCGAACAGCAGGCCAGCAACACCAAACCCAAGGGTCTTTAGCGTCCGGTGTTGCTGCGAGTTCTATGGCCGCCAAGGTCACAAGAGGCAAGGGTGAGCTGGGAGCGGCATCGAGGCTCCCGAACACCAGCCACCGCAACTTACACCAAGGAGGCTAAGACTGCACGTCGACGCGGAAGGCCAAACACCTGCATGGTCTATGCGGAGTGGCAGGGGGCGGGGGGCCATGGGAGCAAACTTTTCTGTAAGGTACGCCATCAAAACTCCTGTGGACCGATTGCTACGAAAGCCATATTGACGGTCATTGAGGAGGTCATTTAATTCCAGATATTTCGAAAGTTTACGGTTGATAAGTGATTCCATTACCTTGGAGAGAATAGAAGTTACTGCTACGGGTCGACAAGAAGAGAGGGATGCTTTGTAACCCTTTTTGGGAATTGGCTGAATGTTCGCTGACTTCCATTTATTTAGATAACACCCCGTAGAATAAGACAAATGGAAGAATTTCCGCAGTTGTTTAGAGAGTGAAGAGGAACATTTTTTCAAGGGAATTAGAGGAATGCCATCCGGACGAGTGGATTTGTTTGCGTTTAGCTCCTTTAGTGTGCGGGCAACAGTACGCGTTCGGAAGCCAATCTGGCTCATGGTGTGCTGCTTATGCTCAATTTGAGGCTGAACTGATGTGGTATTATAGCGTTTGAAATAATAGTGAAGAAGATCGTGTCATTCGAACTGACGCTATGACAGTTTGAATCACGAAAAAAATTGAACCTATGCGTTACCCATCAGGCTACTGACCGTGTTTAGAATTTTATTTCTAAACTCGACTATACTCCACTGATGTGAATTATTTTTGTTCTCGCTTGGTATACGGTTCTGATGTATTTTTCTTATTCGATTTTTCGTTCGCTGCTCTTCACTATTTTGCTTGTGAATTGTGTGTGTATCTGTTAGAGTCGCCACAGTATCAGGCAGCGCTGAGTTGGCTGCAAAATGTGCAGCAAGTAGATTCGCTTTCTCGATTGCACTGGTGACTGGTCTGTCCATCGACTATAAGAGATGGAATGGATGAGGAGACCGAGTTTTGGATGTTCTTTACAAATCCCCAAAAGTTTCTACTACCTGTGGGAGAGTGTAGTATTTTTTGTCTCACTCTCTGGTCATGCAAGAACTTGGCGTGTTGAATATACGCATGCAGTCGTTTATAGCTCTCTTAAATCTTTTCCGGTTTTCCTCAGTATTGTTTAATTTATACAACCGGAAGCTCAACTCTTTAACCTTAATGGCTTGACTGCACCCGGAATCGAAGCACACATTTCTCTTGGGTTTGAAACTTTTTAGTCTGTGTGGAATAAAGGTCCGCATGCCAAGTAGAATCGTGTCTGTCAATGGGTCCGCTATAGATTCAACATCATTATAGAGGAAAAATAACGACCAATTTAACTTCCCAAAAAAGTCGTTCAGTTGGCTTTCTCGTAGAACCGTACTGTTCTTTTGGGGGCTTTCTCATAAACGTTACTGTTGGTTAGAGCAAACTTAGCTGACACGACACAGTAGTTAGAAGTGCCCAAGGGAGAAGAAACTTCAATTGTGTATTTGTTTAGGTGGGAGGTGATAAACAGGTCCAGTGTGTTGGCGAAATGACCATATATATATGGAACCCGTGTTGGCTCATTTACAAGTTGAGTTAAGCTATTTGAATCAGCAAAAAGCTGGACATATTGACCTTCAGGTGTTGTTGTTAGGGAGTGACGAAGCTGTAGCGTTCTACGAACGCACAATTTCACCCAGGTAAGGTTCCTAACCCTTCAAGGAACAGACCTACCTGACAACGTTACACGCGCCCTCAGACGCGTGCTCCCAAAACCCTACTAGGGGCCAACAACATGTAGCCAACGTTGAGCCGACACCAAAAAGCAAGGAACTGAACATCCCAAAGCTTTTAATGCCAAGCTCAACATTTGTAAGTCATCATACCTGAAACAAGAAAGAAACATTCATTCTGCCTGCGCCCAGGAACATTCCATTGAATCGGCAATTTCAAACATCTATGCAAGGACGTGCTTTCGCCAGAAAATGAGCCGATCAACGGTGCACGTGCGGGTAGTCTACCACAAAGACCACCCAAATCCGTCGATACAATAATGTATTTTGGTCATCCGCTACCAGATTCCTGGGAAACGTAAACATCTCAACGAGATACGACGCGAATTTGTACGAGGGTAAAAATAACAAAAGGAACTACTTCAGTTCCACGGTCCTTACCATATTTTCACACCATTAGAAAGAGGAAAAATAACGAGCAATTTTACTTCCCAAAAAAGTCGTTCAGACCTTCCCAGTTGGCTTTCTCATAGAACCATTCTGTTCTTTTGGGAGTTTTTTCGTAAGCGTTGCTGTTGGTTAGAGTGCTTTTTTTCGAGGTTCTTTATAAAGTCCTGGTTTAAAAAAAAAAAAAAATTATGGTGCCATCAAAAGACTACCAAATAACAACACGAATTCATTTCATTTTTGCATTATCATTATTATCATTTATTATTTTTTATTCCTACGAATAAATTGGCAGTCTCGCCAAAACTTTGCATACTCTTACCGTTTTTTCACTCGTTTTCCTCAGGTGTTTCTTGAAGGTCAGCCTGTTGTCGAGTATAACACCAAGATATTTAATATAGGGTCTAGATCAGATTGTTTGTCCTTCTATTTCCAATTCAAGGTGTTCAACTTTCTTGCGGCTGCTTATTAAAACTGCCTCCGTTTTATGTCCAGCTAGTTTCAGTCCGGCCATATCTAGCCAGCATTTAATGCTCTAGATTGCTTGGGAGCAAATATTCTCCAGGTCATCTAGATGTTTAGCTACGGCCACTATCGCCAAATCATCTGCGTACCCGATGATTCTAACCTCTTCTGGTACAATGACCCTGATCGCACCATCATACATAGTATTCCACAACAGCGGACCTAATACAGTGGTGTCGAATAACCCTTGTATGTAGGACCTCTCAATTGCCTGTTTCCAGGTAGTTTATTGTTGATGTGTGCGCTATCATGAAGGAAAATAAACTTGTCATGCCTATTGCATATAATTCGGCCTATTTTCACCCGAGCACATGGCAATTGTATCAGTTGTTGGTGGTAGCGATGGACATTAACCGTTTCACCAGGTAATAATAGCTGTAATAGTGCCGCTGATCCCACCAAATGATCAGCATCGTCTTACGTTCGAAGTGATTTGGTCTTCGGACGATGTTGGTTGTTGGCCAGGATCAATCTACGATTTCTTCTGTTTAGAATTCTTCGAAATATATGCACTTTTTATCGCTAGTTTAAATATGATGCAGGATCGACTTTCTTTTTTGTCTGCCGAGCAAAATTTGACTTGTGTTTTGGCGTCGCTCCACTTGCCTATCAATTATTTTATGCACCAATCATTTCCCGATTTCTTTAAGCTTTTCGCGACACGCAGGCGCTTAGAAATGGCTGCTTGAGTTACACCCAACTGCTAAGCAAGCATTTGTTGCGATTGGGTATCGTCCTCGTCCAAAAGAGCATGTAATGACGGTTCTCAACCTTCCTGACTGATTTTCAGCCTTCTTGTCGCTCAAGGAAAAATTGTCATCCTTCAATAGGTATTAATCTCCGCACATTGTTTGCCACCACAAGCACTCGATGTGACTGCAGATAATTTCTTCAAATTGAAACAAAAAGGTCGAGCTTCTCGCATGTGCTGCTAGACATGACTACTAAAGGAAAACTGTGTGTTGTTGTATGAAATTGTTGACAGTGTGCAGTGATCATTGTTGACAGATGTCAAACGCAAAAGAAAGACGTATGGTGTTGCCTATTTTCTCACCAACGCCATCTATCATATGAATTAAACTTAAACATATGGTATTACTTAGTTCCACATAATTCAATTACTATTTATTGGCCTGTAGGAACCCGGAACTTCATGACCTCACCGACTCGACTTCACCATCGTTCCCTGTCCTGTGCAGTCTCCTTTCACGCTCGACCATCCGATCCGACCTCCCTAAGGTCAAACCAAACATTGTCCTCTCATCTCCGTCACGGCCGTCCTACCGGTCTCTTTCCCGTTGGTCTTCCGTCAAGAACTCTACGCAGGGTCCTATAGCGTTTGAAATAATAGTGAAAAAGAACGTGTGATTCGATCTGACGCTATGGCAGTTTGAATCGCCAAAAATTGAACCCAAGCGTTATCCATCAGGCTACTGGCCGTGTTTTGAATTTGATTTTTAAACTCGACTATACTCCACTGATGTGAATTGTTATGTTATCGCTAAGGTATACTGCTCTGAAGTATTTTCTTATTCGATTTTTCGTTCGGTGCTCTTCACTATTTTGCTTGTGAATTGTGTGTGTGTATCTGTTAGAGTCCCCACAGTCCTATCGTTGCCCATTCGCGTTACATGTCCGGCCCATCTTAATCTTCGCGACTTGATTACTCTCAGTATTGTAGGTTTGCGGTATAGCTCTTCCAATTCGTGGCTGTGGAGTTTCGTCCATTGTCCTGCCTTCTCGTCATATTTACCTCCAAAGATACTCCTTAAAACTTTATTCTCGAATACGCGGAATTTGTTTTCTTCCCATTTTGTGAGAGCCCATGTTACGCATTCAGAAAAAATAAATCATTATGGAAAATGTAATAAGCCTCAGGACTAGCCAAATAAGGCCAAGACCGGTTCCCGGTTGTAGTGCCGATGATGATGATGATGTTTCGCATCCACATAGAACAATCGGCATGATTATGGTTCTATAAACACGGAGCTTTATGTTACGTGATAGCAATTTGGATTTCAACAGGTTGCTGACTGCGTGCCAACTAGCGTTGCCGTAAATTTCCTTCGACATTTCGTTACTGGCCGTCAGTATTGTTCCCATATATTTATATTATAATTCTTTAACTTTTTTAAATATCTTGCCTCTGACGTTTATATGTGTTTCCTGAGTTCCACCTGCTTTCGCCGTAATCATGTATTTTGTTTTGTCTTCATTTATTTCTAGGCCCACCTCTTCTGCCGCTTGCATGATGATTTCACTGTTTTTACTTACAGTTTCTAGATTATCGCCCAGAACGGCGATGTCATCCGCATATGCGAGCACTTGTGTGACCCCGTTCAGGGATGATCCGGCCATGTTGTCGTCTTGTACCTTTCTGATGACACACTCGAGCACAAGGTTAAAAAGACACGGTGATAGGCCATCTCCCCGTTTTAGTCGGTCCCAGATTTCACATAGGTCTCAGAGGTGGTTTTCTATTCTAACTCGCCCTTTGTTTTCGTTCATGCAAATTTGAATGAGGGCGGCATATTTTTTCGGGACTCCCAGCTCAACTACAATGTGGTAGAGTCTTTGCCTTGCGACTGAGTCGTAGGCTTTTTTGAAGTCAACGAACAGTTGGTGAACCGTCTCTTCGTATTCCCACTTCTTTTCCAGAAGTTGCCTTATTGTGAATATTTGGTCGCTTGTTGACCTGTTCCTACGGAATCCGCATTGGCAGTCTCCCAATTATTTCTTCTGCGTACGGTGTGATTCTCGCCAGTATGACATTTGTTAATATTTTGTATGTGATTGGGAGCAACGATATTCCTCTCTAGTTTTCACAGTATATCTGTCGACTTTTTTGAAAGTGGGGACGACTATTGAGGTTTTCCATTCTTCCGGAGTGACTTCCTTATCCCATATTGTTTTGATGAACTGGTGGATCTTTCGAACGGTTGCCTCTCCTCCACGCATCACAAGCTCTACCGGTATGCAGTCGACTCCGTTAGCTTTGTTGTTTTTCATTGCGTCTACAATTTCGTTGAAAGAGGGCTCTGGGATCTGAGGCTCGGCTTTATGTACGCCTGGTGCGTTTATTTGTGGTTGATGGGTGCGTACATTAAGCAGGTTTTCAAAGCACTGCTTCCATCTTCTCACGATATTGTTTGTTTCTGTGACCAGACAGCCGTTTGCGTCTCGAATTATTTTGGCTCTCCCTCGGTAACCATTTCTAGTTGAATTTATGCCGGCATACATACCTCTAATGTTCTTTCCTCTGGAATTTTCTAGGATTCTTTCGATCCGAGTCTTCTCCCATTCGAGTTTTTTGCATTTGAAGAGTCTTATTGTCTCTTTCCGAATCGTCGCGTATCTTTCTGCGTTGACTTCATCATATCTTTCTAAGTGGATCTGTGGGGTACGAGTTGATGTGCCGAACACGAGCACGCGGTTCACGCCTATCCCCATCATATTTTACCGCTGGATAACGTTCACGAGAGTAAAAAGGAAACACTGGTCTTTGGTTTTATTCTGTTTTGGTTTATGTTCTTTTTATTTGTTGGTTTTCTTTTTTTTCAATGTAGATTGTTCAATTCGGTGAACAATAGAAAAATACAATTACTTACAGCATAAAAACAAAAAGGGAATTAATAATAAATTCATAAAACAAGGATATCAACACATGTCTTTTTTTTCTGCCCCTTCACTTTATGACTAAACATCTAAGATCACTTTTAGAGAATTGATCAACTTGTTTTTGGATGCACTATTTAAGGGATAACTGCAGCAATCACTGAATTACTTTAAGGGCTAAATATCCAACACAACTAATCCTCGGCAGCAAGACAACTTGGAGTACGTCTACGCACACGTGTGCGGACACGGCGGTGGTGGAAAGATGACTCGTTAGGCGGTGTGACCACCCGCGATGATGTTTGAGTAAAGATTGATCCTAATTAGGCATAAAATTTTAATTTTGCATTCGTACGGCTGTTAGCCAATCATCATCGCGCTCTTCTCATCAATCCTTTCATTTGCATGTCTCAGCGAGGTGAATATCGTTCGACAGTCATTGGGCATGCGAAGGATGATAAGAACAAAAGAGAGAGCGCAATAACTTCGGGGTTGGCTTAGCTTGTGCGCTTGTATCAAATGCAGCCTCTGAGGATGACCTACTGCCCTAGTGCGATGGCTGTGGTGATCTCAGAGTGCATTGAACTGTAGGGAGACAGAATTGTAGAGAAGAGGAAAATGTAGCATATAAATGTAGCACATAATTCAATAACAGGCTTTTTTGACGAAATATGTTTGAGCTTCCATGTCAATTCTTAATTGATTTTATTATTATTAACAATATGACTAATACGTTTTTCTATTGCAGAACAAAAAGAAAAAGAAGATATCCGAGTCACATTCTGTGGCTAGCAACGATAGTTTTCAAACTGACAAGTTCTTCGGGATGTCCAAAGTCTCAGATACTAATTATGAAGTGTGGATGCACGAGGATTGTGCAGTCTGGGCACCAGGGGTATTCGTAGTTGGTGCTCGAGTTTCCGGCCTTGAAAGTTCTGTATGGACTTGTACAACATATACGTGTAGTGTATGCTCTCAAAAAGGAGCCATGGTATGTTGTCTAGAACGTGGATGTGGCCAATACGCACATATACCTTGCGCAAGATTTTTAAATTGGTATCTTAATGAAACTGACTTCAAAACTTATTGTGAGAAACACACAAAATCACTTCACGTAACCTCATGAATGTAAAGATATATCAAAGAGTCATCGAATTAATACTAGAGAACCAGGTAGCTGTCTCTGACAAAGTAAAGTTAAAGGAATGCGAAATGTTCCCAAATCTAATGCCTAACTGATATCTGTGGAAGCCTGAGAACATTATTCAAACTCACAAATTAAAAATGCTTTAAATTTCCTTTAAAATACATTTTATATACAATAACTCAATTTCATTAAAAAGAAAAAAGAAAAATAAACATAAGAAAAAAGTAAAAGAAATTCCTATCCTAAGACTAAATACAAGAAAATAGAAGAACAAAAAACGAAAATAAAAATAATGATGGGAATATATAAGTAACTAAACCCTTAAAGACTGTAAATACACATATACATAATCGTACATAAATAAAAGTAATAAAACCGTTTTACAATATTAATAAAGTATGGTATTAAAAACATTGAGTGTACAGCAACTTGTTTTGGTTTAAATGTTAGAACAAACAAACAAAAAAAAAAAGGAAAAACAATAATTAAATACAAAAATAAAACAAAAAGAAGAAGGGAAAATATTAAGCAATTTATTATAGATTTACTTACATTAGGTAGTTGATTCTTAAACAAGACAAACAAAAACATGAACTAATTACAATCGTAGAACAAAATTTAAAAACGGTAAATAAAAATAATAACAACATTAAAAAAAGGAATTACCTGTATATAGCCTTTATACATATAGATACACATGAACTTCAGGTGCAAGACTTTAACCGAAACAAGCGCAGTGTACCCTTCTCTGTACTATAATTAAATGTATTTTTTTTAAAAATCTTTTACAATATTTTTTGAACCAATTGTTTATGATTCTCTTTTTCTTTATGCAGCCACACGACGAGCTATTGAATATTTATTTATTAAAGTTGGATATGATGTAAATATAAATGTTTAAATCTAATTTTATAATAAGTTTTCTTTAATTGCTTTTGGTTAAATAATCATGTTTATTGCGATACTATCGATTTGGCACACAAGGCTTAGCAAAAAGTTATACGCACGGGAAATTATTTAAAACGCTAATTAGCGATTTATATATAATTTCTTAAATTTAATAAGCAATCGAAAAAAATGCAACTTCAAATAAATGTATCAGCAGAAAAATGTAAAATTTCCATTGGAAAATATATGTTAAAAAGGAAAGTCGTTTACTTGTATATTAAGAATCATCATTTACTATATAACCAGATTAAAAGTAATAATAAAAGATATTATTAAAAAAAGGAACAAAACGTGAAAACAAAAGATCACGACGTTGGCTTTTTTAATCTTCTTCATTTAATATGCCTTATAGATGTTATAATTATAGAAAGGTTTGTGACAATCTAATGAAAAGTACTATATTATCATCATCATTATCATCGACACTACAACCGGGATCCGGTCTTGGCCTTATTTAGCAAGTCTCTTCACCGGTATCCGGTCCATATCCGAGACTTGTTAAATTGTCCATAATAGTTCGTTTTTCCGGGCAAGGTTGTTAGCCTTACGCCAATTACTATATTATAGTAGGATGTAGTGGGTTTGAATTGCATGTGTCATGTTACGTACTTCGCCGTGCTTCCTCAGTAGCGAGGGAAAAGCGAGTAGGTGGAGAGTTAGACATGTGTAAAAGACGTTTTTGTTTCATTCTTTATATCTGTATATTTTAAACGAAAATTACCGTTCTTCTTCTGGTCTTTATTTAATTCTATCAAAGTAAAGGCCCGCTGTACTTTCGCAGTGCTGCGACCTTTAGCCTTGGTTAATTAACTAACTCTACTCTATTCGCTTTGCAACCACTCCTTTTATACCCAAAATCATTGGGAAAGAATCGCAAACGATGCAACCATCTCTTCTGCCCGTAACCGGAAGCCATATACCCTGCCGCAGTTTCACCTATTCGGTTTACACTTATATTGAGTGCATTTGCCCGGCTCGAGTCATTCGCTTTGATTAATTGATAATGGCTCAAACGATATTTCACTTAATTGGCCCGCCTAAAGTGCAGTGACCTTGGTTCAAACAACTCGTTTCGTCACTTCGAATCGCCGGATGGGGTTTCGTTATTGTCCATGTGCCTGTCTTTCGTAGGCGTAAGCATTTTGATGGAAATTCCCTTAAACGTTATCATGGCACCTGGCATACGGCAATTGTCGTTATTCAGCATTTTTGTAGGCGCCGGCAGTGCCCCATGCCAGGTGTGGTGCCTGTTTTGGATATGCCATACGATGCAAAAAATGTACTTGTAATTAGATAGCGTGTAGCTTGGGGAATGACTGTACGTCACAGGTGAGCAATTAACGAGAAATCGCATCATGTTCAATATAAATATTATGAGTATTAAATTTTTTTTTATACACAAACGCGTGCTGCTTTCAACCCGGCGAAGGCCAGGACGATCCTTGTCCCCGTTCAATCCAAGTTGACATCCAGTCCCCACATGACGCCCCTGGATAGCTACTTTGGCGCCCACCAAGTAGTGAACCAATGCAAGCAGCGACATTCTGAGAAAGATTGGCGCAAGGCTAATAACCAGGCCCGTAAAAATGAATTATTATGGCAAATTTAACAAACCTCGGATATGGACCGGATACACGACGACGACCACGGAAACGAAAATGGCTAAACGATTTAAGAATTTTCTCATGGAAAGTCCGCTCACTATACAGAGCTCGAGCTGCACAGCAGCTAGCCGATGCCCTGTCTGATTATAAGGCTGACATAACAGCATTACAAGAAATAAGATGGACGAGGAGTGGTGTTATTCATTAAAACGAGTATGCCATTTATTACCCTTGACATGCAAAACACCATGTGCTCGGGGTAGGCTTTCTAGTCAGCCAAAAACTGAAGTCTGCCATCATCGGCTTTAATGCAACAAACGAAAGGCTATGCATTCTTCACATGCGAGGCAAGTTTAAGAACATAACCCTCATAAACGTTCACCGACTTACAGAGGAGTCACCTGACGACGAAAAAGAATAATACTACGAGAACGTCGAACGGACCCTTAATGCCAGCCGAAGATACGATGTGAAAATCGTTCGGGGAGTCGGTTTTCGGGCACTACACAGGTTCCCATAGTTTGCATGAGAACACTAACGACAATAGACTACGAGTCATTGAACTGGCAGCATCGAAAAACTTGGTCGTTGCAAGTACCAGGTTTCCGCGTAAAGATATCCACAAAGCCACCTGGGTATCACCTGATGGAGCCACTCGCAACCAAATTGACCATGTGTTGATAGATCGCCGCCACTCCTCGAGCCTGATGACGATATGAACGTACCGAGGTGCCAACGTCGACTCGGATCACAATCTTGTTGGTACAGTTTTCCGAGCGCGGATTACCTTACGGAAACGTATTGCATCCGCGGATCAGGCTCGAATCAACACGGCTGACTTACGCAATGAGAATAGCAGTAACACCTTTGATCATGCGTTAAGACTCGCCCTCGAAGAGCTCGGCGGAGGGAGAGTAAGTCCTGGCGCCAGAATGCCATGCGTAGAAGAGAAATGGACACACCTTAAGAATACTGTCATTAGCACTGCCAACTCCATCTTAGGTAGTAGTCGTAAAGATCGGGGCGACTGGTTTGATGATGAGTGCAAAATAACGACTAAACGTAAGAATGCTGCATTAACCGTCCTATGCAGCCTCGCCATGTATGGAAGTATGGGGCTGCTAACTGGGACGATTTGCGATATTTCTTCGCATCCTTTCCATGGTCCGAGGTGTGCTTCGGAAACTCCGATGTTAACGCATGCGCGGAGTCGGTATCAGAGATTATTCTTCTGGGGATGGAGATGTATATTCCACATTCCATCAAACGAAGTTCGTCTGATAAACCTTGGTTTGACAAAAAATGCGAGCAGATTACAGCGGCAAAAAATAGAGCTTTTAAGCAATGGCGCTCCAATCCCACCGATGTTACCAGAAGGAATTTTGTTAGAATCAGAAACGCGTGCAACCAGGCGATTGATACCACGAAGAAGGCTCACAACGACAGGGTGATCAATAAGCTCCTTCGGTGCCCAACTGGTTCGCGCTCCTTCTGGTCAGCGGTAACTTCGCATCCTTCTCTTTCCCTCCCGACAGCGGGACGTTAGTCACGAATTCAAAGGATAAAGCTAATGTGTTTGCAAATTTATTTTCCGCGAATTCAAACCTCGATCCTGGCGTTTTAGAGCCACCTGTGATCTCCCCGGTACAGACGGAATACCAGGAATAGTCCTTAAGAACTGTGCTCCAGAACTATCGCCGGTTCTTGGCAGAATCTTCCGCTTATCTTATGCACGGAGGACCTTTCCTGCCTGCTGGAAAATCGCTCGAGTTCAGCCAATCCCAAAGACGGGAAAAAAGTGTCTCCCACAGAATTACCGTCCGATAGCATTACTGGTCAGTCAAGGGCGGTCGCATTGGATATTTCCAAGGCTTTTGACGGCGTCTGGCACGGGGCATTGCTGAGCAAACTTCGTTCATATGGACTTTCCGACTGGACGAGGAGCTTCCTTGAGAATCGATCGATCCGGGTTGTTGTGGACGGCGTGTTCGGATCTGTGTCCTGTTAATTCGGGGGTGCCCCATGGTTCTATTTTGGCTCCAACCTTGTTCTTGCTTCACATATGTGATTTGTTGGAGACAACGGATAACAAAGTGTTCAGTTTTGCGGATGATAGTACGCTTGTTTCCTCCTTTTCGAGTGATCGGCCGATTGGTGCATCAACGTCACACCAGATGAGATGTAGACAGATTGACTCTCTGAATCGGGATCTGGATAAAGTCCTGCAGTGGGGAAAGGCCAATCTTGTCGACTTCAATGCAACGAAGACCCAGTATACAATATTCACAAAGAAAACTGGATCATCGGTTCCACAGTTATGATGAATCGCCGGGCCCTCGAGGTTGGGGAAAGTTTGAAATTGTTCGGCGTCACGGTCTGTTGGAATGTATCATGGCATAAACACGTGTCGAACATCGCCAAGACAGCCTCAGGAAAACTGAGTTATTTTTTTAGAGCCAAGAAATATTTTACTCCGGCCCAACTTCTTCTCCTATATAAATCCCAAATTAGACCCGCGTTCGAATATTGCTCTCATGTTTGGAGCTCGGCTCCTAAACATACCCTCGACCTACTTGAGAGCATACAGAGACGAGCGATCCGCCTGATCGGGGACTCGACGCTGACGTCGGGACTACAGTCGCTATCACATCGAAGGCGCGTTGCCGACCTCTGTCTGTTTTACAGATATTATCACGGGTGCTATTCTTCGGAGATTCTTGGTATTGTTCCCCGCAATTCGGTTTATATGCGCTCCACAACGCAATCCGACGGATCGCCCCCCTTTTGTGGTTCATCTCCCGACGGCGCGAACATCCCTGCATCAGAATTCGTTCCGTTACAGAGCGGGGAAGCTGTGGAACTCCCTTCCCACGCGAGTGTTCCCGGAGCGTTACAACCTGCAACTGTTCAAAAAGAACTGCAACAGTTATTTGATGGCATCTCGGGGCGCCCACTCGGCGCTATAGGTTCGCCTCTCCCGAGAGAAGTCTAATAAAAAAAAATAAAAAAAAATACCGGGCAATGCAGCAGTCTCATAGGACGCGGGTACACGAGGAGAAATATAAAGAGCTCAGAATATCTGAAAGAAGACTTCACAGACAAAAGAAAAGTGCCTGAAAAAAAAACCTTGTCTGTAAAATAAAGAAAAGTAGAGAGCGAGGTCCGCACCAGGCGCGGAATTTCTAACAAATAATCCGAGGTGTGACGCGGTAAACACCAAGCTGCACTTACTGCAGGGATAAAGAGGGTAATCTGATCACCGATCCTGAATGCATTCTGGAGCGGTGGGAAGTGCACTTCAATGAATTGCTAAATGGTCAGCTCACAGAAGAATTGGAGGCTTCACCAATGCAAGATCAAGACCAAATGCTGCCGTCACCAAGCAATGAGGAAACAGTAAAAGCCATAAGACAACTCAAATCAAATAAAGCCCCCGGAGCTGATGGCATACCAGCTGAACTGATCAAACAAGGAGGGACTGCGTTACATCACGCAATTCATGAGATCGTGGTGCACGTATGGGAGCAAGAGGAGATGCCGGGAGATTGGTGTCGTGGAATAATTTGCCCCATAGATAAGAAGGGAGATATCACAGTGTGCAGCAACTATAGCGGTATAACGTTGCTGAGTACCTACTATAAGATACTATCCTCTATCCTACAAAATCGGATAGCCCCATACACTAAAGTCATCATTGTTCAATATCAGTGTGGCTTCATCCCAGGCAAATAGCGTTTGATCAGATATTCACCCTTAGGTAGGCGATGGAAAAATGTCTGTAATTTAAGATTCCATTATATCATCTATTCATAGACTTTACGGCCGCCGACGACACCATAGCCAGGGTAGAACTATATAATGCCATGGGAGAATTCGGCATTCCAAACAAATTGATACGACTTTGTACGTTGACTATGATCAATGTAACTCATCATCATCATCGGCATTACAACCGGGATCCGGTCTTGGCCTTATTTAGCAAGTCCCGAGGCTTGTTAAATTTTCCATAATAATTTGTTTTTCCGGGCAAGGTTATTAGCCTTGCGCCAAACGTAACTAGTCAAGTATAAATAGTGGGATTGCTGTCCAAACCAATAAACATCTTTCATGGACTTCGACAAGGGGACGGTCTGGCCTGCCTCCTCTTCAACCTGGCGTTGGAGAAAGTAATCCGTGACTTTGGCGTTACAACTAGGGGACGATTGTCACCAAGTCCAGCCAGATACTTGCCTACGCAGATGATATCGACATCATCGGTAGATCCGATTCTATTGTACAGGACTCCTTCACCCTGATCGAGCAGGCGGCACAAAAACTGGGACTGTACATTAATGAGGGAAAAACTAAGTACATGGTGGCATCTTCTGCGAAGAGAAGACCTAACGTTGGTCAAACTATCAGGGTAGTAGAGCATGAATTTGAAAACGTGCACTCCTTTAACTACCTTGGGTCAATAGTATCAGCCGATAACAATATGGAAGAAGAAATACACGAATGACTGATCAAATCCAACAAAGCCTACTACGGTCTATCAAGGATCTTTAAATCCCGAAATTTATCCAGAATATCCAAACTACTACTGTACAAGACCATGGTCTTACCAGGACTCATGTATGGATCCGAGACGTGGGTGCTCAATAAAAGGCACTCTGAACTCTCACCCGCGTTCGAGAGGAGGGTCTTAAGGAGAATTGTTGGCCCCGTATGTGAGGTGGGACGATTCCGGAGATGCTACAACCATGAGTTGTATGCGATCTACTTTGAAGCTATTGTTGTAAAAAAATCAAGCTCGATAGACTCCGGTGGGCGGGACACCTAGCTCGAGTGAGCGAAGAGGAGCCTGCCTGGAAAGTCCTTTGTGGCATCATGTATGGAAAGAGACACTGCGGCAGACCTTGTCTGCGATGGAGGGATGGCGTAGACCAGGACGCCCGGAGCCTGGGAGTGCCAAACTGAATGACATCGCCTCGCAATCGGAACCGGTGGAGAGATTTGTTAAATAAGGCCAAGACCGAATCCCGGTTGTATTGCCAATGATGGTGAAACTAGAAGGCGTTCAATGTTTTTATACGATTAACGCAACAAAGCAGAGTTGAATGCCTTTTTACAATGGCAATCAAGTAAAATATCAAATTTTTAAAGGTGGGGTGAGTATTACCGGTGCAGGAATAGTTGTGTAATACATTCAAGAACCACAAAATTTGCATAAACATTGAACATTAATTCAAAACGAGATAAAGTTAGATACAATTTGTTAAGTCGGTTGAAGGCAAATAAAAGGATACAAACTATGATTAAACCAGAATACCAGAAATACAATAATTTAAAGCAGCATAGTCCAGGCTGAAGAGCCACATCTTCACTCCTTTTAGAAATGCACCAGGTCTTGCTAGAGCCCTGACTGATGTAGGTAACTCATTGAACAATCGAAGTGAGAACACAGTAAAGAAATCACGATATGCTGTAGTACCTAAATTGAGAACAGTTAACATAAATAAATAATTACCCCTAAGGTTATATCGGGAGATTAAACGAAAATTAAGATTTCCAGATCTCAAGAAGAATATCTTTAACACTTTAAAACAATACAAGTGTCTTACAGGAAGAATATTCAGGACCCTGAACAAAGGAAAGGACGGGTGCCTGGTAAGCTTTCTACAAGTTTGTCTAACAACTAATTTCTGCAGGATTAACAGTCGTTGTATTTTATTTTTACAACCCCAACATGAATTCCATATTGTAACTTGGAATGGAATAAAGCATAATAAATTATCCTCAAAAGCTTAGTGCAACAGACGTTACGTAAAAAATAAAAATGGCGAAGAGTGCATCGGAAAAATGATCTCAGTGCGTGACATGAAAAGATCATTCTCAAGTCGAGTGTAAGTCCTAGATATTTAAATTCGTTTGCACTCTCAATAGGTTCGACTGTAACAAAAAGGGGGCGAAGAGAAACCGCTTAAGCAGCAGAAGTTTGTAAGATTCAGTCTACGGCATTCCGGAGCATGGAAATGCAGAACGGCTTCAATTCGGGTACAAGAGATAAGCTAAAGGAAATAATTTAGTTTTGGAACTGATTACCAAGTTATGTTCAGCAAACCAGTGTCTCAATAAACTCAAATCCCAGTTAACATCAGAGATCAAATCTAACGGACAGCCCAAACCATAGGAGAAGGCAATATCATCAGCAAAAGCTGTAAGTGAGCCCTTGAAATCAAGAGTGAACAGTGAATTGATGTAGACCAGAAAAAGGACAGGGCACAGAACGGAGCCCTGTGGAACGCCAAAGTTAAGAATACTTTCACCACTCCTGTCATCATTTATTTTCACTCGTTGCGACGTATTTTTAAGATACGACCGAAACTAGTCAAGGATGAAACCTCAAAATCCTGCTTTTTCTAATTTCCTTAATAAATACGTATGGTTGACCATGTCGAACGCTCCATCGAGGTGTAGCATTATTTGAGAACAAAATTGCAGGAGTGCATCCTCAGTGGATTTACCTATAAGAAAACCAAACGGTGCTGAGCTAAAAAATCTCGTTTTTTCAAAAAACTTCATTATTCCCGTTTTTATAAGTTTTTCAAAAATTTTACTAAAGACAGCAGTGAGATGGGTCTGTAGTGACCGACCTCAGCAAGAGAGCCCTCCTTGAAAATAGGAATGACGTCTGCACATTTAAGACCTAAAACAGGCTGTTTTTTTAACTACATTATTTATTATACTATTCACTACATGCCACTCTTTACGTAAAGTACCCTGAGTAGATCTGAATTTGGCATGGTAGCGACAGATGGGAATCTCTTTTTTGAGTTCAGCACATTATAATTTATACGAACTCTTTAGTTCACGGTTATCAGGATACTTTTTGCATCTGTTCCAGAGTTGGTTCTTAGCTGCAACTTTGTTTACTAATGTACTCGATATCCAAGGTTTAAGTCTTTTTGGCAAATCTTTGGGTGATAATAATGAAGAACAGAAGGAGATACGCCTCTCGAGAGTAGCGCTGAAGATTGCGTAAGCGTCAGCTGAGGAGCCACAAACATACACATCTGCCCAGGTTTCATAGCATAATCTTCACTAAGTCGCCACAAAAAAATTGGAGCAGCCGGTAACCAGTAACTGAGGGCTGTACTGGAGTGAAGAGCTCCTTAATTCGAGAATAAATTATTTCTCGGAGGTACAAGTACAGTAGTGGATAGAGCCGTGAGGATCTACCGGATCTACACCAACTAGTCTTGCTAGTTGTTAGAATTAAAAAAAAAATTAATAGTTAATATTGTTGCGAGCTTAGGGTTCATTATTTTTAATAAATAAGAGCCGTTAAATCGATTTTGGATTGATATAATACTTTATTAGTCCGTTAATAACAACCGTTACTTTTACTGTACACTTAACGATTTCTTGACTTATCGCTTCCTTACTTATCGCTTGCTTACTCTGCTTACTTCTCACTTATTACTTATTACTTGTCTCCATGATCTGTGTGCGACGTATTTATACCGTTTCCTCATTCTGATTCGGCGTTTCGTTTCCGTCCGTTCCATAGTGTTGAATGTACTACTGTTCATAGTCTCCAGTTTTCCAGTACTTTATAGAATATTCTGGGCTCCTCGATAGTATAGTGGTTAGTATACCCGCCTGTCACGTGGGAGATCGGGGTTCCGTCGGGGAGCCTCTGGCGCAAGACTAATGACCTTGCCCGGAAAAAAACAAATCATTATGGAAAATTTAACAAGCTTCAGGACTTGCTAAATAAGGCCAAGACCGGTTCCCGGTTGTAGTGCCGATGATGATGATGATAGAATATTCTAGTACTTTGTTTCGGACTTTCTCGAATATTCTAGTACTGAATGTCATTGCGTCACAATATAATAAAAAATAAAATAAAAATTAATTATTTTCACTTCATAGGAGAGAGAAATATAAGATTGACAGGAGAAAGCATCTGATCATTTTACTTTTATTATACGCCGTCGAGTTTTTCTGTTGTTTCTTTTGTTTCTTTTCTCTTTACGTTTTTGCCCGCTCTTTTTTTTTTCTTTTCTTTTCAGATATTTGGTTTTGTTGCTCATCTCTCTCTTCTAGTTCTTTCTTGTTCGCTAACTCTCTTCTTCATCTTTCTTTCTCGCCCCTAAGGTTTCCATTCGTTTCGTTTAGTCTTGGGAGATTTAGATATTAATTGCGTATATCTCGGTGCTGTTGAAGTCCGGCGCCGTGCTTCCTCGGTTGAGGGAAGAGCGGGGACCTTTTATTATTCCTTTTCTTCTTGAAAAATGCTGGTCCTGTTCTACATTTCGTCTTCTGGTTGAAACTTATCACGGGAATATTATGCAGATGGCTATGTCGAACTGTCACTAAAGATATATTACTTAACTCTCGCTTGGTGCCTTTCCTTCTTCTTAGATTTTTATTTGCAGCCGGCTATTTAAAAATGTCCATATCAGTTTTATTTTATGTCGGGCTTTTATTTGATCTCGTTGCAAAATATTTTTATAAACACAAATCTCTGGTTATTGTATCTTGGAGTAAATATTCTATTAAAAATTATTATTAAATCTATTTTCTCTAGAGTAGAAGTAAACGCCTCGAAGTATTCACGGCAAATAGAAGTTATCAACTGAATTTTTTTCTCTATGACTTTTCACATTCATTTGGACGAAAATCCAAGTTGCTATGTTTTCAATAAATCAAAAGGTGCAGGTTATTAAGTGTGCTGTAACTGGTAATATTGTGAATGTTTATGAATGGTATGTATTAAGTGAGAATGTAATATATGTTAAGTGAAGTTTTTAAGGATGTGTTAGGAGATTCAGTGTTAAATTTAATAAGGGTAGTATTCTGGAATACAACAGTGCAAACGAGAAGTCAATCGATAGGAAACTCCCCTAGTAATTCCCCTGAACACGCGACGGAACAATCTATCGACATCATGTTGGGAGCGGACAAAATTCTGGACTTAGTCCATAGAACCATGATGGTGTTTAACGGCCAAAAAGGCCCTACCGCAGCTGTCGACCTACAAATGTTCATTGACAGTTGTAATAGGACCTTAAGTTGTTTGTCCACGGAAGAAGAACAAAGTTTTTTGCGATGGTTACCCATGTAATTAGCCGGGAAAGCCTACCGCATCATTAATGACAGAACCCCTGTAACCTCCCAGGAGTTCAAACAGTGACTGAGGAGCGTGTTTTTATCGCGAGAGTCATATGAGGAGCTGCACTCACAACTCTCTAGAATGCGACAATTTCACGAAGAGGACTCACCGATTTCGTTTCTTGTGTGAATTAAGAGAAGATCCTCTCGAAGAAATCATCGTGCGACTTCTCCGAATGGAGAAAACACAGAAGGAGATATGTAAAAAAAGAGATTTATATAGTATGGGAAACTCATCGAGTGTTGAAACTTGTTTGATCCAAACTATAGTTCTACCATGACCGCCGTACCGATCATGCACAGTACCAATCCCTTCTGTAATTGGGAAAGGGAAGCAACTCAAACACAAGCAACGGCGAGGGTTTCAGACCAGGGTTGTGCGGAAATATTGCCAAACCCACAGACGTCGTTCCATAGGCTACATCTACCTGTGAACGATGCGTCTCAGTTAGTTGGGGTTAATAATAATATATCTACTTCTACCTTCATAGAACAACCCCAACCTGCTATACGTCCCCAACCCGTGAAGAACCCGCTTAGATGCTATGGGTCATCACGTTCATTCCAAGGACAAACAGGGTCTACACCTAAAGGACCTGGGGCAACACAATCTCACCAAAGCGGTGGAGATTATTACCACGATGATTCGCCCACCCAGGTCTGAGACACTCGTGCGCCACACCCTTTAATTGCACACATGTTCTGTAGTCTTTGTAATAAAAAGGGACATTTATACGACGAGCGTCTACGGAGTCGGAACACACGATTCTGTAGCGATTGCAGACAGTGTGTGCATGATATTAAGGATTGCCGTGCACAGGAAGTACAACTGTGGCGGTTCCGCCAAATCCCACGGTTTACCTTCCTGAAAAAACCCCCATAATCATCACCCAAGACGCTTAAGTCCTCGCCAATGCATTGCATTCGGCACCTAAAAATGCTGCACGCATTTAAGAGATCAAATCGATGATCTTTAAGTCCCTGTAAAGAAAACTTACCTTCGTGCATTCTCTTCGCATACCATTGCTCCTTAAGATTTCTTTATTAGCTTACCAGGAATTTCCAATCAATTTCGGCATCTACGTCGCTAGTCAAATTTCCTTAGTTGAATTCCGGTAAACAAATAATTAGATCTACATACATTTGTAGCCTTCATGACAGGGATCATAAATACAGCGCCGTCTATTTTTCCCAGCCGCGCCATGTGTACAACAATGTTCCCTATATACACATTGGCTGGCGACTTACTTACCCTAAGGACCCAAACAAATACGCATTCCGCGTCTCTTGCATCAATTTAATCCTACAGCATATTCAAATGCAAATAGGAACTCAATACTTACCCTTACTAGCCATGCCATTAACACATTTCCCATTGTGTAAATGAAAAAACCATTAGCGCTTCTTCCTAATGGCGATACATTTACCTACGCATCCGCACCACAGCATAGACACAGGTCATAAATCTCTTTTATCCTACATAGTTCTGGATCCGTTTCCCAGTAACCTTCTCACATAAACAAACATCTCTACGATCCTTTCCCTTGCTTTGTGTTTCAGGTTATTCATCATAGCGTTCCGCCATGAAAGGAACCGACGTACACACACACTTGTGTATCGTGAAGATCTCCTCTATGAGATCGGTTTGGTTACTCAAAAGAGAGACTTTACGTCTCTCTTGGAACAGGAAATGCACCCTTAATTTAAGAGAACCAATTTCCCAGCTGGATTTCTTTTAACAACGATTGAATATCGTTGAGTCGTATTCCAACTTTCAAGGCGGTCGGGTCACCGCCATCCACCGTACCGGCGCCGGTACGGTGTGGTATCTAAGAGTCGTGTCGAAGTGCTTAATCTACATTAAAATAATGAAAACGTAAACCAAGTGTCCGTGCATCATTAATATTGTAAACTCACTCAATAAAAAAACATTATCATTAATAAGTTCACCAGTGCGTTTCAATTAATTTCTCCGGTGTGTGACTTTTGCTCTTGGCGAGCATTTTACTGCGGTGTTCGGTACGGATCGTCGTTCCTTGTTGATTTTTTTATTTCGCCAAATCGATTAGTGATGGGGAGTGAAGTGAACTGTGTGCCCGTGTCTGGCACAATACTTCTCCTCCCCACACAACCACATCCACGCAATTCCAGACCTTCAAGATATAAGTCGCAGTATCAACAGAGGAACTCCCCGAATACGTCGAATAAGCGACAAGACCAACCCTCTACTTCAAAACAAACAACAACATCGAATCATAGAGTGCACAGCATTCGATGTCATTGTGAGGTTCAGGGCCGGAAGGGTCACACGCTGGGGGGGGGGGGGGGGGGGGGAATACCCAGAAATCATCAACGTGTACACCCAACAAAACGGTTAAGACTGTATGTCACCATCATGTCCCACCGACCTGTACGGTAAATTTAGAATGGAAGAAAATTCAGACGAAGAATAAATCGCAGGGCCACAGAAATTCACACGAGAAAGGCGGTCAACACCTATATGCTACTATGGGCCAAAACCGTTCCAGCTCTGCCAGTACTGAGCCTTGTGAAGGTCAAAAGCAGAGGAAGAACCTCACTACGGATTTGAAACGCCGACAACACCGACTACAACACCAACTACCACACCGTCAACCCAAAACGGACCGTAAGCACTCTAGTTCTTTGGCGGCAGTGTGGCGACAAAAGGCATGGTGGGAGAGGTGGGAAAACTCTCAGAGGTCGGTTGGTAGACCCCTACCCGACCGAATTAAACTCTCACAATGCTAAAAACTGCTCTCAGTTTCCGCCAACAAAGGTTTCAGTTGCCCAACTACTTTTAATCATTGGCCATAGAAACAATACACGCCTAACTGTGGACACCGGCACTGAGTTCTGTCTTCGTAAGCTGAACGCACTCCACCAAGAGTATATTGTGGATGTCCAGAAAGCATTTACCCTACAAACGCTTTTTGGCAAGGGCAAATCTAGTGATTGCTGCCAGAGGAAGTTCAAATTACATCAAGAGATACCCTGTAGGCTCAAGGTAGTAGACTCCTTGCCGGGGTTGCTGTGGACGGACTGTTGGGTAACGACTTTCTGTCTAGGAATTGTAAAGTTAATGGACAGGGGAGTTGTTTGGAATTCCCCTAAACAATCACGAATCCTGTAAGTTTTCTTATTAATTTTGTAAATGATAGGAAGGGGATGCCATTGCGTAAGGCAGCCGAACGGGAATCCGCACCAAGGGGATCTGAGAAGTTCCAGGCCGCGGTCGGTAGTCTCCCGGAAATCCTACCTGCACAGGGGAAGGGCTGCAAAAACTTCCCCGGCCCTTGTTACCCCAACATTAAAGTAACACCCCGGAAGCAGAAAGACAACATGAAGAGGAGAGCGTCGGTAGTACGCCTACCACCAGACCCTTCGGAGGTAGAAATCTTTCTGAGCAGACCGGTTATAGTACCAGGGTGCTCACGAAAGATGATTGGACTCCCTATAGTAATCCTGGTGCCTAAAAAAGTACAATCAGGGATCTTTCTACTTAATTGTATTTTGAAGAATGCGAAGAGTGCCCAGATAGAGGCACTCAATATCATAGATTATCCTTAAACCATCGACTGGATCAAGGTGGAGTTGCTTCCAACAAAGGAACTTGTTTTTTTCTTTTAGAAAACCATACCGGTAAGCGAGTAAATACATCAACGAGCATTAATTCTGACAAAGAGTTTAATAATCCCGTATCCGAGATTAATACTTCGGAGGTGGAACACCTCCAATACATTCAACATCTTTTCCCGGAGGGTGATTCGAAAAGATTCAAGGTTGGCACAATTATATGAGCAACTCCACTTGGAGAGAAACCTAAGTCCTCAAGACTGGAAATCAATAGTGGAAATATGTGAGGAGTTTAGTGACATTTTCCACCTTAAAGGCGACCACTTGACGTATACCACATGATATACCTTGGGTATAGGGCGAAGCGTCCATAAACCAAAGAATGTACCGTCTGCCTGAGTGCAAGAAACAGGTGATAAATGAGTCAACTTAGCAAAAGTCCGTGCAACTCACCCCTTCTGTTAGTTCCCAAGAAAGCGGGCCCCGATAAGAAAACTCGATGGAGAGTTGTGGTCGACTTCAGGAAGCTGAACGACAAAACCATTGGTGGTGCGTACCCTCTCCCTTGAATAGAGGACATTTTAGACCAGCTCGATCACTCACGCTATTTTTGCACGCTCGATTTAGCCAGCGGCTACCACCAAGTCTTTGTGGATCAGAAGGATTGAGATAAGACAGCGTTCAGCACAAATTACGGGCATTATGAGTTCAAACGTATGCTATTCGGTCAAAAGGGAGCATCGGCTACGGTCCAGAGACCCATTAATCATACCTTACCTGTCTGTTGTAGGGCGGTCCAAATAATGAGAAGTATTTAAGGTTTGTTGTCCATATTTTTTTAAGGAGAACTGTGTGGTAGTAGAAGCACTATGCCGGACACGGGCACACGGTTCACTTCTTCCCCATCAATCGTTGTCACTAAATTCCGACACATCGTTCGCGAGCCAACAAACCGAACACCAAATAACGGAGCGGACAACACAGGAAATAACGCACAGGTTTAATTGGTGATCACCGTTTTTATTTCTTTGATTCGATTTATATTAGTATTAAATTGGATTTTACTTATTGTATTTAAATACCCACACGACGGACTTGACTTTGGTGACTTTAAAAACTAATACCCACACGACTCCGGGTATGTATTTATTTACGCGTCTCCGCTGCCGCCGGAAAGCGGGAGTGACGCGTGACCGTAGCAGTCAGCGGATGGAAATGGACTCAACGATATTCAATCGTTTTGGGGTGAGTTTTAGCCAAGAAAGAAAGACTTGGCAATGTATGTGTATGTGTGAGTGAATACCACATTGGTTTTTTTTCCTACACAAGGCCATGGGAAAAACCTGAAACAAGGAAAGGGAAAATGTGCATTGCAGTTGAATAAATAAACCGCTAGTCATCCGGGAAATGGTGCTAAAAGCAAGTTGGATGTTTATGGGATCTCTGTCTGCAGTATAAACCGGGTTCGTGTTTGTATTAGGAAATGCTAGAAAAATTGGCTTCGTTGATAATGCCTAAGATGCGGTGATTGTTTGTCGATTGTACAAACGAATCGCGGGTCGGTTTATTACAGCTGTAAAAACAAGCTGTCCGACATAAGATTTTAACACAGACAAGGGGTGCCGACTGGCTTGGGATTCATGATGCCATATGCACTTTAAAGAATTATTTCCAGGAACCTTATCTAACGCGTTTTATGCATTAATGTCCTTGCAAAAGGAAATGTTTCAGGTATGCTGGGTGGAGATTGCGGTGCAGGTATGGCAAATTGAAATTTGCCTTGGATTCTTGAAAAGGTAGAAAGAAATTCTTACAGGAAATTATATGCGAAGAGATGCATGAAGGTAAGTTTTCTTTCACAGGGACTTTTTAGATTATAGATTTGATCTATGTAATGCGTGAAGCATTTACAGATGCTAATGCATTAGCGAAGTTAGGAGATTGGCTGAATGTTATGGGGGTTTTACGGTAAGTAGACAGAGGGGTTTGGCGGAACCGCCACAGAACTTTTTTAATTATACTATTATTTTACTCAGAGTAACAGGCTCGCTGTACCAATGCAGGGTTGCAACCTGATACTCTTTGTTATCGGTTGCAGTTCACTTACTGACTGCTCGTGTGCCTCTAACAGAACCTATTTTATACACCCAAAATCTAACCTGATGTTATATTCCTTGCCAAGATCGCATCGCTCACCTTGAGACAGTTACTCGATGCCAGCCCAGTCGCAGGTCATGCCAATGACGATGGGAACTGTAATGTTCCAATATTGTCGCCATTCACCCTGAGATGACAACCTTACACCTACTCTGGCTGCAGCTTTACCCCAAGGCTATGGTTAAATCTCGAGCAACGGATCCAACCGATTTGCGGTGATGTGAACAGAAGGCATGTGTTAGGGTGGAACGTGGGAATTGTAGAATTGCACTTTTAGTTATGGGGATGAACAATTACCTGTAGTTATAGCATATGTTATGCTATAATGAGAATTTTCGTTTAGCAAGAGGTAGGCGTGTGATCGGATTTCACGGCTTTACTGAAAGAACTCTGTCGATGGTAACAGGAAATTAATTTTGATATTACACCGAAAGAATTCTCTTGGTTGAAAGTTATTAAAACTTTAATATATGTTTTTTTTTTGGTTGAAAGTTATTAACATTTTAATGTATGACCGTTAATGCGATGTATGCATCCAGCACAAGGTATTGAATGGTTTGTGCGTTTTGAACGTTCTGGAGAACGTTGTCAAATATGTATGGGAAAAATCTATAACACCATAATGACAAACTCCGGAAAATATTCGAACAAATGAGATAGGTGGGGGGGGGGGGGGGGGGGGGGGGGGGGGGGGGGGGTGTTTAATAGTTGTGGGGGTGTTAAGAGTGTTGTTAGTGTTGTTCAAGGTTGTTATTATCTGTCACCGGCTTCTTTATGTTGTGTGCCAGCACGGGAACGGGTTCACATAGAGCCCCACAACTGCTGCTGCGAAATGTCTCTCGAAGAAATCAAATAAAAAACGACCCTGGTTTGTAATTCACTCTCTTTATTTTCGTCACTTTCACTTAAAGCTATCTTCGATTAAGGTCTTAGATCTAAATTCGTCACACAGTTTTATACACTTAAAAATTAACTAAAAGACAAGTCGGCCCACAAGTTCACAAACATAATAATTGTTCAGAAGTCAATTCACAAACATAAAAATAGTTCAGACGGCAGCTCGGTGCACTGTTTCATAAAACATAGAAATTAACTAAAAGGCAAGTCGGCACAGAAGTTCACAAAGGATATCCGTTCACGCAGCCTATCCACTTTTCAAAACGTTTTATTAATTGCGCACTTCACGACTGTACTCGGCTCCAGTTGAATCACGACGCGCTTAAAAATCCATTCGTCGACGTGCACCGTTCACTAAGGGTGGGTTTCCAACCCACGCAACAACAACGTAAAGTTGTTCGTGCGGTGACCAATCAGAGAGGAGGTCTCTGATTCGACCACCGCAAGGGTACGTGATATTTCTTGTTGCCTCAGCGTGGCAACAAAAATCGACGAAAATGAAAAATCAAAGAAAGCATACTCGTAATAGGAAGCAGCTGCACCTGAACCGTGGTTTGTCCATCCGTAGGGCGACTTGGGGTATTGGCTGTTGGTATACCCACACTACGACGCTTGTGCGTCGCATCGATGCCGTATTCTTCATTGCATGTTATAATGCTGAAAGATTGGATTTTTGCCACCCTGGTGCGAGATGCTCGAGCAAGTTTTTGTCAGTTAGACATAACTTGGGGTGACTTTGAATAACCGCGTGGATACACTGCACACATGTTGGTTTCTCTGATGTGTGTTGCATGTTGGGTAATCCGTTTCTTGGAATTAATGTTATGCAACACCCAAGCGAACGTTTCTTCGTTTAGGGACATTTTTGGCTGTTGCCCCATGGTAATGCAGTAAATGCTTATGCCAGGTTTTTAGGTTTTTGGTTATGCTGCCGATGGCATGAAAAAGGAAGTTAGATGGTGGATTGTCTGTATGCGATGATAAATTTACACAATGCATTCGTTACCTGTGTTATGGCCTCGGGGACGGGCACCTTTGCGGGAGGTAAAGGCGTACAGAAAAGGGTTGGGGTTGGCGTTATGCGCAGATGCAGGCTAAATTGTGGCTGGTTTAGTGGGTTGGTTCTCAACGTGGGATAGAGAACCCCCACAATACCACAAGCTCGGGCTGCAACCGGAGAAATGCATGTTCCTACAGAAGAAAGTGGTATATATAGGACACGTTTTTTTCCGAAATCGGGGCAATGTCTAATCCCGACCCTAGTGTCAGGGATTTCCCCATTCCTAAGATGTTGAAGAACGTCCAATATTTTCTAGGATTGGCAAACTGCTATCGGGAATTTGTTGTAAATTTCTCGAGGATAGTACGCCCCTTAACGAACTTGTTAAGGAAGGACGTTTAATTCACATTGTCAGACAAATGCCAATAGGCATTTGATGAAATAAAGGAGTTGTTGGTCTCGCCGCCACTGTTAATCTATTCAGATTTCCCCAAATCCTTTAACCTGATCACCGATGCGAGTAATGAAGCAAATAATGGGAGCCGTGCTGTCATAAGGCGAAATCGGTAAAGACCAACTAGTCGCATATGCCAGTCGAACCTTGAATAAGACGGAAAAGAATTAGGCTACCATTGAGAAAGAGTTATTAGCCATTGTGTGGGTGTCATCTTGCGATAACCGCATCCGTGAGGATGTTGGGCTCGCCAGTTGGATACACAGTTACCGAGTGCGAACGTGTTTTCAATTCGGCGAGTGAAATTAAAAAGTTGCTTTTGTGAGTCGCGAGTGTTTCAAACATAAAGTCTGTTTACAAATAAATGCCAGCGATAAAAACAGAAGAAACAAAATTAATATATATGTAAATAATCAAATAACAGAAAACGAAGCTACGAAAAGGCAAAACAGTAACACGTTCGTTCAATGGAAAATGAAATACAATGCATCGGTGCATCGGTCAAAAATTAAAAAGAGTGAATATTAAATTTTGCTTCATTGTTCAAATTAGCAAAAATGCTACCGAAGTGTCTGAAGTGATGAAAAAAGCGTATGGTGGTAATTGCTTATTCAAAGCACAAATATATAATGAATCTCTGAACTAATTATTGCATTAGTGTTCGGGACTTCCAATTGTCGGGTACGGTTGTCTGTTTTATCAGTGCTTTTTTTTTTTTTTTTTTTTTTTTTTTTATTAGATTTCTCTCGGGAGAGGCGAACCTATAGCGCCGAGTGGGCGCCCCGAGATGCCATCAAATAACGGTTGCTGTTCTTTTTGAACAGTTGCAGGTTGTAACGCTCCGGGAACACTCGCACGGGAAGGCAGTTCCACAGCTTCCCCGCTCTGTAACGGAACGAGTTCTGATATAGGGATGTTCGCGCCGTCGGGAGATGAACCACAAACGGTGTTTCAATATTGTGAATAATGGATCGCAATAATGCCTCCCTTTGCGCAAAGCGGTGAGGATATCTCATTCTGCACAGCTTTTTACGCTCCCGAATGAGATGAAGAGTGAACTCATCATGGGGAATCTGATAAGTCTTTTCAAGTTTATACTTCGGGACATGAGTCTCCGAAGTTTCAACTAGAATCTCGGGAAGTCGTGCTGCAGCGTTATTTATCTCAACCGTCGTTAGGTTCCTGTCAGTGAGAAGAGAGAGTTGGTTGAGTTTTTTGTTTAATGTGACATTGAAGTTGTTCCAATTTGTGCGTCCATAATCGGGTATGTATCTGATATGGGCTCAGGATGCTCGATAACTGCGAATGAACGTCGTCACAGCGTTGTGGTTAGATACACCCGCCGTCACTTGAGAAGGAGTGATTTGGGAAGTAAATCTTTGGTACAAAAAATATGTCCACAATTGAGTTACCTTGCGTACCAATAGTAGGTGCAACTATTTCAAACTTGAGGGCATGAGAGTTTTCGGTGTACCATTGGTACAATTTTGTGCCATTTGGACAAGAAACAGAGTTGTTTCAGTGGGGATGTCTGAAGATAAATTCACCGCTTATGATGAAGGTTGTATGCCCCGAGGACCTTATTAATTGGCCGCTATCTTCGGGTTTAATGGGGCTATGGGGGTAAGAAGTTAATGTGCTGGCGTACAGCACTGGTCCTACTCCTATCCCCATCGATCAGACGATCCACCAAACACTGGAATCACCGCACTGCACCATTAATTCCGGCTACTGTCCGCTCAGCTCACTGTTGGTGGTGATCACAGCTTTTTCTATTTAAATTTATTGTTTGTCTTTTGGTTAAATGAACAATCTACACATTTTTTTATTTTTGAGTTTGTTTTAATATTTAAGTGCTATACAAATTTGTTTACAAGACGGACGAATTTAGCGACACAATGGGTTACTGTTTTATTCATAGGTTCACTTTATGCACTGATTTACATGACAATAAATGTGGAATTACAGATTAAACCAGTAGGCAGACTCTTTAACACTCGCGCAGCGACTTAATGTAAATGCACTGTACAGTGCACGGTACGGTGGATGTGGTGATTACAACTCGACTCCCGTGCGGCGTGTGCGAACGCCGCGATGGCTGACAGACGACTCTGTATTTATTTGACGCTTAACGTGGAGGGCACGACTTGCCTCCACGGAATCTGTGATGAGATTGATCATTTCAGAAATTTGAATTTCATCCAATCGTTCCGGTGACCAATAGGGGATGAACTTCCATACATTGGTCCCAGCGAAAGGGCGCGAAACACACACACGACGACCGCTTCGGTCGGTGTTGATGTGTGTCCATGAGCCTGCGAACTGAAGATCAAACAATTCAATTTTGTAACATCAGGGGCATCGGTTTCACCAATACGAATGTAAACGCCGTCCACCAATATTTGCAAATAGCGAAACCTGATATCCTTGCCCTAACTGAGGGCCAGGTCGATTCGTCAACTGATTCGACGTATCTTCGTTGCTCAGAATACGACTTACATTCGAGATTCCGTTTTAAGGGCGGAGTCTGCGTCTTCGTGCGGTCCAATCTGGCTTGCCAGAGGATGGAGGCGTTGGAATCCAATAATGTGGACATCATATAGTTGAGGGTTGTGCTGCGGAATTCCGCTAAATTTCTTTGTTGTCTTCACCGCTCCCCGAATGATGATCGACCGGGGACATTTTTCGAACATCTTTCGCATGCCGTCGACTGGATACAGATCAACCACCCAGCTTCTGAAATTGTTGTCCTTGGCGATTTTAATGCGCACAATTCCGACTGGTTGTTACATTCTAACAGAACCGACGAGGCTGGGAGGCTGGCGGAGATGTTTTCTGTAAGCCACGACTTGACTCAACTCGTGGAGGAGCCAACGCGAGTGCCGGATGCTCGAGGCGATTATGCGAACACCCTGGATCTGTTTTTGACATCCGAACCGAGTATTTATACCGTAGAGGTTTCTGCGCTACTGGGAAACTCGGATCACTGTTTGGTATCTGTCGCGCAAGCACTTGCATATCAAGCGAATAACCGGCCTAGACGGCTTCGCCATGTATGGAAGTATGGGGCTGGTAACTGGGACGATTTGCGAGATTTCTTCGCATCCTTTCCATGGCCCGAGGTGTGCTTCGGAAACTACGATGTTAACGCTTGCGCGGAGTCGGTATCAGAGATTATTCTTCTGGGGATGGAGATGTATATTCCACATTCCATCAAACGAAGTTCATCTGATAAACCTTGGTTTGAAAAAAAATGCGAGCTGATTACAGTGGCAAAAAATATGGCTTTTAAGCAATGGCGCCCCAGTCCCACCGATGTTAACAGAACGAATTTTGTTAGAATCAGAAACGCATGTAACCAGGCGATTGATGCCGCGAAGAAGGCTCCTTCTGGTCAATGGCAAGTGCTGTCAGCGGTAACTTCGCATCTTCCTCTTTCCCTGGGTTGGTGACAGACAGCGGGACGTTAGTCACGAATTCAAAGGATAAAGCAAATGTGTTCGCGAATTTATTTTCCGCGAATTCAAACTTCAATCCCGGCCTTTTGGAGCCACCTGTGATCTCGCCGGTACGGTCTTCGATGTGGAATGTGAGATTTCGTCCGCGCACTATTCAACGTATTCTACGTGAACTGGATTGTAGGAAGGCAACCGGTCCGGACGGAATACCAGCAATAGTCCTTAAGAACTGTGCTCCAGAACTATCGCCGGTTCTTGGCAGACTCTTCCGGTTATCTTACGCACGGAGGACCTTTCCTGTCTGCTGGAAAATCGCTCGAGTTCAGCCAATCCCAAAAACGGGAAAAAAGTGTCTCCCACAAAATTACCGTCCGATAGCATTACTGTCTATTTTATCTAAGGTAATGGAAAAAGTCATCAATACAGAGTTGGTTAAGTATTTAGAGTGCAACGGACTTCTGAATGATCGTCAATACGGATTCCGTGGTAGGCGGTCCACGGGAGACCTTTTGACACTTATAACCGATATATGGACACCTGCGATTGAACGACATGGTGAGTCAAGGGCGGTAGCATTAGATATCGCCAAGGTTTTTGACCGCGTCTGGCACGGGGCATTGCTGAGCAAACTTCGTTCATATGGACTTTCCCAACAGCTTTGCGACTGGACGAGGAGCTTCCTTGAGAATTGTTCGATCCGGGTTGATGTAGACGGTGAGTGTTCGGATCTGTATCCTGTTAATTCGGGGGTGCCCCAAGGTTCTATTTTGGCTCCAACCTTGTTCTTGCTTCACATAAATGATTTGTTAGAGACAACGGATAACAAAGTGTTCAGTTTTGCGGATGATAGTACGTTTGTGTCCTCCTTTTCGAGTGCTCGGCCGATTGGTGCATCTGCGTCGCATCAGCTGAGATGTAGACAGATTGAATCTCTGAATCAGGATCTATATAGGGTCCTGCAGTGGGGAAGGGCCAATCTCGTCGACTTCAATGCAGCGAACACACGATATACAACATTCATAAAGAATAGTGGATCATCGGTTCCACAGCTGATGATGAATGGCCGGGCCGTCGAGTCTGGGGAAAGTTTGAAATTGCTCGGCGTCACGGTCTGTTGGAATGTATCATGGCATAAACACGTGTCGAGTATCGCCGGGTCAGCTTGAGGAAAACTGAGCTATCTTTTTAGAGCCAAGAAATATTTTACTCCGGCCCAACTTCTTCTCCTATATAAATCCCAAATTAGACCCGCGCTCGAATGTTGCTGCCATGTTTGGAGCTCGGCTCCTAAACATACCCTCGACCTACTTGAGAGAATACAGAGACGAGCGATCCGCCTGATCGGGGACTCGGCGCTGACGTCGGGACTACAGTCGCTATCACATCGAAGGCGCGTAGCCGATCTCTGTCTGTTTTACAGATATTATCACGGGTGCTGTTCTTCGGAGAGTCTTGGTATTGTTCTGCGCAATTCGGTTTATATGCGCTCCACAAGACAATCCGACGGATCGCACCCGTTTGTGGTTCATCCCCCGACGGCGCGACCATCCCTGCATCAGAACTCGTTCCGTTACAGAGCGGCGAAGCAGTGGAACTGCCTTCCTACGCGAGTGTTCCCGGAGCGTTACAACCTGCAACTGTTCAAATAGAACTGCAACCGTTATTTGATGGTATCTCGGGGCGACCACTCGGCGCTATAGGTTCGCCTCCCCCTAGAGAAGTCTATTTAAAAAAAAAAAAAATCCCTAGGGGGAAAACAACATAGGAAATGCTTTGCAGCTGTGCAATACATTGTATAATGGGACGTTGGATGTTTATTCGATCGGCAACTGCGCACAGCATCTCCGCCGATCGTACATCCCTCGTTGGCAACTCATCGGTGCAGCATTTTAGCTGGTGCTATATTGCTTTGATTTTCTTGGGCAGCCAGGCATGAGTTAATATATTGCTTGTCGATCGGTTTAGCGACCGATGTACTTGCAGCAAAATAGAAAAGAAAGAATATCTCCTGCATGTGTGCGGCGGAATTCGACAGGAGATATGAGCGCCGAAATAATTTGAGTTTATATCGGTTGTTTATATTGCAACCGAATTACCCTTCAGGCACATGATGCGTTTCGTGCGATCATGCGTTTGGGTTAATGTCCGTTTGGCGAAAATTATAGGTTTATGTGTTTTACGTGGAAGTTTTTGAATAGATAATAGCAAGGTAAGTATTGGCGTTTGTGTTGACAATTGCGCGGCCAACACGTAGTTTGATCTCTGCCGACCGAGGAATGACGTCGGGGAAGAATTCTATCACGTTCAATGTGGTGTCTCCTGTTGTGCAGCGATTGTGGTGCTGAAACACCTATAGAAGCAAACTGGTTCTAAGAGGAAAAGAATACCTATTAACTGAGCAGCAATCCAGACAATAAACGTCCTCCAGAATCCCTCAATAAAACGTGTTGTGTTTCTTATCTTAACAATTGACTTTGTTGACTTGATTATGTCGATTATAACGGGATTAGTATTTTATGCAAACGTGTCGCTTGAAAGGTTAATGAAGAAGCGACCTAAATTTAAAGAAGTTGGTTGACAGCTAGCAATTCAGTTGTTTATACGTTGTGATGACAACTGTTTGCTGACTGTTGTTGAATGGCGGCGATGGTCGCATTCAATTGTGAATTCGCTGGTTGCATCCAGTGCGAAACAGCAACAGCGTTCAATGGAACTGTCATAATACTTGTTTTTATGGGTTTTCAGGTGCTCTGGCTGCTCCAAGAAGAGATTTTCATGTTAAACGGAAAAAGGTGAGTGGTGGCGTTAGGTGGAAACGCCACAGGGCCATTATTGGTTTTATCCGACTGGTATACGGAGTATATATTCACTCTACCATTATTAGCTAGATGCAGTTCAACCCCGCAGAGCTTTATGGACTCGAAATGTGGGAAGTTAATAGCTTCATGGGGGGTTTCGCTATCAACTAGTATAAAGGTGCCAGCGCCATTGATGGTGGAACCGGCAGTGAGGGTTCGATCTCTTCGAATCATCGAAAAGCTTGGGGAGGCGTGACGGTGACATGGATTCAACCTAGTTTCGGTTACAAGAACCACGTACGTCCGATTATCCTTTAAGAAGTCACAGACTATCATACGCTTCGATAGCGAAACAAGAGAGTTGATATTCATAAGGATAATTTTAATTTTGTGATCCATTTTGATGGTTATGCCTTACATATGCCATGAAAAGGAGTGCACCAGCCTCGGTTCTCAGTTTTTAATATCGGGGTCGAATAACCTCAATCAAGTGGGAGAGACTAAGTCGTTTCTCGAGCATTGATGATTGCCTCTTTGGTGGCTTTTGAGCCGGCGCTTGGATTTGTGGCGTTGTTTTGGCCTGTATAGCGGATCTTTTAGGGACTCGAATGTGTTTTTGGGGGAGGGGTGTGGGGAAGAAGTATGGTGTGCCGGCGTACGGCACCGAGTTCACTAAGATTCCACCGCCTGCTGTCGTCCACAACTGCGACAGTTCACCGAACAAATCAAACTGAGTTCCGCAGCGAGTCGTTGCACGAGAGGGAAAATGAAACACCCTGTAATTGATCAGTTGCAAACTTTTTCTTTTTTATTGTTATGTTTTTAAATTAAATTTATTATTTTGTATACATTGTTTGAAAACATTTTGCGGTCTCTGTTTGATAAGTCTCTGGAGTATTTGAAGACTGCACACCCGGATACCTCGTGTGGTGGGGACGATCGTCCTTGTCTGTTTTTAATGCGGCGAATCACTATTTCGGCCCGTGCCTTGTTTATTTGCAAATACTATTATTTATTTTGTTACAATTTTCCGAAAGCACCCGTTATTTATTTCGTTACAACCTTCCGAAAGCACTCGCTCCGTTTTGCCTCGCGTAGATTAAAACTTTCATCTGAACTATTTTAGTAGCACTGAGCGGTTGGGACCCGACTGACCCGGTATGTGCCTTGAAGGTTGCGACTCCACTGGCTCATTACAAGCGAGGAAAAGTTCATCGCGTCGTGGCAGTGGGGTCATAGCTAAAATAAACTCACTGCCATTTACTAGGAACTTTAAAAAGGGTTGCTATGCTTGCATAGGGAATTTAGTTTCGGAGAATCATTGCCGTATAGGCTGAGTTAAATTCCCCTGGCGCTATGTATACGAGGAATTGGTTGGGAAATACGATCGAATATGGACATGAGTTGTCGGTTAGACAACGTGATGTGCGTCTTGGTCGTCGCGATGGTCGTTTTGCGGAAATGCAACGCATTGTGCTGGTGACTTGCCAGTAAGGGGAATTGATATTGGGTAGGATGGCAGCCGAAATTATTTTCGGGTAAACCTAATGTTGCTTGGTCTCAAGCGAGGAAATAGTTTAGGCAGGATGTGAGCCGGAATGATTTTCGGGGAAAATTAGAATTGCTTGGTCGCAAGCAAGGAATATAATTTAGATAAAGAATTAACCGAGGCGGTTTTGGGAAAATGTATGCGGCTCGATGTAGTTGATGGAGATGGTGAGTGTTCCGTTGTAAATTGAATATGCGTTTATTATAGACTATGATTTTCGGGGGAAATTAGAATTGGTTCTCCATGTGGTATGGAGGACCCCCACAGAGGTGATGGAAGACTTTTCATATTATTTATTAGGATCTCTTCAACCTTATCAGCGAATGTAAATCCATTTTGGATGAAATTTTGTGTGGCCTGTTTTCTGAAGTTTGACTTGGCTGCTTGTTTAGCTCGAGTCTCTTTGGATCTGTAGACTACTCTTTATATTTAGGACAGTTCCCATAACGTAAGTTATTTCATCCTGCAAATTTGTTGTGGCATCATATTTTACTGGCGGTAGTTCGCACTTGCCAATATCGTGGGATTTTCCACAATAGACACAACGCCGGTCCATGTTGCAGTTCCAGAAGACATGGCCGAAACGTTGGCAACGTCAGCATTGAGGTATTTCATTGTTATGAAATACCTCGAAGAGAACTCGCCGATGATGAATTGGAAGCGACTTTGTCCGTATTATGGAATCTATGTCGGTTCCTGGGGCAAGGTGAAGCTCCCATATGTTCACCTTGATCTATTTTTGCGGTCTGATTTTCACAAACCGTTGTGGGTAACATCGCCCCTATACGTAAGTCTTCTTTTTTATCTGTATGGCCTCTTCGTCCACTGTCTCCACCCCCCAGTCATTTTGTACCCCTCTCCGTCCTTTTCTACTCTATCTCTTTTTCTATCTCCCAATTTTTTTTCTTTTTAACGTCTGCTTCCGTTTCATCGGGTGTCTTCGAGCGTTTAAAACTGTTTTTCTGTGCTCGAAAAATAGAGAAAGTAAAGAGTTCCAAACAATGCTATAGGACCGATTGTAAATTGAAAAAATGAAAACTTCGTGGTTCTAGAAGCAAATGTTTTAATCCTATTTATTCAATAAATAATACAAAACATAACTTATCTATGACAATGAAGTGAAATTCACAGATGGCGGGGGCGGCGCACTAACAGCGTTCCGTAATATTCGTTTTTCACATCGACTTACAATTAAATTAATCTACAACTACAATATTCGTATATTGTTTTTGTCTGCGTTTAAATAAACCTAAATTCAAATCAGCTTTTACGGTTCACACTGGTTGTGGTTTGGATGGGTTAGTCTCAAGGGTTTCGTATTCTTCGTAGAAGATGGGTTATGTCGGTGGGCAATCGGCCAACGCTATTCAATGGCACGTCATAGGAGGTGACTCCTGTGTAAGCGGATTTTTTTGGGGGACTGAACGGCCTGTGGGTCGACTCAACGACGTGATCAATCCTTTTCTGCGCACGATTCAGTCTTTGATTGTACATATTGGTGTTTGGTATTAATCCGGTCAGCTGCGTGGGCAGACGGACGTTGACCGATCCGATCTCTTTGAGGAAGCTGCTTGGAATGGCTGAGAAAGTGTTCTGCGGTGGGATTGTTTGAGATGCTGCCATCGGAGCTTTGACGATTTGCATCTGCAATATTTGTGGCTGCTGTTGTGGTTGTTGCTGCTGTTGTGGTTGTTGCTGATGTTGGTGTTGTTCGTTATTAGAAATTGACAAGAGATTGTTGTTGCTGTTGAAAATTTGCGTTTGTGGTGTTGGTTGATAGTTGTGGATTGGTTGTGCGGGATATTTGAATTCCAGTTCTTGAACGGCTGGTACTAATTGGAAGTTTGGTCTTGGCTGGGCTGTAGAGGTTATTTGTGGTAAGAAGTATTGCGTTGGAATTGATTGAAATCGTTGAAGTTGCAGTTGTGGTTGTTGTTTTTGCTGATGGTAAAGGATTTGTTGTTGGTAGGCTAATTGTTGGTTCGCAAGTTGTTGGTTGGCAAGTTGTTGGTTG
This sequence comes from Microdon myrmicae, assembly GCA_963931805.1. Lineage (NCBI taxonomy): Eukaryota > Metazoa > Arthropoda > Insecta > Diptera > Syrphidae > Microdon > Microdon myrmicae. The sequence continues at coordinate 165,254,028 of OZ007496.1, read as the reverse complement.
GCGAGTTGTTGTTGTTGTTGTTGTTGTTGTAGGGCTAGACGTCGTTGTTCGGCAGCTAGATGTTGTTGAATGAGCTGTTGCTGTTGGATTAATTGCAACTGATTGGGTGATAGATGATTCACTTGTGATTGTTGTGGTTGGACTACTGCAGCCTTTAAAGTTGGAATAAATGGTAGATATTGATTATTGGCCTGCGCTAATGACTGCCTGGGTGTTATGACATTTGAATACGAAGGAGTGTGTTGGGTACCAAATTTATTGGCAATGAAATCTTTTAGTGGTGGCGCATGTGGCTTCGCGTCATGAGATTTGGGAATAAATGGAAGATCAAAATCTGAAATGATTATTAATAAGTCACAAGAAATTTAGCAGATGTATTTAATTGTCTTACTCGATGACTTGGTACTGGCTGGCGCCGAAGAAGTGAACGCGTTCCAATAATTATTTCTGTAAGTCTGTAAAATCGAATCGTCAATTATAGATTTAGTTAGGTCGTTAAATGAAAGATACGAAGCTCGTGAAGAAGGTATTGTGGTGGATGTAGTTGGTAAGGTTGATGTTGTAGGTGTGGTAGGTGTGGTAGGTGTGGTAGATGTAGTAAATGTAGTAGATGTAGTAGATGTAGTGGATGTAGAGGCTCTTGTGGAAAGGGGTTCTCGTTGAAGGGAAGATAATAGATTTGATGGTGAAGGGGGTGATGTTCTAGATTGATGGGTGTTTAGAATGGGTGTGTGGTTTTCTAAGGGCATATTTAATGGATCAATTGGGGGCTTAGTGCTTGTTTTACGACTTGGAAAAGGTTTATTTGTCGTTGTTGTCACAAAGGTAGTTGCAGTAGTCGATGGTGCAGTGCTTTTCCTATGACTTTGTCGATGTCGGTGAGGTTGTGTACTCTTTTCTGAATGTTGTATGACATCTTTTTCAAAGTTTTGTTGGACATTGTTATGCTTTGGCCCGCCATTGTATGTACTTGCTACTGCAGTTAAATCAGATGAGTCTTTTTCAACTGGCATTATTATGATGGTATTATTTTGCCTCTTTGTGGTTAATTCAGTTATGGGGGAAGATGAAACTTTCCGGGATCCGAAAGAAAATCGTTTAGCTGATGAAAGACGATTATAGGAAGATCTGGACGAGGCAGGTTTATGATTTCTCGCGGGAGGTTTTGAACTTGTTATATTTGCGGAGGGCTTATGGCTTGATCTGCTATAGCTGTGTTTTCGGGATATTGCACCCTTACGTCTGGATGTGATCGTATACCTTCTAGGTATTTGTACGGTAGTACTTTCGATTGGTGATGGTGTTGTCGTTGATTTAGTCAACGGGGTTTTGATTTTTGACGATGATGTAGTTGTCGATATTCTGGACGATAATAAGGTTGATTTAGTAATTGGCCGTTCATCTGACATTGGTGAAGATGATGATATCCCTACGCTTGGTGTTGGAAGTGCCCCAAGCGTTTCAAGTGGTGTCGCAGTCAACAGCGAGACTGTAGACGGGGTAATTAGAGACGATGTCGTTGGCGATGATGTGGTTAATGATGGTGATATCGGGGGTGGGGAGACTAACAACGGTAAGATTGATGAGGGTGTGGTTGGTGAATAACCTAATGGTGTAGTCGTCGATTCTGTGGTGAGTAGTAATACAGCTGGCACTTTGGTGATTATTGACTGCGTTGCCGATGTCACATTTTTTTGCTCTACTATCCTCGTGTAGATGGGAACAATAGGGGTCGTCGTCATACCGACATCGGTTTTCATATTGCCATTGAACGGTTCGAAAACAACTTGTTTGAAACCAGCCTCGAGTAATCGGTTAGCGCTATTAAAAGCATCTGTTCTGTCTGGATCGTTAAATACTTTTGGTAAAGAACTCGTTAGGCTGTTAGCCCCGTAAACGCCCTCCTCTTTTTGTTCACGTTTTACAGCTGCTTTCGAATTCATCTTGGAATCATCTTCCAGGAAGTTCGGCAATACAAACCTTTCCCCCTTGCGTAGAATATCCTGAGCAGCCAGTATATATTTTAGAAGGTCGTCATCGTGCATGGTCATATTCATGTTTTTCATATGAGAAATAATACTACTTATATGGTCTGTTATTGGTACTGATTGGCTGAGTTTTAAATGAGATGAATTACTATCTATTGTTGTGGAGGTCGTGTTCTGTAGAATGTGCAAATGGAAAAGATATAGTAGAAGACATATATAAGGCAATGAACGTGAAAATACAAAGTTTTTTTTTTAATTAAAGAAAAACGAGAAAGTAAATGTGTACTAAAGCAATAATCTAAAATCTTACAATACATAGGCGAAGATGATTGAAGTTTTAAGGTTACAAAACTATACTTACTAAAGCTCGTCCAGATGGAACTTTACTAAATGGAAGAGGCTTCTGAACACCAATGTACCTTGGAGACTCGTATCTAAATCCATGACTCAGAAAGCGAAATTGCCTTTTTTTTGTTTCTTCATCGATGTTGTCCGTTAAGTGAATGTTGCTTTGTGTGTTTTGATCTGTTGACTCTATATCATTTACAACTTCTCCGATTAGATTATTGATGTTTGATGCAAAGTCAAATGCTGAATGTGACGGCTTTTCTACAACAAATTTTCTATTTCTATTCACAACATCAGCAGTATGAATTCCAGTACCATGAGTCTTGTGTATTTTGCTCATGCTATTACTAAATTTACTAGCGGGTATCTGATTTGGAAGTGCTGTTGTGGGTAGACTTAGTTCATCAGAGCCACCTGTGGAGTCAGCTAGGATACGTGAAGTTTGTGGATTAAAGTTTGATCCAGGATCAGTTGACAGTTCTCCTAAGTTTGAGACATAAATCTTCTTTTTTTCCAGATGATGATTACTGGTGCTGGGCAACCTCGGGGTAGATGACAATTGTCGGTTTTGCGACTTTATATCTTTGGACTGGGAGTATTTAAACGTCGTCGGTGGAATAATGTCTGACGAACCAGATCGACTTGTAACCGGCATTTGAGTAATGGAAGGTTTGCCTGTTATAAAAGACTTAGCTTGATTTGGTTCGTCTATTGTATTAGAAGTTCGAGTAAACCCAGTGTTTGTGTCAATATGGCTCAGAGGTACGGATCGAATTTGTGACGTTACAGAGGTGGGAGCCTTATTTTTGTTCTCCGAGAGTTGAATGATGTTGGGGTTTTGGGTGCTGGTACCAAAATACGATTTTTTCTTCGTTGAAGTTGTCTTAAAAGAAGTTGTAGTGGGTTTATCAAGATTTAACGCAGCTGAAATTGTTTTTATGGGATGTTCCATCATTTGACGAACAGTTTCCATCATTTGGTTGGTTGAACCAATTTTGTTACCATCGTTTTTGGAATAATAAAGTTTACTTTGACTGCAATCAACATTTCTGTACCAGTCACAAACGAAATCTTTTTGACTGAAAAGGGTACCATTTGGGCACAAAAATGCAAAGCCTGAAAATAAACCGTGTGTAGTAACAATTTAAAATGGAATCTATTTATATTTACCACGTCCTTTAATATCAGTGTTTGTACAGATTCGAAAGACCTGACATCTAGTATCGATATCAGCATAGTATCCTGGGTAATATGAAATGTGAGAAAGACTTATTGGGAAGATAAATTGCCACCTACCTTCGTGTCGACCATTGCAATGGAAATTTGTTTTTGGTACTGTGTTGTAAATAGGATAGTCGATGTCCGGTTCACCTGGTATCGTGTGCCTCAAATCATATATGTGGCTTGTGCTGGAAAATTATTGTAATTATAATTACACTTGGTGTTAAAATGGAGGCTGATACTGACCTCAATGTTATGAATTCATTTGAAAGATCAGCGTCTACGAAGGTCTCGTCTGCCGACAGTAAGTCGATGCATAGCAATATGAGAAAAAGCATTGCCCCTGAAAAATAAATATAAATGAGTATACATTGGCCAATACGTCACCCCATATTTGCAATACTGCACAAAATCAATTGATTGTGTTATTTTGACACAATTGCCATTTTTTAAAGACCATACCATGAATTGTTAAAAAAAAGTAAGTGTATGTAAAATAATAATAAAAAAAAAAAATGAAAATATAGATAAAAAATGAAATAGAATAATAATATAACAAATGGCGGTATCTCCTGCGTAGAACCGAATCCCCGACGTCGATTGAAGTTAATTTTTTTGTCAATTGATGTGTACTTTCTGATTGATGGGTAACGCTGGAAAATGTTTGGAGAGATGGCATTTACCTCGTTCAGTTAAGTAACTACTATACTATTTATTGGCCTGTAGGAACCCGGAAGTTCATGACCATGTGGGGATTAGGAGTATTGTGCCAAACACGGACACTCGGTTCACTCCTATCCCCATCCTAATGTTCCACCAAGTAAAACGCCGAACCAATAGGACGAAACGCCGCCACGTTTGTCCACAACCGAGAGTACGGGAAAACACTGTCCACCAGATAGCAATTAAAACACAAGTTGTCCTTAATTAATTTTTAGTTTATTTCACTTTCATTATTATCTTTAAAGTTGTGAAGTATAATTCTCCTAATAAAAACCACTTTGTTCTCGGCCATTATCAAATATGTTAGTGTTTTTATACTTCACTTTAATTTATTATTAATATTAAATTGATTTTTTACGAATCTTAAACAGAATGAAACACTTTCTTCTCGACACGACCTACGCTTCTCCGCCGCGCGACGGAGAGCGGGAGCGGCGACGACCGTGGTGGTCGGCGGATGTAATTTGACTCAACGATTCAACCCTCGTTTGGGGTGAGTTTGTGTGGTAGATATCCTCTCCACTAAGGATATGTATTTACTTACCACCAGAGAAACGTAAAGTCTCTCTTGGTGGAATAGAAAATCAGATCTCGTAATGGAGATCATGGTGGTATGTGTGTGATCGTTCAGATCTGTGTTGTTTACCCATGGGCGAAGGCAATGGCAAAACAAAGCAGGCAGGCGGCAAGGACAAAGGGATCGAGAAGATCGTTGTCTATGAAGTGCATCGTGTCTAAATAAATAGACGACGACGCTTCGAAGAAATGTGATTAGAGAAAAGATGAGATGATGGCATCATAAAAGTCTTATATGAGTGATGCCCTTGTGTAAATATACAAATAGACATTGGAAAAAGGTGCTAATGGGTTTGTAGTATTCCAGAATACTACCCTTATTAGCTTTAACACTGAATCTCATTACTTATCTAACACATCCTTAAAACTTTCTCCTTACATATCTAACATTCTCATTTAATACATATCATAAATAAACATACACAATATTTTATATCAAGCCTGTTACAGCACATTTAATAACATGCCCCTTTTCATAACATGCACCTTTTTTTCATTTGAAACATGGCTCTTTGATTTTCGTTCAAAGTTTATTCAAAATTTAAAAGTCACAGAGAGTAAAAGGAATACTTTGATAAAACTAATTTTGTTCATATTATAAGTTACAGTAAATTAGAACACAATGTTCTATAAGATGAGGGAAAATTGAATTGTAAAACTTAGTTGAGTTAGTTGAGAGTTAGTTGAGAGTCAGTTGACTTGGAGTTGACTTTGAGTTGAGTTTGAGTTTAGAGTGAGTTAGTAAGTTTAATTGAGTATTGAAAGAAGAGTTTTAATTGAGTATTGAAAGAGGAGTTTTAAATCGAAGTAATAAGTTTAAGTTTTGCGTTTTTACGAGTTTGAGTTTGAGTTTTGAGGAAAGAACAGAGTTCAGACGCATATATTAAAACCTCCACGCTCTTCCCTCGATAAAGAGGAAGCACGGCGCTGGAGACGTAACAGGTAGGTGGACTAAACGAATCCCTTGCTTGCATTTGTATATGCAGGGAAATTCATTTGTGGTAAACGGATTCTATATTTGCATTGCTTATGCTTTGAATTTAATTCGGGGGCTATGCGCGAAGTCGATGATTGTTTGGAGATTCAAACAAAGGAGCATTTCTGGGTAAAGTGGTTGCAGCTGTATCGATAGTTGCAAGTCATTGCAAAGCAGATTATATGGTTATACAATGACGGTTTGTATATACCATCTGTGTCAATTGTACATGGCATCTATGGCGACGCCAGGATCGAACTCTAGTGTGAATATCTACACTAATTGGAAATTCGGTTCTGGGTCGCTAATATAGAGACGCATGGATACATGTATGAATGTCCATGTAGGAAAAATTCTTTGCAGGCATTTCCAGGTAATGCATTGAAAACATTAACTATCCTTGGGAAGGAAATGTTTTTGCTGCACGGAGATTGCGGTGCAGGTGTGGGGAGGTTGGAATTTGCCTGGCAACCGAAGGTACCGAATAGGTTTTGGTTTTCATGGTAAGTTAGGAAAGAATTTTTATAGGGAATTTGTATGCGAAGAGATGCATGAAAGGTAAGAATTCTTTTACAGGGACTTTTAGGCTATACCTTAGATAACCTAGACGCGTATAGCATTGAAGGTGCTAATGCCATTGCATTAGCGAAACTTATAAGGTTGGGTCGAAGTTCTGGGGGTTCTTCAGGTAAGTAACAGTGGGGTTTGGCGGAACCGCCACAACCTCACCCACTCTACTCCGCCATCGTCCCCTGTCCTTGCACTTTCCTTCCACGCTTGACCAGCCGATCCGATCTCCTCAAGGTCAAACCTAACATTGTCCTCCCATCTCCGTCGCGGCCAGCCTGCCGGTCTCTTTCCCGTTGGTCTGCCGTCAAGAATTCTACGCACGGTCCTTTTGTTGCCCATGCGCGCCACATATCCGTACGTCTGTTGCGTAGCGGATTACTATACATTTTTTAACAAATGAAGGCGTTAAACCCTCGGACTTTTTTTTCTAGATTAAAACCACAGTTTGGTGATGATACACGGTCTCATAATCGTGTATATACGTGGGCCGGAGAATTTAAAATTGAGCAAGAACGTATCCAAAACGAAAGTCTTGATCGAGGCCCAAGGACAGATCGTGCAAATGATAATATCCGTGCCGTTCGAGAGCTTATTGAAAGTATTGGATTGAACACTTCCATAGCTGATGCTATGACGATGAACACTTCCATCTGATGAGATTTCTCCAACAGTTAAGCAGCGATCACTTTCAATAAGCTAATCATTTCCCTTAGGCTTTAACCATATGTTAAACGAAAATTAAGATCACTAGATCTCAAAAAGAATATTTTTAACACTTTAAAACAATACAAATGGTAAGAATCTTCATGATGCTGACCAAAGGAAAACTAAGGTGTCTGGCCGAGTTTCGATAAATTTTTCTCCAAGATAAGCAGTGTTTTTTGTATTTTATTTTTAAAGCTACCTCCCTAACATGTAGTTCGGTATTGCAGCTTAAAATGGAATATATCGTAAAAATATTTTATCAACGTTTTAGAAGACCAACCGTTACATGAAAAATAAGTGGCCAAGAGTGCATGGGAAATTCTTTTTTAATATATTTGCGTGACGTGAAAAGTGCATCCTCGAGTCAAGAGTAAGTCTCACATATTTAAATTTGTTACACTTTTAATTGGAAAACAAATATCACTAACTGTTAGATTGTAATAGAAAGAGGGCGAAGAGGAACCACTTAAATAACCGAATTTAGTCAGCTTAAATTTACGGTATTAATGTGGGTATAAAAACAAATTGACTTTCAGGTCATGTGAGGAAGATAAGTTGAAGAACATTAACTTAGTTTTAGAACTGATTACCGAATTATGTTTAACAAAGCAGTGTGACAACAAATTCACATCCCAGTTAACATCAGAGATTAAGGACAACATACTATCCAAATTATACGAGAAAGCAAAAGCAGTTGGAGAGAAAAGAGTGAATCAATGTAGATCAAAAAAAGGACAGGACCCAAAACGGCGCCGTGTGGGTACGCCTATGTTAAGAATTCTTTTCATCATCATCATCGGCACTACAACCGAGACCCGGTCTTGGCCTTATTTAGCAAGTCCTGAGGCTTGTTAGATTTTTCCATAATAATTTGTTTTTCCGGGCAAGGTCATTAGTCTTCTTTTACCGATTCTAAAATCATCTGTCTTGACTCACTGCGACTTATTTCGGAGATACGGTTTAAATCGACCGAGTATGAAACCACGAAAATCAGTTTTTCTAATTGCCTTAACAAGAAAGTATGGCTGATCATGTGGAACGCTTTAGTATTGTCAATAAATAGGCCAGCCGCACATTTTCTTCCATCAAAGTGAGACATTATTTGGGAACAAAACTGCAGGAGAGCATCCTTATTGGATGAAAGTCCAGCACGGACTGAAAAATTCAGTTTCTTTTTAAATGTAATTATTTTGATTATTAAAAGCTTTTCAACAATTTTACTAAACCCAGAATGAAGTGGGATGGGCCTGTAATTACTGACCTACGCTCCGTATTAATAAAACAATAATCACGTCGATTATTTTATACGGATGTAAAACATGGGCACTTAGAAAACGGGTAGAGTGTAAATTCCAAATTTTGGAGAATAAGGTTTTAAGGAGTATCTTTGGCCATAAATATGATGAGCTGTCGGAGTAATGGATAAAAGTACACAGTCGTGATTTGCAACAGCTATACCGAACACCAAAAATAGTGAGAATCATCAGGTCGAGAACAATGAGATGGACTAGGAATGTATCGAGAATGGGCAATGAAAGAACAGTTCGTATAATTGTTGACGGAAGACCAATAGCAAAGAGACCATTGGAGAGGCCGTAACAGAGATGGGAGAAAAATGTAAAGCGTGACTTTGAACAATCCCCGCTTGCTAAAAAACCTTGACGGGGTGCGGGGGCTTAAACTACAATGAATCACTCAGGCTATGCTGGCGGAAGCATATGCCTTCAGTAGGCCCACCCATGTCAGACAGGCGAGCGAGGAGTAACGCACAAAGATCTACCGCCCCTAACCCAAGGTGTTACGCGTCACAATGCCCCTTGGATGGTTCGCAGCCAGGGGTATACCAGCTGTATTATAGCGGCGCCTCTCTGACAGCGGGTCAAATCAGAACAATAAGTAGACCTTACTATATCGAAGAGGGGCTCTGATATGGCGGACTATCTGTAACCCCAAGACTCGTGGGAACAAAAATGAATAATCAATATACAAAACACAATCTCACACAAAACCCGGTAGGCATAGGCGTGATGAGCCCACACTACCATAAGGGAACAAATCATCAACAAAACACCGACTCGGCAAAAAGAAGACGTAGGAAAAAACCGAAAAAACGGGATATACGTGTCGGCACCTGGAATGTTCAAACGTTATATAAACCAGGCCCGATACATAGGGTCGTAGAAAACGCGAAACAATACGAAATGGACGTAGTCTCGCTTCAGGAAGTCCGACTCCCGCATCAAGTAATCGAAACCATCGGGTTTACACCGGCGTGTGGAGGTCCCGATACACATACCCTCGGAACTGCCTTCATCATAAGCAAGAATATTACGCCCCATGTAAAATATGTTACGGCGGATGGAAGCGAACCTACAGGGCAAAGTCACTGATTGCTTTCAACCCGGCGAAGGCCAGAACCATGCTTGTCCCTGTTCAATCCAAGTTGACATGCAGTCTCCACACGACTCCCCTGCATAGCTACTTTGGCACCCGTCAAGTAGTGAACCAATGCATGCAGCGATATCCTGAGAAAGATTGGCGCAAGGCTAATAACCATGCCCGTAAAAACGAATTATTATGGAAAATTTAACAAGCCTCGAATATGGATCGGATACACGACGACGACCCGGAAATGAAAATGGCTAAACGATTTAAGAATTTTCTCATGGAACGTCCGCTCACTATACAGAGCTCGAGCTGTACAGCAGCTAGCCGATGCCCTGTCTGAATATAAGGCTGACATAATAGCATTACAAGAAATAAGATGGACGGAGAGTGGTGTGTGGGATAGGAGAAGTATTATGCCGGACACGGGCACACGATTCACTTTTTCCCCATCAATCATTGTCACTAAATTCCGACACAACGTTCGCAAGCCAACAAACCGCACACCAAAACAGGGAGCGGACAACACAGAAAATAAAACAGGACAAAACTTGACAGCACCGGATACAATTTAAACCAGAAGAGTAAAACACTGGAAGGTTACGTTAATATTTTATTCACTAAATAAAAACCACTGCTTCTGTTAAAATATTGATCTGGATGAAAATTAACATTAACACAAATTTATATAATTTTGATGTTTCGAGAAAGGAAAACCCGTGCGAAGGCCGGAGGATGTCTATTAATTTATTCTTGGATAACACTGTACCTGGTAAATGCGAGTTATCTGTGAGGCACACGATTATTACTCATTTAATTATTCCTTTTGTTACTTCACACTAGACTCCGGGTATTATCGCTCCCGTCCGCGGAACGGGAACGGAAGTCCGTACGACCATTGCCGTCGGCAGATGGAAAGGGACCCAGCGATATTAATTCGCTGCCAAGGGAGTTCGGCCAGTGAAACTGGCTCTCTTAATTAAGCGGTGCGTTTTCCTATTCCAAGAGAGACGTAAAGTATCTCTTTGGAGTAACCAAACCGATATCATAGAGGAGATCTTCACGATAAGGTTACCTAAACAATGATCATATCCATGCCCAAATTCATGATCGGTTGATAGCCGATAACGGGAAATTGCCACAACTGTCGCGGACCTAGGGGTATAGGCGCGATATACGATTGTGAGCTATGGAAAGAATATTGGCTACAGCTATGTCAACAATACGCTGGCCAGCGTTTGTTTATCGTAATTGAAGACAGGCTGAGCCGATAGGAGATGAACTGGTTCATGGTATGATGGTGCAGGGAGCTTACGCTGCCCCTAATTTCAGGTAAGTCTGGTGCAAGACTAATGACCTTGCCCGGAAAAAACAAATCATTATGGAAAATTTAACAAGCCTCAGGACTTCCTAAATAAGGCCAAGACCGGTTCCCGGTTGTAGTGCCGATGATGATGATGAATTGCAGGTAAGTACTATGGCTTTGCATGGAAAGAGGAAGGTGGTTAATTTAAAGAGGATGGGCGGGAATGTATTAAAGAACCGCCACAGGACCACCAACTCATCAAAACAAAATGGGATAAGGAAGTCACTCAGGAAGAATGGAAAACCTCAATAGTCGCCCCCATCATCAAAAAAGAAAACTACAGACGAATATCATTACTCCCAACCACATACAAAATACTAAATAAATGTCATACTGGCGAGGATCACATCGTACGCAAAAGAAATACTGGGCGACTACCAGTGCGGATTCCGTAGGAACCAGTCAACAAGCGACCAAATGTTCACAATAAGACAACTGCTGGAAAAGAAGTGGGAATACGGAGAGACGGTTCACCAACTGTTCGTTGACTTCAAAAAAGCCTACGACTCAGTCGCAAGGCAAAGACTCTACCATATTGTAGTTGAGCTGGGACTCCCGAAAAAATATCCCGCCCTCATTCGAATTTGCATGAACGAAAACAAAGGGCGAGTTAGAATAGAAAACCACCTCTCAGAACCATTTGAAATCCGGGACGAACTAAAACAGGGGGATGGTCTCGCACCATGTCGATCTGGTCGAGTATGTTATCATAACGGTACAAGGCGACAATATGACCGGATCATCCCTGAACGGGGTCACACAAGTGCTCGCATATGCGGAGGACTTATAAATAATACATGATGTAGAAAAAAAAGAATAAATTTTAAAAAGAAAACATATCAATTATTGTGACATGTTATAAAAACAGTTATTGTAGGGCGAAATGATAATGTATAATTTAGAGTGCTTGCGAAGAGCCAGTAGGTTGATGTAAGAATGATATTTGTAAAATAGAAGCTAACATTTAGTCTTAAGTAAAATATGTAATTGAATTGTTAAATAAATGTGGATATAAAACAAAAACAAAAAAAAAAATGCGGATGACATCGCCGTTCTGGGAGATAATCTAGAAACTGTAAGTAAAAACAGTGAAATCATCATGCAAGCGGTAGAAGAGGTGGGCCTAGAAATAAATGAAAACAAAACAAAATACATGATTACGGCGAGAGCAGGTGGAACTCGGGGAACGTCAGAGGCAAAATATTTGAAAAAGTTAAAGAATTGAAATATTTGGGAACGATACTGACGGCCAGTATCGAAATGTCGAAGGAAATTAACAAAAGACTACACTCCGGCAACGCTAGTTGGCTGGCAGTCAGTAAAGTGCTGAAATCCAAACTACTGTCACGTAACATAAAGCTCCGTGTCCATAGAACCATAATAATGCCGAATGTTCTATACGGATGCGAAACATGGGCTCTCACGAAACGGGAAGAAAACAAATTCCGCGTATGTCAGAATAAAGTTTTAAAGGGGATCTTTGGAGGTAAATATGACGAGGAGGCAGGACAATCGAGGAAACACTGTGGGGGACGAGGTGGGTGTGCCAGGGTATGGCACCGGTTCACTGAGGTCCCATCGACGATTTTCTGCACAAAGATTGTTCCACCGCAACAACAAAAGAGAACTGTTCACCAGAGTGGATCGGCCACGAGAGAAAACACGTTGGTTTGGTTTTAATGTTAATGTTTATCTTTTTATTTTGCCTTCACTTATCTGTTTATTGATTAGTTCCCCAGTTTATTTAGGATTACTCTAGTACTATATTTCACTTAACCACGGTTCCGAGGGCACTTCGTTTTGGTTTGGGTTTGATTCCCTGAGCGACACTTTTGCAATTCAACTCGATTAACAATGACCGCGGATTCTCGGAAATAGCACCTCGAGACACTTCGCGACTTTCGGCATCTAGTGGTTGGGTAAATCCGCATGCTCCTAACAGTGACCCGAGTTGCGCCGCACAATATTGCAAAAGGCGGTTTGATACGCGAGGATTGCCAAACGTGTGCCCTGGTGGCGGTTGGATCTCGACTGACTAATTATTGGAAGGAAAAAGTTTATCACGTCGTGGCAGTGGAGTCATAGCTAGAATAAACTCACTACCCCTTACGAGGAATTTCGAGAAGAGTTGCTATGCTTGCATAGGAATTCAGTTCCAGCGAATCCTCGCCGTATAAGCTGAGTTGGATTCGTTGGTTGTGTATACCGGGAAATTGGCATAGCCAAGTATGATCAGGGTCTTGATCGTTGTGATTGTTCGTGGAAAATTAGCTGTCGCTTGGTTGCGGACGAGAAGTATGATTTAAGGAGGAAATGAACCGCAATGGTTTTCGGGGGAAATTGGAATTGCTTGGGTGCAAGCAAGGAATACCATTTAGATAAGATATTAACCGAAGTAATTTCGGGGAAATGTATGCGGCTCGGTATAGTTGGTGGTGATGGTTAATGTTCGTTGTAGGTTTGAATATGCGTTTTATTACGGCATATGAATTTCGGGGAAATTAAGATTGCTTGGTCGCCAGGAAGGAATATGGTTTAGATAAAGAATTGAGCGACGCAATTTTCGGGAAATGTATGCGAGGATGATTTAGAATATATTCTGTTGAATTGTATTCTGTTGCGGGTTTTGGAGTGTGTTTATTGCGAAGTTCGGAATGTATGCTATTGCGGCTTTTGCATGGGGAATTAGGTTGAGGTGACACGCTGTTAGCGGTCACGGTTGGTTGGAATTGTGGGTTGGTTCTCCATGTGGCGTAGAGAACTCCCATAACTCCACAACGACGTATTGGAAGAGGTATAGCACAAACCTACAATAGTGAGAGTAATCAAGTCGCGAAGATTAAGGAGGGCCGCACACGCGGCGCGAATGGGCAACGATAGGACCGTGCCTAGAATTCTTGACGTTAGACTTACGGGAAAGAGACCGACAGGATGCCCGCGACGGAGATGGGAGGACAATGTTAGGTTTGACCTTGAGCAGATCGAATCAGTTGGTCGGGCGAGGAAAGAAAGTTCACAGGACAGGGAGCGATGGCGGAGTCGAGTCGGTGAGGTCATGAACTTCTGGGATCCTACAGGCCCACAAATAATAATAATAAATAATAATAATAATAAATAATAATAATAATAAATAATAATAATAATAAATAATAATAATAAATAATAATAATAATAAATAATAATAATAATAAATAATAATAATAATGTGTGGGGTTTTATGTCCCTTCAGTTTTGCTATAACTAGTCTGTGAGCATATCTCTTCTATTTAAATAGAAAATCAAGTGATTGCGAATTTGATGTTAATAGTCTAAATATTATTCAACTCATACGTTTAAATAAAAATCAAAAGATTGCGAATTTCATGTTAATAGTCTAACTATTATTCAACTCATACAGATAAAAAATCAAGAGATTGCGAATTTCATGTTAATAGTCTAACTATTATTCAACTCTTATATTTAAATAAAAAATCTAGAGATTGCGAATTTCATGTTAATAGTCTAACTATTATTTAACTCATACAGATAAAAAATCAAGAGATTGCGAATTTCATGTTAATAGTCTAACTATTATTCAACTCTTATATTTAAATAAAAAAATTAAGAGATTACGAATTTCATGTTAATAGTCTAACTACTATTTAACTCATGCAGATAAAAAATCAAGAGATTGCGAATTTCATGTTAATCATCATCATCATCGGCACTACAACCGGGAACCGGTCTTGGCCTTATTTAGCAAGTCCTGCGGCTTGTTAAATTTTCCATAATGATTTGTTTTTTCCGGGCAAGGTCATTAGTCTTGCGCCAACTCTTACATTTAAATAAAAATCAAGAGATTCCGAATTTCATGTTAATAGTCTAACTATTATTCAACTCTTATATTTAAATAAAAAATCAAGGGATTGCGAATTTCATGTTAATGCGATTAGTGATTTGTTTCTTTAAATAATTTAATAAATTGACTGTGAGAAATTGATCGACTGCATCTTCACGGACATAGGAAAAAGATTTGGGTGAACAAGTAAGTAATTATTAAATAACATAAAACAATTGTAAAATATATATATATATATATATATATATATAATAATTTGGCGTTATATATATAACACCACATTGGCTGCAAAATTCTGTAAAATCGCAGATAATTAAATATATTAGATTCACAAAGTTTTCCGAACTGTAGAACGGAAAAGAGCATCAGTAGCTTAGCTAAGTGCACATACTATATTAGCAGTTAAAAACAATGATGCCAATGCCATCAATTTCATCATTTAAAATCAAATAGTGGGCGAAGCGAAATTTTATAAGTATATCGATACTGTCATGCATCAAGAAGAGTTCCTCTTTTATCCGCGAGGATTTTTAAATTCACGTGATTTGCCATGTTTGTTGGCGTTTAACATTATAAATTGTAGTGCTTCTTATTCTTCTCCGAATCATCAATCCAGCACGATTTTGTAATGGTGTCAGTCTTTTAGCAAAAAAAGATGATGAACATTAACATCGAAGCCAACATTTTAAATGGTAAATTTAAATGAGAAGTTGTATTGTTGCCAAGTTGCCCCAATAATTCCGATAAATATGTCATTCGTATTTAAACATTTATAGTTTCCGGTGTATTTCGCATTTGAATGACCATTAACAAATCACAGGGTCAATCGCTACAAGGGCGTGCCATGTTTCTCAACACGTCGGCAAATCCTTTGATTTATTTGTGGACGCACGACGTGAAGAAAAAGATCTTGTGGTTCCAAATAATAAGAAGGAGACAATACAACACAAATATTTTATTTAGTCTATGTGACATACAACACAAATATTTTATTTAGTCTATGTGGCATCGCAACGCTTGCCGGCTAGTCCTTAATAATTAACAACCGTTGTTCGTTCGTGAAATTCATCGTGACAAACATGGAAAACTTGACTAACGTTTTGACATTGACATGCCCCAAGAAAAGTTTAAGGGTACATTCCTTTTAAAATATAAAATTACGATGTCCTTTTTGAGAAACCCTTCACTAAGTGAATTTGCAAAATAAAATAAGTAGAAACAGAGCCATCGGTCGTTTTATTTCCTTCGTGGAATGTTAAAGTTCGGTCCGGCCAGAAGGAATGGGGAAGAAGATACGCGTCAAAGAGTTATGTCAGCAACACATGAGTTTTCGTGTTAAAAAACAATTTCAATTTCTTTGGTCCCTCCGAAAGGACTGTGAAGCATTATTGAAGTTCGGCAAGCCTTATACGGGGGTTGCCTTTTATATTTCGGGATTAGAGAACAAAAACAAATATTGATCATCGAAAATCACTTTATTGTTTTTCAAAATATTCCCCATGAAGATCTATACACTTTTGCATGCGTTTGAACCAATTGTCGAAGCACTTTTGACACTCTGATTGAGGTATCTCCAACACACGCATTCGGAATGCTTTTTTGTTGGATTTGGCTCATCTTGAAACACCCAGACAGTCGACTGCTGTTTACTTTCGGGCTCATACCCGTAAATCCACGATTCATCACCTGTCACGATGTCATAGACGTGTTTCGAAGCACCGCGACCGTATTTTTTGAGCATTTCTTTCGACCAATTGACACGAGCCTTTTTTTGGGCGATTGACAAATTGTGTGGGATCCAACGCGAACAAATTTTTTTGACAGTCAAATGTTTATGCAATATTGAATATATGCTGGTCCCACTAACGCCTAAGGTTGTCTCAAACTCACGATAGGTCACATGACGATCTTCCAATATCAGTTCGCGCACAGCATCAATGGTTTTCGGAACAACAACTGATTTTGGACGACCTTCACGAAATTCATCTTGGAGTGAACTACGACCACGATTGAATTCACCATACCATCGATAAACACTGGTCCTTGATGGAGCTTCATCGCCAAAAATTGAATTAAGTTCATCCATGCACTGTTGCTGAGTTAATCCACGCCGAAAGTTGTAAAAAATAATCGCACGAAAATGTTGACGATTTAATTCCATTTTTGGGCCGAGATGAATCTTTTAAGTTACTGTAAACAACACAAATAGCGCTCGTATGTCAAAACGTTCTGAGTCCGTATAACCTCAAAAATGTCCAACTTTACGACAGAGCTGTCAATTGCCGGATTGCAACACTAGGGTTGCCAAATCCCGAAACATAAGAGGCAACCCTCGAAGCAAGATCGACGACCAGGAATAGAGGTCCCACCAAATGAGGTGAATCTAAAAATCAATATTTTGCCTAGGATCCAGGGCTCGAAAACCAAGACAATAAAAGCACAAACAATCCACAGATGAAAATCGGTGCCCTGTGATTCTAATAGGCCCAACGGCCACCCAAGCAATAACGCGAGAGTGGGTACCACCTTGCGTAAGCACCATAAGAGGAAGTAAGTTATGCGGGTATGTTTTCCTTGACCATGGAAACACGAAAAAGGACCCAATCTAGTTTTCTTCTTGTCTAAGAGTTGAGAATTACCTGTCATCCTTCCGTTGTTAGAAAGTAGGCGCAACGTATCATGTCTATCTCTTTTCTATAGATATTATCACGGTCGTTGCTCAACTGAACGTGCTGAATGTGTTCCCCCCTTTCAGACATTTTTCCGCGATACCGCCTCTGATCCGGGATCGTTTTTGATGTTCTGTCGTGGAGTTTGTCTTGAGAGAGGTATCCCGTTGTTCTGAAAAAAAGCAAGTCTCTTTTCAGAATCTATCGACTCCCGTTGCGGTCATCACCGTGCTTCCTCCAACTGGAGGGAAGAGTGATGACCATTGTTGTTGTATTTGTTACATGTATGCATACCAATGGTATACCACTTCATTGCCATTGAAATCTGATATGCATCGTAAGCCCCCTTTTCTTCTTAAAACAACACAATAACTACCAGACAAATCTGATATCCTCTTCGTTTTATTTTCTAAGCATACTATTGCTATACGTAATTCTAAAATTTGCAATTCCCATACTCTTGATGGGCATAATGTAACCTTGAGTAACGATAATACCCCAGTGCTGCAATTCTCAACACCTATGCAATAGCCTGTGCTATCACTGCATGCAAATTTTCAATTCCCGCCTTGATGGCCATAATGTTACCTTGAGTAACAGTAATATCGCAAGGTTGCAATTCCCGTCACTTTGGGATGGCTTGCGCCTAAAAAACTGGCGTCGGGTACAATCGTGGGAAGAAAGATGGATTTCACAGCTTTCCCGCTCTGTAACGGTACGAGTACCGATGCAGGCATGTTCGCGCCGTCTGGAGATGAACCCCAAATTCATGCAATCCGTCTAGGGTTGTCTCGTGGAGCGCATATAAACCGGGTTGCGCGGAACAATGCCACGAATCTCCGAAGAACAGTACCGTGATAATATCTGTAAAACAGACAGAGGTCAGCTTCGATGTGATAGCGACTCTAGTCCTGAAGTTAGCGCCGTGTCCCCGATCAGGCGGATCGCTCACCCCTGTACGCTCCCAAGTCGGTTGAGGGTATGCTTAACAGCGGAGGTGCAAACATGACAGCAATATTTGATCGGCGGTCTAATTTGGGATTTATACAGGAGAAGAAGTTGGGCCGCAATAAAAATTTGTTTGGCTCTAAAAAGATAACTCAGTTTTCAAAAGGTGGACCTGGCAATGCTCGACACGTATTTATACCACGATACATTCCCACAGACCGTGACGCCAAACAATTGCATGCTTTCCCCAGATTCGAGGGTCTAGTCATCTATCATCAGCTGTGGAACCGGTGATCCACTTTTCATTGTGAATGTTGTATAGTGTGTCTTCGTTGCATTGAAGTCGACAAGATTGGCCTTTCCCCATTGCAGGACCTTATCCAGATCTCGATTCAGCAAGTCGATTTAGCTGCATCTCAGCTGGGGCGATGTTGATGCACTAATCCGCCGGTCACTTGAAAAAGACGAAACAACCATACTATCACCCGCAAAACTGAACACTCTGTTATCGGTTGACTACGACAAATCATTTATGTGACGTAAAAACAAGGATGGAACCAAAATATAACCTTGAGGTACCCTGAATTTAATAGAATACAGATCCGAATACTCGCCGTCTACAACAACCCGGATCGATCGATTTGCGAGGAAGCTCTTCGTCCGGTCGCAAAGCGGCTGGGAAAGTCCATACGAACGAAGTGTGCTCATTAATGCCCCGTGCCAGACACAGCCGAAAGTCCAATGCGACCGCCCTTGACTCACCATGCTCCTCAATCGCAAATGTTCATATGTCGGTTAAAAGGGTCAAAAGATCTCCCTTGGTCCGCTTGACGTTCAGTAGTCCGTCGCGCTCCAAATACTTAATTAACCCGGATTTTTTTTTATTTTTTTATTAGACTTCTCTCGGGAGAGGCGAACCTATAACGCCGAGTGGGCGCCCCGGAATGCCACCAAATAACTGTTGCAGTTTTTTTTTTGAACAGTTGTATGTTGTAACGCTCCGGGAACACTCGCATGGGAAGGAAGTTCCACAGCTTCCACGCTCTGTAACGGAACGAGTTCTGATGCAGGTATGTTCGTGCCGTCGGGAGATGAACCACAAACGGGTGCGATCCGTCGGATTGTCTTGTGGAGCGCATATAAACAGAATTGCGTGGAATAATACCACGAATCTCCGAAGAACAGTACCGTGATAATATCTGTAAAACAGACAGAGGTCGGCTACGCGCCTTCGATGTGATAGCGGCATATTGATGACCTTTCCCCCCACCTTCGACAGTCCACGTTGAGTACGTTGAATGGTACGAGGGCGGAACCTCGCATTCCGCATCGACGACTGTGCATCGATCACAGGTGGCTCCAAAAGACCGGCATCGAAGTTTGAATTCGCGGCAAATAAATTCGCGAACACATTAGCTTTTCTTTTGAATTTGTGACTAACGTCCGCTGCCCGCCACTAACGGAGGAAAAGAGGAGAAAGGGAACTTACAGCTGATAGCCCTTCCCATTGACGAGAAGAGACGCGAGCCAGTCAAGGAAGTTATTGGTCACTCAAGGGGTTTCTTGGTCACTCTGTCGTTGTAAGCTTTTTTTTTTGTATCAATCGCCCGGTTGCGCTGGTTTCTGATTCTAACAATTTTCGTTTTGTTAACATCAGTGGTATTAGATCGCCATTGTTTAAAAGCTTAAACCAACGTTTATCAGATGAATTTCGTTTGATGGAATGTGGAATGTAGATCTCCATCCCGAGAAGAATAATCTCTGTGACCAACTCCTCGCATGCCTTAACATCGGAGTCTCCAAACCACACCTCCGACCACGGCAAGGGTGCGAAGAAATCTCGCAAATTGTCCCAGTTGCTAGCCCTATACGTCCATACATGGCGAAGCTGCTTAGGTCGGTTATTCGCTTGAAATGCAAGTGGTTGCGCGGCCGATACCAAGCAGTGATTTGAGTTTCCTAGTGGCGCAACAATCTCCACGGTATAAACGCTCGGCTCGGATGTCAAAAACAGATCTAGAGTGTTCGCGTAATCACCTCAAGTATCCGCACTTGCGTAGTTTCCTCCACTAGTTGAGTCAAATTTCGACTAACAGGGAACAACTCCGCCAGCCGCCCAGCCTCTCACGGTTCTGTTAGAGTGCACCAACCACCCGGAATTGTGGACATTAAAACCGCCAAGGACGACAATTTCAGAAGCTGAGTGGTTGATCTGTATCCAGTCGATGGTACGTGAAAGATGTTCGAAAAATGTCGCTGGTCGATCGTCATTTGGACATCGGTAAAGAGATCAAAGAAATTTAACCGAATTCCTCAGCCAGACCTTCAATCACATAATGTCTTTGTTATTGGTTTTGAACGCCTCCATTCTTTGACAAGCCAAATCGAACCGCGTGAAGACGCAGACTCCACCCTTAAAACGGATCTCGAATATCAGTCGTATCCTGAGCAACTAAGATATGTCGAATTTATTAACGAATTAACCTCGGCCTCAGTTAGGGCAGGGATATCAGGTTTCGTTGTTTGTAAATATTGGTGGACGGCGTTTACATTCGTATTGGTAAAACCGATGCTCCGGTGGTTACTAAATGCCGTAGTCAGTCGAGCTTGGACAGAGCCTCGAGAGCAAACCCGATTACACGATGACAAATTTCTTAAAGTTCGATTATTTATCATAATATTTCCACGATATTCACCCTAACATAGTCCCCCCCGGAGATTCGAATGGGGAACTAGTTTACCTCTGGAATTCTTTATCTCAGAGTGAGACAAAAAATACTGCACTCTCCCACAGGTAGTAGAAACTTCTAGGCATTTGTGAAAAACATTCAGAACTCAGTCTCCTTATCTATTCCATCGCTTATAGTCGATAATAAACCAGTCACCCGTGCAATAGAGAAAGCGAATCTACTTGCTGCATATTTTGCAACGAACTCAACGCTCTCCGATACCACATCAGTTCCGCCTCAACTTGAGCAGAAGCAGCACACCATGAGCCAGAGTTACTTCCGAACGCGTACTGTTGCCCGCGCACTCAAGGAGCTAAACGCACACAAATCCGCTGGTCCGGACGGCATTCCCCCAATCCTCTTGAAGAGATGTTCCTCTTCACTCGCCAAACCACTGCGGAAGCTCTTCCATTAATCTTATTCTACTGGTCGTTTCCCAAATAGATGGAAGTCAGCGAACATTCCGCCAATTCCCAAAATGGGTGACAAATCATCCCTTTCTTCTTATCGACCCATAGCACTAACTTCTATTTCTCCAAGATAATAAAATCACTTATCAACCGTCAACTTTCGAAATATCTGGAATCAAATGACCTCCTCAATGAACCAATATTGCTTTCGTAGCAACATGTCCACAGGAGATCTGATGGCGTACCTTACCGAAAAGTGGAGCCTTCCATCTACTACCTCGGTGAAAGCAAGGTAGTCGCGTTGGATATTTTAAAAGCCTTCGACAGAGTTTGGCATCCAGCCTTTTTGTCAACATTGCATTCATATGGAGTGGACAATTCCCTGATTCAATGGATAAGAGACTTTAGCGGATTTTTATTGGAGGTTGTCGTAGAGTTCCGCCGTACCTGTCCACACAACAAAAGGAATACCTGGAATGCGGAGCAAAGTCTATTGAGCAAATAAAACACGCAAAGAATTGTCTTTATTTTGGAGTTTTATTTTGTGTGAGAGTTCTATCTCCACTTGTACTAGGACACACTTCTGATTTTTGCTTACATTAGTAATTCGGGTAGAATGTTAACACACGAGCAACAACTTTCGCTACGACCTTAATCGCATTACTAATTAACACTTCTTTTATATATATATTCGGCCTTCGTATTCACGGACCGCCTTCCTTATTTATTTAGAGCACAATTTAACTGACCGATACACACGTTGCGCGAGAACGTTGAATACTTGCTTTTCTTTCATTGAAATACGCGGAGCGGATGGGCCTCTCCGTGGGGTCCTCTGAATGTCAACTCCCTGGCTGCTCGATCAAGATTATGTCGTCTCGTTGACGATTGAAATCTGACTAACTATCTGCCCACATACATATCCAGATTCAAAACTGGTATCTGTATCTACACGGAAAAATTTCCCTAATTGCTCTGCTAACAGAACTTCCGAATTACTGTTAGCAGCATGTTATCACGTCCCAGGGGTGATTTTTCATTCCTGAAAGAAGAAACTCGCTCATCATCGAACATCATTATCACCATCCGTGGTGGTGGTCGAAATTCAGTTCGACGGTTGTCGATTGTATGCCGCCTTATTTACATAACACATCTGGCGCGAAGGTCGAAAGATATCCTGCAATTTGCATGGATGCATGGTTCATGGGTTTTGTTTGACTTTTGTCAATACACCCGAAATCCATTAGATCTTTCTAATGGGTGTGAAATACAAACAGACACCGTGGGATCGGAGTAGTTTCCTTGTAGGTTTTCAACTTCATACAATTTGAATTATCTCGTTGAGATAATTACGGTTGCCGTTTCTTTTGTTTGCCGATAGATTTGGTGGTCTTTATGGCAGCTACCCGCACGTGCATCGTTGGTCGGCTAATTTGCTGGCGATAACAAATCCTTGTAACATCGTGTAGATGCTCAGGATTTCGGATTGTGCAGTGCTGGAGTGCGGCGCATTTCAATCTTTACTAATATGATGAATGAATGCTTTTACCTTTGTTTCAGGTATGTTACAATCGACTTGTTGCTTGATATTGAAAGCTTTGGGACGTTCAGTTCCTTGCTTCTTTTATATCGGTTCGCATTTTGCAGCCTTCCATGACCTTTGTTACAGGTATTGTAATGACTATTGGCCGCGTGTCTGTGGGCACGTGCGCTGCGTTATCAGGTAAGAACGTTCTTTGAAGGTAGGAACCTTACCTGCGCGGAATTGTGCGTTCGTAGAACGCTACAAGACTATCTTTCTGGCCATTCAATTCAAGTGGTTCTTGATGATGTCAAATCTGCTCCCATCAAATTAACTCAGGTGTTCCCCAGGGTTCGGTACTCTCGCCCACTCTCTTGCTGATCTTTATAAATGATCTCTTGTCAATTACTCACAACCCAATTCACTCTTTTGCCGATGATAGCACATTGAGTTTCTTATACTCATATAAAAACTCCCGGCCATGCTCTTCGGACGTCATTATCAACCAGCAACTTATGCTTGATACGTTATCAACCAGCAACTTATGCTACATACATTCAGACCTCAACAAGATATATCAATGGGGATTATCTAACCGAGTAGAATTCAATGCCTTAAAAACTCAGTGCCGTCTCTTGTCGTCAAAGGCGAACCCCAAAGTAAATATACTGTCGATGAACGGCACATGTATCGGCGTAGCAAAGGAACTATCAATCCTCGGCACTCGAATTACTTCGAATCTTAATTGGAGCGACCGCATAGCTGCGAAAAGTGCAGCGAGACGTATGTGGTTCCTTTAGAGATGCAAAAAATACTTCACTCCATCCAACCTGCCCACTATTTATAAGGCGTATATTCGTCCAAAAATGTAGTTGAACTCCCATATTTTGTAAGACGCATCCAAAATTGCACCACACGTGCTCGACAGGATGCAAAAACGAGCAGTGAAACTTATTGTGGACTCAGCTGTGACTTGTTTAACTTCGTCATTAGAACATAGGCGCAACGTATCATGCCTACCTCTTTTCTATAGGTATTACCACGGTCGTTGCTCAACTGAACTTGCTGAATGTGTTCCGCCCCTTCAGACATTTTCCCGCGATACCCGTTAATCTGTGAATGCGCATCAGTTCACGTTGAAAGTCAACTTCAGGCGCACAAATAAACATAGAGAGTCATTCTTGAGCCGAACCGCACGGATGTGGAATGTTCTGCCTGATCATGTGTTTCCTGGCCGTTGTGATGTCCAGACATTCAAGACCAATATACATCGACACCTCTTTTCCTTATCCACTTCCTCTCCATCCGCTTGCACTGTGCTCTGACATTTAAGGGTACTTCAAAATCCCCTTTTGTGCGCGTTTGTGTAAACAAAAAAAATTTTGAGGATATTGATTATTATGTTATTTCGGTATTAATTGTGGATTGAGATTTAATGATGGGAGGGAAATGGTAGAGGTATGCAAAGCACTACAGTTCCTTTGAATAATTCAGTAATTTATAATAAACAGTGTTTGGTTCATTGTACCAATTTGGCAATTATGATTAGCCGCAAAATGAAAGACCGACCAACCAGAAAAAATGGAATGCAAGATACTAACATCCATATTACGCGTAAAGAACTCGTCAATATTCTGTGTGACAATGAAGTTAAAGAAAACGAAAATCAGAAAATTCTAAACTATACAATAAAAACGATGAGGTAAAAAGCCGGGCCAACAGAAGCACCACAAACAGAGGTCTAAAAATACCTTCAAATACAAGAACTTTAAAAGAAAACAAAAAGAGAGCAGCAAGCAAGCTATAATATCATCAACTAATTACTAACGAACAGCAATAACGATAAGAAACAGACAATAATTCTACCAAATATTTTTAATCAAGCAACGCCCTACTCTACGTTCCGACATCTTCCTGTTTATTCTATCCACACTATTGTTCTGATACAACTCTTCAAACATCATCTATCTAACCTATCTATTTTATTGCATTAAAGGTGTGCTAAGTCCTCGAGGACGTTTTTAAGAACCGCGAATGCGGCAATGTGATTCCCTGACATTATTTGAAAAAGTATCGATCACTAACATGATTAATGTTCACCTAATTTAAGAGCGTGGTTAATATTTGACGTGCCTTGTGTTTTTGAATGTTAAAACAGTTTTTAAATATACATTGTCTACCAATCAACACACTGGCATACAATTGAGACGAGGAAGCACCTTTAAATGGACGAGGTGTTAAGGTGTTTAAAAATGAAGCTGGGTGTTGCAGGTAGGTGGTTGCGGTTTAAACAAAAATTTATTGCTTGCGGTGGAACGATAAGGTAGCATTCTGCATCGTTAATCATAATTTAATTAACATCAAATTTGCCATACATCGGGATACTGATAAAAAATAAACGCCTTCAGTAATGCAGTTCATAAATGCGGAAGGAATGACGGTCCAGAAGAAATGATCAGAACGTACCAATTGTTTTGTTAGAATGGCCAAAAGGAACTAAAAGATAGAGGAAGATTGATAAAGAAGCTAATAAACAAATATTAATAACATCTTTTTAGTTTTGAATTAATTAGAAGAGTGCTGATGAATTTAAAGCTAGTGATAAGATGTAGGTGTGTATACGCGGGTTGCCTTTTATATTTCGGGATTAGAGAACAAAAACAAATATTGATCATCGAAAATCACTTTATTGTTTTTCAAAATATTCCCCATGAAGATCTATACACTTTTGCATGCGTTTGAACCAATTGACGAAGCACTTTTGCCACTCTGATTGAGGTATCTCCAACACATGCATTCTGAATGCAGCAACCGCTTCTTCAGGTGTCGAAAAACGTTGACCTCTCAGTTTGTTTTTACGTACGGGAATAAAAAGAAGTCATTCGGTGCCAAGTCAGGACTATACGGCGGATGATCCATCAAATCGATGTTTTGGGTGCTCAAAAATGCAGTTGTCGCAGCTGATGTGTGAGAGCTCGCATTGTCGTGGTGAAGAGTGATCCGTCTTCGGCGGTTGGTTTTCCTGATTTCTTGGAAGACAACTGGCAAACAAATAGTTGTGTACCACTCAGAATTGACTGTTCTGCGTTGTTCTAGTGGTACGGTTGCGACATGTCCAGTTTTTCCGAAAAAACAGGCGACCATTTGCTTGGAAGTGCTTCGTGCGCGAACAACTTTTGTTGGATTTGGCTCATCTTGAAACACCCAGACAGTCGACTGCTGTTTACTTTCGGGCTCATACGCGTAAATCCACGATTCATCACCTGTCACGATGTAATAGACGTGTTTCGAAGCACCGCGACCATTTCTTTCGCCCAATTGACACGAGCCTTTTTTTGGGCGATTGACAAATTGTGTGGGATCCAACGCGAACAAATTTTTTTGACAGTCAAATGTTTATGCAATATTGAATGTATGCTGGTCCCAGTAACGCCTAAGGTTGTCTCAATCTCACGATAGGTCACATGACGATCTTCCAATATCAGTTCGCGCACAGCATCAATGGTTTTCGGAACAACAACTGATTTTGGACGACCTTCACGAAATTCATCTTGCAGTGAACTACGACCACGATTGAATTCACCATACCATCGATAAACACTGGTCCTTGATGGAGCTTCATCGCCAAAAATTGAATTAAGTTCATCCATGCACTGTTGCTGAGTTAATCCACGCCGAAAGTTGTAAAAAATAATCGCACGAAAATGTTGACGATTTAATTCCATTTTTGGGCCGAGATGAATCTTTTAAGTTACTGTAAGCAACACAAATAGCGCTCGTATGTCAAAAAGTTCTGAGTGCGTATAACCTCAAAAATGTCCAACTTTACGACAGAGCTGTCAATTGCCGGATTGCAACACTAGGGTTGCCAAATCCCGAAACATAAGAGGCAACCCTCGTATTTGTATAAACTTGTAATACCATGATTCAACCCTATAAATGCAAACATCGTTGACTGACATCTAAAAACTCAAAATTGCATATACATTATGTCAATTTCTACCGGAATTTCTCAAACTATGGCTTTGCCATTAATTGCTTAGAAAAATATCGCAATGTAGCCTATATTTCCTTGATATACAGTCTGTCGAATGTCTACCCGAAATTTCTCAATAAAACAACAAATTAGAATTAATCATCAACAATTATTTTATCGCCTTCAATGTAGGCCCCTTCCAAGGCAATACACTAAGGTGGGTGGGCTGAAAAGTTTCCGACTTAACAAAGATACAAGACATTTTTTCTTAAAATTTATTTTTATTTTTCTACACAGTCTGCTTGTAACGCTACACACTTCTCCCAGCGATGCTCCCATTTCTCTAACCCGCCCAAATAGTACTCGGCGTTTTTCTCTGCAAAATAACTGTTCACGAAGGTGATTGCCTCCTCATTTGACAAAAATCTCGACCCTTCGGACGCAATTTTTAGATTAGGGCACAAAAAGAAGTCGCTTGGGGCTAGATCTGGTGAGTAAGGCGGATGGTCAAGCAGTTTAAACCGTAATTCGTGGATTTTCGCCATGGCAACCGCTGGATGTGAGACGGTTGACGTTGTCTTGGTGAAACAGGATTTTCTTTTTCCGCAAATGTGGGCGTTTTTCCACAATTTCTGCCTTCAGTTAGTCAAAGAATGATGCGTAGTATGGTCCTGTAATGGTTTTTCCTTTTTGAAGGTAATCGATTAAGATAACTCCATGACTATCCCAAAAAACAGTCGCCATCTCTTTTCCAGCCAAAAAAACTATTTTTGCTGGAGCCGATTCCCCCTTTGCGGTCCACTGTTTTGACTGAATTTTTGTTTCGAGTGTATAATGGTGTATCCAAGTTTCATCGACAGTAATTAATCGGCCCCAAAACTCGCTTTCATTCGAACACGTTTAGGTTTAACGTGAGCAAACCCGGTACACAGCGCCCGGCCAGCTTTCTCATGCCTAAATATTGATTTAATATGTGACAAACACGTTCTTTGGACATTTTCATAGCCTCTGCTAACTCTCTCACTTTAATTCGGCGGTCGGCTAGCACCATTTGGTAAAGTTTAGCGATTTTGTCGTCAGTTGTCCCAGTTTTTGGACATCCCGAACGTTCACCGTCTCCCAAGCTCTCACGGCCACGTTTAAATTTAACTCCCCAAGATTTCACTGTGGTAAATGATGGTGCAGAGCCCCCATACACAGAGTCCAACTCATCTTTGATTGTCGTAGGCCTATTGCCTTTCAAAAATTTAATGACAGCTCGATACTCAATTTTGTCCATTTTCACAAAAACGCTCACATCGACTCACTCAAACGACTGCCAAATACAAACTACTCCTCAAAAATGGCTGAAATTTTGATGAGTAACTACAAGACTAATGACCTTGCCCAGAAAAAAACAAATCATTATGGAAAATTTAACAACCCTCCGGACTTGCTAAATAAGGCCAAGACCGGTTCCCGGTTGTAGTGCCGATGATGATGATGATGAACTGTCAAAAGGTGCACAACTACATTCACTAGCTTTTATTGACGACTGCTGCTATCTTCACGTTGAGGTTGGAGACTTTTCAGTCCACCCTCGTATGCCATCGGTTAATCCAATCATCCATACACATTTTATAAGTCGCGACTGGGATCGATTTTAGATCCTTCTTTAATTTTTCTTTTATGGTTTCAAAAGACTCGAAACGTGTTCCTCGAAGTCGCAATCTGAGTTTGGGAAACAGGAAAAAGTAGTGAATATGGTGCTTGCTCGATTATATTAGTTAGCTCGATGTACGATGGCGCATTATCGTGGTACACAATTCAAGATTGGTCTTTCCACAAATCTGGCCTCTTTCGACGAACACTCTCTCGCAAAGACTTCATAACACTTAAGTAGTAATCCTTATTCACTGTTTGACTTTGCGGAAGGTATTCATAGTGCACCACACCACGATAATCGGAGAAAACAATGCCCTCAATTTTTGATCGACTTTATCGTGGTTTTTTCGGTTTCGGTTCGTTTTGATAGCCTCATTCGGTTGATTGTTGACTTGTTTGCATGTCTTACTCGTAGACACATGTCTGGTGACCAGTTATGATATGTTGTATGGATGTGGAGTATCTGGCGGCTCGAGAAGACATATCTTCAGCAACCGCTTTTCGATGCTATTTTTGCAAATAGTGCAGCTCTTTTGGAACTAATCTTACTGCCACGCATCTGGGCTCCAAAATATCGACCAAAATCTTACGAACTAAGTCGTATGAAGTATTAAACTCTTGTGGTAGCTCTCTTAGGCCATAACGATGATTTTCAAGCACCAATTCCCCCACTTTTGGGATGTTTTCCTCAGTCACAGCCGTACTTGGAGCGCTCGTGCGAGGTCAATCATTATCATCTAGACGACCACTTTTGAATGCTTTATACCATTTACACACTTCGATAAAACTGAGTCACCATATGTAATCAACATTTTCAACGATTCCGCACAAGAAATTTCGTTTGGAACACAACATTTAATGCAAACACTTTGCTCAACCAAACTATCCATTATAAAAGTCTAAAAACGTACTTGAGGTACCAACAAAATCAGCAGCTGTAAATAATCTAATTTATAGGTAGCGTTAGTTAACACCTAAAACCCTTCTTATCTACAATAACTCACACCACTTCCAGTTCAATGACTCAAGTTAAAACTCTTCTTATCTATAATGACTCATAACCCACAATCTACATGAAGCATTACTTCCAGTACGAAGACTCACTAGCATCTTTTATCTGCGAAACATTCTCTAATATTCTTATCTACAAAACAGAAAATGTATATAAACCAAAATGTTCATAGTTGTAAAAGATTCACTCTAAGTCACGGCCATAGTCTCAGACGTTGGAATACAAATTTCCATCTTGTGAAATAGTCATATAAGAGAAAATAAATAAAGTATCGTCAAACTAGGAGTAAAACCCTACTTGACAAAGAAAAATATTTTTTTCCATTCATTGACGACAAGAGAAGTAACTCGCTCAAACTCGAAGTCACTGTGGGGGTTCTCTATATCACATATCAGCCCACAATCCTAACCTAATTTCGACCGCTAACAGCGCGTCACATCAACCCCTATCCCACCGTTCAGCTATTTTACCTGTAAAAGAAAGTATAGCTAAATTCATTATCCTATGCAGTTAACGCATAATTGAATTCAGCTACCTTTTTGCCATACGGCAACTCTATTCCTCTAACCCATGAGATTTCCACCGGAAATTCCAATTCATGTTGGTTAGCAACAACCAAGTCGAATCAAACGACGCGGTTGCATCATCATCCAATGGCTTGGGTAATTACCGCATTCCTTAGCGTTTTTCCCACGGTTATATTTCCCTAGCCGTTGTAGCGTCCTATTGACTTTCCCCAGACACTCTATCCGCTGGGGATCAATGATCTCTTCTTATAGGTGAATAGCGCAAACTACATTTTTCTCTCCTTCACAATTCGGTATTTCCATAGTTCGATGCACTCTGAGATCACCACATCACCGCACTAGGTCAGTGGATCATTCTCAGCCGCTGCATTAATACACACACACTAAGCCAGATCTAAGCCCTGGGTTATTGTGCTTTCCTTTTGATTTCTTCATCCTTTTTACGGCCATCGACGTCGAACGAATACGCAAGTACTTATCCACCTCGATGAGTGTGGAGACTTGAAGGATGCACAAGAGAGCACGATTGCCATTGACTGATCGTTGTGCAAAAGCAGAAATCTCAATTTCCATCCCTAATTAGAGTAGCCGCTACTCAACCACAACCGAGGTCGAACACACGCCGCTACTTCGAACGAAAAAAAAAAGGTATTAATTTAATCACCCAAAGAGGACGATCACGCTGTTAAAGTTCCTTTTTATTCCCCGTGGCGCGCACACACGAAGTGTACAAAAGTGAGTCGAGAGTGGCCAACAAGTGGTTGTACAGACCTGTGTCGTGTTTTTCTTTAACAAAGTCTCCTTTTTGACATCACACTATTTTCATCATCGAAACAAAATAAAATCATTAATCAAATCAACAAAAGGACAGAAACTAGTTAAGCTAACTTACTTCGATAAGTGTTGCTGAATTTCCATTGAATGGAAATACGCAAAATAAAGTGATAATCAAAAAGACAAACCCAAGCAAAAGCAAATGAATTCATTAACAATTTAAAAGTAAATCTAAGTTAATTGCAAGTCAACCAAACCTAAATTAATTATTGTTACTTTGAAACCAAGGAACAACTGTAACTCAAGCCAAATTAGAAAAAATATAATAAAAACAAAACAATTTCAGTCTATAACAGTTTGTGTTTATTTTCTGTCCTCCCTCGTTGGTTACGTTTCGGAGTGCTATTTGTTCAGTGACGTGACGGGGATTTAAACAAACCGCGTGCCCCTGCTGGTATAATACGTCTTCATTCCCACATCACTATGTCTCCCAATGGTGCCAACCTAGTGGCAAAAATATATTTGACAATAGTGTCACGCGGGAATTTAGAAATTTGACGTAATGTGTATGCGCTAGCCGAAACTTAAACAAATTCGTTAAAAGATTCCATTTTGCCTCGTTACATTGGGATGAGTACACGTACCAAGGAGGAAAATACGTGAGTGGGCTGAAACAATGTACACGTGCCTGCAGAACACTAATGACTTGACCTTCAGAAGCGCGTCTGGTGGCAAATTTAAGTAACATTCTTTTTTAGTGCGCATGCGCATGCCCGGCGTCGATGGTTCATCCAGGGTCTTCCGAGAACGGGAAGTATGGCGGCGTGTTCTAGTGCTCTCTCAACGCGACTTGTGCTGTTGTCGAACTTTTAATTGCTAAAAAATTGACGCATCACCGTTTAAAGACTGGTCTACTGTAAATAGATGGGCGATAAAACTCGTGGCTGCGAGTCTGTAAAAGGCATAATTGTTGATGGAACACACAGCGGATGTCTAATCACTGTGCCAGACGATAATCAACCCAAACTTATCAACAATTTGATTTAAAATGGCCGGGGGGTCGTTAAAAACCGTATTGCAAACCATATTGGAACATCCAAGGAACGCACCGGCTTTATTATAGAAGAATTGGGATATAGTAAAATCTGTGCCGTCTTACAGACGAGAACAAACTGCATCGATTGGAATGCTGCGAACAACTTTTGAACCTGAAGTTTGAACTTGTTGTATTCCAGAATACTACCCTTTATTAAATTTAACACTGAATCTCCTTACACATCCTTAAAAACTTCACTTAACATATATTACATTCTCACTTAATACATACCATTCATAAACATTTACAATATTGCCAGTTACAGCACATTTAATAACCTGCACCTTTTTATTCATTCAAAACATAGTAACTTTGATTTTCGTCCAAATTTGATTCATTGTTAAAAGTCAGAGAGAAAATTCAATAGAAGAAAAAGTTCAGTTTTGAGTTAGAATCAGTTCAGTTGGAGTTGAGATTTGGAAGTCAGAGAAACAAGTCAGAAGTCAGGAGTTCAGAAAAAGATAAAGATAGAAGTTATTACAATAGAGAAGAAGTTATTAGTTCAGAAACAATAGAGACAATAGAAGAAAAGAATAAACAGAAAAATTCTGAGAGAAGATAAATTAATTAATTCCTGCGTTTTAATTAAGATTAAAAATAAAAGGTCCACGCTCTTCCCTCGAAAGAGGAAGCACGGCGCCGGACATTCAACAAACTCATTCCACACCCATCTTATTCCCCTGACTTTTCGCCACGCGATTTTTATTTTTTTCCACTACTCAAAGGAGACCTCAAGAGTGGTCCTTACACCTCGGACGATAAAGTGAGGACTGTTCAAGTTCTGGGTTCGAAAAATGTCTAAAGAGATTTTAAGTAACGGAATAAAAAAAACTTGTTACACGTTTGGCGAAATGTATCAGGCTCAACGGTGACAGTGTTGCAAAGTAAATATATGGCTTTTAAGCTTGGGAATTGTACTTTAATCTACTTCTTCCGTCTCCACCTAATTAAGCTTAACACACTTGAAGAGTGCAGAATTCATGCCGACATCCTCTTCACCCACCGTCTTGTCTCAGATTTAATCAGTTGCCCAAGCCCGCTTTCCTCGATCACATTTTACACTAATCCCCGAAACCTGCGAAACCCTCATCTCTTCTATTTGCCCACTCATCACACTTTATACGGCTCTAATGAACCCATTTCGTGAGTGCTGCGGTGGGCAAACTCTTACCCCACCTTCTTTGACTTCAAACTCATCTCTCTCGGTTTCAAGCACCGTCTCCTCTCTTACCCCCTCTCGGTCCCCACCACGCTCACCGCCTACACTCTTCCGCACTCATACTCAAACCCTAGCCACCGGCTTATCTTCGCCCTTCCCCGTCCTATCACTTATACTATTGTCTATCCATATTGTTTGGTTCCCCACTCCCCAGTTTTTAAGTTACTTTAAAGTTAAATAAGGATTCAGTTTGGAAATTATTATTCTCGACGACTTTAGCCCTAACGCGAGAACTTCGAAAGTGAGAATATGAGAGAAAGCAACAACAAACAACACGGTTGCGTCGGAAAATCAGATGCTGATTACTATTCCAATTGTTGGCGTGATTAGTTTTTACATAAAAGGGTCGCCCAAAAACCACGTAACTCTTTTTGAACATTTTTAACTCCTCTCCTTTCAAGACCACATAACCAAAAATTGGTGATGTATTGTTTCAGTAGTTAACAATTTCAAATGTAACACACACTTTGTAAGTGAAAACTTTTCAAGAGCTGTGTACAGTTTAAAGAATCCAATCGCAAAATTATTGTACCAAGAACATCATACCTGCTAAAATATTATACGACATAATTATTGAAAAAATGTGTTCACAAGTCAGTGATTTAACGAACAACCCTTATATACATTTGTTAATGTATAATGTAATGCGTTTGTCGGTGGCTTTCGGCTGGTGGAGCCTGTGGGGATTAGGAGTATTTTGTGCCAGACACGGGCACTCGGTTCACTCCTATCCCCATCCGGCTGTCACTAAGGTTCCAAAAATGTTCCGCCAAACACTGAAAGAAAACTGTTCACCCGGAAAGTCATCACCCGAACAAATAAAACACTGACGCACGTTGTTCGACGTTAGTTCTGTATTTAAACATTTATTTATTAACATGTACGTTGACCATCGTATTGTGTTGACATCGAGAACAAATGATGCAGCGAGAAAAATCTGAATTCAGATTAATTTATGAAATCACACGTTTCTGGTTGATGCGCACTGTTTTTATGTTTAGAAGTACAAAAGATGCACCGGAAAAAAGAAATATCCACTTGATCGTTTACTTTATCCGCGACCCGTGTACTTCCAATAACGGGATTTAAATTAAATCACTTAAATTAAAGCGCGCTTTCCCGACTCGACTTCGGATATATGCGTCCCCGCGGCGCCACGGGAAGCAGGAGATAGCACGACCGTGGTGGTCGGCGGATGTAAGTGGACTGCGCGATAAACGGCTCGTGGAGAGCCGACTCCCTAACGGGGTGAGTTTTCCCGAGAGAGAAAGTGTTCCTCTCCACTAAGGATACGTTTTACCTACCACAAGAGAGACGTAAAGCCTCTCTTTGTGGAACAGAAAACCAGATCTCGTAATGAAGATCATGGTAGTATGTGTGCATGGGTGATCGTGAGGATCATAATATTTAACAAACGCGCGAAGACGATGGATAAACGAAGCAGACAGGCGGTAAGGACAAAGGGACCGTGAAGGTCGTTGGTAGTACACATGTATGTGTGTACATGGGTTCTTTCATGGGACAAACCATGAGGACGAACTTGAAACGAAGAAAAGGGCGTAGAGTGTATCCATGAGATGTGAGTTCGGTAACAAACAAACCGAATCTCCTTGGATGTTAATGGTTTTTGTTAGCTCATGCCGCTGCTGATGAGACGCAGATCCCGAAATATGAGAAGACAAAGAGGACGCTTAGGTCTTTGTCTAAGCTGTCCATTGCGACTAAATAAATAGGCGGCAATGCAATGTGGAACTGCGCTAATTGGTTTTAGCTTGATTACCGAGAAATGGTGTTTATGGCATCGCTGGTAAGGGTAGGTATTAAATTTCTATTTGCATTTGCCTGTGCTGTAGGATTTAATTGATGCCTTAAGACGCGAGATGCTTATACTTGTTTTGGTCCCTTGGGTGTAGGTCGCCAGCCAATGTGTATGTATGGTGATTTATGATACACTTGGTGAGGACGGGAATTGGGCGACGCAATGTTTTTGATTCTGTGGCGGTTCCGCCAAACCCCACGGTACACTTACCCAAAAAACCCCCATCTCTACAACCCAGTCTGCATAAGCTTTCGCTAATGCAATCGCATTAGCATCTTAAATGCTTCGCGCATTAAATAGATCAATCTATAATCTAAAAGTACCTGTAAGAGAATTCTTACCTGCATTCATTCATTTGAATTCAAAATTCCTTTTAAGAATTCTGTTCCAAACAGCATATCCCTGGAAAAGAAAACTGATCGGTTCACATATCATATAACCATCCCAGCCAGGGATAATTATCATTGCGTCGCCTATTCCTAGCCTCATTCGTGTGTACAACAAATCCCCTTTCATACACGTTGGCTGGCGACCTACACCCAAGGGAACAAAGCAAATATACGCATCTCGCGTCTTAAACCATAAATTAAATCATACAGCATGGGCAAATGCAAATAGGTATGGTATGCTTACCCTTGCAACGATGCTATGAACACCAATTCCCTGTGAATACGCTAAAACCAATTAGCACCACGTGCATGGGCATTGCGGCTATCGTTACACCTGCAAAGCATAGCTTAGACAATGATCTACCCGATCCCCTTGTCTTCTTATATTTCGGGATCTGCTTTTCATCAGCGGCCGCAAGAGCAAACAGAAAACCAATTATCATCCAAGGAGATTCGGTTTGTTTGCTTTACCGAATTGGCATCCCATGAATACACCCTATGACCTTTTCTTTGTAAGATTCTTTCCCATTGCTTTGATCCATAAAATAACCAGTGTACACACACACAAGTGTACTGTGGCGATCTTCTGTATAAGATATGTTGGTTACCCCAAAGAGAGACTTTACGTCTCTCTCAGAACAGGAAATGTACCCTTAATTTAAGAGAGCTAATTTCACCGGCTGAATTTTTTTTAACAACGATTGAATATCGTTGAGTCTTAATCCAACCATCCCAGGAGTCAGTCGGGTCGCCTCCATCTTCGCCGTACCGTACACACGGTACGGCGATTTACACACGCGATTTACTACGTGCGCAGGTCAGTGAAGTCCCTTTATATCCGGAGTGTAGATAATGAACTCTTAACTAGTATATTTGAAATATGTCAAATACATTGTCGCGGTAGGATAAGTAACATTTGAGGGAGTTTGTGTTGTTTAATAAAGTTCTCGTCACCTCGCTATAAGTTATGTGTCTAGTGATTTTAATATATAGACCCAGCTTACTTAACAATAAAAACCAGTTTTACTAAACTTTACACTGAGTGTTTCATTTTCTGTACCGCAGCTTCCGTGTGTTTTATCTCTTTTTCCCTGGTGATTGTACTTTTCATCCTTCCCGATTGGGGACGAACGTGGCGGCGTTTCGTTCTTTTGTCGGCGGAACAACGGACGAACATTGCGCGTGAACAATTTATGATGGAGGAGGAAGTAAACGGAGTGCCCGTGTATTGGCACAATACTTCCTCTCCACATTCCCTGTTATGATGGTTACATTGTATGTAAACCAAATCGTTTTGTTATCAGGAATTCGTCTAAGGTGATTTGCTTGGCACCGAAGGTGCCGAATGGCCCAAGACTAATGACCTTGCCCGGAAAAAACAAATCATTATTGAAAATTTAACAAGCCTCAGGACTTGCTAAATAAAGCCAAGACCGGCTCCCGGTTGTAGTGCCGATGATGATGATGAAGGTACCGAATTGGTTCTGGGATCCCTGATAAGTTAGGAAAGAATTCTTACAGGGAATTTGTATGCGAAGAGATGCATGGAAGGTAAGGATTCCTTACAGGGACTTTTAGATTATAAATTTGATCTATTTTATGCGTGAAGCATTTAAGATGCTAATGCGATTGCATTAGCGAAAACCTATGCAGACTGGGATGAAGTTATGGGGGTTTTTTAGGTAAGCGGGCCGTGGGGTTTGGCGGAACCGCCACAAGCCCGTGGATTGCTTCGGGCTTTCTAAACTCGTGCGATGACCAGCTGGTTTTCGGCTGTTTGTCTTTATTTTTTTTTTATTTGTCACTGTCGCACTTTTGATTATCCAACACTTGGTTGGCCAAATACAGTGTCCTCTACTCTGTGCCTTTACAAATTGAAGTGGACCTAGGTTATGTAGATCTATATATGTAAGTTACTGTTCGTCTTACGAGCCCAGCCTTTTATTTATTATCCTGTTTGTTTTTCCAAATATAAACTATATTTTTCTAGATCGCGGTGCGATAATTTATTTTATTCTTTTTTTATGTTTATGTTTAATTTAGTTATTATTTAGTTTGTTTATTTTTTTTTTTTTTTTTTTTTTTTTTTTTTTTTTTTTTATTAGACTTCTCTCGGGAGAGGCGAACCTATAGCGCCGAGTGGGCGCCCCGAGATGCCATCAAATAACTGTTGCAGTTCTTTTTGAACAGTTGCAGGTTGTAACGCTCCGGGAACACTCGCGTGGGAAGGGAGTTCCACAGCTTCCCCGCTCTGTAGCGGAACGAGTTCTGATACAGGGATGTTCGCGCTGTCGGGAGATGAACCACAAACGGGTGCGATCCGTCGGATTGTCTTGTGGAGCGCATATAGACCGAATTGCGTGGAACAATGCCAAGAATCTCCGAAGAACAGCACCCGTGATAATATCTGTAGAACAGACAGAGGTCGGCCACGCGTCTTCGATGTGATAGCGACTGTAGTCCCGACGTCAGCGCCGAGTCCCCGATCAGGCGGATCGCTCGTCTTTGTACGCTCTCAAGTAGGTCGAGGGTATGTTTAGGAGCCGAGCTCCAAACATGAGAGCAATATTCGAGCGCGGGTCTAATTTGAGATTTATATAGGAGAAGAAGTTGGGCCGGAGTAAAATATTTCTTGGCTCTAAAAAGATAACTCAGTTTTCCTGAGGCTGATCTGGCGATACCCGATACGTGTTTATGCCATGATACATTCCCACAGACCGTGACGCCGAGCAATCTCAAACTTTCCCCAGCCTCGAGGGCCCGGCCATTCATCATCAGCTGTGGAACCGATGATCCGGTTTTCTTTGTGAATGTTGTATACTGGGTCTTCGTTGCGTTGAAGTCGACAAGATTGGCCTTTCCCCACTGCAGGACTTTATCTAGATCCTGGTTCAGAGAGTCAATCTGTCTACATCTCAGCTGGTGCGACGTTGATGCACCAATCGGCCGATCACTCGAAAAGGAGGAAACAAGCAACAAATTGTTTTAATTTATATCATTCTCGCTATCCTTTTTATTTTTAACATATATGGTAGTCAATTAATAAATACAAATTCGTTTGGGATGTATTAACCGGTGTGTACACCTGAAGTCAACGGTCTAATCTGATCATAGAAGCTTCGATCAAACTCTTTTATATCTCAATTATTCTTCCCCAAAACCAGTGCCAGCCACCGTTTTTTCTTTCTTCCTTTTTTTACTGTTTCTTTATTTCCATGACCAGATTGCACCATCTCATTCACCCCGAGACAGTAACCTGATACCAGTTTTAGGTGCAGGCTATCCCAAGGTGATGGGAACTGCAACCTTGCAATCCCGTCGTTATTCACATTGAGACAGTAACATTATCCCTATTTTAGCTGCAGATCTCCCCAAGGCGAGGGGAATTGGAAAATTACATGCAACGAAGATTCTCTCTGCGATCGTCGAAGTGTGTAGACGCGTCCTACCACTGCTTTTGAAAAACAAAAGAGAAAAGAAAAATTAAAAGAAAACACGTGTGCGCGTGCAGACATAAATGTGTGACCGTCATTCGGAACGGTCTGTGGCCGAACAATAGTGTATCGTGTATAATAAATATTAAGTGGAAAATTTTGTGAAATTTTTGCGCGACATTTTAAAATTTAAGTAAAATTGGTAAACCAAAACATAAAATCAGCGACCGCATCCGGAGTTTGCGTTCGCAGATGCTGGTCAGCGGCCCCAGTACTGCCGAGCTACCTAAAAAACGAAAGAAAAAAACTGCTCACAGTCCTCTGAACGCACCGAAGAAAGTAGCTACAATGGCTACTCAACTAACAACGGAATACCACAAAAAATACGATGACGCGATGGAAACAATAAGGATACTAACAGCCCAAATGGAACAACTACAAGAAAAAATTCGCTCTCTTCAAGCGCAAACCAAAACCAATGTCGACGTCCCCATGAAGGAAGTTCCTCCCCAACCCATCTCATTAACATTCAACAATAACCCATCATCATCGAATATCTCACCACCGCCTCAAGATACCCACAAACCAGAAGACCACTGGCAAACAGTTGGACAGAAATCTACAAATAAGGGGAGACCACCCCCAATTTACATTAAAAATCCTAATAGTACCAAAGAAGTCATCAAGACGCTTGAGAATGCCCTTGGACACAGAAATTTTACCACGGACTCAAAAGGATCTTCGATCTCTATCAAGACGATCACTCTAACGGACCACGACATGGCAATAAGAAAACTCTCAGAGAACAAACACGAGTTCTTCACATTCCAGCATGCCCAGATAAAACCAAAAACATTCATCATAAGGCACATTGATCCAGCATGGACTACCGAGGAACTTACACTCGAAATCTTGAGGATATGCCCGTCAATGAAAATCCACAGATTGGACTACTTTCAAACCCCACACATGAGGGAGAATAATATTAGGAGCTTGCGAATCATACAGATCCCACCGAACGGTGATGTCACCCAACTTAAACAAATAAAATATTTGTTCACACACAAAATCACGATCGAGGAGCCACATAAACAGAGCATTCTCCATTGCAAAAGGTGTCAAGGATCAGGACACCTAGCAATTGCGTGCCACCTAAGTGCACGATGCGGAAAATGTGCCGAACAGCATATACCAGGAGAGTGCAAAGTGAACCCGCCTGGCACAGAACCATCAATAATTCAGCAAACAAACGCCGATGGATCAACATCCACGAAAAAAATTACCATAACTTGCTGTAACTGCGGAGGCCCACATCCAGCTAGTTTTTCACAATGCCCCGAAAAGCTACGGATTCTGGAGAGACGTTTGTTACACACGGTAACTAATACGGCCAAACCAGCTGCAACGAAACCCTTATCACCACAACCATCCCATCTGAGGGGGTCAGGAACATCATATGCAGAAATTACGAAAAGTTCCCGTAGCTGCCCGAAATCTCAACAACCCAACCCCAACGTTCTCAACCTGGATATCTTGGGATACATCAGGAGCCTGGAGACACTACTACCAACCTTAAAACACAGTTCCGAATTGGAAAAAAAAGGTCAGATCTTAAATTTAATAACTTCCCACATCCTTTCCCTTAACGTATAACTTAACCCTTATCTGCCTCAACTCAGAGTCCATTTATTCCCACACCCGTAGACAACACCTCCGACTGTTTGTTGAAAAGTTCTCCCCAGATATTCTTCTGCTTTCAGAAACTTGGCTGAAATCCACTTCTCGAGTCTACATACCTAATTACACATTTGTGTCCAACCCACGAACCTCTGGCCCTCATGGAGGTACGGGAATCCTAATACATAAAAAATTCCAATTTGCTGAGATTAGATTTGCTAATATAACTAGTGTCGAATACACGGCTGTTAAACTTTTCTGCCGAAATAATAAAGTACTGGTCTTGTCCTCCATATACATTCACCCTTCTCGTGAACCAAACTTCCCTAGTGCAGACATCTCACAAATAATCCAACAGTCTCTGCCAGCACCTTTCATAATAGGAGGAGACTGGAACGCACGACATACTGCATTTAATGACATCAAATGCAACAAATACGGCTGTCAACTCCTTGATCTCCTCCGACTTCATCCATATGTCTACGCAGACTGCCCGTTGCAACCTACTCGAATTTGCAGCTCAACCAAGTCAACAATCGATTTCTTCCTAAAGTCTACAGATAGCTATTCATCTAATCCTCCCACAGTGTCCTTCACATTCCCTTCGGATCATGGCTCTGTCCACACCTCGGTTCAAATCCCCTCGCTTGAACCACTCTACACTCTGAATCCTATTCCAAATTTCACCAAAACAAACTGGAAAAAAGTCAATAAGGATATTGCTGCTAGCTTTTCAAAATTTTCTTTACCGGAATCTTCTAACCTGCCCCCTACACAAATTGACCAAGCAGCGGCCCAAATAGAGCAAATACTGGGAAATGCTCTCTTCAGCCATACTCCCACTATCGTTCCTCATAATCACTTAGGAAAACCCCTACCCAACCTACTCACAAAATTATTACGTATAAAAAAACAACTCCGACGAAAATTGCACACTAGCTACTCACCTTTTATTAAACAACAGATCCAGCTATTGACCTCCCTGATAAATGGACAACTAAAAGTTTTCACTAATCAGACCTACACATCCACCTTAAACAGTATCAAACCAAATCGCGATCTATTTAAAAACATAAACAGACTAACGGGTCGCAAACTCAAGCCTCGAACAGATTATCTTATTCACCCAACTAATAATAACATCGTCCAGTCGGACACTGATATAGCAAACTGTCTCGCTGAACATTTCTGCAAAGTCCATAAGCAAAACGATACCCTCCCAGTAACAAATTTCCACGATACAGTGAACGATTACATTCCACGCTCACTGGAGCCATCCCTCACACCATTTATTACTGAATTCACCGAAAGCAATAAAGCATCACACCCCGTAGGAATCGACACATTCCTAAGCCTTGAAGAACTATCCGAAGTCATTACTTCACGTAACAATAAAAAATCGACTGGCCTAGATGGAATCCCTAACCTCCTATTCAAAAGACTCCACCCAGGCAACTTGCTCCCGATTCTCGTTCTTCTCAACCACATAATAAACGCTTCACATTTCCCTAAAAGTTGGAAAACAGCGGTGGTCGTCCCTATTAGCAAATCTGGGCCCTCCAAGTACCCGGATAACTTCCGTCCGATATCGCAGCTAAACTCGCTTAGCAAGATTCTTGAATGTAAAATCTACAAAAATCTTCTCTCATTTGCCAGGGATAACTCCCTCATTCCGAACTCTCAATTTGGCTTCCGCTCACAACACTCCACTTGTCATGCTCTCTTAAAACTGACACATGATGTGACGACCCACCTCCAAAACCAATCCCCAACGGTATGTGTCTCCCTAGACATAGCTAAAGCATTCGACTGTGTCTGGATCGCAGGACTGTTATACAAACTTCATTCAATGTATGGATTAAACATCCACTCCACAAAACTTCTCGCTTCTTACCTCTCTGATAGAAAGTTCATGGTGAAAATAAACTCAACTCTCTCGACACCTTATAGCATAACCGCAGGAGTTCCTCAAGGATCCATCCTCGGCCCACTACTATACCTTCTTTAT
This sequence comes from Microdon myrmicae, assembly GCA_963931805.1. Taxonomy (NCBI): domain Eukaryota; kingdom Metazoa; phylum Arthropoda; class Insecta; order Diptera; family Syrphidae; genus Microdon; species Microdon myrmicae. Next base: position 165,211,479 of record OZ007496.1, on the reverse strand, counting down.
ACATCAGACGCACCGCAGCCACTGTTACCCAATACAACAATGCTCAACTATGCCGACGACACTTTAATTTATTCAAGCAACAAGCTTGTCAAGGAGGCAAGAAACTGTATTAACAGATATCTCCCAATCCTGTCAGCCTACTTTACCAAGTGGAGAATTCAACTAAATCCAACCAAAACTCAGCTCATAGTTTTTAAAGGCAGAAACGCGAGTTGTACAAACAACACTATTCGCTGCCATAATAAAATCAGAATTAAAATAAATAACAATATAATTAAACCCTCCAAAACCTTAAAGTATCTAGGTATAACCTTTACCAACAATCTGTCATTCTCCGCCCACATTAAAAATACGATTCGTAAAGCCACAACCCAACTGAACCTCTGCAGAAAAGTCATGTACAAACCGAATGGTCTCTCTCCCAAAGTCAAATCACTTATCTACAAACAAATAATCAGACCCACTCTCACATATGCATGCCCGATATGGTACCATATCACACCCGCCCAAATGGAGAAGCTACGCATTTTCGAAAGGAAATGCTTCAGACTTATCACTGGCCTCAACCGACATCCTAACTCCCACAAATATTACAACAGTAGTTCGCTCTACTATGCCGCTAATATTGAACGTATAGATCGACGCTTCCTCGAGCTGTCCATCAAATTTATCGAAAATCTTCCCAATAATCCCAATCCGATAATAAATGCGCTCACATCGACTCCGTCAGACGACCGAACTGCCTACCCGAACTGTCTCCACACCAGAACCCTCTTCACCTCTGGCAGGTTGGTCAACAACTCCAATGAGATCGTATACCACAATACTGAACTCTCACCTCACCAGTTTAAATATTGTAATATACAACCCTTCTCTAATATCTTGCGTTTCAACGACCAATCGGAAAGTGTTCCCCCAACCCATATCCCCGACTCATAGTAACCACCCTAACCCAAATTCCACCCATCAACCACTATACCTCCCGCCCCACCCTATTCTAACTTATTGTAATAATAATAGATTTAATAATTAGATAAGCTAGGCTAAGCTAAGTTAAGTTAAGTTAAGCAAATTAGTTATAGGTTAAGTAAATAATCATATCCTGGTTTTCTGACCTTTTCCAGGAAGCCCCACCTACTCCTATCTTGTCCACCCATGAAATATATAACTTTATAATAATGTTTGAAAAATGTACTAGCAAGTATGTGTAAACGATTAAAGCTAAGATAATTATAAGTTATCTGTATTACTTATTGTAACAAATCATTTATGGTCAATAAATACAGAAATGTAAAAAAAAAAAAAAACATGCAACGAATCTTGGTATCAGGCGCAAGTTATCCCAGGGTGAGGGTAACTACAACTTTACATGTAAGATAGATAGATGTGCACGTACCACATTAAAAAAAAGTATCACAAAATATGGAGTAACTAAACAATTAAAAAAACTTTTTCAGCATTGTAGTTAGTAAAGAAATTGTTTGTACAAATGATTGATGGTGTTTTATTTTTACTTACATAATATTTTTAATCGATTCATTGTTTCGCCAGAAGTTCCCCCGAAGTCTAAAAAGAAATACATTTTTGAGGTCTGTTAATTTATTCTATAGTATAATATAATATTATTATAAAACTAAGCAAAATCGGACTCAGAGAATAATTAAAGACCGTAAGTTTAAAAACACTACAATTTTAATGCTATTCAAGAAGGATTTAAATAATATTTTGAACAAAAGTTGTTTACTTTTAATATAATACAAATATTTTCAACCTTTTCGCTTTGATGCGACGATTACTCAACACAGTCATTCCCAAAGCTACATGCTCTCCAATTAGGAGTACATTTTTTGCATCATCATCATTCATGTCCAAACCAAATGCCACACCTGGAATGGGAGATTCCCTGGCAAATGCAGGGACCTGTAAAAACGTAACGCCTGCAAAAATGTAATGGGCAATGACAATAACGTACGGCAAAAGGGAATTTCCATAAAAATGCTTACACCTACGGCAGACAGGCACATGCATTACAACGAAACGCCACTGGAAATTTCAATTAAGCGATACGAATTTGCTTGAACCAAGGCCATTGCACTTTAAGTTGACCAATTAGATGAAATATCTTTTAAGCGCATGTCAATCAAATAAAGTAAATGACTCGTGCCGGGTAATTGCACTCAATATGGGTCAAACACTAATAAGGCGGACTGGGGCACGGTAAATGATAATTTGGGTATAAAAAGAGTGGTTTCAAATGGAATTGAGCAAAATTAATAGATCAAAGTAAAAGCTCGCAGCCTTGCGATCTAAAAGTGGGGCTTTTACTCTAAATAAATAAAATAACAGAATTAATCACCTAGAGAAAAGGTTGCAGCCTCGCATTGGAACAGCGAATCTTTTACTCTGAATAAAAAGTAAAAAATAAGAGTTAAGAAATAAATAAGTCGTAAAATAAAGAAGTGAAGATAATGAAAAGAAGAACGCCTTTTTTGCGTATAATTCTCCGCGAACCAGGTCTTCCTTTAATGTAAAGGAAGCACGGCTAGCCGTTGTAACACTACGACATAGAAGGGTGATTATTAATAAAATTGGATGAGCATAGCCTAAGTAAGTAATGAAACATTTCCGCTTTTTTTATATATATATACGTGTCCCTTAAAAAAAGTATATAAAGTGTTGGATGTTCATAAGAGTTAACTGCTCTTGTTATCTACATAAGATCATTGACAGAATGGTATTTAAAAAAAAAAGTCAGATCAATTTAAGGAATCACAGATAAAATGGTATTCAAAAATATTGTATAAATCGTAGTGTAATATTCGATATCGTTTGTGCCAGTGAAATTTGGAAAACGAAGTACATTCTGTCAAATGTGTACCCGAAATTTCTTATTAAAAATCCCCGCGTAAGGTTATTGTCAAGTTCTTTTTGCCTGGCATTACTGTGAGACATAGTGACTTCAAGTTTGACCGCCATCTATAAATTAGTTTGTTTTCAGCTGATGATTTTGTTGGTTCACCGCAAGTACGTTTTTCGATTTTTATAATGGATAATTTGGTTAAGCAAAGAGTTTGGATTAAATGTTGTGTTTCGAATAGAATTTCTCATGCCGAACCGTTGAAAATGTTGATTAAAACCAATGGTGACTCAGTTTTATATGAAATTTAAATTTTATACGTATTTATACGAAAATACAAGTGTATGAATGGTACAGAGCATTCGAAAGGGGTCATCAAAACCTTAAACATTGGCCTCGCGCGAGTGCTCTAATTACGACCCTGGAAAACATCGCTAAAGTGAGGAAATTGATGGTCGAAAATCGTCGTTATTGCTTGGGAGAGCTACCACAAGAGCTAAACATTTCACACAACTCAGCTCGTAAGATTTTGGCCGATAATTTGGAGATTAGACGCGTCACAGAAAGGCTTGTTCCAAAAAAGCTGAATTTTTTGCAAAAATAGCATCAAAAAGCGATTGCTGAAGACATGCTTCCTCTAGTCTCCAGATACTCCACATTCATGCAACGCATCAAAACTGATGACGAGATATGGATCTGTGGGGTTTTATGTTGGGTTGGCCGGCGTACGGCGCTAGTTCACTAAATAACCCACCATTCTTTCACAAAACAAAACGCAAGTTATTGATACCGAGCGGAAACAGAACCCAGGAAATCAAATGCGTAGAAATGAATGTCACTATATCAGTAGGCGACAAATGATCTTTTAATTGTGGTACTTTAGATTATTATGTTACACAGGTGTCCTTATTGTTTCTTAACCCAGCTAAGGGAGTAGCGTTTGTACATTAATTGGGACTTAAAAACTGAGAGAGTTCATTTAATCACAGGTTTGTACATTAATTGGAACTTAAAAACTGGGAGAGTTCATTTAATCACATTCGTACACTAATGGCGACTTAAAAGCTCGACTCCACTACTCGACATTTGAATTTTACTCCTGGAACGCAACGACTGTGGCACGTGTGCGTGATTCCGCGATTCAAATCTGACTCTACGAGCTGAGCGACGTTGACCCAGCCTCGGTGATTGCGATGAGTTTCCACGGATGTCATCGCAGGGGAAAACAATCTTTCCTTCGCCCCTACTACCTATGCGAAATCGGTTCGCATCACTATCGGCAGGTTCCCTTAGACATCTTCCAGATAGGGTGAATGTCTTTTCCTCAGCAAGAAAGAGAAACGAAACATGCGTTGGGCGAAGGAAAGGAAAAACAAACATGCACCTGGTCAAATATGATGATCGGTGTACAGGCTGGGTGTATCGCCACCGTACGTTAGGGGATCGATTTTTGATTGACGTTAAGTCAACATAACTTCGCTGCGACGGCAAAGGCTACTAGATTTGGGTGCATGTTTATTTTAGGCATTGGATAATGCACAGGAATGCTGGCATGCAGGCAAAAAAAAGCATTTCATTTAGAATAGCCAGCGTGAGAATCGTGGCTGTTCGTTGTTTAGACAACGAATCATTAGACATGATCGGTGCTGTAATCGTTCCTCGATAAGACAACGGATCATGTAGTCGGTCATGCAGCTGTACAATTAAATGTGTGTACATGAAGGCTAAAGCCAAGGGATCGATTGTAGGCAATAGATTTCTCTGTGTCATAGGTCGCTGGATCGAGTGTGTGTTTACTTTAAATAACACTCGATGGCTTGTGGGTAGCCAGCGATGGTTATGCTGTATATTGTCGACAGGACGATCAGCCGATGGGTCTGCCGATCAGGCAAGGGTAAGCATGACATGCCGATTACGGGGAAAATGCTTCTTCGCACAGAGCATTGGCATGTGCATGCATTGTTGCTGGTTACCCGATGAGGTAATGCGGAATTAGCTTTCGGGGACATGATGGTTTGTATGCAAGCATGCCCCGGGGTGAAAATTTGATGCCACGGCAAAATGGTAATCTTGCCGTAGGCTTATGTTTTCAGGTGGAAGGTGATGCAGAGTAGTTTACGATGCTCATTTGCAGGTAAGTAGAAGGCAGGTATTTTATGGTAATGGGTGGTTCTTTGGCAGTGGGTTAAAGAACCCCCACCGATCTACGAGCATGACATGCAAACAAGCCAGCAATCATCCAAATGGCGCTACGAACACGAACGAATAATTAAAAAAAAAAAAAGCTCGACAGAGTCGATCAGATATAAGGTTCGTGTTTATTGTGTTCTCCGAATATCTGGTGGGGTGCACTATTAATTCCTTCCGCAAGGTCACACAGTGAATAAGGAGTACTACTTAAGCGTTATGGAGCGTTTGCGAAAGAGTATTCGTCAAAAAAAAACCCGGATCTGTGGAAAAACAAATCTTGAATTTTACACGACGATAATGCACACAATCTGACAAAGCTACCATTGTAGGGATGTGTTTTTGACGAAAAACTCAACTTACATGATCGTACGATTCGTATTCACTAGATATTGCCGCCTGGATCTTCTTGTTTCCCAAACTCGAATTGCTACTTCGAGGAACACGTTTCGAGTCGATTGAACCCATAGAAGAAAAAATGGTAGAAGAAGTTTAGATCGATCCCGGCCGTGGCCCATAAAATGTGTATGGATGATTGGATTAATTGTTGACATATGCATATTGCCTCGGAAGGGCCTTTTTTGAAAGCGATAAAATTAATTTGATGATTAATTCAAATTAGTTGTTTTATAGAAAAATTCCAGGTAGATATTTGACATAATGTATTTGCAATTTTGAGTTTTTAAATGTTAGTCAACGGTGGTTGCATTTATAGTATTGATTGGATAATTATCGGACTTAAGTCCGGAGGCATGTTACAGTAGAGACCTCTCTGCTATGCATAGAAGGAGTAAGTCCTCAACCCATAGGGTATGTGAAACTTGAGACAGTTAGATAAATGTAACATATTTCATTTCATAGATTCATAAAACTACAACAATTAATGGAAATTGTCAAAACCCCACTTTCTCTCTACTATTTCCATATCAAGATAAACCATTTACATGAGTATTTACAAATTCTCTTCAAGGGTTCGTTAACCTACAGAAATATAACCAGAAACCCTTCCAGGTTGATTTCTCCCTTCCATTGAAGAATTGGACAATCCTCTACACGTAGTTTAAGGGGAATCAAAATACACATACATTCCTGAGTCCCTAGCTAGTTTTGGTTTCTATTATGAATAAACCTGGGAGTCGCAATCCTTAATGGAATATTAATTCACCTAATGTGTCACCCACCCCAATTCTTCAAGGGAAAGCAGTGGACATGCTTAATAGAGTAAATATGTACAACATCTCTGTAACCTCAAAATTTCCCTTCTCATAAGATAAGAAAATGTACATACGTTCATATCATATCACATCATATATATATATATATATATATATATATATATATATATATATATATATATATATATATATATATATATATATATATTTAATGAAGAAGGAAAATTGAAAATTGAAGGGTGGGTGGTAGATCGTGCGATGTCGCGTATCCTTGCAGCATGTTCGAATTAGATTAAGATTTAGAATTTATTTGAACACATACGGTGAAATCCTTGATGAAATAAATTAATAGTGCTATAATTGTAACTCACACAGAGAATTCGTGTGTCGAAATTTATAAAATTCTATTATAATATTAAGTTACACACAGAATTCGTGTATATCAAAATTCTTGTGTGTTTAGTAGAAGAACTTACGCGGAGACTATGGGGATTACTTATTACTACGGCGCCGCAAATTGGGTTTCAAAAAATTTCCATCAATCAAGATAAAAATAAAAAATTAATTATATAAGAGACCGGTGGTAATGCCGCGAGGAAAATGAGAGGACAATGTAAGGCGTGACCTTGAAGAAATGCGATCAGGTCGCGGCATGGAAAACAAATGTTCAGAGCTGGGAACGGTGGCATAGCCTAGTTAGTGCCTACAAGTTCTTACTGAACAATAAATAGCAGGAATAATATAAAGTATGATATAGTAGACTAATGACCTTGCCCGGAAAAAAAAAACAAATCATTATGGAAAATTTAACAAGCCTCAGGACTTGCTAAATAAGGCCAAGATCGGTTCCCGGTTCTAGTGCCGATAATGATGATGATAGTAGCATATATGAAGTGTGATAAAAATAACTAATATGAACGTCACATAAGAAAAAATCTATTTTAAATAAATTTCGGCTTTTTTATTTTAAATTCTGCTACTGGCTCAAAACTTCGATCGAAAATATCTAGACATCATTTTTTTTTAAAGGATACCTGAATTCTATAATTGATGTAGGGAACGGACAACTCCGGATCGGGTTTCATTTAATGTAACATAGCTTCGTAGAGGTTCACTAGAATTAGCGTTAAAAAAGGTTTAGAAACTGTTTTGATATTGTTAAAAGATTTTGTTTTTGATCGAATGTGATGCATAAACGCGATACCTACCACGACGTTGTATCATGCCCAAATACTAGTGTAGGGTACTAAAATGACCATCACTCAAAGGGTTTACAGGAAGTAGGTTTTTGGATGATCAATGATCGGATTGCCCTGTCTTACGACCGTTATTGTCTTATCAAGTGGTCCGGATATACACTGCAAGGAATTTGACAGAGCGTATATATCAAATACACTTATTATTCGCTGTGCTACCTGAGTTAATCGAAAAACACACACCAGAACCAAATGATCAGCCATCCTCTTTTGATGACTTTTAGAGACGGTTCAAGGTATATTAATTTCCCTATTTAATTAATCCTATTACTTTGATAAATTGTGTAAAGACTATTTGTCTACTTAGGTCACAAACCGGATAACCAAAAACTCATTGATTTATTATTTGATTGCGCATAACATACGTCGAAGAGGATATAAATTAGTCAAACAAATCGACAGAAATCGAGCATTTTGAATTTAATCTATGGGCTTTGCGTAGCAAACATAACACAAAGAGACGTGTGTCGTTTCTAACAGATGCGGCGTCGGTTCGAATCACAGGCTCTTCGCTATCGTCGCAAACGCTATAGATTCATGTGGTAATGAAACTGTACGAACAGCCAATAAAATGCAAAGGTCAATTGCAGTCTCAGTCTTAGAAAAAGTTCGTTGAAGCGATCGGTGAATTTAAAAAATCAAGCTTCATGCACTTTTGCTTTAATGATTTTAAAGTTGATCAATGCATCATCACTTTGAATGCTGGTTGTACAGACATTCTCGTCTCAATGGTTAAATCATTGTTTTGACAACAATGGCCCACATTGCCTATGTGAAGTTATGTATCGGAGCGGAGGCCGATGTATACATGAAGTTATGTAGGAAGCGGGGGCGTGGCAATGAAAATGGCAAAAAAGTGTTCCAAACAAGGAAAAAGGTAATAGTTTGGCGCTACTTCCGGACCCCAAGGTGGGTTCATTAAACCTCTCAATCAAGCTTACGGTTTTTTTGGCAACTTATCACAGACCTGACGTGGCCTGACGTTATCTTGATAGAATGATCTGGCGTTATCCTTATAGAACACAACACCTCTCCCATTGTCCAATTTTGACATTTTCTGGTCAATCGCCAGCGTCAAACGATCCAATTGTTAACAATTGTTGTTTACTTAAGGTTTAGCTAACCGATAAGTCATGTCTTTTGGGTGGCAATCAAATATGTTTTGAAACAAAACTGGTTTGTGGCCTATCCTTATCCTATCCTGTGTGATATTTTGAATGCGATTTTTTTTATTACACTTCTCTCGGGGGAGACGAACCCATAGTGCAGAGTCGGCGCCCCCAGATGCCACCAAATAACAGGTCAATTGAAAAGTCCCCGGCCCGACACATAGATGGCGACACTAGAATTAAATCCATATGATTTGTAGTTAGCCCTAACCTTCAAAAGACGCGTGTATAAATTTGACAGATGTCGGATCATTAGTTTGTGAATTATAGTATTTTGAGTGAAGCAACTCAAAATAGGCCTCAGTTTCGGCGATCACCTCTTCATTCGACGAAAATTTCCTCCCAGCGAGCATTCTTTTGAGATCTGAGAACAGGAAATAGTCGTTGGGGGCCAGATCTGGAGAATACGGTGGATGCGGATGCGATTCGAAGCCCAATTCATGGATTTTTGCCATCGTTTTCACTGACTTGTGACACGGTGCATTGTCTTGGTGAAGCAGCACTTTCTTTTTCTTCAAATGCGGTCGTTTTTCGGCGATTTCGCCGTTCAAACGGCCCAATAACGCTGTGTAATAGTCGCTGTTGATGGTCCTTCCTTTTTCAAGATAGTCAATGAAAATTATTCCGCGTGCATCCCAAAATACAGACGCCATAACCTTGCCAGCCGACTGTTGCGTTTTTCCACGCTTCGGGACGGGTTCATCGTGTGCAGTCCACTCGGATGACTGTCGATTGGACTTCGGAGTGAAATGATGGAGCCATGTTTCATCCATTGTCACATATCGACGCAAAAACTCGGGTTTATTACGCTTGACCATCTCCAAACACTGCTCCGAATCATCAACTCGTCGTTGTTTTTGGTCAAAAGTGAGCTCGCGCGGCACCCACTTGGCACAGAGCTTTCTCATACCCAAATATTCGTGAATGATATGATGTACACGTTCAGTTGATATCTTTAGAGTGCCTGCTATTTCATTCAATTTCAATTTACGGTCATTCAAAATCATTTTGTGGATTTTTCTAATGTTTTCGTCGGTAACAACCTCTTTTGGGCGTCCACTGCGTTCACCGTCTTCGGTGCTCATTTCACCACGTCTAAACTTAACATACCAATCCTTGATGGTTGATTTTCCTGGGGCGGCGTCTGGAAACTCGTCATCAAGCCAAGTTTTTGCTTCAACTGTATTTTTTCCCTTCAAAAAGCAATATTTTATCAACACGCGAAATTCCTATTTATCCATTTTTTTCACAATAACAGAAGTTGCTTCACTCAAAATACTATAATTCACAAACTAATGATCCGACATCTGTCAATTTATACACGCGCCTTTTGAAGGCTAGGGCTAACTAAAAATCATATGGATTTAATTCTAGTGCCGCCATCTATGTTTCAGGCCGGGGACTTTTCAATTGACCTGTTAGCTGTTGCAGTTCTTTTTGAACAGTTGCAGGTTGTAACGCTCTGAAAACACTCGCGCGGGGAGGGAATTCCACAGCTTTCCCGCTCCGTAACGGAACGAGTTTTGACGCAGAGATGTTCGCGTCGTCGGGAGATGAACCGCAAATAGATGCGATTCGTTGGATTATCTTGTGGGGCGCATATACCCCGAATTGCTCGGAACAATACCACGAATCTCCGAGGAGCAGTATCCGTGATAATATCTGTAAAACAGACAGAGGTTAGATACGCGCCTTCGACGTGACAACGACTCTTATCCCGACGTCAGCGCCGTATCCCCGATCAGGCGGATTGCTCGTATTTGTATGCTCTCATATAGATTAAGGGTATGCTTAGGAGCGGAGGTCCAAACATGACAGCTATATTTGATCGGCGGTTTAATTTGGGACTTTTACAGAGGAAAAAGTTGGACCGGAGTAAAAAATTTCTTGGCTCTAAAAAGATAAGTTTTCCAAAGGCGGACCTGGCAATGTTCGACACGTGTTTATACCACGATACATTCCCACAGACCGTGACGCCGAACAATTCCATGCTTCCCCAGATTCGAGGATCTAGTCATTCATCATCAGCTTTGGAACCGGTTGTTGAATTATATAAACCAACAATTTGTGATTGACTCACTGTACATACGTGAGACTCTACAGTAAGCTGCTTATGTGCCATTTCCTGTATAAGATAGTTTAGTCTTGTTCCATACTTTATTAAGTCAAGATCTCAAATACAATGTAGCACACAACAAAATCGTTTTACAATAAATTATCTCAACACCGGTGATCCACTTTTCTTTGTGAATGTTGTATATTGTGTCTTCGTTGCATTGAAGTCGACGAGACTGGTCATTCCCCATTGCAGGACCATATCCAAATTCCGATTCAGAGCGTCGATTTGGCTACATCTTAGCTGATGCAACGTTGATGCACTAATCTGCCGATCACTTGAAAAAGAGGAAACAAACATATACAGGGTGGCGCAAAATTAATCATCCTATCGGAAGACGTTATAATTTTTGCAAATGGCTTCGTACGTCAATCATATTTGATATTTGTGAACTAGACAGCTCCCGTATACAAACAGACAAGCAATGGAGCCGCACACACACCAAGAGCGTGGAATAATTGTGTCGATTTAATCTCAATAACGAAGAGGACGATTTTGTGTCGAAAATCATCATGAGCGACGAGACGCATTTCCACTTAAGCGGTTACGTCAAATAGCAAAATCTTCGTTTCTGGAGCACTGAAAATCCTCGTGTGATGTACGAAGAGCCATTAAATCCACTCAAAGCCACTGTCTGGCGCGGCATTCACGCGGTACGAGTGATTGGGCCGTATTTTTTTTAGGACGCCATCGGTAATACGGTCACTGTTAGTGGCGAACGCTACAGGGCCATGATAAACGGCTTCTTACTGTCGGAAAGAGATGAGCTGAGCTTGGTGAACATGTGGTTTCAACAAGACGGTGCAACCGCACACACAGCACGAGCCGCAATGGATATTGTGAAGGAAGCGTTTCCTGGTCGCGTAATCGTCCGTTTTGGCGATTTGGCGTGACCAGCAAGATTGCCCGATTTAACCATCCCAGACTTCTTACTTTGGCGATACCTGAAGTCACGGCTTTTTGCCAACAAGTCTCAGACAAGCGTAGCACTTAAGGAGAATATTCGACAGGAATACGAACAGTAGTCACAGGAAATCTTGCGGAAAGTCACGGAAAATGCGATAAAACGGGTACAAATGTGTATCAACACTGCTGGCAGCCACTTGGCGGATATCATCTTTTCCACTTAACGAGAAAAATTGTAAAGGTCCAAATAAAGATTTCCATCACTCGGGATCATTTTTTTAATTTAGTAAAAAAGTCATTCGTAAACAAAATTGGATGATTAATTTTGCGTCACCTTGTATTATCCACAAAACTGAACACTTTGTTATCCGCTGGCTCCAACAAATCATTTATGTGACGTAAAAACAAGGTTGGGGCCAAAATAGAACCTTGACGCACGGAATTAAGAGGATACAGATCCGAAGATTCGCCGTCTACAACAACCCGGATCGATCCATTCTCGAGGAAGCTCTTCGTCCAGTGGCAAAGCTGTTGGGAAAGTTCATATGAACGAAGCTTGGTCAGCAATGTTCCGTGCCAAACACAGTTAAAAGCCTTGAAAATATCCAATGCGACCGCTCTTGATTTACCATGCCCCTGAATCGCAGATGTTCATAAATCGTTTATAAGGGTCAAAAGGTCACCCGTGGACCGCCTGCCACGGAAACCGTATTGGCTAACATTCAGAGGCCCCTTGCACACCGAGTACTTAATTAACTCGGCATTGATGACCTTTTCCATCACCTTAGACAACATCGACAGTAATGCTATCGGCCGGTAATTTTGTGAGAGCCACTTTTTCCCTCTCTTTGGGACTGGCTGAACTCGATGTATTTTCCAGCAGGTAGGAAATGTCCTCCGTGCGTAAGATAAGCGAAAAAGTCTGTCAAGAACCGGCGATAGTTCCGGAGCACAGTTCTTAATGTTCCTGTATTTCATCCGGTATGCTGGTATTCCGTCCGAGTCGGTTGCCTTCTTAAACTTCAGTCCATATAGAATCCGTTGAATAGTATGCGGGCGGAACCTCACATCCCGATTCGAAGACTGTATTGGCGCGATCACAGGTAGCTTCAAAAGACCGGCATCAAAGTTTGAATTCGCGGAAAATAAATTCGCGAACACATTAGCTTTATCCTTTGAATTTGTGATTAGTGTCCCGCTCTTCGATACTAGTGGGGGAAAAGAGGGGAAAACAAAGTTGTTGCGCATATCCCTTCCAATTGACCAGAAGGGACGCGAACCAGTTGGGCACTCAAGGAATTTATTGGTGACTCTGTCGTTGTAGGCCTTCTTCGCGGTAGCAATTGCCCGTTTGCGCGCGTTTCCGATTCTAACAAAATTTGTTATGTTAACACCGGTGGGAATGTGGCGCCACAGTTCAAAAGCTCTATTTTTTGCCACTGTAATCTGTTGGTATTTTTTGTCAAACGTTTATCAGATGAATTTCGTTTGATGGAATCCGGAGTGCTGATCCCCATCCCGAGAGGAATAATCTCCGTGATCGACTCCGCGCAAGCATTAATGTCGGAGTCTCCGAAGCACACCTCCGACCATGGAAAGGATACGAAGAAATCTCGCAAATCGTCCCAGTTAGCAGCCCCATACCTCCATACAAGACGAAGCTCCTTAAATCGGTTATTCGTTTGTAATGCAAGTGGTTCCGCGACCAATACCAAACAGTGATCTGAGTTTCCCAGTGTCGTCGCAATTTCCAAGGTATAAACGCTCACCTCGGATGTCAAAAACAGATCCAGAGTGTTCGCAAATCACCTCGAGCATCCAGTACTCACGTAGGTCTACACGAGTTGAGTCAAGTTGTGGCTAACAGCGAGCATCTCCGTCAGCGTCCCAATCCACCAGCCAGAGTTGTGTACATTCAAATCGCCAAGGACGACAATTTCGGAAGCCGGGTGGTTGATCTGTATCCGGTTGACGGTACGTGAAAGATGTTCGAAAAGGGTCTGCGGTCGATCGTCATTCGGGGAGCAGTAAAGACAACAAAGAAATTTAATAACATTTTTCAGCACGACCTTCAACATGATGTCCTAGTTATTGGGTTATACATCACCATCCTTTGGCAAGCCAGCTCGGACCGTGTGGAGAGGCAGGCTCCACCCTTAAACGGAATCCCGAATGCAAGTCGGATCCTCAGCACCGAAGATATGTCGAATCAATTGACGAATCGACCTGGCTGGGGAAAGGATATTCGGTTTCGCTGTGTGCAATTATTGGTGGACGCCGTTTACATTCGTATTGGTGAAACCGGTGCCTCTGAAGTGACAAAATGCCTGTATCGGTCGAACGTCGACAGAGTTTCGAGAACGCACCCGATTACCCGCTGACGAATTTCTTAAAGTCCGGTTATTTATCAAAATATTTGCATGATGTTTCCTCTGTGTCGATGTATTCCATCATTTTCATAAATTTATCGAGCGGCCTGTCTGTGGGTCTTTAACATCGAAAGTACTGAATAGAAAAACGAAACCAAAACCTCGTATAATTGCCTGTGGCAGTGTCGGAACCATAAACACCATTCACAACTTCACCCGCCTGACTTGCATTTTCACTTTTATCAAAGCAAAATGGGAAAATATATATAAATATGTTAACCTTCCACATTTTACGCTACTGCGTCGGGGAATCGAACCCAAAAGAGGTTGGTGTGGAGCGAAGCACTAACTCATCAGACCAAGAGTCGCCTGTGACAGATGAAGTGTTACTCTCAACTATTCTTTACTGAAGTGGAAATGCTATAATGCCACAACAGCCTTTAATAGACAACTGAATCAAGCAATCAAAAACCGGTCAAGGTTTTAATTTTTAGTATAGAAAATCACTTTCTCAAGGAGCACAAATCTGAATTTCTTTGATTAATAACATACGGGATACGAGTATATATCACTATAGCTAATACGATTTGAGACTAGTTCAAAATCTTTGCTTACTTGTTTGTTAAACAGCCTCATAATATTCGCCGAGCAGCAGTAATGATAAATTTATAATTAATGTGTTGCCGTATAATTTGAAGTGCTCGCGAAGAGGCGAACGATTAAGTTAATTGATTGATAAATTACATATAACGTTTAGTCTAAGATTTGTGTTTATTTTTCAGTACTCCTTTAATAATAAATACGATTTTAAAAACAATTAATTTAAAAATTGCTCATATTCTTATTTAAAAATGCGATATAAGAAATTGAATATTTTAGCACTTTAAACATCTAATCATAAAGAGAGTAAGGTTGTTATTATTTAATTGTTCTGTTTAAAAGTCCCTTAAAAATCTTCAAGATTATTTCCAGTAGAAGGATATTCATTTAATATCCTTGCATTTAGAATTGTGTAGCTTTAAAGCATACGAAGTGAATGCTACGTTATTTAAAATTTACAAGATTCTAAAGACATTTTTAATTTAAGCACTATAACTGTCAACTTTTTTTTATTAATTTTTTAAATTGTGTCCAATAATGTACACATTTCGTTTTTCAATCTACAATGCAATTACTTTAATACTACATGGACTGAAAGGTCCAGGGATTTTTCAATAGGTGGCGCCACTAGAAAATGACTCAGGAGAAGCTCATCTGTGACTAGTTTATGTGTTTCGTGACATTGCGTACATTCGTTCACCAGTTACAGTCTTTTAAGTGATGCTACTTTCGACTTCAAAAAAATGGAAACACAGAAATATCGCATTTTGATCAAACATTGTTTTTTGATGGGAAAAACTTCTGGACAATTATTGGAATGGTTGCAGAAATGTTATCCCACATCTTTTTTTTCTTTTTCGATAACAACAGTTTATCGGTTGTTTAGTGAATTTGAAATGGGTCGTACAAGCACCGAAGACTCGCCTCGCTCTTGAAGGCCAAAGGGGGCTACGAATGAGAAAATTGTAAAGCAAGTGCATTGCATCCTTTTAAGTGATTATAAAGTGATGTTGCACAAGTTAGTTGAAGCCGTGGGCATCTCAAAACAACGGGCGAGATATATTTTGCACGATCTTCTGGAGATCAAAAAAGCTATCGGGACGATGGGTGCCGCGTTTGCGGACCGTCTAACAAAAACAGCAGCGCATTGATGATTCAACGGCCGGTTTGGTGTTGTTGCAGCGTAAGAGAGCGGACTTTTTTCACCGTTTTATGACGATGGATAAAACGCGGGTTCATTACAATTCGCCTGAGTCCAATAGGCAGTTTGCAGCGTGACTGAAAAGCCACGAAAGCCGACCAAAGCGGCAAAAGACAAACGCTCGGTCGGGAAGGATATGGCCTGCATTTTTTGCGATGCGCAAGGCATAATCTTCTTCGATTACCTGCATGAGGGAAGAGCGAGAGTATTATGTAGTATTATTGGATAAACTGAACGACAAAATCAAGATATAAAACGGCCCAATATGTCAAAGAAAAAAGTTCTGTACCATCACAGAAACGCACCGCCACACATGCCCTTTAAAGCGATAGTCAAATTGGACCAAGTACGATTTATTCAATTCAATTTTTATTTGGCAGATAATTACATTTATGGTATATTTTACAACTAGTACTTAAGAGATTTAGGAAAGCAATTCCTTTACAACTATAATCTTAAATCTATATAACGACAATAGCACAATTTTAATGAATAACAAATAATAAATTAAGGGAAAACTACAAGAAAAAACCCTGATTTGAATCTTAAGCCTAATATTGCACGAGCTTCCGGTTATTTTATATAGTAATGACCTCGATATAATTTTCATAGACAGAGTACATATGTAGTGATTTAGGATAACGCAAGACGGGAAACGAGAACATTGTCAGAGAAAGAACAATTGACGAAGAAGTTTTGATTGATTTTGTCAGTAAGGAGCTCTACCGGTTTAACGTTAGCGTTTTCATGTAGTTCATGTGTCGAATAATGCCATGGCAACTTCAGCAACATTTTCAATATTTTATTTTGACACCTTTGCAATTTTATTTTGTGTGTGAGCACAATTACACCATACAGGGGCCCCATACAGGAGTATCGCTTGAAAAATGGTTTTAAATATTATAATTTTATTTTCGAGGCTAAGCTTTGACTTTCTACAGACTAATGGATACATAACTCTTACGACTTTGTTTATTTTGTCAATTGTGGTAGTGATGTGTTTTTGGAAGATAAGTTTTTTATCTAGAATAATACTTAGATATCTACAGTCTTCGGACCAATCAATATCAACTGCACACATACTGAGTTTAGTGCCATTTGGTAGGTAGCAGTGTTTCCTACATCTCGAAAACCAGACAGCTTGTGTTTTATTACCATTTATTTTTATTTTCCATTTCCTGTAATATACTGCTAGTTTGTCAAGAGCTGCTGCAAAGAGTTGTAGACATTAGTGAATAAGGCACCCGAAGAGAAACTGGCCGTATCATCGACAAACATAGCTACCTGAATGTTTTCACCTAGACATGGTAAATCTGCGACAAACAATGGGAATAATATGGGACCAAGGACCGAGCCTTGGGGTACACCATAGTGGATTTGGTGAGTAGAGGATATGTCGGTTCCTATACCCACAACATATTTTCTCGAACGAAGAAAGCTCTGGATAATTTTGATAAGCGGCATAGGCAGCTTAAGCTTCAGTAACTTATAAATCAAGGCATCGTGCCATACCGTATCAAAGGCTTTTTCGATGTCTAGAAGAACCAGTCCCGTTGACTCCTTGTCGATGAATTTACCAGCTATGTGGTTTTTAATGCGCAAGACTTGGTGGATTGTGCTGTGACCACTACGGAAACCGAACTGAAAGTTTGGTAAGATGTTATTGTCTTCCACAAAACGATCAATCCTTTCCTTAATGATTTTTTCTAAGAGCTTACTTAGACAGCTAAGTAGACTAATAGGTCTGTAGCTTTCGGGGCTGTTCTTCGGTTTGCCGGGTTTCGGGATAGGTATTACTTTTGCTGTTTTCCAACAGTCCGGAAAATAACAATTCTTAAGACAAGCGTTGAAAATGAACGTTAAATAGTTACTTTCAGCAGGTGGAAGTGCTTTGATTAATTTGTTGTTAATATTATCGAGACCCGCAGTCTTTTTTGATTTCGATTTTTTATCAATTCTTTAACTTTGCTGATATTAGTTGCATAAGTACTTTCAGCTGGTGTTTGAGAAAGTACATGGATAGTGTTAGCAACTTCAGCTTCAGTATACGCGTCGCTTAGATGCATAGATATGGAGTGGTTCTTACTAAACCTGTTAGCAAATAGGTTCGATTTCTCCACTGAAGATATAAGCAACTTGTCGTGAACTTTAAACGGAGGAATACTTGACCCTCTTTTTTTCATAATTTTTGATATTTTCCAGAACGGTTTGCTTGCTTTGTCAAGAGAGGAAAGGTGTTTATTCCAACACTTGTTCCTATATGTTGAGATTTCGTTTTAAATGATATTATTTAAGACTTTAACATTAACTAGAAAACAATCGATTCTATAACGCAGCCATTCTCACATCTTCTTTCAGAGTTTTGTAGCCTAATCAGATGTAAGATATTTTCAGGAAGCGGTGCCTTATCAACTGGAGCAGTGGAACATTTAGGTATCGCAAGATCGGCCGCTCTATTGATAACAGAAACAAAATTGTTACATAGGATATCAATGTGCTCGCTGCAGGTTATAGAATTTAGGCTGGCATCACCTAGAACCAAGTTCGTGTTTATATATGATTTATAACAATTCCAGTTGGCGGCGGAATAGTTGTGGTATAAACTGGTACGATTTACAACTACAGTATGATTCACTGTGAGGCTGATCGGAAGGTGGTCTGAACTTAACGCATTTAGAGTTAATGGTACTGTGCAGTAATTTGGAATATTAGTGATATATAGATCAAGAGTTGAGGGGTTCTTGTTAGCACTCGCTGGGATATAGGTGGGAAGAAGTGGATAAAGTATGGAAAAACTTGGGCTGGATTCAGCAACATCTAGTAAAATGTTACCCCAGCTGTTTGCCCTAAGACAATTCCACGACTGATGTCTGCAGTTTAGATCACCACCAATAATTACCTTGTTTCGAGTGTTGACTCTATACAATTTTTGCAGATCCCGCTTAAAGTAAGTAGATTTCTCTAGGTTTCTATTTCCTCCAGGGAAATAGACCGAAAAAAGACTCACCTTGGAATTGTCACTTAATGTTACCTCTATACTAATTTCCTCAATTAACTTAAGGCGCAATGAAGGACGCAAGGAATGTTCTATACATTTTTTCACAACAATGGCGACACCTCCACCACTAGCATGTACCCTGTCTAGGCGATAACATATGTAATTTTGATGTGAGAAAGAAATGTCTTGTTTGAGCCAGGTTTCTGAAACAAGTGCAATGTCAATATTAAAATTTATCAAGAAACTAAAAAATTCATGCTTTTTGTTTTTGATGCTTCTCGCATTCCAAGTTATGATGTTAAGAGAATTTCTTAACATGTTTTTTCCGAGTATATGTACTTAATAGCTAATGAAGTAATGACGTTAAATTGGTCAGCTTTAGTTTGACAAGCACTAAGCTTGGTTACAACTTCATTAAGAAGAGAGTTTATCTCGCTAAATGAGAACAGGTTATCATTAGTTAATGTTTCTGACGGATTTTTCTTCGTGTGTGTCGTATCACTGTTGGAAGGTTGCTGGGTTTGATGGAGGCTAGAAGCCCAGGTGGATGAAGGAAGTGAAGGTTGACGCACAGATCGGGGTAGTGGAGGAAAATTATCAATGGATAATCGGTCGGGCACTGGCTGCTGTTTGTCACTCGGAGGCTGTAGGGAGGTTGAATTTCCTGTACCACGACCGCGTGGGGATAATTTGCGGCGAATGTCTATGTACTGCTTTCAGCTTATGCATTCTGGATCGGTGGATTTATGTGGCCCACTACAATTTGCACACTTGATGACCTCATTCGTTTTGCAGTCGGATGTTTTATGGCTTCCCGAACATATTGCACAGAAGCTATTTATATGACAATGCATCGAGCCGTGACCGTAAAGCTGGCAATGGTGACATTTTGTGTCCTTACCTGGATTAAGTTTTTTAAAGTCCCAGCGAACGATGGTTTTGAACAAGGTGGAGTAGTTCCGTTTTAGTTCGTTTAATTTAACAGTACCGCGTTGAATATAGACGATGTACAAGTAGTGTTTGTACAGGGCTTTTGTTGACAGATTTAATGTGATGGTTTTAACATCTAGGCACTTAATCCCGAGTGCAATTAACTCATTTTTCACTATATCGTTGCTTATTAAGTCTAGCCCGGATAACACTACCTTTAATGGACGATTTTCCTTACGTGAGTGGGTAAAAAACTCACATTTTAACCGTAAGAGTTCGGTTCTGATTTTATTATATATGTCCATTGTTGGGGCACATATTTTTTGCCCAAGCGAAATGTTTTTGATTAAGTATTTGTCTATCTTAATGTTGCTCAAAATATCACGCACTTGAGCACTAGTTGTTTTTAATACCACAATTGGCGGAACGGTTTCTTTAGGAAGTTCTGCGCACTGTTCGTCATTGGTCGGATCCATTTCAGGAGAGTCATCCATCAGACTTTGAAGTGGTTGAAAAAAGTTAGGGTTTGAACACATTTTAGATTTTTCTAGAACTCCATTGTTCACTTTTGAAAATTTATCGGGAGGAGTTTGGCCTCCAATAACGGGGTCGTAACGCAACCGTTTGCGCTTGATTTTATTTAACAGACATGGCCTAGGGGCCATAACTTAACGGTTATAACACTTGTTCAAATTTTTGTATGCGGAAAACGAGGCAAAGAAAACAAGGTAATGATAATTAAATTGTGAAAATTATTGTGAAAATAACGGTTGATTAAGATAAATAGCACGAGCAAAACTGTGAGACAAGTTGTCTGTTTGAAAGTCAGCCAGGTACTGAAGTACGATTTAAATTCGTTGCTAACCCACCGTAGTCTCCAGACTTAACCCCCAGCGACTATTATCCGTTCCCAAACCTCAAGCGGTGGCTAAAAGGACAGACATTTAGATCGAATGAGGAAGTCATCGCGGAAACCGAGGCGTAGTTCGACGATTCATACTACAGAAAGGGCATCGTAATGTAAGAAAATGGCTATACCAAGTGTCGCGTCTCGCTTAACAAAACAGCATGGCCAGCATTTAACGGCCAACATCATTCGAAAGACAACGACCATCAAAAATTATATTAGCATCTTAAGTGTTATAATCTCACGTCAGCATAGTTCAATTCGTCTAGTTTCGTTTGGCAACCGCCATTAATCAACTACGTGACCATCATGGCCCCGCCTACTTCCGTTCACCAAGGGACGCTTTCGTTAAGTTGCAGCCATTAAGGATTTCAACGGCGAAGATCCCTTCACACTTCCTTCACTTCGTTCGTTGTCCTGAAGCATAGCAGTCGATTTGCTAACTTCGATTATTTGTATTTCGTGTCGTGTCACATGTACCAATTTGCATGTGCGTAATTGAACCTTTTCGTTAATTACATCGAATAAAAAAAAAGAGAGTCAAGAAATATTTGCTGTATATCTTTATTTAGTTGAATCGTCGTTCGTTTTTGTCGAATTTTCGAATTTGCACGGTAAATGCACCATGAACACCAAGTGTATAGCCCCCGCAGGCACCTGTCTTGAGGAATAAATATAGGTTTACCCCAAAAGCGCCTTTTTAAATTAAAAATCCTGAAACTTTTCAGTCTATGTGGCACAAATAATATGTAACAAAATCGTTTAAGAAACGTTGACTGCTTCCATTTATTAAAGAGCCGTTGATGTTACGATTATAAATTACAAATTCCATCATTAATTAACGCTTGTTAACAACTCGGTGAAGGGCTTTGACTAGTGAAAGCGATTATGTTCGCACACCTTCTTCACACGAGAAAAACAGAAGCACGAAACTGGCCATTATGTAGGTATGCATCACCTGTCAAGAGGGACTGGTTACGCATATCTATGTTAAGTGGTCATTTGAGTGCCAGTTAAAAATAATAGTTTATCTACGATAAGACAGTACAATAGATATTCACATGGTTTTGCTCTCCAGCATTTAGTAGAAGTCGCCTCTAGGTGGTGTATTCGTTACATTTTCAATGTTTTTCACCGTTTTCGACCTTTTCCATTTAACTCTCTGAAACTTGAACGTAATGCTTGCTGACAAGATAATTGTACTGGGTAAAATAACTTGAAGACGCTGGCTAATTGTCTTTTAAATAATTGCATGTTTTGTTTTAAATCAAACTTTCGAGTCACCAGTTGTAGGTTGAGAATGATCTTTGACCTAAATACCGCTGTCCTATCTTACCTTTTGAAACTGTTTGAGGGTTACTTGAGCAAAAAGAAGCTGCTGAAAACGGTTGGTTTTTAATCAATGAATAGATAGTTATTCAATATCTGGATCTTTTGTAATTTAAAAAGGGATGAGAGTGGTCTTATTTGTAAACTTCAGGTATTCTTACCCCTAACGAAGTGAACCAACTTTGTTCTGTTCATTTGGAATCCGCAAGTTCATAATACATAATAATTCATAATAATAATTTCCATAGATTGTTATGTCAGCGAAACCGAAAAAACCACGTCAAACTCGATCAGAAGTCGGGGTAATGTTGACTGTTTTCTTTGATTATTGCGGTGTTGTGCCCTTAGAATTTTTGCCAGAACGTCAGAGGGTAAATGAGGATTAACATCTAGTAAATAAACTAAATAATAGATCACGCTCAAACTTCGTGTCGGGATAGAGGACACCTGTTGTTACGTGTGGCTTCCGCCACCCACATCATTTAATTGATTTTTAATATGATTTAATAGTGGATGGTAGGGTGGTGAAAAAACACGCAGTCCACATGTTGAATATACGAAGATACTCGTGTTCGATTGTGGATCGTGTGGAAGCTGATTCGCTTTTCGGAGTGGATGTTGAGGGAGAGAGAGAGAGAGGTTTAATATTTTGTTGAATACGGTCTTTGATTCCGTTTATTGATTTTTTGGTGTTCGATACTGTTTTTTGGATGCAGTTAGTTGATTGAGTTGAGTTTTCAGCTGGCAGTGGAAGGGAAAGGGCAGAAAAAACAAAATTAACCCGCTTGTTAAAAAAAGTAACGTTTTTGAGAAAAAATAAAATGTTGTCAAAGTTAAAGTTAAGAAATTAAACGTAGAAAAAAGAAAGAAAAAAGCTTTTTCTTTTCTTGGAGTGCCGTTTACAGACGCAAGTGTTTAAACTTGGATTGGCCAAATCGATCCATCATGCTCATGTTTTAATCCGTCAAAGACACATTCGTGTTCGGAAGCAGGGGGTGAACATCCCATCGTTTGTTTGATTGAATTCGCAGAAACACATCGACTTCTCTCTAAAATCACCATTTGGCGGTGGCCGCCCTGGTCGTGTAAAGAGGAGGAATCTGAAGAAGAACCAAGCTGGTGGAGCAGCCGCTGAAGAAGAAGAGGAGTCCTAACTGGAGTCTTTGAGAACGAAATAATAGACACCCCACTCTGGACTAACCCCAGGTAACCCATTTTAAATAGATAAACTCCTGTGGCGGAAAACGTCACACTGTGCCAACCTAGGGACAAAAAGAATTTTGACGATCCATTGAAGTTGACTTTTTAAATGATCAATTCCTGGTATTTTTTTGATAGAATGTAAAAGAACATCGGTAAAAGAACAGAAGGCGGTTCCTGCAGATTGACAACCCATGCGGCAGCGCCTACATGGAAGTCATGAAAAAACTACACAACAACAGTAGTCAAATGCAACCGAGAAAAAGTGACATGGCCAGAAAAGTTGCTGTCCTCTTCTCACAGTGTGATGAGCTGTTGAGAACGCAAGAGCAATGGAACACCACTGAAAGAGAAATACTTTCCATGAGCACCGAAGAGTTGTAAAAAAAACCAAGACCCCGGCACTGGATTGTATTTCTAACGGAATGTGGTGAAGACTGGTTTAACAAAAAAGTCAGAAGTCTTCAGCAACGCTTACGAGAAAACTCCCAAAAGAACAGCATGGTTCTATGAGAAGGCTAACTGGGTAGGTCTGAACGACTTTTTTGGAAGGTTAAATTGGCCGTTATTTTCCTCAATAATGATGGTGAGTCTATAGCGGACACATTGACAGCCACGATTCTGTTTGGCATGCGAACTTCTATTCCACACAGAGTAAAGAGTATCAAACCCAAGAGAAATATGCGGTTCGATTCCGGGTGCAGAGAAGCCATTAAGGTTAAAGAGTTGAGCTTCCGGTTGTATAAATCAAACAATACTGAAGAAAAGATATAAGAGAGCTAGAAATGACGGCAATGCGTATATTCAACGCGCCAAGTTCTTGCATAACCAGAGAGTGAGACAAAAAATACTACACTAAAAACTTCTGGGCATTTGGAAAGGACATCCAAAACTCGGTCTCCTTATCCATTCCATCGCTATTAGACGATGAGAGACCAGTCACCAGTGCAATCAAGAAAGCAAATCTACTTGCTCCACATTTTGCAGTCAACTCAACGCTCTCCGATACCACATCAGTTCCGGCCCAACTTTAGCATAAGCAGCACACATGAGCCAGATTTATTTCCGAACGCGTACTGTTATCCGGGCACCCAATGAGCTAAACGCACACTAATCCGCTGGCCCGAATGGGATTCCCCCAAATCTCTTGAAAAGTTGTTCCTCTTCACTCTCTAAAACACTGCGGAAACTCTTCCATTTGTCTTACACTACTGGCCGTTTCCCAAATAGATGGAAGTCAGCAAACATTCAGGCAATTCCCAAAGAGGGCGACAAATCATCCCTCTTTTCTTATAGACCCATAGCACTAACTTCTATTCTCTCGAAGGTAATGGAATCACTGATTAACCGTCAACTTTCGAAATATCTGGAATCAAATGACCTCCTCAATGAGTGCCAATATTGCTTTCGTAGCAACAGGTCCACAGGAGTTTTGATGGCGTACCTTACCGAAAAGTGGAGCCATTCCATCCACTGCTTCGGAGAAAGCAGGGTTGCTGCAGTGGATATCGCGAAAGCCTTCGACAGAGTTTGGCATCCATCCCTTTTATCAAAATTACATTCATATGGAGTGGACAATTCCCTGATCCGATGGATACGAGACTATCTTTGTTGTTCTTGATGGTGTCAAATCAGCCTCCCATCAAATTAATGCAGGTGTTCCACAAGGTTCAGTACTCTCACCCAGTCTCTCCCTCATCTTTATAAATGATCTCTTGTCAATTACCCACAACCCAATCCACTCGTTTGTCGATGATCGTGTCTGGAACAAGTAGGGTGTGTCGCGTACGGCACTGGGTTCACTCCTATCCCCATCGTCACTAAAAGTTCCGCCGAACACTGTCCACCAACAGAAACTAAAACACACGTTATTCTCTGTCCACAAGATTTTTATTTTATTTGTATCTTTATTTAAATTCATTTGAGATTACACAGTTTGGTGAGGGGACAAAAATACACCTATTGAACTACATTTTCGTGCAACGTTTATATGTGGTTTACATGTTTGCTATTTATCACTCACTATTCATCATCATCGGCACTACAACCGGGATCCGGTCTTGGCCTTATTTAACAAGTATGAGGCTTGTTAAATTTTCCGTAATAATTTGTTTTTCTGGACAAGGTTATTAGCCTTCATCCGTCATCCACTATTAGATAACATTATATTTTAATTTGTTTTAAATAATTTAATTTTAATACGGATATCTTGTGAGACGTCGTTTGTGAGCCCAAGTGGAGAAGTTGAAATCGAAGGAGGTGCGGAAAAAGTTGGCTCGGCGTAGAATACGGTTTCGTTGGCGCCATAAAAAGTGTGATGAATGGGCAAGTAAAAGAGTCTAGGGTTACGTACGTTACGGTGGTTTGTGTGAAATGTTATAGAGAAGATCAGGCCTGGGCAATTGATCGAGCCTAACAGAAGACGATGGACGAAGATGATGTCGGCATAGATTCTGCGCTCTTCAAGCGTGTTAAGATTGATTAAAGGGAGCCGGCTTGTGTATGGTGGTAGAGTCAGCGGATTTTTCCAATTTAGTCCACGGAGGGTAAAGCGCAAGAAACGGTGCTGAACGTTCTCACTCCTGCGAATGTGAGACAATTGATACGGGGACTAGACCTGACTAGCATATTCGAGTAGTGGGCGGACAAAGGTTATGTAGAGTGAGCGGGTGACGTAGGGGTTTAGGAATTCGTTCGATCAGCTTTTGACGAAGCCACGAGCGGCGTTGGCCTTAAGGATTATGTCATCAATATGGGCGGTAAATTTGAGTTCCTTGTCGCATAGGATGCCCACGTCGCGAATCGATTCAACCGATGTCATCGGTGGGTTCAGTAAGAGATAGGGGCGTGGATGGGTGGGCAAGCGCTTCCGAGAGAAGGTGATTGTGTGACCTTTGGCGATATTCAGTTTAGGCAGTTATTTTGGAAGCAAGTCGAAAAGCTGTCAAGATCCGATTAGAGAAGTGAGGAGTTTAGGGGAAAGCGGATTGTCTTGAAAATGTCGGTATCATCTACGTAAAGCGAGATGGAGGAGTGATTGATACTAGAGCCTATGTCGTTAATGGTAAGGATAAATAGGAGGGGACCGAGATGGCTTCCCTGGGGCCACCTGAGGTTGGAAAAAAAGGATCGGAGGGGGTGGATCTAAGTCGCACGCGGCAGGTTTGATAATTGAGATAGGATGAGATCCACTTAATCAGCATGGATTGAAAACCGAGGGAAGATAATGAGGTTGTGGGAGATTTTGTCGAACGCCTTGATAAATTCGGTAGTGATTACATCGACTTCATCGCCGTTTTCTAGGGCAAGGAGTGTGTGGGATGTGAATTCAACAAGGTTAGTAGTAGTGGACCTGCCGGAGAGGATACCGTGCTGGTTAGGAGAGGTTATGGGTTCGCAGCGAAAATATAACGCATCATTTAGAAGGCCTTCGAACAGTTTAGGAATGTGCGAAAGCTTAGCAATGGGACGATAATTGGATATATCGTTTTTTGGTCCCTTTTTATATACGGGGGTTATATAAGAGGATTTCCAAATGTCAGGGAATAGACCTTGTGCAAGGGATAGGTTGAAGATTGGAGCGAGTGGGAGAGAGAGAAGAGGAACTTTTTTTAAGGGGATAGAGGGGAGTCTGTCTGGGCCGGGACTGAAATCGTCATTCGGTTGTTCAGGTTCTTCTATAACTTGGTGTTGTTGAATGTATAGAGGGATGAGAGGGCCGAGGGATAATTCAGAGATGCCAGTGAAGTAAGAGGGGTTAGGCTCGAATGAGTCGTCCGTGAAGGATAGTTTGAAGAAGGACGCAAAAACATTGGCTATGGTATGGGAGTCCGTTGTAGTAGTTGAGCCGTATAAAAGAGAGTTGAGATAGGCATCAGATTTGCGTTTGTAGTTGATAAAGCGGAAGAAAGATTTGGGGTCGATGATCAGATTGAGTTGACCTTCGGTGAGGTCATTGTGGTAGAAGGAGCTGTAAAGCTCGGTGAATTGATAATAGTAACCGAGATAGTTGGAGTAGTCTAGGGGAGAACGCTTATTTAGGAAAGTGTTCCACAGCAACTATAGTAAAACTTCCCTTACCCTTTATTATCAGAACGTAAGAGGTCCTTGCTCAAGGACCCAATCCATTCTGAAAAAATACAATCGCTACCTGTCGACATTTTCGCTTTAAGTGAAACGA
Source organism: Microdon myrmicae (assembly GCA_963931805.1). Classification (NCBI taxonomy): domain Eukaryota; kingdom Metazoa; phylum Arthropoda; class Insecta; order Diptera; family Syrphidae; genus Microdon; species Microdon myrmicae. The sequence continues at coordinate 165,184,099 of OZ007496.1, read as the reverse complement.
ACTTAATGTCCAGCATTCATAACCTGAAACAGTTTCCCCCGCGTTCACCATCGTCCGCGGTAACCTCCTCAACCATACTAGTGATGTTTCCCTCAGCCGAGGAGTGCTCATCGCTGTTCATAACAGTCTCGAGTCGTCGCTTTCCCTACATCCTTCAAGCTGGACTTTGTGACTGTCAAAATTACTCTTCCTCGGAAATCAATCTTTGTCATGTGATTTTATGTCTTGCCATCCCAGCCTATTGAACTTTACGACCTAGCTCCTAATGCTATCGACCACATAATCGCATAATCGAGCTGAATAATTGCGAGAACGACATCATCATCTTCGGAGATTTTAATCTTCCACAACTGAATTGGGCTTTATATAACGATCAATCACACTTCACCTGCCACCCCACCTCGGCCGAGGAATGTCTCTTCATTGATCGACTAAATGACTCTTGTCTCTGTTAGATCAGCAACGTTCGAAACCTTTTGGGTAGGCAGCTTGACCTCATCTTTACAACAGGCCCTATCAATACATATGTTTCACCCAACCCCTTCGTCCTTGCATCTATAGACCGCCGCCCCCCCCCCCCCCCCCCCTCTTCACGTGACCTTTTTCCGAATCCACTCGCCACTATCCGTCCCTCCTCTCAATAAATACGCCTACGATTTCCATAAAGCTAATTTTCGCCTCATCAACGACTACCTGGGTCGCCTTTCGTTCAACTCCGATCACCTATCCCTTCAATATGCCATCACTCACTTTTATACCAAAATCTTTTATTCTATTTCATTCCCTAATCTAGACAAAGAACATCAACCTCTGCCCCCCATGGTACAATCACAAGCTTCGCTCCCTGCGTAACAAAACGAATAAGGTATGGATCATCTTCTCTCGGAATCGAACTATACCTTCGTTTTGAAGTTTTTGTTTGTTACTTAATTAAAAAAAATAAAAATATAATAATAATGTTTACATATAGATGTAAACAACCTATTTAATGTTCATATATATATATATATATATATATACATATATATATATATATATATATATATATATATATATATATATATATATATATATATATATATATATATAAGAAAAAAAAATGTACGCCGAAAGACATAAATAAAAATCAATTTATACTGTGTAATTTAGAGAGCCAGTAAGTTAATTTAAGGACTGTAATTGTAAAAGGGGGTTTAACGTTTACCCATGATATTATACATAATATGTAAAAAGAATTAGGAAAATAAATGTGGTTTAAAAAAAAAACAAATTGAACTATATCTGACTACTCCAACTTTTTTGGCTGTTACCTCCAATTCACGGAACTTTTCAATACTCTTGAGCGCAATTTTCTTACCAAAATTCAGACCAATCTCAAAAATGACCCCAAAACCTTCTTCCAGTTCATCATTCATAAACGTAGATCCGACGGTTACCCCATATCGCTTACCATAAACTCGCATACCTCGTCTGATCCTGTTACTATTCCCAACTTCTTCGCCACTCACTACGATCAGTCATTCACTTATGACTCCTCTATTCCTGACCCGTCATACTTCAACTACTTACCTAACTTTTCCCTCGGGTCCCTTCTGTACAACTCCCTTGATCCGACCTTAATTGAATCCAAGCTACTGTAACTCAAAGACGAGTTTACACTGGGCTCTGATGATATCCCTGCAATACTCCTCGAGAATTCTCATCCATTCTCTATGCTCCCCTCTCACTGGTCTTTAATCCGTCATTCTCTCGAGGCACATTCCACCACATTTGGAAAACGCCCCTCATCACCCCCAGCCACAAGAAGGGTCCCAAAAACGATGTCGCAAAGCACCACCCCATCACCAAACTGTCCCACTTACCCAAGATTCTAGAAAGCATTCTACACGATACTCTTAGTTGCAAATCTTTTATTTCATCAACGCAAGATGGTTTTCTCAATGGCCGATCAACTACAAGCAACCTCGTTGAGTTCACTTCCTTTACACTCTCAGCACTAGAGCACGGTAACGAGGTCGATATGGTCACGAACGACCTCAGTGAAACATTCGACAAAATCTCCCATAATATAATCCTCTTCAAATTATCAACCCTCGGCTTCGAACCTGGATTGTGTAAATGGATTTCTTCCTATCTAAAGGATAGACTTTATTCCGTTCGGTTCAGGTCCACGATATTCAACCCTTGCCTTGCCGCATCTGGGGTCCCTCAAGGTAGCCACCTGGGTCCTCTGCCATTTATACTTGCCACTAATGACATCGATAAGGTCGTTAAGAATTCCAGATTGTGCCTATACGCTAAGGATACCAAGTTATACAAGATTGTGGGGGTTGTAAGTATTATGCCTAAACACGGGCACTTGGTTCACTGAAAATCCACCAACTCTACACTGTACTAATAAACCCACCAACCGATTGTTCCGCCCTAAGTCCAAGAGAATGCAATAAATAATAATGCACTGGTGTTGATTTGATGTTAATCCGTTTTTTTTAATGGTATTGTTTTTTTCTTTTTTTACGTAACTTATAACTTATTATTAATATGGTTAAATTGGATTATATACATTTTTTTTTTAAATTCTTTTTCAAAGCGACAGCGTGATCGACCACGGGGGAGATAGGATAGCGACTCTTATGCGGCGAAGAATTAAATTGAATGCAACGGCATGACCAACCGCGGTAAAGTATGACTAACGACTGACTGGAAGTAGGGATGATTGGGTAATTTTGGATTTGCACAGCTATTAGCCAATCATCATCGCACTGTCTCATGAATCTTTTCAGTTGCACGTCTCAGTGAGGTGAATAATACTTGCACATCATTCGACAGTCGCTGGACATGCGAAGGATGAAAAGCACAAAAGAGAGAGCGCAATGGCTTCGGGGTTGGCTTAGCTTGTGTGCTTGTATCAATGCAGTCTCTGAGGATGAGCTACTGCCCTACTGCGATGACTGTGGTGATCTCAGAGTGCATTGAAGCCGAGAAGGATAGAAACGGAAAGGAGAGGAAAATGCTTTGTGGCTATTCACCTGTAAGAAGAGATCATTAATCCCAAGCGAATGGATGGTCTGGGAAAAGTGAATAGGACGCCGACTTGGCTAGGGAAATCTGATCATGGGAACTAAATTAAATACTTTAATAATTTCCCCAGCGATTGCATGATTATGCAACCGCGTCATTTGATCAGACTATGTCGTGGCTAACCGACATGATGCGATTTCCGGTGGAAATTTCATGGGTTAGCGAAATAGAGTTGCCGTATGGCGAAAAGATAGCTAAACTCAATTATGCATTATCTGCATAGGATAGTGAGTTTAGCTATGCGTCCTTTTGGGAAACATGTTTTGCAGGTGAATAGCTTGTAAGGGGAATAAGGATAGAAATGACGCGCCGAAAGCGGTCGAAATAAGGTAAGAAATTGTGGGTTGGTTCTCCATGTGGTATAGAGAACTCCCACAAGATCATCGAGTTACCTCTTGATTCTGCACTGCTGCAACAGGCCTCGACACCTCTTCGACTTGGTGTGACAAAAATTGCGGTTACTTAACATCGCCAAATGCCAATCTATAACCGTAAGTGTATTCACTCATCCTCACGTTCCTATACCCTTCATTACTAACTCCTGACCATTGTCCAATGTATTCGAGACCTTGGGATCCTTTAACTTCCTCTCTCACATTGATGAGACGATCCGGAAAGTCAATTCTGTCCTCGGATTCGTGAAGCGATGGTCTAAGGAATTTTCCGAACCTTACATTACTCGATCCCTTTACCTTACCTTCGTCTGTCCACTGCTTGAATATGCTAGCCAGGTATGGTCTCCTTATCACAAGATCCAAATCTATAGAATCGAAAGTATTCAACGTCGCTGCCTTCGAGGGCTAGGAATGATAAACCCCTTAATCCTTCCTTCGTACATTAGCCGTCTCAAATTAATCAACCTCATAACCCTTGGGGAGCGCAGGGTCGTGGCTGACATAATGTTCATTCGTCGTGTCCTCTCTGGCTCGGTCGAGTGCGCATACCTATAGCGTTTGAAATAATAGTGAAGAAGATCGTGTGATTCGAACTGACGCTATGACAGCTCGAATCACGAAAAAAATTTAACCTAAACGTTACACACCAGGCTACTGACCGTGTTTAGAATTTGATTTCCAAACTCGACTATATTCCACTGATGTGAATTATTTTTTTATTTATCGCTTGGTATACGGTTCCGATGTATTTTTCTTATTCGATTTTCTTCGTTCGTGTTCTTCACTATTCTTGCTTGTGAATTGTGTGTATCTGTTAGAGTTGCCACACCACCCCCTTCCCGTTAGAATCGCTACACTCTCCCGCCACAGTAACTTCGTTACGATCAGATTCGTACGCGGACGACGGACGAACGAGAGAGAAACGAGAAAACGTCGGAGGCTGGGCTCTATGCGGAAGTCGTGACCGTGTGTGAAGTTCTGCTTTACTATGGGAAGTGTAGTGTATGCTGCGTCGTGTATAGATCACGTCGTAGTCACCAATTATAGCGTTAAGTAAGGATAGTGAAGAAGGTGAATTGAACACACGATGAAACGGTTGAAAAGCGAAGCAGTGAAGCAGTGACTACTGACCGTGTTTAGAATTTGATTTCCAAACTCGACTATATTCCACTGATGTGAATTATTTTATTTATCGCTTGGTATACGGTTCTGATGTATTTTTCTTATTCGATTTTTTCGTTCGTGTTCTTCACTATTTTTGCTTGTGAATTGTGTGTATCTGTTAGAGTTGCCACATACCTCCTTAACTTAATTCCTCTGAACACAAACCCTTGAAATACGCGTAATACCCTTCTCTACACCTCACTACCCATACTCTCAAGAACCGCCTCCTATACCATTCTCACCAACAATCTTAAGCGGGGCTTCTACACTTTACTACAATATAACCTGCCCCCGCCTCTTGGCCCTACTCCTGCCTTCTGAATTTGCCCTGGTTACCTTAGGTTAAGCCTAGTTAAGATAGTTCTTAAGCTCTCTAGTATGTAACTTATATACAAGTATACTTTAGTTGTGGGTAATTATGTTGCTCGAATGAAACCAATAAATGGAGTGGTAGCCCCACTAAACTAAACATTCTAACGCATTTGGGACGTTGATTTGCACGTTTCGTCGTCGTCTGATCCAATATCTTCAAGGTCCGGCCTGAAATTGTCCTCCCATCTCGTCGTGGCCTTTCCACAGACGTCTTTCCGTCGACGATTTTAGTTAATATAAAATATGTAAAGCTTATAATATATTTATTAATAAAGCAATAGAACGTTATCTAACCAATGTCAGGAATAATTCACATGCATTTTTTGCTGGTGATTTGGTAAATAAAATTTGTTTACCTAATTCTTTTCGATAGAACGATTCTCCTTCTCTTAGAATGTATTCTGATACAATTTCATTTGGACCAATAAACTTAATTGTGAACAGTTTAAGCATTAAGGGACTATCGTTATGGATTATCTTTACATTAACCACCTCACTATAAAGAGAACTTAAGCAATAAAAGTAGTGAGCCCAGATTGGTAAACCGGTAGTGCTTCTAGAATGAATATAAATCACTTCGGCCCAAAATAATTTGCAAACATATGCAATCTTGACACTTAAAGTGTCACGAGTGTTCGCCTTATACACCTGAGGTATCAAATTTGTCTCTCTGAGCCACAAAACTTTCTTTGATTTGACAGAAGAAGGACGTCTGTTGAAAATGAATGCTGCCTCGTTGAGAAGTGACAATAAAAAATTGATAAATACGAAATTTGTCGATGTTCGTTGGTTAGGTTGCCGATAGCAATATTCCAGCTTGGACTTCCTAGTTAAAAACACACAAAGTATTTTACATGAGTTAGTAAGGTTATAAGTTGAAAGCACTAGCATATACTAACAGCATACAGTCACCAAACCAGGATAGTAGATAACTTCGTTCTATATCAGCTAGCTACATTTACTTTGATGACTAAAACAACAGAGTACTATTTGATTGATTAGTGGGGCTTTTCAACTTTACGTTAATGATTAAGCTACGCGAAGTAAGCGTAGGCCTAGCCATCCGATAATTTGTTTGCTTTCGAAATAAGATATTTTCGTCATTTGAAATTGTCACTTCCTCCCAACCTTCAAAGTTTAACTTTAAGCCAATTATAAATCTAGGAATGGTTGACAGAAATTTATGTGTCAGGTTTGCAGACTAAATTCTCCGCCTTGATTCTCTTAAACGATGTCAACGTGGAGCGCAGAGTCTTCAAAGTTCAATAACATAAAAACATTTCACACTAATTAAGAAATAATTCTCTGTCATAGTACGCAGATGGTTAACACGCTAATTGGTAATTCCTATTAATTTATTGGTTAAGATAATGGTTCGTTATACTATCTCCTTTAATGGATCGACTCAAGAGCGTCATAAAAATGTCGAGTTAATTATAGTACACAGATTTTTGAAAAGTATTAACAGGTTTATAAAACGCCATAAAAAAAAACATAATGATTCCATTATGCGACTCCATTATGCGTTTCACCTGTATGTTATAACATGCGTGATATATAATTTGTTTGTTTGTGGTTAATGTGTCGCGTTTATGGAGAATTGTACACTGGCAGTAATTTATTGTATTGGAACTCAGGGCTTGAATAACTTTGTCTTCCTATGTGTTTGGAAATTTTATTTTGGGCCTTATAATTTATCTCAAATGAAATTGATTTGAATTTAGGGATGTAGAGAATAAAAAATATAAAAGGTTCCTCAATAGCGACGATATGGAAGCTATATTTAAATTGTGGCGCAAGACTAATGACCTTGCCCGGAAAAAATAAATCATCATGGAAAATTTAACAAGCCTCAGGATTTGCTAAATAAGGCCAAGACCGGTTCCCGGTTGTAGTGCCGATGATGATGATGATGATATTTAAATTGATCCTATGAAATACAGCAGGCTAATATTATAAGCTAATGACCATGCCCAGAAAAACAAATTATTAAGGGCAATTTAACAATTCTCGGATATGGACCGGATACCGGTGAAGAGACTTCCTAAATAAGGCCAAGACCGGATCCCGATTGTGTGCCGATGATGATATTTAAAATGGCAGAAATGTAACTAGCCGTCATTTGTCTTTAGTTCCAAATAGTGTACCTTAAAAATTAAAAATAAAAAAACTCTTTTGTCTCAAATACTTTCTATTTTAGTTAATTTTGAAAAGATGTCATACTTATTGACAAACCCCATATTTGACAAATTTGTTCTGAGAGAACACAAGGCGGAGGTATAAAATAAAGAAATTTTCTCAATAATTCCGCATACGCAATAGGTTGAAGCCTTGTCTTTTGCTATATCCCCCTGGTCTGCTGACATATTAGTCTAACAGGGGTATTCTCGGTTTGGTTTTAAATCCACATTTACTTCAACTAAATGTTCAATCTTAGGTAAAATCTGTAATGATATTGGAAATGTCAATTACAGGTTTTACCTAAGACTACATGTTAAATCTGGGAGGATAGGAGCGAACATACAGGCTAAAGTCACTGATTACTTTCATCCCGGCGAAGGCCAGGACTATTCTTGCCCCTGTTCAATCCAAGTTGACATGCAGTCTCCACGTGACACCCCTGGATAGCTACTTTAGCAACCGCCAAGTAGTGAACCAATGCATGCAGTGACATACCGAGAAAGGTTGGCGCAAGGCTAATAACCATGCCCGGAAAAACAAACTGTCATGGAAGATTCAACAAGCCTCGGATATGAACCAGATACACGACGACGACCACGGAAACTAAAATGGTCACACGATTTGGGAATTTTCTCATGGAACGTCCGCTCAATATACAGACCTCGAGCTGCACAGTAGCTAAGCGATGCCCTGTCCGAATACAAGGCTGACATTACAACATTACAAGAAATAAGTTGGACGGGAGTGGTGTTATGCAAAGTAACAAGAATGACATTTATTATAGTTGTTATGCAAAACACCATGTGCTCGGGGTAGGCTTTCTAGTCAGCCAAAAACTGAAGCCTGTCATTATCAGCTTTAATGCAATAAACGAAAGGCTATGCACTCTTCGCGTGTGAGGCAAGTTTAAGAACATAAGCCTCATAAACGTTCACGGACTTACAGAGGAGTCTCCTGACGACGAAACGGAAGAATACTACGAGAACGTCGAACGTTAATGCATGCTCAAGATACGATGTGAAAATCGTTTTTGGTGATTTGAAGGCAAAATAGGTCGGGAGCCGGTTTTCAGGCACTACGCAGGATCCCGTAGTTTGTATGAGAACAGTAATGACAATGGACTACGAGTCATCGAGCTGGCAGCATCAAAAAACTTGGTCGTTGCAAGTACCAGGTTTCCGCGTAAGGATATTCACAAGGCCTCCTGGGTGTCACCTGATGGAGCCAGTTAAAACCAAATTGACCACGTGTTGATAGATCGCCGCCACTCTTCGAGCCTGTTGACGGTACGAATGTACCGAGGTGCCAACGTCGACTCGGATCACTATCTTGTTGGTCCAGTTTTCCGAGCGCGGATTGCCTTACGGAGACGTGTTGCATCCGCGGATCAGGTTCGAATCAACATGGCTGCCTTACGCAATGAGAATACCAGTAACACCTTTGTTCATGCGCTAAGACTCGCCTTCGAAGAGCTCCACTGAGGGAGAGTAAGTCTTGTGGCCAGAATGCCGCGCGTAGAAGAGAAATGGACATGCCTTAAGAATATTGTCATTAGTACTGCCAACTCCATCTTAGGCAGTAGTCGTAGAGATCGGAGCGACTGGTTTGATGATGAGCGCAAACCAGCGCCTGAATGTAAGACTGCTGTATATCGGCAATGCAGCAGACTCATAGGACGCTTGGACGCGAGAAGAAATACAAAGAGCTCAGAAGATCTGAAAGAAGCCTCCACAGACAAAATAAAAGTACCTGGGAAAAAACCTTGCTGTGAAGTAGAGAAAAGTAGAGTGCGAGGTCCGCACTAGGCGCGGAAGTTCTACCAAATAATCTGCAGGATTTCAGCAGTTTACTGTCTGTGTGCCAACTAGCGTTACTGGAATGCAGTCTTTTGTTAATTTCCTTCGACATTTCGGTACTGGCCGTCAGTATTGTTCCCAGATATTTAAACTCTTTAACTTTTTGAAAAATCTTGCCCCTGACGTTTATGTGTGTTCCCTGAAGTCCACCTGGTCTCGCCGTAATCATATATTTTGGTTTGTCTTCATTTATTTCAGGGTCCACATCTTCTGCCGCTTCGATGATTATTTCACTGGTTTTACTTACTGTTACAGAAGCAACAGCCTAACATTTAATTGAATTAAATATAACTCGGCGAAAAATTAACATAAAGCCCCTCAGAGTATGCAAGAGTATATTCGAAACTCAGTCATGTCACTGAATGCGTTTCAGAGTGCGCGAGTTACTTTTTTTCTAAATTACACTTAAGTGAAATAGAAAAAAAAACATTTTATTTTATAAAAATTTATATTTTTATTTTAATTCATATTCCCCCGCTTGGTAGAAACCTTGACGTGGTGCGGGGGCTTAAATTACAATGAATCACTCAGGCTATGCTGACGGAAGCATATGCTTCCAGTAGGGTCACCCATGTCAGACAGGCTAGCGAGGAGTAACACACAAAGATCTACCACCCCTAATCCAGGGTGTTACGCGTCACCGTGCCCATTGGATGGTTGGCAGCCAGGGGTATACCGGCTGTATTATAACGGCGCCTCTCTGACACCGGGTCGAATCAGAGCAATAAGCAGACCTTACCACATCAAAACGGGGCTCTGATGTGGCGGACTATTTGAAACCCCAACTCTCGTGGGATCAAAAATGAATAACCAATATACAAAAAACAATCCCACGAAAAACCCGGTAGGCGTAGGTGTGATGAGCCGACACTACCATAAGGGAAAAAATCATCAAGAAAACACCGACTCGGCAAAAAGAAGACGTAGGGAAAAACTGAAAAAGCGGGATATACGCGTCGGCACGTGGAATGTTCGAACGTTATATAAACCAGGCGCGATACAGACGGTCGTAGAAAACGCGAAACAATATAAAATGGATATCGTCGCGCTCCAGGAAGTTCGACTCCCACATCAAGTAATCGAAACCAACGGGTTTACACTGGTGTGTGGAGGTACCGATACACATAACCTCGGAACTGGCTTCATCATAAGCAAGAAGATTATGCCCCATGTAAAAGATGTGCAATTCATTAATGACCGAATCTCGGTGCTAAAAATACAGGGCCCATGGTACAATTATGTATTTATAAACGTACACGCCCCAACAGAATCTACCGACGAAGAAACGAAGGACACATTCTACGAGACCCTCGAAGAAGCATTTGATGGGATCTCATCATTCGATGTTAAAATCCTCCTCGGCGACCTCAATGCGAAAATTGGAAAGGAAGATATCTTCCAACCAACAATAGGTAAAGCAAGCCTACACGGCGTTTCAAATGATAATGGTATTCGAATTATCACGTTCGCAGCCTCAAAAGATCTGGCAGTGAAAAGCACAATGTTCAAGCACAAGCAAATCCATAAAGCCACATGGATATCACCCGACGGTGTAACGTGTAACCAAATAGACCACTTCGTCATAGACAAAAGAAACCACTCGAACATCCTTGACATAAGATCATATAGAGGAGCAAATTGCGACACCGATCACCTTCTAGTGATGGGCAAAATTAGAAGTCGGCTTGCAGCAAACCCACATGGACAGTCACGGGAGACGAGCAAAAAGTTCGAGATTGATAAACTAAAAGACCTACGTAAGAGGGCTGAATATCAAGACGAACTAACGAATAGATTTAGCATCCTAGAGAATGACAGTAGTGAGGAAGAGGAAGCCAATAGTGTGGACATTAAATGGGCATCGATCAGAGACACAATCAAACAAACAGCCCAAGAGGTATTAGGCTTTAAGAAAACAACTAAGTCCAAACCTTGGTTTGACGATGAGTGCAGGGCAAAGATCGAAGAACGTAAACGCCTCAGAATGATCCACTTAGAAGCATATGATGAAGTCAACGCAGTAAGATACGCGACAATTCGGAAAGAAACAACTAGACTTTTCAAACGCAAAAAACGCGAATGGGAAAAGACTCGGATTGAAAAAATCCTAGAAAATGCCAGAGCAAAGAACAGCAGAGGTATGTATGCCGGCATAAATTCAATTAGAAATGGCTACCGAGGGAGAGCCAAAATAATCCGAGACACAAACGGCTGTCTGGTGACAGAAACAAAAAATATCGTGACATGATAAGAGCTAAACATTCAATTATACCTAACCAATGAAAATTTTGAAGAAACTGTGCTCAATAAAAAAAAAAAAAAAAAAAAAAAAAAAAAAAAAAAAAAAAAAAAGGAAATTGTAATTGTGAATAATACCACTTATAACTCTGACGAAAATGTAAATTGAATCCAAAATGTGTATATACCAAAACAATTACCTAAAAACAAGAATAGAGAATCGAAAAAATAGAAATTGATTCACACTGTTAATGAACCAAATTAAAACAATGTTAAAGAGTTCATGTGACGATAGATTAATTATGTTAAATGGAAAATACCTAATAAATTTTAACAATTCTAATCCTAATAGTCATAAGCAATTTTAAATTGAATTAAAAACAAAACTCAGGAGAGTTTCGAATTAAAAGGGGGAGGTGTTACGTCAAAGAATCCTTCGACGACACAAAAAACCTATCTATCGAAATGTGTAACTTAATTACACATTTCCTAGAAACATTAAAATATAAAAATTGCAATGTAATGTCTATTGCAACATATGATAGAAATAAAACCTATTAAGAAGTAATTAAAAAGTAATTAACAAGACATCGTGGAATCACGAAATAGGCAATTAAGCAAATTGCTATACAATATATATTATGTAGAAAGACAAGCCTAGGAAAAGATCTTGATGTAAAAATAAATTCAGTTTTAGAAGCGTCTCTCTGAAGAGCAGACGATTTTTTGACTCCAATATAAATTAAAATTATTTTTATTATTTATTATTTACTGGCCTGTAGGAACCCGGAAGTTCATGACCTCACCGACTCGGCTCCGCCATTGTTCCCTGTCCTGTGCGCTCTCCTTCCACGTTCGATCATTCGATCCGATCTCATCGAGGTCCAATCTAACATTGTCCTCCCATCTCCGTCGCGGCCGTCCTGTCGGTCTCTTCCCCGTTCGTTTACCGTCAAGAATTCTATGCACGGTCCTATCATCGCCCATTCGCGCTACGTGTCCGGCCCATCTTAATCTTCGCGACTTGATTACTCTCACTATTGTAGGTTTGCGGTATAGCTCTTCCAATTCGTGGTTGTGAAGTTTCCTCCATTGTCCTGACTCCTCGTCCTATTTGCCGCCAAATATACCCCTTAAAACTTTATTCTCGAATACGCGGAATTTGTTCTCTTCCCGTTTTGTGAGAGCCCATGTTTCGCATCCGTATAGAACAAACGGCATGATTATGGTTCTATAGACACGGAGCTTTATATTACGTGATAGCAGTTTGGATTTTAAGAGTTTACTGCCTGCATGCCAACTAGCGTTGCCGGAATGTAGTCTTTTGTTAATTTCCTTTGACGTTTCGTTTCTGCTCGTCAGTATCGTTCCCAGATATTTAAATTCTTTGACATTTTCAAATATCTTGCCCCTGACGTTTATATGTGTTCTCTGAGGTCCACCTGCTCTCGTCGTAATCATGTATTTCGTTTTGTCTTCGTTTATTTTTAGGCCCACCTCTTCTGCTGCTTGCATGATGATTTCACAGTTTTTACTTATAGTTTCGAGATTATCGCCCAGAACGGCGATGTCATCCGCATACGCGAGCACTTGTGTGACCTCGTTCAGGGATGATCCGGTCGTGTTGTCGTCTTGTACCTTTCTGATAACATACTCGAGGACAAGGTTAAAAGGGCATGGTGAGAGGCCATCCCCTTGTTTTAGTCCGTCCCGGATTTCGAATGGTTCTGAGAGGTGGTTTTCTATTCTAACTCGCCCTTTGTTTTCATTCATGCAGATTTAAATGAGGGCAGCATATTTTTTCGGGATCCCCAGCTCAACCACAATATGGTAAAGTCTTTCCCTTGCGACTGAGTCGTAGGCTTTTTTGAAGTCCACGAACAGTTGGTGAACCGTCTCTCCGTATTCCCACTTCTTTTCCAGCAGTTGCCTTACTGTGAACATTTGGATGCTCGTTCACCGGTTTCTACGGAATCTGCACTGGCAGTCTCTCAATATTTTATCTACGTACGGTGCGATTCTCGCCAGTATGGCATCTGTTAGTATTTTGTATGTGCTTGGGAGCAATGATATTCTTCTGTAGGTTTTCCATTCTTCCGAGGTGACTTCCTTATCACATATTGTTTTAATCAGTTGTTGGATCTTTCGAGCGGTTGGCTCTGCTTCAGAAGCTCTACCAGTATGCACTCGACTCCGGTAGCCTTGTTATTTTTCTATCGATTTATTGCGTCTATAACTTCGTTGAAATTGGGCTCTGGGATCTGAGGCTCGGCTGTATGTACGTCTGGTGCGTTTATTTGTGGTTGATGGGGGCGCATATTGAGCAGGTTTTCAAAGTACTGCTTCCATCTTGTCACGATATTGTTTGTTTCTGTGACAGCCGTTTGCGTCTCAAATTATTTTGGCTCTCCCTCGGTAGCCATTTCTAATTGAGTTTATGCCAGCATACATAGCTCTGGAATTTTCTAGGATTATTTCGATCCGAATCTTCTCCCATTCGCGTTTTTTGCGTTTGAAAAGTCCCGTTGTCTCTTTCCGAATCGTCTCGTATCTTTCTGCGTTGACTTATTCATATCTATGTAAGTGGATCAATCTGAGGCATTTACCTTCTTCGATCTTCATCCTGCCCCCATGGTCAAACCAAGGTTTGGAATTAATTGTTTTATTAAATCCTAATACCTTTTGGGCTGTTTGTTTGATTACGTCTCTGATTCATGGCCATTATTGGTTTCCTCTTCCTCTATCCTCCGTTCTCTAGGATGTTAAATCTATTCGTTAGTTCGTCTTGATATTTAGCCCTTTGGCGCAGGCCTTTTAGCTTATCAATGTAGAATTTTTTGCTCGTCTCCCGTGACTGCCCACGTGTGTTTGATAATAATACTTCTATGAATGCAAAGGTACACAATAAGCTAGACAACTGCCGTGAGCTAAATTTTCTCTTCAATCCCGGTATCATCGCATATTTCGACGACATACGTGATAATGTCATTTGGTTTTGATAACATGTCATACCACTCTCTACAAAGGCTTTCAGCCATGTTCTTTATAAATTATTGCATTTTAATCAACAATGTCTAAAATATCCCAACTTGGAAGCGTTGTTTGTTCAATAACTATCGTTGGCATACTAATTCTTCGTCCTATAAACTTTCACCCCTTTTTGCTGCTCACTTTTTTTTTTACACTAACGTGCGCACAAAAGGAGATTTTGAAGTACCCTTAAATGTCAAAGGACAGTTTGCGCGGATATCTTGCATAATTAAAATGTATGAAAAATTGATACTTAACAAGCTAGAGGTTTTTATGAATGAGGGAAACTTAATACCAAGTTTCCGATCTGGATTGAGAGAAACGCACGGCACCACTATGGCTCTCGATCTACGACGGCAGTTTGATAAGTCAGTGAATTTTTGAATAAAATATATTCTTTTCGACAAATAAGCATTTTATTTCTCAACATAGTCTGCATTTAGCTTGGCACATTTAGACCAGAATTTTTCCAAGTTTTTTATTCTTTCTGTTACGGACTTCGTGTCCATGCCCTCGCCCAACACCCTCCACTCAACCTAATTCCCCTCTTTACCTGTAAATTAGAAATATCGTCAAGTAGCTAATTTGCATAGACTACTTTACTACCCTGCAACCGGAATACCAGTAACAACGACGACCGATGAAGAGGTCCGTCTAAAACTTAAACCCCAAGTAAGTCACCGTTAATTTATAACAATTAATTATATACCACTTACTAGTATGTTATTCAAATTGTTAAATTTCACCACAACATTTCCAAATAATATGTTTCTTCAAGGTTTTCAAAATAGGTCTTAGTTTCTGTGATAACCTATTCATTCGACCCAAATCTCTTACCGCCCAGCCATCTCTTTTGGTTTGGAAACAGGAAATATTCACAGGGGGCAAAATCTTGAGAATACGAGGGTTGCCTCTTATGTTTCGGGATTTGGCAACCCTAGAGCTGCAATCCGGCAATTGACAGCTCTGTCGTAAAGTTGGACATTTTTGAGGTTATACGCACTCAGAAAGTTTTGACATACGAGCGCTATTTGTGTTGTTTACAGTAACTTAAAAGATTCATCTCGGCCCAAAAATGGAATTAAATCGTCAACATTTTCGTGCGATTATTTTTTACAACTTTCGGCGTGGATTAACTCAGCAACAGTGCATGGATGAACTTAATTCAATTTTTGGCGATAAAGCGCCATCAAGGACCAGTGTTTATCGATGATATGTTGAATTCAATCGTGGTCGTAGTTCACTCCAAGATGAATTTCGTGAAGGTCGTCCAAAATCAGTTGTTGTTCCGAAAACCATTGATGCTGTGCGCGAACTGATATTGGAAGATCGTCATGTGACCTATCGTGAGATTGAGACAACCTTAGGCGTTAGTGGGACCAGCATACATTCAATATTGCATAAACATTTGACTGTCAAAAAAATTTGTTCGCGTTGGATCCCACACAATTTGTCAATCGCCCAAAAAAAGGCTCGTGTCAATTGGTCGAAAGAAATGCTCAAAAAATACGGTCGCGGTGCTTCGAAACACGTCTATGACATCGTGACAAGTGATGAATCGTGGATTTACGCGTATGAGCCCGAAAGTAAACAGCAGTCGACTGTCTGGGTGTTTCAAGATGAGCCAAATCCAACAAAAGTTGTTCGCGCACGAAGCACTTCCAAGCAAATGGTTGCCTGTTTTTTCGGAAACACTGGACATGTCGCAACCGTACCACTAGAACAACGCAGAACAGTCAATTCTGAGTGGTACACAACCATTTGTTTGCCAGTTGTCTTCCAAGAAATCAGGAAAACCAACCGCCGAAGACGGATCACTCTTCACCACGACAATGCGAGCTCTCACACATCGGCTGCGACAACTGCATTTTTGAGCAGCCAAAACATTGATTTGATGGGTCATCCGCCGTATAGTCCTGACTTGGCACCTAATGACTTATTTTTATTCCCGTACGTAAAAAACAAACTGAGAGGTCAACGTTTTTCGACACCTGAAGAAGCGGTTGCTGCATTCAGAATGCATGTGTTGGAGATACCTCAATCAGAGTGGCAAAAGTGCTTCGACAATTGGTTCTAACGCATGCAAAAGTGTATAGATCTTCATGGGGAATATTTTGAAAAACAATAAAGTGATTTTCGATGATCAATATTTGTTTTTGTTCTCTTATCCCGAAATATAAAAGGCAACCCTCGTATACTTGATCGGGTAACAATTCGTAGCCCAATTTAGTGATTTTGCTTGATTATGCTTATTCAGAACACGAAATTCACTTTATTCCATTTTCGATTTCAATTGCTGTAAAACACAAACTAAATGACGCAACTTCTTCAAACTTTGACAGCAGTCTATTTATAGATAGCAATTGACTGGAACCATGTTGCATTTAAAGTTACTGCGCGGGAAATTCAAAAAGTCACGGACTTATCAAAGAGCCTTCCTATTTTAAAACCACGTCAGCGTGCGTCTTTTTAACCAAGAACCCACCAT
The DNA here is from genome assembly GCA_963931805.1 of Microdon myrmicae. Classification (NCBI taxonomy): domain Eukaryota; kingdom Metazoa; phylum Arthropoda; class Insecta; order Diptera; family Syrphidae; genus Microdon; species Microdon myrmicae. The sequence continues at coordinate 165,167,294 of OZ007496.1, read as the reverse complement.
CACGATGCGTTTGGATATTGAGAGAACCTCTGACACGACATGGATCGAATGTCTCCTTTTTAAATTCTAGAACCCTGGTCTCGAGAGAAAATTGTATATTATATTCTACAGATCTTTTCAATTTCAGGTGAATGGAAAGCTATCACACGCTCAGCACTCCATGTTAGGTCTTATCTTATTCAATATTGACATATCAGATATTCCCCGCCCTATGGATTGGAGAGTAAGGTTGTCTCAAGTATCACCTCGGCGAGCTGTGTGAGTACTATGTGCGATGAGAAAAAAAATTATATCAAGTAAGTGTCATTGCTTGATATGAGACGCAAAGCAGCAGTCAAATGCAAAAAACTCCGATAGAAAACATATTGTCTAGGAACAAACTATTATATTCTATGATACATTTATTGATTGAACCGCGTACATGTCATTTGTCCCACCTATTGCAGCAAACCAAACTAATCGGTCATAAAAACTGAGACAAAGATAGACTGGTCTTGGAAAACAATTATCTTAGATTGAAAAGGGGTATACACATGCGCTCCTTTTGCGCAGGTGGCAATGATGAAAGATAGCAGCCGAAGGTTGGCTTAGTAAACAGTAGTGAGATAACTCTAGCATTACGCCATCTCACAGTTAACCGTCTAGGTTTCACCATTGAATTAAAGTACATTAATAACTCTAGTGATTGTTCCCTAGCCGAACGACATGCCTACGTGACGCAACATATTACTAACCAACGTAACACATTCCTAACCTACAGTGCCAAACCATAACATATACATTTATCTGCCTTTGTTTTAATTTTAGGTCCACCATCACTATGTCGTTTAAATTTTAAAATATTAAACATTTTTCGGTACTAGCGTGATATAAGAAGGTGGTCTGCATTCCGAGTTGTAGAAATATTCATTCATGTTTCACAACAAATATTCAGGAAATAAATGATCAAATTATAAATAAATTTAAATTTTCTAACTTATGCGATAAATGAGCAGTCAACTTAATGATAAATACTGCACCTGGAATTGAATCTTAATTAACGCTTTTGAATATAGTAACGACAGCCCACGCACAGCGCGCACCTTTCGTGTATTGAATTATAAATGGCTACAGTCACCGTTCGAAAAACCCCCAATTAACATAGACATTATTTTACACGGTTGACTTGTTATCAATCAAGCCCATGAAATCGGCTAGTAGCTAGACTTTCGAGGTTGTGCGGATACGTAAAATAGATATACTAACTAAGAGATCAGTTATTAGAAGATCTATCTAATCTACACATATTGTGTTACTGACTGTCACTAATAGGTTTTTTTAATTTTGGCACGAGATAAAAAGTATTTGTTGCAGTTTAGGCTTTGATAGCGACTACGTTTCTCGAATATATTTAAAAAAGCGACAAACTCTGTGGTTATGGTAACAATTGTTTAAGGGATACGTCTTTACGTACTACGTATAAATTATTAGACCTATTCGTTTTTAAACCCATATTCAGGGTCGCCTTCTGATGAGGATGGGAATCTTAACATATTCAAGCATTTGTTGACAAAAGTTAACTACTACTATCGCCCGCAATTCACTCGTGCCAAAAAGGTGGACGTCAGAAGAGCGTTATTTACAATGCATCAACGAAATCTCTGTTCTCAAAATACTGCATTACAAAAATAGCAAGGCATCTATATATTTTGACCACCACTTATCGCTAAAACCATCGATAGGAAAACGACGGAAGTCACTTCCTCCAGCACTTACATTGTAAGCCATGTCAATGAACATCGCCACTATTTTTGGTCCTCGTAAACTAAACGTTGCAAAACGTGTTTTGTGGAAATTGGACTCCAATACAGGTTTACATCTCTCAAAAGAGTCATTAAAAGTAGGCGTCGATTCTTCACTAATAAGGGTAATCATTTCTGTAAACAAGATACAAGAATAGAAATACAATTATGGTAATATTGGCACGTGGTTTAAAAATAAATAATAAATGATCCGAGCTAATTCATATTCAAACTAGTCTGAAAGGGGGGAGCGAATTCCAAGGCACGTGGCTCATATTGGTAAAGACGTCCTCTATCTTGAAAGGTTTTCAACTTTTGTAAACGAATAAACCATGGATAAAAAGATTGTTACATGGGAACAGTCCTGTCCGTGCAAAGAATTTCGGCAATTCTCCATCGCATTTGCGCTGATGAATTTGGAGAAGGATTTTTAACAGCTTCGACCTCAAATGTGACAAGGACACTAAAACTATACAGTTTCGAATATGTCAAATGTAAAACTTGCAGCAGGAGGCTTCATTTTGAATGCACCACAATATCTGCAAGGACCTTCAAAGATATGACTTCGATCCAGAAGGTGACTTGGAAGTGCCAATTTTGTCGAAAGCATAAGGATGGCCAAGGACAAAAACACGGTCAAGGGTAAACGGGTGGAACGGCGGCTAACGGAGATGAGGTTGGGCGAGGTTCTGGCAAGTCAAAAGGACGTACTACCTCAACTACTGCGCCCTAGATGATGAACAATGACCTGGAAAGTGATATAAAACAGATTAAAGGGATGCTTAAAGAATATTCGCCTAGTGTGGAATTTGTATCCAAGAACTACGACAACTTTAATTCAACCCTCGAGGCAAAAAAGCAAACTTCTAAAACATTTAACTCAGGAAATAACTGATTTGAAACATAAAATCGAAACAAAGGATTCCATCTGCATGAACATGGAGAGGAAAATTAACTTTCTAGAACAACAGTTAATTCAAAGCAAGGCAACAGAGCCGTATACCATAGCGATAACATAACAATTCCACATCAGTTGAGTGTACTTGAGTTTAGAAATCGAATTCGTACACGTGGCGGTGGACTTGTGTTGAGAATTGGTTAAAGTTTTAGTGATTCTAACCGTCATAGCGTCAGTTCGAATCACACGTTCTTCTTCAATTCGTCTCCAAGCCGAGAAAGTAATCGTGTGCGTGCCGCTTGTGTTTGACCCGCGCAGATATAAAAATAAAGAATTAATAAGTTCATACGAAAATGTTTAATAGTTTACGTGAAAACAAATCAATCCCACAAAAAACAAAAGGACAAACAATAAACAATAAATTTAAATTTCATTAACAGTTTGATTAGCTATGCAATAGTCTCGTTGAGAAAAATAATAATATATCGCATACCTCCGAGATCCCCATTTTTTTCTTTCACTTGATTAAGCATAATCAAGCAAAAATGATAAATTGGTTTCAGTGACATTATAAAGTGCGCTGCTTCACAGCAATAATAACAGTCAAAACAAAGTAACAGAACGAAAAGTGAATCAAAAGTAATCGAAAATAATCGAAAATAAACAAAAATAAAAACAAACAAACAAATTAAAGAATAAAAAAAAAAGTGCATAACAAAATCCTTTCAGTGAGGTGCGACAAAGAAACTATCAATTAAAATATATCACCCCGCAAGCGTGAAAATTGAAACAGACAATATATTGCTCATTAAGCAAGTGGTTTTTAAGGCAGTATTTGGCGCGAGGGCAGAGTCACTGATTCCTACTCGACGATAGCCAAGTTCGAGCCGGCGTACGGAAGAAATCGAGTTCGTGCTTCGTATTGCGGGTCGCCTTTGTTTTTTTTAAATGAAAACAAATTGGAAAGAACCAGTATGAACACGGAGGACGACAAAAACGCAACAACACACAAAAGAAAAGGTACACAGAAAATCTCCATTGTGACGCGAAGTAAAACCGCGAAATTAACAATGGAGAAAAAAGGCCAGCAAATGGAGGAGGACAGAGGGCGCCCCTCCCCCTACAATTTTAATATGTATGGGGCAAACAATTCGTTCGCTTCTCTTGCATCCTCAGAGTCTGAGGATGAAGAAGAGGAAATAACTGAATTGGAGGCGAAACTTGCGATGGCAAGAGCCCGTCTAGAAGAGAGACGCCGAAAGAAAAAAATAGCGGCACTCGAAAAAGAAAAAGACACGGAACAACAACAAAAGCCGAAGCCAAAAGTCGGCCAACAGCAACAGCAACAGCAACAGCAACAGCAACAGCAACAGCAACATCAACAGCAACAATCAACACAAAATCGACCACAGCAAGCAACACAACAGCGGCAAAGCAACAATCAGAACCAAAAAATAAAGATGCCACCGATCAACACTATAGATATTGAGTGTAAGGAATTGGTGTCTTTGTAAGCTAGCGATAGGTAACAATTTTGTAGTTAAAAGACTGGCTGGTAATAGGCATGCCATTCAAACCTATGCGGTGGCAGACCACGAAAAAATTAAAGAGGTCTTAAAAAGGGCCACCGCGGAATTCTACTCGTTCACGCCGAAGCAAACAAAGAGGGTAACGGTTCTATTAAAGGGTGTCGACCCTGAGGTGGAACCGGAGGCTCTGCTCGAGATGCTTCAAAAGTTGAGGCACGACGATCTCGAGTTTATCTCCGTAAAACCGTTCACTACAACCAAGGCAAGAAGGGAAAACCCCAAGCTACCCTTCTTTTTGGTTCAACTAACGCCCAGCAGCAGAATTGGTGGTCTAAGAAAGATTACAGTCTTGGATCATCAAAGTGTCACATGGGACAAGTTAAAAAAAGGCAGAGACATCCTGCAATGTGTCCGCTGCCAAGGGTTTGGTCACGCGGCGGCGAACTGTGAAACGCAGCACCGTTGCGTGAAATGCGGAAAAGACCATAAGGCAGAAGAGTGCCCTCTGGGAAAAGAAAGGGTAGAAGACAAAGCCCTTCTAAAGTGCGCAGTGTGCCGGAATGAGGGACACCCCGCTAATTATCGAGGATGTCCTAAATTCCGAGAAATAATGGCAAGAAGTGTGATCCGGCAAAAAACCACAGAGCCAGCTCGTACTACAACAATGCCCGTAACATCGCAGCGGTCGTACGCACAAGTTGCGTCGGGTGGGAGACCATCAAACCAGGCTACAACATTGGTAGCCACAAATACTCCCACACAGACTGAAACAACATCGCAAGCGGACGTGGTCACGGTTCTGCTTAATCTGCAGAGACAGATGACACAGCTGCAAAACCAAATAAACGAGATCTACTCGTACTTGCCCAATCTAAACAAAAAGTCAATATAAACCCTCTAACCACAACATCAACAAAAGCTCTTGTCGTGAATGTAAATTCACTAATAAGAACTGAGAGAAGAGCCAATCTTTTCAACCTGTTGCAAGTTGAACGGCCTGATGTACTTCTGGCGGGGGAAACAAAGTTAAACCAGAGACACAAGATATGGCATAAAAACTACGATATTATACGAAGAGACCGACCTAACTCCTCTCAAGGGGGGGGGTGTCGCAATCTTTATTAGAAAAGGGATCCCTCATAAAGTTATATATAGTGGAGAAGTGCGCAGGTTCCGGGTGCTGGAAGCCTGTATCGTACGCATACCCCTTCAGCAAGGAAGGGGTTTGTATGCGATTGCGGTCTACGCACCTGAGGAGCACCAACATAATCTATTTATAGCAGAGCTCGAGACTCTCTTCCGATGCTTACAATTGCACCTGGGCAAAAATTACTTTATTCTAGGGGGAGATATGAACGCCAAGCATAGAAATTGGGGAAATTATATATCTAATGCCAGAGGAAATCAGTTGGCTGGCTGGTTAGATCAGTTTCATATTGAATATAGAACTGACCTGCTAGCTACCGAATATCCATCGTTCCCTAGAGGTAGATCGTTCTTAGATATCTTGCTAATCGACTCACGACTGAGAATACTTAACACCAATAGACGAAACACAAACTGTTTACGGACAATTGAATACGATAGTGACCACTGTGCATTCACGGCAGTAATGGAGCTTCCGAACGAGCTCGCAGATCTGGAGGAATTCGTGATCCCGCAACCCTATAACTACGGGGCAATGCGATGGCCGCGGTTCACCAGATCATTAACAAGAGAACTTCGTTCGAATGACTTTAATCTGCCAGTAAACAGAAACCTGACTAATGTCGAAATCGACAAATACATTCAACAAATGGACGAAACCGTAAAACGAACAATGGACAAAACAATTCCCAAAACAACAGTTACAGATCACACTAACATGTACAGAAACGCAACAATAAACGCACTCCACAGGCAAAAGAGCAGACTGCTATCGAAATTAAAACAATTACACAGACAGTTTACAGACAGACAAGACCAGGAGATAATATCACTGAAATCCCGATTAAAAAACCTCCAACAATTACTTAAAGCTAATTATAGACAGAATTCGAGCTATAAAAACTAATAACCCGAATATGTTCCCACAAATAAATAAAATATTCAGGAGAAATAATCAAAATGAGATTCAGTGTCTCCAAATCCCACGTACTCAGGTAAACAAGCAGCTGCTAACCAACATTGGCATAGATGCAGAGAACGCTATCCTCAATGGTGAGCTCTTCGTGATCGAAGATCCTTTGGAAAAGGTGAACGCTTTGGGAGCTGTCTTTCAGGAAATGTACAAGGTGAATGAAAGCATTCATCGAAATCACGACCTGGAGGACAGAGTTCTACTCAATCACCTGCACCTCCGGAATGAAATTTCACTTTGGCAATCGGAGAATCCGGGTTTTACCGAATTCAGTGAAGATAATCTGTCAATTGACATTAATGCCAATGGTGTAGTGGCTAATAGCCTTCTAATAACAACGGAAGGAATCCAGAGTATCTTCGACTCATTAAGAAGCAAAAAGTCAGTGGGAATAGATGGAGTACCTAACATCGTACTCAAGAACCTGCCCCCAATGGCAATAGATATATACACGGTCCTGTTTAACAACGCGTTGAATAATGCATATTATCCCGCGCGTTGGAAAACGGCTATCATTCAGCCCATCCCAAAAAAGGGCAAAGACTGTACAAACCCAAGGAACATGCGTTCGATAAGTTTACTCCCAAGCATCAGTAAAGTATTTGAAAAAATCATTAACAAAGCTCTGCTAAAATGGGTAGACGACAATAGCATTATTCCAAATAACCAGTTTGGCTTTAGGGCGGGTCATGAAACCACACATGCCGCAGCTAAACTGGTCTCCGACATACAATGGAATAAATGTAGGAACCAATGCACAGGTGCCTGTCTGATCGACTTGGAAAAAGCCTTTGATACCTTCTGGATCGAAGGGTTGTATTACAAACTGGTCAGACATGGCATACATAAGCCTTTACTATATGTACTTTACGATATGTTAAAGGACAGGAGGTTCGTGGTCAAAAGTGGTAATGTGACCTCTAATAAAACGTATAATATCAAGAATGGCTTGCAACAGGGCGCGGTACTCTCTCCGATTCTTTTTAACATTTATATTAGCGACTTATTAGAAGCACTTCCGCTGGCTATTGCGTACGCAGACGATCTCATAATTTACAGAACAGCTCCGAAAGTTGCGATTATAAATAGGTTAATACAGCGAGACTTCAACAAAGTGCAGCGCTATTGCAATGACTGGAAACTTAAGATCAACTTCCAGAAATGTGAAGCCATCCTATTCAGAACTCCATTATATAAAGCCACGTACGACACAAGGAAAAACTGGCGAAAGCTAGTTATCGTGGGACCGCATGGAGATAAACTGGAAACCAAGAGTTTAGTTAAATACCTGGGCATCTGGCTAGATCAATATCTGTATTTCAACAGACATGTAGAGGCTGCTTTGCTCAAAGCGAGGAAAACTTTTGCTATGACAAGGAGGCTATTTCACAGTAGCCAACTTGACAGCAAGGTAAAAGTCATATGCTACATGACGCTAATCAGGCCAATGCTCATATATGGTTGCCCAGTATGGTTCAACATAGGTCCAAATTTGATGGAAAAGATTCGGGTGTTCGAAAGAAAGTGTCTCAGAAGTTGTCTCAGATTATATCGGACACCGGAATCGGACTATAAAAAGTATTACTCAAATGAGACTTTATATAATGAAGCGTACATAAATAGGGTGGATAATTTTATGATTAAATTAATCAGAGGACATATTGCGAGAGCAATAAGCTCGTCCAATGACCTAATTTTCGGGGCCTATTATCCAAACACCTTGTACTATGAGAGCGTGCGTCGCAACGGCTTTGTTCCACCAGAGGCGTTCCTTGACTTGGATATGAAAGGGCTTATACAGGATAGATCCGGAATTCCGCTGATCTATCATGTAAGTAGATCATCTGTAGACGGGCGATTGTGCTACGACCGGGAAATAACGCGCACCGAAGAAGAGCTCCTGCGCTTCAGTAGGGCTATCTCCCACAGAGACCGGGACGATAGTATTAGACAGCGTCAACAGTTCTGGTGGCTGAATGGCATATAAAGACCTGGATACCAAAGTCGGTATAGAATCATAGTATCATCAGCTAGCTTACATAGACTTAGCTTTTCTAGAATTAGGGTAGTATAAGATTTAAGTTAAGTTAGGTTAAGTGCTTTTACATAAAAATAAAAAAAAAAAAAAAAAAAAAAAAATAAAAATAAAAAAAAAAAATAAAAAAAATAAAAATTAAAAAAAAGATATATATATATATTAGGTAAGTTAAGTAAGTTAAATTTTAAGAAAAAAAAACAAAAAAATTGACAAAGTTTTTCAAATTTTTCTTTGTATTTCAACTAATTATCAGTACGGCCACAAAGTTCTGTCGCCGAAAGGCAAATTATACAAATGTTAAGTAATGTTTAGCTTAGAGCGTCTGCGAAGGACCAGTAAGTTATTATATAAGATAATTAAGCTAGAATTTAAGCATTTTTTGTCTAGCCTTTAATTTAGAAATTAAGAATATAAAAAGAAAAATAAAAAATGTTTTAAAAATGAAAAAAAAAATGAAAATGAATCACACGTTCTTCACTATCGTCGCAAACGCTATAAGATATTTTCCAGTTCACTGGCCAAAGAACTCACAAGTAGCTTAATTATTTGACCTGTTGGGTCACCGATAACTATCAAATCCAAACTGGTCATTCAGGATTACCAAGAGTCAACTCGGACGGCACTTTGACACCAGAACTGACCCAACACTGGAAAATGTTCCCTCAAAAATTACTGCAGCTTTTTACAGCTCCAAGTTCCTCGATGGATAGATTTCAAAAATTTAGATTGCAGGAAGATTTATACTCTAGAGTTATGATCAAATAACTCTCAATTGGTGAGAGAAGTCGTACTGCAACTGAACTGTCCAAGCGAAGCCAATGGTAAGAGAAGTGGTACTGCAACTGAACTGTTCAAGCGAAGCCAATAGTAAGAGAAGTGGTACTGCAACTGAACTGTTCAAGCAAAGCCAATGGTAAGAGAAGTGGTACTAGAATTCTCTGTTACGAATCCGCAACATTCATGTTTTCTAAAATGTATAATTAGAATTATCTACCGTTATTCTACTTAAAAAACTTGTGAAACACGTTCAAATAATTCTCAATTTATCGGACGTGACAATTCACTTTTGGGCAGATTCATTAGTTACTTTAGCCCGGACCAGCAGTGAACCAACGCGGTAGGGGAATTTTATTAAACATCGAGTGCAGTCATTATACGAATTAGCCCAACTGGAAATTCATAACAGGGAAGAACAATCGTGCAAAATGCGCTTCTCGATATATCTCACCAGCTCAGCTCATAAATCACCAACTGTGGTGGATTGGGCCAGACTGGCTATCACAATACGCTCATCATTGGCCTAATTTCATAGCTCAAGGTATTTCTCAAGTCGACATAGAGATTCGCTCACTCAAACCTTATATGACTGCAGTTCCCCCTCCCACACCTACAACCTTCCAACACCATCTCTTCGCACCATTTCTCATCATGCCTTGTGGTAACTCGACCTGTGTATTAATGTTGTTAATGCCGATTTCGTATGCTGTAAGGGCATCTGTGGCAAATCTTATCACGCCTCCTGTGTGGGACTGAATAAGCGATATTCCCGCTTCGCTACGGATTTCCCAGACAATCTTCTGTTTTTCTGCGATCAATACATGCATCTCTCGCTGCCACACATCCTTCTGGCAATAAAATGCCTGAGCGACGCTAACATAAGTTCCCACATCTCTAACCTAAAAAAAATTACTGACAAAATTTCATGTCTCGAGAGTGGTCTCAAATGTATTGCCGACCTTGAATCTCTCCACCAAAGATCAATATCCAACATCAACACCCTCATTAGTGATAATAACAAGACGATCGTTAATCGGGTTACTTATTCGGTCAACGAATCCTTCGACTCACACACTCGGAAGTTAACCAACCCCTTCCACTTAAATGTTGGCAAATGCTTACAATCGACATCCAAACTACTGATCGTTTAGCAAACCAACCCCCTTTTTGAGAATATTCTCTTCAAGATGAACAGCACTTAGTGATGAACGCGCTTTATCGCGTACCTCTACACAAGATCAATTCACCCCAACCGAACCCGACCCTCTACTCGAGCTTGTCCTACATAAACTCGACACTGTCGTAAGCGGGCTTGCGACTTTCCGGTCTCTACTTGGCCAGCTTGAAAGTTCTATCTTATCAATGCAGTCAGAGGTAACCACCCCCCCCCCCCCCTCGCTGCATGACGTCTTTATATGACGAACTATATAATATGGCCCAACCCCCGCCCCACCCTACATTGCCGCTTTCACCCCCGCCTCAGCAACCATCGCCCCACGCCGCTCTTTCCGCTTCTGTGGCGGTCTCCGCCCTCACCCCTCCGATCCTCTATTTTTACAAATCCTGGACCCGTGCAGAATAGCGCCTCTAAAACTGCGAACTCCGATTGGATTTCGAAATTCTTTCTGAAAAACTATAGGATTCCCGTAACAGAATCTCACTTGCTCCCTGTCTCCAAATACAGGCCTCATTACCTCATAGTTCTCCCCTCTAGATACGACTGGATTTTCCATCTGAACAAAAACGGTTACCTAACGATCGGCAGAATGACTATATCCAAGCACTACCCCAACAATTAAACTAAACACTTGCCCTTCTTTCCTAAATCCTTAGGACGTGATAATAGCCCCCGCCCCCGCCCAAACAGGCCCCAAAACCACTTCGTTTCCTCTTCCCTCTGCGGCTGATTAAGTGGATTTCTTCCTATCTTAACGATCGAGCCTACCATGGCAGATTTAGATCCACCATCTCCAATCCTTTGCTTCCCACATTAGGGGTCATCTTGGACCCCTCCTATTCATTCTTACTATTAATGATATAGACTCCAGTACCAAGCACTCCTCCAACTCTCTATACGCGGACAACACTAAACTGTTCAAAACGATCCGCTCTTCTGTCGACTCCTCACTTCTCCAAATGGATCTCGACAGCTTTTCAACTTGGTGCCAAAATAACTGCCTCGAACTAAATATTGCCAAATGTCACTCAATCGCCTTCTCCAGTAAAAGACCCCCCCCCCCCCCCGCCCACTACGTCCCAATGTCTTACTCAACCAACAGATAACACCTGTACAAACGATTCGTGGCCTTAGCATCTTATGTGATAGTGAACTTAACTTCATCCCACATATTGATGACATTATTCTCAAGGCCAACTCTGTCCTTGGTTTTGTGAAACGATGGTCGAAAAAATTCTCTAATCCCTACGTTTCAGATCGCTCTATATAGCCTCTGTCCGTCCCCTTCTTGAATATGCTAGTCAGGTCTGGTCTCCTCACTACTTGTCCCAAATCCTCAGGGTCGAAAGCGTGCAAAGTCGTTTTTTGTGTTTTGCCCTCCGAGGATTGAATTGAGAATATCCTCTGATTCTACCCCCATACACGAGCCGCCTTCACCTAATTAACCTTAACACACTTGAAGAGCGCAGAATTTATGCCGATATCCTCTTCATCCACCGTCTACTCTCAGGTTCAATCAACTGCCTAAGCCTGCTCTCCTGCATCACATTTTCCACTAATCCCCAAAATTTGCGAAACTCTAGTCTTTTCTATTTCCCCACCCATCACACGTCTGACGAAGCTAAGGAACCCATTTCGCGAATGCAGGGATGGACAAACTCTCACCCTTCGTTCTTTGACTTCAATCTTACCTCTCCCGCTCGCAAACGTCCTCTCCTCTCTTACCCTCCCTGAACCTACCCCGCTCACCGCCTACACTCTCCCGCACTCATACTTACACCCTAGCATCCCGCTTATCCTTGCCCTTCCCTGTCCCACCACCTAGACTATTAGTCTATCCATCTTTGTTTAGTTAACCTTTCCATTTTTAAGCTATTTTAAAGTTAGTCCCCCACTCCCAACCAGCATGCCTTAGTTTTTAAGGTAGTTCGTAAGTCAATTTATAAGTTCATATGTTTATATTGTACTAAGCGAAATAAACTTAAGGCTCCTCGATAGTATAGTGGTTAGTATACCCGCCTGTCACGTGGGAGACCGGGGTTCGATTCCCCGTCGGGAAAATGGAAAATTTAACAAGCCTCAGGGCTTGCTAAATAAGGCCAAGACCGGCTCCCAGTTGTAGTGCCGATGATGATGATGAAATAAACTGAGTGTTCTGCCCTCTATTCATTCATTCATTCAATTACGTCTACGCTTAGACAAGGTTCTTCATTCCTCTCTACACTCAACAAACTCCTCAGACCTTCACTGTACTTGTGAGCCGGATTCACAGTTTAGTAAAACATCGAATTCTCAACACGTAAGACGCTTATTTGGCATATAAAACACGCAAATTAATTCAAAAAAAAAGCGTATTAACAAAACACACGTTCTGCCCTAGCTCACAGCGAGGGTTAATAGAGCTGGAATTCCCCCAGTTGAAGAACGACTTCAAAACTCATAGCTCGATTCAGGCAATAAACATCCAACAATTCTACCAATGAAGTGAGGACTCTCGGGTCTAATCATTAAGCACACTCTAAGGCAATGAAAAGTGGCACACATCTCACGCTTGCTTACATTCGAAAGAAATGCTGAGCACCTATCTAGACCTTCATACACAAATGTCTCACTTGCACTCGTATACGAGACATCTGCTCATGCGCCTGGGTCAGTTACCTGCCTCACGCGTAACTCCATTGTTATCGAGTACTTCGGAGCGAGCAGACGTTCGCTCATAGCATAGCTGAAACTCGTGTTTGTGAAAGTGTGTAAAACGCACGTGTATGAAGTGCACGTGTAAAAATACTTTTAGTAATAAAACAGTGAAAACCAACAGTAACGCATGCTGGGCGACGGCCCCAGTGATGACCAACAATTCATCATAGAACGTAAAAGAAGAGCCGCCGACGATTTACTGAGCGCAACAAAGAAACCAACAACCATGGAGCTATGGACTACCAAAAAAAGTATCTGGAAGCCGATACTTATATTATATCAATACACTTCGACTCCAGATGAAACATCTCCACGAGGAAATTCGCTCCCTAAAAATAACCAATAAAAGAGATGACGTCTGCATGGAAGAAACGCATGTTCAACACCCCGGACTAGTCCCACCATCTCCAAAGCAACAAGTATCGTCCCCCGAAACACCATCTCCCCAACAAAAGAAGACAGCCGGGAATCAAATGCCTAACACGCACGCCAAAAATACAAAACCACCACCCATCTATATTAAAAATATAACAAACATCAAAGAACTAATTAGAATGCTCTAAAGTACCTTAGGCCAGCGCAATTTCACCACAAACACAAGAGGAGCTTCGACTTCCATCACAACAACAACTTTAACGGATCACAACAAGGCGGAAGAAAAACTTGCGCAACATAAGCTTGAATTTTTCACTTTTCAACATGGACAGTTGAAACCAGCGACTTTCATCTTAAGACATATTGATCCAGCATGGACTAATGAGGAACTTGCAGCAGAAATATTCAGGATCTGTCCGGAACTGAAAATAAACGAGTTGGACTACTTCCAAACACCATACATGCGGACTAACAAGACTCTGCATTTACGTATCATACAAATTCCTCCAACTGATGTCGCCCGGCTCAAACAAATAAAATATCTGCTCACGCATAGAATTGCGATTGAGGAACCCCATAAACAAAACGTCCTTCATTGCAAAAGATGCCAAGGCTCAGAACACCTGGCGGCCGCATGTCATCTAAGCGTACGATGCGTAAAGTGTGCAGAACAACATAAACCTGGAGAATGTAAGGTCAGCCCGCCTGGGAAGGAACCAGGAACAATCCAAACAACAAACCCCGATGGATCCATTACAACGAAGAAAATCACTTTTATTTTTTTAAACTTAAATCTATCTACTACTAAATCAACAATAGATTTTTTCCTAAAATCCGTAGACGTCTACTCACCTAACCTCCCTACAGTATCCTTCGAATTCCCTTCCGATCATGGGTCCGTCCACACCACTGTCCACATCCCAGCTCTCGAACCATGTTACTCATTCAATCCGATCCCGAATTTCTCCAGGACAAACTGGAAAAGAGTCAATAGGGACATTGCTGCCAGTTTTACAGACTATACTTTGCCAGAGACTTCAAATCTCCTCCCTGCTGAAATTGATCAAACAGCCTTAAGGGGACATTCCGGTTTGTCGGGTCAAAAAATAGGTTATTTTCATGATTTTTTTTAAGAGAAAGTATTAAAGAAATAACAACAATTTTTTTTTAACATTTTATTCATCTTTCGACTACGTTTGTAAATTTTGTCGAGTCACTCCGGTACCGGAAACCCCACCCTCCAGGTGTTCAAAGTTAGCCATCCGTTCTGCTCGTGTAAGGGTTATTTTCGTCCCCGGTGAAAAAATACGAAAAATGCAAAAAGTTTATTGGACTTAAATACATTTAGCCCAATGTGAGTGAAAAACATTTTAAAATTGATAAAAAACAACAAAATGGCGGACTATTGAAAAAAAATTGATTTCTCGGCTCTTTTTTACTCTATTCTTTAGTTGTAACTAAAAAAATAAATAAATAAATAAAAAACGAATTCACTTACAATTTGCGTGTGCCTGTTAAAAATATGTGTGCGAACTTTCATAAGAATCACATGCACAGTTTTCATATTATCGCTTACACCGCACTCAAAAAAGTCGTTTCGAGAAAAACGCATTCAAAGTTTGGAGATAAATTAGACAAAAGATAAAAGTGATTTTTTTCATGAAATCATCGGGATTTTTTATACTAACAGCTAGACATCTATTCCTGGACCATAAACAATTCCTTCCACGACTTCGAATTGCTCCTCCAGTTGCATTTTCGCCTTTTTCCTCGCTGTTCGTGCCTCGTGCGAGTTGTATACTAGGCTGCGGTCAGCGTCTTGCAGCCGATCTCTGTCCCTCTCGTTCGCAAACGCTCTCGCAGCGTACCCAATTTTGATGCCCATGACTTGCATTATTAGCATAATCATCATCGGCACTACAACCGGGAACCGGTCTTGGCCTTATTTAGCATGTCCTGAGGCTTGTTAAATTTTCCATAATGATTTATTTTTTCTGGGCAAGGTCATTATTCTTGCGCCAGAGGCTCCCCGACGGGGAATCGAACCCCGGTCTCCCGAATGACAGGCGGGTATACTAACCACTATACTATCGAGGAGCAATACGGCTAAAAATCCCTCATTAAACATACAAGCTGCGGTAAGAGCCGCAACTTCAATGATTATCTTACCACTGTATGTGTGTTTTGGCGCCATTTTCCAGATAGTAGCATTGAAACTTTCGTTGTTATTTTGCGTGAAACCTCCCTCGCATTTTTTTAACAAATCGGGAGCTGTCAGTTTTACGTAAACGGGGTAAATAGCTGTTCGTACTTTCGGATCCAAGGGAGGTTTGTCGTGGTGGAACTTTGACAGCTCATTCGCAGCTTCCGCGCGTTTCCATTTGCACCATGACTCCGGGCCCTCTGGACAGTGTTGATGTTGCGGATTTTCAACCGTTGATATTTTGTGGTAGTATGTTGCCCAAATTTCTTTCGCCATTTCTTCAGCAGAGTGAGCATTGCGTCTAATCGCAAGTTCGTAATAAGTCGTCAGTTCTGTTATCATGTTTCCCGTAAGTTTGCCAGGACCAGCTCCTCCTAATTGGTCTGTTTTTTGTGCTTTTTTTATGACACCGTGTAATTGCGAACCGATTCGCTTTCCCACGTGATTGATACACCCGGCCTTTACAACTTTTGGAAATGATTTCTGCAACGCATTCATTATTTTTACATTCCCGTCTCCAACGTACCTTTCGTAAATGCGGCCGTGCAGATCAAAAGCGCGCTCGAACATCTCTAACATTCCGTCAGGCTCCATTTTAGCCGAACTTCCATTGTGATCCAATGTGCAAACTGGTTCGTGCTCATCCCACCAAGTATCATATTCAGGGGTGCCTTTCTTTGTTTTCATAAGGTTGCAGCCTTGGCAATAACGCGATTTCACAGTAAGATCGAGAACTTTGTTTGTTTTGTTGCCGATCAATGTCATAACGCCATAATTAGCAGTATGACCCCTTTTGCTCCAAACTACCATCTCCAGAAGCAGTAAATATTTTATCTTTACTTTCATCAGTTTTTTCTTTTTCTTCTTTGCTAGCCTTTTTTATCACGGAAGAAAAAACGCCGATACAAGCGGTGTGTCCATTATCGAGAGCAGCGTAGTAGATGTGTTTCGTAAATTCGCCAATATCCATCAGTGAAGTGAAACAATGTAATCCATTTAACCCGACACCCAAGATGCGCATTACGAATACTATTCTACGATTAATTTCGTAAGCTTTGTTGGCGATTCGTGGATAGGACTCGATGACCCTCTCACCACAGTTGCATTCGACAATCAGTTTGAATCCTAGGCCTTTCTCAGATTTTTTTGAAAAGTTTATCGAACCGTCATAGTTTTTACACTTTATAATGTTTGAAAGTTCGGAAAAAACTGAAAAAAATGTAACATCACGTATGCTGCCGTCACTGTGACCGTTGGAGCGAAGTCGGGCGATGTAGCCAATTTTTGTGCCGATGTAGTCGCATACTCCGCTTCCAGTTCATTTACAGTTCCCATAAATCCTTTTCGTTTTTTATATCGACTCCCTGGACGCACCCCTGACTTACGCGAACCTTTAACGTTTTTAAATATTATGTTAGAAAAATTTATCGTTGAAAAAAGTATGAAACGGACGCCTAAACGCGGGCACTGCACGCTCTGAGACCACGCTTACACTAAATACTTTTTCCTCCTCATGAAAAAGAAACAAAGAAACATCAAAAATACCTACCCCACGACGTCACCAGTAGGAAGATCTTCCATAGTCACCAAACAAGAAAAAACCACCAGCACCGTGTAATGGGCAAGTTAATTTCATATATATGAAACTAACTAAAACTCAGGCAATCGCAGGTCACCCGCAGTACGCCCGAATGTAAAAACAACATACACAGGAGCGACTACCCATTACCGCTTATGAACATGTTGTTCAGTCGCACAAGATTGCGACATATTGAAAGAAGTCGCAAGTTGGCCCAAGCCAACAGCGAAGCAAATTAATGCCCATAAATGGATAGTCTCCATCTTTCTAAATACACAGTAGTTGCCACCTATGATACGAATCTGTATCCGTGGGAGACCCAACCCTTCAATGACCTATAACTTTGGAACCGCCTAAGATTTCCTTTCCAAATTTTAACATATTATTTTTTAAGGATAAAACCATCGATTAAAATTGATTTTTTGAACCGAACCAACTGGAATGTCCCCTTAAGAATAGAGCAAATACTATGCTAAATGCCCTCTTCAGCCACACACCTACATCCATCCCTCATAATCACATAGGAAAACCTTTACCCAACATCCTTACAAAACTGCTACACGTTAAAACACAGCTTAGACGAAAACTACATAGCGGTTACTCCCCTTTTATTAAAAATCAAATCCAATTCTTGACTACCCTGATAAATGGGCAACTAAAACAATTTGCCGACCAGGCTTACACGTCTATACTTAAAAATATTAAACCCAATCGTGATTTATTCAAAAATATCAACAGACTAACGGGACGAAAATACAAACCCCGAATCGATTATATTATCAACCCTACTAACAATCACCCAGTCCATTCAGATATTGACATAGTAAACTGTCTAGCTAATCACCTTTATAAAATACATCAACAAAACGACTCCCCCTCAGTCTCCAATTTTCAATGTACTGTAAACGACTACATCTCACGCACAATGATACCATCCTTCACCCCTTTCATCGCGCAATTCAACGAAACAAACAAAGCGTCTCATCCTCTGGATAATGCGACCTTCCTAACAGCAGACGAATTATCTGAATTTATAACATCACGCAACAACAAGAAGTCAGGCTTAGATGGAATTCCAAACCTTCTTTACAAAAGACTTCTCCCGTCAAATCTAGTCCCTACTCTCGTTCTTCTCAACCACATAATTAACGGATCACATTTCCCAGAAAACTGGATAACCACGGTTATAGTCCCTATCAGTAAGTCTAGTCCTTCGTTCGATATCGTTATTAAACACATTAAGCAAGATATTGGAATCCAAGATATATCGAAATCTCCTTTCATTTGCTAATGACAACGCTATTATCCCAAATTCCCAGTTTGGCTTTCCCTCACAACACTCCACCGGTCATGCTCTGTTAAAACGAACGCACGATGTCACAACTAATCTTCAAAACCAAAGCCCGACGGTCTGTATCTCTCTCGATATATCTAGAGCATTCGACTGTGTTTGGATCTCAGGACTACTTTACAAGCTGCACTACATATTTGGATTAGACACCCATACTACCAAACTTCTTACTTCCTACCTCTCTGGTAGAAAATTCATGGTCAAAATAAATTCTTCTATATCCCAATCGTATAATATAACGCAAGGGTTCCGCAGAGTTCAATTCTTGGCCCACTATTATACCTCTTCTATACTTCAGACATACCGCAGCCTCAATCACCCAATACCGTAATGTTGAATTACGCTGATGACACCATAGTCTACTCCAGCAGCAAGTTTGTAAAAGAGGCAAGAAACCGCATTAATAACTCCCTCCCAAATCTATCAACATACTTCAATAAATGTGCGAGAGCTGGTCGATGTCATTGGTAGCCTCTAGGATAAGGAAGTGAAAAATCGCTTGAAGAAGCAATCTGCGCCGGCTGAAGCAAACGGTGGAAACGTACAAATCCAGCCAAACCAAAACTCGCACACAGACGTAAGCAGGGTCCGGGGCAGATCAATGTTGAATCACCCAATTATAATTAGTTTACAATTGACCAGAGGGGAAGGAAGAGCGATTTGAGGTTGGAGGGTGAAGAGGCTCCATGAAGTGATACTGGGACGACCAATATTATGAAAAGAAGGAGACCACGCCCGGACGCTATAATAATATTCAAAACCGGGGAAAAAACATATGCGGATATACTGAAGTTTATGAAGGCCAAGCCCGAGCTAAGTGAACTAGGAACTAGCGTAAATAAAGTTCGGAAGACAGCAAAAGGGGAATTGCTGCTAGAACTGAAACGCCATCCAGAGGCCACCACCGAGACACTGAAAGCAAAGGTACAACAAGTACTAAAGGAAGATGCTAATGTCAAAACAGTGTCACAGGAAATCATGGTTGAGTGCTGTGACTTAGATGAGGTGACCACTGTGGAGGAAATCCTGACAGCGATCGCTATAAAGTTACCTGCGCTGAACGCGATCCCAAAGGAAGCGGTAAAGAGCTTAAGAAGAAAACCAGATGGCACGCAGGCTGCCATGATCCGCTTACCAAGAGAAAAGGCTAGCATGTTGCTGGCTACAAGTTTCCTACGGGTTGGATGGTTGAGATGCAGACTTCGAGAACACATCGCACCCACACGATGTTTCAGATGTTGGCAATACGGTCATGTGGCGAAATCCTGCAAATCCGAAAAAGATCGTTCGGAAAACTGTTTGAAATGCGGAGAAAAAGGCCACAAAGCAATGTGTTGTTCAGCACAACCCAAATGCATGCTTTGCGAATGAGGATGCGAAGGCGGTAACCACCACTCAACAGGGAGTCACAAATGCCGAGCATTTAAAAACGCGATGTCCAATCTTCTCAATAAAAATGGACAAGTTTAAGTGCATTCAAATCAACTTAAACCATTGTGGAGCCGCACAAGATATCCTTTCCCAAACGGTTAAGGAATATGGTGCCGACGTGGTGCTCATCAATGAACAGTACAGGATGCCTGGTACTGGTATTGTTACATGGGAGGAAGACAGCAGCGGAACAGCGGCCATCTGGACAACTGGATATTCCCCCATGGAATGCAGAAGTGCCCAGCGGCTGGAAGGAATTGCCTATGCTAAGATCAGAGGAATTCATTTCTACTGTTGTTACGCTCCGCCAATGTGGGAAATAGAATATTTCAAATGCTTTTTGGACAGAATAACACAAGAAGCTAGAGATAAGAGCCCTCTTATAGTTGCTGGAGATTTCAACACTTGGGCAGTAGAATAGGGAAGTACAAGGACCAACAGTAGAGGCCAGGCACTACTTGAAGCCTTCGCAGTCTTAGATGTGGTGTTACTTAATGATGGTATCGATGACACCTTCATAAACGAAAGAGGCCAGCCCAAAATCGACATCACATTTGCCGGCTCCATGTTGGCAAGAAGTATGGAGGGGCGAGTTTTGGACACCTACACCCATAGTGACCACCAAGCCGTGATGTACGAAATATTACCGCACAGGGTATTCATCACTGGCAAATTGGCGAAGAAAGTCCAAAAAAATGGGTGGAAAGAGAAGGACCTGCTCGATTATATACTGGAAGGCCAAATCGCACAGTTTGACGCAGGGGCCGGTACGAACAGGCAGGCTGGAAAAGTCATGAAGTGGCTAACTACCGCATGTGATGCTTCTATGCCACGAAAAAGACACCCAGCAGGGGCTATCAAACCAGTGTGTTGGTGGAACTCATAAATCGCCCATGTGCGATCGGAGTGCAACAGGTTAAGACGCTTGCAACAAAGAGCAAGAAACCGTAACACCTACCCACAGTTGCATGCGGAATTCGTCAACAAACGGAAAGAGTTGAGGAATGTGATCCGCAAAAGTAAATATGACGCGTTCTGCTCCCTAAGGGATGAATTAAATAACAACCCATGGGGCAGCGCTTACAGGATAGTCATGAAAAGACTACAGAGTGACAGTAGCCAAATGCAAAAAAGGAAAAGTGATATAGCCAGAATCGTTGCTGTCCTCTTCCCGCAGTGCGATGAGGTATTGAGAGTGCAAGAGCAGTGCAGTATCACTGAAGGAGAGATACTTCCCGTGACCACCGAAGAGGTACTCTTGGCTGCAGGAGTTATAAAAAAAAAACAAGACCCCGGGACTGGATGGTATCCCTAACGCTGTAGTGAAGACTGCTCTAACAAAAAAGCCGGAAGCCGTCAGCAGTCTCTTCACCACCTGCTTTCAAACAGGACAATTTCCCAAACGATGGAAAAAACAGCGGCTTGTGCTTATACCAAAAGGAGTCAAGAATCCAGAGGCGCCGTCGTCTTATCGCCCGTTGTGCATGCTGGACACAGCAGGAAAACTGCTTGAGCGAGTAATTGCCACTCGCCTGGAAGAATTCATTGAGGGAACATCGGGGCTGTCTGAATCGCAGTATGGGTTCCGGAAAGGTAGATCAACCGGAAAAGCACTATCTGTGGTGTGTGACATCGCTCGCAATGCAATAGCTGGAGCACGATGACTAGGTGGTACCAAAAAATATTGCGCGGTGATGACGCTTGATTTAAAAAATGCTTTTAACTCGGTGAATTGGAATCGGAGTCTAGAAGCGTTGGGCGATCTACAAGTCTCCCCCTACTTGGCGCATATATTAGCAAACTATCTCTCGGATAAAGACTGCTCTATGACACAGATGAGGGACCACAGGAATATAAAATAACAGCGGGTGTACCTCAGGGATCTGTATTAGGTCCGCTGTTATGGAATATCATGTATGATGGTGTGCTCAGAGTCAATGTACCAGAAGGGGTTAGAATCATTGGGTACGCAGATGATTTGGCAATAGTAGCCGTCGCTAAACCTCTAGATGACCTGGAGAATATTTGCTCCCAAGCAATCCAGAGCATTAAGTACTGGCTAGATATGGCCTGACTGAAACTAGCCGGACATAAAACGGAGGACGTTTTAATAAGCAGCCGCAAGAAAGTTGAACACCTTGATTTGGAAATAGAAGGACAAATAATCAGATCCAGTCCCTATATTAACCGTTAGAGTGCTAAGCGGCGCAAAAGTGATGCGATAGTTTGAATCGAAAATTGCGCCGCAGCGCAAAACTGGCGCGCGCATCAGTGTGTTTTTGGTGCTTCGTGGTAGTGGACGTATTCTAATCTCGATTTAGAGTGTTTTATTTGACACCATTATTTTTCCTTTAAAATAATCAAATAATGTATAGCAATTTTCATATATATTCACAAAAATTACTTAGCACTAAAACGGTTAAATATCTTGGTGTTATACTCAACAACAGATTGAGCTTCAAGGAACACCTGAGGAAAACGGGTGAAAAAAGTAGTAGTAGGCAAGAGTATGCTAAGTTTTGGCGAGACTGCTACCCAATGTTGGAGGACCCCGGCCCCACATAAGGAAACTCATAACCAGTGTCAACACCTCCACTATAATGTATGCAGCTCACATATGGGCAGGAGCCGCACAGTATAAGTCATACATGAGGGGAGTGAACTCAGCGCATAGACTAGCATCACTAAGAGTACGTTGTGCATTTCGAACGGTATCCGAAGATGCCGGGAGGACACCACTTGACATTGCAGCTATAGAAAACGCTACATTGCACAAGGTCTCCCAAGAGAATCGCTGGAGAATGCGGACACAATTACAGCTCTCAAGCCTAAGAGAATGGCAACGAAGGTGGGAAGGAAGATGGACCCACACCATGATACCTGATATAGAAACATGGGTGAAAAGAAAACATGGCGAGCTGAATTACTACTTGACTCAGCTAATATCAGGACCTGGATGCTGCCGGCAATACTTGCACAAGTATAAGCATGTGAATCACCCATACTGCTTGTTTTGCGAAGGCAAAATAGAAAATGCGGAACATGTACTCACAGAGTGCGTGAGATTCGAGACCGCACGAACGATTTTGGAGAGACACCCGAGACGGACAGTGACTCCGGCTGGAGTAATAGAATACATGCTTAGTTCAAAACAGGCATGGTCCGTAACCAATGGTATTCTGTGTGAAATGATGCAGCAGTTGCGACGTGACGAGCGGAGTAACAGGTAAACTCCGTCCCGACCCGCGATGGAATATCTAAAAGAAAGTTCCGCGGGGATCAACGGAAATATGAGCCTAGCGGGAGGTGGTTTTGGTCGGTAAAAACCCGGCATGTCCCTGGATCGGTCTAGAGGTATCTTTTGAAAAAAAAACAAATATATATATATATATATATATATATATACATATATCTATCAATAATATCAATAATATCAATAAATGGAAAATTCGCCTAAATCCTGATAAAATCCAACTTATAGTGTTTAAGGGTAAAAATGACAAGGCGCACCCACAATTAAATTAGACTCAAACTAAATAACACACAGATAAAACGTTCTAAAATTTTAAAATATCTGGGAATAACCTTTTCCAATGACCTTTCATCGTCTAAGGAAATTAACAAAAGACTACATTCCGGCAACGCTAGTTGGCATGCAGCCAGTAAACTATTAAAATCCAAACTTCTATCACGTAATATAAAGCTCCGTGTCTATAGAACCATAATCATGCCGATTGCTCTATACGGATGCGAAACATGGGCTCTCACAAAACGGGAAGAGAACAAATTCCGCGTATTCGAGAATAAAGTTTTAAGGGGTATATTTGGCGGTAAATATGACGAGGAGTCAGGAGAATGGAGGAAACTCCACAACCACGAATTGGAAGAGCTATACCGCAAACCTACAATAGTGAGAGTGATCAAGTCGCGAAGATTAAGATGAGCCGGACATGTAGCGCGAATGGGCGATGATAGGACCGTGCATAGAATTCTTGACGGTAAACGAACGGGGAAGAGACCGACAGGACGGCCGCGACGGAGATGGGAGGACAATGTTAGATTGGACCTCGAGGAGATCGGATCGGATGATCGAACGTGGAAGGAGAGCGCACAGGACAGGGAACAATGGCGGAGCCGAGTCGGTGAGGTCATGAACTTCCGGGTTCCTACAGGCCAGTAAATAATAATAATAAAA
Organism: Microdon myrmicae; assembly: GCA_963931805.1. Taxonomy (NCBI): domain Eukaryota; kingdom Metazoa; phylum Arthropoda; class Insecta; order Diptera; family Syrphidae; genus Microdon; species Microdon myrmicae. Next base: position 165,143,144 of record OZ007496.1, on the reverse strand, counting down.
TGACCTTTCATTCTCCACCCACATTAAAAATACTTTACGTAAAGCCACAATACAACGGAATCTCTGTAGAAGAGTGATGTGGAAACCCAACGGTCCCTCTCACAAAGTCAAACTGCTCATCTATAAACAAATAATCAGACCCACACTCACATATGCGTGTCCACTGTGGTATCATATAACACCAGCCCAAATGGAGAAGCTTCGCGCTTTCGAAAGGAAATGCTTCAGGCTGGTCACTGGCCTTAACCGACAACCCAACTCTTACAAGTATTACAATAACAGCTTGCTATACAATGCCGCTAATATCGACCGTCTCGATAGACGCTTCCTAGAGCTGTCTATCAAATTTATTGAAAACCTCCCAAATAATCCCAACCCCATAATAACTTCATTACTACCAACTCCTCTAGATAACAGGGCTCACTATTTGAATTGTCTCCACACCAGAAGTCTCTTCACCTCTGGAAGATTGGTTAATGACTCCAACGAGGTAGTGTACCATAACACCGAGCTGGCACCCAATCAGTTCAAATACTGTAACATACAACCATTCTCCAACATTCTGCGTTTTAACGAACAACCGGAAAGTGTTACCGCACCCGAGACCACTAACTGACCATATCCCACTCCAACCTACTGCCTTAACCATCTATCCCTATATTCCCCAATTCGCATTATATATTTAACTTATAATATAAATTAGGTTAAGCTAGAATAAGTTAGAGTTAAGTTAAGTATTAGATTAGATTAAATTAAAAAATAAAAATCCTGGTTTTCTGACCTTTTCCAGGAAGACTGTTAATATTAAAACCTATAATACTCGAATAGTTATTCACACATTCAGTTATGTTTGAAAAATCTGTAATGTATCATCATCATCATCATCGGCACTACAACCTAGAACCGGTCTTGGCCTTATTTAGCAAGTCCTGAGGCTTGTTAAATTTTCCATAATGATTTGTTTTTTTTCCGGGCAAGGTCATTAGTCTTGCGCCAGAGGCTCCCCGACGAGGAATCGAACCCCGGTCTCCCGCGTGACAGGCGGGTATACTAACCAGTATACTATTGAGGAGCATTGATTATTGGTCAAATAAACACAGTATGTTAAAAAAAAAACGCGTAACTCCATCTCTTGTTTTTGAACACACGAAAGTGGATTACGCGGGCCGACTTCAGCTTTTATTCATCCAAGGAGGAAGAATTAGATATTACAATAGCTGGGTGGATTTATCTTAGCTTCAGCTGTTCACATGGAAACAGTGACTGATTACAGCTCTGGTTTCCTCAAAGCCTTCCAAAGAGTCCCAGCTTGTCGTAGCATCTGCAAACTCTGAAGTGACCGCGAGAGCAATTTTCATATTCAGAGCAGACTTCCTTTCCAAAATCGCAAAAACTACTCAAACACAATATTAAATTTGCAATTCAAACGTTTCGATAGCATTTTTACAAATTTTCAAAAAAAAATTAATATTGACTCTTTGGTTTTTGTTCATTTTTCACCGATGCACAAAAACGACTGTCGCTTAATGCGTTATGTTTCCGCTTTCACTTAACGAAATGTTACTAAATTTGGACGTTTTTTAAATAACGTTTCATACTACACGCCGCTGCATCTATAGAAAGTGAATTCGATTTATTTTGAGACAGATGGTGAATAAAAAAACAGTAAAAACTAATAGGTGGAAAATACATCTAGGACCATTTAACAAGCTTCCACCATAAAACTAATTGAAAGCGTTAAGTATAAATTTTATGAAATTACTAATAACTGAGTGCTTACTCTGTTACTACTTACCACTAATTAGTTATACTTCGAGCTAACACTTAATAGGAGAAAAATTTTAAAACATATTCAACACCAAAGTATATTCGAAGACAGGGTCAATACATCTCGCCTTTATCATGTTTATTCATAAAACATTTGAATTAGCATCGTATAATTTACCGGCTTCATTACTAAATCTTTAATTCGCACAGTTGGGGCAGGTATTTATCAGATACAATCAATCCTCATATAGTCAAGAGTAAAGTCAATAACCTAAGTTATATATGGGGTCGTCAAACAAGATTTGCTACTAGATACAAATAGTCACTGACACTCTTATTCACAAACTACTTTCGTCTTTTTCTGATCAATTTATATATAGTTTAAAACAGGTGTACGATAGTGTTGAGACCAAACTCTTTATCTGCAATGCAGAATCTTCTCTATATTGTATAATACATAATAGCTTTTTTATTGTTCAACAGCTAATCGCTAATCTATTCCCATTCAGATAAACGTACGATTAGAAATTTAAAAAGAATGGATGTACAGCTATTGTATAACATCGAACCGGCATGGCAAACCTGCTGTAAATCACACGACGATCAAGTCGATAAATTCATGAGAATAATCTCGGAGAGAATATGAATAAAATACTAAAAAACCATCACAAAAATAACTGTTTCAGTCGACTGTGGTCGTCACGCAGCAACAGCTTAAGGATCAAAAACTTGTTTTATTTGAATACATAATGGAGTGTGTAATCTAGCCAGCCATTCACAGATTCAACCTAATGTTAAAAAAAACACAACCGTTTACAAACATGTATCAAGTAAAACTTGCCCAACATTAGAATTCATCATTTGAGTGGCAGGTATAATCATTTGAACGAACAAATTTATGTAATTTATATAACCATCAAATGTATTGTTATCATTACACCAGTTTAGCTGCAGCGTTATATCCAATTAATCTGAGTGGCAATAATTATAATTATAATAATTATTAGAACAGTAGGATAGACGTACTTGATTTCCAGATACACACTCCTTCAACAAAACTTTTATAACATTTCCATTTTGTAGACGATGTAGTTTAGACATGTGCACTAATGCTTAGATTCAATTAACGGATGTGTTTAAATAATAAATACTGTGGACAATTACGTAGATTGGAATTTCAAAATGTTCACCCGTATAACAACGGGTCATTTAATAATGACAAGATTCAATCGAATTGCCTAAAAAAGTTCTCGATCTAACATATTACCTTTTTCAGTGATCGAATGACATCTCCTCATTCTAAGTATGCACATTTATTTGATACTATTCCACTTTGTCATTATTTAACTGAACATTGCCAGCTAAGGTCTGGTAAGATAAATGGCTTACAATGTTATGAGATGATGCCTTGTGTGTAGGGTGTGGCGATTCTAACAGATACACACACAATTCACAAGCAAAAATAGTGAAGAACACCGAACGAAAAATCGAATAAGAAAAATACATCAGAACCGTATACCAAGCGATAACAAAAATAATTCACATCAGTTGAGTACAGTCGAGTTTGGAAATCAAATTCTAAACACGGTCAGTAGCCTGATGGGTAACGCTTAGGTAAAGTTTTTTTCGTGATTCAAGCTGTCATAGCATCAGTTCGAATCACACGATCTTCTTCACTATTATTTCAAACGCTATAAGGGTATTGGAATATACTCACAGCTAGGCAGGCTTATCGTAAGAGGCGACTAAAGGCCGAGTGGTAGGTGTGGTCTTACGCCATGTCGCCCTGTTAAATAACACCCTATCAAGCTATAGGTTTCGTGAAATGGTCGGGAGAAATCCCTGGCCGTCTTTCGGAGCTTCACTGATGGGCCGGTTCGAGAAAAGGTTCGTAGGTGGTAAGTGGTTCCTAAGGTGAGATACTACCCTGTCACGTTGTACATTCCCCGGCTTGAGGGTGTTCAACGTCGTTTCATGCACTTTGCCCTCCGCGGGTTAAACTGGGAAAATCCGCTGATTCTACCACCATACACAAGCCGGCTCCCTCTAATCAATCTAAACACACTTGAAGAGCGCAGAGTCCATACCGACATCATCTTTGTCCATCGCCTTCTCTCTGGCTCAATCAATTGCCCAAGCTTGCTCCCCACTTTAACATTGCATACAAACCCCCGTGACGTACGTAACCCTCAACTGTTTTACGTGCCCGCTCATCACACTTCTTACGGCGCTAACGAACCCATCTCGCGTATGCTACGACAGGCCAACTCTTTCCCCACCTCCTTCGATTTCAACATCTCCACTCCCGCTCTTAAACGACGTCTCAGAATAAACCCGTCTTAAATCCGCGCCCTCCCTTCAATAGCCCCTTTACTCTGTAATCCTCTCCTCACCCTCCCTCAAACTAGTTCTCCCCTACACTTTTCCAACTCCACCCACAACCTCCCTTGCTCTCTAACCCCCGCCCCCGTATCAGTTCGTACCCATGCCCTCCACTGTCGCACAAAGACCACGTTTACCACCCCCACATACACTCGATCTCTCTGGCCTCCTACCTCCCCTATCGCCCAGTAATCTTCAACTTCCTGGTTTTCTTCTCCTTTTTTTAATTGAATAATTGAATAAGGTCTTAACCACTACTCTAGATTTTAAGATAGTCTGTAAGGTTTTATGTTAAGTTAATTTTAAGCTTGCAGTAAGCTAAATAAAAATGGGGGTTCCGCCTTCAATCAATAAATTCCGCGATATAGTCGGGAGAAATTTTCGACCATGTTTCGGATGTATGGCTGATGGCCCGGACTGATACGGAGATAAGTTATGATCTTGCCTTCTGAGATAAAGAATTCCGGAGGTAAACTAGGTTCTCTGCAAATATTTTGATAAATAACCGAACTTTAAGAAATTCGTCATCGCGTAATTGGGTTCGTTCTCGAAGCTCTTTCGACGTTCTACTGATAACGGCATTTTGTGACATCGGGGGCATCGGTCCCACCAATACGAATGTAAACGCCGTCTACCAATGTTTGCAAACAGCGAAATCTGATATCCTTGCCCTGACTGAATAACTGAGACCCAAGTCGATTTGTAAATTGATTCAACATAGCTTCCTTGCTCAGGATACGACTTGCATTCGAGATTCCGTTTTAAGGGTAAAGTCTGCGTCTTCACGCAGCCCGATCTGGTTTGCCAAAGGATGGACGCGTTGGAACCCAATAAGATAGATATCAGGTGGTGGACGGTCTGAGGAATTTTGTTAAATTTCTTTGTCTTTACTGCTCCCCGGATAACGATCGATCGGTGATACTTTTTGAATATCTTTCACGTATCGTCAACTGGATACAGATCAACCACCAGACTTCTGAAATTATCGTCCTTGGCGATTTTGATGTATTGATGTATACAGCTCCGGCTAGTTGGTACATTCTATCAGAGCTGATGAAGCTGAGAGGATGGCGGAGATGTTCGCTGTTAGCCGTAATTTGAATCAACTCGTGGAGGAACCTAGGTGAGTCCCGGATGCTCGAAGTGATTATACGAACACCCTGAGATCCGAACCAAGCACATATACGAGTACAGTAGAAACGACGGCGCCATTGGGAAACTCAGAACACTGTTTGGTATCGGTCGCGCAACCACTTGAATTTCAAACGAATAACCCACCTAAGCAGCTTCGCCATATATGCAGGTATGGGGCTGCTAACTAACGGGATTTGCGAGATTTCTTCACATTCTTTCCGTGGTCGGAGATGTGCTTTGGGGACTTCGATGTTAACGCATACGCAGAGTCGTTTATGTCGTGGAGGTTGCTGCACCGTGGAGATTTCTGCACCACAGGGAAACTCGGATCACTGCTTGATATCGGTCGCGCAACCACTTGTATTTCAAGCGAATAACCGACCAAAGCAGCTTCGCCATGTATGGAGGTATGGGGCTGTTAACTGGGACGATTTACGAGATTTCTTCGCATCCTTTCCATGGTCGGAGGTGTGCTTCGGACACTCCGACATTAATGCTTGCGGGGATTCGATCACGGAGATTATTTTTCTCGGGATGGAGGTCAGCACTCCGCATTCCATCAAACGAAATTCATCTGATAAATTTTGGTTTGATAGAAAATGCGAGCAGATTACAGCGGCAAAAAATATAGCTTTTGAACAGTGGCACCCCAAACCAGCCGGTGTTAACAGAACGCATTTGGTTAGAATCAGAAACGCATGTAACCGAGCGATTGATACCGCGAGGAAGGCTCACAACGACAGATAGACTACTAAACTCCTTCAGTGCCTAACTGGTTCGCGTCCCTTCTGGTCAATGGCAAGGGTTGTCAGCAATAATTTCGCTTCCTTCGGTTCCTTCGCTTCCTTTGCCACTTTCGCTTCCTTCCCCTCCCCCCCTTTAGCAACGGATAGCGGGACGTTAGTCAGAAAATCAAAAAATAAAGCTAACGCGTTTGTGAAATTATTTTCCGTGATTTCAAACCTCGATGTCGGTCTTTTGGAGCTGCCTGTGATTGCACCGGTACGGTCTTTGATGCGGGATGTGACGTTCCACCCGTGCACTATTCAACGGATTCTACGTAGCCTGGACTGTAAGAAGGCAACCGACTCAACGGAATACCAGCAATAGTCGTTAAGTACTGTGCTCCAGGATTGTCGCCGGTACCTGGCAGATTCTTTTACTTTTCTTATGCACGGAGGACATTTCCTACCTGCTGGAAAATAGCTCGAGTTCAGCCAATCCCAAAGAGGGGGAAAAAGTGTCTCCCCCAAAATTACAGACCGATAACATTACTGTCTGTGTTGTCTAATGCCGAGCTATTGGGTTGTACCACATGAAATGTCCGATTTTCGCTCAGTCGGAACTTCTCGAGTGTACAGCTGTGCCAGAACGTTAAATTTTCTTTTTTTATAAAATAAATTGGTATGTGTGCTTGAAGTGTGAGAATTTGAGGGGTCGTTACAGGTATAGTTATTTTTTTTTGTAGGAATTGTTACCATGCTCTCGGCAGTTCAAATTCGAACCCTCGTCCTTTATCAATTTAAAGTGGGACATAATGCGTCATTGGCAAAAAAAAAAAAACATTAATGACCGCCTAGAGGATGTAGCGGTAAACGAACGCTTTATATGAGCTTGGATTTAAAAGCTCCGTTCGAAAATTTCAGCCTCGAAAATGAACCACGTGGGAAGCCGGAAATGTTAGTTGGCGACAATGATTTAAGAGCAATGGTGGATGCGGACCAATGAATCGGTGCGGGAGATTGCACAAAGCATGGGAGTATCCCTAATGACAATAACTCGACACCTTTCTCTCATGGGAGAGGTAAAGAAACTCGATAAGTGGGTACCCCATGAACTGAACGAGTCTCAAAAACGACGAGTCTCAAAAACGATTACTAGATTAAGAAACCAAACTGAACCGTTTCTGCACCGGATAGTAACCTGTGATGAAGAGTGGATTCTGTATGATAACTATAAAAGACCTGGGCACTGGTTGGATGCAGGTGAAAAACCACCACACACCCCTAAGCCCGATCTACACCCAAAAAACGTTATGGTGACAATTTGGTGAACATCGAAAGGACCAATCCACTTTTCATTTCTTCAACCAGGAGAACTGATAAACGCTATTAACTATTGTAAGGAAATCGACATATTGCATACCACATTGGGTGAAAAGGAACCTGCGTTGGTCAATGGGCACGACCCGATACTTTTACATGACAATGCTAGACCCCATATCTCACAAGTAACAGTGCAAAAACTGTTGTAGTTGGGATTTGAAATGCGGGCATCCAGCGTACTCTCCTCACATTTCCCCAACGGAGTACCATCTTTTCCGCAATCTGGATTCATTTTGACGGCAGATGGTCTTCCATCTTCCATTCAAAAAGCCTTTGAAGATTTCATTGCCTCAAAAAGTCAGCACTTCTACGAAAAGGTGTAGCGTTCTACGAACGCATAATTCCGCGCAGGTGAGGTTCCTACCTTCAAGGAACTTACTTACCTGAGAACGTTGCATGCGCCCACAGACGCGTGTCCCAAACTCCCACCTTAGGGCCTGCAACTCTCAGCCAACGTTGAGGCCGACACCAAAAAGCAAGGAACTGAACGTCCCCAAAGCTTTTAAGGTCAAGCTCAACAATCATAATTCATCATGCCTGAAACAAAGGTATAAACATCCATGCGGCCTATACCCAAAAATGCCATATATGCTGTCTGCGCCCAGGAACATCTCATCGAACCGGCAAATCCGACATTCGATACAAAAGAATTGCTAGCATCAAAGAATGAGCCGATCAACGGATGCACGTGCGGGTAATCTGATACAAAGACCACCCAAACCCATCGATACAATAATGTATGTTGGTCATCCGCTACCAGATTCCTGGGAAACGCAAATATCCCAACGAGATAATTCGAATAATGTATGAGGTTTGAAACCTACAAACGATCTATTCCGGTCCCTTCTGAATTTCACACCCTCAGAAGGATCTAATGGATTTCGGTGTGTTTACACCAAAGCAAATAAACCTACGGACCATACGTCCTAAAATCATCTCCGTTCTGCGCGCCAGATGTGCCGCGCAAACAGAAAACCGTGAGATGAGATGCTATCACCACCACCGAGGGTGATGATGATGTATGTGTGATCTCTTTTAGGCATCCAAATTACCCCTGGGAATTAATAACATGCTGCTAACAGAGTTCGAAAATTCTGTTAGCAGAAGTAAGGAGAAAAGTTGTCTGCACAGATACAGATTGACAATCTGTATCGGGGTTTTCTTTTTTGGGGAGTTAGATTTGAATCGTCAACGAGACGAGGGAGAGAGATTTTGATCGTCGACCCGAAGAGTCGTACAGGGAGTCTTCTTCGAACAACACTTCAAGGAAGTTAACGTGTTTTGTCCGTGATTAGCCTAAGGAAGTTAACGTGTGTACCGTCTGTGTGGTTCGCTGCGTTTTACTTTGTGTTATTAAATATTGTTGAGACACTTATGTCAGTAGAATCCGTTAATTATAAACAATTAGACCGAATAAAAGAAGATATTAAATCGATAAACGATCTACGTGCTTTATTTGTGCTATTCGCTCGATGAATTCTTAGTGTGCTAGCAGTGTTCGGCGGAACGCTGCATCAACCTATAAATAGACGAGAATCGCCGAAGCGAAATAACCTAATAGAATACCGCCAAAAAGGAATATTTGACCTTGCATCACGTTGGAATGTTTGACCTCAAGGAGATCGGATCAGATGGTCAAGCGTGGAAGGAGAGTGTACAGCACAGGGAACGATGGCGAAGTCGAGTCGGTGAGGTCATGAACTTCCGGGTTCCTACAGGTCAATAAATAATAATAATAATTACGTTGGGAGAATGTCATAGATGCTAACGGATCCTATTTAGATTGAATAAAAATTTACGAAAAATTAATATTGGCTTTTAAATTATTACTATAAAATCAGACATTGCATGTGGTGCAACTCAATAATTAAGTATTTGGAGTGAAATGGACTTTTCAATGATCATCAATACGGATTCCGTGGCACGTGGTCCACGGGAGACTTTTTCACCCTTATAACTGATATATGGACATCTGCGATTGAGGAGCAGGGTGAGTCAAGAGCGATCGCATTCGATATCTCTAGGCCTTTTGAATGCGTCTGGCACAGAGCAATGCTGAGCGAGTTTCGTTCATACGGACTTTCCCAGCAGCTTTGCGACTGGACAAAGAGCTTCCTCGAAAATCGATCGATCCGGGTTGTTGTAGACGGCGAGTTTTCGAATCTGTATCCTCAAATCCTCGATCCGTAACCTTCAACAGCTGATTCGTCAAAAGTATAGATCAGCTATAAACTCAGAATGAGAAAACGAAAATCGGGCCATACGCCCGAATCGAATGTGTTCCCTCAGATAGATAAGATATTTCGAAAGAGGAATCATAACGACATTCCCCGTTCAAATATCTCGCGAACCCCAGCGAATTGGTAAACGCAAGTATTACCCCCGAGAATATCATTTCCAAGGTGAATACCTATTGATGAAAGATCCACAAGAAAAAACGAATGCTATTGGAGCCTATTTCGGGGCCGTGCACAGAATGAACGATTGCATTCACTCTAATCATGACCTAGAGCACAGAGCTTTGTAAAACCATATTTTAGTTCGCAATACTATTAATAGTTGGCGCTCCGAAAATCGACCTTTTACAGTCTGTAGTGGCACTAATAACGCAACAATGTTTGCAGGCAAGGACGAATACTCGACTATTTTTAAGTGACTTAAAAGTAAGAATTCTTTGGGCGCTGATGAAATTAAAAAGATAGCACTCAAGCATTTATCGTTGGAAGCCATAGATATTTATACTACACAAAGCACGACGTGAAGTGAACCGGCGCGTGTTTGGTTGACTTCGAACAAGCCTTCGACACCGTTGGTTAGAAAGTCTTATTTATAAGCTATTTTATGGGCTTAAAACTTTATTTAATTAATTGAGATTACTAAAATGAATACAAGTTATTTATTTCTATTCTATGTTTAAAAAAGATATGTTTAATTCATGTTTATAAATTAAATGATTGTTTTAGCAAATTATCTCATCATTTATGAATCAATGGATTAATTAAATAATATGTAAAATACAAAATAAGCAGAATTTGACCAATGAATACATAAGAGGTTTCTACAGGTCGAGCTCCAATTCATGTCAAAAAGATAACAACTCTTACTACAAGGATACGACTTACATTTGACATTTCGTTTAAGGGAAGAGTCTGTGTATTCACCTGATCCCATTTGGCTTCCTCGAAGTACGAAGCACTAGAGCCTAATAACTTGGACATTATTTGGATGAAAATCATGCTGAAGATTCCAATTACAGTCTTTGATATTTCTACCGCTCCCCGAATGACGATTGACTAGCGACAATACTCGAACATCTTCCACCAAAGGAAGATGGGCCCACACCATGATACCTGATATAGAAACATGGGTGAAAAGAAAACATGGTGAGCTGAATTACCACTTGACTCAACTAATACGAGGGTTGCCTTTTATATTTCGGGATTAGAGAACAAAAACAAATATTGATCATCGAAAATCACTTTATTGTGTTTCAAAATATTCCCCATGAAGATCTATACACTTTTGCATGCGTTTGAACCAATTGTCGAAGCACTTTTGCCACTCTGATTGAGGTATCTCCAACACATGCATTCTGAATGCAGCAACCGCTTCTTCAGGTGTCGAAAAACGTTGACCTCTCAGTTTGCTTTTTACGTACGGGAATAAAAAGAAGTCATTCGGTGCCAAGTCAGGACTATACGGCGGATGACCTATCAAATCGATGTTTTGGGTGCTCAAAAATGCAGTTGTCGCAGCCGATGTGTGAGAGCTCGCATTGTCGTGGTGAAGAGTGATCCGTCTTCGGTGGTTGGTTTTCCTGATTTCTTGGAAGACAACTGGAAAACAAATGGTTGTGTACCACTCAGAATTGACTGTTCTGCGTTGTTCTAGTGGTACGGTTGCGACATCTCCAGTTTTTCCGAAAAAACAGGCGACCACTTGCTTGGAAGTGCTTCGTGCGCGAACAACTTTTGTTGGATTTGGCTCATCTTGAAACACCCAGACAGTCGACTGCTGTTTGTCACGATGTCATAGACGTGTTTCGAAGACCGCGACCGTATTTTTTGAGCATTTCTTTCGACCAATTGACACGAGCCTTGTTTTGGGCGATTGACAAATTGTGTGGGATCCAACGCGAACAAATTTTTTTGACAGTCAAATGTTTATGCAATATTGAATGTATGCTGGTCCCACTAACGCCTAAGGTTGTCTCAATCTCACGATAGGTCACATGACGATCTTCCAATATCAGTTCGCGCACAACATCAATGGTTTTCGGAACAACAACTGATTTTGGACGACCTTCACGAAATTCATCCTGGAGTGAACTACGACCACGATTGAATTCACCATACCATCGATAAACACTGGTCCTTGATGGAGCTTCATCGCCAAAAATTGAATTAAGTTCATCCATGCACTGTTGCTAAGTTAATCCACGCCGAAAGTTGTAAAAAATAATCGCACGAAAATGTTGACGATTTAATTCCATTTTTGGGTCGAGATGAATCTTTTAAGTTACTGTAAACAACACAAATAGCGCTCGTATGTCAAAACGTTCTGAGTGCGTATAACCTCAAAAATGTCCAACTTTACGACAGAGCTGTCAATTGCCGGATTGCAACACTAGGGTTGCCAAATCCCGAAACATAAGAGGCAACCCTCGTATCAGGACATGGATGCTTCCGGCAATACTTGCACAAGTATAAGCATGTGAATCACCCATACTGCTTGTATTGCGACGGCAAAATAGAAAATGCGGAACACGTAGTCACAGAGTGCGTGAGATTCGAGACCGCACGAACGATTTTGGAGAGACATATGAGACGGACAGTTACTCCGGCAGGAGTAATAGAATACATGCTGAGTTCAAAACAGGCATGGTCCGTAACAAATGGTATTCTCTGTGAAATGATGTTGCGACGTGATGAGCGGAGTAACAGGTAAACCCCGTCCCCCCCGCGATGGAATATCTAAAAGAAAGTTCCGCGGGGATCAACGGGAATATGAGCCTAGCAGGAGGTGGTTTTAGTCGGTATAAACCCGCCATGCCTCTGGATCGGTCCAGAGGTATCTGTAGCGGTTCCACTAAACGCCACTACTCACCTTCCCAAATTACCTAAAAGCTTCCAGTTCCGAAGCTCCCATAACCCCATTGTTTCGCTAATGCAACTGCATTAGCACCTGTAAACATTTTCTTTCTCAAGGACAATTAATGCTTTCAACGCATTACCTAGAAATTTCTATAAAGAATTTCTCCCACAAGGGTATTCACGCATGCATCAATGCATCTCAGCATTAGCAACCAAGAACCGAATTATATATTGGTGTAAATAGTCACACTGGAATTCGGCCCTTGGGTTGCCATAGATGCCATATACAATCGGCATAGATGTTATACACAACCGTCATTGTATAACCATCTAAATTGCTTCTGAATGACTTGCGACTATTGATTCAGCTGCAAGCACTTCTCTCAGAAATGCTTCTTTGTTTGAATCTCCTTTCCACGGTTCGCCCACCCATGATCGGTTTGTCCATCGACAAACAATTACCCCATCTCGCGCATTATCACCGAAACCGAATTATTCAGCAGACATCACGTGCAAAAAAAAGATGTCGGCTCTGCCGTAGTCATTCCAAAGATACGATATACAATCCAAATTGTATGAAGTATCCTAAATCAATTAGCACCTAATGAGATACAGCTCGTTTGCTCAGCTGAACCTCATTACACACGATGCTCTCTTAATAAGATAAACACTCTTCTTAATGAAGTTGTAACCAAGCTTAGTGCTTGTCAAACTAAAGCTGACCAATTTAACGTCATTACTTCATTAGCTATTAAGTACATATACTCGGAAAAAACATGTTAAGAAACTCTCTTAACATCATAACTTGGAATGCGAGAAGCATCAAAAAAAAAAAGCATGCATTTTTTAGTTTCTTGATAAATTTTAATATTGACATTGCACTTGTTTCAGAAACCTGGCTCAAACAAGACATTTCTTTCTCACATCAAAATTACATATGTTATCGCCTAGACAGGGTACATGCTAGTGGTGGAGGTGTCGCCATTGTTGTGAAAAAATGTATAGAACATTCCTTGCGTCCTTCATTGCACCTTAAGTTAATTGAGGAAATTAGTATAGATGTAACATTAAGTGACAACTCCAAGGTGAGTCTTTTTTCGGTCTATTTCCCTGGTGGAAATAGAAACATTGAGAAATCTACGTACTTTAAGCGGGATCTGCAAAAATTGTATAGAGTCAACACTCGAAACAAGGAAATTATTGGCGGTGATCTAAACTGCAGCCATCAGCCGTGGAATTGTCTTAGGGCAAACTGCTGGGGTAACATTTTACTACATGTTACTGAATCCAGCCCAAGTTTTTCCATACTTTATCCACTTCTCCCCACCTATATTCCAGCGAGTGCTAACAAGAACCCTCAACTCTTGATCTATATATCACTAATATTCCAAATTACTGCACAGTACCATTAACTCTAAATGCGTTAAGTTCAGACCACAGTTCAGACTACAGTAGCTGTAAATCGTACCAGTTTATACCACAACTATTCCGCCGCCAACTGGAATTGTTATAAATCATATATAAACACGAACTTGATTCTAGGTGATACCATCCTAAATTCTATAACCTGCAGCGAGCACATTGATATCCTATGCAACAATTTTGTTTCTGTTATCAATAGAGCAGCCGATCTTGCGATACCTAAATGTTCCACTGCTCCAGTTGATAAGGCACCGCTTCCTGAAAATATGTTACATCTGATTAGGCTACGAAACTCTGAAAGAAGAAAATGGCTGCGTTATAGAATCGATTGTTTTCTAGTTAATGTTAAAGTCTTAAATAATATCATTATAAACGAAATCTCAACATATGGGAACAAGTGTTGGAATAAACACCTTTCCTCTCTTGACAAAGCAAGCAAACCGTTCTGGAAAATATCAAAAATTATGAAAAAGAGAGGGTCCAGTATTCCTCCGTTTAAAGTTCACGACAAGTTGTTTATTTCTTCAGTGGAGAAATCGAACCTACTTGCTAACACGTTTAGTAAGAACCACTCTATATCTATGCATCTAAGCGACGCGTATACTGAAGCTGAAGTTGCTAACACTATCCATGTACTTTCTTAAACACCGGCTGAAAGTACTTACGCAACTAATATCAGCAAAGTTAAAGAATTGATAAAAAAATCGAAATCAAAAAAGGCTGCGGGTCTCGATAATATTAACAACAAATTAATCAAAGCACTTCCACCTGGTGCAAGTAACTATTTAACGTTCATTTTCAACGCTTGTCTTAAGAATTGTTATTTTCCGGACTGTTGGAAAACAGCAAAAGTAATACCTATCCCGAAACCCGGCAAACTGAAGAAAAGCCCCGAAAGCTACAGACCTATTTGTCTACTTAGCTGTCTAAGTAAGCTCTTAGAAAAAATCATTAAGGAAAGGATTGATCGTTTTGTGAAAGCCAATAACATCTTACCAAACTTTCAGTTCGGTTTCCGTAGTGGTCACAGCACAATCCAGCAAGTCTTGCGCATTAAAAACCACATAGCTGGTAAATTCATCGACAAGGAGTCAACGGGACTGGTTCTTCTAGACATCGAAAAAGCTTTTGATACGGTATGGCACGATGCCTTGATTTATAAGCTACTGAAGCTTAACCTGCCTATGCCGCTTATCAAAATTATCCAGAGCTTTCTTCGTTCGAGAAAATATGTTGTGAGTATAGGAACTGACATATCCTCTACTCACCAAATCCACTATGGTGTACCCCAAGGCTCGGTCCTTGGTCCCATATTATTCACATTGTTTGTCGCAGATTTACCATGTCTAGGTGAAAACATTCAGGTAGCTATGTTTGCCGATGATACGGCCATTTTCTCTTCGGGCGCCTTATTCACTAATGTCTACAACTCTTTGCAAGCAGCTCTTGACAAACTAGCGGTATATTACAGGAAATGGAAAATAAAAATAAATGGTAATAAAACACAAGCTGTCTGGTTTTCGAGATCTAGGAAACACTGCTACCTACCAAATGGCACTAAACTCAGTATGTGTGCAGTTGATATTGATTGGTCCGAAGACTGTAGATATCTAGGTATTATTCTAGATAAAAAACTTATCTTCCAAAAACACATCACTACCACAATTGACAAAATAAACAAAGTCGTAAGAGTTATGTATCCATTAGTGTGTAGAAAGTCAAAGCTTAGCATCGAAAATAAAATTATAATATTTAAAACCATTTTTCAAGCTATACTCCTGTACGGGGCCCCTGTATGGTGTAATTGTGCTCGCACACACAAAATAAAATTGCAAAGGTGTCAAAATAAAATATTGAAAATGTTTCTGAATTTGCCATGGCATTATTCGACACATGAACTACATGAAAACGCTAACGTTAAACCGGTAGAGTTCCTTATTGACAAAATCAATCGAAACTTCTTCGCCAATTGTTCTTTTTCTGACAATGTTCTCGTTTCCCGTCTTGCGTTATCCTAAATCACTACATATGTACTCTGTCTATGAAAATTATATCGAGGTCATTACTATATAAAATAACCGGAAGCTCGTGCAATATTAGTCTTAAGATTCAAATAAGCGTTTTTTCTTGTAGTTTTCCCTTAATTTATTATTTGTTATTCATTAAAATTGTGCTATTATCGTTATATAGATTTAAGATTATAGTTGTAAAGGAATTGCTATCCTAAATCTCTTAAGTACTAGTTGTACAATATACCACAAATGTAATTATCTACCAAATAAAAATTGAATTGAAAAAATTCGAACACCTGCCATATCCTTTACGTTAAACTCTCATACCTCATCTGATCCTGTTACTATTGCTAACCTATTCGCCACTCACTTGAATCAGTCATTCACCAATAAATCCTTTGTCCCTGACCCGTCATACTTCAACTACTTACCTAACCCCACCCTCGTGCCCCTTCTTCGCAACTTCTTTCGTCTGGCCTTAATTGAATCTTAGCTACTGCAACTCAAAGACGAGTTTACTCCGGGCCCTGATGGTATCCCAGCAATTCTCCTCTAGAAATGGCCATCCATTCTCTCTGCTCCCCTCTGACTGATCTTTAATCTCTCACTCTCTCAAGGCGTATTCCCCCACATTTGGAAAACCTCCTTCATCACCCCCATCCACAAGAAGGGTCCCAAAAACGATGTCGCGAACTACCGCCCCATTGCCAAACCTTCCCACTTACCCAAGAGTTCTCGAAATCATTCTGTACAAATCTATTAGTTTCGATTGCAAATCTTTTATTTCGTCGAGGCAACATGGTTTTCTTAATGGCCGATCAACTGCAACCAATCTTGTTGAGTTCATTTCCTTTACACTCTCAGCACTAGAGCACTGTAATGAGGTCGAAATGGTCTCGACTGACCTCAGTAAAGCATTCGATAAAATCTCCCACAATCTAATCCTCTTGAAAATATTCGCCCTCGGCTTCGAACTTAGATTGCTGAAATAGATTCCTTTCTATCTAAAGGATAGACATTATTCAGTTCGGTTCAGGTCCATGATATCCAACCACTTCCTTGCCGCCTCTGGGGTCACTCAAGGAAGCCACGTGGCTCCTCTCCTATTTATACTTGCCCTTAATGGCATGGGTAACGTCATTAAAAATTCCTGCTTGTCCCTATACGCCGACGACACTAAGGTATACAAGATCTTCGAGTCGCCACTTGATTCTGCACTACTGCAACCAGACCTTGAAAACTTCTCGACTTAGTGTGATATGGTACCCTTATCACACCCAAAGTATTCAACATCGCTTCCTTCGGTTCGGGTTTCGAGTTCTAGGGTGGGAAAACCCCTTAATCCTGCCTCCGTACATTAGCCGTCTCAAATTAATCAACGTTAGAACCCTTGAGGAGCGCAGGGTGGTGGCTGATATGGTGTTCATTCATCGGGTCCTCGTCGACTCCTTTAATTTTAATAATGTACGGAGCACACAACAAAACTTGTGAAAGACCTGTGGGGTTTCTCTATTCTACATGAGAACCAACCCACAATTCCAACCAGAATTTCCACCTTATTTCGACTGCTTTCAGCGCGTCATACCTACCCATTTCCCTTATATGCTATTAACCAGAAATAACATGTTTTCCCCAAGGACGCATAGCTAAACTCATTATCCTATGCAGATAATGCATAATTGAGTTTGGCTACTATCTTCGCAATACGGCAATACTATTGCTCTAACCATGGGATTGCCACCGAAAATTCCATTCATATTGGTTAGCAACAACCAAGTCAAATCAAGCGACGCGGTTGCAGCATCATCCATTGGCTTGGGTATTTACTAACATTCCATAGAGTTTTTCCCACGGTATTATTTCCCTAGCCGATGCGGCGTCCTATTGACTTTTCCCAGATCACTCATTCGCTTGGGATCAAAGATCTCTTTTTGTGGGTGAATAGCACCAGCTAGGTTTTCCTCTCTTTCGCAGCTCAATGCTCTAACTACACCATAGTCGTAACACTGGGTCAGTAGGTCATGTCAGTAACAACAGTTGATACCAACACACACAACCAAAGCTACCTCGAGATCACAGTACATCGAGTTTCTGTTCTCTCATTCTACCACGTTCATCGATTATCAATTAACCGAAGTTACCACACTTCGGCGAGCGTGACAATGAGAGAGCAGAGGCGTGGTCTCTTTTGGTTGTCCTGTGTGTAAAATGAAATACAGAATTTCACCCCTAATTCAATCAGTCACATCTCAACCACCATCGCGCGTAGTCACGCTGTCGCTCAGGCCAAAAATTTATTTCGCAAATTTTAAAGAGTCGAGTGTAATCTGTGGTATATGCAGTTTCAGTGTAAAATTGTCGCGAAAGTTTCCACGGTTTTTAACAAATTCTCCCTGGGTCTGACCGTTCAAATTGAACTGTTACTTAGTTGCCGCCAACACGTTTTGCATCGTAATTATTTTTGAAACAACTGCAAATTAGCACCGG
This sequence comes from Microdon myrmicae, assembly GCA_963931805.1. Lineage (NCBI taxonomy): Eukaryota > Metazoa > Arthropoda > Insecta > Diptera > Syrphidae > Microdon > Microdon myrmicae. The sequence continues at coordinate 165,124,742 of OZ007496.1, read as the reverse complement.
AATACCCTTAAGCCCTAGTGAAAATAAAGAACAAATAAAAAAACTAATTGAACACAGAAACAATCACTGCGTTTTATTTATCGCCTTTTCTCTTGGTGACAATTTTTGGATCAAGTGTCGTGGAATAAAGTGAAGCCGTGCCATACGTTGGCAATTATACTTCTATCCCCACAGACCCTTGAAATTGGTGGGTGGGACATCTCCCTGTATCCATTGTACTCCCCAGACTTGGCGCCTCTGACTCTTCGCATCAATGAGACGCGCGCTCGCATAGTAGCCCTTCAGCGATTTCGAGGCAGTTGGAAAACGGCTCGACGAACGGTTTACCGCGAAAGACAAGCAGCTTTTCTGGCAAGCTATTCATAAATTACCTGAAAGATGGGCGAAATGTGTAGAAGCCAATATTTTGAATAAAAAAATATTAATTTCACTAAAAAAATACTTTTTTTTGACCAAAAAAACGGAAACAACGTATGCATATACCTAGTAACTGGGGGGTAGCCCCACTAAACTTAAACGTGCTGTTAATTGGATACAAATCAATCACCCAACTTCTGAGATTGTCGTTTTTGGCGACTTTAACGTACACTACTGCAATTAATTAATACATTCCAACAGAACCGACGAATTTGGGAGAACTATTTATTTATTTTTTTACACTAACGCGCGCTCACAAGAGGATTTTGAAGTTCCCTTAAATGTCAGAGCACAGTGCAAGCGGATGGAAAGGAAGTGGATAAGGAAAAGAGGTGTCGATGTATATTGGTCTTGAATGTCTGGACATCATAACGACCAGGAAACACATGATCAGGCAGAACATTCCACATCCGTGCGGTTCGGCTCAAGAATGACTCTCTATGTTATTTGTGCGCCTGAAGTTGACTTTCAACGTGAACTGATGCGCTCACAGATTAACGGGTATCGCGGGAAAATCTCTGAAGGGGCCGAACACATTCATCAAGTTCAGTTGAGCAACGACCATGATAATACCTATAGAAAAGAGATATGCATTATACGTTGCACCTGTGTTCTAACGACGGAATTGATCCACTTGCGGCTGAGTCCCCAATAAGTTTCATTTGCATCCCGTTGAGCACGTGTAGTGCAATTTTGGATGCGCCTGACCAAATATGGGAGTTCAACTCCATTTTGGGACGAATATACGCCTTGTAAATACTGGCTAGTTTGGATGAAGTGAAGTATCTTTTGCATCTCTTAAGGAACCTCATACATTTGGCTGCGCTTTTCGCAGCTTCAAATATGTGGTCATTCCAGTTAAGAGTTGAATTAATTCGAATGCCGAGGATTGATAGTTCCTTGGCTTCGTCGATGCAAGTGCCGTTCATAGACAATATACTTCCTTTGGGGCTCGCCTTTGACACCAAGAGAGACCACTGAGTTTTTTCGCGCATTGAATTCTATTCGGTTAGATAATCCCCATTGATACATCTTGTTGAGGTCTGAATTCAATGTATCAAGCATAAGTTGCTGGTTGGTAGTGACGTTCGAAGAGTTTGGATGGGAGTGTTCGTATGAGTATGAGAAACTCAATGTGCTATCATCAGCAAACGAGTGAATTGGGTTGTGAGTCATTGACAAGAGATCATTTATAAAGATTAGGAAGACAGTGGGTGAGAGTACAGAACCTTGGGGAACACCTACATTAATTTGATGGGAGACAGATTTGACATCATCAAGAACCACTTGGATTGAACGACCAGAAAGATAGTTTATTATCCATCGGATCAGGGAATTGTCCACTCCATATGAATGCAATTTTGACAAAAGGGCTGGATGCCAAACTCCGTCGAAGGCCTTTGAAATATCCAATGCGACTACCTTGCTTTCACCGAGGTAGTGGATGGAATGGCTCCACGTTTCGGTAAGGTACGCCATCAGATTTCCTGTGGACCTGTTGCTACGAAACCATATTGGCGGTCATTGAGGAGGTCATTTGATTCCAGATATTTCGAAAGTTGACGGTTGATAAGAGATTCCATTACCTTTGTTACGACCACAACCACCCATCCCATAAAAATTACCCTTTTGGAGCTAGTCTCCACCACTAACGGCGATAGACGCCAAAAACATCCACTTAAAGGATGTGACATAATGCTAAATCAAAGCATTACCCCATTCACCTCGTCCCGCATAAATTGATAGCAAGCAAATCGAACTAAACGTTCGATTTGCGCTAACCAATTAAACTCCAAGCAAATTGAACTAAACGTTCAATTTGCTCACATAAAAAACTGGGAAATATAATCATTGAACCAAGGGTTCACCACAACAACCCCTAAGAGCCAAATGTGCAGGCCAGATGCCGTCCTTCAAACAAAACCATTGAGTATCATAAAAAATTGCGCGCCAGCAATTTTACGAGACCTCAGAAAAATGGTTATCTAAAGCAATTAAAACAACCACCGCCAGTTTTCGTTTTAACAAAATTAAGTTAAAACAAACAAAAGGAAAATATTCGCCTTTGTATCGATTCCCCACGGAAAAGATCCTTGCCCATTCGGCTAAAATAAACAACATAGAGAATCAGAAATGCTCATTAGCACAATTCTCTATTTGTATTCCCTAACGTATCCTTACAAAAGGGATCCTTGCCGAGTCGGCTAGAACAAACAACAGGCATCATAAAACGAATTACACATTCGTTTAGCGCATATCAACATAGAGGATTATAAATGTGCATTCGCACGATCCTCTGTTGATTTTTCCCTTTGTGTTTCCGCGTTTGATCCCAAGCCGGGAAAGATAAAGAAAGAGGCGCCAATCCTTCGATCTTCAGGATGAAGAAAAAACAGATCTTCGTTTGAGAGTTTGGTTTTTGAATCTCGACGGAGACGGCGAGACTTTGGTGAGTTGAATTTTGAATCTCGACCGAGACGGCGAGATAAAAAAGGGTTGGTTTCAAAAAGTTGACCAGAAAGGTCAGGAGTTGGTGCCAGGGTTTTGAAGTCCGTTGGGCGAAAAATACAAGATAACGAGAATATCACAATAAAAAAGGTGGATGTGTTGTGATTTTGTGTTGTGAAGAATATAACGTCGCTCGTGGAGTTATCGTGTAGTAACTTATAAATTAATGTAACGAATGACTATTTCTAAGTGAAATTTAATAAAAGTGATCGCTGAAATAAAACAAAGTGTGTTTCAATTCACATAAAGTGTGTGGTGCTGAGGATTACATTACACCTTGGAGAGAATAGAAGTTAGTGCTATGGGTCGATAAGAAGAAAGGGGTGATTCGTCGCCCTTTTTGGGAATTGCCTGAATGTTCCCTGACTTACATCTATTTGGGAAATGGCCAGTAGAATAAGGCAAATGGAAGAGTTTCCTCAGTGGTTTCGAGAGTGAAGAGGATCATCTCCTCAAAAGGATTGGGGGAGTGCCATCCGGACCAGCGGATTCGTTCGCGTTCTCGGGTTTGAGTGCACGGGTAACAGTACGCGTTCGGAAGTGAATCTGGCTCATGGTGTGCTGCTTATGCTCAAGCTGAAGCAGAGCTGATGTGGTATTAGGCAGCGTTGAGTTGGCTGCAAAATGTGCAGCAAGCCTTCTCTATTGCAGTGCTGACAGGTCTGTCATCGACTATAAGCGATGGAATGGAGGCTGAGGTTTGAATGTTTTTCACGAATGCCCAGAAGTTTCTACCACCTGTGGGACAGTGTAGTATTTTTTGTCTCACTCTCTGGTCATGCAAGAACTTGGCGTGTTGAATATACGCATTGCCGTCATTTCTAGCTCTCTTAAATCTTTTCCGATTTTCCTCAGTATTGATTTATACAACCGGAATCTCAACTCTTTAGCCTTAATGGCTTTTATTATTGACTGTCTGTGCTAAAAACACAGGCCCATGGTACAATTATGTATTTATAAACGTACACACCCCAACAGAATCTACGGACGAAGAAACGAAGGACACGTTCTGCGACACCTT